>CM065594.1:82411152-83856152 GCA_033119425.1 Bufotes viridis | reverse complement strand
TACCAGTCCCATATCTCAGTGCTGCACTCATTACTTACCAGTCCCACATCTCAGTGCTGCACTCATTACTTACCAGCTCCACATCTCAGTGCTGCACTCGTTACTTACCAGCCCCAAATCTCAGTGCTGCACTTTTTACTTACCAGTCCCACAGCTCAGTGCTGCACTCATTATTTACCAGCCCCACATCGCAGATTTTCACATGCTAATAGACTTGCTTAGGGAACAGCAAAAATCTGCTGCTTTTCTGTAACATGTGTTCACACCCATAGACTATCCTCTTCTATAACGACACAAACTCCAATGCCATCATCACTGGAACTGTAGGTCATTGTGCACTGGTTAGTTTCTTTATGCACAACCCCAATATGATAGCATGCAAAAGTGTGCCAACATATAGTTATAGACAGAGGTCGCACTATATTTTTTCCAGAAGAGTAAAAATACTCCACCAACCAGGAGTACGAAATTTGCCGTAATTCAAATACATAATGTAGCGGCCGACACTCGCTCATATCTGCATTGGAGCCTCTGATGCAGATTCTGTCTAAAGACCAGACAAAAAAGCCTTCTACTGTATGCAGCACTTTGTTGGTTTGGTAAAAAGACAGGCTCGTAAATGAAAACTGAACAGACTCCATCATAGTAAGCGGGGTCTGTTCAGCTTCTTCCCTGTCAGGCCGGGTTAACATTACATTTTTGCCATATATTTAATATACACACAAAAATATATAGATTAACAGATTCCTCTAACATACTGGGGCTTCATAACGGATCCTTCCCATTTCAGTTATGCAGGAGAGGACTCTCCTGCATAACGGAAACAGGACAGATCCGTTATGAAGCCCATAGACTTCTATTATGGCGGAATGCCTCTAAAAGCATTCAGTCATAGAATTGTGTTATGGTCCATGGTAACGGAATACGTAACGCAATTCTGCTTTCCATAACATGAAATCCGCTCATCTGTACAGGGGACCATTACTGGTACATCAAGCTATTATAGCAAAGCTATAAAGTCCAGTCCAATATGGCAGATCTTCCCAGTACTTTACCACTCAGCTATAATAGCCTGTCTGTATTACTACACTGAACCATATATATATGCGTGTGATGTATCAAGGTCAGTGTGTGATCATCAGACACTGCACTACATACATCTCGATACGTTACACACTGCTGTCACCTTGTTCTGCGTCCATCTTCATGTCCGGGTCTTCAGCTCCACCGCTGCCAGGGTCCTCGTGCAGCGCGCCCGACACTCCATATTCAAACATCCCCTGGAAGCCGCCCCCACCTCCTCCCAGCACCCACTGGCTTTCCCTGATGCAGGACCTGTATCACTCCTGTGCCCACCCAAACTAACCAATCGCAAAGCTTCTTGCTATCCAGACTTTGCTTTGGTTATTGCAGGCGGCGGCTGCATCGCTGTGCTGCTTGTGCCGTTCACAGCATAACCTACGCAGGGAAAAGCCTAAGGCTACTTTCACACCTGCGCTAGGTGCGGATCCGTCTGGTATTTGCACAGACGGATCCGCACCTATAATGCAAACGTTTGTATCCGTTCAGAACGGATCCGTTTGACTTTTTTTTTTTTTTTAAACTAATGCAAAGATTTAGGCCTCTTTAACACTGGCGTTTTATCTTTCCGTCCTAGAGTTCCGTCCTCGGGGCTCTAGGACGGAAAGATACTGATCAGTTTTATCCCAATGCATTCTGAATGGAGAGAAATCCGTTCAGGATGCATCAAGATGTCTTCCGTTCAGTACTGACACGTTTTTTGGCCGTAGCAAAATCCGCAGAATGCTGCGGATTTTTGCTCCGGCCAAAAATCCTGAAGGCATGCCAGATCCGGCTTTAAGCTAAACGTCATTTCGGCGCATCGCCGGATCTGACGTTTAGCTTTTGTGAATGGTTACCATGGCAGCCGGGACTCTAAAGTCCCGGCTGCCATGGTAAGATTTAGTGGGAGGCAGGGGAGAAGATACTTACCGTCCGTGCGGCTCCGAGTCCCGGGTGCTCCACAATGAGGTCAGAGCACCCCATGAGCATGGATCACGTGATCCATGCGCGTGGGGCGCTCTGACCTCATTGTGGAGCACCCCGGGACTCGCACGGAAGGTAAGTATACTTCTCCCCTGCCTCCCCACTACACTTTACCATGGCAGCCGGGACTTAGGGTCCCGGCTGCCATGGTAACACTGAAAGCATTGTGAAGACTGATCAGTCTTCAAATGCTTTCAGGTTTGTGGCATTGTGACGGATTCGGCGGGCATTTACAGCGACGGAAGTGCACGTCGGATCCTCACAACGCCAGTGTGAAAGAGGCCTAACATTGAAATTCAATGGGGGACAGATCTGTTTTCAAGTGCACCATATTGTGTCACTGAAAATGGGTCTGTCCCCATTGACTTACATCAGGCATCCTCAAACTGCAGCCCTCCAGCTGTTGTAAAACTACAACTCCCACAATGCCCTGCTGTAGGCTGATACCTGTAGGCTGTTCGGGAATGCTGGGAGTTGTAGTTTTGCAACAGCTGGAGGGCCGCAGTTTGAGGATCCCTGAGCTACATTGTAAGTCAGAACGGATCAGTTTTGTCAGATGCTGCAAGCGGCGTTTTGGTGTCCGTCTCAGAAGGGAATGGAGGCGGAATGGAGCCGAACTAATGCATTCTGAACGGACCCTTATCCATTCAGAATGCATTGGGGCTAAACTGATCCATTTTGGACCGTTTGTGAGAGCCCATGATGGATCTCACAAACAGAATCCAAAACGCAGGTGTGAAAGTAGCCTTATGGTACTTTCACATATTTGGCATGGCTATTCGGCAGGCTGTTCACCCGCCGGATCCTCCATGCCGCTTGTACGCTTGTGCTGCCGCTCCATCCACATTGACTATAATGGGGCAGAGCTACGGTGCAGCGCGGCAGAGATCACCGGACTAAAGTCGGACATGCAGGACTTTTAGTCCGGTGATCTCTGGCTGTGCACTGCCGTAGCTCAGCTCCATTATAGTCAATGGGGACGGAGAAGCAGCATGGCAAAATGGCGGCAGGCGTAATCGTCCTGCCGCATATGTAAAAGTACCCTTAGACTTTTTTCCAGGGACGCTTGTGTTATTGCGACCTCTGGTTATTGTAAACTAAGGCCTCTTTCACACGAGCGTGTCCGGATTAGGATGCGTTTAGTGAAAATGGTGCGATTTCACAGGCAAAGCCATTCAGTTTTGCCTGCGATTGTGTTTAGTGCAGTTTTTTCAGCGCGGGTGCAATGCGTTTTGATGCGTTTTTCACGCGGGTGATAAAGAACTGAAGGTTTACAAACATCTTCTAGCAACCATCAGTGAAAAACGCATCACACTCACAATTGCTTGCAGATGTAATGCGTTTTTCACGTAGCCCCATTCCCTTCTATGGGGCCAGGGCTGCGTGAAAAACGCAGAATATAGAACATGCTGCGATTTTCATGCAACGCACAAGTGATGCGTGAAAAAAAAGCGCTCATGTACACAGACCCATTGAAATGAATGGGTCCGGATTCAGTGTGGGTGCTATGCGTTCACATCACGCATTGCACCCGCGTGGAAAACTCGCCCGTGTGAAAGGGGCCTAAATCTAAAAGTCCCTATGTGCTATTTTTTTTTATATATATAAATAAAAATAGACATTTAAAAAAAAAAAAAAATTTAATTTTATCAAATAAATAAATATATATATATATATCTATATATCATGTAATAACACTTGGAAAGTCCCTGCTCTTCATCCTTCTCTCTCGTCATGTTGGTAACCCTCTGTACAGACGGGCTCTTCATCCTTCTCTCTCGTCATGTTGGTAACCCTCTGTACAGACAGGCTCTTCATCCTTCTCTCTCGTCATGTTGGTAAACCTCTGCACAGACAGGCTCTTCATCCTTCTCTCTCGTCATGTTGGTAACCCTCTGCACAGACAGGCTCTTCATCCTTCTCTCTCGTCATGTTGGTAACCCTCTGTACAGACGGGCTCTTCATCCTCTCTCGTCATGTTGGTAACCCTCGGCACAGACAGGCTCTTTATCCTTCTCTCTCGTCATGTTGGTAAACCTCTGCACAGACGGGCTCTTCATCCTTCTCTCTCGTCATGTTGGTAAACCTCTGCACAGACAGGCTCTTCATCCTTCTCTCTCGTCATGTTGGTAACCCTCTGCACAGACAGGCTCTTCATCCTTCTCTCTCGTCATGTTGGTAAACCTCTGCACAGACGGGCTCTTCATCCTTCTCTCTCGTCATGTTGGTAAACCTCTGCACAGACGGGCTCTTCATCCTTCTCTCTCGTCATGTTGGTAACCCTCTGCACAGACAGGCTCTTCATCCTTCTCTCTCGTCATGTTCACATCCGCTTCAGAGCATGCCTGTTAAAAATAAACAAATGCTTTTGAATAAAAGATCCGAGTTCGGCGAGTCATCCCTCGTCACCAGAGTCCCATTACCAGAAATTGCATTCTGCCCCGTCTCCGATTAAAGACCATCATTGTGGATCAGGTACAAGTAGATAAGGAATAGTCCGAAAAGTGCATTTACACCATCAGATTATATGACCAATTTCTGTCCAATTAGACCAATAATTCCTGTGTGTAACAAAAGATCCGTGTAAACGGCCATTTGACCAATAATTGGTCATAAAATCTGTCAGTGTACATGTCCCCTTAGGCTGGTTTTACACGAGCAGATGCCACACTTGACATCTGCTCCGTGACCCGCAGCAGACAGAAGCACGGAGCGTTAACATGACGGATAATGCTCTGTGCCTCTCTGTCATCTTTTTACTACAAAATCACATTGAGATAAAGTTGTCACAGAGCGGCACCGGAACGTTATCAATCATATTACCGCTCCACGCTTCGGTTGTAGGTCTTAGTTATCACTCACGGTGCGGTGCATGGCATCTGCTCGTGTGAAACCAGCCTTGGCCTACTTTCACACTAAAGGCAAACCATGCCGAGGCACAGCTGGAATAAAACTTGTCATGGTTTGCCATTCTGGCCCCAGAACTCCGCCCCACTCCCATTATAGTCAATGGGGCAAGAGCGGTAGTCCAGGGCCACAGGCACACTAGCGGCAGGACGGATCTGACAGGCTGTTCACCTGCCGCAGGTCCCTGCTGCTAGTGTGAAAGGAGCGATTATTGGGCAACAAATGTTCATATGAATGCTCGTCGTCCGCTAATCAGGCGCCGAGCATTCGTGCTTGTAGGATTACACTCCTCGGCAAGAAGCCTAACGAGCATCCGACAGATACCAAGCCGGAATATTCTAAACTGTGTCCCACTGTTCCCCAATGTACACATCTCACCATCATGTCAGCCTCGCATCTGCACCACCATATCCACGTTCCAACACACACACTCCCCCCCCCACACCGTGTTCATCCCCCCCTGCACACTACCCCCCACACATTTTGCCGCCATGTTCATACCCCCCACCGTGTTCATCCATCCCAACACACATTTTGCCGCCATGTTTATCCCCCCCCCCACACACTCCTCCTCCACCATGTTCATCCCCCCCACCGTGTTACCCCCCACACATTTTACCACCACGTTCACCCCCTCACACACATTTTGCCGCATTCCAGCAACCCCCCCCTTGCAGAGCATTCCAGCAAACAACCCCCCCTGCAGCGCATTCCAGCAAACAACCCCCCCTGCAGCGCATTCCAGCAAACAACCCCCCCTGCAGAGCATTCCAGCAAACAACCCCCCCTGCAGAGCATTCCAGCAACCAACCCCCTGCAGAGCATTCCAGCAAACAACCCCCCCTGCAGAGCATTCCAGCAAACAACCCTCCCTGCAGAGCATTCCAGCAAACAACCCCCCTGCAGAGCATTCCAGCAAACAACCCCCCCTGCAGAGCATTCCAGCAAACAACCCCCACTGCAGAGCATTCCAGCAAACAACCCCCTGCAGAGCATTCCAGCAAACAACCCCCCTGCAGAGCATTCCAGCAAACAACCCCCTGCAGAGCATTCCAGCAAACAACCCCCTGCAGAGCATTCCAGCAAACAACCCCCTGCAGAGCATTCCAGCAAACAACCCCCTGCAGCGCATTCCAGCAAACAACCCCCTGCAGAGCATTCCAGCAAACAACCCCCTGCAGAGCATTCCAGCAACCCCCTTGCAGAGCATTCCAGCAAACAACCCCCTGCAGAGCATTCCAGCAAACAACCCCCTGCAGAGCATTCCAGCAAACCCCCTTGCAGAGCATTCCAGCAACCCCCCTTGCAAAGCATTCTAGCAAACAACCCCCCCCCCCCTTGCAGAGCATTCTCTCCCCTCTCCCCCGTCTGCAGAGCATTACAGCAAACGACTTATAAGCTGGGGAAATCAACTGTGCTTCTTGCAGACTCCGGACTAACTCTATAGGCCCTCTGCAGAGTATTACTTAGCAGACTAACTCTATGGGCCCCTGCAGAGTATTACTTAGCAGACTAACTCTATAGGCCCTCTGCAGAGTATTACTTAGCCATACACCCACCAAGAGAAAACCTCACCTGCTACTGAAGGGTTTCTGCCCTTGTCCTGTCACAAGCAAACCACTTTCTTGCAGACTCCAGACTGGCTCCGCCCACTGGTCACATGAGCATGACATCATCAGAGGTCCTTTAGCTGGCTAGGAAATAGCATCTACCCTGAGGTGAGGAGCCTGGCGCGGCAGCGTCACTACATACAAAACAGGCGCGGGGCTCCATAACGTTAATATATCATTTGGGTTGGACAGTTTTACCGCCATGTCTTCCCTGCCAGGACGTGATACCTTCTTAGGGTAATATATTATAAGGAGGGTTGTCCAATGTTGCTGGTTGTGCATGGTGCACTGGCAGCCCTTTGAAATTCATTGAGACTGTGAGGTGAGCCACCCACATTATACCTGTATGAGTTACCCACCTGCTGTAAGAGTGGATGGGGAGGTAGGTGCTCCACTGTGTCCTTATCACCTGCTGCTTGGGGGACATGTTGCTGTTGCGGATGGTCACCGGCACACATGACTCACGTATGTGGCGGAAGTTTACAAGAGGGGACAGTACCGCCATTCACACGTCTGTAGTTCTGGGTCCCCATCCGTTCTGTAATTTTGTGGAATGGGCGCAGACCCATTCATTTCAATGGGGACACAAAAGATGCAGAAAGCAGAACGTGTGCTGTCCACATCCGTAATTCTGTTCTGCGGCCCCGCAAAAAGATGGAGAATTTCCTATTCTGGACAACAATAGTCATTTCTATCATAGGGCTGGCCAGATGCGGAACGCGCACGGCCTGTATCCGTGTTTTGCAGGAATAGTCTGCAATAAATGCTTAGCTATACTTGGTGGAATGCCCATAGAGAATAATGGAAATGTAATATTTGAATTAGAGACAAAACCATTTGACATATCTAATAATTATTTAGAAGACATACTCTCCAAATTCAGTGGGATTATTTAATGTTCAGATTAAGTGCAATTATCACAGTTTTCTGCAGAATGATGAGGGTGAATGACACAATGGACTATAGACTATAATGGGAAGGAAAACGTGAACCATTCAACACATCAAGTAAATCTTTAGCAGGCTTACTCTTGGAAATTCCGTAGTATGCATGGACCCGTACTTGCCCCCATGTATCCTCCGCCCCAAAATCAGAGCCCATCCCTAGTCCTGGGCCTATAGTTGGTGAGGGGGAGGAGAGCTGTTGCGTCTTTAGTTCATACATTACCTTTCCATTATTCTCTAGGGGTATTCCACTTCCCATTATATCCCACGAATCCCCTTTCATCTCCACTGAACTTGGAGTATTTCTGCTATAGATTTATTTGATATGTTGAATGGTTCGCTCTCCACATTGCATTTTACTTCACATTATACTGTATGGGCCTTCTATTCTGTCATTCACATGTTATTCCATAGTAACCAGCTTTAATCCCAGATAGTTTTACATTTACAATGTGCTGCTCACCTGCGGGAAAGGTTAATGTCCTACATGACACAGATTTACCTGCAAAGAGCTCATAGTGTACCATTATAGTCTATGAGCGGTCCATTGTGCCATTCCTCTTGTCATTTCATAGAAACCTATGATAATCCCACTTAATCTGAACATTAAATAATCCCACTGAATTTGAAGGAATGGTTCACGTTTTCCTTCCCATTATAGTCTATTTGGTCATTCTGCAGAAAACAGTGATAATTCCACATACTCTGAACATTAAAATGATCCCACTGAATTTGGAGAGTATGTCTGCTAAATAATTACCGTATTAGATATGTCAAATGGTTTTGTCTCTAATTCAACCATTACATTTCCATTATTCTCTATGGGCATTGCACTTTCCTGTTAGTCTATGGGTAGAGTTGAGCGAACTTTAAAAAATAGTTCGGCGTTCGAGTTGTGGTAATCGCCGCATCCCGTTATGGATTCCACTACTGCGGACTATCCCGGCATATGGAATCCATAAGGGGCAGCTTCCACGAACCCGAACTTTGAAAAAGCCGAAGGACCTGGGGTGACGTCACCGTCATGTGATCATAGTTACATAGTTCTTGAGCTGCGGAAGAGGAAAATGCGGGATACACACGGCCGGTATCCATGTTTTGCGGACCGCAAAACGGATATGTTGGAGTGCATGAGCCCTCAAGTAAACCTCTCAGACTTACCAACGTTTCTGTTGTTTTCCTGCAGAGTTACTTGGCCTCAGCAGTGACATATCTTACCTTACATGGGACCGCGGCTGGTGGTGATGTTCATATGGATGGTGTGTGATCAACTGGACCTGTTAAAAGGGTTGTGCCAAGTATGAAAGCTATTCCCTTTCTACAGGATTAGGGATAACTGAGGTAAAGGTGCGACCGCAGGGACCCCCACCAACCCCGACAACGAGGTCCCATGTTCCTGTCCCGATTAAGTGACTGGCCGAGGGTGCTCCTTGCCACTGGCGGTAATACCCACGTGTCCGGCAGCATCATAGTGAATGAAAGGAGCGACAGGGCTATGCTCAGCCATCAGTTTTCTCCTTTCCTGTGAATACTGGACAACTAAAGCTACTTTCACACCTGCGCTTTCCCTTTCCGCTATTGAGATCCATGATAGATCTCAATACTGGAGGAAAACGCTTCAGTTTTGTCCCCATTCATTGTTAATAGGGACAAAACAGAACTAAAGGGAACGGAGTCACCAGAATGCGTTCCGTTCCGTTTCATTGCGTTTAATTGCACAAAAAAGAACTGTAAGCAGTGTTTTTTAGTGCGTCCTGGGATGCGGAGCAAGACGGATCCATCTTGACTCCCAGTGTAAGTCAATGAAGACGGATCCATTTCCCTGACACAAAAGAAAACGGATCCGTCCCCCATTGACTTACAATAGTTTCAGAGACGGATCCGTCTACATATCGACGGTTGTACTATCATGACAGAAGCGTTTTTGCTGATGATATATGTACATCGTGACTCCACCTGAGAAATGCGGCCGTCTCCCCCTCCCTGTACTGATGCTATTGATTAATATACAGGGCGGCAAACAGAATGCCGGACACAGCGAGGCAGCAGAAATGTGCCTTATCTCATCTAGTAAACGTCGGCTACAGTGCCGGGTACTGATTCTGAAAAATAAAATCACGTGAAAGGTCCTCTTTAAGCTCTTTGTTAGGCAGGGCTTAATAGGAACGTTACTTTGGCAGACTTCACAAGATTTCTGGTTGCCATAGCAACCAAATGGCTCCCACAGTCTTGTCTGTGGACCCTTCAGGCCCCTCAGTCTAAATGACAGCTCAGGTGCCGTGGTTGGAATTGACTATCTCATCCGAAGAGTTAAACGTCTGAGATTAGAGTTGGACACTGCTGGTGGGTCTCCGCTGTGTAAGACACGTATGGCGGATGTCGGGAAGGAGTTACTGCCTACTGCAGGGCCCGAGTCAGTCGTAGGTGATGTGAGGCCTTCAGGAATCCCCGTGTTGCTCTCCACCCCCTAGTTCTGTACTTAATATTACTGTATCATTTCTGGGCAGAGTGCACCCTCTAGGGGCACCGGACACTGGTGACAGAGGCTGTGATTATACTTATTTGAATTAAAGGAGTTGTGTGGTGTCAGATATTGATGACATATCCTCAGGATAGATCATTAACATCCGATCAGCGGGGGTCCGACTCCGGTAGGCATGCCGGTAGACACTGAGGAGAACGCAGGGCTTGTAAGAGAGCTGTGGCCCCCAATCGGTGGGGGTGCTGATATTGATGGTCTAGTCTGAGGACAGGCCATTATGTCTGACACTATACAACTGCTTTAACACAGTCAGTACCGAGCAGCTCCAACAGAGCCAAGCGCAGGAGTCCATTCAGTACATAACACAAGTCCCAAAGTCACAAAATTCCCGAGCTCCTAACTATCCCCGACTGAGTGACAGATTTCATTCTGTGCTGTATATATGAGGACTCCTGAGCGTGTGCAGCGTATTAGATGGACTGTGGACCCCAGAGCGCAGCTCGTCCTGGAAGTGCTCAATGCTGACTGTAGTAAAATAGTTCAAGGACATGAGGCAGCGTTTTAATCAAGGTCTCTCGTTCTGTCCTCAGCCTCTCGGACACATCAAACAAACACACCACAGTAAATGTGCATAGAAAGTTTATTGTGTAAGATTTTTCTGAGTTGAAGTCAAATTCCAAATACACTAATTATTCTGTGATAAACGAAATATAAAATTACAAAATTGAACAAACGTATTAGACATAAAGGTTCAACAGTCTGATCATATTGTTACCAGTAGGAGGCTTAATAACCAAAATAGCACTTAGAGGTCAGTTGATATATTTGGCACAAAAATCAATGCAAGTTTATTGTCTAGAAGCCAGCAATGTGATGTATTACTATGTACTGTAAGTGGGACGCACCCAAGTGGTCAGAATTACAGATGGGAGAAGGATAAGACCCCAGACTTCCTCCAGGACGTCTTACAGATCTTGTAAAGTTACAGTATTGTAGGCAGACAGCAGGCGATGTAAGAGGAGTAAGTAGCACATAAGATTCCTTACAGCATCTCTGACTCTCCCATTATACACTGCTCATTTCCAGGGGTTACGACCACCCTGCAATCCATCAGCGGTGGCCGTGCTTGCACACTATAGGATAAAGTGCTGGATTATGTGTACTCCCACGGTCCCGGCCACCAGAGAGGCCAGCACTTTTCCTATAGTGTGCAAGCACGGGTCATAACCCCTGGATACGAGCAGTGTATAATATGATGGAAAAATGAATCAAGCCAGCAAAATACATTAGTAAGTGCCCTGTATTAGCTTTCTCTACATGGTAACTTATATTTGTTACAGTGAGACAACCCCTTTAAAGAAATAAGCAGGTGCAATCTGGTGCCTTTACCGTTGGAAGGGGCAGAATCTTCAAATTACAGATTTAGTAATTTTTCAGTTTCTTACAAGTCGGCACTAGTATGGGGGATTGTAAGGCCCCCTGCAGACCTGGCATCTTAACTGTACATCCATCTTTCTCTGACTTCATAATGCATCGAGATTTAAGGTTACAGGAAAATCAGTATTGTTGAAAATTGCCCATTCTAGCAGATTTTATGGAGTCAGCGCTCCATCATAAACTAATGGCAGGACTTTCCTTTCTTAGTGATTAGTGACAGACCTTAAAGGGAACCTGTCACCGGGATTTTGTGTACAGAGCTGAGAACATGGGTTGCTAGATGGCCGCTAGCACATCCGCAATATTCAGTCCCCATAGCTCTGTGTGCTTTTATTGTGTAAAAAAAATGGTTTGATACATATGCAAATGAACCTGAGATGAGTCCTGTCCTGGAGATGAGTCAGGGACAGGACTCATCTCAGGTTCATTTGCATATGTATCAAATTGTTTTTTTTACCCAATAAAAGCACACAGAGCTATGGGGACTGAATATTGCGGATGTGCTAGCGGCCATCTAGCAACCCATGTCCTCAGCTCTGTACACAAAATCCCAGAGACAGGTTCCCTTTAAAGGGCTTTCTGGGACATTATAAATGGTAGCCTATCCCTAAGATAAGCCATCATGATCAGATTGCTGGGTGTCCGACTCTCAACATCCCCATGGCTAGCTGTTTGTATGGCCTGCAGAGCTCGGGATGGTGCTGAAACCTACTGGTTGGCAGACTCAGTGCCGTACGGTCTTTTTGGCTGTATGTAGCTCTGTCCTGTTCACTTGGATGGGATGGAGCTGCAGTACCACGCACAATGTAAAGCGATGCAACCGGTAAACGGAGAAGAGTCTGCAGTGGTCGCTCAACCGCCGAGGCTGATCGGTGGAGGCGCCTAGAGTCAGACCCCCTGCCAAACTGATTACTTATCTTGAAGACATGATTATTGTGACAGCGTTGAATTACTGTAATGTCAGATCGCTCCAGAAGCCAATGTGACTTTTAGTCAGACGTGAATACCATAGCACTATTATGGTTAAGCCACGTGTTCAGGTTTTCTGATGCCGTTTTTGAAGCCAAGACCAGATGTGTATCATAAAGGGAGAGTACATATGAAGAACACACTGTCTCCACTCATTTTTTAATCCACTTGACTCCAAAAGGTGCACCAGGGCACCTGCAAGTCTAAACCCAGTATAACTGACCATGGATGTGCATTGCTGTATGCTTCAAAACCGCAGTAGTAAAATGACACAAAATTCCAACTTTAGTTGCAGTAGTTTTTTTCTTATACCTGAAAAGGCTCCGTTCACGCTTGAGTAGGGCGTCCGTCCCGGTATGCTGTTCTAGCAGAGGAGCATAGCCGGACACCACCACAGCCCGCTGGATGCTTATCCTCTATAATGGAATCGGTCGGATTTCCGGCATTATTTCTGCTGCATGGACTTGAGTCTAGATGGATTTCATTATAGCCAAAGGGTATCCGCCCTGTCAGTGTGCTGCCATGCCAGATACAGCAATTCCAGTATTCTGCTCAGAATATCAGAATGGCGTACGCCGATGTGAATGTAGCCTGCCGTATAAACTGGCAGTATGTACATTTATGTACCGTCATCTGTGCAGAAATCACACACTGTCACTGTGGAATACTGCATTCCCCTCTGCACTGCCGGCCACACTGTGTATAACAGCCAGTCTGTGCCGAGGACTTGATTCAGTGCAGTTCTTTACACTGTCCGTACTGCAGCTATGCTGCAAGTTCAATTATCTATATTTGTATAGTATGCAAACCACAAAAGTTATCACAGACTCCTTGTATATACATGTACTTCTGTATGATCCTAACAGAATGGCTGAGAAATTATAGAACATGTTGCATAAAAACACTGACAATACAGTTGAAGAGGTTGTCTGATTAAAAAAAGTGCATTTTATTTCAGAAATGGTGCCAACCCTTGTAAATGGGCAATGCCTGGATTTACAGCTCGTCGCTGTTCACTTGAATACCAAAAAAGGAAGAAATTAATTTGGAAATAACACTAATTGTGTGTGTGTGGGGGGCTATAGAAGAAACACTCGGTACTTTCAGTCTGTATTCATCAGCGTATTGAAAGACATTTATAGGGCATTATACATTTGTGGGTGAAGAATCGATGAATGTGATCCCTATACAAACTAACAGACTGTATGCAGTCAGCGTGAAGCAGCCGTCCCCTCATAAATCACTGTGTGTCTCTTAGCTTCTGAAACATTGGAGAGAAGACTTAACCCTGACCTTTCATTTCACCAGTTCAAAGACCTGCGAGTTAACCCCTTCCTGACCAGGGGAACTTTCTTTTTTTTTTTTTTTTGTATAGATGCCTTTGAAAGCCATAACTTTTTTCGTTATGTTATATAAATAATTTTACCGCCTTTTTGGTGATACATGGGGCTTTATTTTTATATCACTTTTATTTTAGTTTTTTTCTTATGTTTTAGACATGTGAAAAAGTAAAAAAGAAAATTTAAAAATAGTCTTTTATTTTTATTTTTTTTTACTTGCGCAAAGTGCAACTAAAATACTTTTTTGAATGATATCCCCTTTCCATAGTGGTCATTTTGATATAGGGGATGTATGGGTTATGGTTGGGAAGGGGCAGGGTTAGAAGCTGCAGTGAGAGTTTTTTTTATACTCTGTGTCTCTTTGTTATGGGGGAATACAATCCCCAGAGGCTTTACAAAGCTTTGAAGCCTCGGTGCAGAGCTGATCTGGGTCTGCTAAGATCCAGCAGTTCGAGCAGACACCTGGCGCACAGCTATCACTTGATCACTAGGGCCAGAGCAGGCGGCGGCCGTATTGCTGCCTCCCGATTAGTATGTACAGTGCTAATTGACTGCCTGTAAAAACTTCCCTGGGGGGCCCAGCTGCACGATTATCTCTGCTAGGACGTTCAGGAATGTCCTTGCACATAAGCACAGAGCGCCTGGGAGTATATAATCCAGCGGTGGGCCGTTTAGCTAACGGATTTACAAGCTGAGTACAATCAGATATAAGTGAAGAATATCACCAGCCTGCAACCATGCAATAGTAATAGATGCTAACCACTTATCAGTGAACAGTCAGGCAAGGCCTTGTTCACATCTGCGTTGGAGGCTCCAATCAGGGCCGCGGTTGCGTCAAAAAGAGCGGACACAAAAGCTATAAAAAGGCTGACATCTCAATCGGTTCGGCTCCGTTGGTTTTAATTATCTGCCTAATCCAGCAATTCCATTATTTTCATTGTTCTGCTCCATTAATGGAACAGAACAACAGAAATAACTAGTGCAAATGTGAACATGACCTGATAATGAAGGCATCATTTTCCAGTGTAAGCAGCTCCTGTGCGCTGTGGAGCTCTGGCCAGCAAGTCCTTTACCTCCAGTGAATGAATACAGACTTCAATATATTTAACAGGCCCTGTCTACAACTTAAAGAGCATACTATAAGTGTAGTCTAGGGGGGTTGGTGTACATTTGGGGCATTTTGCTAGAAGTTAGTCACTCTGCCTTACGTCAGCTGAAGCTGGCAACTATATATCTCATGGTTAGGAGATAAATGATGAATGCGAGAACCATTTGTTTTCAGGCACATCTTGGGATCTCAGGCAAGTTGAAGCAAGTGCATTTGACTACACCAAACGGACAGGTTGTTTGGTCACATCACAGCTCCAGCTTACAGTGACTAGTGACGTGTGTTTCAATAAAGTCATGTAAGAAGACAAGTCAATATTCTGTGGTATAAAATATCCTGAATAATGAGTACAGTTGTATAATATGGAGTTCTCCACAGGAGAGGAGCCCGGCAGTCCTGTCGCTGGGATCTCTTGTCTGCTCAGTTGAGGCAAGTTGTATATAAAATAAGAGTTTGCATAGTTTAATATCCCATTATCCAGAAACGGCCTGTTGATCTGAGATAATTGCATGTTACATCAAGCCATACTATCGGTCCAGATTACTCACTGTTTTTTCCTGAAGCTGTTTATCTGGGTAGTTTTGACCTGAGATTTTTTAAATCATGCCCATGTTTGCCATTTCCTGAAGGGCTGCAAACCTTCAAATCTTAAACTGGGCTCTAACTATCATTGTTTCAGATCTCTTTGAGTTTAAGGGACTTCTGCAGCTCAGGCTCAAATGTTCTTAACAAGACGGCCATTCTCTGAAGTAACGGTCCCTTTACAGGGGATGATGTTACAGCAGATTGTCGGGGAAGAAGCGCTTCTTCTCGACAATCTGCTGATCGCTAGCGGAGGAGACCGGTGGGGAGGAGCGATCGCTAATGCCATCGCTCTTCCCCATAAGGTGTTTACACAGCACGATCTGCTGCCGGCAAACAATCATTTTTGCATGGGCACAAACAATTGGATTTCCTGATGAGCATTACATTTACACCGACGATCATTGCTAACGAGCGATAATCTGTGCGATTCTCGGCCCATGTAAAGGGCCCTTAAGTGTCCTGATGATCAATTGAATTTTCTAGTGGCTCTGCATTCTGTATAATTGAGGGAGTCTTAAAGGGATGTCTAGGATTTTACTGTCCTGAGGATAAGCCATCATTATCTGATCTGCAGGGGTTTGACACCCCGCTCCCCCACTGATTAGCTGTTTCAGGGGGCGCCAGAACTACACAGCGCTGCCCATTGTGTAGTGGTCGGTATCTGGTGCGCTGCTCCTGTTCACCTCAGTAGGAGCAGCACCACAGTAACCAGGTCCGTCCGATACACAGTTACGGCATTGGCGCTATTGTGGAACAGCTGTATGGCAGAGGTTTGGGGACGCCCACCGATCAGATACTGATGGCCTATCCAGAGGTTAATTCATCAGTAGTAAAATACTGGAAACCTGTTTAAAGCCCCCCTTTTGCCTGTGTATGAATAGGACCCCATGTATATAATTAGGGATGAGCGAATTTCATATTTTGAAGTTTGTGTTGTGATATCTACTAAATTGCGTTATGGATTCCGTTACCTCAGACCATAACGCAATTCCATAACGGAATGCCTTTAGAGGCATTCTGTTATTCATTCTGTCATAATAGAAGTCTATGGGCTGCATAACAGATCCGTCCCGTTTGAGTTATGCAGGAGAGGACTCCAGCAAGCGTAAACCAGACGGATCCATTATGCAGCCCATAGACTTCTATTATGACAGAATAAATAACGGAATGCCTTTGGAATTGCGTTATGGTCTGAGGTAACGGAATCCATAACGCAATTCAGAATATGAAATTCGCTCATCCCTATCTATAATGTTCTTTTCATTGGAGGCTGTAAGCATGGGCGTAGCTATAGGGGGTTCAGAGGTAGCAGTCGCTACCGGGCCCAGGAGGCTGAGGGGGCCCAAAGACCCTTGTGCTGCATAAGAAGACACACAAAGCACTAAGGGAAGGGGGGCCCAAGCTGAACTCTCGCACCAGGGCCCATGAGCCGTTAGCTACGCCCCTGGCTGTAAGTATAAATCTTATGCTTTTGTTATAAATTAATGATTGATTAAAACCTTTAGAGTACGGGTCACACGGTCAGGTTTCTGGATTCAGTTTTGGAAGCCAATTCCAGGAGTGAACTTAAGAAAGAGAAGTCGTATCTGTCCTTTATACTTTCTCCCCTTTTATGATCCACTCCTGATTTTGGCTTCCAAAACTCCATCAGGAAAGCTGACCTTGCGGCTGTCCCTTTACCCTTCATGTCCTTATCTAATATACCCTCCAGCACAATACAGCATGCACTAGCAGGCTACACACTTAGCACGTCATACACAAAGCACACACTGTTCAGTCCAGCAGTGATCACCCACATGACATTACAGACCTGAACACACTGGAAATCTATTGTATCCAGGTTATTTTTTCAGTAAAGGATTGTAACTGCATGAGAATTACTTGGTCAGATGAAATGGATCCAGCTTTGCTCACAGTCTTTTGGTATTTTAAGTCTGTAGCTCTTTGATATAAAGGTATAGTTTTTCCCGTAGTTGTTATCCCAGTAATCTTTGCTGCCAACCTGGTACTTTATGGCAAATTGTACCACCGAGCAGATTTGCTGGAGAAAAGGTGGTAATGGAATAACAAAGGCAAATACGTCAGTGTTAGGAACAGCCGTGTCATCGCTATTTTGCCAAATTGCCCTTACGTCAACATGGGTTTTCCAGTCGGTGAATGAATACCGCACTGAAACCATTTTCTCAAAGGCAAGATTTAGCACTCGAATAGTGCCAGAAATCCCTAACTCCTCCGAAGTAGTAACTTGCTCTAAGCAGACACCGTATTCCTGCAGACGCGCCGAGAAATCTCCACACTCTGCAGGCTGCTTGAAGTCGGGCTCCAGATATTCAATGGAAACTTCCAAATCTTGGCTACAACACAAGTCAGAGTTGATCGACAACCGCGAGAGAACGTGTAGAGGGATGGATGGGTTGTCACCAGTGTTGAATACCTTCACTTCAGCCAATTCCAAACCGAGTGAATCTGCAAACCTGACTTTATGGCACTGAGGCCGACATTTGCCGGTGTTTCTTCTCTCTGGAGAACAGGGCAGGGACTTTGTTCTGCGGCGCATTATAGGTCGCAATTCCGGATCGCAGCTGATGCTCACCTTACTCTCTGGCCGATGGGGGCGGCCTGCTCTGTGCTGCTCTTTGGTTAAGCAGGCTGCTGGTCTGCCAAATCCTTCTGCCAGTTGTGCCTTTTGGTAAAGGTTATTAATGAAACTTAAGCTGCGGGGGAGGCCAAGCTCAGCGTGTTCTTTGCGGTTCCGAGGCATTATAGAAGGATGCAGCGTGGAAGACATGGTCATCTGATGACGAATGGTCAATGTCTACATAATGGAGTTCATCCAGTAGCTTTTCATCCTATTTGGCTGCCCTGTGAGGAGCTGGATGCAGCAAATACTTTAGTCCCAGCAGCAGTCGAATCTGCGCAGAAGCCTCGGTAATCCCTGATCTGCAAGAATGCAGGAGAGTAAATGCACCTCTTCCAATTCCGGGTTTAGCAGAAGCTGTCTGCTCACACCCCCAGTCTGGGAGGCACTGTCAGCGGCAGATGACCTTATGAATGAACACTCCCACCTTTTCTCTCCGACAGCAGACAGCACTGGAGGACATGATTCAGCTCGTATTCATTGCTGTGCAGGCAGGAATATTGCAGAGCATTTCCTTTCTGTGCAGCCATAGGGGAGGTAATGGTATTGTTGCGTGTCAGCTGTGTACATGTCCTTCCTGTTGATTGGATCAGTGCATTTTGCTATTGTCCGTCCTCTCTTGTAGAACATTCCTTCCCCCTGGGCCACACGGTCAGGATTCTGCATGCAGTTCTGGAAGCCGAAATCCTAAAAGGAGAGAAAGTATAAAGGACAGATACGTCTCCTCTTTCCTGAATTCACTCCTGGTCTTTGCTTCCAAAACTGCATGCAGAAACCTGACAGTGTGGGTGTGCCCTTCCTGCTGTTGAGGGTACTTTCACACTAGCATTAGTGTGATCCGGCAGGCAGTTCCGTTGTCGGAGCTGCCAGCCAGATCCGACGATCAATCTGACAACTGACAGCATTTGTAGACGGATCCATCTACAAATGCATTGTAAGAACGGATCCGTCTCTCCCCTTGTCATGCGGATGGACGGATCTGTCCTGCAGTCTTTTCACAGTTTTCCCAGTCTGCGCGTGCGCAGACCGGAAGGACGGATCCGTCCTTCAGTTGTTTCGCAATGCCGGATCCGGCACTAATACAAGTCAATGTAAATTAATGCCGGATCCGGCATTCCGGCGACTGATCAGGCATTTTGGACGGACATAATACCGTAGCATGCTGTGGTATTATGTCCGCCCGAAACGCCTGACAGTGACTGAACGGAAGGCATACTGATGCAAACTGAACGGATTTCTATCCATTCAGATTGCATGGGGATATGCCTGATCAGTTCTTTTCCGGCATAGAGCCATTTTGACGGAATAACGCTAGTGTGAAAGTACCCTTAGAAATGAGACGATTTTCTGTGTGCTAAATAAATTCCCTGACAAAATGAGGGAACTATCTATCCGTCCGGATATAGAGGCATTCCTTTTCATCACGTACATGTCCCTGGCCACTGTGAACAAGCACGGGCAGCTGCACATACATCACATACGCCTCCTGTCTACACAGCATGAATCTGTTGTCTCAGGTATCCGTGCACAGCAGCGCTAATCTATATTGTGCCAGGCTCTACCCATAATGCTTTGCTGTGGTAATGACAGCCCTGTCCCTCGGAGGTCTGGGGGTGGAGTTGTGGTTTATTTACTCATCTGACAGCAAGCATTTCTCCGGGGCCAGCACAACAAGCAGATAACGGAGACGGGCAGGCAGGTAAAGAGGCTTCTGTCACGCTGGGCGTGCGCTTTATGTTTTGCAGTAGGGGGGCTACTTTCAGCGGTGAAATGCAGGACTGGCACAGTATGACCAGGAACAGAGCAGAAACGCATGGTAATGACAGAAAGGATGTCTGTAATTGCTCTGTGGGGAAGTATCATGAAGATGCGTGATGCATGGATGGTTATTACTTCTGCTTTTCTGCCCCATAGTATCACTAAAGACCAGGGACTAAAGTGCCTACTTACAGTTCTCATTTCAGGTGGTCACTGTGAGAAGATTGCATTCTCTTGTGATCAGTATGAAATATTGATAACGCACATCTGAAGTGTGTGCTTATGTCTTCTTCATGAAAGCGGTTATCTGATTTACATATTTAGATGATTTGGATAGTGAGAATTATTTGGAATTAATGGAAGTGTGAATTATTTATTATTTATTCCGTACTGTTACATTCTTAAATGAAATGTGTATTTTAATGATTGCATATAAGCTTTGGTGAGTTAAAGAGGACCTGTCCCCACTCCTGACATCCTTGTTTCAAGGCTTCTTTCACACTAGCGTTAGGCTTGTCCGGCAGGGGACGCTGTGTTTCTTGTCCGGCCGCCACTCGGCATGTTTGCCGTGCTGAATGGGGCCAGGCAGGACTTCGGGCAGCGTACTTGCCGGACAAGCCTAACATCAGTGTGAAAGACGCATAATAGCTACATGCATTCCCCATGTAATAACAATTCTGGAACATTTATTCTTATGGCTCTATGTTGTGCCATTTCTGTATTTTAGAAGTTATGAATGAATTGCTAGCAGTCTGCAGTAAGTGTATAGAGCAGGGGTCCTCAAACT
The DNA here is from genome assembly GCA_033119425.1 of Bufotes viridis. Taxonomy (NCBI): domain Eukaryota; kingdom Metazoa; phylum Chordata; class Amphibia; order Anura; family Bufonidae; genus Bufotes; species Bufotes viridis. The sequence goes on along the minus strand of CM065594.1, from coordinate 83,835,541 downwards.
TTTTAAACAGGGGGCCAGTTCACTGTCCCTCAGACCATTGGAGGGCCGGACTATATTAATATAAAATACCCCTTCTTTGTGGCCTCAGTAAATGTCCCCATAGTGCCCCCCAATAATGTTGCAGTAAGAGGTGCCCCCATAGATGCCTCTCCATCATGTGCCTGTCTCCTCTCTGCTGCCCCCCCATGTGCCAGTAATAAGTGCCAATTCTCCCCCCCATCATGTGCCAGTCTCCTCTCTGCTGCCACCCCCCCATGTGCCAGTAATAAGCAGGGCTGTGGAGTCGGAGTCGGAGGCAATTTTGGGTACCTGGAGTCGGAGTCGGCAAAAAATGGACCGACTCAGACTCCTACTAGATTTAAATTGGAATTAAAAAAAATTGGAATAAAAAAAAAAGCAAGTTTAAATGTCCCGATTCAGATAAAGTTATAATTAATTACTTCTCTACTGTAAGAATAAAGCCCAATGCATGCAGTGCGTCACATTACCACTAAACAAAGACGTTAAGTGACCGTGAAGAAGCACGCTTTTTATATGCTTTACTATGCAGTTAAAGGGACACTGACAGGCTGATATATCTGCTGGTATTCATCAGTGGATTAGGAATACAACTAGACGACTGTTACCCCCAGTTGAGGTTTACTTGTGTTTAAAAACGTTTTAATCAATATGCAAATTCTCTACCTTTGTGCCCAAGGGGGCAGGCGCACATGTAGAGTACTGGCAGCACTAGACAGGACTAGGTAGCGAGGAGGAAGAGAGAAAGCTGGCACAGCCTCAGCATAGCCAGACGAGGCTGCTGCCAGCACTCTACACGTGCGCCTGCGCAGGAATTCAGCGTTCGGCTAGCCTGAAAAAAAAGGCCAGTGCAGTGAATAATAACGAGGGGAACAGCGCTGGGAAGCTGTACTTCGGGCGCGGCTGGGCACAAAGCCGCAGGAGACGCTGCCCCATTGGGCACAAAGATAGTGAATTTGCATACAGATTAAAATGTTTTTTAAACACAAGTACAGTTTAACTGGGGGTAACATTAGTATAGTTTTATTCCTAATTCTCTGATGAATACCAGTATATATATATCTTTAGCTGGAAAATCAGCCTGTCAGTGTCCCTTTAACCCCTTAAGGACACGGCCCTATTTCACCTTAAGGACCAGGCCATTTTTTCAAAATCTGACCACTGTCACTTTAAGTGTGGATAACTTTAAAACGCTTTTACTTACCCTGGCCGTTCTGAGATAGTTTTTTCGTCACATATTGTATTTCACGACACTACTAAAATTGGGTCAAAAAATACAATTTTTACAAAAAATTTGGAAAATTTAGCAAATTTTAAAGTTTCAGTTTCTCTACTTCTAGAATACACAGTAATACCCCCAAAAGGGATGATTTTACATTTCCCATATGTCTCCTTTATTTTTGGAGCATTTGGGGAATGTCATTTTATTTTTGAGATGTTACATAGCTTAGAAGTTTAGAAGCAAATTTTGAAATTTTTCCGAAATTTCCGAATTCCACTTTTATGGACCAGTCCAGGTCTGGAGTCACTTTGTGAGGCTCACATAATAGAAACCACCCAAAAATGACCCCATTTTAGAAACTACACCCTCAAGGTATTCAAAGCTGGGTTTACAAACGTTGTTAACCCTTTAGGTGTTCCACAACAGTTCGTGGAAGATGGAGAAACAATTTTGAAATTTGGAATTTTTGGAAAAATTTCCATTATAATCCATTTTTTCCAGTCATAAAGTGAGGGTTACCTTCCAAACAAAACTCAATATGGGTTGCCCTGATTCTCTAGTTTACAGAAACACCCCATGTGTGGTCCTAAACTACTGTTTGGCCAAACGGGAGGACATTGAAGGAGGGGAACGCCATATGGGTTTTGAATGGCAGATTTTGCGGGACTGTTTTTTTACACCATGTCCTATTGCAAGCCCCCTGATGCACCCTAGCATACAAATTCCAAAAAAGTGACTCCATCTAAGAAAGTACACCCCTCAAGGTATTCAAAGCTGGGTTTACAAACGTTGTTAACCCTTTAGGTGTTCCACAACAGTTTGTGGAAGATGGAGAAACAATTTTGAAATTTGGAATTTTTGGAAAAATTTCCATTATAATCCATTTTTTCCAGTCATAAAGTGAGGGTTACCTGCCAAACAAAACTCAATATGGGTTGCCCTGATTCTCTAGTTTACAGAAACACCCCATGTGTGGTCCTAAACTACTGTTTGGCCAAACGGGAGGACATTGAAGGAGGGGAACGCCATATGGGTTTTGAATGGCAGATTTTGCGGGACTGGTTTTTTTACACCATGTCCTATTGCAAGCCCCCTGATGCACCCTAGCATACAAATTCCAAAAAAGTGACTCCATCTAAGAAAGTACACCCCTCAAGGTATTCAAAGCTGGGTTTACAAACGTTGTTAACCCTTTAGGTGTTCCACAACAGTTTGTGGAAGATGGAGAAACTGTTTTGAAATTTGGAATTTTTGGAAAAATTTCCATTATAATCCATTTTTTCCAGTCATAAAGTGAGGGTTACCTGCCAAACAAAACTCAATATGGGTTGCCCAGATTCTCTAGTTTACAGAAACACCCCATGTGTGGTCCTAAACTACTGTTTGGCCAAACGGGAGGACATTGAAGGAGGGGAACGCCATATGGGTTTTGAATGGCAGATTTTGCGGGACTGTTTTTTTACACCATGTCCTATTGCAAGCCCCCTGATGCACCCTAGCATACAAATTCCAAAAAGTGACTCCATCTAAGAAAGTACACCCTCAAGGTATTCAAAGCTGGGTTTACAAACGTTGTTAACCCTTTAGGTGTTCCACAACAGTTTGTGGAAGATGGAGAAACTGTTTTGAAATTTGGAATTTTTGGAAAAATTTCCATTATAATCCATTTTTTCCAGTCATAAAGTGAGGGTTACCTGCCAAACAAAACTCAATATGGGTTGCCCAGATTCTCTAGTTTACAGAAACACCCCATGTGTGGTCCTAAACTACTGTTTGGCCAAACGGGAGGACATTGAAGGAGGGGAACGCCATATGGTTTTTGGAAGGCAGATTTTGCGGGACTGGTTTATTTACACCATGTACCCTTTCAAGCCCCCTGCTGCACCCCTAGAGTAGAAACTCCATAAAAGTGACCCCATCCAGGAAACTACAGGATATGGTGGTTGTTGTTTTGGGACTATTTTAGGGTAAATTTTTTTTTGGTTGCTCTATATTATACTTTTTTGAGGCAATATAACAAAAATTGAAATTCTAAAATTGTTAATACATTTGCCATTAATTTTTGTGGAACGCCTAAAGGGTTAACAAAGTTTGTAAAGTAATTTTTGAATACCTTGAGGGGTGTAGTTTTTAGATGGGGTCACTTTTTTGGAGTTTCTAGTCTAGGCTACATCAGGGGACTTCTAATGGGCCATGGTGTAAATAAACCAGTCCATCAAAATCTGCCTTCCAGAAATCATATGGCGTTCCCTTCATTCTGTGCCCTGCCTTGTGGCTATATAGCCATTTACGACCACATATGGGGTGTTTCTGCAAAGTACAGAATTGGGGCAATAAATAATATATATTTTTTAATGTTAACCCTTGCTTTATTACTGGAAAATATGGATTAAAACGGAAATTTTGGCCAAAAATTATTTTTTTGCACAGTTTTTTTTTTTTTTTAACACCGCTCCTGTAAGGGGTTGGGTCTAATGTTATTTTTATAGGGAGATTATTACGGACGCGCCAATACCTAATATGTCTACTTTCTTTGAATTATTCAGATTTGACACTAGATTATCATTTTAGGAACAAAAAATAGATAATTTTACTATCTCCATAGCCTGGCTGCTGCATTTTTTTGGGGGTGGTTACTATATAATGTAGGGGCTCATTTTTGCAGGATGAGTTGGCGGTTTTATTGGCACTATTTGGGGTGCATACGATTTTTTGATCGCTCGCTATTACACTTTTTGTAGTGTTAGGAGACATAAATGGCTTTTTTTAACACTGTTTTTATTTTTTATTTTTAACGCCGTTCATCCGAGGGGTTGGTTCTAATGTTATTTTTATAGGGCAGATTATTACGGACGCGCCGATACCTAATATGTCTACATTTTTTGATTTATTCAGATTTGACACTAGATTATCATTTTAGGAAACAAAAAGATAATTTTACTATCTAAATAGCCTGGTAGCTGCATTTTTTTTTGGGGGAATATATAATGTAGGGGCTCATTTTTTGCAGGATGAGATGGCGGTTTTATTGGCACTATTTGGGGATGCATACAACTTTTTGATCGCTCGCTATTACACTTTTTGTAGTGTTAGGAGACATAAATGGATTTTTTTAACACTGTTTTTATTTTTTATTTTTAACGCCGTTCATCCGAGGGGTTGGTTCTAATGTTATTTTTATAGGGCAGATTTTTACGGACGCGCCGATACCTAATATGTCTACATTTTTTGATTTATTCAGATTTGACACTAGATTATCATTTTAGGAAACAAAAAGATAATTTTACTATCTAAATAGCCTGGTAGCTGCATTTTTTTTTGGGGGGGAATATATAATGTAGGGGCTCATTTTTTGCAGGATGAGATGGCGGTTTTATTGGCACTATTTGGGGGTGCATACAACTTTTTGATCGCTCGCTATTACAATTTTTGTAGTGTTAGGTAATAACACAAATGTCTTTTGGACATAGTTTTTTTTTTTTTTTAAGAAGTTTTTCAAAGAGGTTAGGTCAAATTTTATTTTTATAGAGCAGATTTTTATGGACGCGGCGATGCCCAATATGTATGGCTCTCAGACTTAGGTGACACTAAAACAGGCATCCTCAAAGCGGCCCTCCAGATGTTGTAAAACTACAATTCCCACTATGCCCTGCTGATACCTGTAGCTGGGCATGCTGGGAGTTGTAGTTTTACAACATCTGGAAGGCCGCATTTTGAGGATGCCTGCACTAAAACTAATATTTTTGGGGAAAAAAATGTTTATGTGCCTCCAAAGTCTTAGAGCCATACTTTTATGTTTTCTAGGGGACTGTCGGAACTTATAAAAATTTAGTACTCCATGGAAGTGTGATACTCCCTGAAGCAATTGATGACGCAGAGGCCCGGATGATCGGGGCAAGTGTCACATTGAGTGGTGGTGTCCTTCCGAATCCCCCTCTTGTGACACACTCTGCATCTTTTTGGGTTCGTCCCTTTTTCCAGTATGGGGACCACACCTGGAAAATGTTGGCCAGGGATCGACCCGGCGCCTCCAATTCTCGAGGTACTCCGACCTGCTCTTTCCCGGTCTGAAAAGATCAGGTCCTTGAGGACTGCCTCATAGAACTGGAGGAAAGTCCCTGTGCTGCCAGCGCTCGGCATAGTACAAAAGCGTTGTACATGGCAACCTGCACCATGTTGACCGCAGCCTTTTTGTACCATGCCCGGGTTTTCCGCATGGCATTATATGGTTGGAGAACTTGATCAGACAGATCAACTCCACTCCATATACCGATTGTAGTCGACGATACAATCGGGTTTGAGGACCGTTGCCGAGGATCCTCGCACAGAGACTGGGGTGGTGCCATTACCGTGGATTGTGGTCAGCATAAGGACATCCCTCTTGTCCTTATACCTGACCAACAGCAGGTTTCCACAAGTAAGGGCACGGGTCTCACCCCTGGGGATAGGTACCTGGAGGGGTGGGCAGGGAGGCCGCGCTGATTTTTCCGCACGGTCCCACAAGCGAACGTGGATCTGGCGTAGAGGGCCTGGTACAAGGGTATACTGGTATAAAAGTTATCCACGTACAGGTGGTAACCCTTATCCAGTAGTGGGTACATAATGTCCCACACGAGTTTCCCGCTAACACCCAGAGTGGGGGACATTCTGGGGGTTCAATACGGGAATCTCGTCCCTCGTACACACGAAATTTGTAAGTGTACCCTGAGGCACTCTCACAAATTTTGTACATTTTGACGCCATACCTCGCCCGCTTAGTGGGAATGTATTGGCGGAAACTGAGTCTCCCTTGAACGCAACGAGAGACTCATCAACCGCGACCTCCCTTCCAGGTACGTAGGCCTGCGCAAATGCGGCCCCAAAGTGATCGATGATCGGCCGTATCTTGTACAGCCGGTCATAGGCGGGATCACCTTGGGGGGGACATGCTGCATTATCTGCATAATGCAGGCATTTCCGGATGGCCTCAAACCTTGAGCGCGTCATGGCCATACTGTACAGTGGGGTCTGGTAGAGGAAGTCCCCACTCCAGTATTGCCTGACGCTTGGTTTTTGCACTAGGCCCATGTGCAGCACGAGGCCCCAAAATGTCCTCATCTCGGCTGCACTGACTGGCGTCCAGCCACCGGGCCTAGCCAAAAAGGAACCTGGGTGCTGAGCGACGAACTGTTGGGCGTACAGATTCGTCTGCTCCACCATCAGATTCACCAGCGGGTCACTGAAAAAAAAACTGAAATAGTCTATTTCAGTGAACCCCACTGTGGGAATCTGGATTCCAGGATTGCCAACGAAATCCGGAATCACAGGTTCATAGTCCACTGGGGACAGCAGCTAAGTTCACCGGTGGGGGCTCCGGTGCGCTTATTTGGTGGGCCGGGAAACCAGTACGAGCCCCAGGGCTGCTCGTACTGGTGTGGGCCACAGGGTCCCTAGCATGTGGGGCCCCTGGCTCCACCTGGCGGCGTCTCCGCCGCCTTGGGGGCTCATCATCATCAGATGATGATGAGGAGGATGCAGATGACAGGAGGAAGGTGGGGTCATCGTCATCCTCACTGGCGCTCTCGGTGTCGGAGAGCATCTGGGCGTATGCCTCCTCCACTGAGAACATCCGGTGGGCCATGGGTGTGTGTGTGTGTATGTGCGTGTGTGTCAAACTTTATTCAATGTGCGTGTGTGTTGGGGCGGGTGTTCGCGTACTAAGAATTACAAAAGAGTGGCGGAGGAGGACGGCGGAGGTGGAGGTAGGTGGCGGAGGAGGGCAGCGGGTGGTGGAGGAGGGCGGCGGGTGGAGGTGGCAGCGGAGGGTGGTGGAGGTAGGTGGCGGAGGAGGGCAGCGGGTGGTGGAGGTAGGTGGCGGAGGAGGGCGGCGGTGGTGGAGGTAGGTGGCGGAGGAGGGCGGCTGGTGGTGGAGGTAGGTGGCGGAGGAGGGCGGCTGGTGGTGGAGGTAGGTGGCGGAAGAGGACGGCGGTGGTGGAGGTAGGTGGCGGAAGAGGACGGCGGTGGTGGAGGTAGGTGGCGGAGGAGGGCGGCTGGTGGTGGAGGTAGGTGGCGGAGGAGGGCGGCTGGTGGTGGAGGAGGTAGGCGGCGGGTGGTGGAGGTAGGTGGCGGAGGGTGGTGGAGGTAGGTGGCGGAGGAGGGCGGCGGGTGGGGGGGGGGGTCAGAACCCCTGGGTTGGTTTTAGGGTCTGTGGACCCCAACCACCAGAGGCACTGAAAAAAAAAAGTTTTTTTTTTCTTTCCCTAAAACTTACTCTATCCCTTCCTAGCCCTGCCTAAATAGACCTTTTTCTCACTGACCCTAACCTACCTGGAGGGTGCAGGAGGGTTCTGGATGGAGCAGGGGGGGGTCGCAGGAGCAGAGCTGGAGCGGTGCGGGCAGGTGCGGGCACGTCGGCAGCAGCGGGAGAAAGAGGAGGGGAGAGAGGAGCGCTGGGTGTTTGAATCACCCGCCTCTCTCCCCGGACCAATCAGCAGCCACTACCGCCACCAACGCACACAATTCAAGAATGGTGATTGGTGGTGTGATATTACACCACCGATCACCATTCTTTTCCGGTTCATCGGGTCACCGGAGACCCGAATGGACCGGAAACGCAGAAAACCGCAGGTCTGAATTGACCTGCGGTTTTCTGCGATCGCCGATACGGGGGGGGTCACATGACCCCCCTCGGCGTTGTGTCGGGATGCCCGCTGAATGATTTCAGCGGGCATCCTGTTTGTATTAACCCCTTCGCCGCCGCAATCGCCGTTAAGAAACATGACGTACCGGTACGTCATGTGTCCTTAAGGACTCGGGAAACATGCCGTACCGGTACGTCATGTGTCCCAAAGGGGTTAAGGAGCGGCAATACCTACACTTTCCATTGTCTTGTGGTCTGCTGTTACAGGGAACCCATGGTTATCCTAGCCTCTCACTGATAACTGATTAAGGACTGGAGACACTTGTATAAGTGAAGGGAATGGATAGTCAATAGTTCAAGACTGAAGCTGTAAACCATTTTAAAAACTGCTATCATTCAGCTAAGGCTATAAAACATGTAAACTCAGATTGTTAGCTTAAATTTTAAACATGACTATGGGATTCTACTAGGAAAATCATGTTTTAAAATAAATGCCCCTTCCCCTGCCCCTTCCTGGATCCTCCCACTGCTCTATCTTCAGCAGAAGATCAGCACACAAAGGAGAAGGCAGCAGCTTCTGCTCAACTACCTCTCTGTGCTAGAGGAGATTAGAAGAACTTGGTGGAACAGCTTTGTATTTGCATATTAAATACAGAGGAGTCAGAGTCGAGGAGTCGGAGTCGGAAGTTTCAAAATCTGAGGAGTCGGAGTCGGAAAATTTATCTACCGACTCCACAGCCCTGGTAATAAGTGCCAATTCTTCCCCCCACCCATCATGTGCCAGTCTCCTCTCTGCTGCCACCCCCCCCATGTGCCAGTAATAAGTGCCAATTCTCCCCCCCATCATGTGCCAGTCTCCTCTCTGCTGCCACCCTCCATGTGCCAGTAATAAGTGCCATGTGGCAGTGAAATTGGCCGATATAATAAAATAAAAAAAACACTCTTACTTACCTTCTTGGAAGGGATGCGATGCAGGCCTCTTCCGGCCTGTGTCCCGCTCTGTACTGTTTAGGCGTCGCGCCGCCTGCACTGGCCTCTGCCCGCAGCCTATCAGAGGAGCAGGGAAGGGAGACGCCTCTCCCTCCCCTGCCGCAGCACAGCAATCTGTATCGCTGTCCTGAGGACGGCGATACAGATTACTATGGAGATTAACTTCTCAGGGACGGGGGTTCTGAAGCACACTTTCAACGTACACATCTGACGAAATACTTGAATACAAAATATACAGAGCATTATAATAGTATATCTAGTTATTCTGTGGACATGTTACAAGCTCTTGTTAATGCCTACACTACACTTAATTTAAGGCTGTATGAGGCTCACAGGTACCTGGTAAAATCATCCTCTGGTAGATTTCTGTACCTTAGACATGAAATAGGTAGTTCTGAGGGAACCATTAGGTGGTAGTTCAGTAAAGGCCCCTTTATACGGGTCAATACAGCAGGCAATTATCAGGAACAAACCGTTCCTAGGAACACTCCTTCCTGATAATTGCCCTGATCATTGGCCCATATGAAGGGGCCTTTAGACTACATTCACAAAAATGGCCATGAAAAAACACTCAGACACTCAGTTTTTCATGGCCATATTTCTACCATTTTTGCATCCATTTTCTGACTCTCAGCAGTAATAATGTCCCTCATAGTGGCCCCTCCGTAGTAATAATGTCCCCCATAGAGGCCCACACAAGTAAAAGTGGCCCCCAGTAGTAATAATGTCCCTCAGTGGCCCCCAGCAGTAATAATGTGCCCCATAGTGGCCTCAGAAGTAATAATGTCCCCGATATTGGCCCCCAGCAGTAATAATGTCCCTCATAGTGGCCCCCAGCAGTAATAATGTCCCCTATAGTGGCCTCAGCTGTAGTAATGCCCCCCATAGTGTTCTTCAGCTGTAATTTTTTAGCAGAAAAAAAATGACTCACCTCATCCACTTGCACTCGCTACTTCCTTCATTCTGAAAGACCTGCATTCAAGCATGATGACGTCACCATGCGCTCCCAGCATGATTGCGTGGTGGTCTCATCATTCTTGAGCAGAGATCCTTTGGCAGGTCCTTCATAATCAAGAGAGGAGTGACTGCCTCTGTCAGTGCAAGTGGATGAGGAGAGTAATTTTTTTAACCCCTAAATGACCATATTGCACAAGTGTACCCATTTTTAACGGCCGTTAGACAGGTGCACTCTTGTCTAAGTGACCATGAAAAACGGCCCTATCGTTTTCATTGGGGTCTGTCTGGCCATGAAAATTGCCCAAAATAGGACATGTCCTATTTTTTGATAGCAACTGTTCACTGGCCGGTAAAAAAAAACACCATGTAAATAGCCCTATAGATTGCAGAGGTTTGTGTGAGCATAGCCTTAGGGCTCATGTTCACGTTGTGATGGGACCTTCTGTTGGATATATATGGTGGTAGGTTTTAATGATGTATTCCTCCTATGGAATGCTTTGACTCATGTTACTGTATAGACTTACCGTTATACTCCTTAAACTTTCATGGAGATAAAAATTTGACTACTCTTTAGTACTCAGTTCAAAAAGGTACAGTGACTTATACCAGCCTTTCACCAGATTACATAAGGTATAATGACTTATACCAGCCTTTCACTGGACTACATACGGTACAGTGACTTATACCAGCCTTTCACCAGACTACATAAAGTACACTGACTTATACCAGCCTTTCACCAGACTACATAAGGTATAATGACTTATACCAGCCTTTCACCAGACTACATAAGGTATAATGACTTATACCAGCCTTTCACAAGACTACACAAGGTATAATGACTTATACCAGCCTTTCACCAGACTACATAAGGTACACTGACTTATACCAGCCTTTCACCAGACTACATAAGGTACAGTGACTTATACCAGCCTTTCACCAGACTACATAGGGTATAATGACGTATACCAGCCTTTCACCAGACTACATAAGGTACACTGACTTATGCCAGCCTTTCACCAGACTACATAAGGTACACTGACTTATACCAGCCTTTCACCAGACTACATAAGGTATGATGACTTATACCAGCCTTTCACCAGACTACATACGGTATAGTGACTTATACCAGCCTTTCACCAGACTACATAAGGTACACTGACTTATACCAGCCTTTCACCAGACTACATAAGGTACACTGACTTATACCAGCCTTTCACCAGACTACATAAGGTACACTGACTTATACCAGCCTTTCACCAGACTACATAAGGTATAATGACTTATACCAGCCTTTCACCAGACTACATACGGTATAGTGACTTATACCAGCCTTTCACCAGACTACATAGGGTATAATGACGTATACCAGCCTTTCACCAGACTACATAAGGTACACTGACTTATACCAGCCTTTCACCAGACTACATACGGTATAGTGACTTATACCAGCCTTTCACCAGACTACATACGGTATAATGACTTATACCAGCCTTTCACCAGACTACATAAGGTACACGGACTTATACCAGCCTTTCACCAGACTACATAAGGTATAATGACTTACACCAGCCTTTCACCTTTCACCAGACTACATAAGGTATAATGACGTATACCAGCCTTTCACCAGACTACATACGGTATAGTGACTTATACCAGCCTTTCACCAGACTACATAGGGTATAATGACGTATACCAGCCTTTCACCAGACTACATAAGGTACACTGACTTATACCAGCCTTTCACCAGACTACATACGGTATAGTGACTTATACCAGCCTTTCACCAGACTACATACGGTATAATGACTTATACCAGCCTTTCACCAGACTACATAAGGTACACTGACTTATACCAGCCTTTCACCAGACTACATAGGGTACACTGACTTATACCAGCCTTTCACCAGACTACATAGGGTACACTGACTTACTGTATACCAGCCTTTCACCAGACTACATAAGGTACACTGACTTATACCAGCCTTTCACCAGACTACATAGGGTACACTGACTTACTGTATACCAGCCTTTCACCAGACTACATAAGGTACACTGACTTATGCCAGCCTTTCATCAGACTACATGAGGTATAATGACTTATACCAGCCTTTCACCAGACTACATACTGTATAGTGACTTATACCAGCCTTTCACCAGACTACATAGGGTATAATGACGTATACCAGCCTTTCACCAGACTACATAAGGTACACTGACTTATACCAGCCTTTCACCAGACTACATACGGTATAGTGACTTATACCAGCCTTTCACCAGACTACATACAGTATAATGACTTATACCAGCCTTTCACCAGACTACATAAGGTACACTGACTTATACCAGCCTTTCACCAGACTACATAGGGTACACTGACTTATACCAGCCTTTCACCAGACTACATAGGGTACACTGACTTACTGTATACCAGCCTTTCACCAGACTACATAAGGTACACTGACTTATACCAGCCTTTCACCAGACTACATAGGGTACACTGACTTACTGTATACCAGCCTTTCACCAGACTACATAAGGTACACTGACTTATACCAGCCTTTCATCAGACTACATGAGGTATAATGACTTATACCAGCCTTTCACCAGACTACATACTGTATAGTGACTTATACCAGCCTTTCACCAGACTACATATGGTATAGTGACTTATACCAGCCTTTCACCAGACTACATAAGGTACACTGACTTATACCAGCCTTTCACCAGACTACATAAGGTACACTGACTTATACCAGCCTTTCACCAGACTACATAAGGTACACTGACTTATACCAGCCTTTCACCAGACTACATAAGGTACACTGACTTATACCAGCCTTTCACCAGACTACATAAGGTACACTGACTTATACCAGCCTTTCGATATGTCATGCGAGGAAAGTGATAAAGAAAGGCGGCACTCACCATGGAAGTCTTCAATCTTGCTTTATTTCGCTGTAATTACAGCATTAATTCGCAATGAAAAAAGGGCTGCGGGCGGACGCCAATGTAGGTGGTTAGAGCGGGACAGCCGTTTCGCGCACAAACTTGCGCATCATCACGCCTCTATCACGTCCATTGCGTCATTCCGCGATTTTAAACCTCAGGTTCCACAGTGATTGGTGCAGGGATACTGCACCCAATCACTTGAGACAAATATTGGACATTTAAAACCAAAACATTAGTGAAGGAGAGTGTCAAAAAACCCACATCACAGACATCATCACAATACTTATAAAACGCGCGATTGCGCGCAAATCAAAACGATGAGTATAGTATACAGCTACAATTTGCATTACTAGTTAATACTACTGGTGCAACACCTATAAATCACATACTTGGTTGCAAGCATTTATAAAATAAACTGACATATCATTTCTGTCATTAAGACCGTGGGGGCCCATAGCTTGGGTTTTCATGATCCACCTTGCCTCGCACCGCAGAAGCGCGCAGTGCCTATCCTCACCACGTGGGGGACACCGCACCACTTCAATCCCTGCAAACGTGAGGCAACGTGGATCCCCCCCATGTTGCTCGCGAACGTCCTGTCCTTATGGATCCAATGTGTTCAGGGACTCTCTCCACCAAGGGCCTAATCGTTTTACCAATGTAAAAGGTGTGGCACACACACACCATCGCATATACTACGTTGAGGGGGGCGACAAGTGATTAGGTCTCTTACGACCCAAGTTACTCCGTCTAATTGGAGAACTTTACTCCTTGCATTGTAGGAACAGAAAGAGCAAAATCCACATTTGTGGTTACCGGTCGCTGATCTAACAGACAACCAATCACGGTTCTTCGGTTGTGTGAAGGTGCTGCGGACTAGTGTATCCTTTATTGTGTGGCATCTCCTGAATGTAACAATTGGACGCTGTGCAGTTATGTCACTCAGTGTGGAATCACCACGGAGTATGTCCCAGTTGCTATGAATAGCTTGTTTCGTGGCATCCGCCATAGGACTGTACCTGAAGGCAAGGGCGAACTTCTGACTATCTCTCTGTTTCTCTTTCTCTATCAACAATTTAGTGCGATCAAATTTAGCTGCTCGATGGAGAGCCTGTAACACGTCTCTCCGTGGATAACCCCGTCTGATTAGACGATCCCTCAATTCATAAGCCTGTCTAAAATAACCCGCTTCACTGCTATTGATCCTACGCAGACGGACAAACTGTCCAAAAGGGACAGTATCTTCACAGTATCGGGATGGTAGCTGGTCTGGTGAAGCAGCGAGTTCGTTGCAGTGGGCTTGCGAAAACCCGTGGTCTGTAGGACCCCATTTGCAACTGTAACTTGGACATCTGACAACTTCTGTCAGCTGCAGAGGTGGGAGGGACGGTGACTTTCTACCTGCAGCTTACATTCAGACAGCACAGTACTGCTGCCTTAGAGTGAGCTGGTTAAAAAGGCACATCCCCGATCTGGTTAGGCCACGCCCCCTCCCACTGAGCCAACAGGAATTGAAAAAATTAAGTTAAAAATAAACTTCTAGGTTCCGTTAAGCCACACCCCGATCCAGTTAGGTCACGCTCCCTCCCATTTCTCAGCCGACAGGGATTGCAAAAATGAAGTTAAAAATCAACTTCTGTCAGCTGCAGGGGTGGGAGGGACGGTGACTTTCTCCCTGCAGCTCACACTCAGACAGAACAGTGCTGCTGTCTTAGTATGAGCTGTTCAAAAGGACACGCCTCTGATCCAGGGGGGTGGGGTTTTGGTGGGGTGCTGTAGATGTCACTGTTATAGTGGATACTGTCGATATCTCTTAACGACACACACAAACAATAAATGAAATAGATTAAATATACCCGGGCGAAGCCGGGTCCTTCAGCTAGTGTCTTATAAAGTCCTGATGGATATGCCAAATGCTCACTGTTCCTCTTTCACCTTCTCTCCTCTGTTTGGGGCTTTGTATATTAGTCTTATCTATACTAATAAAATCCCTATGTGTGTGGTGTCCGTGCGTGTGTGCCAATTTGTCCAGTGCGCATGCGCGGCGCACAGACCAATCAGCACACACTCCACGGACACTACATGTGTGGCATCCTATTGTAATGGCAGCGGGGCCTGGTGCAGTCACTGTATTGCATCGGCCCCGCTCAGAGTATTAATACTATGAATAACTGTAATAATAATAATGATCTTCACTTCTTCACTTACTAAACGGTGAGGCAGAAGGCCGGGCAGCCAGGCACTGATATCGTAACTCACTAAGTGACGCCCCTGCTCTGCCCACTTAATGAATGAAGCAGGCGCATGAGGTAGTGAGTTACGCTGCCAGTGCCTGACCGCCTGCCTTGCCTCCTCACCGTTTAGTAAGTGAAGAAGTGAAGATCGTTATTATTATTACAGTTATTTATAGTATTACTACACTGAGCGGGGCCTGGTGCAATACAGTGACTGCACCGGGCCCCGCTGCCATTACATTCACACTACACAGCTACACTGTTATGGGGGGATCTTTGGATGACACATAGCATAAGATGCTATGTGTCATCCACAGATACCCCATAACAGTGTCAGCCACAGACCCCAATAAGTGTCAGCCACAGACCCCCCCCATAACAGTGTCAGCAACAGACCCCCCCATAACAGTGTCAGTTACAGACCCCCCCATAACAGTGTCAGTTACAGACCCCCATGTGTCATCCACAGATACCCCCATAACAGTGTCATCCACAGATACCCCCATAACAGTGTCATCCACAGATACCCCCATAACAGTGTCATCCACAGATACCCCCATAACAGTGTCATCCACAGATACCCCCATAACAGTGTCATCCACAGATACCCCCATAACAGTGTCATCCACAGATACCCCCATTACAGTGTCAGCCACAGACACCCATAACAGTGTCAGCCACAGACCTCCATAAGTGTCAGCCACAGATCCCCCCCATAACAGTGTCAGCCACAGATCCCCCCCATAACAGTGTCAGCCACAGATCCCCCCCATAACAGTGTCAGCCACAGATCCCCCCCATAACAGTGTCAGCCACAGATCCCCCCCATAATAGTGTCAGCCACAGACCCCCATAACAGTGCCATCCACAGATCCCCCATAACAGTGTCAGCCACAGATCCCCCATAACAGTGCCATCCACAGATCCCCCATAACAGTGTCATCCACAGATCCCCCATAACAGTGTCATCCACAGATCCCCCATAACAGTGTCATCCACAGATCCCCCATAACAGTGTCATCCACAGATCCCCCCATAACAGTGTGCCATTCACAGATCCCTCCATAAAAGTGTGCCATCCACAGATCCCCCCATAACAGTGTGCCATCCACAGATCCCCCTCATAACAGTGTCGGCCACAGATCCCCCCCTGTAACAGTGCCATCCACAGGTCCCTCATAACAGTGCCATCCACAGATTCCCCTTCCCCCCATAACAGTGTGCCATCCACAGATCCACCCCATAACAGTGTGCCATCAACAGATCCGCCCCATAACAGTGTGCCATCCACAGATCCCCCCATAACAGTGTGCCATCCACAGATCCCCCCATAACAGTGTGCCATCCACAGATCCCCCCCTGTAACAGTGTGCCATCCACAGGTCCCTCATAACAGTGCCATTCACAGATTCCCCCCCCCATAACAGTGTGCCATTCACAAATCCCCCCATAACAGTGTGCCATCCACAGATCCCCCCATAACAGTGCGTCATCCACAGATCCCCCATAACAGTGTGCCATCCGCAGATCCCCCATAACAGTTTGCCATCCACAGGTCCCTCATAACAGTGCCATTCACAGATCTCCCCCCTCCCATAACAGTGTGCCATTCACAAATCCCCCCATAACAGTGTGCCATCCACAGATCCCCCCCATAACAGTGTGCCATCCACAGATCCCCCCATCGGAAAGCAGAGGAAGCCACATCCCTCTGCCTTGCCTCACAGATGCTACGATTGGTGTTGATTGCGGCATCTGAGGCGTTAAATACAGGGTTCAGTGCGATTGCCATTCCCCGTATGTCTCCTGTATGATACAACCAGCACCGGCCGCATATGGAGCTGGCTCACCACAGCAGCCTGTTCCATACATTCCCTCAACCATGGAGAGGGCTGAGGCCTGTGCTTCTTACATCTTACCCCAATGCAGTTTGACTAAAACCACCAAATGAAATTCTGATTTTAGTAAATTCCCCTCAAAATCTTATTTGGATAATCGCCAGCAGCAGGCAATCGTTAATTTCTAACGATAATTTGTTTTCCCTTAGTCCTAACAGCAGCACAGATGGGGTTAATTCCCCCCGTGAGCTGGTAGGACTGGCGGAATTTTAATGAGCCCTATCAAGCAATTAACTTTTGACCCCTTAAAAAGAGGGGCCACCCCCCAATCCACTGTGTTTGTAACAAGATAGTACAATAGGGAGGGATATTTGTGTGCTGTTGTTAGGACTAAGGGAAAACAAATTATCGTTAGAAATTAACGATTCCCCTTACGTCCTACCAGCAGCACAGATGGGGAGATAGCAAGAAAAAAAAACCTAGGGAGGGTCTTCCTGCCTGGCAGAATTTAAAATAGCCTGCCCAAAGGCCACAAATTCGGATACTCTAGAATCCACCCTGTAATGAGAAATAAAGGTAGACTCTGAGCTCCAAGAGGCTGACCTACAAATCACCTCCAAAGGAAGGGAACATCTCTCAGTAAAAGATGTCGCCACGGCCCGAGTGGAATGAGCCTTAACAAAATTTGGAGGGTCAAGACCCAGGGAAATAAAAGATTCCCTAATAGCCTCTTTGATCCAGCGGCTAATAGTAGGTCTAGACGCCTTGCGGCCTTTTGACTTACCGGCAAATAGGATGAAAAGATTTTCATCTATCCTAAACTCCTTAGATCTATCCACATAGACTTGGAGGCATCTCGAGATGTCCAGCGGATGCCGGACTGGAACAGAAGAAATGGAAGAAAAAGAAAACAAAACTGGTAAGGATATCACTTGATTAATGTTTTGAAAGGAAGGAACTTTAGGTCTAAAGTATGGCAAATATCTAAGAAGAACACTGTCTTGGAAAAAAGACGTGTATGGGGGGTGAGCGGAGAACGCCTGGAGCTCCGAAACCCTCTTGACCGAGGTTATTGCCAATAAAAACACCGTCTTCCAGGTGAGAAAACGTAAATCCACTTCTTCTAAAGGTTCAAAGGGATGAGATGATAATCCCTTTAGAACTGCTGATAAATCCCATTGAGGAATGGGTCTGAGCACTGTAGGCTTTAATCTCTCCGCCCCTTTAAGGAAGCGCTTAATGAGTGGGTCCCGAGAAAAGGGTTTGTTAAGACATGCTGAGATGGCTGCAACTTGAACTCTTAAGGTAGAAGGGGCAAGGCCCTTATCCAGACCGTCCTGCAGGAATTGAAGAAGTGATGAAAGGGGCGGATCTGCATACGCCACTTGTTTAGAAGTGCACCAGGCCGAAAAAATATTCATAATCCTTGCATAGGCCTTGTTCGTGGATTTCGCTCTGGAATGAGACAAGGTTCAACCGGGGGTCAACCGAGAGCCTCGGAGAGGCCCGTAGTCAGGAGGGTTTGCCCTCCTTGCCACCTCTGCGGGGGCGCTTGGGGTTTTCCGCTGAGCCCCCCAGAATCTAGACCTGGTCTGACCCGACTTCCCTGAACGATCCTGCCTGCCTTTCCCACGAAAGGGCTGCTGGGGGAGGGACTTCCCTTTTTTGTCAGAAAGCCCCTCCATGAGCCTATCAAGTTCCGTGCCGAAGAGATGGCCAGGCTCAAAGGGGAGTGCGCACAAATTATATTTGGACGCGTTATCCGCTATCCAGGGCTTGAGCCACAAGGGCCTGCGTGCAGCCGAAACCAAAGCCATAGACTTGGCCGCCAACTTCAGCTGCACCTGTGCTGTGTCGCATAGAAAATCTATGGCGAGATTGGCGGTCTTGAAAGACGCCAGAATATTGTCTCTAGAGACGTTTTGATCTATGTCCGTTTGAATCCTGTTGAGTCTAGAGCGAAGGAAGGACGAAACTTCAGCAGCAGCAATGGCAGTAGAGGCTGAAGCTGCCACGGCGGAATAGCTCCGCCTAAGCGTACCTTCTGCCCTTCTATCAAGTGGGTCTTGAAGGCTGGAACCATCATCCGCCGGAACCAAGGTGCGCTTGGACAGCTTCGCAATTGCCATGTCCACCTTTGGAACAGAGCCCCACGACTCCATCAAAGGTTTGGCCATCGGGAACATGGTCTTAAACTTCTTGGTTAGAACCGGAGCCTTCTCCGGCTTTTTCCACTCCACTTGCATCATAGCTTGGAGGGAATCATCCGCTCTAAAGACACGCTGTGCCCGAGTCGCCGATCGGAGGGCTCCCCCGGGTCAACATCATGGTCCCCCGACCTGATGGACTTTAGCAATTTCTGCGTTTTCTCCAGAGGGAAAAAACATGATGATATATCTTCTTCGTCCGAAGAGGAATCCACCGAAATTGCAGCCGGCCTATCCACTTGGGGCGACACCTCCATAGGGACATGGGAGGGCGCTTTGGTGCCCGGAAGCCTCTCATCCAGGAGATTAACTACTCCTTTAATCGAGGCATCCACGTAGGTCTTGACCCAATAATACACGTCCTGCATTGTGGGATCCGCAGGCTCCTGGGACCGTCTGCAGGAGTCACTCCTGGAGTAGGGATAAGTATCCTCCAGGGGGGTGTTGCAATCAAAGCATGCCAGATGACGCCTCTTGGTACCCGCTTTGCGGGGCTGATCGACCTCGCGAGGAGACGCCATCTATGAAAAAACAGAAAACACCTTAAGTAAAAACTGTTAACAACACCCCAAATCCAGAACAAAGCATAAGCCCACCGAAGAAAACTGGATTTTAAACAGTAAGAAAGTAGTAACCGCTTTCTGCACGCAGATGCTCAGGAACGCTGAGGACTCTGGAGCTAACTCGACAGAGAACGCTGCCAGAGGAAGCCCCACAGTCTGATGGGAGTTTAAAAAGGTGAGGCTCCGCCCCCAGGAGGAGCCAGGTACAGGACCCCATAAAGAGGGGTAGTACCTTCTAATTGTAAGGGGCATCAGCTAAATATCCTTATAATAACAGCGCAGAAACGCTCCTAAAGAGAGCAAATAATAAATAAATAAATACACTTATCAGTAGCCCCAGAGGGGGCTATTCCGCCAGCACCACCAGTCCGGAAGGACTTAAAAAAACACAGTGGATTGGGGGGTGGCCCCTCTTTTTAAGGGGTCAAAAGTTAATTGCTTGATAGGGCTCATTAAAATTCCGCCAGTCCTACCAGCTCACGGGGGGGGGGGAATTAACCCCATCTGTGCTGCTGGTAGGACGTAAGGGGAATGTATGCGTTCTTGCAGAGGATTCTCTACCGATGGCTCATGTCATGTTACTCCCTCTCTTGTGCGAACTGCAGTAAAGAATTCATTATTACTTTCATAATATATTCATGAATGAAAGACCATAAAGCAATTAGTTTCACTACTTTATATACCTGTAATTGGAGAAACAATGCCATCATTACAGCTTAAAGGGAAATTAGGTGTCTGTGCTATTGTGTGGACCCTGCTAGGCACATTAACTATGTATATTGCAATTGGAACCAAAACTGTTTACTTTTTTATTAGACTGCATTTACCTACAGTATAAATCCAAACTAGAATGTATATACCTTATGCTACACACATTGGGCCAGAAGTATCATTACACTTACATCTTACTCCACTTTTACATATGCCCAAAGTCACTTTAGGATAGTCGGATTTATTAATGGTCCTTTAATACTGTGATAAATGTGGTTTGACGGTAGCAGTTTATCCTTCAGTAAGCGGCTTTACAAAAGTCGCACGTCTTTACAAAAAAGTCGCATGTTCTATTAAAAAGTCACATAAGATAAGCTTTTTTGCGACTTTTTAAATGGTTGCAATAGTAAATATGTCTAGAGATTCATTTACATAAGACAACACGCCCACTTTCACAAAACTGGAGAGCTTAGTGCAGAGTTTGAAAAAGTTGCAAAAAAATGCAATTTTACCGATTGCGCATTTTTTTGCGACTGTTTCACTCCATTAAAGTTATTTTAGCTAATGATAAATCTAGCCCATTGACTAGTAAAAGGCCTAACATGGAAATTAACAGCATTCCCTGCTGGGAGATTTCAGCTCTGAATAATTTCCTCAGTGATTGCACAGTGTCGTTTTTTACATTATGCATAGTAATAACCTAAACTCAGATTACAGCAATCCAAACTAGGTTCTAAACTCAAAACTACATTATATTCACTCATACCAGATTATCAGAATTTCTGGACTGTTACTGGAGTCATTTTTACTGTATGTACATTATATATGTACTATCAAATGTAAACATATACTTTAAATCTTCCAATAAGAGCCCATATGCACAGGTTATCGAGTATAAATGCTTGTGCCCAACATTGCTCCAGACTAAAAACAAATATCAAGGAGCCATTGGCTCCTAACCTGAAACATTTAGGAGCCAAATTAAATTTTTAGTCGCCAAATTTAAAATACATATAATATAGCTGGGATGCTTAGGAGCATGGGGTTTTCTAAGCTACAGCCCACGCAGTTAAAGGGTTGTGCAGTGATTTCCATGACCTGTCAGACGAGCCAGATTGGCGTTGGTAATCCCTAGGTGCTGGGTCCTGGCTCATTTGCTTCTAGGCCTCCGCTGCTTGTCTTGCGTTTCTCCATGAAAACGTTTGGCTGCAGTGGCATCAAGCCAATCACTGGCCACAGTGTGAGTGGCGGATCTTCACCCAGCAGACGTCTGCAGCGTGTGTCTGCTGGATGACAGAGGCAGAGCAGCGTAGGATCTAGGCGCAAATGGCGACAAGGGAAAGTTGCAGATTGCTGCGCAACTAACCGTTGCTCCACAATCTGCGAAATACGCCTAATATAGGTGTATTTCAGGATAATAAACGACCCCCATAATGTCAGCACATTTATAAATGTCGAGAATAATATAAAGTACTTGTTTTCTCTTTATCCAGTGCTGGTCATGAAAAATGTAAAGCACAAGAAATGAAAAAGGAGTCGTTAAATGAATGTTGTTATGGAAACCAGCTTACAAATGACACCCTTTCTCCGAAAAACAGATTACAGCGTTATTCCCGCACCTCAGACAGCAGAATGCTAGAACCAGTTAAATCTACGGAGCGGCATGAGGCAGTATGGGCTCTAAGTAATATGTCATCCATTGACAATACGACCAGCTCTCAATATGGAAGGCAGTCTCTGGAAAAACTATTCCTGGGCTTTGAGTCAATCCGCCTCTCAAAAGAAGATGAGGACAGTGCCAGTGACCTTTCAGATTCAGAAAGAGTTCCTATCCCACCATCACCACTGACACCTCCTAAGCTGAATCTACGAGCCGAAGAGATCAATCCTGGTTATTTCAGTCAGCATGTGAAACATGCGTGCAAAGATTTTGAGTATCCAGATTTCCTCCCTCCACCTTACAACTCCTGGAGCCTTCACCAGGTCTCCATGTTTCTCAATAAAGAAGGCAAAAATACCTTACAGTCGACAGCATCAGCCTCCCTAGAGAGATATGTTGACCGTCTTCTCCAGTTACAATGGCTTCAAATGCAAACTGTGCAATCTGAAAAGGCAAAAAAGTCTAGACCTCAGACAGTTCCTGCAACATGCCGTAATGGAAAATCTCCAGGAAAATGTAAACCTGGGCAAAGTCCATTGCCCACTAAACTTTTATCTAGTTCAGATAGTGTTCCCAAAACAAGCAATGGACAGGATAAAAATTCTCACAAAGAATATTCACACCGTGAACTCTGTGGCGCAATGTGTTTGCGAAAAAGCTGCTCAAAAGTTTCTGGACCAGGACAGATTCTCCCATCTGCACCGAAACAAACTCATGATGTGAGATGTAAGAAAAAAACAGTAACAAACTGTCAGCAAACAAAAGACGTGTTATTCACTGACTCCAAGATGCTTTGTGCTGGCAATATTAGACCTGAGAGGAAAATTTTCGTTTTGAGTAATACAGAAAGCTTCCCAAAGCAGACCAAAGCCAGTAAAATGAGGAAAAGTGAACTGTCAGTCAATAGTCATGTCACAAATAGACACCGTATAGCAGAACAAAAAAAGTAAAAGCAAAAAGTCAACAGTCAGGTATTGTCAGTTTTTAAGTAAAATATAGTATATATGACATTGTCTTCTCTGCTTCTTTAACAGAATATGGTCCTGTTCACATCTGCGTCGGACACTTTTCAGGAGACTTCATTTCATATTTTGTCACATTTAATGGAAAAATATATAGTGAAGAAGGACCGGCACTCACTTTCTTGACAATATGAAGAGACTTTTATTCAAAGCATAATAGCATCATCAGTGACTACCTCATGGTAACATGATGACATCACTGGGCGGAGTGTATGTATTTAAATCCTTCCTTGCTCACTAATGGAGTGTTGTTGTAGGCTTGGGCCAAAACTGGTCACTGATGATGCTCTTCATATCGTCAAGAAAGTGAGTGCCGGTCCTTATTCGCTAAATACTAGTGGGACGCCTTCCCTGGACACGTGCACCACATGCAAACCCCAGTTCCCACCCATATTCTTCGATATTTAATGGAAAAAGTGTTATTTTTATTATCAAAATGATGACACCTTGGCAGTACCCATAAGACGTCGCTGGTGTGCACCACATCACGGTTTCAGCACTACTTTCTCATTTCTGTTACAAACAAAGCCTTTTTGTCACATTTTTTCAACATTTCTTATTATCTGTGTTCGCTATTTTGTATCTCTGTTTGCTATTATACAGCTTCCTTCTTAATCAATTATCACATCAAATGCTTTATGATCAGTATAAAGTAGCTGCTCTAGTCTACTCAACACCGAACATAATTTTTTCTTTGTGCTTTACCTCTAGCTGTGCATGGTGCCCTATACGTCAATTTAAAGGGGTTCTCCAAGAATGATTTAAAACTGCAACTAGCAACCTGTCCTGAAATGGGAGCAGGACTGATCGTAGCTTCATATATATATAATAGCACACATTACTATCTCAACAAGCGAATAAAGGTTGTTACAATCTTTTTCATCTAAATGGGAGTGCCGCAGTCTTTCCAGGTTGTTGAACCCCAATGATCAGATACTAATGACTTTTTCAGAGGATAAGGCATCAGTATAAAAAGTTTTAGAAAACCCCTTTAAAGTGTGAATAGCTTGGAAGCCCCACACCAAACCCCTTATAAGGGTACTTTCACACTAGCGGTATGGCTATCCGGCAGGCTGTTCTGTTGGGTGACCAGTCTGCCGGATCCAGTATGCCGCAAGTACCCGTGTGCTGCCGCTCTGTCCCCATTGACTATAATGGGGTGGGGGCAGAGCTACAGCGCAGCACGGCAGGAGATCGCTGGACTAAAAAGTTGGACCTGCAGTACTTTAAGTCCGGCCGTGCACTGCCGTGCTGCGCTGTAGCTCCACCCCCACCCCATTATAGTCAATGGGGAAGGAGCGGCAGCACACAGGTACTTGTGGCATGGCGGATCCAGCAGGCTGTTCACCTGCCGTAACAGCCTGCCGGATAGCCATGCCGCTAGTGTGAAAGTACCCTTCCCCCTTAGGGTTAGCCCTACACCAGATCGGTTAGTTAGCATAGTGGGTCCACACTCACTGATCTGTAACAATCACTTTTAGAATATCTGCAGTGTCACTGTAGCTAAGAAGTCCACTAATGGGCAGAATGGTATCTTGTTGGGTCTCTGAGAGTGGTGTATACCCAGATGTGGCAGCAGATGGTAATGCAGTGACCCAGTTGTTCACTGTGTATGTGATGTCCCACAGGCTCTAAATGAAAGTAAGAGTTAGTTTACTGGCCCTTGATACAGTTACTAGATGTTGACTGGCCCTACACATCTGAGCTGGGAGTAGTATGGGGAAGAGAGTGTAGCTGGTGTCTGAGAAAGAAACAGCCAACAGGGATACACCAGCCCTGTGAGCTAGACCAAAAAAGTGGCTGAAACCAGTGCTTGCTCTTAGGGAAAGAATCATTGAACTTTACAAAAGTTTTAGCCCAATACATGGACAAAAAGTCAGTGAAGGTAGCACATGGTAATGATCAGCGGGTGCGAACCCGCTGTCCCACATAACCATCCTCCTCATAGAGCGATGTCTAAGTGCACTCCGCGTTCTTCACGATACCTCTGATGGTGAGGATAGACTTTCCCGAGGGGTACACCAGGTGCTACCTCTGAGGAGGGCTGGAACACGAGGGAACCTGGGTGTGGACCACTGGAGTGACCTCCAGATGGTAAGGTACACTCAGAGGAAGCTGGGAGGCCAGAGGCTGATCAGGCGGTAGCAAGGTCAGAGTTCAAGGGCAGGTGGCAGACAGACAGAACCCGTTAAAATAAGATTTAAATGCATCCTGCAGACCAGCCATAGGCCGGGGAATATAGGGGTCGTGCCCAAGGAGGGAGACACGCCGGACCAACACTCTATATACACACAAGGTTCCAGAGTGCAAGCTTTGCTCAGAGCCAGGAGGGGGATGCCAGCGGCAGGAGGGCAGACCACAGCTAAGAACCCCGCTATCCACACCTGTCAGCACAGCGTGCGGCAGAGGGAAGGAGTGAGGAAGCCCAGCGCCCGTACCTACGTGTGGGGACAGAATTGCAGGCATGGGGAGTCGGGTTAACACACATGCATTTTGGCTGTGAATTTTACTGCATTTGGCTGGGGTGATAAGCTTCGGTACCATGCCGCACATCTAAGACATACTGGCTGTTTGTTAAAATACTACACCGTACAGTCGGAATTGTAGTGTCGTATTGAGAATGAGAATATACTGTGAGAGAGAATTTGCACCCCTTGACCAAATTGGGAGGTTTACCTGGATTAACTGGACAGAGACCCAGAGAAGTACTCATTGGCCTATATCCCTAGATTCAACTTTGAGAAAACTGTGTATGCAACGTAGAAAGACTGAATGTACTTCTGCAAGTGCCTGTCGGTGCCATCTGCCAAGATTTCTTCAGTAAAGTACAGTGTACGTGTTACCTCAAAATTGGCCTCAACATTGCCTTGCATAACCATCTTGCACTAACACATTATTCCTTGTACTTTGAGAGAACCCTGTCTTGCACCTCATAATCCACTGATACCAACGGCACCACAACTTCCTCCAGGTAGGGGACCCCAAACCAGGTTGTTCCCTGAGGGGAAGAAAAGTGTGCCCCTCCTTTTATTGCACAGCCCAGGGAGCAGCAGGACTGCTATCACCACCCGATGCCTCCTACCTCCTCCACTAAGGCCGTGAACAAGGTCCTGTTGGACCGAAACGTTGGCCAGTGTCATATGAATTTTGGGGTGGACAATAAATGAATTATTCTTGATCACTTCAAAAACGAGTGCCGTGGTCTTTACCCTCATCCATATCGAATCTATCACTGAGCACCGAAAACTTCATTGAGGAGTGCCATCCACTACAAATAAGTATATATGCTATCACCACCATTCATGCCACAACCACCACTCCTGTCCTCTTCTTTCCCAGTCTCGCTGCAGTAATGCTTCATGTACTGTGGACTGAGGGAGGCCTTTTACCATTATGTTCTCTCATTTAATGTTAGGGCCATATTCACTTTCTTTTGTGCCATATGGTTCTGCTCCATGGCTTTTCTAAAATCTGCAAAGTAGACTTCAGCAGATTCAAAAGTCACAGTCCTATGGCCTATCTGACACACCTCATGACATATTATAACTCCTTTGTAAGCATACTTTTGACAAACAACCTTAACAGTGGGGTAAGGTCATATAGCTTTTACTGGCTTTTGCAAGTTCTCCATGTCAGAATAGTCTGACTAAGTTTGTTTTATGTATTCGACAGCATAAATCTCAAAGAACCTCTAACCTCATAACCCTCTAAAGAACCTATTTAGATCTCGTCAAGCATAAGATGCTATAATATGTAAGCATTTTAGCATATTATTGAATTGATCAAACAATCTCACTGTCAATCATGTGCTGCCATATTTATGGCTTGGCAGGTCGAGCATGCACATTCCTGCTCAATTCATCCCTGTGGGACTGCTGGAGATAGCCGAGTACTGCACTATATTACTTTGAATTTTATTATTAGGAAGAAGGAAGGGACAGCATGGACAGAAGTGGTGCAATTGAAATTTCCAGTTCAGGGGTATTGTGCCCGTACTGCACCGCGCAATCAGGTAAGTGTATCAATGTAAACGTACACATACTAGCTTCTTTACGATATACTGTGCACTGTGGAGTCCTGTGCCCCTTTCTTTTTCTTCAAGAAAACTGCTCAGAAAATGAATTAAGTCCTGTCAGAATCTAGCCTATTCGAGCTTAAAACTTTATTTTGCAGTAGGTAGGTTTAGGGTGGCCCCAACGCTACGTCAGGGTCTGCAGTAAACCAGTATGCTTCTTTACTGGAGAAATTCAGGTGTAAAACAAAATAGGCAAGGCATAGGGCTAGCTTCTCCAGTCTCCATCTCTGGCAGAAGAGGGGTTTGATATTAAGGAAAGGCCTGAGCTAGCTGCCCCTCTCTCTTCAGAAGGCTGGTACCCTGGCCAAAGGCTGGAAGTTCAGGGTGGCAGAGTATCCCTGTCTCAGTGTCTTCTTCTGGTCACTTAGGTAGTCTGCCAGAGTATCCCCCTCCAAGCACTGTTCCCTACCTGCAGAACACTAGGGGCTGACTGCTCTCCTGATATACAGTACCATTTCTAGCTCAACTAGAACCTTCTAGTGGGAGGGGTGGCGTGAAGAATCTCAGCACAACAAATACAATGTTACAACTCCTGTCTCTCATAGACTTACATTAGAGTTTTAATGATGCCTAAATGGCAATGGCACAGCAGATTTTTCAGACAAAAATCAGGTTTTCAGACAGGGAACACTGCTGGGCAGAAGCCTCCACCTAGCAGTGTTATTATAAACAAAAAAGCCCTTGCCCTGCGCGATCCAGTGCAGGGCAAGTGAGAGCATCGGAGCATGAAATGCTCTGATGCGAATACCAGGGGGCCTGCCTGGGTGAAATTCTGCTCTGAACCCCGGACAACCCCTTTAAACCTAATGGTAGCTTTAGAAAATTACCAGTCCCAAAAGTCTCTCATTGTCCATTAAACCTTCACACAGTGCTGTGCAAATGAATAGGGTATATTTCACATCAAACATATGAAATGCAGTTACACAGTCATAAACAATATGTCATTGCAAGTTGACCTTTTAAAGTGAAATAAAGCAAGAAGTTTATAACTTTGTATAGGGGAAATAGGCCAATGTCCAGACATCAAAGTACCCCTGCTCCAGGGCACTACACTTTCCCAACCAAAATAATAAGACACTTTTTCCCACAATTATTTTAAAAGCCTTTGTCACCCTGTAAATGATATAGTTACATGAAAATGAATTTATAAAGTAGTGCTGTATGGTTTGGTGATATATTTATGCTGTTATTTCATATATGGCCACAAGAGGTCACTGTAATCTTTATCACAGCACATTTATTAATGCACTGGTGGTAATGGAGAAGAAAACACAATACACTTTTTTTATGTACAATAAAAGCTAAAAAGCTTTGTTCTCCAACCAAAGAAGGTGTGACATTTTTCAATTAACCAATTATCCAAGTCTGTACAAATAAGTGTTACAACATATATCTAAATACATATCAGTAATGCAAAGTGTCTATCAAACTAGATGAAAATTCTGATATTTAATAGAAACAATGCAAAATCCAAATGCTGCTCCAGGCATCTAGCTCCTTTTATCGCGCATGGGCCAAATTTATCAGATGCAGCTTCATGGCAACCTTCCTGCACATACGCAAGTATGGCACTGCTGCAGTACATTCTATATGTACTCCAGGGAGCACATTAGTAAATTTTAACAGGGTATGTATGCATCACCTCTGCTCCAAGAAAAAGTTCAGTATTCTTACAGGGCACATATTCCAGGACTTGTATAAATGTAATAGTAATTTATGGGACAATCTAAATGGACTTATTATTAAATGCTAGTATGTACTAATTATGTGTCTATATCTGATTGGAAGTTATGTCCTGATAAGAGACAAAGTAATTTTTGGGAGGCCAATATCAAAGATATTAGTATACCGGCAGTCCATACTCAATGCCTCATTCCTTCTGGTGGGTAGTGCAGTCGGAGCACTCACCTGCTCTCCCTAGGGGATGGAGGTCACCGCCGTCTCTTCCTCCTGGTGGTCCCCACCAAGGTAGCTCTCCACTATGCACTCTATGCAGAGACCTATGTTTCACATGCTTTGCCTCTGACTGCCTGTAGAGGCAGCACATGTGCACCTTCCTCTTCCCCAGCCTATGACTGGCCGCCTAAAAGTATTTAGGGCATATTCTCCTGTGAGAGGATGAATGAGCAATAGGTTTTAGTTGTCTAGTTTCCTGCAAAGGAGCACTATTTGTGTTGTTTATTTTATTGTGTACTGACTTCTGCTTTTTTCTGGATTTTACCGTCTGATCTGGCCTCTGCCTGATCTCAGGACTGGCCCTAAGCTGGCTGCCCTGACTCTCAGACCAATTTTGGGTGGCATGAATTCTTCTAGCCCTGACCTCCGCTGGTTTTTTACTACAGTTTTGCTGTACCCTTTAGTGTTTTGCGATGGTGTTTCTTGAACCCAAGGGTCAACAGTCTCCTGAAAAAAGACTACTCCAAGAGGTAGTGGCCGGGTAGTACCCCTGCAGTAGAGTCCAGATCCCTATATAAGGGTTAAAGGGTGAAAACCAGGGGGAAGCAATTGGATAATGCCCTTAGGAGTAGTCCCATATCAAATCTGTTCAGAAGAGACATCGGATCCATATCTGCTTTGTAACAGGCATCAATACTGCCTCATCAGAGACATCACCAGATAGGTGGCAACAGAGAAGAAGCCCTTAGAAAATGTAGGTTCCCACTCCTTGTAAAGATTCAATTCAGGCACTTATTAGAAATCCAACCCTGCTAGGGAACAGCTCTTGGGTTACTAAGGACACCTAGCCATACATAAATACATGTGATAGCCTGGCCCAATACTGTATCGCCATGCTTCAACCAAATTCTAACTTGCTATCCACAGAGCATTGGTGCTGCAGAGTGTCTAACATCTAGGACTAAAATCTGGAGTTCCATCGCTGTATATGTACTTCATGTCTGTGAAACAAAGTTTAAAAAAATAGATTAGAATCTAAATTAAACTATCATACTTTCATCTCAACAAACCTGTTGGGCACAAAACTTGCCAAAACCAATTATTTCTAGTGTCAGTTTGGATACTAAT
This sequence comes from Bufotes viridis, assembly GCA_033119425.1. NCBI lineage: Eukaryota > Metazoa > Chordata > Amphibia > Anura > Bufonidae > Bufotes > Bufotes viridis. Next base: position 83,805,452 of record CM065594.1, on the reverse strand, counting down.
GAGTAATCAGTCACACAAGTTACAATTGACTCAGGATACAATATTTTCAACATACAACGATCTCTACTGGGCCATCGCAACCTGAAACTAGACTTGACATACAGTGTCTCAGACACCAGTGACCTGTGGTTCATGTGAATGATTCAAGCAATCAGCATAGCCATTTCACTGGTTGTCTATTAGAATCTCTCTATAGCACAGTGCAGATACTACATGTTCTGTACTGCTCTTTATCTGTGCCAGGATGAACTGCTCATTTGGACTCCAGGTGAGGGTGGCTCCATTTTATTTTTATGGTACACTATATTGTATCAGGTCCTAAAGAAGGTCCTGTCCTCTACACAAAATGATTTACAGTGTCCAGCAGCTCTTTCTGACTGTTAGGGTCCATTCACACGTCCGTGTGTGTTTTGTGGATCCGCAAAACACGGACATCGGCGATGTGCGTTCGCAATTTGCGGACCGCACATCGCCGGCACTCTCATAGAAAATGCCTTTTCTTGTCCGCAATTGCGGACAAGAATAGGACATGTTCTATTTTTTTCGGGAACGCAATTGCGGACCCGGAAGTGCGGATCCGCAATTGCGGACCCGGCCGGGACATCGTCTGTCCCCATTGAAATGAATGGGTCCGCAATTCCGTTCCGCAAATGCGGAACAGAATTGCGGACGTGTGAATGGACCCTTATTTGTAATAATTTCCTTTATCTGTAGTAGTCATCTGTTAAATGTCCTTTAATTTCAATTTTATCTTATTTTAAGATGATATTTTGGGCCTTTAGAACAATTTCCAGTTTTCCATAGAGTCATCATCTAAAGTTAAAATGGTTTCAGTTTACAATGGTTGTCCTGGAACCAATTCATATTGTATCTTGAGGAACAACTGTAGTCATGAACATCTCAAAAGGGCTCTAGTCTTGAACTCACAATTCAACCCGTTTGGTTCAAAATTTTACAGCTCAGAAATCCAGGGTAAATCATTGTTGTAAAGTTTCTCTTATCTCCACCATTACATAATGGTGTTATTCCATTAATTATTCTGAATCTCCATAGTAGCACAAAATGTATTTGTCAAAATGTTTCATAAATTCATCTTATCCTTAAATCTAACACTTTTGTCTAGAAAAGGGACTCCTAACTCACAGAAAAAAGATGCACCACAAGGATAAGCAACTGACAACACTGGCTAATCCCTCACTCGGATGTTAAAAGCTGAGAGATTCGCCAATATTTCCAATCAGGAACATATTGGAGCCCCTTCAAGCACCACGTCACGGTCTCTCAGCATGGCATGGGGTCCTACCACTAGGCTACCTATGGTGTGTGAACAAGGTCCTAAAGGGTATTAAGCAGCCTACAGCCCCCTCCCACTCACCTGCATTGCAGGACCAACAATGCAATGGGGAACAAATGAGGCCGCAAGCTACACCTACAACAGACCATGTGACACCGGCTTCCAGGTGCAACAGAATGTTTACCAGCCATATGCAATGGCACATTGGTCTGTTGTAGGTGTAGCTTGCGGCCTCATTTGTTCCCCATTGCATTGTTGGTCCTGCAATGCAGGTGAGTGGGAGGGGGCTGTAGGCTGCTTAATACCCTTTCAGACCTTGTTCACACACCATAGGTAGTCTAGTGGTAGGACCCCATGCCATGCTGAGAGACCGTGACGTGGTGCTTGAAGGGGCTCCGATATGTTCCTGATTGGAAATATTGGCGAATCTCTCAGCTTTTAACATCCGAGTGAGGGATTAGCCAGTGTTGTCAGTTGCTTATCCATGTGGTGCATCTTTTTTCTGTGAGTTATGTGTTTATATATTTTCATCCGCACATGTTTTATTTTGTGTAGGATGTTTGTGTGGTGCTTGTGGTTCGCGCCGGTATCCTCCATTGTATGCAATTTTTGCTGGGAATAGCTGTTCGCTGCGAACCACATAAGGAGTAACTGCCCCCCCAGTTAGAAACACGCCACAGTGTTTGGGGTTTGGAGCAGTCCCACCCATTTAGGCCACGTTTATTTCTGTGATTCTAGAAAAGGGACTCCTACTCCATCCTCCTACTAGATTGAGATTGCGACTTTCTTTGCGACCTTTCAAAAAGTCTCAGTGGTAAATCTAGAGTCAAGCTCATTAACATAGCTAACCACACCCACTTTCCCACCCACATTTCAAAAGTGGAGTGAGTGCTGTAAAAATTCAAAAAGTCACAAAATGTTTTGTGCAAGCAAGACAGAATTTTGAAGCCAGAGTTCTGGAGTGATGCCATGATAAATCAGAAGCATAATGTTCACCCTGCCCTTGCCCACCACCTCTCCACTCCTCTTGGTAGACACATCCACTGCTAATTCACTCCGTTGCTTCTTGGCTCCAAATGCCCAGACCTATAAGTGCTCCTCTCCTTTTGCCCAGACTGAGGCTGGGGTGCTGAAAGCATCTTCACCTGTGGGAAGGTGCCTATTCAATAGGTTTTAGTATACTAGTTTCCCTGCAAAGTTGTGCTTTTAGCTTGTTTGCCTGTTTCATGTTCTGACTTCTGTCTGACTCTTGGATATGACCCTTCTCTGACTTCTGCCTGGTCTCCGTACTTACCTAGAGTTGCCCGCCCTGGCTTTGGACTGTTTATCAGATTGCACAAACTCTGTCTGCCCTGACTTCTGCCTATCCCTGACTAAAGTTTTCCTTGATCCCTTGGTGCTGCCTTACCTGACTTCTGCCAGATTCCCAGATTCGAATCTGTGCTGCCTGCCCTGTCTTTTGGCTTGTTACAGGTTTCTACAAACTCTGCCTTGCATGACCTTAGCTTGTCCCTATCTACAGTTCTGCCCTGTCTACGGTTTTGCCTGATTACTGGGTGCTCCGCTTGAGTGTATCTTGACCTCTGTGGGTCAGCAGTCTCTTGAAAAGGTAGCCACCAGGTGGTTCCCCTGCAGCGGACTGCAGAGCTATGTACAGGGGTTTAAGGATGAAGATGGTGAGGGGCCACTTAGATAACTCCCTTAGGAGTTGCCTCAAGCCAAATCTACTCAAGTGACACAGTGAATCCTGATTGACCCTTGTGTATACCTTCTCATCTCGAAGTTGCTTCTTAGCTTCTGTATTGCACTGTAGCCACAACAGCACCACTCTTATCTGCAGGCTTGATTGTAATTTAATGGTTATTAGACAAAACATCCAAAGTCTGAAACTCCCCTTGAGTTAAATATCTGCTCGGACGTATCAAAGATTTCTGGATTATTCTGAAACAGTTTAGGTCTCAAGAGTGAGCACAATTATCTTGAAATTCTTTGTGTGCTGTATAGATTGTAGTTCAGTCTTGACCAGGTGTTTACTTTCAGGCTCCCATTTATGTCGGGTCACTTTAATTTTGGGTTTACTTTGAAAAGACCTGTTGCCTGTAACACAATTTAAAAAGTTTGATATCCGTGCCAGCATAGGCAAAAGTGTTTGGTATGTTCAGTCATGAGATATCCATCTCTAAGTGCATTTCCAAGGTATTTGGACAACTCTAGACCAGTCAATAATTCCAGAAATCAGACACACAATCGTAGTCTAAGCGCATAAGGCAACTCTTGATCCCTAAGTAAAGTTTTATGCAGCATCTGGTGTAGGGGTCGACTGATATTGATTTTTTAGAGCCGATACCGATACCGATATTCTGTGAACTTTCAGGCCGATAGCCGATATTTTATACCGATATTTTGCGCATTTTAATTTTTGGATTTTTTTTTTCTGTTACGGCGTCCGACGCTTTTTAAAAAAAAAATATTTTAATAGTTTGGACTTTTTGGTCACGGCGATATGTTTTTTTTATTTATTGTTTATATATTTTATATGTAAAATTGGAAAAGGGTTAATTTATACTTAATATTTTGGTGTTTTTTTACTATTTTAAATTTTTTTACTTTTTATTTTATTACTATTTCCCCCTAGGGGTAGAACCTGGGCTCTTTACATCCCTTGTCCTATTCACCCTAATAGAGATCTATCAGGGTGAATAGGACCTGACACTGTCCCTGCTGCCCTGTGCTATGGGCACACAGCAGCAGGAACCATGGCAGCCAGGGCTTCAGTAGCGTCCTGGCTGCCATGGTAACCGATCGAGCCCCAGCATTACACTGCTGGGGCTCCGATCAGAAGAGAGGAGGTGGGGACCCTGTGGCCACTGCCACCAATGATATCAATACTGAAGGGATGGGGGAGGAGGGGGATGGGGAGGCGCACTGGCCACCAATGATAATAAGGTTTATGATATTACAAGCACATTGCCCAGACCCTGCCTCTGATAGATGGCTGCGATCCGCGGCAATTAACCCCTCAGGTGCCGCACCTGAGGGGTTAATTGCCGCGGATCGCAGCCATCTATCAGAGGCAGGGTCTGGGCAATGTGCTTGTAATATCTTAAACCTTATTATCATTGGTGGCCAGTGCGCCCTCAGCCCCGCCTCCTCTGCTCTCATTGGTGGCCAGTGCGCCCTCAGCCCCTCCTCCTCCTCTTCTCTCCACTGGACTGCCTCCTTCTCCCCTGTGCTGCTGAGGGAACATGGCCGCGCTGAGAGTAGCGCGGCAATGTTCTGTGATAGCACAGTTATCGGTATATCGGCCTGGTTAGGGGCCGATACCGATAACTGTGCAAATCATCAATATCGGCCGATAATATCGGCCAAACCGATAATCGGTCGACCCCTAATCTGGTGCCATTAAGGACCCCAACAATTTCAAGAAAAGCAGAAGAAAATGCAGCTCTGTCTTGTTATGTACAGTACAAACTAACCTTTGAAAGAAAAAAATCTTTGTTCAGCAAACATGATATTTTAAAATGCTTAAAGGGGTTGTGTCAAATTTTCAAGTCCACAGGATAGGGGATAACTAGCTGATCATTGGGGGTCCCGTTCTCCCCATCCGATGGAGCAGCAGGTCCAGCATATGACCTGCCGCTACATTCATTCTCTATGGGACCACCAGAAATAACTGAGTGCTGTACTTGGCATAAGGGATAACTTGCAAACTTGGCACAACCAATTTAACACAGGTCTTTTTCAAATAGATAACATGCAGGTGGCAGGCCAACTTAAGAAATGAGCAATTCTGAACAATTAATGCTTGTAAAAAATCCATGATTGTTCAGAATTAAAAAAATTTGGGGGGATTTTGTAGACTCGAATACAGGTTTCAAAATCATTTTTAAAAGTTAAAAAAAAAAAACAGTTTAAAAATATATAAAATTTAAAAAAAATATATAAAAGTTTAAATCACACCTGTAGAATAAATAAATACATAAATAACAAAAAATATAAACATGGGTATCACCGAAAATGCCTGTACCATTAAAATATAAAAATATTTTTCCAATACAGTGAATGGTGCAATGGAAAAAAAAAGGTCAAAATGGCCAATTAGCAATTTTTTTCATCGCTTCTCTTACCCCAAAAAATGTAATACAATGTGAAAAAAAGTCATACACCCTCTAAAATGGTATCAGTAAAACTACAGATTTTGCCTCAAAAAATGAGTCCCCACAAAGCTCAGTAGATATAACTATAAAAAAAAGTTATGGAGGTCAGAATAAAAAAAAATTTTCTCAAAGTTTACATTTTTTTTACACTATTTAGACATAAAAACCTATACATATGTGGTATCGTTGCAATCGTACTGACCCAGAGAACGAAGGGCACAAGTCAGTTTTGCCGCAAACGGAACACCGTGAGACCAAAACCCGTAAAACGGTGGAGGAATTTTTTTTTCCAATACCACCCCATTTGGAATTTTTCCTGCTTCCCACTACATTGTATGCCATATTAAATGGTGGCATTAGAAAGTACAACTTGTCCCACAAAAAAGAGCCCTCACACAGCTTTCTGACAGAAAAATAAAAAGGTTATGGCTCAAGGAAGATAGGGAAGAAAAATGAAAACGAAAAATCCTCCGGTATCCTAAGGGTTAAAATCAATGTCTTTATCCATCTGGAGCACAGTTTTAAAAGCGCTCCCTTTCCTCTCCTGTACTCCAGAAAGGGGACGTTTGCTTCACTAAGGCCTCATGCACACAACCGTTGTTTGTTTCCGCGTCCGTTCCGTTTTTTTTTAACGGATAGGATGCTTCCCCATTCATTTCAATGGGTCAGTCAAAAAATGCGGATGGTCAACCGTTTTTGTTCCGCATCCATGGTCCGTGTTTTCATTCCGTCAAAAAAATAGAGCATGTCCTATTTTTTTCACGTTTGCGGACAAGGATAGGCATTATTACAATGGATCTGCCATAAAAACGGATCCGCCGAAAAAAACGGTCTGTCATCCGCGGAAACAAACAACGGTCGTGTGCATGAGGCCCAAATGACATTTCCCTTTCTTTCCTAGCTCTCCCTGCTTGCCCATATGTCCCTTGATGCTTTGTGGCTCCATCGTGAGGATGTACCTTGTTATATCCAATGAAATAGCGTTTCTAATGTATAAAATTGCGGATGTACCATGTGACCACATAGAGATGTTACCGTGTGACTGCAGCGGGGACGAGTGTACAAAGCTGGAGCTGCCCATACTAGTTTAAAATCATTTTTGACTTCTTGGGAGATGAAGACAAAATTCATATGGAAATGATTGATGATGAAATGCTCAAGGACCATCATAGAAGCTGAAAATTGGATTTTTGGCGATAGTTTATGGAGGTAATACACAGGATCAGGTAAATTAAGTATACTGCAAAGTTATAAGTATGTGCTACAGCTGTCTGTATAAAAAAAAAGTGTAGCTACTCTTTAAAAGGGTTTTATGAGATTTTGATACTGATGACCTTTCTTCAAGATAGGTCATCAGTTTCTGATAGGTGGTGGTCCGTCGCCAGGGACCCCCACTAACTACCGCTTGAGAACGCATCGGCGCTCCTGTGAGCACCGCTGCCTTCTCCGTGCTTACCAAGCATAGCGCCGTACATTGTAAAGTGGCTGTGCTTGGTATTGTGCTCAGCCCCATAGAAGTGAGTGGGGCTGAGCGCAATACAAAACACAGCTGCTATACAATGTACGGCGCTGTGCTTGGTAACCACAGAGAAGGCCGCAGGTGACCTCTCAAGTGGCTGATCGGCCAGGGTCCTGGATGTCGTAAGAATAGGTCATCAGTATCGAAATCTTGTAAAACCCCTTTAAACATTATAAGGATAGGCCATCAATTATAAAGTCTCAGGAAAGCTCTTTAAGCAGATAACCCAGAAGAAGAGATTCTACAAATTAAGAAGGTCAAGCACTGTCAAGAAACACCAGCATTTCAATGCAGAACTTGTAATACAATTTGCCTATGCTTGTGGGTAATACAGGTACAGCATTTCACAATCCCTAGGTCTGTGATGGCTAACCTCCGGCACTCCAGCTGTGATAAAACTACAACTCCCAAGATGCACACTTGGTTGTTCTCAGAATTCCATAGAAATGGAGCATCCTGGGAGTTGTAGTTTCACCACAGCTGGAGTGCCGGAGGTTAGCCATCACTGCCCCAGGTTGTCCGTAGGCACAGTCAAATGTCTGATAAGTAATAGATATGGCAGTGATGGTTCAGTAACTAGAAAAAAGTCAGCTCACCAAAATCAGACCAAGCAGTGCATGTTAAAGAATCCTAGGTCGTCACGGGAGAATGTCCAATCAGAGAGAATTTTTTTTTATCAGCACTTAGATAAAAATCAAGCCTATATTGTCACACGTTAAAAAAACATATCAAAAAGGTTTGATACAGATGCTTACGACAGAATCACCCGATGAACAAGCGTTTTGCCCATTCATCGGGGGATTGGTGACACATTTAAACGGACAGATTGTTGGGAACAAGGGTTCGCAGGAACGTTCATTTCTGCCCAAATATCAGGCCGTGTAAATCCACCTTTAGCAGCCAAAAGATCTTCTGGTCCCTGAGCTGCAGCCAGGATCTATCCTACATGCTACTTCCAGAGTAATGACTATTAGCACAACTCTTCCATGTGAGCAGTATGCCTACCCAACTACTGCCATCATTCCTGTGGCATGACTTAGTTTTGTCTTCTACCTACAAACCCAGAAGACTTGAATTTTCACAGAAAATATTTAACTATTTTTCTTCTGGAGACAAATTTTAATGAGTTAAATGGTTTTGCCTGTGAATATCTTAACAAGACAGATTTATCTATTATGTGTTTCTCACGGTACATGCATAATGTATGCTGTAATTATGGAGACTAGTTTCACCGAAATTACTTACTTTCCTGGAGTTTGCCTTGCAGCAAACTAAATCTCTTAAAAAACACCCAACCCATACTTATTAAATATTGGTTGGTAGGCTGGTTTCACATCACAGTTTCTTTTTCCTTTCTTCTAATCCGTCAGAAGAACAGAAGAAAAAGGCTCCTTTAAAAAAACAGATCTGTTATGCACATTTGGCATCCGTTTGAACCATTTCTGTCTGGGATCCCTTTTTTTTTGAGACAGAACAAAAAGGTCCTGCATGCAGTACTTTTTATCCGTCTTAAAAAACTGATTGTTTTCAGTTTTTCTGACGGATTAGGCTACTTTCACACTAGAGTTAATATTTTCCGGTATTGAGATCAGTCTTAGGGTCTCAATACCGGAAAAAAATGCTTCCGTTATGCCCCCTTTTATTGTCAATGGTGACAAAACGTAACTGAGCAGGAAGGAATGCTCCAAAATGCATTCCGTTCTGTTTTCATACCAGAGAGCAAACTGCAGTATGCTGCAGTTTGCTTTCCGTCATGGGATGCGGACATAAGACTGATCCATCATGACCCTGAATGCAAGCCAATGGGGACCGATCCGTTTTCTCTAACACAATAGAAAACGGATCCGTCCCCCATTGACTTTCAATGGAGTTCATGACGGATCCGTCTTGGCTATGTTACAGATAATACAACCGGATCCGTTCATAACGAATGTAGATGGTTGTATTATCAGTAACGGAAGTGTTTTTGCTGAACCCTGCCGGATCCAGTAAAAACGCTAGTGTGAAAGTAGCCTAAGAAGAATGAAAAAAAAAAACGGTGATATGAAACCAGCCTTACATCCAAGTTCAGAATTAACTAAAAATTGTTAAATGGTTGACTCCACCTAATAAGAAGGTTGAGCTGGATGTCCACTTACAGTACATATTATATTGAGAATCTTCTGTACTCTGTAGAGAAACCAGCAGTAAATGCTGTATTACAGGTGATTGTCGGGAGGAAAACGTACCTTCCCGGTAATTGCCTGCTCGTCAGCAGAGGAGGTTGCTGCTATCGCTAATTCCATTGCTCGTCCCCCATACTTACTAGTTGTTTGCCAGCAGCAGATTGTGATTAGACAGCACGATCTGCTTCCAGCAAACGTTGATTTTTAAACCAATGTAAAAATATGGATTGCCCGATGAACAAGCACTTGGTTATTGGTGGCAGGATTAAACTCATACTACGAACACTCATTATCTGGCACACTGTATGCCAGTGTAATTAAGCCTTAAGTCTTTAATTTCCTTGCACTGCCACCACTGGGAACATGAAGCATTACACAAGAATCGGTGTGTTGTCTGTGCAATGCATGGATTTGCCGGGTCCTCCAAAGAGAGAGATGCAGTTTGTAACCACATTCTGTCTAAAATGATTGGATGTAGAACATCCCCCACGCCCTAAGAAGATATTTGAAAGTGGTTTTTCTAAACCAGACAGCCCAGTTAAATATTTCTGTATTTGCTAATCAATTAAAAAATGTTACACAATGACTGAAACCCAATAGAAATGATCCCATGACAATTGCCCAAAAATGATTACAGTGTAACGGGAAAAAGAATAATATTAAGAAAGCTCCACAACTTTTCACTGGTACAGTAGTTCAAAATAAAAAATATTGGGGGTCATCTACTATCCAGAAATACACCTACATAGGCATGCCCGGCGCAGGCGCTGAATGGAGAGGCTGAAGCGGCCTCATAGAAGCATAGGGGAAGCAGGCACGATGTGATCCTGGTGAGTGAGGGTGCCGGGCGCAGAAGCTGCTATTGAGGCCGATGCCCGTAACTTCGTATTGGGCATGCACGGGATCTCCGACTGTCGGGGACAAGAAAATACCGCCTAGCGAAGTGAATACTAATGAGATGGACGTCCCTAGGAATCGGTAGTTGGGCTGCGGCTGGGCACAAAGGAAAGTTGATTGACAGGTGAAAATAAAGATTATTTTTCAGGGTTTACAATGCGCACAGGGATAATACTTATATGAATTGGAAACATTAGAAGACTTAGGAGGGCATATAAATATCTAAATATGCTTAGAAGGCATGACAGTGTCCCTTTAAAGTCAGTCAAATGAGAAAATAAAAATCTAGTCGTGTGGGATGACTCCTTTGTCGACGTGCCAGTTATCGTCACTTGTCACAAACTGAGAAGGACAGAATCCTTGAACTGAGAGAATTTGGTTTATCACTCTAGCAGATCGTTGCGCATCTAGGCTAAGATATCAGCGCTATTCAATGTTACATGTCCCAGAAATTGGGAGAACAATGACAAACTGGAATGACACAAAAGGTTCACAGAGGCGAACCTCTGCACAGATGGATCGTCTTATTAGAAGAATAGTGCTTAGTTAACCATCCTGTACTGCAAGTGAAATTGGATGTCACATCCCAAGCCAAGAGCAGCAAAACACAAACTATCAAAAGTTTTTTGCAGGACATTGGGCTAGAAGCCAAACGTCCAGAAACAAGGGTTCCATTGACCTCATGCCACCATTCTCAAACGCTATCATGGTGCACAGCAAGATGGCAATGAAGAATGGGATGGAGGCTTATCCTCATGGTCTGGAGACCATGGGGACCCGGCCATGAAGGGGCCCTCACAAGTGAACGTCACACCAGTTCTAATCCTGGTACTATGGTGTAGGTGGCATAATGTGCGGGAGCTGGATGCCTCTAGTTTTCATTTTAGGTATACTAACAGCCTGGTATTACATTGATTTGGTTGTGGAACCAGTAGTATGACTATGAGCCATTTTTCAACAGGGTAATGCCAAACTGTATGTTACTCATGCTACTGTAAGCAGCCTGTGTGGCTTAAACGTGCTGTCATAGCCTGCAGCATCTTCGATCTTGTCTCTCATTGAACACATATGGGATGTCAGTGGCTGAACATTGCAGAGGGAGCTGCTAGCAGAGGACCTTGATCATTTGCATAGCCAAGTGCATTCAGCATTTACATTGTTGGTAGAAAAAAAACACACTTTTTGTGCTAGATATTACATTTGCAGTCTGCGCTGCATTTCTTACAGTCCAATAAAACTGTTAAAAACTGCATTTACATTTTTGGTTTAAAAAAGCACACTTTTTGTGCTAGATAGTACATTTGCAGCCTGTGCTGCATTTCTGACAGTCCAATAAAACCGTTAAATACTGCATTTACATTGTTGGTGGAAAAAAACACACTTTTTTGCTAGATAGTACATTTGCAGCCTGCGTTGCATTTCTGACAGTCCAATAAAACCAGTCACAACTGCATTTACATTTTTGGTTTAAAACACACTTTTTGTGCTAGATAGTACATTTGCAGCCTGCGCTGCATTTCTGACAGTGAAAGAAATACACTTAAATCCATCAGTTTTATTGTGTGTGAAAAAAAACACCTTTTTTGGGCCATAAAGTACCTTTGCGGCCTGCATTGCAAAGCAGACAGGGCAATAATTTTCAAAAATGTGTCTGTTCCATTGTTGGGTGACATTAACCCATTTTTGCAGTCAAAAAAACCCTGCTCTGCATAGGTGACAGGAAAATAAATTTCTACATTTGGTCTATTAAATTGGTAGTTGACATTGAACCATTTTTGCCATATACAAACCCCTGCTCTGCATAGGTGACAGGGACCTAAATTTCTAAAATTCGTCTGTTCCATTGGTGGGCCCCAGTACCTTCACATTGTCTCCCACCTGGTCCACTGCTAAAGGCTTAGAGTTGGCACCTGCAGGCCATGGGCATCTATCTTGCACCTCACCCCCTTGCAAATCAGCCAAGTAGTCTGAGCCCCAAGTCATGCAGCAGTCTCTTATGCTTTTTGATGACTCTGCTGGCAGGGCTTCCCAGGGCCATCCACCTAGCCCTGCCCCAGAAGTGGAGGAGATTGAGTGCACCGATGCCCAACCACTTATGTTTGAGGATAAGGACATGAGAAGACCACCGCAGCACGTCTCTGATGATGACGACAGGTGCCAACTGCTGCGGCTTTCTGCAGTGTGCAAACCGACAAGGAGGGCAGGGGTGAAGACTGGGTGGAAGATGATGTGGAGGACGATGAGGTCCTAGACCCAACATGGAATCAAGGTCATGCGAGTGACCTGACCTGTGCAGTTTGGAGGAAGAGGCGGTGGTCGCACAGAGCCACCAGCACAGCAAAAGAGGGAGCAGGGTGCAAAAGCAGAGCGGCCATCCGCTAGACAGTATGCCTGCTACTGCCCACTGCACCCAGGGACCGAGCACAACAAAGCCAGCTCCAAGGAGTTCCCTGGCCGTGGCAGTTCTTCAGACAATGTGCAGACGACAAGACACGAGTGGTTTGCACACTGTGCAATCAGGGCCTGAAGCGAGGCATTAACGTTCTGAACCTTAGCACAAAAGCACGAGCTGCAGTGGAGTAAACACCTCCAAAACCAAGAAAGGTCTCAGGCTCCTCCTGCTCCCTCTTCTGCTGCAGTCTCGGCCTCTTCCTCCACCTCTGGAGTGACAGTGGCACCGGCCACCCTGCAAACAGAGGATGTGTCAGCAACGCCAACACCACGTCCGTCACCTTCAACAAGCAGCACCACAATGTCCCATGGCATCGTTCAGCTGTCCATCTTCCAAACACTGGAGCGAAAGAGGAAGTACCCCCCTACCCACACACGATCCCTTGCCCTGAATGCCAGCATTTCAAAATTCCTAGCCTTTGAAATGCTGTCATTCCGTCTGGTGGAGATGGAGAGTTTTAAAAACCTTATGGCGTTGGCTGTCCCACAGTACTTCGTTCCCAGCCGCCACTACTTTTCCAGGTGAGCCATCCCTTACCTGCACAAACAAGTGGAGGATAAAATCAAGTGTGCACTGCGCAACGCCATCTGTGGCAAGGTCCACATAACTACCGATACGTGGGCCAGTAAGTACGGGCAGGGACGTTATATCTCCCTATCGGCACACTGAGTAAATGCAGTGGCAGCTGGGCCTGAGGCGGATAGCTGTTTAGCGCATATCCTTCCGCCACCGAGTATTGCAGGGCATTTCTCTTTGCCTCCTGTTGCCTCCTCTAACACCTCTTCATCCGCTCAGCTTAACACCTTCACCACCAACTTCAGCACAGCCAGGGGAAAACAACAGCAGGCAGTTTTGAAACACATCTGTTTGGGGGACAAACCCCACACCGTGCAGGAGCTGTGAACGGGCATGGAACAACAGACCGATGAGTGGTTGGTGCCACTGAGCCTCAAGCCCGGCCTGGTGGTGTGCGATAATGGGCAAAATCTCGTAGCAGCTCTGGGCCTAGCCGGTTTGACGCACATCCCTTGCCTAGCGCATGTGCTGATTTTGGTGGTGCAGAAATTCCTGAAAAACTACCCCGATATGTCAGATTTGCTGCAGAAAGTACGGGCCGTCTGTGCACGCTTTCACCATTCTCACCCTGCTGCTCTTTGCCTGTCTGCGTTGCAGCGTAACTTCGGCCTTCCCACTCACCGCCTCATATGCGATGTGCCCACAAGGTGGAACTCCACCTTGCACATTCTCGAGAGACTGCGAGCAACAGCAGGCGATAATGGAGTTTCAGCTGCAGCACGCACGGATGAGTCGCTCTGCGGAACAGCACCACTCACCGCCACTAAGTGGGCCTCCATGCGAGTCCTGTGTGCCTTCTTGTGCTGTTTTGAGTACTCCACCAACATGGCCAGTGCCGATGGCTCCGTTCTCAGCGTTACTATCCCACTTTTATGTCTCCCTGAAAAAAACGCTTCGGGTGATGATGGAAGAGGATGTGGCACAGGAGGAAGAGGGATCATTTCCACGGTTATCAGGCCAGTCATTCACAAGTGGCTCAGGTACACAATTGTCCAGCCAGGGCACAGTTCTGGAGGAGGAGGAACCGTGTTCACAGAAGGGTGGCACCCAAAGTAGCTCATGGGCATCACTTGTGCGTGGCTGGGGGGATACAGAGGACACAGACGATACACCTCCCACAGAGGACAGCTTGTCATTGCCTCTGGGCAGCCTGGCACATATGAGTGACTACATGCTGCAGTGCCTGCGCAACGACCGCTGAGTTGCCCACATTCTAACTTCTGCTGATTACTGGGTGGCCACCCTGCTGGATCCCCATTACAAGGACAACGTGCCGTTCTTAATTCCCTCACTGGAGCGTGATCAGAAGATGTGTGACTGCCAGCGCACGCGCTGCTGATGGCATTCTCACCTGACAGCGGGGGCTCAGTGGAAGCACAAGGCGAAGGCAGAGGAGGAGGAAGAGGTCGCCAATGCAGCCGGGGCACCGCCAGCACCTCAGAGGGCAGGGTTAGCATGGCCAAAATGTGGAAAAGCTTTGTCACCAAGCCACAAGAACCAGCACCACCTGCTGATATGCAACGTCTTAGCAGGAGGTAGCATTTCAGCAACATGGTGGGGCAGTATGTGTGCATACGCTTACACGTACTGTCTGATGGGTATGCCCCAATCAACTTCTGGGTCTTTAAATTGGGCACATGGCCTGAGCTTGCTCTTTACGTCTTGGAGGTGCTGGCCTGACCTGCAGCCAGTGTATTGTCTGAACGTGTATTTAGCATGGCAGGGGGCGTTATCACAGACAAGCTCAGCCACCTGTCCACAGTCAATGTGGACAAGCTCACGTTCATTAAAATGAACCAGGCATGGATCCCACAGGACTTGTCTGTACCTTGTGCAGAATAGATATGTATAACGGCCTCACACAGCCATTGTTATACTCCATACTCTCTTTGTTTTATTTTATATATTCCGCAATATTTTGTGGTCTACCCAAATGAAAGAAAAAAGTGTTGCCTGCCTCCACCGCCGCTTCCACCTACACCGCGACGTCCTCCGCCTCCTTAACCTCCTACTCCATATGAACTCCTCCTCCTAGTTCACGATTATTATTATTATTTTTTTTATTTTAAGTAATTTCCCTATCCACATTTGTTTGCAGGGCACTTATCATGCTCTTACCCACATTTTGCAGCCCTCTAGCCCCTTCCATGACTCTTTTAGAGCCATTTTAGTGCCCCAAAGTGCGGGTCCCCTTTGACTTCAATGGGGTTCGTGGGTCAAGTTCAGGTCCCGAACTCGAACTTTGCGGCGAAGTTCGGGCGAACCCGAACTTCCAGGTGTTCGCTCAACTCTAATCCTAACCCTAGTGTCAATGTTCACAGAAAACCTGGAACTTCAAAGATGATAATGAAATGAATTGAAAGCTACTGAAATTTGGCATTTTGTTCTGATCCTAGACCTTCATCGGGTAATTGAATTGCTCTGCAGGGATAAAGTAAACAGCAATAAAAGCCCTAGTCATGCAACCTTCATTTTAGCATTAATTCGCATTAATTCAAATTTGAAAGAGTTTATGATAGATTGAGACAATAGACAAAATTGTCTCAGCAGATTTGTACTTATGAAACCGGCTGACTTGTTGCACGTGCGCTTGGCAGCTGAACTACATTAAGCTCCACTGAAGTGGAGGTTTACTTTAAAAATATGCTATAAATAGAGGAGAATAACCTATACAGGTTGGTTTACAGCCCTGGGGGCTTTCATGATATTTACAGTGAAAAATATGTTTAAAAAATCTTGACAGGTGTATTTGTGAATGTCATCAAGGTTATATCGGTTGTTTAATTTTCCAAAGGCAACTTTAAAATGGCATCTGTCAGAAGATTTGTATCTATGAAACTAAATAGCCTGTTTAAGTGTGCTTGTGGCAGCTGAAGCCTTCTGTGTTGGCCCCATGGTCATAGGTGCCTGGTTCGCTGAGAAAAATAAAGTTTTAATATATGCAGAGGAGTCTCTAGGAGCAATGGGGACGTTGCCATTACACCTAGAGGCTCAGCTCTCTCTGCATCTGCAGCATCACTTTGATTAACAGGGCCAGGCGAGATGATGTTTTCACTGCCTGGTCCTGTCAATCAAAATGGAACGGGTGCAGCAGTTCCAGAGAGCAGAGCCTCTGGGTGTAACATCAACGCCCCCATTGCTCCTAGAGGTTCATTTGCATATATTAAAACATAATTTTTCTCAGCAAACCAGGCACATGGGACCAACACGGATCCCTTCAGCTTCCAAGCACACATGCAACAGGTCAGGCAGTTTCATATGCCAAAAATATATTACAGAAAACCAGATCAGGATAAATAAATCAGATAAGCATATATTCATAAAGATATAACGGAGAAAGAAAACGTGTTACCATGAATCTGCAGGCAGCGTGTTTTACAGCAGCCAGTCTCACCGATCTCCTGCCACCTTTCGCAGGAACGTCCGTGACACCAATAAATGCATACAGCGAATATCAGATAGTGTCAGTTAATAAAAGTACATGCAATGGTAGCTCAACAGTAATGACAGCTTAGATATAAAGAAAAGTTCAGTTCTTGACAACTAAAGAGTGAAAGAAGAGAAGGTTAAAACCAAAAATATTTATGACAGCAGTAATGGAATAATATAAGTGCTTGAAAAGTTGTCTTTCCAGTATAACTTAACCAGATCATAATGTACACCTTCTGGGGCATTTTTTTTATGATAGCATTTTACTGTCTTTGGGATAAAAATAATTTAAACATGGAATCAGAGATAAGAGCTACTCATGAGCATCAGATGATTGGATTCAAAGAAAACAGAAACTGACAGCCTACGAACAGAAATGGATGAACTTTTTAAATAAAGACCTACTAAAAAATTATTTTAGGCCAAAATGAGTAAAATGCAATCATAAAAAACATTTGCCCCAAGGTGTACATAGCCTTTACTTCACACTATTTGAGAATTGTAGCAAAGGATCAAAGCTGTGAGCTATGCTCATTCAATCCTTTAGGAGAAGCTGTATCCAATGTGCATATCCAGATCTATCACAATTTCAGGGTATTTTTTTTTTCTCTCTAGGATATGGTGGGTTGGGTGGGGTACCGTATATATTCTGATATTCCTATATTTTGTTTTGTGTGAAATTTTATATCTTGTACGTTAATATTGAGTAATAAAAAATGATAAAATAAAAAAAAATCAGGATATGGTTATAAGATTGAAGATATCGTTTTTATCTTCAGTGACCATTATCCCCAGTACATGTCCCTGCCAATGCACTTCAGTCCACGGGGACATGAGGCACAACAAAACAACCCAATCATGTTACAGGATGTTGTGTGAGTCAGTAAACTCTGGCCCTTTCAATATGTTGTCATACCACACCATACCCACATGGGTGACAACTCTTCCTTGGTCTTCTAGAGCCAAAGACTCTCTGGTTTCATTCCTGAGTGAAGACTACATACCAACATACTGTTGTAACATACTTACCTGACTGGGCTCCAGCGATGCGATTCTGAGCTCCTGCACCCACACATGAGCATATCTTCCTGATCCAGAGAATTTTTTGACCAGATTCCTTTGGTGAGATGAACTTGCATGGAGCAATAGAACAGTGAACAGACTGCTATGGCTTTTCAGAACATATCCAAATGGATGTGACCAAAGTCATCCACCTCAAAGACAATATCAGTAAAATTCCATGTTAACATGTTCTGATTTGTACATGTATGTGAGTTTAATATTCCAACTGTTGGTATTTAGATGTTCCTTCAGTGTAGCCAGTTCTTTTTCGGAACCCCGCCAAAGCAAAAGGACAATATTGATGTACCAGCCCCCAAGGGTGAACTTTTTCAATAAACAGTGCCAGCTTACTCAGGATAATCCTCCTCTTCCTCAGCCCCAGGGACAAATTAGCATATAATAGGAGACAAAACACTGCTGTTATCTGGAGCTGTGGATAGATGGATTCTCTGAAAAAGTAAATAAAAAAGCTGAGTGTTAGAATAAATTCCAATGCCTTCTTTAAATTAAACACTGTATAAATTATTATCCAGTTCTGACATGGACAGAAAATACTGAAGCACCCCAGACCATCAACATGACTTATAAAGGTTTACAACGGACTTCACATGTTGCTACCAGCATATTGGCTTCCAGTTCTCAATCACATCCAGTTTTTGTAATATATCTGTACTGTCCTTCAGATAGGATGGCAGGATAGGATAGGATAGCATTCTCTATGAATTTATACAATGCTCAATTTGCACAAACTGTTTAGTCTACTTTCACACTGGCGGTAGCCTTTTCCAGCAGGCTGTTCAGGTGGGGGAACAGCCTGCCGTATTCGCGCTACCGCAAGTCCACTGTGCCACCGTCCGCTCCAGCCGCATTCACTATAATGGGACAGGCCCAATGTCCGGCTGCAGCACAGCAAACATGCTGAGAGGCGGCCGGAATAAAACTACAGCATGCTGCGGCATGCGGGCCGTGCTGCGGCCAGACCTCCGTCCCACCCCCATTATAGTGAATAGGGCTAGACCGGACGGCGGCACGGTGGACTTGCGGTAGCACGGACAGCCGGAAAGGGCTACTGCAAGTGTGAAAGTAGCCTTAGGGTACTGTCACATGTTCAGATTTTTTGATGCAGTATTTAACGCCAAAATCAGGAGTTGGACACAAAAGGAGAGAAAGTATAAAGGACAGATACCACCTCTTTTTTTTTTTTAAATCCACTTCTGGTCTTGGCTTCAAAAACTGGATTGACATCCATTACACACACAAACACAATGCACCCATTACACACGCTCAGTGCACCCCTTACACACGCTCAGTGCACCCCTTACACACACTAAGTGCACCCCTTACACACGCTCAGTGCACCCCTTACACACGCTCAGTGCACCCCTTACACACACTAAGTGCACACCTTACACACACTCAGTGCACCCCTTACACACACACAATGCACCCCTTACAGACACACACACTGCATCCCTTACATACACAGAAACACTCCTTACAGCCCTTACACACATTCAGAAACACACAATACATCCCTTATACACAAACACACACAGCTTTCTATCCCTTACATGAAAACACACTGCAATCCACTACACACACACACTGCATCACCTACACACACTGCTATCCCTATACACTACATTCCATAAGCACACACATTAGATTCTCTACAGCACAGATGTCAAACTCATGGCCCTCCAGCTGTTGCAAAACCTCAACTTCCAGCATGCCTTGATAGCTGTAGGATGTCCAGGCATGATGGGAGTTGTAGTTTTGCAACAGCTGGAGGGCCACGAGTTTGACATCCCTGCTCTACAGCAACACATAACACATCCCCTACACACTTCACCCACTGTGAACAAACTCATGGGTGGAACATGTAGGTGGACTTATGGGTCGGCTTTATGGGCATACTCACCGTCAGGCCCTGGGGCCCAGACTTTGAGCTGTGTAAAGGGCCCCAAAAAATGGAGCTGCTTCCCGTTCTCCCAGAACATTGATTTTTGTGACCACAGTTACAAACAGCCTCCAGAGAGCCTGTTCTACACCAGCCCAGTGGAGCCAGACTGCAGCCAGAGCCCCTCATCATCCTCATCTGGGTGTAAGTAGGAACTCTAGTATATTATTTGTGGCACTAGTCTCTAATTTACTTCACATTAAAGGGACACTATAGTCCCAGGAAACACTGCAGCTTAATATAGTGGCTCTGGTCTTTATAGCCGTTCCCTGCAGGCTTTTTAATGTAAGCACTGCAGCACTGACATTAGTTAATATGGCAGATTATATGGGTGGGGCATTGTGATGTCACATGAGGGGGGGGGCACGGCAAATTTTTCTTTTGCCTAGGGCGGCAAAAATCCTTGCACCGGCCCTGAATGTATTAGTGCAAAGTAAAATGTATCACCCTTGTGTCCACGCTGTTCAGCACCCTTGTCTGAACTATACAACATTGCAGCACACTTGCAGCTATGACTTTTTTTTTTAACACAATCTTTACAGATGACCTGGCAGCTCTTCTGACATATCTGGTTTACTAAAAAAATTTTTTAGAATTCTGCATTCCTCTGTTGTTCCTTCTGGAAATGCATGAATACGTTGACTATTGGGTGTTACCATTCCCCATCAATGGAAGTGTTACATTGTGTTTTGTGACCAACCATATTGACAAGAGAAATGGTAAAACCCAGTTGTCAAAATGTTCAAATATTTCCAGGAGGAATTTCATGAGAATACAAGTACTTACTAAAACAGTCAAGTCGTCCTCCATTTAAAGCCATATTAGGTCCACAAATCTAACACATTTCAAACTTTATGGCTCTTGGTCTTGCATCGAATGTGGGGATAACTTTGGGACTTGCAATGAACTGAGTTTATCTTACATGTTGCTGCTTATAGACATGATCTTACTAAGCGTGGAATATGATGTAAATATTTCTATATTTTATGGTCTGTCTCTATAGTTTCCAATACCCAGGTCTGGCAATATGTTGTCATGACTCATGCAAACAGAGTCATATCCATGTATCATAGGAATGTGTACTAGTATAGTCCTAAGCCAGCACGCCCCCACTCTATGTAAAAGTCCTGGGCCACATCTGACATACACCCTCTAGGCTGTTGTGTTCTAAGCCCTAGGTAAAATGTTGCACCCATGCACAACATACTTGTGTTGATCTGTGCAAAAGGTGCTGTTTAACATGTCTGTTTTGTGTGTGCACTCAGGGGCGTAACTATAGGGGAAGCTGCTGCTTTGGGGCCCTGACCCAAAAGGGGCCCATCCAAGCGGAGGAGAAGTAGTAAAAGATTTTGTCAAGGCCCCTCAACATTATTACACAATGAAATGATATACAGTGGCAGTATAGACAGCGTAGAAAACGGATGGAACAGCTGCCGGGCCTGGTCTGAGAGAGCGATCTGTACTAGCCACAGGAAAGGGGGCGGCATGAAAGGAAGGGGTTGTAAAAAATTACTGGGGGAGGGGGCCCCATTCAAAAATTTGCTGTGGGGCCCAGTCATTTCTAGTTACGCAATTGTGTGCACTATATAGTAAATTAAATAATAGCTAGTATTGGAAGCTGGCAGACTTCTATAGTCTCTCTTTGCATCTGTGTAAGGGTCCATTCACACATCTGTGGTGTTTTGCAGATCCGCAGCACACCCGGCCGGCACCCCCATAGAGCAGACTATTCATGTCCACAGCTGCGGACAAGAATTGGACATGTTCTATTTTTTTCCAGAGCCGCGGAACGGAAGCTCGGCGGCGCGCTGCGGAAATGCGGATGCGGAGAGCACACAGTGTGCTCCTTCGCACCATTCCGTCCCCATTCAGAATGAATGGGTCCGCACCCGTCCTGCAAAATTGCGGAACGGGTGCGGACACTGAATGCGGACGTGTGAATGGACCCTAAGGAAGAAACTATAGTTGCCTTTGAAGTAGGGAGGGAGTGTAAACTTTGCCAACTGTTCTCTAGATCTGCCACGGCAGAGATAGCAGCACTATGTGTGGTTTGAGCTGTCATACAGTCAGTGCACTGCTTGAAGAAGTGGAACAGAACCAGGGGTCGGACATGCTGTATTAGTAGCCAAGTGAGGGGTTTCAGAATGCAGTCTCAATCCCTTAAAGCTATGTTCACATCATTGTACACAAGCACAACACCTCCGGGTTCTATTAAATCGATACCTTTATTGTCATGATTAAAATAATCAAATCCATCATTATAAAATCACATAAATATGGTGGGTGGTACAAAAAACACAAAGGGATCCAAAACCTCACAGAAAAAAGTATAACTGCGGCTCATATAATATCAGGGTTATATAATATATAATAGCAATGTTTGTTGTCAATAGTACTAAGTGTAGGGCACTACATACAACATTACATAAGTGTCGTAAAACTCAATAGTAGTTAATATGTAAACACTGGGACACATACAACCCTAGCAGCCCTATCAATGCTTGTTGTCAAAATGTAGGGCACTACATACTATATTCCATAAACATTATCAAAACACCATAGTGGTTAATATAAGGTAACTAGAGCACATATACCCTACTAAAGGTGTGTAAGCTACCTCAGGGTTCAGGGGTGACCAGGGCATGCTGGGTGTTGTGGTGCAGTGCGTCACCCACCTGAGAGGTATGCTTTCAATATACTTATGGATCCCTTCCGTCCTCCGTAAAAGATGGTGTCACAGTGTTTAGCAGCTGTAGAACTCCCCTGCTAGTGGGAATAATTGAAGACCAGGCGGATCAGTTGAATTGTCAATGTCTTTTACTTCAGGGTTGCAAACATTTCTCAACATCAAGCGGATTCCTCTGCTGGCCACGCACTTGACCAGGGAACAATCACTTTTATTCGTCACAGCAGACCTTTTCAGTACATAGTACACCAACGGGCCTTCAATGCAGCACATGGACAATATGTCTCCTGATCCCTGCACACTTCCCGCGTTTCTCCTCACAAAGGCTCTGCTCTCTCTCTCTCTGTATCCTCAGCCCCGTCCGGCTGGTATCCAGTGATTCCCTCTTTCCCTGGTCTGTTTCTCAGTCTCTCAGCCCGGCCTAATGGTAATATACCTCCTGGCCCTAGGCACTGACGTACTCCTTTCCCCGGCACACACTTACGGGCAAGACCCTTCCGCTGTTTTCTCACACTGCACACCCTTTTTAGGCCATAGGCCCAGGTTCCCCTGTCCTTACCAGGCACAGGGGCCTGAACTGTCCTGCAACTACATTTTCACTCAACTGCCAACTCCTCCTCCCCTCACCAAGCCTTTTATTCTTATCCTAGGGGTCCCTCTAGTGGCCAACTCTCTCACTACACCCCTCCTGGCTTGCAGGGATCAAGAGACATGACAATTCACATTTTTATAACAATTCAACAACAGTTAAATAACATGTTCCCTTACCGTACCACTTTCCCAAATAACGGACGCCCCCCTCTTTAATCCTCCCACACATCTGTACCCCTATTACAGGTGCAACATGGACAACAGGCCCCCAGTACAGTAATACCTGATAAATCTGTTCCGCCGCTCCTCCCGTGTCCCGACGCGCATTTTGCCTGCACTGGCTTCCTCAAGGGATCGTATGTATCAATGCTCACCCCTCTCTGTCTTATATAGCTCCACAAATTACCTAATGCGGTCAGAAAATCATACACACCTGCTCAAACGCTTCACACATGGCGCTAGCTCATGGCCAGAAGTGACGTCCATGCTCTCCACACTCCACACCACCTACCGGAAGTGGCGTGACTGCGCTCCACTGTGGAACGCACCGTGGCACATCCGGAACCGGATCAGATCAAGGTAATACTACCAATGTAAGGCGGCGAAGGGGCATATCCCGGACAGGGTCCAGCCCGACTAAGACCTAGTGCACATATCTCAGATCAGAATACAAAATTACAAATATGACAAGACAACAGAAACACACAAACAATATGTGACAAACGCCGTGCACAGTGCCACCCAAATGGAAGTGCTCAAGTGCCATGCAAGTGTACCCTGATCAAAGCGTGATAATCACAATATCAGACACCCATATTTCATATAACCCATTATTGATATACAATAAATAATACAGTATAAAACTTCATAATAATTCATTCATATACCACTAGGAAAAAGCATTATGTGCATCACTGTGTTATATAGATTAGAAAGTGAAAACTAAACTCAACCATGGAGAACATCACTTACTATATTACGTGAACGTAATATGTAAAAATAAATATTGTAAAATCATACCGTATACAACCCAATAAATATGCAGTGTGTCATAATATATACTTCATGGTGCCCTAAGTCCCTCAATAAAATGTGGCTGGACCCCTGTTCCTCAAATCGCCGCTGTCCATGTAGCTCTGCCCATCATCATTCATGCGCCACTGTCCACTAATAAAGAAAAAAAGAAAAGAGAGAAATTATGACCAACATATACAACTGTTAAAATTAATAAAAAGGAGCAAATAAGAGGATAAACATCCCATATTGCCCTTCGTGTCATAGCCCTGAACAGAAACCACTCACAAAAACGGAGCATGACTCAATCCCTCATTTAAACCCCGTGGGGAGCCAGGAGACGTTTCCAGTTTGCTTCTCTTTGGTCAAACAAGACCCGATCAATCCCCCTTACCTGCAATAAGCTTCCATCGCTGTTGATGTTCCTTAAAATGCCTCAGAATCGTTTTGAGGGTAGAAGTTTCCAATACTTCCTTAGCTGCCTGGATGCCCAAGACGTGTTCCCTTATACGCCTTCTCATTTCACTAGTGGTTATGCCTACATATAAGAGGCCACACGGACAATTCGCCAGATAGATTACACCCAAAGTCTGGCACGTGATGGAGTATGTGATCTTATATTGTTTTCTTCCACAGGAATCAGAGAATGTATCTGTCCTTACGACATTAGGGCATGCCACACAGCCTCGCATGGGCGGAAACCCCATCTCGGACCTCTAGATCCAAATACCCTCTCAGGTTTCATCCCAGCATGGTGACTTTTGGTAAGTATATCCTTTAAGTTCCTGTACCTTTTGAAGGTATTTCTTGGTGTATTGGATAGGAATTTTTGAAGAAAGGCGTCCATATACAGCACATTCCAGTATTTAGCCAGAGCCTGTCTGACATCTTGGTGCCCACAGGAATAGGTAGTAATGAATCGTACCAGATCTTTATCCTTGTCTATCCTTTGTTTCCTAGAGCCATACAACAATTGATCCCGTTTGGTGTTCATAGCTCTCAAATATCCTTGTGTAATATATTGTTCCCGATATCCTCTGCATCTGAATCTCTCCTTTAGATCATTAGCTTGAATCTGAAAATCTGTATCTCTTGAACAAATCCGACGGATCCGCAAGAATTGTCCGATCGGGATACTCGATATCAATTTCTTAGGGTGTGCGGAACCAGCCTGTAATAAACTGTTGACCGGTGTCTCTTTTCGATATAAATTGGTTTGGAATGATCATCAATATTCAGCCGTACATCTAAAAAGTCCATATCTGTTCTGCCCGCTTTATATGTCAGCCTGATGTTGCGTTCATTAGAGTTCAAGATGTCAATAAACTCATGTAGTTCCTGCACTGTACCCTGCCAGATAAACAGGACATCATCAATATAACGATGCCACTTTATTACAGTACTTTACTGGGTCAGTGAGGAAGATTTGCCTCTCCCACAGCCCCAGGAACAGACCAGCATATGAGTGCGCACACGCCGCCCCCGTGGCTGTTCCCTGGAGCTGTAGGTAGAGTGTCCCCTTAACCCCTTAAGGACTGGAAGTTTTTAATTTTTGCGGGTTTTTTTGCGCTCCCTGCCTTCCCACAGCCATAGCTTTAGTATTTTTCGGTTCACATAGTAACATGAGGGTTTGTTTTTTTGTTGTACAAGTTGTACTTTCCAACGACACCATTTAATATTGCATATGATGTAGTTGGAAGCGGGCAAAAAATTCCAAATGGGGTAAAATTGCAAAAAAAAAGCAATTCCACCACAGTTTTGCAGGTTTTTAAATTCCGACATTCGATGTGTGATAAAACTGACCAGTTACTTTTATTCTACAGGTCAGTACGAATCCTGCGAAACCCTATATATATATATAGATATATATATATATGTTTTCTTGCGTTTTGATAGTGAAAAAAAATTTCAAAAGTGGGAAAAAATCAGTTTTACTTTTTTGTCACCATGTTTTGACCCCTATAACGTTTTTGTAATTATATGTACAGAGCTGTATGGGGGCTCATTTTTTGCATCATAATCCTATCTTTTTATTGATACCATTCTGGGGTGTGTATGACTTTTTGATCACCTTTTATTAAATTTTTTGTGGAAAATGAAGCGACCAAAAATGGCGAATCCGCCATTTGGACGCTTTTTTCAGTTTTTCTGTTTGACGTATGGGGAATATTTTTTTATATTTTTATAGTATGGGCATTTTCACACATTGCGACACCCATGATGTGTATTTGTTCTTTTTTAGCAAAAGGGGGTGATTTGAACTTTTATGGTTTTTTTTATTTTATTTTTTTAAACTTTATTTTTTTACACTTTTATATAGTTCCCATAGGGAACTATAACTTACAATCAACTATAACTTACAATCATATCTTACAATAGCATTGGAATGTATGAAAAAATCACATATTTCCTATGAAGCCTATTACAGGCAAGGCTCCATAGGAAATACTACAGAGCAGCCTGGGTTTCATTCATAGAAACCCAGGCTACTACAGGCGCGCTCCGGCTCCTCCGATCGCCACACATGCATGCCCTGTGTCCGGTCTTTAAAGATGGCGCCCGCTCCTGCTTCATGCGGGCGCCATCTTTAAAGACTGGACACAGGGCGTAGATGTACGCCCTGCGTCCTTAAGAGGTTAAAGATAAAAAATTATGATGCAAAGCAAAGTCCAGTTGCTCAATAATTAGGTCCCCAAACTCACCTTTCCATTTGGATGTGGATGTGGATATGAAGAAGCGAACAGCCTTCAGGCCATCACGATGTCTGATGAAAGTGTAAAGTGACTCAACGTCACAGGTGACTAGCACCATATCTGTTTCCAAGTGGATACTATCCAATTTCCTCAGTATGTCCCCAGTGTCCTTTAAATATGATGGAAGATTATTTACCAGGGAATTCAAGACATAATCAATCAATTTACAGATGGGTACGCACATACTATCAATGCCCCGAAACAATTGGGCTTTTCTCAGTGATCACATATTAACTACTATTGAGTTTTACGACACTTATGTAATGTTGTATGTAGTGCCCTACACTTAGTACTATTGACAACAAACATTGCTATTATATATTATATAACCCTGATATTGTATGAGCCCCGGTTATACTTTCTCCCGTGAGGGTTTGAATCCCTTTGTGTTTTTTGTACCACCAACCATATTTATGTGATTTTATAATGATGGATTTGATTCTTTTAATCATGACAAAAAAGGTATTGATTTAATAGAACCCGGGGGTGTTGTGCTTGTGTACATTGATGGGATTTGTGATAGGGAGAAAGTAGAAATAGAAATCAGGGCGGCACTACCTAGTAAAAAACCCCCGTAAGTCGATGCTGGTCACCACCGATCCGGCGTACGTGGAGCCGTGCGTGGTGCTCTGCTACCAGTAATACAAAAGTAATCCAATGAATGCAAGTGGAGAAAGAAAGCGGTGCGGCACTCACCCGGCTGATTAAACAGTTCCGTTTAATGTGTCATGAAACAAGGACACAAAATAGCAGGGGCGGATATCGAGCTGAGCGGCTTCAAGAAGGCGACGGGCGTTTCGCGCTTAGACTAGCGCATCGTCAGGCCTGACGATGCGCTAGTCTAGCGCTGAACGGCCGCCGCCTTCTCAGCCGCTCAGCTCGATATCCGCCCTACCTGCTATTTGTGTCCTTGTTTCATGACACATTATGCGGAACTGTTTAATCAGCCGGGTGAGTGCCGCACCGCTTTCTTTCTCCACTTGCATTCATTGATGGGATTTGTCCGGGTGTTTGGGCGGCAGTCCCACGCTAAAATTTGGTGTATAATAGCTTCACATCATGTTAGAGTCTTCTTTATTTCCTGATGTATACCTATATAGACATACGTGGACAATAGGGTGCTATTGTAATCAAACTTTTAAAGGCACTCTGTGTACATGGCTGTCTGACCATGAGGTGCCCCCAGCTCCTCTTATTCATGACCTTTCCCAACCTAGGACCCAAACAGTACAGCACAATGTTACAACATCCAAGCATGTGAACCCTGACCTCGGCCAAGCCAGGTGCCCATCGCTTACGTCATAAAGCACTACCTGGGTGGATTTACATTTCGACCAGATCACGCCACAGCAGATCAACTCATTTTCTACCTGAAAACTTGGAAGGTACTAGGTGTATAACATTATCAATTACCCTCTCTTGTGAAGTAAATTATGTTAATTGGTATACATACAGAGCTAGGTTTGGGTGGCCTTTGAGCATCTGACATGTCAGATTGAATGCATAGCTAACCTGCCCATGTGATCCATATATTCACCTCTCAACGCACTCCACTTATGGATATTCCTTTGAACGGAGATCTATGTTTGGAAGCACATATGTATAGAAGTTATTGGGTGTAGTGGTGATTGCCCTGTTTAAGGCTTCTCCATCATACACTGGCTATTGACACTGTCTACATATTTTGTTACTTGTTTTTATAGTGTTATAGCAGTTAAGGGAGGAGGGACCTGGTAAATGACAGGCAGAAGACCACAACATTATTGAGAATTTTACTGTACATAAAGGCACAGGGTGTTGGGTCATGAAGGTCAAACAACTTAAAAGTCAGAAGGAAGTTGGGATTCATAGGTTATAGTAAACTGTGTCAAATAATTAACACGGCAGAGGACAGTATACTGCTACAGATGGATCTGGATAGATTGAAGGCTTGGGAAGTGGCAGATGAGGTTTAACACTGACAAATGTAAGGTTATGCACATGGGAAGGAATAATGCAAGTCACCCATACATACTAAATGGTAAAACACTGGAGAACACTGACATAGAAAATGACTTAGCAATTTTAGTGAACAGCAAACTAAGCTCTAAAAACCAGTGTCAGGCAGCTGCTGCCAAGGCCAATAAGATAATGGGTTGCATCAAAAGGGGCACAGATGCCCGTGATGAGAACATAGTCCTACCATTTTACAAATCACTAGTCAGACCACACATGGAGAACTGTGTACAGTTCTGGGCTCCTGTGAACAAGGCAGACATAGCAGAGCTGGAGAGGGTTCAGAGGAGGGCAACTAGAGATAACTGGCATGGATGGACTACAGCACCCTGAAAGATTATCAAAATTAGGGTTATTCACTTTAGAAAAAAGACAACTGAGGGGAGATCTAATAACTATGTATAAATATATCAGGGGTCAGTACAGAGATCTCTCCCATCATCTATTTATCCCCAGGACTGTGACTGTGACGAGGGGACATCCTCTGCGTCTGGAGGAAAGAAGGTTTGTACACAAACATAGAAAAGGATTCTTCACTGTAAGAGCAGTGAGACTATGGAACTCTCTGCCTGAGGAGGTGGTGATGGGGAGTACAATAAAGGAATTCAAGAGAGGACTGGATGTATTTCTGGAGTGTAATAATATTACAGGTTATAGCTACTAGAGAGCTTAGGCCTCTTCCTACGCTAGTGACATCACCATACATTGGTCACATGGTAAATGGGACTGTGCTGCAATACCATACTATACAATGTACACCACTGTGCTTGGTAAGCTGTGAAGAGACATTTATTCAACGGAAAGGGGGGGGTGATTAATATTTTCATTATATTTTTAAAAAAAATATTTTTTTAAATTTAACTTTTTTTATGCTTTCGAAGCTCGTATTTGAGCCTACAAAGTCCATTTTTTCATTTTGAATAATCATGGGACCCGTTATTTGAGCAGAATTGCTCATTTCTTATGTTGGCCGTCCACCTGCTGGCCAAAATAAGAATTGCAGCTTGAATACACTGGGTCTCTTCAGAGAGGATGCCACAGAGGATGCCGGTAAGAAGCCCGGAAGCGCGAGTTTTATTGCTGGTCACGGTCATTAGCCACAGGTCTCTGCTATTTGTAACAGTGGTGACCCCCCCAGCCATGACACCTGCTGTTTTGCCAAGCAGGGGCCATGTTTGCACTTCGCTCCAACTCCGTACATGTAGCGACAGGGTTAAAAATAAAAAAATATATAAAAATTCAAATCACTGCTCTCTACCCAAAATGTGAATAAAAATATGTAAACAATAAAAACATAAATAATACACATCATGGGCATTGCCGCGTGCAAAAATGCCCATACTATTAAAATATTAAAATATTTATGCAATATGGCAAATGACAAAATGGAAAAAAGTCAAAATGGCTGATTTGGTTTTTCTTTTGGGTCACTTTACCTTCTTACAAAAAATTAAAAAAAGATAAATAAAAAGTGATCAAAGTACAGATCACCCTGCAAAAGATTAGGCCTCACACAGCTCCGTACACAAACTACAAAAAAGTTATAGGGGTAAGAACACGGCGATAAAAAGAAAAGAAAAAAATTCCCAGTTTTGGTAAATCTCACGAAAACAGGCTATGTAAGCGAGCATAGTACTTGCTGTACTCGCTTACATAGCCAGTTCCCCAGAAAATTCTCTTTAGGTTACTTGGCCAGTCCACCTCTGAGCAGGGGAGTAGCTGCAGGGGAAACGGCTGCTTTGGGGCCCGAATTCAGAAGGGGCCCATCCATGAAGAGGATTAAAAAAGATTTTATTGTCGGGGTTCCCTCAACAGCATTAAACCATGACATAATATACAGTGACAGTACATACAGTGACATGACATGCAGTATATACGTAAGGCCTCATGCACACGACCGTTGTTTGATTCCGTGTCCGTTGCGCCGTTTTTCGTGATTTTCTGCAGACCCATTGTTTTTCAAAGGGCTTTTCCCGTCAAAAAAATATAACCTGTCCTATTCTTGTCCGCGAAAAACGGTTTGCGGACCCATTCAAGTCAATGGGACCGTGAAAAAATGCGGATGGGCATCCGTGTGCCATCCGCATTCCGCGTCCGCATTTTTTTGCGGATCCCTTGGCAGGCATTTGACAAAAATTGTTAGCCTGTCTTTTGGTAATATCTTTTGGGTCATGTCCACTAAAAAAAACGGAAGACAAACGGAAACACAACAGAAGCAAAAACGGACACGGATCATGGAACAACGGAACCCCGTTTTGCGGACCGTAAAAAAATACTGTTGTGTGCATAAGGCCTTAAGGAAACAGACTGAGTAGCCATCTGGCCTGGTCTGAGAGAGCCATCTTGACTAGCCACAGCCATCTAGCCATCTTGACTAGCCAAAGTAACACCTCTATATAGATTACACAGGATCCATCACATTAGGTGATGTTACAGCTTATCAGCTCCCTCCTGACCTCTGCACAGGGCATGCCTAGAAAACTCTCCCATATAAGTTAGTGGGGTCAAATCCTGTCCATAGTGCTAATGGCCCATGTAGCCGCTCTCAAAAGACAGGAAGCATGAAATGGGTTTTCCTGGAAAAATATTGATGACTTATCCTGAGTGTCTCCCTGATCCTCAGATGTCTCCATGCCCTGCCGCTCACTCTCATAGGCTACAACAACTAGAGCTAAAGCCTATCAGAGGCCGGCACAGGCAGCACAATGACGTCATCATCATTGCGCGCCGTAGCCGGGCTGCAAACAGCTCAGTATGCAGGCTGAAAGAGGCCTGTGTCCTGCACAGCATTGCTGACAGCAGCATGGAAGTGAGTACTGGTGTTTATTTTCATTTGTCACCTTGGGGCAGCACTATTGGGTCACTATGGAGGGTCGTTATTTTAACTGGGTCAGCACAATTGGGGTATTACAAGAGGGTTCATTATTATAACTGTGGCATCACTATTGGGGCACTGTGGAGAATCATTATTATAACTGATACAGCACTATAGGACCACTGTAAGGGGGGAGGTGATTATATAATGGGGCAACACTATTGAAGCTGTATAGTAGGGGCATTATTATAACTGGGACAGCTCTATTGGGGTACTATAGGGGTGTTATTATTATAACTGGGGCTGCACTGTGGGGCCACTGTAAGGGAGAGGGGGTCATTATTATAATTGGGGCAGCACTATTGGGGCACTGTAGGGGGGCCATTTTTATAATTGAGGCAACACTATTGGGGTACTGTGGTGGTGGTGGTGGGTGGGTAATTATTATAACTTTGGCACTGTGGGGGTGGTTATTATAACTGGGGCAGCTCTATTGGGCCACTATACGGTGGAGGGTTCAGTGTTATAACTGGGGCAGCACTATCTGAGCATTGTGGCGGGTAATTATTCTAACTGGGACAGCATCATATAGCTAGTAAAACAGTACTCATAAGTTTATATTAGCAAAGTGCTTTTATTTGGTGCGTATAGACACAAAAAGTCTAGGCAAAAGTAGATGCGTAATTGCCAGGAATACTCATTACAATTGGATGTTTCAGTTATAAGACCTTCATCAGCACAATGAGTCTTAAGCAGAAAGGCAGCTAGAGCTGTGCATGTCCGGGCTGAGGCAGCACTATTGGGTCACAATAAGAGGGGGTCATTTTTACAAATGGGGCAACACTATTGGGGATAGGAGTAGGCGACATAGGAGAAGGTTTGGCAGGTAAGGCTACATGCACACGACTGTGGAAAAAAACGTCCGTTAAAAACGGATATTTTTAACCAACTTTTTTTTACTGATGCCCTTTTAAGGCAGTCTGTCAGTGAAAAACGGAGATAGAACATGTTCTATTTTTTTACGTCCGTTTTTCACTGACCATCAAAAAAACTGCTGTGTAGATAACCCCATAGACGACCATTGGTCTTAAAACGGACGTGTGATGGCCGTTAAAAAAACGTCCATCACATGTCTGTTTTTCACTGTCGTATGCATGTAGCCTAAGGCTTGTCTGTTTGCTGATACAAACGTGAATAATAGGGTTGATATTTCTGGAGGATTCTGTAACATGGAAAAAGATTTAGCTTCAGTAGATAAATAGTCCAAACAATCGAAAGTGCAGTTCAAAGTTTCCAAATGTAAAATAATGCACTTAGGGGAAGGAATCCTCAGTCTGAGTATCGTATTGGCAGCTCTGTGTTAGACTTCAGAAGCGAAGGTGTTAGATGTCTTGAATTCAGACAGCTTCAAAATAAGTGCACAGTGTGGACAGGCAGCAGGGAAAACAAGTACGATGCTTGGCTGTATAACCTGTAGCAGAGGTGTAGCTAGGTTTTCCAGCACCTGGGGCAAGGATTCAACACAGCGCCGAACCAGCCGGCAAATGTGTGCTGTTCGTATGGCATTTCTTTTTAGTGAAAAAAAACACCTTACAAAATTTTTGTTTGTAGGGGACCAATGTGTAACATGTTAGGACTAGTGGAGTTTAAAGCAAACAAATTTGATTAATGGAAAGCTTCTCCAGCTTAAATGATGTGATTACTCTACAGCCATGGAATTCTAACCAGTATGGGACAAGCTTCAGTCTAGCAATTAATTTAATTAGGACCTGTAGCCTCTCCTGACATGTCTATTTTAAATAACTACTACACCCCTTAGGGCCGGTTCGCATTGGTGTTATGGCATTCCATTTTTATATAACGGAATTTTAGGACGGAAAGCAAAACGGAACACAGACATGTTCCCTTTTTCACCCAGCATTTCATGCTCTAATGTTCTCCCTTGCCCTGTGCTGAATTGTAAGCTAGGCGGAGGCTTCCACCTAGCAGTGAACCCGGTGACATCACCAGCACTAATGGGTGGACTACTGCCCTAGCCTGTAAAATAGCTAGGGCAGCGCCAAAGCCTGTCCATTAGTGCCAGTGACGTC
Source organism: Bufotes viridis (assembly GCA_033119425.1). Lineage (NCBI taxonomy): Eukaryota > Metazoa > Chordata > Amphibia > Anura > Bufonidae > Bufotes > Bufotes viridis. The sequence goes on along the minus strand of CM065594.1, from coordinate 83,771,997 downwards.
ACCGGGAACACTGCTAGGCGGAAGCCTCTGCCTAGCAGTGTAAAAATCATAAGCAAACAGCCCTTGCCCTGCGAGAGACAGCGCAGGGCAAGGGAGAGCATCAGAGCATGAAATGCTCCGATGCTCATATCAGAGGGCCTATCTGGGTGACATCCATCTCTGAACTGGAACAACCCCTTTTTGTTTCATCCCAATACGTGTTTATGGGGTCACATTATGGTTTTATGTGGTTCAGTTATACATGACGGAAAAAATAGTCCCGTCGTCAGGCAAACAGAAACATTATGTGTCCTCCCATAGACATGTATTAGGATGGAGCAAAATAGAATGCCCTATAAAGGCTTCCATTTTGCTTTCCATCCTAAAATTCTGTTATATTCCATTATAACTCTGTTATAACCCATAACGGAATGCCATAACACCAATGCGAATCCACCCTTTCTGGTAACACTCGTCTGGACTTTCATTTCATTTGCACCAGCGGATGTGTGGAGTGGGCTCGGCATGCATGTTGGTACCTGTATTCTTTAGATTCAATGGAGGCCATTTTGGCACCAAAATGACAAAAATTAAAAGGGGCCCAGCATGTATGTGGGACCTACGCTCTCTCAATGTTATGGTAGCTGTTTATATCTCTAATCAGAGATCGCCTTGACGTTTGGCAGACGGGCTCAAATAATTTTGTACAAAATGTATTTGCCAAGCATCTCTAATTTAAGCATAGCATTAGCAATATAAATACTTTTTTGTACTTTATTTGGATCGCAGAGTGCTGTTGCATTATATATTTAGTTTAGTTTTGTTTTCAGCCATAGCAACGTGCACCTGCATATTTGGATGTGCTAACCAACCCCCTTTTGTTATTCTTTGCAGTTTGGACTTTCATTTCAAACTATTAGTAATTCAGTCATAACATCTAGCAGGAATAATACAGGAATGGTACAACACACATAAGAATTATTATATGGGAATGCAAGTAGTTCAGCATCAAAGTGCCTCTAGTACTGCACCCATACACTATAAGCCTCTATTGCATAATAATTAGTAATAACAAATATACTGTAGTAAAATCATGGTAACGTCAGACTTTTCATCTCAGCTATGAAAATAATAAGGCCTTAGATAAACAAAACCTGTGGGAAAACAACTTCTGAACTAAAAACTTTCCTAAATTTCTGTGAGAAAATATGCACCACACTATGCATGTAAAAAAGGGGGTCTATTGGTAGCTTTAAAAAAAAAAAGGGGGGGTCTACGAAGGGCTAAAAAATAAACCATACACACCTTTACTGATCCACAACCTTTGCTGTGCCGATAGCAGTACTGTCACCACTGCTTTTGACTTTCGGGATTTCAAGCTCCTAGTATTTTTCACAGCAAGAATAGACCGCAGCAGGGGCAGTGACCCTGGGAAAAAAAACGAAAAGTATCTCCGTGTTGTAGGTGACTCCAAATGAACAGAAAGCAGGGCAGCCCAAATAGGCAGGGCCAACACAAGCCACAATAGGCAAGGACAACAGCAATACCGAAGTGCAGCACAAAATACCACCCCAGCAAAACCAAATACCACCATGCAGCACAAAATACTGCTACCCTCTCTGAGGACGGGATAAAATACCGCTCCAGCACCATGCTGAGGACGGGATACAGCTGAGTTCAGGAGGCAGCTGGCCAGATGTATAAGTACCTGATGCTCTTAGTACCTAGCCAGTGGCCGTGAGGAGGGCTCAGGTGGCCCCCTGCACATTGCCCCACCAGGAAATTTCCCTGTGGGGTCTATGGCCAGTCCGCAGACTGTGCCGTTCTTACCGTCAAATATACTGGAATGGCGCTACCCAACACAAGTGTGAACAGAGCCTAACTTTCCTAGATCCGGCCAGCCCACCGCTACTGAATATCCTTTTACTGGAAGGAAATGTTTACTACAGTCTTCATGCTTTAAAGGTGAACAGCACAGTAAACAGCTGATTTCACAGTTTCTCTCGAAACTCCAGCCTTTGGTATGATCACCCACAGTAAGCAATTTCAGAGCAAGTTTTCAAAAATAACAAAAGAAAGGAGTTGATCTGGGCAGCAAGTTTGGCAAGGCGAGAGTTAAAAGGCCATTGTACTGCATGGAAGCTGTCCTCATACCAGCAGGGAAGGTGTGTCTGTCACTGAGGATGAGGCTAAACACACAGCTTGTGCTGCTGGCTGGCTGAGGGGGGATTCTTTTGTAGCTGATCAGAGGGAATTAGAGGGGTGGGACAGAAGGAGGATGCAGAATCTGGTCTGACTGGTCTCAATGAAGAGCCCTGGGTATTTAGGAACACCCACTGATCAACACTCCCGGCTACAAGAAACATTTGTATTTCTTTGCAGGAAGGGAGATTACAATGAGGACTCTCTATCCGCTGGTTATCCTGCTGCTGGTGGTGGTGAGTAAATAAATGCCCCCTTTTACTGTTGCTCTGTTTATGTGAGGTGTGCAATCATATGGGGAACTGGATGTGTCTGTGTCATCGCCCCCTTGGTATCCAACTTGCAGGTCTTCAGCTCTGTTGAAACTGTATCTCCCAGCATGGCTGCAAGGGTAGAGTTATCACAGCTAGAGGGGCTCTCAAGTATCCAGTAGTACCATATAGATCTTGTAGAGTCTGTACCTTCAGGCAACTGGACAAGCTTACATTGACAACAAAGGTCTCACACCGGGGCCATTGTCGGAATCATTTTTTAGTTTTGTCGGAAAATTATCACCTGCTGCTTGTCAGGTTGTTGCAGAGGAAATTGCAAAGATCAGATATTATAATTTGATCTTCATTAAAAAAAAAACAGATCATGAAAGGCTATTTTAAGTGCCCCCGCTTTTTTTTAACACTTATACACCATTTAAGCTGCCTACTTTTTTCTATACTGCAGACATTTTTTTCAGTGGTGCTTTTATCAAAACAGATTTATAGATGGTGGTTTTTTTTTTTCATTTTTTTCCGTTACCTATAGAGAAAGATGAAAAAACACCTGGGAAAAACACTATTGCTTCAGCGTGCTGCATCTGATTAAAAAATATAAAGCCAAAGAGACAAAGAATGCCACCAATTAGGATTAATATGCCAGTGCACCAAAAATGCAGGTGCAAAAATAGCCAACAAAAAAAGCTAAAGTGCAGAAAAATGTCACAAAAGACCTACGGTATGTGTGAATCCACTGCTGTAATCACACCGTACTAGTGGGTAGTGTTCCGCCATTTGACCCATTCATATAAATAAATTATCGCCTGGACAACCAATATAAACCGCTGCCTCTATCCTCTCCATGTTCCCTGGCCATGGCTCACCTGAGAGGACTTGTATGTGTGAGAATGAACCATCCACCAGACTTGGTTCTGCTTTTGACTTGATAAAAGAGGCCTCCTCTTTAGACCTTCCTTTATCATCCAGCTTGCAGTATGCCTTTTGGCACTAGACTGCTTCCAGAAAATGGCCACTCACTGATTTATTATCTTTCCGTAAGAAAAGTGGATGTCCTAGGTGTTTATTTTATTGCTCTTCGTGATCTTAGCACTTCAAATTCCCCCGGCATTTCTTTTATCATGTGCGGCTTCATCTATTGTATTAACTTTATTATCGGACTATTTTTTTCATATTTTCTACGTCAGACACTGTTTGCCACACTTGTTCTTACCTTGCAGTATAATCATATTTATTACGTACAAAGACCCAAATTTGTGGACAGTGCCACGCTATTCATTATAGTGACTGGCATTCGACATGTAGCGGGAAAGTGTATGGCCAAGCGTAGTTAAAGAAGCCGGCTTAGTTTCAAATGGGGTTGTCTTCATATTGGCCAAATTATCTGTGTGCTTAGGGCTGGGAACTAAGGGATGGGGTCTGTCTTCTGAGAAATACCATCTGTAGGTGTTAGGATATGTTCATATCTGCATTCGAAATCCAGCTAGCTATTCACAGCCTGTCGGAGTTCACCATATCCAACATAGCCAGATAATCCTGGGAACTGCCAGAGCTCCATGGACTATAATGGAATCCAGTGGTGATCCAGCTGCTTTCCAGCATAAGTGCTGGGTTTCAGCCAGACAAATACATTTATGCCAGAACAAGCTAAGGCTCTTTTCACACCTGCGCCTTACATATCCGTTATAGGAGCAGAAGAACGAAAAGGCAGGACTTTTGTCTCTGCTACAAAAACCTTCTCCTCGATGGAAACCTAATGAATCTCATTGTAGGCTCCAATTCTGTGAACCTGACGTTAGTCCTTGTGAGAAGTTCAGAATGGTCGCTCTCAATTTTGATGAAGGGGAGTTACAGGAAGCAACAGTAAAGCCACAGTGTTATCCCATAGACATGTCATGTAACATGCTGGTGGAAAAATCTCTGCATTACGGCTCTGTACGCACCTACTGTACCTCTGTTTTTATTTTGTTGCATTCCCTATGAAAACTGTGGCACCGTAGACGCATTGTTATTTTTCTGTAGACCTCGTAAATTCCATCCGTGGACTTCTGCTATAAAGACAGGAAAGATTTTTCTCACTCTTCATCAGATTATGCTGTAACATAGTGGGCTGCAAGTTGTGTCTAGCCAGATGTTGCTTTCGCCTGTCAGGACATGCTAGGAGTTGTAGTTTTGCGACAGCTGAATAGAAACAGATTATAGGTCACCGTTGTCGTTAAAATTCCATCACAGGAGAAGAGTTACAGAAAAGATTAGAGAGTCCTAATCACACAATGTGTACATATAAGGGTGCGTTCACATCACGTTTTTCCATCCTTTCAACGTATACAAAAAATGTATACGTTAAATGGATGCCCCAAATATGATGTGAACCCAAACTAGCTTGAATGGTAAGGGCTCACTTCATGGCAGAGCGTTTCAGCATGTGTCATTGTTTCTTGCAGCCGGCAAACGATTATGTTGTCACAATGTGTGAGATCTAAAAATGCCACTTATCCATCAAATTCATGCCCTGTGCTTAGTTTTACACCCTTCTTATCAGCAGACTTGCCCTATATTATTATTTTAGATGTCTTAGTTAGATAAAACACCACAACTTCTCCCACTGACATTGTATAGGCTTGTTTATTACAGCAACGCGTTTCGAGGACTTTGTACTTGGACTTTATGATTAACTGTAGCTTCCACTGTACTTCTCACTATTTCAGTCTAGGTGTTATGTATATAAAATGGGTGTGCCTCCAGAAGATTCCCGAAAGTATACCTCTGATGGGCATACAGTGGCATCTGTCGCCCGTAGGCTCCTATGTTAAAGAAAAAACATAAACTATGCTCTATACTTTTCTTGTAGAATGGTTCTGCATATAAAAGAACTGTCTGCTATGCTTTACCATACAGATAAAAGAAGATATATTGTACCTACTGTATGCATATGTCAAAGATGCACAGAGAAAGCAGTGTGAACATAGCCCACTGCATGGATTCTGCGGGTCCTCCACTGCAAAAGCTGTCCTTACAGAGTTGCTGTTCATTATGGCTCATAGAAGGGGGTTCCCAGCAATCATAAATCATGGAAAATTCCATGCCATAGACATTATATTACTGTCAATTTGTCATCTGCCTTTCCATTATTTTTGAAGGCAGAAGTAGTACTGTCCAGAGCGTTAAACTCGAAATGGATCCTATTAAAGTCAGTAGGGTTAATTTTGGTTCCTAGGTATCATTTGATTTTTTTTGATTTTTTATTATCCCTATTTTTATATATGAGAGAAATGATTCCATCTTAGTATAAATTGATTTTAGTTTTAATTCCCCTTTGGCTTTTTTGAAAAATTGGAAATGGCACATGTAAACATACCCTTTAAGGACTGTTCTAACTGAAATTAAGATTTGAAAAAAAAATGAAGATTTTCAAACTGCAGTTAAATGGCCTGGAATTTGTTAAAAATGTGAATGTCTGGAATCATCAGTCATGACGAAGGTAACACGCGTCAGTGATAACTAAGAAAACAACATATTCTGGTCTACTGAAAAGCACTTTACGTGCAAATTACCCATATAAAAACAATCCACCTGGCCAGATCGTCAGATAACACCATGCCCTGCTGTAGGCTAATAGCTGTAGACAGTCTGGGCATGCTGAGAGTTGTAGTTTTGCAACAGCTGGAGAGCCGCAGGTTGGCCATCCCTGGTATAGGTTATTTCAATTGCATCCCTTTTCTTTGTATATTGCATTTATGTTTATGATGGGTAGGGGGCATTGATTGATCAGTGAATCATACAGAGCCGCAGGCATTGTGTATGCCACTGTGTGGTACTCCGTATGGAAATAGTTCTAAGGTTGCATCTGATGGAGCATGCCTCATTTAAAGGCATGTCCCTGTATGAAATTGGGGGCATACAGTGGAACAACTAGGAACCATTGAAGTCTATAAGTGCTATATTATAGCTCTGTACATCTCAGAGGTTGTACATAGTGATGATAGGCACATTTGCATACCTATGTCCGATTGATATTTGTTCCACCAGTTAGGAAAGGTATAGGACTTGTTTGTGTTACTGCTCACATTGTCAGGCTATAACTGAAGCATTTCATCAGCTATCAAACAAGAACATACCTGTGGAAGTTTAGAAATGGATTACGTTTGCAGTAGTCCAAAAGTTGAGCAGATTTTCATATGACTGTATTAAAGAGTATTCTAGAAGAAAACACGATACTCCAATTTCATGCAAAAACGGTTTTAAAAGTTTGTTGATCACATGGAGAACAGTATTTCCATAAATCATATGCTTCATCCATTGGAGAACATTGGTGTATATGTAGAGTCCAGAAAATTAAATTGATACGCAACGTTTCAGTCCCACAGGATCTTTATCATGCTTATAGGCTTTCTCCAGGCTTTTAATAGGTCATCAATATCAGATCGATGGGGGTCCGACACCCGGCACCCCTGCCAATCAGCTCTATGAAGGGAAGGCGGACAGTATGCATGTGCCGCTTCCCGTCTCTCTTCCTGCTCACTGCTGCCATAGACAAAGCAGCAGCAGGAAGAGAGACTGGAGATGGCACATGCACACTGCGTGCTCCGTCTCTTCATACAGCTGATCGGTGGGGGTGCCGGGTGTCTGGTGCCCAGGCACGCCCCCATATGAAGGAGCCCATCCACCGAATCGCCTCCTTGCTTCAGTAAAATCGCCGTAAATCTCGCTATGCGCAGTTCCTTCCCTGAGGCTGATGCCAGCACAGGGAAGGAACACTATGTTGCAACTGCTCATGCGCAATTTCGCGCATTGTGAGATTTACAGCGATCCTGAAGCAAGGAGGAGATTCGGCAGACGCAGGCGGTGCTGGGCTCCTTCACATGGGGGCGTGGCTGGACACCAGGAAGGTTAGTACCGCCCCTTGGGCACCTTCCCGGGTTAATTTGCATATCAATAAAATCATTTTTTAAAGAAAATAAAAGCACCCAGAGCTATTCTACTGCTATATTGCGGACATGCTAGCGGCCATCTAGCTGTGCATGTCCACAGCTCTATAGGGTAAAATGCCGTGACAGAATCCCTTTAAGCGATTAATTGATATTTTCTGACTCGGAAATAAAAATATGCTCAGCTTTGTATGACAGGGATGGCATTAAGAAAATCTGAACCCTCGAGCTGTCATATAAAGTACTGGGCGTTACTTGTAGAATCACTCCAAGCAGTGTTATGATTTTTCGCAGATTAAGAGAGCTCTCATGGTTTATATTAGCTTGTCACTACAGCAAAACTATAAAACGTCTCCATAAGACGTTTTACACGTGTTACTGTTCTGAGGCAGAACTTTACAGACTGGCCCTTTCTCTGCTACAGTTCCATTTATTTAGATGAGCTGCTCCAACTTAGTGAACTTGAAGCACCTTCAGACATTTTGAGTGACAATGAAAAATTACTATAGCTAGGGTTGTAGTCAGAGGGGTGCAAACCTCATACCGTACCCTGGTCTGGAAGATGACCTGGAAGGCGCCTTTCACAACAGCGAGTTCCACGCATTGTACTCGGAGCACGTGTCCGTGAGAGCACCTGTCCTGACCTCCCAGCAATACCGGGGTCGCATTGCATTATATTGATTTATGATGCTATGTAACCCTTAGGCCCCTTTCACACGGGTGAGTTTTCCGCGCGGGTGCAATGCGTGACGTGAACGCATTGCACCCGCACTGAATCCTGACCCATTCACTCCAATGGAGCTGTGTACATGAGCGGTGATTTTCACGCATCACTTGTGCGTTGCGTGAAAATAGCAGCATGCTCTATATTCTGCTTTTTTCACGCAACACAGGCCACATAGAAGTGAATGAGAAAATAATAAAATGTACAGAATATTCAACCCAAACCTGAACTTCAGTGAAGAAAACAAGGGTTCGGGTCTGGGTACCAAACATGCCGATTTTTCCACGCCCGTGCAAAATGCATTAAAATGCTTTGCACTCGGGCGGAAAAATTGCATATTTTCCCGCAACGCACCCGCATGTTTGCCCGCAACGAACCTGCAGCAGCCGTGTGAAAGGGGCCTAAGAGTTCTGGAATGTATTGTATAACACTGACAGAACTGTAAGGGTTACATACCATCATGCGACCCATCAGAGCTGGGAGGTCAGGGCGGGTGCTCTCGCTGACACATGCTTCAAGTCCAGTGCATGGAACTTGCATGTGTGAAAGGGGCCTAACCTCTCCTGACATGTCTATTTTATCAATTCCTTGCATCTCCTTTGAAGTAACAATTCTGCAGTATCATTACGACTCTAGGATGTGCCATTCCTTTATAATTCCTGCAAGAAGTTTGCAATGAAGGTCCAGATGGGTGTTACGAGTTGGGGGGTGTCTCTGCACAGTCTGACACTAGCAGCACTGATTGGATAGTTTCCGACTGTGCAGGGACACCACCCAACTGGTAACACCCATCTGGACCTTTATTGCAAACTGCTCGTAATTTTATTGTAACTACTAGCAGGTATAATACAGGAATGGCACATACAAGAGCCACCAGAATTAATGCTGCATGAGATGTGGCAAAAGCTTTTGGAGTCACATGCGGGTCTCCAGTTGGCCAAAACCCGCTAGCTATATGCGGGAGTAGTATGTTCTTAATTTTACTTCTCATAGTGTACAGTTGTATTATGGTTGCATTTTATATGAGGCTATAATAGGACTTTCATGAAATCCCACAGGGTCTCTGTCTATACCTTTGCCCACCCCATATGATCCTATAAGTATGGATGTCTTATCTTAGCATATCCTGTACCACAGCACCCAGAGGCTACATACATACTAGGCAGCACTGTAGCCCATGTGCACTGCCATTGGACCTAATGAGCCCCAATACGTCACAGGTTGTCACTAGACAGGGCTTATACAGTATATGGACAACTTTACAAAATTTTGCATGCAAGAACATACCTCTTACTGTACTTTTGAAGACACACCTTAGCAGGATATACAATGCAAACAAAACCTTATGGCAAATAAAAAGCTTAAGACTTTAAGAAAGGGAAAGGGTGGACTAAGACACAACATTTTTAACATGGCTTATACTATTTGTTAGCAGTGGATATGACCATGCAGATATCTTGGCTGACACTTGAGTCAACAGATTTCTACCTGGCAATGGTTCTGAGCATGCTCACTTCAAGGGACCATTATGCCATATTATCACACTACAGAAATGAATGAATTCTGTTAAGCTGTTATTATTTATGTATGTTTTTGGGTATTCTTGGTAACAACCAATGTGGCGGCCATTGCAGTTCTTATAAATCTCCCAAGTTATGCAGATACACTTTTCCAAATATCACTACATACGTAGGCAGATCAGCAGCTCTCTCAGAACGCTGTATGACAACTACTATCGGAGCTGTACTGTCAGTCGTAGTGGTTGTCACCCAGCTGTCTTCCCATCAGGAGCATTGTGCCTGTGTAGTTTGACTCCATAGTTACATTGCATACATAAAGGCTTTGCTCAGCAAAACATACATGAAAGCACACTGTAATTGACTCTCAGACTGTGAGAAACAAGATTCTCTGGACTGATGGAACCAAGATTTAATCAATAAATTAGCAAAGATTTTGAGCATTCTGTTTTAGGGATAGGTATGTATCCTCTATAGGGATATAGATTGCACAATGATGGGGAAAAAACTTCAGTTTGTTTTTATTTTACCACAACGCTGCAACATAAACAAAATGCCAAAAAGTGAAAGGGTCTGATAACTTTCTGAATGCATTGTAGGGCAACCTACAAAAAATAAATAAATTATATACTTACCCATTTCCCCAGAGTCATTCTCTGCTGCACTCGTTTAGTACTCTTGGCGCTGCTTGTTTAGAAAAAGTAGCGGTGACTTGCCTGGATATGGCAAGTGACTGCAGCAGCCAATCACTGTCTCCAGTGGTCTATAGCTGAGGACAGGGATTGACTGCAGCAGTGATGTGATTGGCTGCAGTCACTGGATATGGAGTCCACCCGTGGTAAATTCAGTTGATTGGACTGCAGCCAATCACATTATGCTGCTAATAAATTAGCATATTCAGGCATCTCACTGCTAATTATTCTAAACAAGCAGCACCACGAACACTGAACCAGTGCAGAGGTTTTGTGCAGAATCCAGGAATACAGTGTTGGTGGTGTGCACAGTGCCTGGATTAGTCGTCAGCCCATATGTCTTTAGTCCAACCAAAATCTTGCAGGTTGCAATGGTGTCTTTGTATTACCAATATAAGAAATTATCTGGATCCAGAGATAAGTGGTTGTCAGGAGAACACAAATTCCAGAAGTCAGAAGATAGCCTAGGTCAAATACCTACAGAGTGTAGAAGGATATAAAGGTCATACAAAATCCAGGATAATCTGCTGCCACGGGCTACATTAATGATATACATCAAGAAGACTGTCTCGTAAAGCTGATCTCCACCACTCCCAGTTACCCAGGCTCGTTTCGCTACATATATGTGTCATATTCTTGAAATTCTTTCCTGTCACTGAACTAGCTGCTTGTAAAGTTTGTCATTGGTTATACGGGGATTATACTGATTTGCAATGAATTTCATTTGAATTTGCGCTGATACTCAGCAGCCAATCTGAAAATATACAGCTGCAATGTAAAGCATGAGGAAGTGGTGGAGCAGCTTTTGATAATCAGGAGTTGACATTCCAAGTATCCCACCCCAGGCTAATGTAGAGACGCTGATCATAGCTGATACCTAATGGACTTACTCAGAAGATGCAAGACAGATAAGGCTAGTTTTACACTACATAGTAACATAGTATATAAGACCGAAAAAAGACATTTGTCCATCCAGTTCGGCCTGTTTCCTACAAGTTGATCCAGAGGAAGGCAAAAAACCCTGTGAGGCAGAAGCCAATTTTCCCCACTTAAGGGGAAAAAATTATTTCCCGACTCCAATCAGGCAATCAGAATAACTCCCTGGATCAACGACCCCTCTCTAGTAGCTGTAACCTGTAATATTATTACACTCCAGAAATACATCCAGGCCTCTCTTGAATTCCTTTATTGTACTCACCATCACCACCTCCTCAGGCAGAGAGTTCCATAGTCTCACTGCTCTTACAGTGAAGAATCCTTTTCTATGTTTGTGTACAAACCTTCTTTCCTCCAGACGCAGAGGATGTTCCCTCATCACAGTCACTAGCGTTATAGGTCTCTGACAGAGAACAGCATGCTGGAGCTCTCTGGATCGGGCATAGCTGGATGTTGCCACAATGCCAGCCAGACCCATTGACTATAATGGTATCCAATGCAAAAATGCTGGGATTCAGCTGGACAAAAACCTCGGCATGCAACAGGCATTGCGGTATCATCCGGCTATGCCTGCCAGAGACATGTAACACAGATGTGAGGGAAGCCTAAGGAGAATTCTTTATTGGTAACATGTTTTTCATGGACAAGGCTGCATAAGGTCTAGTTTTATGCCAGAGAAATTGCATTGTTGGTGCTGTTTGAGGGTACATACTGTATAAAATACTTTTTACATTACTATTGATATTGCTTTATTATTATATTGTTTACACTGTGCATATTTCACATGGAATAGCCTGATAAATGAGTTGTTCAGATCATTTTTGTTGTGTGGATACGTAATGAGTATAGTTTTTTTTTCTTTTACTCTGGATAGGTTATCAGTATCTGAATAGTGGCGGTCTTGCAACGAGCCCACTACGCACACCTGGGGTATTCCTTGCCCCTTAGGAGGTATCTACAAAATATGTCCCTCTTATAGAGCAAGTAGTCATGACACCAGCTGCGGTTAAGCAGCGAGGACTTGGAGTCCCCTTTGTAGATGGTAATGTTGGTACCCAGGGGTAGGATTGCCAGAGTGGTGCAGGGTGGCCTACAATCTCTGTAAATGTTATATACACGTGTCATGGTGCTCCTACCTGGATAAGGTTGGATCCCAGACATGGTGTGGTCCGAAGCAGTGAAAAAAGGGTAGTTAAACTTGGATGATGAATAGGTAGAATAAATGGAGTCCAGACTTTGTAGTAACGTTGAACACAACTTTACTTGGCATAAACGGTAATCCAAACAGTTTCCAAACTTTATCTTGGTCATCAGCAAGTATTGGCATAATCTGTGCAGGCAAACACTTCTGCAACAATCTCAGCTCTGCTATGCAGTAGCTCTCTATCTTAGCTATGCATGGCTGGGTAAATAGAAAAATCTTCCTCTTCTGCTGGAAAATAGGTTAGCTGTAGTCTGTCTCTTACATGTAATCCTAGGAACTTCTTGTCCTGGCTTCAGGGTACCTCAAGCTTGCTTATGCTTGGTGTTGCACAATCTCCAGTGATAAGGCTGGCGTAGGCCTAACAGAACCTGTCCAGGGAGGACCAGGCCTTCCCCTAGCAGGGTTTTTCTCAGACACACACACACAACCTCTCCCCAGGAGGGGTAGGCTAGAACTGAACTTGACTAACTAAACTCTTGCCTCTCTAAAGAAGGCTAGAAAGGTTCCTCTCCAGAAAAACTATGTCTGCACAGACTTGCTGCCACCTGCTTGTAACCAGACACATTACATATAAAACATTACATTTGCAAGGACATGCATATACACATTGCAGGAAGTGACATTAAATATGAGAGATGACACAGGATCACATGACAAAGATAGTGGGGTACAAAGGAGGTGGTAATGGCACTCCGGGTCATTACAGTGTGACACCCAAGACCCCTGCTGATCAGCTGTTTGAGCGCTGTGAGTGCCATGGCCTTCTTCATTCTCACCAAGCACAGCACCGTACATTGCATAGCGGCTGTGCTTGGTATCGCCTTCAGCCCCATTCACTTCAATGGGGATGGACTGCTCCTAGGCCACATGACACATGAACGCGTCTTCACTGGCTTAGAAAATGCTGTGAGAAGGATGGGTCAACAGTTAGAAGGTCTTAGAAAACCCCTTTTAAGGAATTACTGTACGAAATTATTTTATACTTAGAGTGTATTAGCATACTCCTGTATGGTGATACATTATGCTCTGTGTCTCTATAGCACAGGCTGTGCTGTGGTTAACAGCAGGATTACTGAATTTACAGTCCTGGGGTCATTTCTAAGTCCTCACTGCTGACTTCACAAGGCTTACCCAGCCTCTGATCAGATCATCGGGACCCAATCAGAGGGGCAAATCCCCTTTGATCATGCTGAGGTCATAGATTTTGGCAATCAAACTGTTGGGATTGGACTACCTCCAATCCTGGCTGTAGAGAAAAAAACTTCCCTAAGAATTGGAGATGTTAAGTACATCCATTCGTAGAGCAGGAGTGCTGAAACCTTGTTCTAAACAAAATGTGGTCCTTAAGGGGTTAAAAAGAACCTGTCACCACAATATGTAGTACATGTTAAAGAGAGAGAGAGAGAGACTGCAAGTATACTAAAACTCCAAAAATCTGAAAAGCTACAGTGTTTACAGTCAGTAGAGTGACCAGCAAGCCACAGCTTTACAGACTCTGCTGCAGGTGAAGGGCTACAACTCAGACACCCATCACATAGATTACATCCAGGCCAGAACAACTCATAGCCTGCATTCCACAGTGGATATATAGATCTACAAGTGGCAGCTGTTAGCCAGAAGTTCAAGGTAGGGACATCAGCGAGATAGCACATCAGAAGTGCCATTAACTGCCACTTTGCCAGTACCATACCTCATCCCCTGTGGTTGGAGATTGCACTGTATACAACTAATAATGGAAGTACTAAAACTCCTATTTTGCACGTAAAAAGATACTTTTATTCTTCTACTTCTGGCCTGATTCCTTATACCACCTTTGCATTGCACCGATCCTCAAGGAGCAACGCCCTGAAGGTTACACCATCACATATCATCATCAGGACAACTACCACTCCTATCCTGCCTGCAGATCGCATTGCATTTCATGGTGATGCCCAGGAGAGTCTGTTTTCTTTCTACAAACAGAAACTCTCTTGCGCATGGGCTATGCCTGGTGTTGCAGCTCAGCCCTATTGACTTGAATAGTGCTAAATTACCAGACTCTGTGTACACAGTTCAGGTTCATTGAGACTATAAAGACTAAAGCTGGATTTACACTGCCAGATTGTCAGGCAGATTATCGATAATGAATGCTCATTCTCGATAATATGCCGGATGAACGAGCAAAACACTCATCTGAAGAACACTCGCATCTGATGAAACAATCTTTCATGCGGGCAGCTCAATCAATCTCTATGGTGACAAGTAGGGATTAGCGAATTGACTTCGGATGAAACATCCAAAGTCGATTCGCATAAAACTTCTTTCTAATACTGTACGGAGCAGGCCCACTTTTCTGAGGTGGTGAAAAAAGTGGGTGTGGCATGGGCGTGGAAGAGGGTGGGGCGGCTGACCAGTCTCATTTACCATTTTCGACATCAGTTTATGGGAGCTGGCATAGTTTAACCCAGGCATCCTCAAACTGCGGCCCTCCAGCTGTTGTAAAACTACAACTCCCACAATGCCTTGCTGTAGGCCGATACCTGTAGGCTGTTCGGGCATGCTGGGAGTTGTAGTTTTGCAACAGCTGGAGGGCTGCAGTTTGAGGATGCCTGGTTTAACCCCTTAAGGACTCAGGGTTTTTTCATTCTGCCTTCCGAGAGCCATAACTTTTTTATTTTTCCGTTCACATGGCAATATGAGGGCTTTTTTTTTGCGGGACAAGTTGTACTTTTTAACGCCACCATTTAATATTGCATACGATGTAGTGGGAAGCGGGGAAAAAATTCCAAATGGGGTGAAATTGCAAAAAAAAAAAGGAATTCCACCACAGTTTTACAGGTTTTTAAATTACGACGTTTGATGTGCGATAAAACTGACCATTTAGTTTTATTCTACAGATCCGTACAAATCTGTTGATACCCAATATGTATAGTTTTTCTTGCGTTTTAAAAAATTCTAAAGTGGGAAATTTTTTATTTATTTTTTTTGTCGCCATATTTTGACCCCTATAACTTTTTTGTAATTAAGTGTATGGCGTTGTATGGGGGCTTATTTTTTGCAGGGCGATCTGAACTTTTAGTTGATACCATTATGGGGTGTGTAGGACTTTTTGATCACTTTTTTTTTTTTTTTTGAGGAAATGAAGCGGCCAATCGGGCGCTTTTTTCCGTTTTTCTGTTTACCGTATGGGGAATATATTTTTATATTTTTATACTACAATTTTTTTCTTTTATTTTTACACTTTTATATAGGTCCCATAGAGCCTATATAAATCAGTCATCTGATTGCTTCTATCATAAACTCTACATAACTTTGGCGCATCTGCCGCCAACACAAGGGATTAAGACCGGCCTATAGATTGCTAGGCTTAATAAATGACCCCCTAAATGTTTTACCAAGGTAAAATCAGCCTCAGTTGATATTACAGTGTGTTCTAATGACTAAACAGTTCTTAAAGAAGCACTCCAATATCATCGTTTATTCTCTGGGATCATGTTAATTGTAATGAAGGTAATCTTCTTACCGGTGGCTGTAGTTGTGAGTTATCCACCTCATTCTGGTCCTTAGCTGTTTTCATGTGATCGACACTGACTCACCATCTGTCTTATGTGTGGACAGGAAGTCAGTTTCTCTATTCATTCCTATGAGAGCCCCGATGTCAGTCTCTTAGCAATACATAAGGCGGCATGTCAGTTTGAGAGTCAGTGTTAGGGCTCATTCAGACGGCCGTATGCTGTCCGCAAAAATGCGGATCCATTTTTTTGCCTATTCACTTCTATGGGGCCCTTTTCTTCTGTCCTTTGGCTCCGCAAAACAAATAAAACATGTCCTATACTTGTCAGTAAAAATCAGGATGTGGCTCCATTGAAATCTATAAGTCTGCAAAAATGTGGAATGCTATCTGTTTTTTTGCAGACATGCTGAACTGTGCGCAAAAAAAAGGATTTCAATTTCAGCATACTGCTGTCTGAATGAGCCCTTAGTAATACGACACAGCTGGGGACCAGAATGAGTTGGATAACTCACAGCTACAGCCAGATGGATGCATATGTGGTACAGGGCCAGTGGTTGTGGTAGGCCAATACTGTGCCAAGGTACCTTCACAGTAATAGTGCTCCCAAAAGTCCTACCAATAGTAATAATTCTCTGCTAGAGCACACATAGTAGTAATAGTACTCCTACAGTGCCCCCAACATGTCCCCACTGTGCCCCAGAAGTAATAATGCTCCCATAATGCCCATACTAGTAATCACTTTCCCGATAGACCCGCAGTAGTAATAAAGCCCACCATAATGCCCCCTAGTAGTAATAATTCTCCTGATAATGTGACAGTACAAAAAAACACTTCCTTATAATGTGTGCTAGTGCAAAAAATACCCCCTTTTAATGCCCCCAGTTGTCCCCATAGTGCCCCCATAATGTGTCAGTATAAAATACTCCTATATAGTGCTCCTCTCCCTCTTCCTCCTAGGGCCCCCCATAATGTACCAGTATAAAAATGGCCCTTATATAGTGCCCCAGTAGATGCCCTCAGTGTCCCCCATAAAATACCCATTCCTAGTGCCCCCCGTAGATGACCCCATAGTACTCCTCTCCACCCTTCCCCATAGTACCCACCATAATGTGTCCCAGTATAAAATGCCCCTATACAGAGCCCCCCATATAAAATACCCCTTCTTTGTGGCCTCAGTAGAAGCCCTCATAGTGTCCCTCTCCTCCCTTCCCCCATATAAAATACCCCTTCTTTGTGACCTCAGTGTATGCCCCCATAGTGCCCCACAATAATGTGTCAGTAAGAAGTGCCCCCATAGTGCCACCCAATAATGTGCCAGTAAAAAGTGCCCCCAATAATGTGCCAATAAGAAGTTCCCCCCCATAGATGCCCCCCCAATCATGTGCCAGAAAGAAGTGCTCCCCCATAGATGCCCCCCAATCATGTGCATGTAACAAGTGCCCCCATAGCTCTCCCCTCCGTATTGTACCATATAAAAAAAAAAAGAATCACTTATACTTACCTCCTTCAGGCTGGCAGCGATGTGATGCAGGCCTCTTCCGGCCTATGTCCCGCGCTGTACGGCTCAGGCCTGCACCGGCCTCTGATAGGCTGCTGGACTAGTGCCTGCAGCCTATTAGAGGAACTGGGAAGGGAGCACATCCATCCGTATCGCTGTCCTGAGGATGGCGATACAGATGACTATGGAGAGGAGCACTTCCACAGTGGAAGCGCTCATCTCCCTGTGCCCTGCTGCTGCCCCCCACTTGTCACCAGGGCCTCGCTGCATGAGGCGATCGCCTCACCTCGCCTAATTGGCGGTGTGGCCCTGCTGGCGCCCATTGCAGTTTTGCGCCAAGGGCAATGCCCCCACCACCGGCCCCCCATGCTACGCCACTGCTGGAGCCTCAGGTGCAAAGAGGTACAATGGCAGCACCCTTGTTGCACCAAGTAGCTAATAAGCATAGCATAAAATACCTCAGATCTCTGGATTGGCAGAACATAACAACATGGGACAAATGGGATCAGATTCAGGTGCTCAGCTCTCATTTAGGCCCCTTTCACACGGCGAGTTTTCCGCGCGGGTGCAATGCGTGAGGAGGACGCATTGCACCCGCACTGAATCCGGACCCATTCATTTCTATGGGGCTGTGCACATGAACAGTGATTTTCACGCATCACTTCTGCGTTGCGTGAAAATCGCAGCATGCTCTATATTGTGCGTTTTTCACGCAACGCAGGTCCCATAGAAGTGAATGGGGCTGCGAGAAAATCGCAAGCATCCGCAAGCAAGTGCGGATGCGTTGCGATTTTCCCGCATGGTTGCTTAGCAACGGGACCCGATCTCTATTATTTTCCCTTATAACATGGTTATAAGGGGAAATAATAGCATTCTTAATAAAGAATGCATTGTAAAATGAAGTGGAAGGGGTTAAAAATAATAAAAGTTAACTTACCTTAGCCACTTGATCGCGTAGTTGCGATCTCTCCTCTCTTTCCCTACATCAGCTAAGATCTACAGGACCTGTGATGACGTCACATCACATGGTCCAATCACATGGTCCATCTTACCATGGTGATGGACCATATGATTGGACCATGTGATGTGACGTCATCACAGGTCCTTTAGTTCTTAGCTGATGCTGGGAAAGAGAGGACAGATCGCAACTACGCGATCAAGTGGCTAAGGTAAGTTAACTTTTATTATTTTTAACCCCTTCCACTTCATTTTACAATGCATTCTTTATTAAGAATGCTATTATTTCCCCTTATAACCATGTTATAAGGGAAAATAATCAATTCTCCAGAAGACCCAAAACCGGACTTCAGTGATGATTTTTCTCACGCGCGTGCAAAACGCGTTACAAATGTTTGCACCCGCGCGGGAAAAACGCGTAGATTCCTACAACGCACCCGCCTCTTATCCGGGCGTCAAACATGACGCCCGTGTGAAAGAGGCCTAACCGTGGTAGCTATGTTCTGACAGATGCCCTTTAAATAATAGCCTTTCCTATTCGTCCCAAACCAGGATCTCTATGACATGGGCTTTTTTTACAGACTCATAATACCTCACTTCATGCAGAAAAAAAAAAATCTGTATTAGGCTGGGTTCAGACTTGTGCGTTTTACAGCGATTTCAAACGTGCTGTAAAACGCTCAACACATGAAAACCAATGTTTCCCTATGGCCCTGGTTCTCACTTGAGCGTTTTACGCCCTACGCTCAAAAAAGTTCTTGAGCTTCTTTGGGGCGTTTTGTCGCGCGTATTGTGATTGACGCCACAGTAGTCAAATACGCGCAAGTCTGAACCCAGCCTTAGGCCCTGGCCCCCCCTAAACCCGACCCTCCCAAAATAACTACATCCCACTATGAAGACAATTGGCAAAATGCTTATGAAAAGCATTCACCGCTAAAGCTGGGTTCACACCTGAGCGTTTTACAGCACGTTCCTACGCGCTATAAAACGCTCAACAGGCGAAAACCCATGTTTCCCTATGGGCATGGTTCTCACCTGAGCATTTTACAGCGATTACAGCGCGTACGAACGTGCTGTAAAACGTCCTACGCCCAAAGAAGTACAGGAGCTTCTTTGGGGCGTTTTGTCGCGCGTATTGTGATTGACGCCACAGTGGTCAGTCACACGAACGCGCGTACAACGTGCGTTTCCTACTTCCAAAAACGCGCTGTAATACGCGCGACAAAAATGCGCGTAAAACGCGCGTATCAAATACGCTCAAGTGTGAGCCCAGCGTAAATTAAAGGCTGCAGACTTCTGAACCAAAAATCAGCCAGCAGCAGATCCTCAACAGCACTCCAATCGTATATCACGTAGATGTTTCATTCAGGCCTACGCAAAAGATTAGCAGCAACCCTTTTGGCAGATGAAATGGCTGGTCTCCATCACAGAGCAGCAAATAAATAATTAAAAGGGCATTCCTATATGGTACCTTTATGGTATATTGCAGTGATGTAACTAGAAATGACCAGGGCCCACAGCAAATTTTTGAACAGGTCCCCTCTCTCCCAGCAACTTCTTTGAAACTCCCGACTCCTGTGCAAACCCCACTCCTGAGGCTAGTCAAGATCGCGCCCGGCAGCTGCTTCGTCCATTTTCTATAGTGTCACTTTATATACTGCCATTGTATAATACTGTTGAGGGGACCCTGCCAGTAAAATCTTTTAGTCCTCCTCCTAGTTGGGCCCCTTCTGAATTTGGGCCCGAAGCAGCTGCTAACCTTGCTTCCCCTATAGCTGCACCCCTGGCGTATTGGTAGGATATGATATAAATGTCTGATAAGAGCAGGCTGCACCTATCTCCAGAACTGAACCTAAATTGAACAGATCCCATTTACTTCTATGGGGGTTTTAAAAATAGCTGTGCTTTCTGTCAAGGGCTCTAAATGCCCAGCGAACTGCATAGAGGATAAACAGTGTATAGTAAATCACCCTCTATAAAATCATTCTAAAATTATACTAGATAGAACTGAGCCAAGTCTATAAAATTAGCTCATAATGTTAGATAAACATTATCTTTTCAGGTGAGAGGGAAAGGGGGGATAGGACTGCTTGGAATACCTGTTTTTTGCGTATTGAATGGAGTGTTTTTTTTAATTGCAGTATGACGCCAGTATTTAGACGTACATTACGGAAATATTATTTTATCATCATATGGCAGAATTATTTTAGCTTTGTATAGGAGTAAATCTGAAAACTATATGGAATGGTTAAAATCAGGTCTTCTGTATTTTGTTACCTGTACTTTTTGTTTTTATTGGTGAAATCATGAAAAATACTGAAATTGCACATTTTCCAGATCATGATCTATGTACACAGAAGTTATAGTCCTAGTATTTCTTGAGTCCTTTGATTGAATGTTGTAGCTATAGCTTAGGTGTATACTCCTTAATCAAAAGTATGTGTTAATACTACTTTGTCTTGAAGATTTTCTGACTTACTATTGATGGCATTATTTAGGCACAACATGGAGGTACTACCATAGTGGTGCACAATGCCTAAATAATGCTGCCACATTAGTTCACCCATAATATTGTCGTACAGCTGTGAAATAATACAAAATTAAGGACATACAGCACCCAAAAAGTACCTCTGTTGGGCACTGTATAGTGTTAATATTGTGTGGCAATATTATTGGGTCACTCTGTGGCAGCATTATCTGGGCATTCCGTATCAATAATTTTAAAGAACTGTATAGTGATATTAAATTAGTTTTTTATTATTGCATGGCTAGGCCCAGTGTCCCTTATATTTTAAAACCTTAGGAAAATCCCCTGGTAATCAGGTTTACACCAATGTCACCAAGCAATTTGGTGCAAATGATTCTATTTAGACTGTATGGCGGTATGTTTTAATCTATGAAACATAGCAATGTTGAGACAGCAATAGCTGAACCGACTAGTCCCAATCACACAGGGCAGTAGTGCAGATCTTTTTTGAGCCCTCCAAACCGTATTTACGGACTTTTCTTCATATCACACTCGTTTTGTATTTTTTACAGAGGAGTTTACAAGCAACACTCTGTTTGTTCACCTTTATGTACCTGCTGCATTTATAGATAAGGTGTTAAACTTTATGCCTTCTAAATTAGAGATGATAAAATGTTTATGGGATGGTGAGCGCGGCCTTTGCTGTTCCAGAATTTTGATAACAAGGCTGGAGTTTCTCCATCATTCATTTCTGTTCTACAAGTTTGTGCTGGAATCTGTTTGATTTTTGCCCATCCATATGCAAATATTGGCAGTGAAATCAGTTTATCCTAAGAAACAATTATTATGTTGCTGCGAGTTCGCTTCTCGCTTATTGACGTAGGCTACGTTCCAGTTACCGCTCTGGTTACTAAATTTAGACAATGAATCCAGTAGTCCATACACAGTAACTTTAATGATAGAACTTCTGCAACTTGTGGGGTGGTTTCACACTATGTTATTTTATTTTTTTTTAAAGCATTTATCCTTTTGGAGCAAAAAATCCCCACTGCAGATGTTACATATTTGCCGTTAGGAAATATATATTTTTTTCCATTTGTTGTAATGATGTTTAAAGAGTAACTAAACCTTTAATTACGTTTTTTGTAAAATATCCTTAATGCCCTAATAATACTTTTTCTAATATACTTTATTAATGCATTTTTAATTTTTAATAGCGTTTTCCCTGCCTAAAGTGCACCTTTCCCTCTGCGCTTAAAATCCACTTTACTCCACATGGCTGACTTCTTAGCGGTGTATGGAGTACGGAGTCTACAATTTGTCAGTAGGGCCGCAGCGCATGGAGTATGGGCAAGAGCGCACATTGCTGCTCCTGCCTGTGGCCCCAAACCCCCCCCCTCGAGGTTTATTAAATCCTGGCATAGTACATGGGTATAATGTAACCATGTACTATGACAGGATTAGCTGAGCGAGCTCCTGCCTGTGCCTGCTTCACTTTTAGCAGGACTTTTAGCTTAACAAAGCAGGCGCAGGCAGGAGTCCGCTCCGCTCAGCTAATCCCGGTATAGCACATGGTTTCACGGTACCCATGTGCTATACCAGCATTCAGTCACTGCGCTGCTGCCCCATTGATAAAGCTCCGAGTCCGTACACCGCTGAGAAGACAGCGATGTGGAGAAAAATGGATTTTAAGAACACAGGGAAAGGTGCGCTTTAGGGAGGGAAAACTATTAAAAATGTAAAGTGCATTAATACAGTATATTACAAAAAGTATTATTAGGGCATCTAGGACATTTTACAAAAAACTTAATTAAAAGTTTAGTTACTTACTTTAAAAAAAATTAGTTAGGACGCATTCACATCACCGTTAAGCTTTCCGTTCTTCTGATTCATGAAAAAAAAAAAAAAAAACAGGATCCAGTAAAAAAAAACGGATCCTGTTGCATCGGTTGTCATCTATTTGAGCCATTTCCGTCTAAGATCCGTTTTTTAGATGGAAACAGAAGTACTGCATGTAGTTTTTTCCCGTCTAAAAAACGTATCTCAGACGGAAATGGCTTAAACGGATGACAACTGATACAACAGGATCCGTTTTTTTACTGGACCCAATTTTTTTTTCTCTCGCTCTCTTCTTCTGACGGATCAGAAGAACGGAAAGCTAAACGGTGATGTGAATGCACCCTTACTTACTTTAAAGATAGCTTTTTGCTCCCTTGGTGTGTTTTTTAAAATCTTAGCATGCTGTGGGTGTGGTGTTTTTTCACACAGACTTCTCTATAGGAAAAGAAAAACCTTTGCAAAATGTTTTGTGACTAAAAAAGGCCATGCCAAAAAAAGTTTTTCATGGCAATTTTTAACAAGCGGCTTTAAAGTCCAAAAAACTCCAATGAAAAGGCGTAGCTTGGCAGTAGCAATACATGACTATGTGATAGTCATAGGTGTAAGGCTCCTGGGCCACATACCCCTTTCCCCAGTCTTCACTCTTTAACTCCTGGTCTGGCAGAATTTGTGTGATCCAGTAGTCAGTCCAAGGGTCAGGGCAGGCAGCTCAGGGTCAGTACGAGGAACAGAGCGCACGTCAGGCAGCAAAGAGTCAAATCCAGAAACAAGTAGAAGTTGGTACAGAGGCAGGCAAACAAGACTATGGCACACCTTTGCAGGACGCTAGTTAACTAGAACCTACTACTCAGACACCTTTCCACAGACAAAGGTGCCTAAAATACCATGAGGTGGCCAGCCATAGGCTGGGAAAGATTAAGATGCACATGCACTGACTCTTTAAAAGCCAGATGGAGCACGCATGAGCCCTACAAGCAGTGAGAGGCTGAGCAGGTAAAAGACAAGCCTTAGGGCCCTTTCACACTGGCGTTTTTGTTTTCCGGCATAGAGATCTGTCGTCGGGTCTCTATGCCGGAAAAATCCTGATCAGGATCATCCCCATGCATTCTGAATGGAGAGAAATCCGTTCAGGATGCATCAGGATGACTTCAGTTCAGGACCGGAACGTTTTTTGGACGCAGCAAATACCGCAGCATGCTGCGCTTTTTGTTCCGTCCAAAAATCCGGAACACTTGCCGCAAGGCCGGATCCGGAATTAATGCCCATTGAAAGGCATTAATCTGGATCCGACCTTAAGCTAAACGTCGTTTCGGCGCATTGCCGGATCCGACATTTAGCTTTTTCTGAATGGTTACCATGGCAGCCAGGACGCTAAAGTCCTGGTTACCATGGTAAAATGTAACAGGGAGCGGGGAGCGGCATACTCACATTCCGTGCGGCTCCGGGACGCTCCAGGATGACGTCAGGGCGCCCCAGTGCATGGATCACGTGATCGCATGGATCACGTGATCCATGCGCATGAGGCGCTCTGGCGTCATTCTGGAGCGCCCCGGGAGCCGCACAGAATGTAAGTATGCCGCTCCCCCGCTCCCCGCTCCTACTATGGCAACCAGGACGCTAGTAGCGTCCTGGCTGCCATAGTAACCTGAAAGCAATTCGAAGACTGATCAGGATCCTGATCAGTCTTCTAATGCTTCAGGTGACTTGCGTTCTGACGGATCCGGCGGGACGGAAGTGCCTGCCGGATCCTCAGAACGCAAGTGTGAAAGGACCCTTATAGTGATTAGTGACTAGGCATCGGTAGCTTTTTATTAGGGCCCAAGCTAACCTTCTATGAGTTAAAGTAGTGATCATGAGGCAGACTATTTTCTTAGGCTACTTTCACACCTGCGCTTTCCCTTTCCGCTATTGAGATCCGCCAACGCTTAAGATTTGTCCCCATTTATTGTCAATGGGGATAAAACTGAACTGAACACACGGAATGCATTCTGGTTCCGCTTGGTTGCGTCCCCATTGTGGACAAAAAAACTGTCCGGCATGGGATGCGGCGCAAGACGGATCCATCATGACACACAATGTAAGTCAATGTTTTTCTGACACAAAAGAAAATGGATCCGTTTCCCATTGACTTACAATGGTTTTAGTGCCAGATCCGTCATAGTCATTTTAGAGATAATACAACCGGGTTCATAATGGATGCAGACGGTTGTATTATCATGACGGACGCTTTTTTCCTGATCCATGACGGATCCAGCAGAAATGCGGATGTGAAAGTAGCACGAGATAGACTTTAGATGTAAGGCCCTTTCAATCATGCTCGTATGGAAAGTTCAAATGTAGATATATTGTCAAGGAATGTTCTTGATAGTGGCTGTAAATTTAAAAGCTCTGTATATCTTTGAAACCATTTGTTCTTGCTGCAATTAACTAAAATAAAATTAAAGGGACATGTCCATCACTTTTTTTATCACTTAGCAACAGGCTAGATGTAAGTATTCTATGCAATTTTTTATAAACCAAAAGGGTGGGTGTTTCTCTATATATAATGTTTTTTAAAGTAACTCTGTGTATTCTACTTCCTTTAACTTCCTCTTTGTTTGCCCTTTTAGCACAGCAAACAAGTCTCTTTTATCTGTTTCAGTCAAACCATCACTGCAGTCGGTGAGCTCCCCCCCCCCCCTTTCCTGCAATGCACTTCTGTGGGCATCCTTTCTAAGCCTATCAAGAGAAAAATAGAACTGTCTATGCCAATTCTACACCTACTGTTGACACAAGGATTACTTTGCAGATAACTTCTTCCCCCACAGCAGCAGCTGAAAACTGAAAATAATTTACCAGTCTATAAGGAGGTCTTTAAATGGTGCTGGAGAACAATATTTAACAAAACAGCCCTGTTTTGATAGAAATGTTAATATTTAGTATTTCATTTTAATGGTTTAGTAAAACAAAAACAGTCCTGTTTTGATAGAAATGTTCTTTTAAGCATCTTTGGAAATAGTCTTGGTTAAAACAAAATTGACCCCTTGTGTATACAGCTCCTATGCAGACCTGTTTGGTTGCTTACAGACAAGAAACAAACCCTGCGTAGTCTGATCCTGCGGTTGTGTACTTCTGCATTATGTCACTACCTCCACCGTCTACAAATCGATAGCTTCAGCCAAAGTCGTTAGTTCACAAAGATCTCTCTGTGAAAGAATGTTCTATAGCAGGGATCAGCAACCTTCGACAAACTAAAATTCCCAGCATGCAAACTTACTCTTAAACCTGCTTGTAGTTTAGGAACAGCTGGAGTGCCGGAGGTTCTGGTGCCTGTTTTATAGTGTTCTCAGAAAGACTGATCGTTCTGTGCTTGATATTATGGAACATGTATGGCCAGCCTTAACAACTATTAATGGCCAGTATGGACTAAAATGCATATGGGCGAGTCTGTGTTATTTATTGTCCATCAACCGATCATTCGTTCAGCGATTGTTCAACCACCAGCCTGCTTCTATCTAATGTGTATGGCCACTGTAACACATGACTGCAAGATCCGACTACATGAAGGGCCTTTTGTAGTCTGTAACCATGGTGACACATAGGTCTGCAAAGGAGCTGTGCACACTAAACAGTGGTATACTATTTAATCAAATATTTTTAGATGCATTAGAGTCAAATTGCAAAAGTTGAAAAACTGTACATGCTTTTCAATGTTACTGCTATTTATTTTCTTTGCACATTTTCAGATCTCCCTTGTACCATGTGTACTGTATGTCTGTTTCCTGAAGGCACCTCTTAAAGGAAGTGTGTCATCAAAAAATTATCTATTGTTTAAATCAAGTTTTTATGTGAAACATTTTTTTTCAAATTTTTCGTGTTTATTTTAATAATTCCATATATATTTCCATCAATATTTAAAACAAACTCCTAAAATCCTTCACTTTTCGCATTGGTCACTAAGCCTAATAATGGGCGCCACTTCTTGGTCTGTACAGATCACTTTTCTGTAGTAATTTCCTTATTACAGGCAGGATTAGAAGGATGGATATCACCTATATACACTCTTCAACATTGAAATTGTAACACCAAGAAGAAAAAGTTGTGGAATTCTGGAAATCACAGGATCAATAGACATGTTAATGAAATGCAAATGATAAAACATGGAAACAAAATATTCAAAACATCTTGATTTATTGAGTATGAGTGCCACATGCAGCAATACATGCACCTTCACACCTTCGCATGCTATCAATGAGGTTATTATTGGTTGTCTGAGGAATGTTCTGCAATGCTGAATGCACTTGGGCACGCAAATCATCAAGATCCGCTGCTGGCAGCTCTCTTTGTAATTGCCAACCAATGATGTGCCAGATGTGTTCGATGGAAGACAGGTCCGGAGGCCATGCAAGCCATGGTAGCATGTTTAAGCCAGACAGACTGCTCACACTAGCAGGCGCAACATGCAACCTGGCGTTGTCCTGTTGAAATAAGGCTCCTTGGAAACTTAAAGTGCTTGAGAAATGGGCATACCACTGGTTCCACAACCGAATCAATGTAAAGTTAAGCGTTTAGTGTACCTGAAATAAAGACTAAAGCGATTCAGCAAGTGAGCATTATGTTACCCCATACCATAATCCCAGGAGTAGGACCTGTGTTCACTTGTAAAGTCCTTTTCATGGTGTTGCCCACGTCGTCTCCAGACCAAGGTAAAAGCGGGACTCATTGCTGAAGATGATAGCTCCATTCAGCCATGTGGCTGTGCGCCATGACAGTTATGAGCAGTGGTATGAAGTCAATGGAACAGAATGGATAACTACACACCATTTATTTTTAATATTGCCCACGAAGAGGGTTGTCCTTCTGCTCCTCTTGCTGTCATTCCAGTTCATCATTTTTCTCCCAACCACCGAGGCATGCAACATTGAACAGTACTGACATCTAGACCTAGGTGCATAGCGATCTGCCAGAGTGATAAACCAAGGACGTTCAGTTCAAGGATTCTGTCCTTCTAAAATTGCGACAACTGAGAGGGACAGTTAACTGTTAACAGCTGCTTAGGCAAAATGGCCACATTCATAAGAATCTATGATCAGGAAATAGAAAACAGATTAAGGTCAGTTTCCCACTAGCGTTAGACATCTCTGAGATGTCTGGATCTGGCACTGCTGGACACCATCTGACACCCACCGGCCCCATTGACTATAATGGGGACTGGTGAAGCTTTGCCCGCCAACATGCCCATTCTCAGACAGACGAAAACCTCTGCGTGCAGCGGATTTCATTCGTCCGTTTCTCTGCATATTAGCCAGGTTGCGGACGGATCTCCGCTGGTCCCCATTATAGTGAATGGGGCCAGACAGCTAACTTAAAGCAATGCAGAGAGATCCAGCAGACTGTTCCCTGCTGAAAAAGCCTGTCGGATCTAGAAGCGCTAGTGTGAAACTAGCCTAAAAAGAAGGGGCTATGTCTCACTATGTGGTTTTAACTGGCAGGAAAAATTATAGGTGACACATTTCCTTTAAATGGAAAACTAGGCGTGCATGTGAAAGTGATCTGACACAATGGTACAGTGCATATCTCATGCATCTGACTTTATTATCATTCATGAAGATGCAGGTTGTGACAGGTCTAAATTTTCATCTGGCCCCTTTCTATTCATTAACATGTCTTTCCAGTGAAGTCAGCCATTGTTATACGGTTGACCCAATTAGTGTGATTCCAGGGAAGGGTGTGTCCTGTTTTGGGGATTATACCCAATTATGTGTTTTTATGTTTAAGGCCTCTTGTACACGACCGTATGCCCTCTGAGACATAAGGTCTGTGAGCGGGCCATATGTCCTGAAGCGGCATTGATTGTAGATTACAATGATGCTGTGCACGTCAGGCCGCCCGCGGGGCTATTATAAGATCAAATGAGTGCGGGACAATAGCCCCGCGAGCGGGCCGACGTGCACAGCATCATTGTAATCTATGATGCTGTGTACTCCCGTGCGCACGATCAATGCTGCTCCGGGACATATGGCCCACTCATGGACCGTATGTCTCGGTGGGCATACGGTTGTGTGCAAGAGGCCTAGGTTTGACTTCTCCTTGCACCCCACCCATTATCAGATGCTGAAGGCAAGTATATTGTGCCATATAATGGACCATCCTTTAAACTGGAAAAGTGCATTGAGCTGAGTCGATTTTATGACATTTAATTGAAAGGCTCAGAATAAGTTTTCAAGCGAGGCGTAATAACTATCAGTCTATATTGACGTTTAGCACGGGTACCCATCAGTAAGGTTAATCCTGCAATGACGAGACATTGAAAAATTTGCCTCATGGTCATAAGAACAGTGTAAAAATATTTTCATAGTTCTTAACCACTTGCCGCCACGCTAACGCCGATGGGCGTCAGCGCGGCGGCTCTCTCAGGTCTCACTGCCGCCTATCGGCGTCATCTCGTGAGACCCGAGATTTCACATGAACGCGCGCGCGGCGTGCGCTGCTCATGTGATCGGAGCCGGACAACTGAAACTCAGCAGCCTGCCAGCGCTGATCATGCGCTGGCAGGCTGTAGATGGAAAACGATGAATTGCATATCAGACGCTGTTTGTAAACAGCGTCTGATATGCCTGCTGTCTGCTCGTCTGGTGGTCCCTTTGTTTGGGACCACCAGAGGAAACAAAGGTAAAGTGCACCAATCACTACACACACACCCCCCCACCCCCATCACTGATTAACCCCTGATCACCCATGTCACCCCCTGATCACCAATGTCACCCCCTGATCACCCCCTGTCACCCCCCTGTCACTAATCACCCCCTGCAGGCTCATTCAGACGTCCGTATGTGCTTTATGGATCCATGGATCTGCGGATCCATGGATCTACGGATCCGCAAAATACGGACACCGGCAATGTGCTTTCCGCATTTTGCAGATCCACACAGAACTATATAGAAAATGCTTTTCTTGTCCGCACTGCGGACAAGAATAGGACATGTTCTATATTTTTGCGGAACGGAAGTGCAGACTCGGAAGCGCGGATCCGTAATTCCGATCCGAGCGGGACAAAGTCTGTCCCCATAGAAATGAATGGGTCCGCAATTCCGCTCCGCAAACAGAATTGCGGACGTGTGAATGGGGCATAAGGGTCCCTTATCACCGCCAGTTAGCTAGCTACTTGTTAGGTAGCTAGCGCCCAGCCCACCGCACCGCAGTCACTGATTTGGCAGAGATTTTTTCATCCACATTGATCGATGCGAATGAAAAATCTGCGCCGCTTCATTTTTTTTTTTTTTTTTCAGCCCAGAGGCTGAACGGAAAAAATCTCATTACCCGTATGCTCAATATAAGGAGAATCGCAGAAACTCCTAATGCTGGCCATACGTGTAATGATTATGGAGACCCTCAAATGCCAGGACAGTATAAATACTCACATGTGACCCCATTTTAGAAAGAAGACACCCTAAGGTATTCCGTGAGGGGTATGGTGAGTTCATGCAAAATTTTATTTTTGTCACAAGTTAGTGGAATATGAGACTTTGTAAAAAAATATATATATATCAATTTCCGCTAACTTGTGCCAAAATTTTTTTTTCTGTGAACTCGCCATGCCCCTCACGGAATACCTTGGGGTGTCTTCTTTCCAAAATGGGGTCACATGTGGGGTATTTATACTGACCTGGCATTTTAGGGGTCCTAAAGCGTGAGAATCCAAATGCGTAAAAATGGCCTGTGAAATCCTAAAGGTACTCATTGGTTTTAGGCCCCTTTGCGCATCTTGGCTGCAAAAAGTGTCACACATGTGGTATCGCCGTACTCAGGAGAAGTAGGGCAATGTGTTTTGGGGTGTATTTTTACATATACCCATACTTTGTGTGAGAAATATCGCTGTAAACGACAACTTTTTAATTTTTTAATACAAAGTTGTCAATTTACAGAGATATTACTCTCACCCAACATGGGTATATGTAAAAATACACCCTAAAACACATTGCCCTACTTCTCCTGAGTACGGCGATACCACATGAGTGACACTTTTTGCAGCCTGGGTGCGCAAAGGGGCCCAAATTCCAACGAGTACCTTTAGCTTTACATGGCTGCTCACAATTTAGCCTCGCCAAAATGCCAGAACAGTACAAACACCCCACAAATGACCCCATTTTGGAAAGAAGACACCCCAAGGTATTCGCTGAGGGGTATGGTGAGTCCATGAAAAATTTAACTTTTTGTCAAAAGTTAGCGGAAAGGAGACTTTACGAGAAAAACAATAAAAATCAATTTCCGCTAACTTGTGCCAAAATAAATCTTCTGTGAACTCGCCATGTCCCTCACGGAATACCTTGGGGTGTCTTCTTTCCAAAATGGGGTCACATGTGGGGTATTTCTACTGCCCTGGCATTTTAGGGGCCCTAAAGCGTGAGAAGAAAAATGCGTAAAAATGCCCTCCTAAAAGGTACTCATTAGAATTAGGGCCCTTTGCACTCCAGGCAGCAAAAAGTGTCACTCATGTGGTATCGCCGTACTCAGGAGAAGTAGGGCAATGTGTTTGGGGTGTATTTTACATATACCCATGCTGGGTGAGAGAAATATCTCTGTAAACTGACAACTTTGTATAAATTTGTTTTAAAAGTTGTCATTTACAGAGATATTTCTCTCACCCAGCATGGGTATATGTAAAAATACACCCCAAAACACATTGCCCAACCTCTCCTGAGTACGGCGATACCACATGAGTGACCACTTTTTTGCAGCCAAGATGCGCAAAGGGGCCCTAATTCCAATGAGTACCTTTAGGATTTCACAGGGCATTTTTCCGCATTTTTCTTCTCACGCTTTAGGGCCCCTAAAATGCCAGGGCAGTAGAAATACCCCACAAGTGACCCCATTTTGGAAAGAAGACACCCCAAGGTATTCCGTGAGGGTCATGGCGAGTTCACAGAATTTTTTTTTTTTTGGCACAAGTTAGCGGAAATTGATATTTTTTTTTATTTTTATTTTTTTTACAAAGTCTCATATTCCACTAACTTGTGACAAAAAATAAAATTTTACATGAACTCACCATACCCCTCACATAATACCTTGGGGTGTCTTCTTTCTAAAATGGGGTCACATGTGGGGTATTTATACTGCCCTGGCATTTTAGGGGCCCCTAAAGCGTGAGAAGAAGTCTGGAATCCAAATGCGTAAAAATGGCCTGTGAAATCCTAAAGGTACTCATTGGTTTTAGGGCCCCTTTGCGCACCCAGGCTGCAAAAAAGTGTCACTCATGTGGTATCGCCGTACTCAGGAGAAGTAGGGCAATGTGTTTAGGGGTGTATTTTTATATATACCCATACTTTGTGTGAGAAATATCTCTGTAAACGACAACTTTTTAAATTTTTTTACACAAAGTTGACAATTTACAGAGATATTTCTCTCACCCAGAGTACCTTTAGCTTTTACATGGCTGCTCACAATTTAGCCCCGCCCAAAATGCCAGAGCAGTAAACACACCCCACAAATGACCCCATTTCGGAAAGTAGACACCCCAAGGTATTCATTGAGGGGCATAGTGAGTCCGTCTGAGATTTTATTTTTTTTTGCCAGAAGTTAGCAGAAATGGAAACTTTATTATTTTTTTTTTTTCCTCAGAAAGTGTCATTTTCCGCTAACTTGTGAAAAAAAATGAAATGATACATGAACTCACCATGCCCCTCCGTGAATACTTTGGGGTGTCTTCTATCTAAAATGGTGTCATTTGGGGGTATTCATACTATCCTGGCATTCTAGCACCTGAAGAAACATGACAGGTGCTCAGAAAGTCAGAGCTGCTTCAAAATGCAGAAATTTACTTTTTTGCACCATAGTTTGTAAACGCTATAACTTTTACCCAAACCAATAAATATACACTTATTGGATTTTTTTTATCAAAGACATGTAGAACAACAAATTTTGTGAAAAATTTATATAGAAATGTAGTTTTTTTGAAAAATTTTACAACAGAAAGTGAAAAATGTCATTTTTTTGCAAAAATGTCGTTACATTTTTATTAATAGCAAAAAAAGTAAAAATGTCAGCAGCAATGAAATACCACCAAATGAAAGCTCTATTAGTGAGAAGAAAAGGAGGTAAAATTCATTTGGGTGGTAAGTTGTATGACCGAGCAATAAACGGTGAAAGTAGTGTAGTGCGGATTTGTAAAAAAGGGCCTGGTCACTAGGGGGGTGTAAACCTGTGGTCTTCAAGTGGTTATTGACACTGAAGAAGGCATCATTCCCAGGGCTGTGGAGTCGGAGTCGAGGAGTCGGAGGCAATTTTGGGTACCTGGAGTCGGAGTCGGCAAAAAATGGACCGACTCCGACTCCGACTCCTACTAGATTTAAATTGGAATAAAAAAATTGGAATAAAAAAAGCAAGTTTAAATGTCCCAATTCAGATAAAGTTATAATTAATTACTTCTCTACTGTAAGAATAAAGGCCAATGCATGCAGTGCGTCACGTTACCGCTAAACAAAGACGTTAAGTGACCGTGAAGAAGCTTTTCATATGCTTTACTGTGCAGTTAAAGGGACACTGACATGCTGATATATCTGCTGGTATTCATCAGAGGATCAGGAATACAACTAGACGACTGTTACCCCCAGTTGAGGTTTACTTGTGTTTAAAAACGTTTTAATCAATATGCAAATTCTCTACCTTTGTGCCCAAGGGGCAGGCGCACATGTAGAGTACTGGCAGCACTAGACAGGACTAGGTAGCGAGGAGGAAGAGAGAAAGCTGGATCAGCCTCAGCATAGCCAGACGAGGCTGCTGCCAGCACTCTACACGTGCGCCTGCGCAGGAATTCAGCGTTCGGCTAGCCTGAAAAAAAGGCCAGTGCAGTGAATAATAACGAGGGGAACAGCGCTGGGAAGCTGTACTGGCGCGGCTGGGCACAAAGCCGCAGGAGACGCTGCCCCATTGGGCACAAAGATAGTGAATTTGCATACAGATTAAAATGTTTCTTAAACACAAGTACAGCTTAACTGGGGTAACATTAGTATAGTTTTATTCCTAATTCTCTGATGAATACCAGTATATATATATATCTTTAGCTGGAAAATCAGCCTGTCAGTGTCCCTTTAAGGAGCGGCAATACTTACACTTTCCATTGTCTTGTGGTCTGCTGTTACAGGGACCCCATGGTTATCCTAGCCTCTCACTGATAGCTGATTAAGGACTGGAGTCACTTGTATAAGTGAAGGGAATGGATAGTCAATAGTTCAAGACTGAAGCTGTAAACCATTTGAAAAACTGCTATCATTCAGCTAAGGCTATAAAACATGTAAACTCAGATTGTCAGCTTAAATTTTAAACATGACTATGGGATTCTACTAGGAAAATCATATTTTAAAATAAATGCCCCTTCCCCTGCCCCTTCCTGGATCCTCCCACTGCTCTATCTTCAGCAGAAGATCAGCACACAAAGGAGAAGGCAGCAGCTTCTGCTCAACTACCTCTCTGTGCTAGAGAAGATTAGAAGAACTTGGTGGAACAGCTTCGTATTTGCATATTAAATACAGAGGAGTCGGAGTCGGAAGTTTCAAAATCTGAGGAGTCGGAGTCGGAGTCGGACAATTTATCTACCGACTCCACAGCCCTGATCATTCCTAGCCATAATATAGGTTTTCTTCCTATTAACTATGATTATAGACCGGAGTGGGTCTTACTTACATCTGCTGCTCACCAAGACATGAAAGGGTGTCAGGGCCCCATGGAGCCCCTATACATGTCTTTACCTTGAGCTTTGGACTGTATAGTTTGCCTGCGCCACCCAAAAGTTCCTCTGTCGTAGTCCCTACTTTACCAAAAAGTGAGGTTTGGGTGCGCAGTCCACAGCCAGATTTATTTAAAGTGAATGCGTCATCAGAAGATGACCTATTTTTTTGTTTAACATATATATATATATTTTTAATTTGATGATGTTATTTTTAATTTTCCATGTTAATATCTATATTTAAACAAAAATCATAAAATCTAGCATCACTGGCCACTAAGCCTAAAAATTGGCGCCACTTCTTGGTCTGTAGAGATCACTCTACTGCAGTTACCTGCTTATCTGTCATTGCAATCCTGCCTGCAATGATATCACCTCTGTGTATAGATAAGACAGGATCCACCATTCACAATAGGGGATCAAATCTTATCTATTCTTTCCTTGGACAATGACCTCTGCACAGATCACACCTAGAAAACTCTCCCATAGAAGTCTATACGGTCAGCACTAGACCATTGTGTCTGTGGCGCATGGTGACTGCTGTAAAGCATCTCTCCAAGAGTTCACATCACATTTTTGCCATGCGTTTAACGTGTAAAAAAAACCTTATATGTTAACGGATGCCTCAGACTGATGCCATACAGTGGCAGACTCTGCAGGATACAAAACTTTTGTATCTTTTTTTTTTTTTTTACAACGTATCCGTTAAACGGATAGCAAAAACGTGAACCCACCCTAAATGCTGTTAAGAACAGCTCAGAGAACATGGTCGCCCCCAAAATCATGTTCAGAATATAGAGTAAATAAATCTGCAATCAGAAAATGAAAACAGGTTAGAAAAAAAGGGTAATGTGTCAATATCTGGTTTTATCTGGCAGGTAAAATTTTTGCTGGCACATTTCCTTTAACATTGTGGACCAGAAAACTAGGGCCCCTTACACCAGAGAACTCCATCAGCTCCCGACTGCCAGAGACTTCTGTTCTGCAGCGTGGACAACAGAAAATGCAACAGATTTATTACGAGGTGTAAGAAAAGCCGACCTTTAGTAAATGACCCCCATTGTGTCACTGAGAAGAGAATGTTTTATGTAGTAATCACCTGTAAATTTAGGTGGAATATAGAAGTAGAGCATCGGGATCACAGCCTGCCATGTGTCTAGTCAGGGGGCAAATCTGTCCAAACTGGTCCGAGGTATGAGTTGAACAGTTGCTCGTAGGAACCAATCACTTTTCTGCGTTCAAAAGGTGGATTCTAATTGGTTGCCTTGAGTCACTTTTCTCTTGCGCCATTTGATAAATATCCACACATGTATTTGCCGGTATCTATAATGCTTTTCTTAGATATTCGCTATCTGTTGACAAGGGTGTGGGGTGTATATAGAATAAAGGGAGATCATGCAGCCATTATGAGGCCCCAGGAGAGAAGGGCCCAGAACATGTTGGCTGCATGCCTTATTTTAATGGGTGGTAAGAACCTGTCATGGGATGCCTTCCATAGGCCTTATATTAGCCATCATGGGTGTAGGCCATTAACCCAAGCATAATAGAAGATGGAGACAAACAAGCCCCAGGGTGATTAGTTACAGGACTTATCTAAAGGCTCATGGGCCCTGGTGCAGGAGCTCAGCTTGGCCCCCCTTCCCTCAGTGCTTTGTGGCTAAGGGCAGGGAAGCACATAGTCTT
Organism: Bufotes viridis; assembly: GCA_033119425.1. Classification (NCBI taxonomy): domain Eukaryota; kingdom Metazoa; phylum Chordata; class Amphibia; order Anura; family Bufonidae; genus Bufotes; species Bufotes viridis. The sequence continues at coordinate 83,735,911 of CM065594.1, read as the reverse complement.
CATGCTGCCTGAGGAACAAATTGAAACAGCACCACTCCCCCCCCCCCCTTCCCATGCTAAATTCTTGACCTAGCCCGTATCCCCCAGCCAGAGGTGTAACTTGACCAGCATGCACTTTCTATAATACTGATGTCTTCTTATGCGGCACAAGGGTTTTGGGCCCCTCAGGCTCCTGGGCCCGGTAGCATCTGCTACATCTGCACCCCCTAGATCAAGCTTGTCTACAAAAAGTCATCCCTCATAAGTGGCCAAATGATTGGTTTGCATAAAAAGACCATTACTCCCTCCTCCCTTTTCAGTAGGAGACCATTTATGTGTATGGTGGGGGGGTTGGTCTGAAATATCTATTGACCAATGTCTGAATGAAGTCTATGGCCAGTCCCCAGTGTTGTGCCTGTATAGCTGTAGAGGCAAATACTGTATTAGATTATTGTGTATGTCCTGTTCATTATTTAGGAAGACATAAAATGCCACACTTAAAAGGGTATTCTGGTTGGTTGAAGTTATCCCCTTTCCATAGGATAGTGGATAACTATTAGATCAGTGGGGGTCCTACTGCAAGGACCCCCACCATTCGCGAGAAAGGGAGCCCTGTATGCCCTGCAGCCCCCCTGAAAAGAACGGAACAGCTGGTCACACATGCGCGTGGCCGCTCCACTCCTTTTTATGGAGCCGAGTACAGCACTCCACTATCTCTGGAATTCCCATAGAAAGGATGGAGCAGCTGCGCGTATGCCTGACCGGCCGCTCTGTTCTTTTGAAGGGAGCTGCAGGGGGTACGGGCCTTTTATCACTTGATCAGTGGAGGTCCCAGCAGGTAGGATCGAATAGTTATCCCCTGTCCATAACTTTAACCAACCGGAATACCCCTTTAAGGTGCATTTACACGGCACAATTGAGGGGCCGATTATCAGGAACGGGAATGAATGTTGTTATGAACGCCCGTTTCCGATCATAGGCCGTGTAAATGTGCTGCCACTCACCCGATGAACAAGCATAGTTCTGGTTCATCAGGTGAATTAATCGTTCATGCAGCACATTAACATTGTTTCGGGGGGCAGCATCTCGTGCTGTGGGAAAGAGCAATGAATCTGCATGAAGACGAACCATGGCAGTAGAGGGTTGAGCGCACCTATATCTTATTTCTGCTTAGAGGTGATCTCTGCATGTAAATGCAGCTTTTACTTCCACTGACGAGCGGCAGTTATCAAGAAGAAACAACACCTTCCCGATAATTTCCTGCTCAGCACATGTAAATACACCTTTACACACTCCTTAGATGTCCCAAGAGTGACAGGGTTCCTATTGTCATTGTGGACTGACCTTGTGTTATCATCTCCTGTGGGACTCCCACTGTGAGAACCCCACATGGCGCTCAATGGCACATTGTAACGGCAGGCAGTGACCCGGGGAGGGAATGTCTTTGTTGCTAATGTTATTGTAGCTTTTTTGTGAACCTAAACTGCGGACAATAAAACCTCGGGAGAGAGTTGTAAAGAGAAAAGGTGCATTCACACTGCAGACATGTACGTTTGGTGTAAGCGCTGGGAAAGCTCCTGCAGTATACATCACAACTATACAGAGGACTTGAAATGTAGTTTTGGCCTCCAGCAGATTATTACATCAATAGGATTTTTTTTGTGCAAAACAGAATAGCAGAGTTAACTATTCTTCTATACAGAGGCACATACACATGCACATACTGTGCAGTATACTTTCTTTTTAACATGGAAGCCTATGCAGAGAGTAGCTGTATGCATGCTGAAAACCAACATGCAGGACCCTTCCTTCCGCTAACTTCTGCTGTTCAGATTCGATGGTCAGCTTGTTTGGCCAACATGTGTATGTTCCAGTTCCTGACATGTCTGTTTTAGTAAATACGCATATTCCGCCTAAAATAACAATTCTGGAGCATCTTTTCTTATAACTCTATGTCGTGCCCTTCTTTTGTTATTCCCTTTAGAAACTTAAGTATAGATTCCCTACTGGATGTTACTATTTCCCTGGATAAAGCGGTGTCCCTACACAGTCCGACACTATCTGCGCTGAATAGGCAGTGTCAGAGTGAGCATTGATACACGCCTGCCTGGAAACACCCAGTTTTCAATTTATTCATACATTTCTAGGAACAATAACAGAGGAACTGCACAACATAGAGTACTTAGGCTACATTCACATATACTGCATGCTTTATTTACTTTCCAGTTTTGAGGTCTGGCAGAGGATTTCAAAACTGGAGGAAAATGTTTCAGTTTGGTCCCCACTCATTGTCAATGGGGACAAAACTAAACAAACAGGAATGGAGTGCACCAGAATGCATCCTGTTCTGGTTTGTTGCATTCTGTTACCTAACACAAAAACCACTGCAAACTGTGGTTTTGTGCCCGGTTCGTGAAACTGAAGATGCCAGATCTGGCACTAAAAACAATGTAAGTGTCACGGGTAATGGGGAGGGGATAACACCAGATAACACACAGAAGGAATAGACCCGAATCTACATACACTAGAACCTAGCCCTGGAGACCCTGGAAGGCCCTAGGAGTGGTGGCAGGGAATGAGACTACTGGTTCCTCCCCAGATGAAGAAACCAGCGTCTCCCTGAGACCCAGACAACAACACACACAAGCGAACAACAAAATGCAAAACAAAATGCTTAAGGGTACTTTCACACTAGCATTTTGGATTCCGTTTGTGAGATCCGTTTCAGGGCTCTCACAAACGGTCCAAAACGGATCAGTTAAGCCCCAATGCATTCTGAATGGATAAGGATCCTTCAGAATGCATCAGTTAGGCTCCGTTCCGCCTCTATCCTGTTTTGGAGGCGGACACCAAAACGCAGCATGCAGCATTTTGGTGTCCGTCTGAATAGGCGGAGCCTAACGGATCAGTTTTTTTTTACAATGTAAGTCAATGGGGATGGATCCGTTGTCAGTGAAACAATATGGTGCATTTGAAAACGGATCCGTTCCCCATTGACTTTCAATGTAATTCAAAACGGATCCAGTCATTTTTCTTTAAACCTAATGCAAAGGGATCCGTTCTAAACGGATACAAACGTTTGCATTAGAGGTGCGGATCCGTCTGTGCAAATAAACAGACGGATCCGCACCAACGCTAGTGTGAAAGTACCCTTAAGAAGAATGGAGGAGCAGGAGATCCAAAGGAACAACACACCAGCTCAACCAACTCCAGGAGGAAATATCAACTATAGAAAATATAAAATATCAAGCAGTGTGAGTCAGTACTAAATAGAGCCTCAGTAATGACCACAAGCTGCACCTGACAAGAGGTGTGCTCATTACCAAACAACAACACTGCAAGATGAAAACAGAGAGACTGTCAGATACCCTTACGTGCCACCAGTCTCTCAGATCTTCTCACCTCTATCATGGGAGGGACCGTGACAGTAAGTCAATGGTTCCGGATCCTGTTTTTTTAGACAGGAAACTAGACCGGTTTGTGAAGTGTTTTCCTCCAGTTTTCAGATCCCCTGCCGGATCTCAAAACCGGAAAGAAAATCGCACATATGAAAGTATGCTGCAAAATTATTGTATTATGGGAATACAGTTATGTACTAAACAGACAGCAGAGGTGACAGGTCCCCTTGGGGCTCATGCACACAACTGTATCTATTTTGCGGTCCGCATATCGCGGATCTGAAAAACACGTATTCTGGCTGTGTGCATGGCACCATTTTTTAAAATACTGTAGAAATGTCCTAACTTTGTCCGCAAAAAGGACAAGAACTGGACATGTTCTATCTTTTTTACAGGTCAACGCAACGGATATACAGATGTGTACAGCTCAAGTGTGCTGTCTGCGTCTTTTGCAGCCCCATTAAAATTAATAGGTCCACATCCAGTCTGCATACGGTCGTGTGCATGAGCCCTTAAAGTGTGATAACCTTGTCTTTTTGGACATTTCTAATTATAGCCAAGTTCACATCTTGCAGGTTTTTATTTAAAAAAGGAGAGAAGCCTAAAATCTTTATTGCTCTTTGGATGTTATTTTTATTTTTTTATGACTACGACATGACTATGACTACGTATAAAAAAATGTATAGAAATGTATCCAAATGTAAACACAGCCCATAAGGAGATGTCTGGGAAAATACTTGGAAGTTCTGAAATGTCCTGAAGGGCAATTGCCTGCTCGTCAGTGGAGGAGAAAGCTGACTTTACATGGAGCAATCACCTCCACAGTATGAGGAGGAATGATCACTAATATCGCTCATCCCCATACAGACTCACTTTTTGCCAGCAGCCGAGGCTGTTTAGATGCACGATCTGCTGCCAGCAAGCGACTATTTATGTGTCCGCACCAACGATCTATTACCAGATGAACGAGCGTTTCGTCCGAGCGCTCGTTAGCGATAATCTGCCGGAATATGCGGGCAGTGTAAGGCCTCATGCAATCTGCGGATCCGCAAAACACGGAAGCTGTTCCGCGTTCCGTTCTGCAATTTGCGGAACGGAACGCGGCCCATTGTAGAAATGTCTATTCTTGTCCTCAAAACGGACAAGAATAGGACATGCTATATTTTTTTTTGCAGGGCCACGGAACGGAGTGCTGTCCGCATCTTTTGCTGCCCCATTAAAGTGAATGGGTCCGCGCCCGAGCCGCAAAATATGCAGCTTGGACGCGGACCCAAAATACGTTCGTGTGCATGAGGCCTAAAGGAGATTTTAGCCCGATTGAACAGAGCCTATTGTATGTGCTTACCTAATGCAAATCCATGGGAGATTTTTTAGGGTTACCTTCAAATTTCTTGCACCTACTTTATTCTGAATAGGGTGTTTTCACAAGACTAAGCAGGCGTGTGAACATCCCCTGAAGGCTCTTACTCCCACACTCACCTCTCTTCTGACAATGATAGAGAAGTGATCCTCTTGTTCAGGAGATAAATGAAGTAAACAGCTGCCAGATCTATTTCTATGTCATATCTTTTTGTGGCTGTTTTTTATGTTTGTTTTTTGTTTTTTAGCCAAAGCCAGAAATGAGTTGGAAGGGAATGAGAAATATGAGGCTAGGGCTAAATATGTCACACAACATTTATTGTAATGATAGTCGATGGTGTGACACTGAGAAATGCTGCGACTGCGACATAACTGTCGCAAAAATCCATCCAAGCTGGATTTTTGTGCGACTGTCACGGTCGCAGCATGTCACAGTGCGACACTATAGACTATCATTACAATAAATGTTGTGTGACATATGTCGCAATGTGGTTGTACCCCTAAAGAATGGATGGCCAACCTGCAGCTCTCCAGCTGTTGTGAAACTTCAACTCCCACCATGCCCTGCTTTAGGCTGATAGCTGTAGGCAGCATCGGCATGCTGGAAGTTGTAGTTTTGCAACAACTGGAGAGCCTCAGGTTGGCTATCCCTGCCCTAAAGGAAGAACTTAGGGTACTTTCACACTTGCGTTATTCTTTTCCGGCATAGAGTTCCATCAAAAGGGCTCTATGCCGGAAAAGAAATGATCAGGCATATCGCCATGCATTCTGAATGGATAAAAATCCGTTCAGTTTGCATCACTATGCCTTCCGTTCAGTCACTGTCAGGCGTTTTGGCCGGACATAATACCGCAGCATGCTGCGGTATTTTGTCTGTCCAAAATGCCTGATCAGTCGCCGGAATGCTGGATCCGGCATTAATTTACATTGACTTGTATTAGTGCCGGCATTGATAAACAACTGAAGGACAGATCCGTCCTTCCGGCCTGCGCATGCGGAGACCGGGAAAACTGTGAAAAAGACTGCAGGACGGATCCGTCCATCCGCATGACAAGCAGAGGGACGGATCAGTTCTTGCAATGCATTTGTAGACGGATCCGCACCCGGATCCGTCTACAAATGCTGTCAGTTGTCACACTGAAGGGCGGATCCGGCAGGCAGCTCCGACGACGGAACTGCCTGCCGGATGACACTAACGCAAGTGTGAAAGTACCCTTATAGTTCTCCACTTCTGGCTTCATCAAAAACTATCACAAAAAAGTTGCGTGTGACATCAGCCTTAAAATGTTTTGCCCGGCTGTGGCCGTATTGCAGCCTGCAAACAGCGGGTCCGCAATATGCGTGTGCCGGCTGTGTGCTCCCCGCATCACGGATGCAGACCTATTCACTTGAATGGGCCTGCAATCTGGAGCTACGGTGCAGAACGGAGGCACCGAACCCCACGTAAGCACTACGGAGTGGTTCCATGGTGTTTCTAGCCGTGCCTCCGCAGTGCAAAAAAATAGAACATGTGCTATTTTTTTGCGGTGCAGACGGATCACGGACCCATTCAAGTTGAATGGGTCTCGATCCGTCCCAGCCGCCGCACGATGTTGCAATTTGCGGTGCCCAATGCACGGAACGGCCGCATGCATGAGGCCTAAGAAGAATATGCCTGCTTTTTTCAGGAAACAGCGCCACACCTGTCTTAAGGTTGTGTCTGGTATTGCAGCTCAGATGCTTAGTGAATGGTACTAATCTGAAATACCACAGATAACCAAAGTCTGGTGCTGTTTTGATAGAAAGCAGCCATGTTGTAGTCCTGTACAACCCAATTCCACCCTATATTAAACATACACTTAGAATTAATATCAGTGCAGTATTATTGCCCCTAGAGATGCAACATTTTCTCCCACCTAGATATACTGGAAGTCCTTGAGTGATCCCTCCTAGAAAAAGTATATTCAGTGGTTTCTTTGCTATATATGTGTCTGGGAAAGCTGGGGGATGGCCAGTATGGCTTCATCATGGCACCTGTAGAGTAATCATATGGAATCTTTATAGAGAAGTGTATCCATCACTATAAGGGGCCATTCAGGAATCTTGGAAAGTTGTGTGACAAACTCTGTGGATTCTGAAGATTTCAAATGTGTCATAGTAAGTGGTAACCCCTCCTCCACTATTTGTAAGATAAGATGATATGTTCCTAAGTATGAGGCGCATGTAATGAGAAGACTGGACATAACTTGTTCTAAACATGAATGTGCAGAATATTGTGTTATTCTGGAGCTGACTTTGTAATTGACTTCTGCTCTGATTCTCCTTTATTAGCAGGTAATCGCCGCCCTGAGAGAGCGGCCAAAGAGAGCGACTCAGAGACGCATAGAGCGGGTATGTAGCTAGATGGTAAATAAGTAACGTACATTACTGGGTGTGATTGAGAGGCTAAGGACAGACACAACTGCACCTAGATTAACCATTACATGGATTCTATCTGTCCGTCTGTCTATTTATCTATCTATCTATCTATCTATCTCTTATCTATCTATCTATCTATCTATCTCTTATCTATCTATCTATCTATCTATTAGGCCTGCACAATATATCGCGAAAGCAATCGTAATCGCAATTAATCGCCATATCGCAATCGCAATTTGCTGACCCAAAAATGCTGCAATTATATTACCGTATTTTTCGCTTTATAAGACACACTTTTTTCCCCCCAAAAGTGTGGGGGGGAATGGCAGTGCGTCTTATAAAGCGATGGTTGACTTTCTACGTGACACTGACACTGTATCTCCGGCCGCTATACTGCACAGCGCGGCCAGCGATACATCAGTTACAGTGCGGGAGGGGAGGGCTGGTGGAAAGTCGTTATTTTAAAGAGGACCTTTCACTGGTCCACAGTTTATTAGGCAAAGCTATGTACATGGAGAGCGGCACCCAGGGATGACCCTGCACTTACTTGTATCCCTGGGTGCCGCTCCGTTCGTCCTCTGTAGCCCCCGGAACCGGCGCTCGTGCTTCTGATAATTTTGCCTTGGGCGGAGACTTCTTCTTTTGCCCTGGGCGTCTCCTTCTCCCAGGGCTGGAGCGCTGGCCAATCGCAGCGCTCAGCTCATATTCAGGATATGATACCGGGGGCTGCAGAGGACGAACAGAGCGGCACCCAGGGATACAAGTAAGTGCAGGGTCATCCCTGGGTGCCGCTCTCCATGTACATAGCTTTGCCTAATAAACTGTGGACAAGTGAAAGGTCCTCTTTAATGAACACATGTTCTTTTATCTATTTTATTTATCTGTTCTGTGCAGCGCTATCAAAGAAAATGGCAAGTTTTGTATTTTGTACTTTTGCAGTAATGCAAATATGTATTTTATTTTTCAGTTCTTGAGTTCAGCATCACTACATTTCACATTATCCGTCATCTGTGTGCGCTTTTACCTTGAAAATCCAAGCAGATAGACCTCTAGCACAATTCCCTTAAAATATCGCATCGCATATCGTTATCGCAATTTTTAGGGCCCTAATCGCAATCGCACAAAATTCCCATATCGTGCAGCCCTACTATCTATCTATCTATCTATCTATCTATCTCTCTATCTATCTATCTATCTCCAATCTATTTATCTATCTCAGATATTTCTATCTATCTATCTATCTATCTATCTATCTATCTATCTATCTATCTCATATCTATCTATCTACAATTATCTATCTCATATCTTTCTTTCTATCTATCTATCTATCTATCTATCTATCTATCATCTCTTATCTATCTATCTATCTATCTATCTCCAATCTATTTATCTATCTCAGATATATCTATCTATCTATCTATCTATCTATCTATCTATCTATCTATCTATCTCATATCTATCTATCTACAATTATCTATCTCATATCTTTCTTTCTATCTATCTATCTATCTATCTATCTATCTATCTATCTATCATCTTTCTCAGATCTGTCTATCTATCTAATTCCATCTAATGATAATCTGTACAATCTGCAGTCTGAGTAGGAAACCCAACAGTCCTCTGTTTGCACTACAGCTATTGCATCCAATTTTACAGTAGCCATAAGGAATCTGATAGATCTCCTTGATTTAGGATATATTCCTACATGGCTGATTTGTTTCAGACATTTCTGTGCATGTCCTATCCATATAAATCCTTGTGCATGTTGAAAAAAAACAAATTCACATGAATTGAGTTGATTTTTAGTCACTGAAATATCTGAAACAAATCTGCTGGATGTGAATACAACCTTATAATAGGTCTGACAGGTTTCCAAGAATGATTATTAACACCACATGTGCCATGTTTAGCACCTAACTGTATTCATTAGAAGTTGCCATCCAATAGTCTCTGCCCACAGACAATAACATTATCTGATGATGTTCAGTACCTTGGACCTCTGCAGCAAATGATCAGAGAGCTGCAAGGAAGAGCGCCACCTAGTGTTTACTTCATAGCAGTAGCTTAAAGGCTTCCTGTCCTGCAAAACTAATGAGTTGTTATTCATTGTATCCAGCATGTAGATACACTAGACAGCCTCCGTCCACTCCGACGTTCCAAGAGAAGATGGGTTCTGACGACCATAGTCCTGGAAGAGAACGACCATGGACCCTTTCCAAAATATGCTGGAGATGTAAGAATCAGACTGATCTGAGCTCATGTTACTTTGATACACACCACTACCCACAAAAAGTTAGGGATATTTGGCTTGTGGGTGAAATTTCAGGATGATCCTAGAATGCACTGTAACCTTTAGAGGTGAACTTAATGTGACCTTCTCTAAACTTCTCGAATGCACATGTCCAACTGTTCAATGTTTCAGTACTTTTTGCACAACTTGCTGTTCTCTAACAAGGAGTTTAATGGCAAAATTCACAACAGGTGTTTGATCCATGAATTGCCAAATACATTTCCTGGTTAATTAAAATTGGCATTTAAACAGTCCTCCTCATCATGCTGTTCACATTTTGACATCACGAGATCAAGACGACACCTAACTATTGATCAACAGTTCCTCCCCATTGTGAGGCTTCAAACAGGATATTCTCAGACGGAAGTGGCCACTGAGCTTAGGGTACTTTCACACTGGCGTTTTTCTTTTCCGGCATAGAGTTCCGTCATCGGTGCTCTATGGTGGAAAAAAACGGAACAGTATTATCCCCATGCATTCTGAGTGGAGAGAAATCCGTTCAGTATGCATCAAAATGTCTTCAGTATGTAAACGTTTTTTAGACGGGGAAAATACCGCAGCATGCTGCGGTATTATCTCCGTCTATAATTCCGGAATACATGACGGAATGCCGGATCCGGCATTAATACCCATTGACTCGTATTAGTGCCGGATCCGGCATTACAAATACCGCAACAACGGATCCGTCCGGTCTGCGTATGCGCAAACCTTTAAAACTGTAGAAAAAAATCAAAACGGATCCGTCTCTCCGTCTGAGAACGGAGAGACGGATCCGCACTTGCAATGCATTGGTGAGACGGATCCGCATCTGGATCCAGCTACGGACTCTCACACCGCAAGTTTGAAAGTAGCCTTAGAGTGTCAGAGTGTCATCAGCAGGTTGTAACAGAGATACAGAGAGACTGGAAGAGTCACAGAAAGATATAGAAGTGGACGTCCTTTAGCCACATCCCACACTGATCGCCACTTCATTGGGAACAATGCCCGGAACCGGATGATGAATGCCACACAATTCCGGCACATTTAAGGATGGTGAGAGGCACCCAAGTGTCAGAGCTCACCATTCAAAACCATTTATATCAGTGTGGTCTGCGTGCTAGATGACCTGCAAGGGTACCTGACCACAGGAGCCATCATCTCACATGGGCCAGAGACCATCTACGCTGGACGAGAGACCAGTGGGCCTCAGTGCTGTTCACTGATGAAAGTCACTTCCCGCTGAGCAGAAATGATGGCCGCCAACGATGTTGGAGACGTCAAGGAGAACACTATGCATCAGCCACAGATAAGCCTTTAGTGGTGGTGGTATTAGAGTGTAGGCAGGAATAACAAGTTAATACAGAACTGCCCTGTATTTTGTGAATGGTACAGTGACAAGCCCATACTACTTGAATAACACAATTAATCCAGTCATTGTGCCTCTGCATGACCAACACAGACCTAATTTAATCTTCAAGGATGACAATGCACCTGCTCATCTAGGTCGCATCATTAGGGAATGGCTACTGGAGACTGGGGAACCTCAAATGGAGTGGCCTGCACTTTCTCCAGACCTGAATCGCATTGAAAACCTATGGGATCAGCTGAGTCGCCCTGTAGAGGCTCGTAACTCTGTACCCCAGAACCTCAATGACCTGAGGCCATCCTTCAACAACAGTTGGATGCCATGCCCCAGCAGATGAGACAACAAGTTTACTTGTGAACAGCATGAGACGTCGTTGTCAAGCTGTAATTGATACTCAAGTCCACATGACAAGTTATTGAGACATTGACATTTTTTGTGGGGGTGTATCTACCACTGTTGGCTTTTATTTCAATAAATTGTTTGTGATCAGGAAATCACCATTGTTGATTCTACTTAAATGGCCTACTTTCATGATATAATATCACTGTTACGTGAACTTTTTACGTTTTCCATAAATTTTACCCAAAATCCAAATATTGTGAGTAGAATATGAATATATATATATATATCCAAACAATTAACGCAGCACTCTTCTCCAGATGAAAAAAGGTGACGTTTTATTCACACATGTGACACGACAGGCAACGTTTCAATCCCCTCTCGGGATCCTTTTCAAGCCAAGTGTTGGCCTGAAAAGGATCCCGAGAGGGGATTGAAACGTTGCCTGTCGTGTCACATGTGTGAATAAAACTTCACCTTTTTTCATCTGGAGAAGAGTGCTGCGTTAATTTTTTGGATGTGTATGCCCGATATCAAGGGACGCACGCGTGCACCTAAAAAATAAGGAAGAAGTGCGGCCTGGCTTTGTATATATTACATATATACGGTATATCCCGTGATGCTGTAAAGTATGTGTATCCATGCTTAAAGAAGACCTGTCTCCTCTCCTGACATGGAGTAACAACAAAGTGCCCAGTTTAACTGCAAAATTTCATATGGAAAAATGTTTGTCATATCATCATCAAGCCATTGTGGCTTTGGCCACCTACTCACGGTAGATCCGCAGTGTCACTAGTACAACATTTTTATAATCGGAAATTCAATCACTTATGTTTGCAGCTCTTCAATGATAGATCCGAAAACTACTCCATCCGGTATCTTATCAGCGGGCCTGGAGTGGATGAACCTCCAGAAATTGGTCTGTTCCATATGAATGATCAAAACGGTCAGGTCTTTGTGAACCGTCCTATTGACAGAGAGAAGACACCCCTGTTTGTTGTAAGTATGAGAAACCCTGTCTCTCATATGTCACACAATATAGTGGCCCTAGGCCTTGTGCCATGTCACAGAGCAGACAATGGAGCATTCTCTCCCAGCACAGGCGTGTTTTGTGTGTAATGGCGGAATAGCCAGCTCACTTTGTTTACTGTACTCACACACAGGAATCATACACATATATTCATTAGCCAAGCATACAAGCATCACAGCTTTTCTCATAGGTTCACTGACGTGCTGGAGTTATCCACAGCAACTTAAAGGGAACCTATTAAGTTAGTTTTTGGACATAATCTGCGCTAAAGTGCATGAATGCTTATTCGGATTGGTGCCAGATACCTTTGGATTGGAAACTTGTCTTGTGCTGTATGTTAACGAAGTCTTAGGAGTCCGCTGGGCATTCCTGCTTTTGGAGGAGTCCAGTGTATTCATAAGACCTCTTGTTACCGGTCCAGTAGAGATGAGCAAAGTTTTTTAAAAATTAGACTCGGCTGCTTTGCCGAATTATACAAAAAAATTTGCTTAGTGAGGATTACTTTGTCACGAAGCGCATTTCTTTGTAAGTCGCGGGCACAATAATGGGGAGCGCCGATTGCGCCATCTCCTGTCATTGAACCCCTCAGATGCTATGTTCATCACTGATTGTGGCATCTGAGATGAATATTAAGGCCTTTCAGGGGTTGATAAAAAAAATTAAGTTGTTCTTACCTTATCCATTTGAGTGTAAAGAGGCCATCTTGCTTGAAGCACAAAATCTGTTACGGCACGTGATGATGTCATCGCACTGGCCGGCATGGTGAGGTCATACATCACTGCTCACGAGAGTTCACGCAGGAACTTCAAGCAAGATTACCACAGCAGCCTCTTCACGCTGAAATGGATGAGTATGATTTTTTACGTTTACCGCCATTTCAGGGAAAATTGATTTGTTACCATGACGCACAAGAAAATTCGGCTTTGTGGCGAATCAAATTTTCACTGAAATTCGAAGTCCACTTTGGATACTTTGATTCGCTCAGCATTACCAGTCCACCAAACATCTGATGCATAGTATTGTGTGAAATTTAATAGACTGCAAACAAGAACTTGCCTGTCAATCAAGAGGGATAGAGGCAGGGATGCCAAAGAAAACACTTAGGGTACTTTCACACTTGCGGCATGGCTATCCGGAAGGCTGTTCCGACGGGTAAACAGCCTGCCGGATCCGCTATGCCGCAAGTACCCGTGTGCTGCCGTGTGGCCGCTCTGTCCCCAATGACTATAGTGAGGCGGGGGGCGGAGCTACGGCGCAGCACGGCAAAGATCGCCGGACTAAAAGTACTGCAGGTCCGACTTTTTAGTCGGGCGATCTCTGCCGTGCACTGCCGTCTTGTGCTGTAGCTCCGCCCCCCACCCCATTATAGTCAATGGGGACGGAGAAGCAGCACACGGGTACTTGCGGCATGGCGTATCCGACAGGCTGTCCACCCGCTGGAACAGCCTGCCGGATAGCTATGCCGCTAGTGTGAAAGTACCCTTACAGGAAAAGCTAATTTGAATGCAGCGTCCGCATACTTCCGATAAGAATTATTCAGATATTGGGCAAGTACGGTAATTACTGTGATAGGCTAGACCTATATTCGGCAGCATGGTGAGTGCCAGGGTTTTTCAGGGAAAACAAGTTACTTTTAGAGGGATAGCTCTTCAGGATTTCCACTTTTCACAGGTTAGGCGCCAAATGATGATCAGGAAACAGGTTTCCTTTGCTGTGAATCTAGCAAACAGCACCAACCATTTAATTCCCCCACATATACCCACGCCCATAGATTATAAACTATGCATTATAACCAGGCTGGCCAGGATTACCCATTCCAAAATACGCAGCTTTTTTATATTTCACATATAGATTCGCTTTGATGCTGCAGAGAGAGCAACTGGGACCATTGTGGACAAGTCTCTTATCTTTAATGTGGAAATAAAGGATCTAAATGACAATGCTCCGGTATTTGATAAAAACATGTATGAAGTAAAGGTAAAAGAAACTGCAAATCTGGGTAAGTTCTAGAAATAGTGTCTTTCTCTCTGTACACTTACCTTCAAAGTTGCAGCTAGATTGATTTCTATAGAAGCCAGTTATGAGGAGATGTTAGCTACCCTCATGGATATTATCATTCATGTACACATCCCAGAATTCCTTGTTCCTTCTCCTTTTCAGTAACACATTATATGCTCTAATTCATGGTCGTTGTCTCATACATTCCTTATGGAGAAACACTTGGTCACCAATATCTGGTTCCACATGGTTCATACTGCAGACATAGTGAGAGAGGTTTGGGGGGAGAGCGGTCTCTCTCTTATAGACTGCTCAAGTGAACCAGGGAAAGGATGAGAGAGGTGGAGGGGTCTGACCCTCTGGGGCAGGAATGGCCAAACTGCGGCTCTCCAACTGTTGCAAAACTACAACTCCCAGCATGCAAAGACTGCTTACAGCTATCAGCCTATAGCAGGGCATGGTGGGAATTGTAGTTTTACAACAGCTGGAGAGCCGCAGTTTGGCCATCACTGCTCTGGGGGACCAGTTGAAAGAGAAAATGGCAGACAAGAGTTCACATATCTGAGTTTACAACGGAAAGACTTCACACAGTTACTGCTATAGTGTTCATTTGTGGCTGGAGGTATTCAAGTAGGATTCGGGCTATGAAACTAATATTCTTACGATTTATTGCAGACAATCCCATCTTTCAAGTCACGGCAATGGATTACGACAAGGAAAACACCCTAAATTCTAAAGTTACCTATTATATGGTTAATCAGATACCTGACATTCCTGATGTGAAATTTAGTATCGATCCAGACAATGGATTAATTCGTGCGAAAGGCTGCTTGAATTTTCAGGTTTGTGCTATTTATTTTTGCTTGGGTTTTACTATAATTATGGGTCCATTGCCTACAGTCCTTATTACGTTATACAGGTGGGTTCTCTTCTTAAAAAGGTTCCCCTACAAACACAATTTATCACATAGCCTAAGGATAGGTGGGGGCATTACCTATTCTGTAGGAGCTTCAATGGAGTGGTGGTGACACACATGCACCCCCAATTCATTCAGTGCCTATAGGAATGATGGAGATCGCTGTAAGGGTACTTTCACACTTGCGGCAGAGTGATCCGGCAAGCAGTTCCATCACCGGAACTGCCTGCCAGATCCGTCAATCTGCATGCAAACGGAAATGCGTTACAAGAACGGATCCGTCTCTCCACTTGTCATGCGAAGAGACGGATCCGTTATATATTTTTTTTCACATTTTTACCGGTCTGCACTTGCCGGTATTTTGAATGCCGTATCCGGCACTAATACATTTCAATGGGAAAAATGCAGAATCCGGCATTCCGGCAAGTGTTCTGGAATTTTGGACGTAGATAATACCGCAGCATGCCTAAAATGTCAAAAAGACTGAACTGAACACCTCCTGATGCATCCTGAATGGATTTCTCTCCATTCAGAATGCATGGGGATAAAACGTATCAGTTATTTTCCGGTATAGAGCCCCTATGACGGAACTCAATGCTGAAAAAGAAAAACGCAAGTGTGAAAGTACCCTAATCCACAATATCCGTTAGAAGTACATGGTCAAATCTCTCAGTCAAAGGGCCCCTTGAACCCTGTTCTAAGTGATTGTTAGGGCCCCAGCAGTTATTTATTTATCACCTATCCTGTGGATCGATGGTAATTGTTGTTTTTGGAAAATCCCTTTAATGCGATATTACCATCACAGAGAGTGATAGGAACGACCTAGGATATGCTGTCACATCTTGATAAGTGGGCAATAGACTGCTGGGACCCTCAGCAATATTCAGAATAAAGGGGAAGCTGAACCAGCGACCGCTTGAAAGGCTTTCCCTTGCCAGGATCGCTCCCAACCACCAGTTGCACAGGGACGTGCAGTATGGCCCTATTTACTTTCTTCAAAAGTACCCTGAATAGTGTGCTACTGAGTTTCAGTACCAAGTACATTTTCTGATGTTTGTCATTCAGAGTGCAAGTGTCATGCGGCTCATTGTAGGTGCTCGTGACAATGGAGCTGAACCCCTGGCAAGCACAACTACTATTATCATCCGTTTGGAAGATGGGAATAATAATATGCCTGTGTTCAAAACCGACAAGGTGAGTACTATTGAAAACTCAATTCTCATATACACTGTTTGGCAGGTAAAGTGTGCCTATTGTTTCCTTTTAGGTTTTGAAAATTTGGGGCAAATGAATTCCCTAGTAAATGGGTCAGAGCTCCTTTTCTGTTACAGAGCTTCAAAACCTCTTCCTGTCACATAGAATTTTTGCTCCAGAATTCTGTGGGGAAAAAATTCCATATCTTGGTGCACACTGTTTTTGCTCAAAAATTTGGTTTCCAAGATTTAGGGGGATATTTATCAACCCCCTATGCTACTTTTCTGACGGGGTGAGGCCATTGACCCCAGTACATTGATCATCATTTATGGGAGTTTTCTGATGATGATTTAAATCTATGCTAGCTATGAGCTGGTGTAAATTTTATAAATAAGTGCATGCTCAGGCGACGCAGGGGCTTATCAAGACCAGCTTACAAACACCGATCTTTATAAGTGACCCCCTATAGTTTTAGAAAACCTCAAAATTGCGTACATCGACGTCTGCCTCTAGCAGGTATATATTTGATTTTATGACAGTTAAAGGGGTTGTGCAATCGCTTTATATTGATGACCTTTCTTTAGGATTGGTCTCAATATCAGATCAGGGAGGCTCCAACTCCCGGCACCCCCGCTGATCAGCTGTTTCACTGTGATCACTGCTTTCTCTTCAAAATTACCTGTGCTCAGTCTCCTTTACATCTCAGCTCATCCCATTCACTTGAATGAGACAGAACAGTTGTAATTACACTGCACCATTACTACAAGGTGATGACATGCAGGTAATTTTGGAGAGGAAGCGGCACTTGCACATCAATACCCCTTTGCTGTAGTCGGACCGTCAGCGATCTGATATTGATGATCTATCCTGAGGATAGGTCATCCATATTAAGAAGCTGCACAACCCCTTCAATTTGAAATGTGCCAAAATTTGAGAGGTTTGTGTGTTTTTTTTTTTTTAGCAAATATGGAGCAAATCACTGTAAGTATCTCCTTTACATTGACTGGTGTAAGATACACCAGTCTTAGTAAATGAAAACATTACTATCTGAAGAAAATAAGCTAAAATGAATTCTAGGCCTCTGTAAGTAAATTTTATACTAGTATAACACATTACAGGCCTCTTTAAGTGTCTGATGATTTTTTCAGTTGGAGCTCTCAGTTCATGAGGGAGAAGTCAAAAATAATGTGCTGCGGTTAAAAGTAGAAGACAAGGATATGAGAAATACACCGGCTTGGAGAGCCAAGTACAAGATATTATCTGGAAATGAGAGCGGAAATTACAACCTGACGACGGATCCGGAAACAAATGAAGGAATTCTTAATATCATAAAGGTAAGGATTAGAGTTGAGCGAACTTCTGTTTTGAGTTCGGCTTCCAAAGTTCGGGCTCGGGTTATCCAAGCATCCCGTTATGGATTCCGCTACCACGGACCATAACGGCATTTGGAATCCATAAGGGGATTCTTCAATGAACCCGAACCTTGGACAACACGGAGGACCTGGGGTGACATCACATAAATGTTTGGCAGCCAGTCTTCTGCATCTGTACATACCCCTATAGTGTGAATGTCCAGTGCAAATAAACTTTACTTTCATTACATTATTACTACCTGAACTTTAACTATTTGCCTTCATTTTTTTCAGCCTCTGGATTTTGAAGGAACTCCCACGAAAACAGTTGTCATATCGGTTGAGAATGAAGAACCATTATTCTTATGTCAAAATAACCAACTCAGGATGGTCAAGACAAACGATTGGAGCAATGCAACCGTCAGCATTAGTGTCATAGACTCAAATGATGCTCCAGTTTTTCATCCTCAAATGAAAACAATCAGAGAAAGAGAAGGTGTGAAGCCAGGCACGGTCCTGGGAACGGTTAATGCAAGTGATCCCGATAGGGTGCCAAATAAAGTCAGGTACAGTCAAACATATTCACAGTCTGCCAATGGCGTTACTTCTAAGGAGGTCGATCACCGACTGCTGTGGGGCCTGAGAGAGAGGGGAGTCTGCGCTGAACTCGTTTTTCTGTTCCAGATGTTTAAAGCAATGCATTTTCACTAGGGGGAGCTCAGTGCAAAAGAGATTTTACAGCTTCCATTGCAGTCAATGGTAAACTGTATAAATTCCTATGAAGTGAGCCCTTCATATTGGTGCCTGCCAATTTTATAGTATACTATGTGAAGGGAAGCAGGAGATTTATCAGTGTATGTATGCCAGTTCTGTAGTGTAAATACATTTAGAAGTGTGATGGTCAGAATGAGCTTCATATTTATGAAGCAACTGTTCCACTTTTTTCGTTGAGGTGGTGGAGAGCAACTTTTTTTTCTTCATTTCAATTTTTCTACTAAAGACCAACAAAAACAGTTAAAGTGCACAAAATGCATAGGGAGCTTAAATTTGTAAGAAACAACTCCAAAAACCAAAGCACATGCCCCTGTTAAGGCAAAATCAACATGTGAGGCTGGATCAAAAAACAGTGACAAAGTGCTCAGTGCAAGATGTAGTAATAATGTGACATCAATGACAAGAATACTAGGCCCTCATTTTTTATGCCTTCATTCCATCATTCTGGCTTCAAAAAGTCGCAAAATGGGTGTTTTGGGGACTTTTTGGGCTCACTTCTGCAAAACATTTGTGACTTTTTGCATTCTTGTGGGTGTAGTTATTAAAGATAACACCAATTTATCAAACAACATGAGGCATTTGGTAAATGTGTCATAAAGTGCGCCAACGCAGACTCAAGAAAAACTGAATTGAAATATTCCCCTCATGATAAATCCCCCCTCTAGAATATGCAACGTCTAATATATAGACCTGTAACATAAAAGCATGAAATCTAAATAAATCAAACCTTGATGCAAGCACAAGCAAAGTTAAAAGCAGCCTCACGTGAATAGTGCTGCTATCGCAGCCTCATCAGGGGTCTTACTAGGTGACTACTATGGAACAGTAAATGCAGTGATCTTTTTTTATTGATAGGTATAAAATAGTTGAAGACCCTGCTGGTTGGTTTACTGTGGATGAAAATACGGGAGTCCTGAAAACAGTTGAAGAGCTAGACAGAGAATCTCCTTATGTTAACCAGACTGAGTACAAAGTTGTTGTTCATGCTATAGATGATGGTAAGTACACAGCACTTGGTAGGAGCTGTACAAATTTGTATTTTTTTGTTGTTTTGCATGAAGAGCATCATGTTTAACCCTTTCTGGACTTCTGCCAGCAGAAGTACAGTCTTTAAAAAAGGCACCCGCTTTTAAACAGCAGACACCTGGGTCTAATGCTATCAGCAATAATACTGATTGCATTTGCAGACATTTAATCCCTCAGAGGCTGTGGTCAGTTGACACCATGGCATCTGAAGTTGCTTTCCCTGGGAGCACTATGCTCCTGGAACATCAATAGCTTCCTCATGTGGAGATCGGGGAAGCTGTTGCTTTTATATAAAAGCCTTGGTCTCTCTGAAGAAACCAAGGCTTTTAGAGCTGTAGTTCCTGTGGAGCTCTGCAGATGGCAGGGCTCCATAAGAACATATTGAGTCTGCAATTCATTGCAATGGTAATCCGAGTATGGTGATTAGAGATGAGCGAATCGACTTCGGATACTTCATCCGAAGTCGATTTGCATAAAACTTTGTTTTAATACTGTACGATGCGGGAGCTCAGTACAGTATTAGAATGTATTGGCTCCGATGAGCCGAAGTTATTACTTTGCGAAGTCTCGTGAGACTTCGTGTAATAACTTCAGAAATTAATTTCTACTGTAAAAAAATCCCTTCCCCAGCCCACTGCACGCCCCCTTTTTCAGACCTGACGTGAGTAGGGAAGAAATCGCACATTTTGCTGCAACATGGCTTATATCCGTTTGTAAATGACATCCATAATGTCTACATGACATATTGTCTAATATAAAGGAGGTTTTATGGGAGTAGAAAAAAAGCTAGACCCAGCCCAGAATATCTTTTCTTTTTAACAATGTTTTTATCCTTTCATCAATTACTTTTCATTTATGGTATAGGTAAACCTCCAGCAACTGGTACTGGCACTGTTCTCATCTACCTGTCAGATGTCAATGACAACACTCCTCAGTTGGTCAGGCCGCACTTGCAGAGATGTGAACAGCAAAACACAATGCCATTCATTGTTGAGGCGGCAGACAAAGATCTGGATCCATACGCTGGACCATTTAAGTTTGAATTTCCAGCAGAACATTCCAGAAGCTTGAAGGAAACCTGGGATATCAAACAGAAGTCTGGTAAGTCCAGTCCATTATTTGTGTCACTAAAGAGTTGGATATAAACAGTTTTTTCCTTTTGACGCGCAAAATAGCAGTACTTTGGAAGGAGAAGAACTGTTTTAAGTACTATACAAATGTATGACATCTCTCATCATTGTGCCACGTACACCTCTAGTTTTATTAATAATCCCAGCAGTCAGATTATAACCATTTTTTTTTGAACAATAGATTTTTATTGAATTTTTCAATAATAATAATAATAATAGAAAATAAAACATAACAAGAAATAGGTTACATATACAATGTAGAGAATACCTAAGAGAAGGTATAAATTGTCAATTGTACAATAGATATACATAATGGGACATTTATCAGTTAACATTGGACGGTCACATAACGTAATCTGAGTATTTTTTTTCCCCTTAATAAGAGGATTCAAATGCTGGACTGTACATACATACACATAAAGGGAAACAATCAGGTCTGCTAGTAATATCATTAAGATCTGACATAAGCATTGGAAGGAATCAAGCATTTCTGGTGATTAAGCCAGTGCTCCCATTTCAAAGTGAAGGAATCTTTGGAGTTCCTGGAAGAGGCCCATAAACCCTCATATAAACAGCTATTGTCCAATTCTTTCAGGACTCTATTGAGATTTGGGAGCATCTCAAATTTCCAGCAGGATGCTGCAATTTTTAAACGGGTAGCAAACATAGTATGGCCTATTATTGATCTTACATGTAACTGGGAAATAGAAAAGACCTATGGATAATAGAGCTAAGTTGGGTGAAGGAGTGTTCAGAACAGGTGAGAAAGTAGATAGAAAATCAAAAACTGAACACCATAATTTATTAACCTGAGGACATTCCCACCACATATGTAGATATGTTCCTAGAGTCTTATTACACCTCCAACAGGTAGAGCAATGTTCCGGGAAAATCTTGTTTAATGTGTAAGGTGTTCTGTACCATCTACTGTATACAAGATTTTTCTGGCTACTTCATGATGATCCGAGCATCTAGAGATTTTAGAAACACACGTGAAGGAATCACTCCACTCCATATCTGAGATAGTCTGACCAATTTCAGAAGTCCAGAGATCAAGAGTGTGTGACAAGGGATTGGGAGAAGACTCTTTCAGGATTTGATAACCATTTGTTATACCTCTGTCCGAAAGTTTAGATGAAAGAAGCCAAGTATAGGGAGAGGGGTTGGGAGGAGTGAATGTGAAGAGTCTGGGAGATTGTAATAAATGTCTAATTCTTAGGAATTTATAAAAATCCTTGTTAGGCACACCATATTGGTTATGGAGCTGAGCAAAATCAGTAAAAACACCATCTCTCCAAAATTGTGATAAATTGGTAATGCCTAAGGCATTCGAACTTTCAATCTGAATATCTAGAAGAGCTGGTGCACATATCCCTAATGGAGCTGAGTGTATATTAGTAGGGACTCTTTTGTTTATCCTGGCTAGATGAGACCAAATCTTAATGGCTTCTGTTAAGGTGGATAGAGGCAGGGTATGTTTGGTACCGAAGGCAGCTATTGAAGATAAATGCAAAAGAACATTAAATGGTCTTAAATAATGGTTTTCCAGAAGAACCCAATTTTTAGAAGCATCTTCTCTTATCGGGTATCTTAATTGGTCTAGTATGGAGGAGATATAGTAGTGTTTGATAGAGGGGACATTCAGACCACCTGAGGCAAGGGGTTTATAAAGGATGTTTGCTTTCACCCGAGGTTTGGTTTTCCCCCAAATATGGCGATTAATAAGGGTTTGGAGTTTTATTAGGTAGAAATTTGGAATTATAATTGGAATAGTACGGAACATATAAATGATTTTGGGGAGGATGACCATTTTGATTGCAGCTATGCTTCCTAACCAGGATAGAGATTCTATGCGTAAGTTATCTAATGAGTCTTTCATTTTGTTAAAGAGAGGTCAGAAGTTAACTTTGAAGAGTTTTTCAGTGGGATAAGTTAATTGAATACCTAAATAGGTTAGGGAGTCAGCCGCCCATGGGAATTTATACAAATTTGAGATTTGACGTTTACTGGAGGGGGTAAGACCTAGGTTGGGCATTTGAGATTTGTTAACATTTACTTTATAAAAGGAAGCCTCTCCAAACCTGGTTATGAAGTCGTTAATAGCAGATGCAGAAGTGGGGTTGGATGTAATAATAAGGACATCGTCTGCAAACAGTCCTATACGATGATCCATATTTCCGATGTTTAAACCGTTAATATGTGGAGAAATTCTAATATGTTCCGCAAAAGGTTCCATAGCAACCATTTCATTTGTAATATTGGGACTGTAATTGTTAAAGTACACATTATTTCAAGATACTATGATTCTGGTTTTTGATTCAATTCTTTGTATTTGTAGACACATCTGCTGAAATTTCAACATGGCAAAGCCTCGCTAGGGGGAACTACACCATACCCCTGCAAATTTATGAAAGACAGGGATCTTACAGCCAACAAGTCCTCAGTTTAACGGTGTGCAGCTGTCCAGATGGAGAGATTTGTGAAAGGTTGGAGCCAGCCTCACACCACTTGGGCGGTGGGGCTATTGGGGCCATAATTGGGGCTCTGCTCTTCTTTCTACGTAAGTATGTGATGAGGTCAATGATATACTTATTTTATTTCCTGTTGTTCATATAGCGCCAACATATTCTGCAGCACCCACTTTCTAGTTTCCCGTTTCTCAGCCACACACATGCGCACAAGGGTCAATTTCATAGGAGGCCAGTTAAAGGGGTTCTCCAGGTTTTTAATATTGATGACCTATCCTCAGGATAGGTTATAAGTTTTAAATTGGCGGGGGTCCGACACCCAGCACCCCCGCAGATCAGCTGTATAAGGAGATGGTGCTCAGTGTGCACGTGGTGTCTCACTTCTCTCTTCCTGCTCTCTGCTGCTTTGCCATAGACATAGCAGCATCAAGAAGGGAGACAGGAGACGACATGTGTGCACTGCACGCGCCGTGCTCATACAGCTGATCTGTGGGGGTGCCGGGTGTCGGAACCCCGCGAATCTGATATTGATAACCTATCCTGGGCATAGGCCATTATTTTAAAAGCCCAGAGAACCCCTTTAAGTTGTCACTAAGTTTATGGGGTGTGGGAGGAAACCAGAGAACCAGGAGGGGAGAACATACAAATGTCAAACAAACATTTTTCTCCTTTGTGCTGTGTTTCTCCAGTGCTAACACTGTTCTGTTTTTTTTTGTAACAGTGGCATTATGTTTACTTATGTTATTTATCTGTGGCTCCGGTGGAAAGAAACTTCATAATATCGCTGGAAATGAGGATGGCAATCAAACCTTGATCCAGTATAATGAGGAGGGGGGAAGCGCTCTATCTCAGGTAAGTGTTACTAGCTAGGTGCACCCACTCCACAAGCATTACACCCGGCTCTACAAGGAAACGGAGAACACACAATGGGGCACATTTGTCGTGCTCCCCTGTTATTAATTTAAGCTTTCAATTAGACAGGCGTATTTTCTTCACCTGTCTTTCTTTTGCCAACTATTTATCAACCACTTCATAAATTAGACTAGGCGTATTGTTATTAGTCTGACCTCTAGTGGTTCTTTATCAGTATGACAACTTCAGATTCACTAAGACTTATTTAATTAGTATGCGCATGAAATTGTGGCACAGATGAGCTGAAATTAGGCGCACATCTCTATGTAGACAAAATGTGGCGTAATTCACCACTCAAAACATAAACAAAAAGTATGCCAGCCCTGAAGTCTAGTATAAATTAGACTGTTTTTATGACTAACCATTACATACAAGAGTAATTGAGCCAAAACCATCTACCCATAAAAAAGAATCTTTATTTAGTAGTTAACAATAAAATATACCAGTGTAACCCCAAATGATATGGAAACAAGATACCAGACAAAGGGTCAGGCCGATAACACCATACATTAGGATGTCATTCTCAATGTAAACATTTCTACGATAGACCCTTCAGCATTTCCCATATTAAATTGTTACCAATACAATGGCCCTAACTAACATAAAAAAAAGACAAACTAATATTCCTATCACTACATGAGCCATATGGTATATGGTGTGAATAGATGAAAATGAGGAAAAGCAAATAGTGGTTAAACTAACTCACCCCGCGTATGAGGACCAGAACCCGTAACTCGATGTGCATTTCATGGGTTACCGCTTCGTCAAGAGGATAGGGTTGGACCTCCTAATGCTACTTATAACATGGGGTGTATCCAATGAAGTGGCCACTAAAGCATCATGTGATTAAGACAGGGCCGTGCCTTGATCCTCTTAACGGCGCATGACAAATCAGGCTCTGCCACGTATTAGCGTCTTTGCGCTCAAACTGACCAACGCGGTCATGAGGAAGAAACACGAATGGATCAATCAGGTCCGCTCCCTGCCCTCATCACCACCATGCTAGAATTGTCTCTCGCGCCGAGACCCTTGTGACCATGTGACCCTCAATGCGCACTGAGGTTCAAGTGTACATTGCTGGTATTGGCAAAACCAAGTTGTATTTAAACCTAATGTCTACTCCTACTAAAAATATAACTACTATATGGGATATTGTATATTAAAATACCATCGGGCACTTATACAGTATTAAAATATATAGGGGCTAAATCACTACAAAATAAACATCTTATGATACAACGGTATATAATAATGTGCAAAAATACACCATTCTCTATTTAAAGAGGACCTTTCACCACTCCTGATGTGCCTATTTTAATAGCTACATGCATTCCCAAGGTACTAACAATTCTGGAGCATCTATTCTTGTGGCTCTATGTTGTGCCATTCCTGTATTATTTGCACTAGAAGTTATGAATGAATTGCTATTAGCCTTCAGTAAGGGTACAGAGGGGTGGTAACCAGTGGGGGGGGGGTGTACCTGCACAGTCTGAAAATGGCAGCACTGATTAGATAGAGTGAGTCTGTGCAAGTACACACCCCCAACCGGTTACCACCCCTCTGTACCCTTACTGAGGCTAATAGCAATTCATTCATATCTTCTAGTAGAAATAATAAAGGAATGGCACAACCTAGAGACAGAAGAAAAGATGCTCCAGAATTGTTATTACATGGGGAATGCATGAAGCTAACAAAACAGGAATGTCAGGAGCGGTGACAGGTCCTCTTTAATATAAAGTACACACCACCAAAAAAGCCACACCAAATGGTATATAAAGATAGCCAAATTTTATTAAATAATCCATTAAAAAACACATAAATGAGCAATCAATTAATGACACCAACCCATTGTAGGAAAAAATGTGATGACAAAGACAGTACAATGCTACCTCGGCACAAATACAATTTACAGTTAGAAACCACATGCAAAACAGTGAGAGAGCATATTTGCATTACAACAATCAACTCATGCACAGTGTTAACTCTCCCAGCAGGTTGCACTCCTAGGAAATACCCATTGATTTCTATACCTATCCAAATGGAGAAACCTATGGGATGACTATACCACTAAATACGGGTCTCATCACCATGGAGAGATAGCCTCAAGTAAGAGATTGAATCCAAATGGATGTCAGAATGGTTAATCAACCTAGAACATCATCACATACCTAAAGTGCCGAGTGCAGTGTAAACTGTCGCAACAAGCGCCGCAAGCGCGCGTCCAGGCCTGACGTAAGCTGGGCGGAACGCTGCGGGCGCTGTTGTGGACAGTTTACACTGCACTCGGCACTTAGGTATGTGATGATGTTCTAGTTGATTAACCATTCTGACATCCATTTGATTCAATTCCTCTTACTTGAGGCTATCTCTCCTATGGTGATGAGACCGTGTTAGGGTATAGTTATCCATAGGTTTCTCCATTTGGATAGGTATAGAAATCAATGGGTATTTCTAGAGTGCAACCTTTGGGAGAGTTAACACTGTGCATGAGATTGATTGTTGTAATGCAAATATGCTCTCACTGTTTTGCATGTGGTTTCTAACTGTAAATTGTATTTGTGCCGAGTAGCATTGTACTGTCTTTGTCATCACATTTTCCTACAATGGGTTGGTGTCATTAGTTGATTGCTCATTTATGTGTTTTTAATGGATTATTTAATAAAATTTGGCTATCTTTATATACCATTTGGTGTGGCTTTTTTGGTGGTGTGGACATCGCGCAGACACACCTGTGATTGGCGCAGATTTGGTGTTTGGAGTTTAATATAAAGTACTTAAGTGCTAAATCTATATATATAAAGAAGAACGTATATATGTGTCTGTGTGTGTCTGTGTGTGTGTGTGTGTGTGTGTGTATGTTCCGCGATCACTCAAAAACGCAACCATCGATTTCAACGAAACTTGGTATACACATCCCTTGCTACCTGGAAAGAAATATTGTGGGGGTCATACGCCCCTACACAACAGCTGCATGGAGTTTGTATGCACCAACTGTTTTTGCTACACACATATATAGCTCTGTAACTCAAAAACTCATTGATCAATTTCTACTAAACTTGGTACAAATGTCACTTACTATCTGGGAAAAAATACTATGGATGTAACATGCTGATACACAATGAGTTTCTGTCTGTCCCAACGTCTGTCTGTCTGTTCTTTATGCGCGACCAAACGACTTGACCGATCTTCACAAAATTTGGAACACAGGTATATCAGGTGTCCGGAAAGGTTTTAGACTGGCTCTCAGCTCTCTAGGACGTACCGTTCCTGAGATATTCCCAAAAGATGACCTGCATTAGCCAATACAAGCCTTCAAGTCTTTCTCGTCATATCCCAACTGCCATACACACGGCCACATGTCCCTTATCCAAGCCAATAGAAGCTTGCAGGCCCTTAGTCTCCACATGCACACAGTTTTACTCCAAGTTTCCATAACTACCCAGTCATTTTTCTTCCCTGCTGTAGGTCAGCTTTAGGCTAGGGCTACACGGCGACATGTGTCTCGCAACACATAAGGCACAACTACACTGCGACATTGATGGCGAACCAGAATTTTTATAATGATAGTCTATGGTGTTGCGACAGTGGGAGTGGGGTACTGTGGAGGTCAATGTGAAGGGAACGGGGTACTGTGCAAGTCACTGTTAAGGGGCAGGGAACAGTGGAGGTCACAGATAAGGGGACAGTTAAAGGGACGGGGTGCTGTATAGGTCACTGGGGCGGACCCCTGGGGGCGGACCCTGAGGAGGTCACTTTTAAGGGAGTGGAGTGCTATGAAACTCACTGTTGAAGGGGCAGGCTGCTGTGAAGGTCAAAGTTAAAGGGATAGGCTGCTGTGGAGATCCCATTTTAAGGAGGCTGGGCACTGTGGGGAGGTCAGTGTTAAGGGGTGGGGGGCTGTGGAGTTAACTGTTAAGGTGCTGTAGAGGTCACTGTGGTTCCCGTGCAAAGCCGGTTTTTATTGCTGGTATTCAATAAAATATATGTATTTTGTATGTAAAATATATTTTGCGATCCACAAAACATGGATCCGCAAAAAATACGGATGACATCCGTGTGACATTCATATTGCATCTGTTTTTTTTTTTGCGGATCTATTGTAACAATGCCTATTCTTGTCCACAAAACGGACAAGAATAGGACATGTTCTATCTTTTTTGCAGGGCTACGGAATGCACATATGGATGCGGACACCACTTGGTGTGCTGTCCGCAATTTTTTTAGACCCATTGAAATAAATTGGTCCGCATCCTATCCAAAAAAAATGGAACGGACACCGAAACAAAATAGGTTCATGTGCACAAGCCCTTAAGCGCATCCTCTGGCAGTCGCTGCACCTAGCTTGCAATCGATGGCAGCTCACAGCTGGTGTGGATTTCAATAATCATTTACGCTATTAAACTGGCGTGAATGATGGTGAATGTGTAGGGGCCAATGGCCCCACCCACACCATGCCCCTTTTGGAAAGAGGCATGGGTGGCGTAGAAACACTAGTTAGCCTAAAGCCTCATGCACACGACCGTATTTATTTTGCGGTCCGCAAAAAACGGATCCGCAAAAAATACGAATGACATCCGTGTGCATTCCGTATTTTGTGGAACGGAACAGCTGGCCCCTAATAGAACAGTCCTATCCTTGTCCGTAATGCGGACAATAATAGGACATGTTCTATTTTTTTGCAGAACGGAAATACGGACATGCGGAAACGGAATACACGCGGAGTACCTTCCGTTTTTTTTGCAGACCCATTGAAATGAATGGTTCCGTATACGGTAAAAAAACGGAACAGACACGGAAAGAAAATACGTTCGTGTGCATGAGGCCTAAATTTAAGTGGTGTTTAAAAAGTCACAAACCCTCAGTTTGTAACTTTTTTGACACTAGAAAACTAGAGTAGGGCCATTGTAAGTGACCGCACTGTGTCATCCAGATTGTGGTTTTGATAAAGGGAATCTGTCTGTAGGTTTATGCTGTCCTATCTAAGGGCCTCATAAGGCAGTGACAGAAAGCCAGATTCCAGCACTGCGTCTGTGAATTCTTGTGGTCAGGGGCGTAGCTAACGGCTCATGGGCCCTGGTGCAAGAGTTCAGATTGGGCCCCCCTTCCCTCAGTGCTTTGTATGTCTTCTTATGCGGCACAAGGGTCTTTGGGCCCCCTCAGGCTCCTGGGCCCGGTAGCGACTGCTACCTCTGCACCCCCTATAGCTACGCCCATGCTTGTGGTGGTTTTCAGAAAATCACTGTTTATCAGCTGCAGTACATGCCAGTGCTGGAGTCCTCTCATACGCTCTGGAGTACTCACTTTTGATAACTGCAGTCAACCCGCCGCTGACTGACAGTTTTTTCCCTTTGCATAGAGTAGGCTTTGGCTCTGAAGCAATAAATAGGGGGAATAATTGAGGGATTTGAAAAAATAACTTGAGTCCAGACCTTGAGATGAAGTTCAATGGCAGCTTTACCTGAATAAACATTTCTCCAAAATGGTTTACAGGCTTTGTCTTGGTTCCAGCAGGCTTTAGCATTAAAACTGGCAGGCAAACTCCACTCCGCTTTATCTTTTTTTTCTTCTGACTCTGCAGTACTGACAAGCTGGCTGTATAACTCAGCCTTTTCTATATGCTGCACTTCACTTTGTAGTATGACTCTAGGTTACGCCAGGACACTTTCCTCCTGGCTTCTGAGGCTTCAAGCTTTGGCCTCCATGGCCAGCAGAGCTTAGAGTGCCATTCTATTCAATTACAGATCTGCCGTGTTTGCTGCCACCTGCTGGTGAACTAGGCATATTACATGTTAACATAACAGTTGCATAACAAAATAGGAATGCACATTGTTGAGGACCTGGAAAAAATTCACAAGATGACATGAGGTTAGACCAATAAAGACAGTAGCAAAGGCATGTTACATAAACAATGGAGCGCAGTGGGAGTGTGAAAATAAAACATTTTCAATGTTTGAATTTCTGTATTATGAGCCATTTATTGTGTATAATACAAGTGTAATCTTGTTTTATACTGATGTGCAGAACTTCCTTGATTTATTATCTACAGCCACTAAATGTTTTGTGCGTTCCATTAGGCTCCTTTCACATAAGCGAGTATTCTGCGTGCAATGCATTCGGGTGCAGTGCGTGATGCGAACGCATGGCGCCAGAACGGGGTCCGGACCCATTCATTTCCACGGGTCTGGTTACATGAGCGTTGGTTTTCACGCATCACTTTTGCTTTGCGTGAAAATCGCAGCATGTTCTATATTCTGCGATTTATACGCAACGCTGGCCTCTTTGAAGTGGATAGGGGTGCGTGAAAATCATATTGCATCCCCAAGCAAGTGCGGATGCAATGCGTTTTCACAGATGATTGCTAAGAGATGTTGTTTGTAAGCCTTCAGTTTTTTATCACGCGCATGCAAAACGCACTAAGGCTGAATGCACACGATCAGGATTGCGTGCGGATTTTCCGCGCGGATTTGCGTGCGGAAAATCCGCACCGTACATCTTGTACATTGTATTGTATGAGAATTTGAAATTCTCAATGCACACGATGCGGATTTTTTCAGCGCGGATTTTGACCTGCGGTGCGGATTTTAAAATCCGCAGCATGTCAATTCTTTTTTCCTGTCCGGATATCTTGCGGATTTTCTCAATTCACTTCAATGTGGAGGATAAAATCCGGATGGTGCACGCACACAGTGCGGATTTTGATGCGGATCCGCATGCGGAAAATCCGCATGCAAATCCGCATGCAAATCCGCATGCAAATCCGCACCTATTGATGCGGATTTACCGCACGGATTTGCCTGCGAACACCGACGGATTTCAGTGCGGATTCTCCGCACATGAATCCTGAACGTGTGCATGTAGCCTAAATCACATTGCACCCGCTCGATAAAAAGTTTTCAATGAACGCATCCGCAACGCGTCCGGACCTAATCCGCTCACGCTCGTCTGCAAGGGGCTTTAGAATTCTTCTATATGTGTAATAATTCCTGGGCATCATTTGTAGAGATGTAAACCTGCCATATCCTTACTCTATTCATTCTCTACCACTAGGCTTCCCCGGCTGTTCTCATGGCTAATGGAAATGGACATGTGGAGACAAAGGTAACATAGCACGTGTGTGGTATATACAGGCAGTACAGTCCCGTACCATGCTTATACCTTCATACATACCGCATCTCATGGAACATAACATGACTTTTCTGACGGATCTGTGACAGAAAAAGAACGTTTAGGGTACTTTCACACTTGCGGCAGAGGATTCCGGCAGGCAGTTCCGTCGCCGGAACTGCCCACCGGATCCGTCTAACCGCATGACAACTGAAAGCATTTGTAGACAGATCCGGATGCAGATCCGTCTCACAAATGTATTGCAAGAACGGATCCGTCTCTCCGCTTGTCATGCGGATAGACTGATCCGTCTTGTTTTATTTTTTCAGTTTTAAGGGTCTGCACATGCGCATACCGGAAGGACGGGTCCGTCCTTCAGGTATTTCTTAATGCCGAATCTGGCACTAATGCATGCCTATGGCATGTGTATCGGCAGCATGCTGCGGTATTTCCTCCGTCCAAAACGACTGACAGTGACTGAACTGATGACATCCTGATGTACCCTGAACAAATTTCTATCCATTCAGAAGGCATTGGGATAAAACTGGTTAGTTATTTTCCGGTATTGAGCCCCGACGTCGGAACTCAATGCCGGAAAAGTTTGCCGCAAGTGTGAAAGTAGCCTTAAGCCTCATTCACACATCAGTGTTTTGGTCAGTGATTTCCATCAGTGATTGTGAGCCAAAGCCAGGATCGGAACCTCCACAGACATCAGGTATAAGGGAAAGATCTTCTCCTGTTCTGCGTTTAGAGCCGCACCTGGTTTTGGCTCAAAATCACTGATGGAAATCACTGACCAAAACACTGACGTGTGAATGAGGCTTTAGTGTTTGGTTAGTATTTTTTATGTGTGTTTCTAAGCCCAAAAGCAGGAGTTTGTCCAAAACACAGAAAAGGGGCATATCTGTGGCTTACAAATACTAATGCAAAATACTGACCATGGCCTTACTACGTACAATATCAGAAGCATGCAGAGGTGCAGTAAATACGTCATACACTTTTATGGCAGCCCTCTTATGGATTTACAGAGCCGTGCTATGGCAGTGTACATGAGGCCTTATGATGACATGCTGTAGTACATTCACCGTTTTGTTGGATTCACCACCTTTTGTACTGACTATATTTTGGCAATAGGCTACATATGGTATACAGACCCATGCTATAAGTGCTTCTGATAAGTGTTGAGCGAACTTGTGTTTTAAGTTCGGCGTCCAAAGTTCAGGTACGGGTTATCGAAGAATCCCGTTATGGATTCCAAATTCCGTTATGGTCCATGATAGCGAAATCCATAACGGCCCGTTATGGATTCCGCTACCACGGACCATAACGGAATTTGGAATCCATAACAGGATTCTTCAATAACCCGAACCCGAACTTTGGACGCCGAACTTAAAAAAACAAGTTCGCTCAACATTACTTCTGATTAAAGTAGAAAGCTAGAGTAGAAGCACCACATTAGCAGGTTAAAGCGAGTGCTTGGATGTCATCAGGTGTGGTTTCACACAAACGTTAAAAAGTCCCATAGGCCATACTATGGAAGGAACACGTGTCAGTCCTAAATCCAGAGTTCCTGTGATGAGTTTTTGCTTATATGCAGCATTCAATGTGAAAAAGCAGAGCTGCAGTGTAAAGCATGGCTGAGGGACAGAGCAGCAGATTGAGTTTCATAGGAGGCAGGAGGTGGTTGTTCCCTGATAGAGTACGTCTAAATGGAACATGGAAAAAGCGACTGGTGTCAGAAGGTTGATGTAGCAGCATCAATATCTCATCCTGATTGCCTGTCTTGGGAGTTTTATTGTTTTATTGATGACATGTCACTTCACGAAATGCCGTCAAATACTATCTATCATACCGCACTGTATTCCTTTATTATGTCAACCTGGAATACAAACGTTTGAAAATATACAAAATGGCCAGATATATAGCTGCTAATTATTTGTAAATTCCTGAACACGTGCCTTAATATATGACTTAATTGCAGGATAAAGAAGCAGTTGGACAATCCAACTCAAGCGTATTTACGAGGCCTCAGTATCCGTCTTGGGATGCAGTAGTAAGTATTTAGCCTATTGGTATTTTTGTTACTTCACAAGTCGTAGACCACAGTTATAACCAATGTCGTTTCTTTTTGTATCAGGATGCTGTTGGGCGAACCCCCACAACACGGACAAAGTTCTCTTCCTGGGAAACAGTGAGTGTAAACGACTTGTGGACTATGCTATGTCGCCTAAATAGTACTTACATGTGCTCCTAAATGTTTCTGCCCTCCCTTTTAGGGCTCATGCACACGACCGTATGTATTTTCCGTTTATGTTCCGTTTTTTTGCGTTCCATATACTGTCCATATACAGAACAAAAAACGGAATGCACATGGACATCATCCGTATTTTTTGCGGACTGCGAAATACTGAAAAAGCCATACGGTCGTGTGCATGAGGCCTATTTGTTAGAGCAGCAGTTTATGCTCCAGAGCTGCTGTTCCTGTTATTATCGGGGTCTGCAAGTTGCAGCATAGTCAACCATTGAGGAGAACTACTGTATCTTCAGTCATTCAGTCACATAAGCTGCATAGAACTGTATATTTCCTGCCCTCTCACCTTTGTCTCCTCTCTGATTTGATATACATCCAGGAAAGGAGAACACATGCACACAAGTATTTTACTGTATAGATGAAAATCTTTACTAAGTATCTACCCTACTACGAACGCTGCTTCCCGATAATAGACACATGTAAAGGTGCTGCTGATGATCTTGCAAAATGCTCATTCATTGGGTGAAATGATCTTTTATGCATCTCATCAAATCATTTCTGGGCAGCAGATTGTGCAGTGTGAACAGCGATCTGCTGCCCATAAACAATGAATCTGTATAGGTATGAGTGATTGCAGTAGCCATTGCTCGTCCCCATACAGTGGAGGAGATCGCTTCTTGTAAAATCAGCTCTTTCCTCCACTGGTTAGCAGACTATTATCAGGAAGCTGCGATCCCATCCTGATAATTACCTGCTCCATCGGTGCATGTAAATGCACCTTAAGGCTTCATGCACACAACCATATTTTTATCTGTGTGCTGTCCTCATTTTTTGTGGATAGCACACTTACCAATTTATTTCCATGGGGCCATGAACACATCCGTATTTTTTGTATATCTGTAGTTCTGGTCTGCATTGGGGACAAGAACAACCACTTCTATTGTTAGGAGTGAGAAAAATGCTGAATGCACATGGAAGATATCCGTATTTTGTGGATCCTTGGTTGGAAGACTGAAATACGGATACAGTTGTGTGCATGAAGCCTACGTCTGTAAATGTGTAGCCCAGAGCTGTGTTCAATTTTCTGCTTGTTACTATTAGAAGTATTTCACTTGCTAAGTAAATTAGATGAATTATACATTGGAAAACACGTTTGTCTTACCAGAATGGCGCAGGACTTGTAGGATCTGCCTCTAGGCACACAGGACAAAATCAGACCCGGGTACAGGTAAGTTGTCTTTCAGGGACTGGCTGATATTAATGTCTGATCAGATACTAATGATGTATCCGGAGGATAGGTCATCAGTAAAATTATCTTGGAAAACCCAAAGCGCACTGATGGTGAGCCCAAGCCAGTCAGTGCACCGTCGCTCCTCCTGCTTCCTCGGCCCTCCCTCCCTCTCTGATTGGCAGGGCTAGACGAGATGACTATGCAGTAACCAGGCCCTGTCAATCAAGAAGAAGGGAAGGACTGGCAGAGGAGGCAGGAGAAACAAGGGTGCACATAGTGGCTTGGGCCCACCCTTGGTGCACTAAACTGCTCATTTGAATATGGATTAAAAGTCCCTTTTCTCCAGAATGAAACAACGGACGGCTATCATTACATTCAGCTGATCTACAAGGCATTGTAACAGGTTTAACAGTGAATTTCCTGGTGACAGGCTCCTTTTAACCACTTAAGGACACAGGACGTACCCGTATGTCCTGTCCCTAAAGATGGCGCCCACTCCTGCTTAATGCGGGCATCTTAGGCACCTTATCCGCTGGTATCCACATGGATCTTGTAGCAGACACCTGCAGCTAATGTCCGCGACCACGACATCTGAGTGCGCACAAACCGAAAGTTTTAATTTCGGTTTGCGCTCCGGCTCCCCTGTGTGGCGATCGGAGGAGCCGGAGGGCGCCTGTAGTAGCCTGGGTTTCTATGAATAAAACCTAGGCTGCTCTGTAATATTTCCTATGGAGCCTTGCCTGTAATAGGCTCCATAGGAAATATGCGATTATTTTCATACATTCCAATGTATGATAATCGCAACCAGATGATTGTATGTTATAATTCCCCTAAAAAACAGGAAATCGCAAGAAAACCTATACATATAGGGTATCGCCGGATTCGTACTGACCTGTAGAATAAAAGTAATCGGTCAGTTTTATCTCACATCAACGCCGGGATTTAAAAACTCGCAAAACTGTTTTTTTTTTTGCTATTTCACCCCATTTGGAATTTTTCCCCGCTTCCCACTAGATCATATGCAATATTAAATGGTGGAGTTGGAATGTACAACTTGTACCGCAAAAAACAAGCCCTCATATGGCTATGTGAACCAAAAAATAAAAAAATGATGGCTCTGGGAAGGCAGCGAGCGCAAAAAAAATCCTCAAAAAATAAAAAAACCTCTGGTCTTTGAGGGGTTAAAGGGAATGTTTTATGCAAAGTGCACCCTCCACCACCTTTCCCTGCTCCTTTCTCTGTGTAGGTGTCGGTCCCAGAGATGGGGGACCCGCACCTATCAGACAATGGGGGCATATCCTAGCGATTTATTCACTTCACTTCATTTATTCATAATCTAGTCTGATACAACACATATATGTTGGCCGCATTACACCATGTTTAACCTTCTATTTTAGGGAAACCAGGCCATACAGAGTCAGAATGGCACATGGCATCAGGTAAGGTCATTTCCTGCCTTTGGACCATACATTTTTTTTTTTTTTGAAGAGGAGAAATGCAAATACATCAAGGACTGATTTATAGTAAAGACAGTGTCACCTAGATGCATAATGTCTGTGAAATGTCTCTACGTATTTCATTTTTCTCATGTTGGAGGAATACAATATTTCCATTGTCTTTACACCTGGCTGGATGCTGGCACCTACTTCTCTTACTATGCGAGAGCTGCAAAAGTGTTACAGCTAAGACTATAACCCGTCAGAGGGTAAAGTTACTACAGGTAGTATATATACTTTTAGCAATTCACAGACTACCACCCAAATAAAACGTAGCCTTTAATAAATATTCCATAAAAAGTATCCCACAATCAATAAAGAAAATAAATGATAAACAGATACAAAATAATAAATCAACAATGGAGTTGAATACCCCTAGATTGCCCTTAAAGGGAGGCGGCCCACCGTAGTAGTGTTGCCTTGAGCAGGTTTATTTGATGACCTAACATAAATGCCAAAAACAAAAAATTATAAACAGAAAATATTCGGATATTTGTTTCAACTTGAAATAAAGCAAAATATGCTAAGTCGCCAATAATTGGCAACTCATCACAAGATAGTCTCATTAAATGTCCCAATACTGTAGTTCCAACGCGTTTTGCCCAGTACAGTTTAAGAGCTCATCAGGGGACAAAAAAATCACTGAAAATAGTTCTGCCATCTAGCAGAGATAACATTCCACCATGGACACCCCGCTGCAGCGGGCCCTCGTTGATATCTAGCCAGCTCCATACCTTGGGATTGTGTTGTCTAGGGGACCCTAGTCTTGAACATCGGACGCGCAAGTATCACTGGGTTATCTATTATGACAGTATAATCTTGATTTGTGAACTGTGTATATCACATACGAAGGGGCCAGATGACCTACTGGCCATTATAACCAGTGATTGATTTCTTGTGATCTAACAGCAGTAGCATTTTGTCGGATCATAATATCTGTGTTACAGTGATTTTTTTGTCCCCTGATGAGCCCTTAAACTGTACTGGGCGAACCGTGTTGGGACTACAATATTGGGACATTTAATGAGACTATCTTGTGATGAGTTGGCAATTATTGGAAGTGGAAACAATATCCAACATTTTATTAGTGAATATATTCAGTGTTTATAATTTTTTTGTTTTTGGCATTTATGTTAGGTCATCAAATAAACCTGCTCTAGGCAACACTACTACAGTAGGCCGCCTCCCTTTAAGGGCAATCTAGGGGTATTCAGGAGAATCCTGAATACGGGATCGCCCCTATCGGGGCGGCCATTCTATTTTGTAGGAAGGGCCTATAGCATACGGCCAGTATTAAGGTAAGTTTCCATCTAGTGACTTACACTTATACCTACAAAACTGCCCTAATCTCCATTGTTGATTTTTTATTTTATTCTTTTTATAATCTGTTTATCATTTATTTTCTTTATTGATTGTGGGTTACTTTTTATGGAATATTTATTAAAGGCTACGTTTTATTTGGGTGGTAGTCTGTGAATTCCTGTGTGAGACCTGCTGCCAGATAAAGTACCGATCTAGCGCCACCTGGATACATCATTTCTTTAAAATGCCTAAATGTCTGTAGATGCAAATATACCTTGAATAGATGTACTTCTAACAAACTATCAGTCAACATATTTGAAGATTTCAGGTTTTAAATAAGTATAAATGTAAGTGAATAATATTGTACATAGCAAAGAATTAAATGATTGCTCCTATTTTCCAAACTGCTCTTGACAGGGGCCAACTGGAAACTTAAAGTGGCCCTGGAAAAAACAAAATTCTAAAAGTGGCCCCATGTTGCAGGGGGGTCCAAAATCACAGAAGGTGGGGCAACACAAGAAGGCGGGGTCAGCAGTACCATAGCACAAAATACTGTTCTATTAGAGCCATATGGCACAGAGCAGTACAATATACTGCCCTAAAAGCTGTCCCTCTGTGGTAGCCATCAACAGTTGCCATTTGCTGTCCTACTTCTCTAGTAGTCTCTGATTAAAAAATGGGGCAGGGGGATTAACAGGTGAGATTTGAACCACAGCCGTTGAATTCTGGGCATGTGCGGTCGCTGGCCTGGTACACGAGTACCTCATTCTCACAGAGTTAATTACCACTGAGAGCTCATTATGTACCCGGCCAGCAGCAGAGATGGGGGCTTGGGTGACCCCATGGTCATTGGCCCACTGTGAAATTTCCCTGGTAGGCCTATGGCCAATCTGCCCCGGCTCTTGAACAGTTATATACAAAGGCAGGATATTCATTTTTTTTAGAAATGTACACTATTTTTTGGCTTAAAAAAAGAGCATCACAAAATGCACCAAAACCGCAATCTGTGAACCTGGTACAATAAAACATCAGTTTACCGTACAAAAGAGTGAAATACGATGAATTGCATAGCCTCGCCCACTATCATTACAAACAATGCTATACTTTACAGATTCCTATCTATATATCTGCATGCATTTCCCCATTTCACCACTAGGTGTCCTCAGAGTAAAAAAAATGAACATTAGCAGTAAAGAAACCAGCCGACCGACCTAAGTGTATTATAATAAGACAATAATTGTGTTCTAAGCAGGTTGACCATAATAACCTTCTGTATCTTATGCTCATGTGCTGCCTATGTTATTGTCATTACAGAATAGCAAACACAGGAAGAATGGCCCCTTTAAGAACAGAGTGGAAAACACATTTGTAGAAAAAATTGGAGAAATGCTCAGTCAGGTAAGTAATAAAAATCTTCCTTATATAGAATCCATGATGTGGGTGACCATGTTATACACGACTATAGTGGGTCTACTAGAGGAACAGATGTTCCCTGTAGTAAATGTTTGCACTGGCTAAAAAGCAGGAATCCCAAGTGGAGTATGGAAAGGGTTTATTCTCAGGTACATGGTATGTTATGGCATATTGGCAGGGTATTGGTGAGGATCCAACTTCTAGGATCTGAAGAACAAAGGGACTGAGATCACCTTCTACAGTCCAGCCCTTCACGGTCCCTGTGCAGGGAGGCACTGAGAAGTAGCAGCATCAATGGCGGGTTCAGTTAACAGTCTAATGTGCATGAGAATTTTCCAACTCATATGTTAGAGGAAGAAGGATCGGTCGAAGTGAATATTTTCTCCTGATCATTTTATTCCTCTGGATGATAGGCCACTTCCAGAAGTGTCTGGCAGAGGCTCTTTCTCCTCTTCCCATTGAATATGTGTATGAGAGAGCCTAGGAGAGATAGTTATCGGCCAAATGATCTTCCTTATCTTACCCAAAATATGCCATGTAGTGGTTGTCATACATATTAAATGGTAAGCCTGTCCTTCCACAATACAGCATGCCATCACTTTCTATGGGGAAAGAAACCTTTGAACCAGTGTTGGGTTCCCCTCACCATATATTTTAAGACGCACATTAGCAAGCAGTCATAGTAAGCACAACAGTATATGTATCTAATATCTGTGGATTGCTATGCATTGTTTTTTTCTGCAGAGGTGCTGCAATAAACTATGAGCAGAGGACAAAGATTGCCCAAAAGGTTACATGCCCTTAAAAGGGGTTATGCTATGATTCATGTAAAAAATGAAAATATAGTACATGTCAATCTCTTTCTAACAAAGCTAGAACCAGCCCTGGTTCTCACATGGATCCAGAGATCTCCCCATTCATTGCTCTGCTAGATTTACCATATTTTTCGCCCTATAAGACGCATCTAGGTTTTAGAGGAGAACAATAAGAAATTCTTTTTTTCATTAGACCTCAGATCAGACCCCAATGTGATTGATCCTCAATCAGACCTCAGATAAGAGTCCCAATATAAATAAGACCCCCCATTCAGACCTCAGATCATACCCCCATACCTCAGATCACACCCGCATGCCTTAGAGCAGCCACCCATGCCTCAGAGCAAACCCCCCCCAATGCCTCAGAACAGCCCCCCATGCCTCAGAGCAACCCCCCCCCCCAATGCCTCAGAACAGCCCCCCATGCCTCAGAGCAGCTCCCAGCCTTAGAGCTCATTAAATAAAAAAAAACTTTCCTGCTCTTGATGCCACCGCTCCCCACCTCCAGCACTCTCTCTTTTTCTTCCTGCTTTGGACTGTGGTGTGACCCGACACAGCCACAGCACAGGACCAGGAAGCGGTGAGTACAGAGCTCGGGGAGCGTTGCATTCACTGCTTCCCAGTCCTCCGATACTAATGAGCGCTCCCATTATGGAAGCGCTCATTAGTATTTGTCCCATAAGACACAGTAACATTTTTTCCCCCACTTTAGGGGGGAAAAAAGTGTGTCTCATGGGGTGAAAAAGACGGTGTAAAGATGGCCGCTCAAGGAGAGTGTCTTTTCTGCTGCATTGTGTCCATACTCTCCCAATCACAACTCAGGAGGCAGTCGAAGGATGAAACTGAGCATGTGCGGCCTTCTTTATTGAATAACTCAGTAGCTATAGTAAATTTTTATTAAGTTAAGTTTATTAAGTTCAGGTCTCTATTGTTCTACTTGGGAAAGTTCTAATGTCTAAAATGCCCTTTTCAAACCATCACCTTAAGGATGTGACTTTTCGCAGACATCACTCAGCTGTGCTCCTTGCCAGGCTGTCACACTATGCAGGACATTGGTGCTCATCATCAGGCGGAGGTATATGGATCGGAAAGACTGCAAGTTGTGTAAAGTTAATCTACTATAATAAGCAGTTTAGTGCGTCTCTGAATATTACAGCAGCAGGAACAGGATTTGATGGATCCTGACAGTAACGTTCTCTGGTACGCTGCATTTTTTTCTAGCTCAGCACATAATTATACCTTCCACAGCCCATAGATTATTCATTGGTGTCAGAGCCAAGTTACATTACACCCAGCTTATATAAACCTAAGAACCTTCCAACAATTACTTTGATTATATCATCGCACCCCCTCCCTCTTCACGGTAACAATGTTCAAACCTTATTACATGACAAATTATCAGACACCTTAAGAGTTAAGTACAACTGTAATGAGTCAGGGTTACTGGATCACTTCCAAGTTCGAGGAATGCACACCTTGCACAGTTGGTGACTGTAATAAACCCATCAAAGCTACTGTCATCCCATTATAACAGTACACACGCAAGGGACACACGTGTCACGGCGTGCAGCGATCTGCCGTCACTTGTCATTTCCAGTCCAGGTGCACAGTCACTGAGGTCAGCTCTGCAACGCCATTCTGGGTAGAAAGAGAAAGTGAAATGTAATGATGTTCAGTGTTTTTCAACTCCTTAGTAACTTGAAACATATGGATTATTTAACCTATTTGGTTTCGGATTGAGAATTGAGCCAGATATCTGGAAATAGACGTTGCAATCTGAGTCGGTGATATGAACATGTGTGTGTGCCCGGAGCTCAGAGTTTAGGTGTAGCCAGACAGAGGCGTAATGATATTTATTACCCAGGTTGCCCACAATTAAATAAACATAGCTGATATCTACCCGAAACAGTGCCATGCTGTTCACCTGTTGTGTGAGGTATTGTAGATCAATCCCATGCACTTTAATAGAACTGAGGTGCAATACTGGACATGACCCATGGACAGAAATAGAAGAAAGCAGAAGAAGCGTCAATGAACTTTCAAAAAACTTGTAATATGTCACAGAGATATATCAAAGGTTTTGATTGTTGGGGGTCTGAGTGCTGACATGCCCACCGACTGCTAGAACGAGGAGAGAGAAGCACTCACATAATGTGCTTACTCTTTCCCTCGCTGCAGGAGACGGAATCGAGATGGGCCCATAGACTTTTTATTGAATCTTTCTGGAGAGAGCGCTTGCTATGTGAGCACTGCTCTCTCCTTGTGAGCTTGCTATGTGAGCACTGTTCTCTCCTTGTGAGCTTGCTATGTGAGCACTGCTCTCTCCTTGTGAGCTTGCTATGTGAGCACTGCTCTCTCCTTGTGAGCTTGCTATGTGAGCACTGCTCTCTCCTTGTGAGCTTGCTATGTGAGCACTGCTCTCTCCTTGTGAGCTTGCTATGTGAGCACTGCTCTCTCCTTGTGAGCTTGCTATGTGAGCACTGCTCTCTCCTTGTGAGCTTGCTATGTGAGCACTGCTCTCTCCTTGTGCGCTTGCTATGTGAGCACAGCTGTCTTCTCGTTCTAGTGATCGGTGGTGGTCTCAGCACTCAGACTCCCACCAATCAAAACCTTTGATATGTCGCTATGACTTATCAAAACTTTTTTGAAAGTTCAGTGACACCTTAAAGGGGTTGTCCACAAATACTGTTCTACAGTTTTCAAACCAGCACCCGGAGCTGAATACTTTTGGAGTTGCATGTATAGAGCCTCCTGCAGTTTTTTTTTCTTATTTCATTGTCCTGCTCACCGAGATGGCTGCACATGCTCAGTGTTGTGCTTCAACTGCCTCCTGAGTTCTGACGGGGAGAGAACTGCAGCAGAATGGACACGCCCCCTGAGGTGAGGCAGGAAAGACACTCCCTTTGAGCTGTCAGCTTGCTATAAATCTTGCCGAGTAATGAATGGAAAGATCTCTGGATCCATGTGAGGTACAGGGCTGGTTCTAGCTTTGTTAGAAAGAGGTTGCCATCTACTACATGATGTCTAATTTTCACTTTTTACATTAGTTAGGGGATAACCCCTTTAAGGGTAGGTACGGTTTTGCAACCTATTTCTTCATTGTATCTAAAATAAAAACCATTAAAACAGTTTTGCAAATAGTCTTGAATAAAAAATCTCCGACTGTCTTATGTATACCGCTCTTGTACACGTCTATCCATCTCCATGGTTATGGACTACAGATAAGCCCTGTGTGTAGTCTAATCTTGCTGTCATGTGTTACTCGATTCCCTCTGCCTGTTGTTCTACTGTCTGCTGACGGTGTAAAGACCACTTAGACACATTGATTTTTCAAACCAACGATCAGAGGTTTGAAAAATTATTATGCGTTTTTTTTCCCCGCAAAAAAAAAAATTGTATAAAAGAAAACCCTTACTCGTATTCTAACTGTCCCACTGCTGCTTCAGCCTTCGTTCTGCTCGCCACTGCTCCTGCAGCCATCGTGTGCCATTCAGCTTTTGTATAACCGCTACAGCCAATCACTGGCCTTAATGGTTGCATGACTGGCACATACATTTAGGGAGCCAGGCAGGGAAAAGCTGGAAAACCCCAGTGGAAACTTCTCCTCCTG
This sequence comes from Bufotes viridis, assembly GCA_033119425.1. Classification (NCBI taxonomy): domain Eukaryota; kingdom Metazoa; phylum Chordata; class Amphibia; order Anura; family Bufonidae; genus Bufotes; species Bufotes viridis. Next base: position 83,692,782 of record CM065594.1, on the reverse strand, counting down.
CCTGACTCTTTGTTCATTTATCCCATGCTTTCCACGTTTCTAAAAAGTAGGCAGGGCCTACATGCATGGCCCGATAGATTTTCCATTATTTATGCCAGAGAAATCTACGCTAGTGCCTATTACAGGGTAGATTTTTATCCCCTTATATAAACAGGTTCACTTGAAGATCGTATAGCTATGATTTATTGGCTGCAAACATAATACCCTAAAGTAGTGTTTCCCAATAATGGGTCCTTGGTGCTAGTGGAATCTTTGGAACCTCGTTAGGCGATTTCCGGAAGACAATAATTGCAGGATCTGACATTTTTAGAATTGGCATTGGAAAGTTATTGGGGTTTCTCTATGATTAAGTGGTCAGCACTGACTTAAAGGGGTTGTGCGAAATAACTTACAATCTTGGACAAGTCCTACAATAGCTTAAACAATTCATACCCACCTGTTCTGCAGTGTCATCTGTAGTGCTGGTCCAGTATTCCCGCCAGTATTTGTTTATGAACAGCAGCCGTGACGCGCCTGGATATGGCATGTGACCCCCTGCTGCTAATCACTTTCCTCAGTGGCCTACAGCTTTGGACAGTGATTGGCTGCACAGGTGACTTGCCAAATCCACTGACACTGTGACGTTCCTGGATTGCAGCCAGTCAGTGTCTTTAGCTGTACCCTACTGAGGAAAGTGATTGGCTGCAGAGGTGACTTGCGTAATCCACTGACACTGTGACGTTCCTGGATTGCAGCCAGTCAGTGTCTTTAGCTGTACCCTACTGAGGAAAGTGATTGGCTGCAGAGGTGACTTGCCAAATCCACTGACACTGTGAGGTTCCTGGATTGCAGCCAGTCAGTGTCTTTAGCTGTACCCTACTGAGGAAAGTGATTGGCTGCAGAGGTGACTTGCCAAATCCACTGACACTGTGACGTTCCTGGATTGCAGCCAGTCAGTGTCTTTAGCTGTACACTGCTGAGGAATGTGATTGGCTGCAGCAGTCACCTGCTGTATCCAGGCATGTCTCCTCCACTGTTTGTAAACGAACAGCTCCAGGAGTACTGAACCAGCACTGGGGTCTATCGTGTTCTTTTTAAATTTTAGGCTTCTGTAGGTGCTGTCTGAAATTTTTAATTATCTCGGAGAACTCCTTTAATGAAGTGTTGTTGGTTGGCTTAGTTGACTGTCTCTACTTTCATTGCTCCTTGAAGGGGTTTTCTGCTTAGGGCAATCCCTACTTTTTAGAAGGGTTTGATCAAAAATTGTCCCCCTTCTGGGTCCTCCGGCAGGCAGTAAGTCTTCAGTGTTTCTGCAGTGCCACCACAGGCAAGTATTACAAAATGTCTATTCATAGCTATGGCTTGTCTGTGTAATGCAGGACAGAACATCTCCTCCAGAGTGAGAGACGCTCCCCCCCTATTAGCCAATAATTCTATGAAAGTGTATAAGTAGCTACTGAATAGTGGACAACCCCTTTAGGCCCTATTCACACGTCCGCAATGTCGTCCGCATGTATTCCGCAATTCTGTGGAATATATGCGGACCCATTGACTGTGAATGGGGCACGGAACGATGCGGAGAGCACACACTGTGCTCTCCGCATCAGTTTTTGCGGAGCGCGCCGCCGATCTTACGGCCGCAGCTCCGCAAAAAAATAGAGCATGTCCTATTCTTGCCCGCAATTGCGGACAAGAATAGACATTTCTATGGGGCTGCCGGCCGGGTGTGTTTATGGATCCGCAATTTGCGGATCCATAAACACAACGGACGTGTGAATAAGGCCTAATTATTTTACCTCTTCTGCTTCCCAGAGACTTCAGGGCATCAATGAAGATGACGAAATAATCACATACAAGCCTCGCACATACGCCTACGAAGGAGAACTAGAGCGCATTGACTCAATGGAATCCATTATCTTCTCTGACTACAACTTGGACTTCAGCTTCCTGGATGATTTCGACCCAAAGTTTTCCAGACTGGAAGAGATCTGCAAGCAGTAAGACTGTGCGGACTATGGACTCTTTCCACTCTGCCTGCTATTGCACTGAGCAATTCTGGGGAATGTATCTGAAAAGGATCGCACAAAGGCTTATTAAGTGGGAGGCTGAGGGGAATTATGCTTTGCTGCAGACGCTTTATTATACGTGTATTGTACTATTTTTTTTTTTAGCACAAAAATGATGAGGGGGATGAATGGGGAGATGAGACAGTCCCTGGTCACTAAGTGGTAGACTGCTGAGGTTGACTGCTGAGAATATCTCTGGACAGGCTGCTGGGATGATTGCACAGGCAGGAGCTATGGAAATACAATGCCACGACTCATTTCTAGACAAGGTAGACTGATTACTTACATAGTTTAGATGACTGGAAGATGGCTAATGAGGAGTCCCTGCAATGAACATCCAGACAGACCACCGCTGCTCTTCCCTACTGAAATACCTTGCATCTCCTTCAAGAATTGGCAACAGGGACAAGCAGGACAGTGTCTAACTCAGGAAGACATGCAAAGAGGCCAGCCGTGTATGAAATCTATGGTAATGGGGCTCTTCATCTGGACTCTGTGTATGATGCAAACTCAAGCTGAATGTGTATGATATATGTAGTATGAATGTAGTAGATTTTACCTGAAGAGGGCTGGTGGGCTCCCCAGACTTGTCTGTGTCAGTAATACTTTTATTTCTTATGAAATCGCAATTGTACATCATCTTTTCTCAGAACTCTATATTGTGCAGTTGATCAAATATTCCTCCAGGAAATAGATGAATAAATTGACTACTGGATGTTACCGCTCCCCTTGCCCATCAGGTGTGTCCATACCCAGTCTTTCACTGTCAGCACTGATTGGACAGTGTAAGAGTGTGCGTGGAGATGCCCAATTGACAAGGAAAATGGTAACCCCGACTTAGCAATTAATTAGCACATTTCCTGAAGGAATAGCAGAGGAACAGCACAATGTTGAGTTCTAAGAAAATAATCTCAAGAATTAGTTTATGGGGAATGTAAGTATTTACTAGCACAGATATGTCAATAGAGCTGAGGGGGCCTCTTTAATGTCATAAGAGCAGTACCTCAGAATGGCTGGCAATGACAGTTACACTTTAAGAAACAGTATCTACCTCCTCATCAAACCCTGGAGCTGATGTAATAGATGATATATCTTGTCCGCTAAGATCCATAGTTGCTACACAAAGCATTAAAGTGGTTTTCTGGTTTGTATCAACATCCTTTAAAATAATAATGTGTAAAAGTGGCTGTGATTTTGTACTGTATGGCTTTTATCTTAATTGCTCCTATTTTTCTTTCTGGGCTGTGGTCACATGATCATGTCCATGCAGCTCTTTCTTATTTTGTCCATGGGCTGGGCAGTCATAGGGGAGTGTCTATCTAAGTAGCTGGGTGGGAGGAGCTATAAACTAACTGGGCATTATTAGGAGCAGTGCTGGAGCTGTGTCAGAGAAAGGAGAAGTGCAGTATGGGTTTGGTTGGGTACAGCAACAGGAAGTGCTACATACAGAATGTAACCAACAAGAGTCATTTGTGTACATGGTGAAAATGGGTCAGGAGAGTCCAAATGGGAAAGAAAGTCCTGCCAAAAATCAACAAGACTGATAAGGTGTGGAAAAACTAGCTTCAGTCAAAACTTCGTTTGACTGCTGTACGGAGATCTGTCTCCGTACAGCATTCAAATGTATTCAAATTCATTATCTCCAAAGTCTCGCGAGATTTTAGCGAAGAACTTCAGACTTCGATTGTACAACTTGATAACCATTTTAAAACTGCAATCCGGTCCCGAAGCCGACTTCGGATTGCTGTTTTAAAATGGTTTTCAAGTTGTATAATAGAAGTCTGAAGTTCTTCACCGAATTCTCGCGAGACTTCAGACTTAACAAATTTCACCTCCGCGCAGCCCATTATTTGAATGCTGTACAGGGACAGATCTCCATACAGCATTCAAATGAAGTTTTGACAGAAGCGACTTCAGATCTATGATCTGAAGCTCGCTTTGCTCAACACTACTATCATTCCTTTCCCATATAGTTTGCTTCAGTCAGAGTAATAGCCCTATAGAGTGAATCTGTATTAAATATCTTCATAGAGTTTGAAGCTCAGTTTTTCTGATACAGAACTCCAAAATTTCTGCAAAGACATTAAAGGGGTTTTCAGAGATTTTCATACTGATGAACTATCCTCAGGATGGGTCATCAGTATCTGATCGGCGGGGGTCCGACACATGGGACCCCTGACAATCAGCTGGCCCCTTTACACTGCCCAAGGTTTGGCAGATTATCACTAGCGAACGTTTGTATGGGTACTCTTTAGCGATAATCTGCCGGTGTAAAGGTGCCGCAGATTACCTAATGAACAAGAGAAATGGATAATAGGATCGTTTGTGTGATCACCTAAATCATCATTTGCTGGCAGCAGATTGTGGTGTCTAATTGCGCTCTGCTACAGACAAACAATGATTTTGTATGGGGACTGGTGATGGCATTAGCGATCACCCCTCCCCTTTCTGAGGAGCATGCGATTGTCAAGGGGGAACGCTTCCTTCCCAACAATCGTCAGCTCTATTGGACCATGTAGAGGGGCCTTTAGGATTGTTTGAAATATTGGTGCAGGGGCTCTGTATTAGGACAATGGAACTTCAGTCGCTGTAAAGATAAATTAAAGGCTATGTACACATTCAGAGGCAATTTTTGTTTATCATTGCATTTTACTCATTTTTGGCTAAAAATAATTTTTTTAATTGGCCTTTATTAAAATATTGAGCTGTTCTGTCACAAAAAGTTAACTGTTTTTCTAGCTGTGTGACTGATACTTTGGGTCATCTAATAACCCTTATCTGTAAATTTCTAAGAAGTCATAAACACTTATTTAGGCCACATTCTTATCAATAAGATAGGAACTGAGCTATAATGAGTGTTTATAATGTCAGAGAGCAGAGATAAGGAGCCTATAGGTTCCCCAACTTACAGAAAAGAGAGCATCTCAGCTATGTACACAAAAAAGGATTCCATATTTTTAATAAAGACCAATTGAAAAAAATATTTTTAGCTCAAAATGAGTACAATGCAATAATAAAAAAAGGCCACCAAGGGTGTACAAAGCCTTTAAGTAGTGAATAACTACAGGATATTGGACCTATTTATATTAGGGCTATATTCACACAGCCAAAAAATGAAGCTGAAAATTAGTGGTAGCTCAGCCCCCAAGAGTAGCTCATTTTCCGTGAATACCACCAAATACACTCTAGATATGCTTCCTACTAATAAATTTACTTTACCCCTTTGTCTATTGACATCATTGGGGAATGCATGTCCACTAGGGCATGTATTTCCTACTGAAATCAATGCGAAGCTGTTGATGGTGTTTTTTAAATTGGCTGTTTTACATGGTGGATTATGCAATCCACCATGTAAAACATGTTTTGGGAACATTTTTTATCTTTGCATTTCACAGATTTTGGTCAAAAAAGAATATTTTTTTTTAGTTGGTCTTTATTATTATTATTTTTTAATTAGATTTTTATTTTTCTCTTATCAAATACAATATACGACAATAACACAGTAAAACCTCTACCAAATAAAGCAATTTCATAAAGCATTAACCCCCTAGTTCCCCTGGTGGAGTGAGGTAAAAAAAAAAGGAAGAAAAAGGGACCCAACCCTGCAACCATCTACCATAAAGACCTCAATTTAGACCATACGTCTAGTTTATTTTGGAAAGTGTATCTAATCTTTTCATATGCCTTTACTTTGTTAACCAAGCTAGATCAGTTATTAATATTAGCAGCTCTGGCCACCCACCCACGTGCTATAATGACTCTAGCCAGCATGAGCACCATAGAGAGAGTAAGACCAGGCTGAACCCTAGTCTTTCTCTATATCCCCCAGTATCGCCACTTTAACAGTAAAGGGCAACTGTACCCCGTCCTGCCAAAATGCCTGAACACAACTACAGTTCCAGCAAAGATTCATGAAGTCGGCGAACTCGTGGTCCCCCCAGGGCAACCCGAATTAGACTCCCCATGCATCCTTACTATTCGAACAGGGGATAAATATAGCCAGTGTACAAATTTAGTGTACAATGTAATTAACATTCACTGAGCATCTGCTCATATTCCTATAAATCATATCCATATCTATCTGTACTAGTCCAGGGGCCTCACAGCGCCATCTTCCCTGCTAGGAAATAACACTCTACCAGCCATGCCATGGATCAGTGCCCTATATATATGTGCTAATTTAACCTTAAATTTAATTAGCAGTTGGTCTTTATTAATAAAAAGTTTTTAAGTTTTTGTTATACAGCCTTACTTTCAGTTTGATAAGAATTTAGCTATAATGAGTGTTTATGAGCTGTCAGCAGAACAGAGTTAAGGGCTACACATCGATGCGCCATAGCAGCTTCCTGGTGGATTTAGTGTGAAGCAGAAATAAATCGTCTGTAGATACATGGAACGTGAAGGATGTAGGACAAAAACTCTTTTCAGATTTTAAACACCTATTGAAAAAATACATTTTTAGCCCAAAATGAGTAAAATGCAACAATAATAAAAAATTGGCCCCAAAGGTGTTCATAGCCTAAATGCTGCACATTTCTAGTCTAGTTTGTGTTCTAATTCCAAACCATTTTTAAAATCTCTGCATTCTTTATGTACATACGTTTTCAGCCTCTGGATGTACACAAAGAATATTTCATTTCACAGCAAGCAGAGATTTTGAAAATGGTAAAGAATGGAAACACAAAGTTTATTGGAAAGTTGCAGAACTTTTCATAATAAAGCGATTTAGCTTTATGTAAGTACATAACCATGAACCCCCCTTTATAGGGGTTCTCAAGCTCTATAAAATTAATGACCTTGTTAAGTGCTGTGTGGCAATCATCGTTTGTATGGGGCAAATAATTGTTAATACGATTATTTGTCCCTATACAACTTTCATTTGTCAGCAGCACATCCCCTGTTAACATAGGGCGATCTGCTGCTGACAAATTATTTTTGTTTGCTTGTTCATCAGGTGATCGCTGGCACATTTACTGTACACAGGGCAATTATTGGGAACGAGTGTTTAAATGCTTATCCCCAGTAATTGACCCAGTGATCAGCCTGTATTATTGGACCATTAGGGTATGGCCCATTTAATCAGCATGCACTGGTGTCAGGAGTCTGAATCCCACTAATCTGATATTGAGGGCTTTTCCTAAGACCATCAATTTTCTAGGAATTGAGAACTTTAATACTAGGGCAACATTATAAATGCAAATGTATTTTCGGAACCCTAAAAAAAAATTTTTGGCAGTTTTTTTTGCATATTTGCATGTCTTCTGTGTTTTGTACCCACTACTGCTTTTGGCTATCAAATCATAGGCCAATTCTGATGCAAAATAGGGACCATGTCATACATAAGATAATGGAAGATTGGTAACACTGACTGTATATTTTATAAAATTCAATATTTTTACAGCTTTGGACAAATTAAATTTAATATTTTACTTTGTTTGAACATTTTGTGTGGTTTCATGTTTTGGTTCTTGCTTTTAATATTAATAAAGATAAAACTTTGATACAATTTGGGGTTCATCAACTCTATCTGATTGTGTGAGAACTTGTGGGTATAGACAAAAAAAATAGAAGACTCCTTACAAAAAGAAGTATAGCTAATCCAATATCTGTCCTTCATACTCAGAGTACCAGGACGATGAGATATGGGGGGCTGCTTGCTGGGGCTCCTTGCTCTGCAAAGTGAGTATGCTTCTGTAATAAAGTTTGCAGCAGTGTTCTTTTCATGTCACAGGCAAAGACAACTAAGCAGTTGTACAGCTAAGGACCCCCAAATAACTCCCCATAGCTCAGATTTCTAACGCTTTACTGTTATAGGCAGAGGGTGTGGAACCACTGTACCAACCAATTGGTTTGGCTTAGTGCCAACTCTAAGGGCATTATCCTGGCAGTCCCCTAGTATTCACCCTTTAACCCCTATACAGGGATCTGAGCTGGGGAGTGTGCATGTGCCTTAATAACAGGCCTGGATGACCTCGTAATACAGCGAAAGATGCAGCCTAAGAGAAGCGGGGTTGAGTACCATAGCGCTCATGCCTGGGGCACCACTATAACAATATCCTTCTTATAATCTCCCTTCTTTGGTCTGGATTTTTTCAGGAATTTCTTGTGTAGATGTTTTCCAAGGACTCCCAGGATCTTTTATTCAGGGCCAAAGCCATTCCATCAAGAAAAACATTTTGCCTCTGATCTTTTTACTGAAAATATCATTCACCTCATGGACATTTTCATCACTGACTGGAGAAACAACAGGAGAGGAACCTCTGCAATAGCGATTGAAGATCACAGGTTTGAAGTGTGAAACATGGAAATAATTAGTAGGCATTAACATAGAGACAGGGAGAAGCAAACGTGTAGCAGACTGGATTCAACTTCCTAATGGCTTGAAATGGACCAAGAAAAAGAGGAGCCAGTTTGTAAGATGATACCTTGAGTCTGATGTTTTAACGGACAGACATACCTTGTCACCAGGAGAGAATTGAGGTGGAGGACTCCGTTTTATCTGCAATTTTTTTCATATGAGCAGTGGTTTTTACAAGAGCGGCGTTAGAGTCATGTCAGATCTGAGAGATTTTCAACTGAAGAATTAGCTGCCGACACACCCAAGGTAACAGAAGTAGCAGGAGGAACTCTGAGTTGATAACTAGAGATGAGCAAATTTCTCAAAAATTTGAAATTTTGTTCGATCCGTGGTGAATCGCATTAAAAAACGTCTATTTCCTGGCTGCAGAGAGCCTGTATAGTGGTGTAGAACACTGTGCCTTGCAGTAACACGCATAGGGAGTCTGCTGTGCTAGTGAAACAATACTGTGAGTCAGTATGACATGTAGATGACAGGTGTGGCTCTTAGAATCACTGCATATTTCACTTATTTGGGCAGTTACGGAGTCAAAACTGACCAAATAACTCAAGTGTGAACTCAACCTTACAGGTCAATTTTAGCGCCAGGTATAAAGAACCGTGCAGAGGCCCAAGATCCTACTTATAGCGTGAAAGAGCGCACTCCTTTTACACTGATTCCACATAGATTTCTACAGAACCTGTTCGATTAAACGCTTATACAAGTATAGCCCCCCTGACAGAGTGGAGTGTGTGTCAGCAGTAAGTTTGTGTTGACATCACTGATTAATTTGCCCTTCCTCTGATCCTTCAGAACAATAACCCCCCAAAAATGGATCTTGTCTGTGGAGCATCCGCCTTCACTCGGTCAGCTTTTGGTCAGTAATCCATCAGTATTGCTAAAGCCAAAAAATCAGTAGTGGATCCAAAACAGGGATGAGACGTGAATGGAATATTTGCATGTCTTCTGTGTTTTGTACCCACTACTGCTTTTGGCTATCAAATCATAAGCCAATTCTGATGCAAAATAGGAACCATGTCAGGCAGGCCTTACAGCTGTTACATAGACCGGATACACTGTGCATCTCATTTTTTCCTTCCTTATGACAGATCAGAAGAAGGGTCAAATAAATAATGTCAGCCAGGCCGAAAGGCAAAATAGTGGGGAGGGTGGGAACAGCATGAGAAGTACACAAAGCGGCACAATGACATAGTGGTGAAGTGGAAGCAGCATGAGGAGACCAATGGCAGAGTCTGAATGTGGCGGCAGCATCAGGACGGGGCCACAGAGTGGCACAATGACAGTGTGGATGTGGCAGCAGCAGTATCAGGAGGCCACAGAGTGGCACAATGACAGAATGTCGAGGTTAGTGGCAGCAGCATCAGGAGGAGGCCACAGTGTGGCACAATGTGGAGGTGGCAGCAGCATCAGGAGGCTACAGAGTGGCACAATGACAGATTGTGGAGATAGGGGCAGCATCAGGAGGAGGCCACAGAGTGGCACAAGGACAGAGTGTGGAGGTGGCAGCAGCATCATCAGGAGGCCACAGAGTGGAACAGAGTGTGGAGGTGGTGGCAGTAGCATGAAGAGGAGGCCACAGAGTGGCACGATGACAGAGTGTGGAGGTGGCAGCAGCAGCAGCATCAGGAGGAGTCCACAGGGTGGCACAATGACAGTGTGGAGTTGGTAGCAGCAGCATCAGGAGGTCACAGAGAAGTACAATGACAGAGTGTGGAGATGGCAGCATCAGGAGACCACAAAGTGGCACAATGACAGAGCGTGGAGGTGGCGGCAGAAGCAGCATCATGAGGAGGCCACAGAGTGGCACGATGACAGAGTGTGGAGGTGGCGGCAGCAGCATCAGGAGCAATCCACAGGGTGGCACAATGACAGTGTGGAATTTGTAGCAGCAGCATCAGGAGGTCACAGAGTAGTACAATGACAGAGTGTGGAGATGGCAGCAGCATCAGGAGACCACAAAGTGGCACAATGACAGAGCGTGGAGGTGGCGGCCGCAGCAGCATCAGCAGGAGGTAACAGGGTGGCACAATGACAGTATGGAAATGGCAGCAGCAGCATCAGGAGGCCACAGAGTGGCACAATGACAGAGGGTGGAGGAGGCGGCAGCAGTAGCATCAGGAGGAGGCCACCGGGTGGCACAATGACAGTGTGGAGGTGGCAGCAGCAGCATGAGGAGACCACAGAGTGGAACAATGACTGTGTGGAGGTGGCAGCATCAGGAGGCCACTGAGCGGCAAGGTGACATAGTGTTGAGGTAGCAGCAGCATCAGGAGACCACAAAGTGGCAAGGTGACAGTGTGGAAGTGAGAGCAGCATCAGGAGACCACAAAGTGGCAAGGTGACATAGTGTGGAGGTGGCAACAGCATTAGGAGACCACAGAGTGACTCGGTGACAGAGTGGGGTGGCAATACCAGTACCAGCTGAACATAGTGGGTGAAAGAAGGAGCACTTGGCAGATGTGTGGTATCAGGCGGGTGGCAGCATCAGAACAGTAGCTGAGGCAGATAGCCAGAAGAAACCGGCCTCTTTTGTCAAAGTGTTGGTGTGGCACCATGGATGATCTAGTCCAGTGATGCTCAACCTGCGGCCCTCCAGCTGTTGTAAAACTATGACTCCCACAATGCCCTGCTGTAGGTTGATAGCTGTAGGCTGTCCGAGAATGCTGGGAGTTGTAGTCTTGAAACAGCTGGAGGGCCGCAGGTTGAGCATGCCTGATCTAGTCTGATGCATCAAGCATTGGTGGGTGGAAATCCTGGCTGATCCACGCCTGATTCATCTTGTGGACAGACAGGTTCTTCTTGGGGTAACTATGGCCCCCGCCGCACAAAACACCCACTCTGATGCCACACTACTGGACGGGCAGGACAGCTTTTCCAGGGCAAACTCTGCCAGTTGCAGCCACAAATCCAGTTTGGCTGCCCAGTAGTCCAGCAGATCTTCAATGTGGGTTGGCAGGGTACTTTCCAAGTATGCCACCACTTGCTGGTCCAAGTCCTGCTCCAGGTCTAGCTGCTGCTGGTGAGTAGTTGCTCATCAGCGACTCTAGACTCAAGTTGCTGCTGATGGAGCTGGAGCTGTTCCTACCCCCCAACCTGCCATAGCAGCCATGGCAGAGGAACGTAAGCACAGAGGGCCCCCCGTCAGACGTGCAAGAGGATAGATGATAGCGCAGATAGGCAGTGGCCAACTGACTACATAGGATGTCTTTATAGTAGTTCAGTTTGGCCTCCCTCTCAGCGGGTGTAAAAAAAAAGCCCCCATTTTGGATCGGTAGCAAGGGTCCAACAAGGTGGAGAGCCAGAAGTCATTCCTCTGACCAGGGGTGTAGCTATAGGGGGTGAAGAGGTAGCAGTCGCTACCGGGCCCAGGAGCCTGAAGGGGCCTAAAGACACTTGTGCCGCATAAGAAGATACATAAAGCACTGAGGGAAGGGGGGCCTAAGCTAAACTCTTTCACCAGGGCCCATTAGCCTTTAACTACGCCCCTGCCTCTGACGAATGATGACAATTCGGCTGTCACTATGCAAGCAAGTGAGCATACTAGTAGGGACTCCCTGCCTCCATCTCCACTGCATACTGCCACGGTGTGTTTGGATCCCCTGCCTCGTCTTCCTCATCGCCCTGTAGCTCCTCTGGCTGCTCCTGCTCCTCCTCTCCTGTCACCTGTGTAGAAAAACCACCCATTTCGCTACACATTGCTTGTGCTCCAATGTCCTCCTCCCCCTCCTCCTCCTCCTCCAGTTCAGCCCCCACAGGGCTCATGTGGACGTGAAATCTAGGTGCCACGTCTCACTCTCCAGTTCCCTGACCAGCCAGGTGTCTCACATGAGCTGCCACTGGCTGACATCGAAGTTACACAGGGTAGTACTGTCCGCTTAGATCATCAAGAAATCGTTTATGGCATTTCTCTGTTCATATAGTCGGTCCAACATATGTAGGGTGGAATTCCAATGGGTGGAAACGTCGCATATCAGCCTATGTTGGGGATGCCGTTCTGCCGCTGCAGCTCAAGGAGGGAGGGTGTGCTTTGTGGTGTACGAGTGGCTGAGCTGCATGCAAAGTTTCCTGGCCATTTTTAGGATGTCTTGCAGATTGGTGGAAGACTTCAGGAACTGCTTGACAACCAGATTAAACAAGTGTGCCATGCAGGGCGTATGGCTCAGCCCTCCTTGATGCAGCGCCGACACCATCTTCTTCCCGTTGTCGGTCACCATGGTTCCGATATTGAGTTGTCGCTTAGAAAGCCAGGATTCGATTTCTTGATAAAGGACACGGAGCAGTTCCTGCCCTGTGTGACTCCGTTCGCCCAGGCAAATGAGGTGCAGAACAGCATGACACCGCTGTGCCCTGCACATGTGGTATGCTGGAGGAGCACTGAATTTTCTGTGCAGTGGAGGCTGAAGACACGGTTGAGAATGAGGAGGCAGAGGCGGACATTGTCGCAGGACCAACGGCGTGAGAACGTGGAGGCGGAAGCAGCGTCACCTAGCCAAGTTGCTGGTGTGGCTATGCAGGACATCACTGGGCTAGCTGGCTGCTGATTGGCTGCATGCATGGCATTGTGGGTGATCCCTCATACCCAGAGTTCCTTGCTCCAAGTCCTAACACGTGCAGCAGCCATTTTAGGAAAAAATGCAAACTATTACAACGAAATTCAAGGAAATTCTGATTCGGTAAAAATCTAATTTTTCCTGAAATTCAGATCGAATTCCACTTCGTCAACTTCGATTCGCTCATCTCTATTGATGACCATACACCACATAAAAGGAGACTTACCCATAGACTCACTAGAATGATTATTGTCGGAGAAATCCATGGAAGAAGAGCTCTGTAGTGCTTCCATGGGCTTCCGATCTATGCTATCCGATCTATGCCTCCGTTCTGCTCCGCACCGTATCTTCTGTATTGCGGACTTATTCAAGTGAATGGATCTGCATCCATGATATGGCGTGCACACAGTTGGTTGTATAGCTGATCTGGAGAGATTCCCTTTAAAGATAAGTTCTGTGAATTCCTATTGTACACTATGGGTTATTGAGCTCCTACACACTTACTGTAGGTGATATATTAGAAAATACCCAGCAGAGGGCAATAGATGTCCATACAATACATATTTATATGAAAAATCCTTAATATACTGATCTTTGTTACAGTGATTCAAGCAGAATTACAATAAAGCATCATCTATGTAACATTATAAGCCTATGTCTATGATCATTTTCAAATTTTTTTTTAATAGCTTTAACATATTCTGCAGCACAGTACTCACAATATAATAACTAGCATCAGTAGGGCTACACAGAGACATTCACCATAGAAGGGCATGAAATATTGCTGTGACATTCGCTTCCTACTTGATGTGGCAGGTTTCTAGAACTATGGAGACTTTTTTTTAAATGCACATTTGTAAAGGTTGTATGGGTGCACTGACCTAGAGACTGCTGCTAATAAGATGGTTAAGAATGTTATGTCTTCTCATGTATGGTTAGGTATAACACTATAACTCCAGACCCAAGCAACCATCACTCGGCAGGGACGGGTCCAAACCTTGAGCTTGGCTCCTTCTTGTGAATGAGCAATTCATCAGTAAGAGAGTTTGTAGAGGTAAGCAGCCTGTGATCGCCTACAGCCAAAAGTTTGGCACCAAAGAGAGAAAAACGGTAGAAATTTATCAGACTGAGTGTAGTAACAGACTAATATACAGAAGGTTAAGCAGTCATATTGGAGGGCGTGAGGAACAGACTGTGGAGGTAACGCTCATGTTTTGGCTAATCTACAGCTCTTTGCTGGGTTTAAACAGCCACAGGTCCCCAGTCAACCTGGAGCTCCAGGTTGACTCTCTGTACGTCATACAGGTATCAGGTGACTTGATGCCACATTATCATTACTGTATGGTAGATTACTATCTGACATTTGTTTTTGTACTACCTGTTATTGTCCAACCTGGACTATACACATTGTGTCCTTACTTGTGGACTCTGGTGGGAGCTGTGTGTGTCTGGTTTTATTTTGTACGAGAACTTGGTCCATTGTATACAATTTTTAAGCTGTTTGTGTGTCTTCATGTTTCAATAAATTTACATGCTTTTACATTTGCAGATGTGCACTTTATTGCGGTTTTCTTGGGTCAGTTGGCCCGTTTCTGTTGATCATCCTTAGAACACATGTCAACCATCCCATCAAACCTGACTCCAGAAAATGCACAAAAGGGGTCACATTGAGCCCCATAAAAAATCGTGGTCAATTCATACATGTACTGCATCTTAATGTAAGGAACATTTAATGAAGGAGCATAATGTGTGACCAATATAACAAAATGTAATATAGAATTACCCCTTTTGTGTTACAACCAAGAACTAGTCTGACTTCACTCCATGAAGAGACACGTGGGACAGCTGGATGGCCTCGGGATACACTATAATTTAATATGAGTGAATTATAAGGCAGTGTCTCCAGTAGTGACATTCACAGTTCAACAGGACTGTACCTGCCCTCTAAGTTGGATGTCAGCTGGAGCAGGCTCCAGAAGACAGCATGATGAGACAATGAATGCTTATAATAAGGCCTCGTTTACATCTCCGTTTGTGGATCCATGAGTTCCAACAGGCTACTCGGTGTCAGAACAGGTTGCCAGATCTCACGGATCCGGTGTTGCCGAATCCTCTACTTTACCGCCTGATCCCCTTTGGCTGCACTGGGATTCGGCAGTGATCCGGCTGATTTCCGGCAAAAATGCCATGTTTCGGCTGTACATAATCTATTGCATGCAGTGGTTTTCTTCTGGCTGAAACGCAACATTTTTGCTGGAAATCGGCCAGATCACCAATGGACCTCATTTCAGTCAATGGGGATCCAGTGATGAAGTAGAGGATATGGCAATGCCTGATCCATGAGATCTGGCAGGCATCTCTGTGTTGACACAGCCTGTCGTATCCACAAATGCAGATGTAAACGAGGCCTAAGGTTAATTTGTAAGACATACTGAAGGATCACATTGTAATGGATGAATCTTGTTTTTTTATCTGTGGGATGGCAGGTATCTAGCTTACACTGTACACTAGACATCAATGGTATATGGTATGTTTTTATTCACTGTACTTCACTGTATTATTTTTAAAACGTTTTTAAAGTTTCATTCAGTGCAGCACATATCCTTTTATCTAGCATCCTGATTTCAATGGTTTCCTGTTCCAGCCACACACTTGCTAACACTTTAACACCACCACCACCAAAGGCAAAAAGTGGCTGTGGGTGCCTTTCACCTCCCTTAAATGTGCCTGGAGTTGTGTGGCTGTGAGATGGGGAACCAGCTCTCCTTGTCTGAACACTGTGTAGATTAAATTAAATGTTCTGGACTTACATTCTGCTGTTTTGCCAAAAGATGCCTCTGTTTCCTAAACACAGCTACAGACTGCATATAAATATATATCTCCATATTCATGAGAGGGGTAGAGTTACAAGTCTGGAGAGGAAGGCAGCAGCTGTCTTAGATTGAGGCTGAGAGAGACACTGAGGAACTGTGTGAGCAGAGAATCTGATGGCATCCAGGTGTGAGAGCATCCCTCTGACCAGAGCTGCAGCTAAGTGAAGCTGATCGTGTCCAAGACCCTGATCCTGTCCAGAGGAAGGAAGATTGCTGCCAGGAACGCTGATGAGAGCAGTGGAACAAAGCAACATACACTCCGGTACCGCATGCTTATGGAGAGACATTTGTTCTGTTCAAAGTCACCAGCGGATGCAAAGCAGACCCGGGTAGGTAAGATTCTGCACGCACCTCATCACAGTGTTGGCGCCTAAAGAGTGAGACTAGGCCTGTAGTCTGTTAGTTAGGGTTTATGTTTGTGTCAGGCAGGGGTCAAGTCCTGGGTAAAAAAGTGTGGGAACTCACCCAAGTGCCTCTATGTGACGTCACGGCGTGCGGCGTACGCAAAGGGCAGGGGAGGTCGGGAGGAGGAGCAAGCAAGTACGGTATTTTTCGCCCTAGGTTTTAGAGGGGGACAATAAGAAAAAAATATTTTTCATTACTCCTCAGGTCAGACCACCAATCAGACCCCCAATGTTAATCAGACCTCAGCTAGCAGCCCCAATAAGATCCCCAATGTTAATAAGACCCCAATAAGAGGTCAGATCACACCTCAGCTCAGACCCCAATATGAATGACCCCCAATCAGACCTCAGATAAGAGCTTCATGCCATATATCAGCCCCCAGTGCCTCTCTATTAGCCCCCAGTGCCTCTCCATTAGCCCCCAGTGCCTCTCACCAGCCCCCAGTCAGTGCCTCTCACCAGCCCCCAGTCAGTGCCTCTCACCAGCCCATAAAATATATATATATAAAAAAAACACGTACCCTATTCTGCTCCTGGATGCTGCCGCTCCTCTCTTCCTGCTGTCGGCTGTGCTGTGAAGGCTGCGCACAGCGTGAGGTCACAGAGCGCCTCATGCCTGTGTGCAGCCCTGACAGCCGACAGCCGAGAACCAGGAAGCGGGGAGTACAAAGCCTTCACTGCTTCCTGGTCCTTTTGCCCTTAAAGAGAACGGCGTTCTTGCTATGAAGAAAGTGCAGGAACGCCGTTCCCACCCGTTCTCACAGGACTCGAGCCCTGGTGTCAGGCCACATATGTTACTACTGTTAATTTCAAGGACTCCATAACTTAAAGTGACATTTCATATTGGAGAGCTGATAAAATTCTCATAAACTCAAGCCAGGTTGGCTCAGGAGAAATACTCAGGCACGTGCTACCGGACCAGTTATGGGAGGGGGAATACTATAGAACTTGGTAAGATTGTAAGCTGTGGTGCTGCACTGCAGGCTAGCCCGTATCACACCCCCATACAGTGGTTCTTGTTTTTAGGGTAATAACAGGTGTGGCAGTTTAGTTGTGCCCGCCATTAGGTAAATTACTGCACATTGCTCTTTCATCCGTCGGAGGGTGCCATGCTGTGCAGCACAAGGGTCTCGGCCTTCAGTCTGGGTGTATGTAATATTATTGTATCTTCCCAGCATTTATGGTTGTGATAATTGCCACAGTTAAGTAAAATCCTGTTTTGGCAAAAGCTGATGTTGGGGTTGCTTTCCTCGTTCGTGACTTCGATGTATTCTGGGGAGCCCACCCCGGTACACAGTTTACATGGCATTCATCATCCGGTTCTGCAGGGCATTGTTCACATTGAAGAGGTCATCAATGTGGGATGTGGCCACTTCTATGCCTTTCTGTGACTCTTCCAGTCTCACTGTATCTCTGTTGCAACCTGCTGATAACACTCTGTGACACGCTAAGCTCAGTGGCCACTTCTGTCGGAGAACATCCTACTTGAAGTCTCTATGGCTATGGCTAGAAGTAGCTTTGTGTGAAACTTAAGTTGGGCATTTCTGCTGCATGTGGTCAGTGTACTTTGATATGCTTGTTATTCATTTACCTTTGTGAGTAATTTTCATCTCGATTTTTATGAATCCAGCTGTACTACAGTATCTTTGAATCGTCTTGTCTTCCCCTTTTTCTACTGACAGGGTTCTTGGAGAGGAAAGTTTCGAGAGTTGAGTCCACACGAATGACCACTTTTGGAGTAATATGGTGAAAAAGATGTTCTGAGTGATGTACACTGGGACTAATATGTGCTTTCTGAAAGTGAGACTGAGATTGTTCTTGCTGTTTTCTGAAAACTTGAGTAGCACAGTTTTGCTATTTTTTTTTTTTTTTGGGGGGCTTGAGCTGTATCACAGGAGGTGTGTGCACTGTGTATTCAGGGGCCTTTTATGCTCATGTCTTGTCTCTTTAAGGGGCATGTCTTAATGTGTTTTAGTTGTCCTCATCTGCCTAATTATTAAAAAGTAAAAAATTGGATGACAACCAGTATGGCTACTATAACAGCTTTCATAGGCTTCACCACCCAGCTTTTCTAGACTCCTAAGAGGCAATCTAAAAGAGCAAAAAGGTCCAGCACTGGAAATTGTAAAAATTCTAAAATTCCTTTATTAATCCATGGAAAAAGTGATGATTAAATAAATGTTTCGAGCGCAAAAAGCACTCTT
Organism: Bufotes viridis; assembly: GCA_033119425.1. Taxonomy (NCBI): domain Eukaryota; kingdom Metazoa; phylum Chordata; class Amphibia; order Anura; family Bufonidae; genus Bufotes; species Bufotes viridis. The sequence goes on along the minus strand of CM065594.1, from coordinate 83,674,348 downwards.
ATTCAGGGCATAAGAACAGATCGCAATGTCACCTCCTTTTGTATCCACTAGTGATAAGCGAGCATGCTCGGCCGAGTATTGGTTTGGCTCGAGCATCGCTATGCTCGGTGCTCGGCTTTGCTCGGCCGAGCACCACGTGTATTCGTCGCATTGTTCGAGTCTCCTTCCCACACGTTTGGCGCCTTCTAAGCAGCCAATCAAGGTCCAGGTAAGTAATTCCCCTCAGTGTAAGGCCATATCCATGTTAGTTGTAAGCCTTACACTGATTGGCTGGCCGGAACACGTGATACCATTTCATATAGGAGCTGAGGCCCGGCTCTCGGCTCATTCAGCGTCAGGGAGAGCAGACAGTAGGCAGGGACAGATAGCGTTTTGCTCTAAACTTACTGATTTTACTCCAAAAACCTTATTAAAAAACCTAACAGTCCTTTTAAGGACTACAGTGTGTGTTTGACAGCAGTGCAGCACCTTTTTTTTTTTTTAAAGAAGGGGTTTGCTTTACAGGGACAGGCGTCATCAGATAGTGCACTTGAAAATGCTTTTTAACTACCCAAACTTCTAAAAGACAGAAAGATTTCAGATTAGTGATATCTACAATATGCCAACATAAAGCAGTGTGTTGGGCAGATATTATAAAAAGGGGCTTATTCACTACAGTGTTCCTGGTACTGAGATATGCACTGCACCATCATAAAGCAGTGTGTTGGGCAGACATTATAAAAAGGGGCTTATTCACTACAGTGTGCCTGGCAGGGCTGCCATCAGAAATTTCGGGGCCCCTTACACAGCTCAAGGCCTGGCCTTTTGCCCCCACACGGTCCTGAGGACGGCGATACAAACAGATCACTATGGAGATGCCCAGTGGCGTACACACAAACCATGGGGCCCCCTCTTCGTCGTTTGCCCCCCCCCCCCAACCCGCTGGATCATCATTATCTCATAACTGTCTGAGTACAGATGTTATAGATGTTACCTGCAGTCCTATGTAACACCCCACATAACACATCTATTGTGTTATGTGGGGTGTTACATAGGACTGCAGGGAACATATACTACATTATCTGCGCACAGACAGTTATCACTGTTATCTGGTCTGTTACATAGGACTGCAGGTGACAAATTAAAATGTAGCTGCCAAATTTAAAATACATAGGATTATGATAAAATGATAAATACTTGGGGGGGAGATGAGACGCAGGTGACAGTAGTGAATCCAGCACCACCTACCTCTTACATCCAGTTTCCTCTTCTCCTCCGTTTGACCCTGACCGCCATGACAAATTCCTCCAGCCGCATCTCATCTCTGCAGAGTTTGTTACACAGACATGTTAGATTTCTCATAATTGGGGTAATTTATCAAACTGGTGTAAAGTAATTTGCCCCCCACACTGCCTCATATTAATTAATTTGCCTCCCCACACTGCCTCATATTAATTAATTTGCCTCCCCACACTGCCTCATATTAATTCATTTGCCCCCCCCTATTGCTCCATAATAATTAATTTGTCCCCACACTGCCCCCATATTAATTAACCACTTCAGCCCCCCTAGCTTAAACACCCTTAATGACCAGGCCACTTTTTACAATTCCGCACTACACTACTTTCACCGTTTATTGCTCCGTTATGCAACTTACCACCCAAATGAATTTTACCTCCTTTTCTTCTCACTAATAGAGCTTTCATTTGGTGGTATTTCATTGTTGCTGACATTTTTACTTTTTTGCTATTAATAAAAATTTAACGACATTTTTGCAAAAAATGACATTTTTCACTTTCTGTTGTAAAATTTTTCAAAAAAACTACATTTCTATATAAATTTTCTCTAAATTTATTGTTCTACATGTCTTTGATAAAAAAATCCAATAAGTGTATATTTATTGGTTTGGGTAAAAGTTATAGCGTTTACAAACTATGGTGCAAAAAGTGAATTTCGGCATTTTGAAGCAGCTCTGACTTTCTGAGCGCCTGTCATGTTTCTTCAGGTGCTAGAATGCCAGGATAGTATAAATATCCCCCAAATTACACCATTTTAGATAGAAGACACCCCAAAGTATTCGCGGAGGGGCTTGGTGAGTTCATGTATCATTTCATTTTTTTTCACAAGTGAGCGGAAAATGACACTTTCTGAGAAAAAAAAAGTTTCAATTTCTGATAACTTCTGGCAAAAAAAAAAAAAATCTCAGACGGACTCACTATGCCCCTCAGTGAATACCTTGGGGTGTCTTTTTCCGAAATGGGGTCATTTGTGGGGTGTGTTTACTGTTCTGGCATTTTGGGCGGCCTAAATTGTGAGACAGCCATGTAAATACCTCCTAAAGGTACCCGTTGGAATTTGGGCCCCTTTGCGCACCCAGGCTGCAAAAAAGTGTCACTAATGTGGTATCGCCGTACTCAGGAGAAGTAGGGCAATGTGTTTTGGGGTGTATTTTTACATACACCCATGTTGGGTGAGAGAAATATCTCTGTAAATTGTCAACTTTGTATAAAAATTTTTAAAAGTTGTCGCTTACAAAGATATTTTTCACACAAAGTATGGGTATATATAAAAATACACCCCAAAACACATTGCCCTACTTCTCCTGAGTACGGCGATACCACATGTGTGCCACTTTTTGCAGCTTGGTGCGCAAAGGGGCCCTAAAACCAATGAGTACCTTTAGGATTTCACAGGGCATTTTTACGCATTTGGATTCCAGACTTCTTCTCACGCTTTAGGGGCCCCTAAAATGCCAGGGCAGTATAAATACCCCACATGTGACCCCATTTTGGAAAGAAGACACCCCAAGGTATTCTGTGAGGGGTATGGTGAGTTCATGTAAAATTTTATTTTTGTCACAAGTTAGTGGAATATGAGACTTTGTAAAAACAAAATTAAAAACAAAAAAACAATTTCCGCTGACTTGTGCCAAAAATAAAAATTCTGTGGACTCACCATGCCCCTCACAGAATACCTAGGGGTGTCTTCTTTCCAAAATGGGGTCACATGTGGGGTATTTATACTCACCTGGCATTTTAGGGGCCCCTAAAGTGTGAGAATCCAAATGCATAAAAATGGCCTGTGAAATCTTAAAGGTACTCATTGGTTTTAGGGCCCTTTGCATCTTGGCTGCAAAATGTCACACATGTGGTATCGCCGTACTCAGGAGAAGTGGGGCAATGTGGTTTGGGGTGTATTTTTACATATACCCATGCTGCGTGTGAGAAATATCGCTGTAAACGACAACTTTTTAAATTTTTTTATTCAAAGTTGTCAATTTACAGAGATATTTCTCTCACCCAGTATGGGTATATGTAAAAATACACCCCAAAACACATTGCCCTACTTCTCCTGAGTACGGCGATACCACATGAGTGACACTTTTTGCAGCCAAGATGCGCAAAGGGGCCCTAAAACCAATGAGTACCTTTAGGAGGGCATTTTTACGCATTTTCTTCTCACGCTTTAGGGCCCCTAAAATGCCAGGGCAGTATAAATACCTCACATGTGACCCCATTTTGGAAAGAAGACACCCCAAGGTATTCCGTGAGGGGCATGGCGAGTTCATAGAAGATTTTTTTTTTGGCACAAGTTAGTGGAAATTGATTTTTATTGTTTTTTCTCACAAAGTCTCCCTTTCCGCTAACTTTTGACAAAAAGTTTAATTTTTCATGGACTCATTATGCCCCTCAGCGAATACCTTGAGGTGTCTTCTTTCCAAAATGGGGTCACATGTGGGTATTTATACTGCCCTGGCATTTTAGGGCCCTAAAGCGTGAGAAGAAAAATGCGTAAAATGCCCTCCTAAAGGTACTCATTGGTTTTAGGGCCCCTTTGCGCATCTTGGCTGCAAAAAAGTGTCACTCATGTGGTATCGCCGTACTCAGGAGAAGTAGGGCAATATGGTTTGCGGTGTATTTTTACATATACCCATGCTGGGTGAGAGAAATATCTCTGTAAATTGACAACTTTGAATAAAAAAATTTAAAAAGTTGTCGTTTACAGCGATATTTCTCACACAAAGTATGGGAATATATAAAAATACACCCCAAAACACATTGCCCCACTTCTCCTGAGTACGGCGATACCACATCTGTGACAATTTTTTGCAGCCAAGATGCGCAAAGGGGCCCTAAAACCAATGAGTACCTTCACAGGACATTTTTACGCATTTGGATTTTCACGCTTTAGGACCCCTAAAATGCCAGGGCAGTATAAATACCCCACATGTGACCCCATTGTGGAAAGAAGACACCCCAAGGTATTCCGTGAGGGGCATGGCGAGTTTACAGAAAAAAAAAATTTGGCACAAGTTAGCGGAAATGGTATTTTTTTTTTTTTTTTTTTTTTTTACAGTCTCACATTCCACTAACTTGTGACAAAAATAAAATTTTGCATGAACTCGCCATACCCCTCACGGAATACCTTGGGGTGTCTTCTTTCTAAAATGGGGTCACTTGTGAGGTTTTTGTACTGCCCTGGCATTTTAGGGGTCTCCGCAATCATTACACGTATGGCCAGAATTAGGAGTTTTTGCGATTCTCCTTATATTGACCATACGGGTAATGAGAATTTTTTTCCGTTCAGCCTCTGCGCTGAAAGAAAAAAATGAACGTCACAGATTTTTCCATTCACATTGATCAATGTGGATGAAAAAATCTCTAAAAAATGTGCAAAAAAAGAGGGAAAAGCTATAAAGCTGCGATCGCTAAGGGACCCTAAGGCCTCATTCAAGTGTCCGCAATTCTGTTCCGCAAAATTTTGCGGAACAGAATTGTGGATACATTCAATTCTATGGGGACAGACTTTGTCCCGCTCGGATCCGTAATTGCGGATCCGTAATTGGAGATCCGCAAAAGTATAGAACATGTCCTATTCTTGTCCGCAATTGCGGACAAGAAAAGGCATTTTCTATATAGTTCTGGCAATGTGCGGATCCGCAAAATGCGGAAAGCACATTGCTGGTGTCCGTAGTTTTGTGGATCCGCGGATTTGCGGATCCGTGGATCCGCAAAACACATGCGGACATCTGAATGAGCCTTACAGGGGGTGATCAGTGACAGGGGGTGACAGGGGGTGATCAGGGGGTGACATGGGAGATCAGGGGGTGACATGGGAGATCAGGGGTTAATCAGTGACAGGGGGTGGTGGGTGGGTGGGGGCGGTGGGGGGTTGTGTGGTGATTGGTGCACTTTGATATTTTTCTCTGGTGGTCCCAAGCAAAGGGACCACCAGAGAAGCGGGTAGCAAGCAGATCAGACGCTGTTCACAGAACAACGCCTGATCTGCGATTTTTCTGCCATATACAGCCTGCCAGCGCACGATCGGCGCTGGCAGGCTGTAGTATAACTACATGCGAGCGCGCCGATGGCGCGCATTGCGCATGTGCGGGCGCGTCCTCGCGTCATCTCGCGTCTCGCGAGATGACGCGCCGATGCGTCGTATCAGAGCTACAGGGCCGCCCGCAGGACGCATCCCTGCGTTAGGCGGTCCTGTAGCGGTTAATTTGCCCCCACATTGCTCCATAATAATTCATTTGTCCCCACACTGCCCCCATATTAATTAATTTGCCCCCACAGTAATTGTAATAAACTTACCTGCTCCTCCTGTCCTGGGCTAGCTCTGTCTGGATGATGAGACTCTCCTGCACTCCGGCCTCCGAGTCTCTCTCAATTGAAGTTCTGGCGCGCACGGCGCGCTTGTTCACACAAGATCTGCCGCGATAGTTCACAGGTCTCGTGGGATTGACGCTGTCCGCCGTGCTCGCTGCTGTCCGGGCCCGGCGGTGCTGATCTGATTCTGGGGTGCCGGGCTATATGTACACCACATTACCCCACTGGGGGGGATTTGACCATGCCTGTCCCCCCCACTTTCTACGCCCATGGTCCCAGGTCTAGCGGCCACAAAAAAAAAAAAAAAAAAATGGCTCGGGACCGGCCGGGCCCCTTACTGGGGTATGGGCTGTACCCCCCTGATGGCGGCCCTGGTGCCTGGTACTGAGATATACACTACACCATTATAAAGCAGTGTGTTGGGCAGACATTATAAAAAGGGGCTTTTTCACTACAGTATGCCTGGTACTGAGATATACACTGCACCATCAGAGAAATTATTTTTTCTGGGGAAATTAACATAACTTGTGCCACATTTGTGTGTGCGTTCAATCTGCAACCATTATATTAGTTACTCCAGCAGAGAGTGATTTATATTTTGGCCATAGTTAACTAGTTTTGGCCACATCTGTGTGTGCGACAAATTTGTATCCAATATAGAACTACATCCGATAACAGTGTGTATATTAATAATTACATTATCTCTTGCCTAGTGTAGTGCCAAAAATCTGTATTTTTCTGTATCCAGTACCGTACAGCAAGTCAATAGAGTGTGTATTGTCAAAATTACTTTATCTCTGGGCTAGTGTAGTGCCCCAAATCTGTATTTTTCTGTATCTAGTACCTTACAGAAAGTCAATAGAGTGTGTATTATCAAAATTACATTATCTCTTGCCTAGTGTAGTGCCCAAAATCTGTATTTTTCTGTATCCAGTACCTTACTGGAAGCCAATACAGTGTGTATTGTAAAAATTACATTATCTCAGGCCTTGTGTAGTGCCCTTTTAGCGGACAGTAAAACAATCTGCGACACATCTACAGACAAAACCATTCATGTGAAGAAGGCGAGCACAAAGGGAGGGGGAAGTGGGCGTGATGCTGATGGTGCAAGCAGAGGCCGTGGCCCTGGGTGTGAAGCTGATGGTGCAAGCAGAGGCCCTGGCCCTGGGCGCAATGAAACTGTGCCTGCTGCCAGTGCACCAGAAAAAACTAAAAAATCCACCTTACCCAGCTTCATGTCCAACTTAGCTGGGCAGCACAGGACAACACTGTCCAAGTCGGACCAGTGCAAACAGGTGGTCGCTTGGATTGCAGAAGATAATGCTTCTAGTCGGTTAAGCACCACCCTCTCTTCCACGAAGTCCAGTCTCTGTAGCCAAGAGTCTGGTCAACTGAATCCTCACTCTGATCCTTCTTCCTCCCTCCACGTCGCATCTGGCCAAACCAGTGATCCCACACTCAGATATTCATATGACCTCTTTTTATGGTCAGTACTTGGTTTGGCTTTCTCGCCAAGCACACTTGAAGAGGTACCTGAGATATTGTGCCCTGATTCCAAACCTCTTGAGCCTTCAGTCTCAAGAAGATGACGGTGGTGAACGGCAATCATTCGTTCACGAGGTGGATGATGATGAGACACATTTGCCAATCACTGAGGTGGTGGTTAGATCAAGTCAGGAGGATGAGCAGAGTGAGGAAGTGGAAGAGGAGTTGGTGGACGATGAGGTCACTGACCCAACATGGGAAGGTGAAAAGCAGAGCGAGGACAGCAGTACAGAGGGGGACGGATCCGCAGTGGGTTGCAAAGGGAGATGTTGGCCCACAACAAACAGGCCCGCTACACCGAGCACCCCCATGCATAAATCTACCTTGCCAAGGGGTAGGTGTTCCGCAGTATGGCACTTTTTTAAGGAAAGTGCAGGCGACAAAAGAGTGGTCGTTTTCAACCTATGCCATACCAAAATGAGCTGGGGCGTGAACACTAGCAACCTCACCACCACCAGCATGATCTGACACATGGCAACCAAGCACCCTAATAAGTGGGCTGAATGCCTGGGTCCACACTCTGGGTCTGTGGGTCCCACCACTGCCTCCTCTTCCTCTGTGTTACGCACTGCTGGCCAATCCCCTGTCGACGCAAGCGCAAATACCCACCCACAGGCCATAGCACTAAATGCGCAACTTTCGAAATTACTGGCCCTTGAAATGTTGCCATTTAGGCTTGTGGACACTGATGCCTTCAGTAGCCTGATGTAGGCGGCCGTCCCTCGGTACGCAGTCCCCAGCCGCCACTATTTTTTATGGTGTGCAATGCCCGGCTTACACCAGCATGTGTCCCAGAACATCACCCGTGCCCAGACCAACGCACTTACTGGGAAGGTCCACCTCACCACGGACACATGGACAAGTGCTGGTGGCCAGAGACGCTACATTTCCCTGACCGCACACTGGGTGAATGTTGTGGAGGTTGGGAGTGAGTTGTACCCTGGGATGGCACAGGTGCTACCCACGCCCAGGATTGCGGGCCCTACGTCCATCAAGGTCTTCGCCAGCAGTTATGTTACTGGCTCCAACCCCCACTCCTCTGCCGCCTCCTCCTCCACTTCCACCTCCAACAGCAGTCAGCCATCAGTTGCTAGCTGGAAGCAGTGTAGCACTGCTGTGGGTAAGCGTCAACAGGCCATACTGAAGCTGATGTGCTTAGGGGACAAACAGCACACCACCACAGAGCTGTGGCAGGGTATAAGGGACCAGACCAAGCTGTGGCTCTCGCCACTCAACCTACAAACAGGCATGGTTGTGTCTGACAATGGCCGAAACTTGGTGTCGGCTTTGGAGCTCGGCAACATGACACACATTCCATGCCTAGCCCCCGTCTTAAACTTAGTGGCTCAGCGGTTTATCAAAACCTACCCCAATTTGCAGAAGCTACTAGTGAAGGCACGCCGCTTGTGTGCCCATTTCCGAAAGTCGTTCACAGCTTCAGCCGGTCTGTCAATGCTGCAGCAGCGCTTGCGGCTTCCAGCTCACCGAATGTTGTGCGACGTGAGCACGTGGTGGAACTCTACTTTCTACATGTTGGCCAGGCTTTGTGAGCAGCAGAGAGCAGTTGTGGAATACCAGCTGCAACATGGTCGTCGCCTTTCCAGTCAACTGCCACTATTCACAAGGAGTGGGCATTGATGTGAGACCTATGTGAGGTTTTAAAAAACTTTGATGAATCCACACAGATTAGTTAGTGGCGATAACGCTATTATCAGTGTAACCATCCCACTGATGTGTCTACTCAAAAGATCGCTGCTCACAATTAAAGAGGATGCTTTGAATGTGGCAGACAAGGTAATGGGGGAGGAGATGAAACAGGGTGATAGGCAGACCTCCCCCAGTTTGTTTTCTCAGCGCGAATTGGGCAATGAAGAGGAGGAGGAGGAGCTGGAGACACTTGGCTCTGCTACAGAGGCTAGTACTCATGGAACTTTAATTCCATCTGTTCATCGTGGATGGGCAGAAGAGAAGGAGGATGAGGGTATGGAGAGTCAGTCCTGAAGTTGACATCAAGGTCTTGCCCGTTGGTACTCTGGCACACATGGCTGACTTCATGTTAGGCTGCCTTTCCCGTGACCCTCGCATTATTCCCAATTTTAGGTAACACAGATTACTGGGTGTTCACCCTTCTCGACCCCCGCTACAAAGAGAACTTCTCATCTCTCATTCCTGTGGTGGAGAGGATGAGTAAAACGGTGCAATACCAGAAGGTACTTGTTGACAGATTGCTCCAAAATTTTCCATCTGACAATGCAGCCACCAGAGTCCGTACTTCCTTAGGCAACCGAGGAAGGGAGACAAGAGGAACACACAGTAGTTCCAACAGAGACAGGGCAACACTTTCCAAGGCATTGGACACTTTCATGACACCCCGCCAGCAACCTCACCCTGAAGAGCGGCCTAGTGCTACAAGGAGGGAAAAGTTTTGGAAGGTGGTGAAGGAATACATTGCAGACAGTGTCAGCATTCTAAATGATACCTCAGTGCCTTACAACTACTGGGTGTCCAAGCTGGACACGTGGCACGAACTTGCACTCTACGCCTTGGAGGTGCTGGCCTGCCCTGCAGCCAGCGTATTGTCTGAGCGTGTATTTAGTGCTGGTGGCATTATAACAGATAAGCGTATCCGCTTGTCCACTGACAATGCTGACAGGTTGACTCAGATCAAAATGAATAAGGCCTGGATTGCCCCTGACTTCTCCACTCTACCTAAGGAAAGCTGAGCTAATGAGGAACAAAAATGCAATTTAAATGTATGCTTTATAATGTACTCAATCCACAAGATTCAGATGCACCCTTTTCACAGCAAAAAAAGGGTATATGTTTGAATCTTGTTTTCTCATCCGCCTCCTCTTCCATACAGAATATATATGCCCTCACTACAATGTTTTGTAAGGTTCGCTCGGCTTCAGGCCCTCGCCTCCAATGTTTTATATTGTCTGCTCCCCTGTAGGTCATTACTGCAATGTTTAATGGGGTACACTCGGCTTCAGGCCCTTACCTCTAATGTTTTATACAGTCTGCTCACCTGTAGGCCATTACTGCAATGTTTTATGGGGTTCGCTCAGCTTCAGGCCCTCACCTCCAATGTTGTATACGGTCTACTCACCTGTAGGCCATTACTGCAATGTTTTATGGGGTACGCTCGGCTTCCAGCCCTGACCTCCAATGTTTTATACAAAGGTGCAATGGCACACTGCAGCCAGAGCTCCGTCCTGCCACTATGCTGGATGTCAGAAGAGGCATTAGTTTATATTTTGGCCAAATTATGTAAGCCACCCACCACGTCACGGTTGCCTCTATGAGTGGTCCCTAACATTAATTCTTACCTTTTATGGGCCATATCAGCCACACAAAATCCAGGGAGTGCAGCTGCAGCATGCATGCCAGATACACTCTGCTTGCTTGTCTGGTGCCATACAGCGTTCATCAGATCAAGGGATGCAAATACCAACATGCATGCTGAGCCCACTAGTACTTCTCCTGGAACCAAATGGCTTCTGGTAAGTTCTATAAAGCAGACTCAGTTTTATACTGACTTTAAAACCAGCCTACAGGGCAGATCCACTAGTCAGGTGTGCATGACTGCATGGAGGTCACCACGCCTTCCAGGGCCGGCGCTACCATAGAGGTAGTGATGTCGCGAACATAAAATTTTCCGTTCGCGAACGGCGAACGCGGACTTCCGCAAATGTTCGCGAACATGCGAACATTGCGAACCGCCATAGACTTTAATAGACAGGCGAATTTTAAAAACCAAAGGGACTCCTTCTGGCCACAATAGTGATGGAAAAGTTGTTTCAAGGGGACTAACACCTGGACTGGGGCATGCCGGAGGGGGATCCATGGCAAAACTCCCATGGAAAAATACCTAGTTGACGCAGAGTGTGGAAGTTGTAATCGCAATGCGATTAATACAGGTTATATTAATCGCATTGCGAATTCAACTTAGAGCTGGGTTCCTAATGGTTGTATTGCTAGAAATTCTAGCAATACAACCATTAGGAACCCAGCTCTAAGTTGAATTCGCAATGCGATTAATATAACCTGTATTAATCGCATTGGGATTACAACTTAGATCTGTTCCTAATGGTTGTATTGCTAGAATATAACGAATATTGCGAATATAGCGCTAAATTCTCAATCTTCGTTATATTCTAGCAATACAACCATTAGGAACCCAACTCTAAGTTGAATTCGCAATGCGATTAATACAGGTTATATTAATTGCATTGCGATTACAACTACTAACACTGCAGCTTCAGAATGAATCTAAGATGGATGCCGTCCTTGCTTTTTGATAGGAGGTGGGAGGGTCTGGGAGGGAGACTAATGTACTAGCCCTAAAAATGGCTTTTTGGGGTACTGTCAGGACGCTGTCCTTACAGCAGAGATCTGATGAGTCTTTCAGGACTGGAGTGGACACTGAATACACTAGCCTACCTATCGATTTCCCTATTAAATCAGCAGCAACTACACTCTCCCTCCTCTCACTAAGACTGCAAATTCCGAATGAATCTAAAATGGATGCTGTCCAGGAGATGGGAGGGTCTGGGAGGGAGGGTATGATAATTGGCTGGAATGCGTCTGCTGACTGTGATGTAGAGGGTCAAAGTTTACTCAATGATAGGGGGTGGACCTAACATCGCATATGTTCGCCCGCCGCGACGAACGCGCACAAGCTATGTTCGTCGGGAACTATTCGCCAGTGAATAGTTTGGGACATCTTATTTGCGAATTCAACTTAGAGATGGGTTCCTAATGGTTGTATTGCTAGAATATAACGAAGATTGAGAATTTAGCGCTATATTCTCAATCTTCGTTATATTCTAGCAATGCAACAACCATTAGGAACTCAGATCTAAGTTGAATTCTCAATGCGATTAATATAACCTGCATTAATCGCATTGTGAATTCAACTTAGAGCTGAGTTCCTAATGGTTGTTGTATTGCTAGAATATACGTTATATTTTAGCAATACAACCATTAGGAACTCAGCTCTAAGTTGTAATCGCAATGCGAATAATACTTACAATTATTAATCGCTTTGCGAATCCATTTGATGCCTCTATTTGATTGTATATGACGGTTGACTATGACTACGACCAACGTGCTGCTGCCTCCAAAGCAAGATATCTGAACCCCCCAGGGGCCATTTGGGCGTTTTTGATAAAAAACGCATCAAAAACGCATCTGCGTTTTTATAATTTTTTCATTTTCTAGTTTATTTTTTTGTGTATTTTGCCACATTTGGTTGCATATTTACATTTGGTATATAGTGTCATGTGAGGGGGGGGGGCCCTTATTGTTTTTCGCCCCGGGGCCCCATTTCACCTAGAACCGGCCCTGACGCCTCCCATATATGCTACAAAGGATTAAAATGGGGATTGTAGTCAGCACAACCCAATACGCAGGTGCACGTTGCCATGGTGAAATACACATACAAACGTAAAAACAAAGGTGCAATGGCACACTGCAGCCAGAGCTCCGTCCTGCCACTGCTGGATGTCAGAAGAGGCATTAGTTTATATTTTGGCCAAATTATGTAAGCCACCCACCACGTCACGGTTGCCTCTATGAGTGGTCTCCTGCTCTATAACATGGTGCTTTCAGATTGCATTGGACTTTTTGGTGACAGGTTATCTTTAAATGTGTAAATATGATAAGGCAAAATTAGCAAAGTCTGTGTTCTGTATATAAGTGTAAATCTGTGAATGACTTGTGGATGATATGTAATTTGAAATTGATGGAGACATTCAACAAAGCAGCCTAATCGAGAAATGTCAGTATTTATAGTTGGTAAAAAAGAGAACTTGACAGGGATCAGATGGAGCCTGAGGTAATGTTACGGTGACTTACAATTTTTGTTAACCTACAGAATAGGGCTTATTGTCAGTGTAGACCAATGCAACATTCAAAAATTTTCCAGATACACAGCACAAGATACCTTGTCACACATGAAGCAATACCACTTGCCATCAGAACATGTTCCACAGAGCTAGAAGTCAAGTATATTTTTTGTGGTGTTATTCCTTGGTTTTGGCTAAAAGGCCACATGTTATATGGACCACTGATGATTCCTTTCTGTAATAAGGTCCTACATGTCAGGCACTCTAAGACCAATACCCTAAAAGACCAGTTATCCTAAGTATGCTTTTAAAATGTGTGAAGAAGTAGATACTTGGACTGAAGAACTCTGTTCTTTACCCTGAACCTTGCAGGAAGGTATGACATTTCCTGGTTGGATTTCTAGATTATGGATAGAGATGAGTAAAGTTTTCAAAAATTTGATTCGGACGCTTTGCCAAATTTTTCAAAACAATTAACTTCTTTCAGAATTAATTTGTCACAATGCGCGTTAAATCAGCTATATCCCTGTTTGCAGGGAGAGTGTATATTGGTGTACATCACTGTGCATTGCAGTAAAATGCATCGCTAGTCCTTTCTGGTAGTGAAACAGTTACTGTGCGTCAGTATGACAGACAGGTCTCATACAGTATATGGACGTGCACATCGCCATGCAGGCCACCCGGGATTTGATCCCGTGCTGAGCCACGCCCCCTGCACTGATCACATGACAGTGACGTCACGCCAGGTCCTTCGGCTGTGCAACAGTTCGGGTAGGTGGCAGCTGCCCCTTATGGATTCCATATGCGCTATAGTGGAATCCATAACGGGATGTGGGACTTACCACCACCCGAACGCCGAACAACGGACTTTTTTTAAATGTTTGCTCATCTCTAGTGGTAACGAATTGCATTTTTTCCTAAAATGGCTGCTGCATGTGTGAGGACATGGGGCAAGGAACTCTGGGAAGGCGGGAGCACCCATACTGACATGCATGCAGCCAATCAGCAGCCAGCCCTGTGATGTCATGGCGTCAAGAAATAGCGGCAGCCATCTTAGATTCTGCCATTCACCAGTGTGCTTAGTGCAGGTAGAGACGTGTCTGCAGGCGCTAGGGACAGTAATAGGAAAGACTTGATTATAGTGAAAAAAAAACAATTTACAAGTGCAGGAAAAGATTATTCAAGGTGTAGGGAAAGGATAGGGAGGAATCATTCCACCAGCATTTCTGTTGAACAGGGTTCAGTCGGGAGGTGACAGCCTGGGTAATAGGAACAATCTGATTATACCTTGCTGCACTGACCTTTGTGACGGACTATGGCTCCGTACAGTGGGAGCTGTTGAAATGCTAGACCCTGAGGTCAGAGTTTGTGTTGGGCGGGGATTTTCCCTTCTTTTGGCAGATATGGTACGATGGGAGTACTGCAAGTTCTGCGGTTAGAGTTCCGGAGGACAAGTGGAAGTGTGCCATTGCCAAAGGCAACCATAGGGAAGAAAAGGAGGTGGAAAGCGGTGCGGTTCTTAGGACTTCCTATACTCCCTAAAGGGTACGGCTGGAGTGACCGTCCGGCAAAGGTCTGGACTCCAGGCCATGTCGTTTCCAGTAGCAATAGTTGCAGTAAGGAGTTTGTCGGTGATGGTGATATCAGGAACCAAGACAAAGTTGGTGAACTCGATAGAGATGTAGTTGGAATATCCTTGTCTTCTGAGACTGCCAAACCCGTGCCATCACTGGGTAAGAACGTTCTGGTTGCTAATTATGTGACAAATCCAGTGACAGTAAGCCGGCAGCAGTTGCTACCTGCTGGGCCGGTAGGTGATACGTGACTGAGGCAAAAAACTGTCTCAAAAGTATGTAACACTGGGAATAAAGCAGTGTCTGAACCGGTGGGTAAGCCTGTTGCGATTGCTCCCTCGCAGGAATCTGGAGGGGGGAAGGTTACTGTATGGCCCAAAGTGCCCGTGATTAAGGCTAGATTTTGGATGGCGAAAATCAGAGATCCCATGCTAGCTCGGGTAAGAGGTAGCACAAAAGTAAAGCCTGGGAGTGGTAAAGTGATAAATCTGCTGGACAGACATGCGGTTAATGAGGACTTTCAGGTAGTTTTCACTGGGCGTGAGACTACGATGATAACTGGGACTGATTGACTTGGTGGCAAAAATACGCTCCTACATGAGGGAATGTTGGGCCGTAATTTTCTGTTGTTCCGTGATTTGTGGGGAAGCGGAAAAACTTCTGCAGTCAGTGTCGAACCTCCTGCAGAACTGGTACCTAGCCGTTTAAATGAAGTGACCATTAGAAACAATGGTGCTGGTAAAGTGCAAAGTGATGGTGCCAAGAGTGCAGAAATGCATAATGAAAACATGATGTCATATGAAATATGTGGTGACAGTGACATGCCGTTTCCGTTGCAGGATATGGTCAGGGGAATAGCACCCCCTAGAAAAAAATTATAAAAAAGACAGGTGTGTTTATAAGTGTTGAGAAAATACAGCTGGGGGAGCCCAATGTGGTGAACGGACAGGAAGGTGTGGCAATATTAGAAAGTGTACCACACGTACCAGAGGTTGATATGCAGTCTCCATGGGGTTCTATGGGTGCTGGGGAGGTGACCCAGGTGGGCATCAGCTCATCGGTTCCCCTAGAGGTCAGAATTTATAAGGACACAAGCAGTATAGATGACATATGTGCTGTGACCGTTAGAAACTCCAAGAGGGAAGCAACCATGTCGAGGTCTTGCGAAATTGAGGTGGTTACTGGTAGCGACCAGACGATAGTTATACCTGATGTGACGAGAGTTGAGGGGGGAAATCAGCTTGTTGGAAGTTCCCCACTCTTGGGCCTCTGGTTCCAGCTGCTCTTTGCTCTGTTTTGCTGCAACAGCAGATGTTGGAGTACCACCATTCTCCTTTAGACACCCTGTGGGAGTTCCACCCAGGTCTGAGACCCATACCCAGGCAGTGGTAGATGACCTGACATGTCGGTACACCTGCAATCAGGAAGATGATTTCTCTCTCTCCACGCGGTCCCTAGATACGATAGAGAAGGGACTATCTGTCTGCACAGAGTCACTGAAGAAGGCTGCAGAGGCGTCAAAGGAGGAGACCCCGGAAAACATTAGGGAATTAAAGGGTCTACGGCCTGATGTCCAGGAGAAGAGAAAATACTCCAGAAAGACACAAAGGTCTACAGTAGACATCGACAACAGTCTTGAAGACTCCCTGGGTGGAACTCCCACAGGGTGTCTAAAGGAGAATAGTGGTACTCCTACATCTGCTATTGCAGCAAAACAGAGCGAAGAGCAGCTGGAACCGGAGGCCCAAGAATGGGGAACTTTCAACAAGCTGGTGCGAAAAACTAAGAAGAAACAGAAGAAGTTTGACCGGCTCCTGGCTGAAGAGAAATACATCTCGGCCCGATATGCCGAAGAACGTGACCGAGCGGAGGCTGATGTTCGGGAGAAGGAGACCAAGGCCCTCTCCTTGGCTAGAGCCCTTGAAGAAGCACAAGAGGAGCTAGATGAGTTTGAGAGGCTAAATAAGCAACTAGAAGCAGAGATGGAGGATCTCATGAGCTCAAAGGATGACGTCGAGAAGAAAGTCTATGAGTTGGAGAAGACTAAGCCTGAAGAGTTAGAAGCCAAGAAGACTAAGGCAGAGCCATTTAAGAAGGGGTCTGGGGATGGTGGAGCTTCGGTGCCGACCGAGGCAGAGAAGATGGAAGATCTTTCTGCTGAACCCGTTGATGGGGCTAATGTGGATGCAAAGGCCAAGAGACTCATAGCAGTGTGTAGCCAGGACCTGGTTGAGAAATACGTCCCCTCCGACTGCAAGGCCTTCCAAGTAGCCAGCAGCCTGCTGGAGAAGACCCCGGTGTCCCTGGTGCCTCCTACCTCGATGAGAAAAAGGTGAAGGACTCAAGAGGGCAAGTATATCATGTCGGGTCCAAGAAAACAAAGGCTGAAGAAGTTAAGTCTGAGTTGTTGGAGGATGTGAAGTCCTCAGGTGCTGCAGAGACCGAAGGAGTGGCTACTGTAGTTGAAAAAACCACTAAAGAAGCAGAGGTCTCTGAAACTGCCGCCAAAGCGGGGGAAACCACTTTTGGAAAGAAGGAAGATGTGAACCGGAGGCACGTAAAAGAAGCGATCGCGGACAAGCATTAGTGATGGACGAACATCGGCCGGGACGTTTCGTGAACGTACGTTCGTGATCAAGTGTTCGCGAACCGCGCATTCGCAGCGGGCCCCATTTACTTTAATGGCAGACGAACCTGAAAAATCTTGAGGTCATATTTGCAGCCACCAAATACTTACTAGAAGTGCACAAATAGTCCCACAACATGGACAGTGACATACCAGAGAGGGATCAATGGCGAAAATTTACACAAAGAATATGTATTTTAATCAAGTGCCATTTTTATTCGTCTTAAATGGAAACTCTCAAAAATGTGCCCTGCTGGAGCCTAGCACATTTTTATTTTAGGCCACGGGAGTACAGGCCCCAAAAATTAGGCATTCACCTGACAGAGAAGAACTTGTGATTATGTAGCTGGAGGTACATTAGGCAGTCACCGACTAAAAATTTTGACTGTAGGCCAGTACAGCCACCAAAAATTAGGCAGGTATGTCACACCCCTCAATCAGTATTTTGTGGAAGCAGGTATATCGCAGGCCTCAATCAATATTTGGTGGAAGCAGGTATATCGCACCCCTCAATCAGTATTTTGTGGAAGCAGGTATATAGAACTCCTTAATCAGTATTTTGTGGAAGCTGGTATATCGCAGGCCTCAATCATTATTTGGTGGAAACAGGTATATCAAACCCCTCAATTTTTTTTTTGCCACAACAGTTATATCACACCACCCTGTTTATTTGGGGCAACAGGTATATCGCAGCCCTCACTCAGTATTTTGTGGAAGAAGGTATATCGCAACCCTCAATCAGTTTTTTTTGGGGCAACAGGTATATCACACCCTTTGCAAATAGGTGTTCCAATAGCGTTTGTCCCTCTATATAGCTGCGGTATCGCTGCAGAACCGCACACAAGTGCTGCACAATACAAATGCACTATAATATACTTTCTGTGTTATAAAGTATATTATAAGTGTATCACACCCAGGGCCGGGCCGACACAGAGGCTGGGGAGGCTCCAGCCTCAGGGCGCTCCAGCCTTAGGGCGCAGGCAGGGGCCGGCGAGAGGGAGAGGGACTGACAGGGGGGAACCGCTCAGCGCTCCCTCCTGTCATTCCCTGAGCCGGGCCCTGTCAGAGCGCTCCTCTCACCTCCATTATGCTGCTTCAGGCCCGCTGCCTCAGGCTCTAACTAGAAACAGAGTAAGCAGGTGGGCGGAGCCTAACGGACCTCCGTTAGGCTCCGCCCGCCTGCTTAATGTGAGGCAGCGCTGGTGCCTGATCCTGGAAGCCTGGAGAAGTGACCATAATGGAGGTGAGAGGAGCGCTCTGATGGGGCCCGGCATTAAGTACAGTGAAATGCCGGGCCCCTTTCATTAAGTCTGTGACAACATGGGGGCAGAAAGAGCATGACAACATGGGGGGTAAAAAGAGCATGAAAAGATGGGGGAGAATGACAGGGCAGAAAAAGCATGACAAGAGGGGGCGGCATGATAAATTACTATGTGGGGGCACTGCTGTGTGGTTGAGGGGGTGTGGGGACATTACTGTGTGGGGGCAGTGTGGCTGACATTACTGTGTGGGGGCAGTGTGGCTGACATTACTGTGTGGGGGGCAGTGTGGCGGACATTACTGTGTGGGGGCAGTGTGGCGGACATTACTGTGTGGGGGCAGTGTGACGGACATTACTGTGTGGGGGCAGTGTGGCGGACATTACTGTGTGGGGGCGTGTGGCGGACATTACTGTGTGGGGGCAGTGTGGCGGACATTACTGTGTGGGGGCAGTGTGGCGGACATTACTGTGTGGGGGCAGTGTGGCAGACATTACTGTGCGGGGGGCAGTGTGGCGGACATTACTGTGCGGGGGGCAGTGTGGCGGACATTACTGTGCGGGGGCAGTGTGGCGGACATTACTGTGCTGGGGCAGTGTGGCGGACATTACTGTGCGGGGGCAGTGTGGCGGACATTACTGTGTGGGGGGCAGTGTGGCGGACATTACTGTGTGGGGGGCGTGTGGCGGACATTGCAGTGTGGGGGGCAGTGTGGCGGACATTACTGTGTGGGGGCAGTGTGGCGGACATTACTGTGTGGGGGCGTGTGGCGGACATTACTGTGTGGGGGACACTACAGTGTGGGGTGGCATTATACAAAAGCTCTGCAGATGCAACTCCCATGTATTGGGTCACCACAATTTGGGTGGTCAATCACTAAATGAACCCTGTTATGGGGAGAATCTGTGGATGACACATATTTGTCCCACAGACACCCCCCCTCCCCCCCAAAACAGGGTTAATTTACTGAATGACCACCAATAAAAGAGGTGGGGTCACATATGCTATTTCATAATGACAGCAGGGCTCGCGCAGTGACTGTAGTTCTACTACACCCTCATCCCCCGCTCACTGGATATAATCTTATTAACTATATAACTGTAGCAAATCACTACAGTTATATAGTTAAGATTATATACAGTGTGTGTGGGGGGAGGGGGGTGTAGTAGAATACAGTCACTGCACGGGCCCCGCTGGCGCTGTCATCAAAAAAGCAGATACAACCCCACAGCCTCACCCCTTGTATTGGGGGTCATTCCTACATGGACCCTGTTATGGGGAGGGGGGATCTGTGGATGACACAAATGTGTCATCCACAGATTCCCCAATAACAGTATCATTCATCACAGATCCCCCATAGCAGTGTCATCCACAAGTTGGAGGGGGGGGGCGCACTTGGGCAGCTCAGCCTCTGTTGGTGGCAAAACCGCTTCACCCTCGCTCTGGAAAGAGAGTACCTGGTCATTAGATGGGTAAGAAAATCCCGTAGGTCTTATCTGCTCTGTAGTAAACTCATGTTGGTGACAAACCAAGCGCTGTTGTCATGGGTCTGGCAGAATAAAAGGAAGACTGTAGGCCAGGTCGATACCCCCTCACGAGCATCTTGTTTTGATGCTATTGTTCACCACTATGGGCTTGAACGAAGTGAGGGTGGGGGGGGGGGAGGGGTAGTATGTGAGGCAGTGACAGGCCTCATAGCAGCTATGGGAGATTTATGGCAGGAGTTTTCATGTCTTCCCCGGCAATCATCAGGTCTGAGGCAGCACCAGGTGCCACAATCAGTCTGGGTTAAGAGCCCAGCCCAGACCGTCAGTCAGGGGAGAGAGTGTTTGGGAAATGTACAGACAGAGGTTTGGTGAGGGTCTGTCAGAGTGGTCTCAGCAAGGCAAGGCTGAGGGGCCACCGGGCTAGGCGCTAGCTGGAACTTTGGGGGACTCCTTGACACCTGAGAACAAGGGTCACAAGACCAGAGTCGGGAGGACTACTGGGCCACAATCCCCCAAAATGTGTTGAAGGGTCACAGCCTGGAAGCTGCTGGACTGTATGGCTGGAGAAAGCCGCATTTATGTTCCATGTGTGAACAGCGCTCTGTATAGGTGAGTCAGGGATCATGTTATATGTTTAGGTAAAGCGCAGACGGAAAGGTGTTTATTTCCATTTTGTTGGTGCTGGTATCAAAATAAATGCACTGTTTGGACATTTAACACGGTTGTCAGCGAGAATATTATGACTGAGACCCTGGAGATAGAGCTAATCCCTCACAGCACCCATAAATGGTACCAATAAAAACATCAGCTCTTCCTGCAAAAAACGAGCCCCTACACAAGACGTTCAGCAGAAAAATAAAAGAAATGTAGCTTTCAGAAGACACAAAATGATTTTTGATTTTTTTTCAACTATGCTTTATTATGTAAAACTGTATAAAAATAGACATATTTGGTATTGCTGCATCCATATCAACCTGCTCTATAAAAACAACACATGATCTATCCTGTCAGAAGAACGCTGTAAAGAATAAAAATAGTGTCAGAACAAAAAAGAAGAAATCAAAAATATGCACCCCAAAAAAGTACCAATAAGGGTGCATTCACATCACCGTTTAGCCTTCTTTTCTTCTGATCTGTTAGAAGAAGAGAGAGAGATAAAAAAACAGGATCCTGTAAAAAAAAACGGATTCTGTTGCATCAGTTATACATAGGATTGCATAGGATCTGTTTTTATTACAGGATTCAGTAACAAAACGGATCCTGTTGCATCAGTTGTCATAAGTTTGAGCCATTTCCATCTGAGATCAGATTTTTCAGACAGAAACAAAAGCACTTCATGCAGGACTTTTTTTCTTTGTAAAATTCCAGATCTCAGACGGAAATGGCTCAAACGGACGACAACTGATGCAACAGTATCCATTTTTTTTTACTGGATCCTGTTTTATTCCCTCTCTTCTTCTGACGGATCAGAAGAACGGAAAGCTAAACGGTGATGTGAATGCGCCCTAAGACTGTAACTGAATCCCATAGTTTCCAAAATGGGGGGCTTTTTGTGAGTTTCTACTCTAGGGGTGCATCAGGGGGGCTTCAAATGTGCCATGGCAACTTAAAATTATCCCAGTGAAATCTGCCCTCCAAAATCCATATGGCACTCGTTCCTTTGTGCGCTCTGCCATGTGTCCATATAGCATATAGTTTATGACCACAAATGGGGTGTTTCTGTAACCTGCAAAAACCTGAGTAATAAATATTGAGGTTTGTTTGACTGTTAACCCTTTCTGCCATACAGGAAAAAATGTAAAATCTGCAAGAAAAAAGGGAAATTTAGAAATTTCACCTCCATTTTCTTTTAATTCTTATGGAATACCTAAAGGGTTAACAACATTTGTAAAATCAGTTTTGAATAATCTACTACTATCTAAGCCCACAAAATGACTTCATAACTAAATTATTCCTTAAAAAAGTGAGTTTGGAAATTTTGTTTCAAAATGTCAAAATTGCTTCTAAAAATCAAAAAAAGCCTTCTAACTTCCTAAAAAATAAAACTACATTTATAAAATGATGCCAACATAAAGTAGATATATGGGAAATGTTAATTAATAACTATTTTATGAGGTATCATTATCCGTCAAAATATTTTTTTCAAAATTGTCCATAAATTTGGGAATTTTTTTTAAATAAATAAAGTTAAAACATATTGACTCAAATTTACCACTTACAGTACGATATGTCACGAGAAATCAATCTCAGAATGGCTTGGATAATTAAAAGCATTCCAGAGCTATTACCACATAAAGTGAAACATCAAATTTGCGCAACTGGCATAACTTTGGACTTTACTTAAGGGGGGGGTGGTCTCTTTTAAACAAGAGGCAGGAAACTGGCTAAATGGGGCCCAATATATGACAAATAAGGGCCAGTCTATCTCACCCTCTGTAGACTCTACCTATGGCACCAATGTTTTCTAGATGAGGGAGAAGTCCTCCTCCTTTTCTCCCAGGTTAACCTTCACTGGCGACATTTGGAAAACCAGGAGCTCTGGCTGCCTGACAGGTAGATGGATGATCTCTTAGCCCCAGTGGTCCTGCCGGAGAGGGTGCATGGAGAAGCTCTGGATCCAATGGTGGTGGCAGAAAAGCCTCAGGAGGTGGTTTGGTGCTGTAGGCTTCCCTATATAGAGCCTGTTGCTCAACCGGCAGCTTCCAGGTTAACTCATACTTGAGGGAGGCTCTGCTGTGAATGGTCATATTGGGGCTCACCCTCACTGTATAGTAGCTGCAGAAGGCTCAAGCAGCCCCAGTATCAATAGCCCCTGTTTGGGCTGTGGCAAGGGACCGAAACAAAAAGTATGGTTTCCTGTAAGACACAGAAGAGTCCAGCTGAATCTTGGGCCAAACCTCAAGTGGTGTGTGAGGCACAAGGGGCCTTTGCAATATGGTAACCCCAGTAGCAAAGCACCCATGTGATGTCTCCATAGGAGTAAAGTCCACAATCATCCCGGTACAGATTTTGATGGGCTCTAGACAGGTAGTTCCGCCTGACGTAGTGCCATTCCACAAACAATTCCTCCTAGGTCTCATCATTCATGAGTAACTCACTGCCTCTTTCAACAGAAAACCAGCTGCTGAACTAACTTGAGGTCTCCAGGTTGGGGGTGATCAAGGACCTAAATCACCTATGGCAGTTTTGTAGATCCAGAGGTCATCAGCATATCACATCACATGAGCGGAGGTCCCAGCCTACCTCCTTAAGTCTGATTTGTGCCATAGAGCATGAGTGACAACTGTGCCCATCACACCAGCCAGTGTGGGATGTGATGTTGAACTTGAGGAGAGGACAACATCTACAACTACAGCAATGTCATGCACCATCTTGAGCACCTCAGTCTCATCACCCCACATCATGGGAGTTTCGCCGTCTTCTCTCCATTCTCGTTGTAACATGTGGCAAGCAAGCAGATTCAGAGTATTGTGAAACAGGAAACTGCACCCTTTCTCTTCCTGGACAGGTCAATCTCTTTCCCCCCTCTTTTGCTAGGTGGAGTGGTCTTTTCCCTGTCTCGGGTGGGTACTCAGCACATGGGGTAAAAAGTTAAACGGCCGATAAACCTCTGTTATGCTGCCGTGCCTCAACTGACACAATTTCACACTTTTACAGCATAAGGCCTTGTTTCACTTGAACACAGCAATAAATTGTCTTTACAGGTTTCACACATCAACTTGGCCAGTTGTTAGCAACGCACAAAGGCCAATCCTGTTTGTGATGCCAGCCTCTGAGGAGCCAGTGCAGAGCATGGGAGTGGTAGTAGCCCTGATGAGATGTTGTGTCATCTGAGTACTCCCTCAGGCCGTTGTTCCCTAGAGTTCAGTGAAGTGAAAAGATGTTGTGAAAGGATAAGGCAGACGTAGAAGAACATCAAATATGCTGTTTGCTGTTTTACACTCCAAAATGATATTGTTGCAAAAAGTGAGCCCTCAAACAGCTATGTAAACACAAGTATAAAAAAAGTGATAGGGGTCAGAATATGTCAACTAAAAACAAAAAATATTTTTTTCCAAAGTATTTATTTCTTTTATATTGAAACACAAGAAAAATGTGTTATTGTTGTAATCATACTGACCCAGAGAATGAAGGGCACAGGTCGTTTGTACCGCATAGGGAACTTCATGAAAACAAAACCCATAAAACTGTGGTGGAGTTGTGTTTTTTCTTCCAATTCCACCCCATTCAGATTTTTTCTAGCTTCCCACTTCGTTGTATGCAACAGTAAATGATGCTATTAGAAAGTACAACTTGTACCACAAAAAATAACCTCTCATACGTCTACGTTAACGTAAAAATAAAAAAGTTATACCGTAGCTCCAGGAAGGCTGGCAATAAAAAAAACAGAAACTCAAAAACTGAAAATTGCCATGTCCTCAAAGAATTAAGAGTATACTGTTTATACATTGAACTCAATAATAAAATGGCATAGAGTAAGCACAGTATTACTACACATGGGTACACAGTAGTGATGTGCTGTTATTCATCATTATGCATGATGGAGGGGCAGTGGAAAAGGAGGCAGATCACTAGGAAACCAAAGAATGGAAGAAAAGACATATGCGAACAAAGTGTAGATAAAATATTCATACATTTTATATTTCTTAGACTTACAGGCCTGGATTGGCAATCTGCTCTTTTGAGCAGATTCTTTGTGGGTCAGTTACTTAGGTGACTGACGTTTACAGAGAGCTTCCTGAACAATAGGTTCTATTACTCTAGTTTCCTGCAAAGGTCTGATGTTTGCTTGTTTAATCTCTGCATTTGACCCTTCGCTACCTGTCTTGACCTCTGTCTGAGTTGTCTGGCCTGACCTTTGGACTGTCTTTGGATTGCATGAACTTTGCCTGCCCAGACGTCGACTTGTCCCAGACTATGGGTTTGTTTGATCCCTTTGTGTTCCACACCAGTGTCTCTTAATCCCAGTGGTTCAGCAGTCACTTGAACAGAGACTACGCCACAAGGTAGCTGCCCGGTGTTCTGATGGATCCGCTGCAGTGGAATTCAGATCCCTGTACAGGGGTTAAAGTAGTGGTGTAACTAGAAATGACTGGACCCAACAACACCAACCCCCCAGCAACCCTCTCCTCCCATGCAACCCCTGCTCCTGTGACTAGTCAAGATCGTTCTCTCAGACCAGGCCAGGCAGCTACTTAGTCCATTCCCTTCACATATATATACTGTATGTCATGTCACTGTATAGACTATCACTGTATATTATGTAATTGTATAATACCGTTCTGGGGGCCCTAAAATCTTTTTTTATTCCTCCTCCTGGGTGGACCTGTTCTGAGTTCACACCCCAAAGCAACAGCTTCTCCTGCTTCCCCATATCTATGCCCCTGGGTTGAAGGGATAAATTCCAGGGGAGCTACTTACATAAAACCCTTAGGAGTGTCCCCAAGTCAAATCTTTGCAAGTTACAAAGCAGATGCACATCCACTTTGTTACAGTGATTTTGCAGCAAAACATGCAATTTAACTGAGTGGAGGAACTTTTGTTACATCATAGTCACATGCTATGTACCAGCACCCCAGAGTAAGAGGTTGACACAGTCTGGAAGACAGTGAAGGAGGAGGACACAGCCCAGAGTAAGGCCTTATTCACATGTCAGTGTTTTGGTCATAGATTTCCCTCAGTGATTGTGAGCTAAAACCAGGATTGAAGCCTCCACAGACATAAGGTATAAGGGAAAGATCTGCTCCTGTTCTGTGTTTAGAGCCATACCTGGTTTTGGCTCAAAATCTATGATGGGAATCACTGACTGAACACTGACGTGTGAATGAGGCATAAGGTGGAAGAGCAGGAGAACACAACAAGAAGCAAGAGGAGGTCACTATAGAGATCATGGCAATCATACAGCATATATGTCCTATACATATCACACATCCAAAAATATACGTTAATATAAATAAAAACATAACACAAGAGAGTGGAGATAAACCAATGGCCATGGCCTGTTTATTAACTCATAAATAACCATTAACAATAACACATTTTAGAGCCTAGTCATAAACTCAGACTCAAACCATAATAATAATAACTTCAAAGTCTATCCTATACACAGGATGACCTATGGAAAACAACCCACCAGGCCCAAGCCGCTTCAAACAAGAGTCAGAGGCCCCACACCACCAACAGCTAATTCTACCATAGCCTGAAGGTTCAGAATATCGCAACCGATATCAGAAAGGCGAGTACCATCATGAAGATACAGGCCAGCTTCTCCACTCTCCAAATCAACATGACGAAAAGAAAAACCCCACAGTAACGGCATAAAACGAGACATAACCCGATTTATCCTTAAATTTCCAATTAGAATACACTTTAAAATTAAACGGGTGTTTGAGAAAAGACAACGTAAATCGGTCATAGTTCTTTTTATCTCATAAACTATGTCCATAGTTTTGCCACACCCAATATCATTTCCTCCTAAATGGATAATAATAATGTCAGGGTTAGGAAAAACATCATGCAAATGTAAAACCAGATCAATCAAACCTGCCTACTGGAGACCACAAACTCCATCCCAGAAGACCTTGATGGTATCCTAAGGTAATGATAAATTCATGCCATAACAGTGCTCTGCAGTCCTCCTATGTGCTCAATGGATATAAGAGTGGGGGCAGAATCCAGACAGCTTGACCTGTAAAAACGAATGAGAAAATGAAACAATCAATAAATGGGGCCGAACAACCAGCCTGTGCAGCAGCAGTCGCTGCACCAATCCAAAATAAATGAGACAAGAAAATTTTTGCACCAAACCCCAATTTAGTTAAACACATTGATAACACAACCCTGAACTGAAACTGAGACAAAGGGAACAGATCCCCGTGAACCAGAAAAAGGAAACATTACCAGGGGTTCTGCTAGCTAAAACTGCCGTAACAGGGAAATAGTCTTATCAGACAATGCACCGATATAAACATAACAACCTATTCCAGCCTGATCCGTCTTAGACTTCCCAATAAAAATACTGTAGATGAAACAAAACCGCGCACACCAACGTGCTGCAGGGCCAGACCAGAATTAGAACGTTTAGAATGTGGTAACAGCTTGCCAATATGCAAAGCTCCAAAATGGCCAACGCCATCGATTCACTAGCTACCAAAGGAGAAACTGACAAACCAGAGGCAAAGTGATAGCAGCGCAACCAAGCTTCCATGTTGCTGTAGCTACAGAATGATTCAACAAATCCAAAGCTAAGACCAAATTTGTCCCCAAAGGTGCTCCGGGCAAGGAGTCCCAAAAACATCGGCCGACAGCACCAAATTCTGAAAACGGTCTATCTGAAAACGTGACAAAGAATCACCTCTCTTGTTATCAATACCCAGGATGTGCATAGCCTTAAGCCAGATATTTAACTTCAACAAAGAAAAACTAAATGACGTAAAAGTTTGATCACCAAAGGACATTTAGATGACAAGCTATTAACAGCAAATATAACGCCCTTATTATCCTTGTGTAAATAATCTGCTATCTGTGTGCAAACGGATGCGCTTATCTCTAAAATTCTGACCCCCAAAGCACTAACGCCACCACAACTGGAAACAACTCTAACAAAACCAAATTAGACAGGACAGCATTCGCAACCCATGATTCATCCTATGAAGCGCCAAAACCAGAACTACCTGCTGCATCTGTGAATAGATTCAATTGTACTGCGTCAATAAAATTATTTTGCCACAAAGACCTACCATTAAAATCTTGCAAAAAACCCAACCATACTAAACGGTCATCCTTGACATCCTTGCATAAAGATACATGTAAACAAGGATTGCGCAATCCCGCAATACGACCAGATAGCTGTCTGCAAAAAACTCGCCCTATAGGCATGGTTCTACAACAAAATGCTAACAGACCTAACAACGATTGAACTTCTCTAACAATAACACTATGACGCAATAAAAAATTCATAATTAACAAAACTGCTTTTAAAATGTTTCCTTCCAGTCAACGAAACTCCCCAACACATGAACCAATAACTATCTCTAAATATTCAACTCAACTAGAAGGTAACACCGTCTTCTCAGAAGCCAAGGGAACGCCAAACTCTGAACAAACTCTGACAAATGGATGAATCAGCTGGACCAACAAATAAAAAGTAATCCAGATAATGCACAATGCCTCCTCTCATGGAGCGCACTGCAACAGGCCATTCAAGAAAAGTGGAAAAAGCCTCAAAATAAAAGCACCAAATAGAACACCCCATAGGTAAACATTTGTCAAAATAAAAAGCACCCTCAAAACAAAAACCTGATGAATTAAATGCAGCTGGGTGAATTGGAAGGAACCTAAATGCAGATTGAATATCAGCCTTAGCCATTAAGGCCCCCTTACCAAATACTTTAACAACAGAAACCGCTGTATTAAACGTGGAATAACAAACACACGACAAGGATTTATCAATCTCATCATTCAGAGATTTCCCAAACGGATAAGACAAATAATGTATAATGCCCGAAGAATTGGGCTCCTTCTTTAGTACCATCCCCAGAGGGGATAAACGAAAATCCTCAAAGGCCGGCACCAAAAAAGGATCAGAAATCCTGCCAGCATCAATTTCTTTCTGTATTTTTTATCTAACCACTTCCGGGGAACTCTGCACAGAAGGTAAATTGCTCACCATCGTACAGCCCTATATTCAAAGATTTGGTTGCACCGAAAGAGAACGTTAGTGCTGTGTTTAGGGATCCTGCCCCAATAAACGTAATAGATAGAAACACAGCACAAGCTTAAATTCTTAATTGCTTGGTAAAGTTTTATTTCATTCCAACAGTGGCAGTACGTGTGTAAACGTTTTCGACCCGTAGGTCTTCTTCAGACACTGTGATAAAATATAATAATCATGTTGAAATAATCAAAAATGAAATAATCAAAATTACGTAGTCATCAATGTCGACAAGTATAATCAAAAAATCAAAAAATAGGTTCGAATATCAAATTCAGATTTTGCCAGGGTTACAACATTATGTAATCAGGGAAATTCATATGACAATATATAACGATTCAGTGAGGCGGAGAATTAGAGTCCATGATTTTACAATTAATCAACCGTCAAGTCCATGGTCCAATTTGAAGGAATAGTCCATTAAATTTCGTAGATCACAGGTAGACCAGGTATTACTTTGTAGAATATGAATTTCAAAGTGCATTAACCAGGAAAGAGAAGCAGCCATGACTATAGGAGAATGCATAAGTATATTCATTGTAAGGAAACAGATATATTCTTACCTATGCCGATCGTTGGAAACAAGAGTGAGATGAACTTTTGTCATAAGGAAAATGCGCATGGTTTGCGCTGATCGGGTAGCATGTATGCATCGCACGCCGCCCCTTCTTATATGTGGGGTTGCGCGGTCGTTTCGAATCGGCAGGAGGTTGGTGCCGCACTTCGGACGCCATGCGTTCCACCGGCCGGAAGTACGTCAGCCGGTGGAACGCAAGAGACCGGAAGCTGCGTTCCAAAGTACTGTTTGCGTTCCATAGGTATCTTAGATAATGGAGATTGGTTTAGCAGACATGAACGAATGACGAAGACTTCATTTAGACTTCATTTTACATGTAGAGGATTAATTCATCCATCTCATTTGTTATTTGTAACCCAAAAATATTAAATATGCAACAATGGCTATACTGGGGATTCTTGATAATTCTAAGCTGTATCTATCTACTGAGAGTACTTACTACTTGAAGGGGTTTCTATAGTAATGAATCAAGAGGCCTATGGGAAGAAAACAAATATATGTTAGGATGAAGCAATGTATTAAAGCGTAGATATTTTACTAAATCAGGCATTGAACTTCATAGTCTCTGTTCATTCCTTTTGGGTATAATGTATCTAGGGTATAGATCCAAAACGCCTCACGTAACTTTAATTGCTTAATTCTATCCCCTCCTCTGCGTGGTGATGGTACAGACTCGATGACTTGGAACCGTAATTGTGGGATAGTATGTCTGTGGGTATGAAAATGTGCTGGTATGGGTAACAGTAATTTGTTTCGACGAATATTGGATTTGTGTTGACAAATTCTATCACGAATTTTTTGAGAAGTTTCTCCTACATATGCCAAGCCACATGGACACTTGATAATATAGACAACGTAGTCTGAGTCGCATGTGAAAAATTCCTTAATTTTGATTGCCTCTCCTGTTTGAGGATGAGTAATGATTGGGCCTCTTTGGATGTGGGAGCACTGAGAACAATGATAGCATGGAAATGTTCCTTGTTTAGGAGTCTGTAGGAAAAGTTGTCTAGGTATAGCGGTACTTGAACCAATGTCTGCTCTGACTAAATGATTTCTTATATTTTTCGGACGGCGGTTACATGGCAAAATTGAGTTATTAAATTCTTTCACATTAGGATAAGCCTTATGAAGGAGGGGCCAGTGGTTGCGTAAAATGTTGAGAATTTTTTTGGTAGTCGGATGATATGTATGTACAAACGGGATTCTCTCTTTCTTATCAGGTTTTGGTACAATTGTCTGTCGATTGTGAGGAGATGATGTGGTTTTTAGTGTACGTAAAGGATAGCCTCGTTCTTTAAATCTATTCAACATTTCTTCTTGTCTAGTTCTCTTTGTTAAGGGGTTATCGACAATGGTGTCGATTCTTTTCAATTGTGAAACGGGAAGTGATTTAACTGTCGCTGGTGGATGGAAACTGGAGTAATGTAGGAGATTGTTTCTATCAGTAGGTTTGCGGTAGAGATCAGTAGTTAGTTTACCTGAGAGTTCCTTGGTGACCAGTGTGTCCAAAAATGAAATGGAGAAATGATCAAAGTGAATAGTGAACTGAAGTTCCGGCCAAATGGAATTAAGGTACGTATGGAATGTGAGTAATGAATCTTTAGGGCCTTGCCAGATACAGAAGATATCGTCAATATATCTTTTCCAAATAGTACAGTGAGTTTGGTATAATGGATTAGTGTAAACAAATGTTCCTTCGAAATCGGCCATGAAGGCATTTGCATACGGGGGGGCCACATTGGCCCCCATTGCGGTCCCTTGCTTTTGTAAATAGTATGTGTCTTGAAATAGGAAAAAGTTGTTCTGTAGTACTAATTGCAACAGGTCTAGAGAGAATGAGATTACATCTTCGTGTAGGTTAGTATTAGTTAAGAGTTTCTTTGTTGCCAGGATCCCTTTCTCGTGTTGGATGGATGTATAAAGGCTGGCCACATCCCATGTGACCAAAAGGGTATCATGGGATAGTGGACCAATGCCACGAATGATGTTCAGGAATGAAGTCGTATCGAGAAGAAATGAATCGGTAAGCTTAATGTATGGCGTAAGGATCTTTTCTAAAAAGATAGATAACGGGGACAGGACGGATTCTGTAGAGGCTACTATTGGGCGGCCGGGGGGGTTCTGTAAATTTTTGTGAATCTTAGGGAGAATATAAAATACCGGGGTGATAGGATATGTTTTTGTAAGGTAACTAGCTGTATTTTGATCTATTGTCCCTTTGATGAGATAATGTTGGAGTACTTTCTTGATCCGGGTCATAATTGTTGATGTCGGGTTCTGATTTAGCTTCTCGTATACCATATGGTCGTCAAGTTGTCGTTTTATTTCTGAAATGTATTGGGTTTTATCCATAATCACAATTGCTCCCCCCTTGTCGGCGGGTTTTATTATGATGTTTTTAGTATTTTTTAGGGAGGTCAGGGCTTGTCTTTCGACGTTACTCAAGTTGTTGGTATATTTGTATTGTCCCTGTCGGAGATGTTTAAGAAAAATGTCTACAACTTTTTGGACCAGCCGAATGTATGTCTCCACCGCCGGGTAGGTTTTGGGTGGCATGAAGGTACTTTTGGTTCGTAGTCCTAAATCTGTTACTGAAATTACTGGTTTGATAGTGTCTTTTGTTTGTGGTAAAAATTTAGTTTCTGAAAAATGTGTCTTAAGGCGTATGTTCCTAAAGAAGCGTTGGAGATCTAGATCTATCTGGAAGGTGTTGAGTGTATAGGCAGGACAGAAAGATAAACCCTTTTGCAACAATAGGAGATCTGCTGGACTAAGACAAGTGGAAGAAATATTAACTACCAGAGAATTTAACACATTTGTATTAGGTTCTACCTGTGATCTCGTCGTCATGATTAAAGATGGTGGTTGTTGTTGTGCCGTGGTAGTCCGCGGGTTTCGTCGGGTATCTCTGCGTCTTTGTTGATTTTGTGACATGCCTCGATTGTTGGATTCTCTGCTGGAGTTTGAACGAAATGAGTCCACCGAAGATGAACGTCCACTCGGCCGTCTGCTGTTGTTCGGTAGATCAGGCCAGTAATATACTTTGTTGTTCCTATAGTCTTCTGTGTCTCTAAGGAACTTCTTCTTTTTGGAGGCTTCCATTTCCTTGCGTCTGGTTGATAGAATTGTATTAATCTTATCCTGAAGGGCTGTATAGTCATCTTTATTCATCAGACCTTGTAGTTGTATCTCAAGTGCTGAGATTTTGTTCCTTAGGTCTGTCATCGCTGATTGTATATAAATAAGGGTTAGAGTCATAATGTCCGTCGAACACTTGTTAAGGATCTGTTCGAATTTTGAACAATATTCCGCATTGTCCCGGAAGAATGTAGGACGTGTGCGAACGCGTAGACCTCTCGGAATCATTTTGGTTTCAAGGTATTCCGCAAAGGTAATGCTATGTAGTTCATAATTCTGTAGCCGCTTCACTTCTCTTTCAAGTTCTCTTGTCTTTAGTTCACTAGCTGGGGTTTGTAGAAATTCACCCGACTGTGTGACCTGGGATAAGACCATAGAGATTTCGTCTTCACAGAAGGAGAGAGTGTTGTCGGCCATTGTAGTTTTCGATGCGTCCCAAATAAGGAAGACAATTATATTCAAAGATTTGGTTGCACCGAAAGAGAACGTTAGTGCTGTGTTTAGGGATCCTGCCCCAATAAACGTAATAGATAGAAACATAGCACAAGCTTAAATTCTTAATTGCTTGGTAAAGTTTTATTTCATTCCAACAGTGGCAGTACGTGTGTAAACGTTTTCGACCCGTAGGTCTTCTTCAGACACTGTGATAAAATATAATAATCATGTTGAAATAATCAAAAATGAAATAATCAAAATTACGTAGTCATCAATGTCGACAAGTATAATCAAAAAATCAAAAAATAGGTTCGAATATCAAATTCAGATTTTGCCAGGGTTACAACATTATGTAATCA
This sequence comes from Bufotes viridis, assembly GCA_033119425.1. Lineage (NCBI taxonomy): Eukaryota > Metazoa > Chordata > Amphibia > Anura > Bufonidae > Bufotes > Bufotes viridis. The sequence continues at coordinate 83,641,195 of CM065594.1, read as the reverse complement.
GGGAAATTCATATGACAATATATAACGATTCAGTGAGGCTGGAGAATTAGAGTCCATGATTTTACAATTAATCAACCGTCAAGTCCATGGTCCAATTTGAAGGAATAGTCCATTAAATTTAATCGTAGATCACAGGTAGACCAGGTATTACTTTGTAGAATATGAATTTCAAAGTGCATTAACCAGGAAAGAGAAGCAGCCATGACTATAGGAGAATGCATAAGTATATTCATTGTAAGGAAACAGATATATTCTTACCTATGCCGATCGTTGGAAACAAGAATGAGATGAACTTTTGTCATAAGGAAAATGCGCATGGTTTGCGCTGATCGGGTAGCATGTATGCATCGCACGCCGCCCCCTTTTTATATGTGGGGTTGCGCGGTCGTTTTCGAATCGGCAGGAGGTTGGTGCCGCACTTCCGGACGCCATGCGTTCCACCGGCCGGAAGTACGTCAGCCGGTGGAACGCAAGAGACCGGAAGTTGCGTTCCAAAGTACTGTTTGCGTTCTATAGGTATCTTAGATAATGGAGATTGGTTTAGCAGACATGAACGAATGACGAAGACTTCATTTAGACTTCATTTTACGTGTAGAGGATTAATTCATCCATCTCATTTGTTATTTGTAACCCAAAAATATTAAATATGCAACAATGGCTATACTGGGGATTCTTGAGAATTCTAAGCTGTATCTATCTACTGAGAGTACTTACTACTTGAAGGGGTTTCTATAGTAATGAATCAAGAGGCCTATGGGAAGCATACTATTTACAAAAGCAAGGGACCGCAATGGGGGCCAATGTGGCCCCCCCGTATGCAAATGCCTTCATGGCCGATTTCGAAGGAACATTTGTTTACACTAATCCATTATACCAAACTCACTGTACTATTTGGAAAAGATATATTGACGATATCTTCTGTATCTGGCAAGGCCCTAAAGATTCATTACTCACATTCCATACGTACCTTAATTCCATTTGGCCGGAACTTCAGTTCACTATTCACTTTGATCATTTCTCCATTTCATTTTTGGACACACTGGTCACCAAGGAACTCTCAGGTAAACTAACTACTGATCTCTACCGCAAACCTACTGATAGAAACAATCTCCTACATTACTCCAGTTTCCATCCACCAGCGACAGTTAAATCACTTCCCGTTTCACAATTGAAAAGAATCGACACCATTGTCGATAACCCCTTAACAAAGAGAACTAGACAAGAAGAAATGTTGAATAGATTTAAAGAACGAGGCTATCCTTTACGTACACTAAAAACCACATCATCTCCTCACAATCGACAGACAATTGTACCAAAACCTGATAAGAAAGAGAGAATCCCGTTTGTACATACATATCATCCGACTACCAAAAAAATTCTCAACATTTTACACAACCACTGGCCCCTCCTTCATAAGGCTTATCCTAATGTGAAAGAATTTAATAACTCAATTTTGCCATGCAACCGCCGTCCGAAAAATATAAGAAATCATTTAGTCAGAGCAGACATTGGTTCAAGTACCGCTATACCTAGACAACTTTTCCTACAGACTCCTAAACAAGGAACATTTCCATGCTATCATTGTTCTCAGTGTTCCCACATCCAAAGAGGCCCAATCATTACTCATCCTCAAACAGGAGAGGCAATCAAAATTAAGGAATTTTTCACATGTGACTCAGACTACGTTGTCTATATTATCAAGTGTCCATGTGGCTTGGCATATGTAGGAGAAACTTCTCAAAAAATTCGTGATAGAATTTGTCAACACAAATCCAATATTCGTCGAAACAAATTACTGTTACCCATACCAGCACATTTTCATACCCACAGACATACTATCCCACAATTACGGTTCCAAGTCATCGAGTCTGTACCATCACCACGCAGAGGAGGGGATAGAATTAAGCAATTAAAGTTACGTGAGGCGTTTTGGATCTATACCCTAGATACATTTTACCCAAAAGGAATGAACAGAGACTATGAAGTTCAATGGCTGATTTAGTAATATATCTACGCTTTAATACATTGCTTCATCCTAACATATATTTGTTTTCTTCCCATAGGCCTCTTGATTCATTACTATAGAAACCCCTTCAAGTAGTAAGTACTCTCAGTAGATAGATACAGCTTAGAATTCTCAAGAATCCCCAGTATAGCCATTGTTGCATATTTAATATTTTTGGGTTACAAATAACAAATGAGATGGATGAATTAATCCTCTACACGTAAAATGAAGTCTAAATGAAGTCTTCGTCATTCGTTCATGTCTGCTAAACCAATCTCCATTATCTAAGATACCTATGGAACGCAAACAGTACTTTGGAACGCAACTTCCGGTCTCTTGCGTTCCACCGGCTGACGTACTTCCGGCCGGTGGAACGCATGGCGTCCGGAAGTGCGGCACCAACCTCCTGCCGATTCGAAAACGACTGCGCAACCCCACATATAAGAGGGGGCGGCGTGCGATGCATACATGCTACCCGATCAGCGCAAACCATGCGCATTTTCCTTATGACAAAAGTTCATCTCATTCTTGTTTCCAACGATCGGCATAGGTAAGAATATATCTGTTTCCTTACAATGAATATACTTATGCATTCTCCTATAGTCATGGCTGCTTCTCTTTCCTGGTTAATGCACTTTGAAATTCATATTCTACAAAGTAATACCTGGTCTACCTGTGATCTACGAAATTTAATGGACTATTCCCTCAAATTGGACCATGGACTTGACGGTTGATTAATTGTAAAATCATGGACTCTAATTCTCCGCCTCACAGAATCGTTATATATTGTCATATGAATTTCCCTGATTACATAATGTTGTAACCCTGGCAAAATCTGAATTTGATATTCGAACCTATTTTTTGATTTTTTGATTATACTTGTCGACATTGATGACTACGTAATTTTGATTATTTCATTTTTGATTATTTCAACATGATTATTATATTTTATCACAGTGTCTGAAGAAGACCTACGGGTCGAAAACGTTTACACACGTACTGCCACTGTTGGAATGAAATAAAACTTTACCAAGCAATTAAGAATTTAAGCTTGTGCTGTGTTTCTATCTATTACATCGTACAGCCCTGTCCTGAAAATGGAGGCAGAATGAAGCCTTCTGAAAAACAAGCAGTCAACAAATCAGCTATCTGCTGGATTGGAAACTTGTTAACCATGGCAGCATTTTGGCTAAGCTTACCAGTGTCCAAGCTTTTGGAAAGAAACTCCTTCACCGTTGCAACTTCGCCTTTCTAAAACATCTGGAAAGAGGGTGACTACCACTGCAAAAAGCACATTTGTGCTTATACTTACAACTTGCAGGCCGTTTAGACTGTGACTCATTGTAAGCAAAGAAAAGACCACGCTTCAACAAACCCCCAGCAGGAGAAAGCTTCTGGGTTACCGCTGGTGATTTCAGGGGAACCAAAAGATTTAGCCAAAGGCCAACATCTTTTGTACCCCAAGTCAACTGAGGATAAACGGCCAATTACTGCCGTAAATTCTCATCATACTGAAGCCAACGAAAGCGACCAAAGCCTTTGTAAGCTTCCAGTACAATGTCCACGAGGTGAAATAAACCCGAACACTTCTCAGGATATTTCTCACCAAAAACGCTGGCAAAAATACAAAATTCCTGAAGCCAATTATTAAAAGAAAAAGGAACACTACGGCGCCTATTCTCCTTTGATCTCTCTTCCTTGCGATCCAGTTTGGAAACAAATTCCTTGGATGCAGGCAAGAGAGATAACATATCTACATATTCTGAATTCCATATTTTTTCTTTAACTGATATAGAAAGATAAAAACCAAGAGAAGAGATAGGACAGGGTAAAACTTCCTTCAAACAACTCTCAGAAAGACCTCTAGACTAGTGTTGGTCGAGCACCAAAGTGCTTGAGTAGGACAACTCGGGATGCTCGGGTGCTCGGTAGAGGAGGTCAATGGGAGAACCTGAGCATGGGAGAACCTCAATGGAAGAACCTGAGCATGGGAGAACCTGAGCATTAAACCAGGTACCAGTCAATGCAAGTCAATGGGAGAACCTGAGCATTAAACCAGGAACCCCCTGCTCTGAAGAGGGGAGGATGTCTGGTTCACAGGAAAAAGGTCAGAAATGGAAACACCACTGAAATAATTCGGGAACAGCATGGAGAGGATGTCTGGATGCATCTTGGACTCCCACGTCGCTGCTGGGAACGATGTTGTCTGAGTAGTACGCCACTTTTACAGACTGACAATAATACGCACAAAACCGAAGACAAAATTGCTTTTAGAAGAAAAATTGTTAGGAAACATTCTTTCCTGTATATTTACAAGGAAGAGGCACTCTGATACAACCTATATATCACATAAAGGAGGGCATCATACACACCCTTGAAATTATGATTGATGGCCTGCGGGTGACCCTCTAAAACATTACGGGCGAGGGGCTGCTGCTGATCTGACCAGGCGAGGGCCTGCTGGAGAGCTGACCCTCTAAAAAATTATGAGTGAGGGTATGCTGCTGAACTGACCCTCTAAAACATTAGGGGTGAGGGTCTGCTGCTGAGCTGACCCTCTAAAATATTAGGGGCGAGTGCCTGCTGCTGAGCTGACCATCTAAAACATTATGGGACAGGGCCTGCTGCTGAGCTGAACATCTAAAAAATTATGGGTGAGGGTCTGCTGCGGAACTGACCCTCTAAAACATTAGGGGTGAGGGTCTGCTGCTGAGCTCACCCTCTAAAACATTAGGGGCGAGTGCCTGCTGCTGAGCTGACCATCTAAAAAATTATGGGTGAGGGTCTGCTGCTGAACTGACCCTCTAAAACATTAGGGGTGAGGGTCTGCTGCTGAGCTCACCCTCTAAAACATTATGGGAGAGGGCCTGCTGCAGAGCTGACCATCTAAAAAATTAGGGGTGATGGTCTGCTGCTGAGCTGACCCTCTAAAACATTAGGGGCGAATGCCTGCTGCTGATCTGACCATCTAAAACATTAGGGCAAGGGCCTGCTGGTGACACTCTAAAACATTATGGGTGAGGGCCCGCTGCTGAGCTGACCTTCTAAAACATTAGGAGCGAGGGCAGCCCAATAAGCATGTTGATATGATGGAGGAGGAGGACGAGAAAAAGGATATTGAACCATATACCCTTTTTAGTGGTGGAAGGGGTGCATGGGAATACAGTGTATTTAATACACCATAAAAGCCACATTTAGAGTGCCTTTATGTTCAGCCGCTTTCCTTTGGTGGAGTAGAGAAGTCAGAGGAAATCCAGGCCTTGTTCATTTTTATAAGAGTCAACCGGTCAGCATTTTCAGTTGACAGGAGGATGTGCTTATAAGTTATTATGCCCCCAGCGGCACTAAATACACGCTGTGACAAAACGTTGTCGGCGGGGAAGGCCAGCACCTCCAAGGTGTAGAGCTTCAGTTCGTGCCACGTGTCCAGCTTGCACACCTAATAGTTGTAAGGCACAGAGGGATCACTGAGGATGCTGACACGGTTTGCTACGTACTCCGTCTTCCAAAATTTTTCCCTCCTTGTGACACTAGGCTGCGCATCAGATTGAGGGTGCTGGCTGGGTGTCATAAAACTGTCCCAGGCCCTGAAGAGTGTTGCCCTGCCTCTGTTGGAACTGCTGTGTGTTCCCCTCGTATCCTCTCCTCGGTTGGCCAAGGAACTACGTACTCTGCAGCCAGCGTTGTCAGCTGGAAATTTTTGGTGCAATTTTTCCACAAGGACCTTCTGGTATTGCACAATTTTGCTCATCCTCTCCACCACAGGAATAAGAGATGAGAAGTTCTCGTTGTAGCGGGGGTCGAGAAGTGTGAACAACCAGTAATCGGTGTTGGCCAAATGCGTACAACGCAAGGGTCACGGAAAAGGCACGTGAGCCAGATTCACAACAGACAAGACTTCGCTGTCCTCATCAGCTGATAACTCTCAATCTCCTCATACTCTTCCTCCTCTTCTGCCCATCCACACTGAACAGATGGAATAAAACTTCCATGGGTACTACCATCTGTAGCGGAGGCAACCGTCTCCTGCTCCTCCTCCTCATCATCCAATTTGCACTGAGAAGACAAAATGAGGGTTGTCTGGCTATCACACTGTGTACTGTCTTCCCCCATTTCCACCTCTTTCCCATGCAAAGCTTCCACCTTAATTGTGAGCTGCGAAAGTTTGAGTAGACACAGAAGTGGGATGGTTACGCTGATAATAGCGTTATCGCTGCTCACCATCTATGTTGATTCCTCAAAGTTGCGTAAAAACCTCACAGAGGTCAGACATCAATGCCCACTCGCCTCTTGGGAAGAGCGGAAGATGACTCGAAAGGTGACGACCATGTTGCAACTGGTATTCCACTACTGCCCTCTGCTCCTCACAAAGCCTGGACAACATGTGGAACGTCGAGTTCCAGCGAGTGCTCACGTCATACAACAATCGGTGAGCTGGCAATTTCAAGCGCTGCTGCAGCGTTGCCAGACCGGCGGAAGCTGTCTATGACTTGCGGAAATGGGCAAGTAGCTCAGGCAAATTGGGGTAGGTTTTGAGAAACTGCTAAACCACTAGGTTGAACACGTGGGCTAGGCATGGAATGTGTGTGAGCTTGCCAAGTTTCAAAGCCGCCACCAAGTTACGGCCATTATCAGACACAACTATGCCTGGTTGTCGGTTGAGTGGCGAGAGCCACAGCTTAGTCTGGTCCCTTATCCCCTGCCACAGCTCTGCGGTGGTATGCTGTTTGTCACCTAAGCACGGCCTGTTGCCGCTTCCCCACTGCAGTGCTACACTGCTTCCAGCCACTGACTGATGGCTGACTGGCGCTGCAAGATGATAATTCAGAGGTGGAAGTGGAGGAGGAGGCAGAGGAGGAGAAGGGGGGGGGTTGCAGCCACTAACGTAGGTGGTGGAGAAAACCCTGATGGAAGTAGGGCCCGCAATCCTTGGCGTCATTAGCACCTGTGCCATCCCAGGGTACAACTCGCTCCCGTCCTCCACAATCTTCACCCAGTAGTGTCAAAAGCACTTGTCCATGTGTGAGTCGTTAAGTGGTTCTTCCCAATAAGTGTGTGGGTCAGAGCACGGGTGATGTTACGGGACACATGCTGGTGTAAGGCTGGGACTGCACACCGTGAAAAATATTGGTGGCTGGGCAGGGGCGTACATAGAAATCACTGGGCCCCATAACAAGAATTTGAATTGGGCCCCTAACTCCGCCCACTACCCACCCCTAGCCCATCCCACCTGATCTGGCGCCTCCCAAAACACCGCCCCCCCCATTTGCCAATAAAGAAATGTATACAAATGTTAAAACCTATTCGTACTGACCCAGAGAATGAAGGTCACAGGTCAGTTTTGAGTTTTCAGTCCAATGTAAAACCACAGATAACACTAGCGGAGATCACGTGGCAGTGTTACCTGCAGTCCTATGTAAAACCACAGATACCACTAGTGTACATCATGTGGTAGTGTTACCTACGTCCTTAGTGTGCCTCCCACGGACTCCATGCTGGTGGCGCTGCCTCCTCTTCCATCTTCTTCTTCTAACGCACAGAATGTCCTGATGCAGCTGCGTCAAGACATAGGAACATGTGGGCATAGTGATGGTGATACACAGGGAGAGACACCCACACTCATACACAATAAATATGATCACATCACTGCTCCTGCCTGTCTGTTATGGGCTATGTCAGGCTTTCACAGAGTGGGCACAGGACAGTGGACACAGGGCACGATATGTATGCGAGCACAGCTGGACGAGCGCCGGGCAGGAGCACGCATACACATTGCTCCTCCTTCCTGTGTCCTCTGTGCTAAAGCTGAACGTAGGCCATTCTCCACATCTTAACCCCTTTGCTACTAGAGCCATTTTGTCATCACTTCTCTTACCCCAAATAGTTGCAGTACAACTGTACGCCACTGCCCAAATCCCTTTAACTCCTTGCTGTTGATGCTGAGTCACTGTGCACATAGCCACCAATCATATCCCCCCCCCCCAAAGGTGACTGTTGTGTTGGGGGGGAGTTGGGGGCTATGATTGGTGGCTATGTACACCCTCAGCATCAGCGCAAGGAGTTAGCGGGGTTATCCAAGGAGGAGGAGGAAACCACACTGTCCTCTATGAGCCTCCCCAACCCATAATGCCCCTCAAAATGCTCAGGACAGTGTGATTGCCTCCTTCTCTTCCCCCCTGGGCATTATGGTGGGCACTTGGAGGGCCTATAGAGGACAGGTTGCTTTCCTCATACTTCCCCCCGAACCCCCCCCCCTTGTGCATTTTGGGGGCATATTACCGGTTGGGAAACTCAAGGTGGGGAAGCTTATAGAGGACAGTGTGCTTTCCTCCTACTCCTCCCCCCCATGGGCATTTTGGGAGGCATTAGGGGTTGGAGGGGCTAATAGAGGACTAAGGGGGAGGCACATAGAGGACAGGTTGCATTCCTCCTACTCCCCCCATGTGTATTTTGAGGGCATTACGGGTTTGGGGGGGGACTCAAAGAGGGGGGTGGCTCATAGAAAACAGTGTGCTTTCCTCCTACTCTCCCCTTCCCCTGGGCATTTTGGGAGACATTAGGGATTAGAACTTGGAGGGGATCATAGAGGACGGGGACGGGGGGGACGGGGGGGTTTGATAGAGGACAGCATGCTCACCCCCCTGGGCATTTTGGGGGCTCATAGAGGACTCAGGGCCGGGTGGGCTCATAGAGGACAAAGTAAGAGGAAAGCACATTGTCCTCTATGAGACCCCCCCTCCCCTTCTCCCTATGAGTCCTCTTGACTCGCAGGCAGATCCCACTTACTGTGCTCACTGTCTGGCTGCTGGGCTGAATTACAGGTCTGCACTGCCACTCTGCCATCCATGAAGTATTCCTGGGGCCGGATGCAGCATGTGACATACAGACTTAGACAGTCTCCTGTACCAACAATACACACTGGCCAATCAGCAGCTGCCTCTTTTTGCTGATTTGCGCTGATTGGCCAGTGAGAAGAACTCAAATCCTAAGCAAGTGATGCGCCCGGCAGGCAGCAGGTGTTCCGTTATTTTTCCCTACCCGTGAACTTTCCCTACCCTCGTCATTTCCGGTTCTGATGCAGCCGCACCGGAATTGACGTTTGCGGGTGTGGAAGGAGGTGTGTCACGCTGCTCGCTTACTGAGTGGCTGAGTAGGAGTCGGCGCAGGCGAGTGCGGCTAACTGAACGTGCCTAGGGTAGGGAAAACTCACGGCCAATTGCGCATGCGCCCGAGGGTAGTGAAAACTTACATCCCAGAGTACACGCGCGGCTAATGCTTGCTGGATCTTGTCTATTCCAGTGCCTAGGGTAGGGAAAACTCACGGCCAATTGCGCATGGGCCGAGGGTAGTGAAAACTTACAGCCCAGTAAGTTTTCACTACTCTCGGGCGCATGCGCAATTGACCATGAGTTTTCCCTACCTTAGGCGCGTTCACAGTTAGCCGTGCTCGCCTGTGCTGACTCCTCCTCAGCCACTCAGTAAGTGAGCAGCGTGACATACCTCCTACCACACCCGCAAACGTCACTTCCGTTGCGGCTGCGTCAGAACCAGAAATGGCGAGGGTGGGGAAAGTTCACTGGTAGGGAAATATAACGGAACACCGATCAATAAGGTCAGTGAGAGCAAACAAGGAGGGGAGGGGGGTCCTGAGAGGGAGGGCTGCGAGTACAAGAAGTTAATTATTTATAGGCACTCACTGCTGGCTAACTGCACGCACAGTAAATGGAGAGAGGGGCGGGCCCAGGCGTAGCGGCCTTCCCTGTGCGCTGACCCCATAGCAGTGGCGTGGTCTGCCTATATGGACGGTACGTCACTGTGGCTGCGGACAGAGTAACGAGGGATGGCCGCCGCCATGAGGCTGCAGAAGGCCTCAGTGTCCACAAGCCTAAATGGCAACATTTCCAGGGCCAGCAATTTTGAAAGGTGCGCATTAAGTGCTATGGCCTGTGGGTGGTTGGCTGGGTATTTGCGCTTTCGTTAAAAGACCTGGGGTATAGACATCTGTATAGACATCTGGGACACAGAAGGGAATGTCCTAGCGGATGGTGCTTGCAAAGATCCAGGTGCATGGCGGGAGGCATCAGGGCCTGCGTCTTGGACAGGGGATTGGCCAGCATGTAACACAGGGGAAGAGGAGGCAGGGGTGTGACCCGCAGACACTGATTGTGGACCCAGGCGTTTGGCCCGCCTATTAGGGTGCTTTGATACCATCTGGCGGATCATGCTGGTGGTGGTAAAGTTTCTAGTATTCACGCCCCTGCTCATTTTAGTACGGCACAGGATGCAAATGACAATTTTTTTTATCGTCCACACTTTCCTCAAAAAAGCGCCAGACTGCGGAACACCTACCCCTTGACAAGAGAGATTGCCGCAAGGACCTTTCACTGGTCCACAGTTTATGAGGCAAGTGTATATACATGCCGAGCGGCACCCAGGGATGACCCTGCACTTACTTGTATCCCTGGGTGCTGCTCCGTTCGTCCTCTGTAGCCCCCGGTACCGGCGTGCGCGCTTCTCCTATTTTTGCCTGGGGCGGAGACATCTTCTTTTGCCCTGGGCGTCTCCTTCTCCCAAGCCTGGAGCGCTGGCCAATCACAGCGCTCAGCTCAGGGCAAAAGAAGATGTCTCCGCCCCAGGCAAAAATATGAGAAGCGCGCGTGCCGGTACCGAGGGCTACAGATTAAGAAATGGCGATGAAAAGAGCTCCTCAGAATATCCGAGTGTGGGATCACTTGTTTACCAAGACTCTTGGCTTCTTGGAAACTGGACTTTGTGGAAGACATGGTGGTGCTTAACCGACTGGAAGCATTATCTGCTGCAATCCAACTGACCACCTGGTTGCACTGGTCTGACTTCGAGAGTGGTGTCCTGCTCTGCCCTGCAAACTGGGATATGAAGGCACAGTTTTACCGCACCCAGGGCCACGGCCTTTGCGTGCATCATCAGCAGCATGGCCAATTCCCCCTCCCTTACTGCTCTCCTTGTGCATATTAAATAGTATATATGCTTGTAAGTATGTCACACGTACAGTAGAGCAGGTTTTGTAAGTGTATGCGCAAAAATAAAGTACAGAGAATGTCACAGATATTTTTAGGGTGCGCACACGTTAAACAGGAGATGTATCACAGATAATGTCGCTGTCCGCAGTGTCTATGAAAAAAGTACACTGAATGTCATAGATCATTTCATACAGGAGGTATAGCAAAAGTAATGTCGCTGTCATCACCGGCTAATAAAAAATTACACTGAATGAATGTCACTGATATTTAGGATGCACAAACATTATACAGGAGAAGTGGCGCTGGTAATGTCGCTGTCACCAGCGACCAAACTATTGCGCTGAATGTCACAGATATTTATGCTGTGCAAATGTAAAATAAAAGATGTAGCAGAGGTTGTGTCACTATCAGAAGCGGCACTAACAATTCTATGCAATTTAGCACAGGTTGCGCTAATAATTATATTGCTGCAAGATACAACAATAGTCCTTAAAAGGACTTTTGGGTCTCTCTAACAATTCCACACAATTTAGCGCAGGTTGCGGTAATAATTATATTGCTGCCAGATAAAACAATAGTCATTAAAAGGACTTTTGGGTCTCTAACAAGTTTTTTCCCAAAAATATTTTGATTTCACTCCCTACACTATTTGTCCCTTCTGCAGAACAGCTCTCCCTGACTAAGACTGAGCCAAACACGTATACTATATAGCACCCGATGACGTGTTGCGGCCAGCCTTTCACTGTAATGCCAGTAACCAACATGGCTACGGCATTACAGTTAGTGGCAGTACTTACCCACACGTTTATTGACTGCGTAGCAGCCAACAAACGTGCGGGGGGAAGACTCGAGGTCTGCTCGCCCAACACTACTCTGGACCTGTCAATCACAGGCAAACACTGCAGAACCAATAATGGCTCCATAATGCTGTCCGCATCACTGTCCCAACACCCCCTCCTGCCGCAAGCCATGCAGAAGACACATCTGTGATGACAGGATCACATAATGCAGACTGGGGGGGGGGGGGGGGGGTTGGTGAGGAGAAGAGGGAATAAAGCTTGAAGAGAGGACAGGACAGTGGACAAAGAGGACAGAACAGGGGCCAGCTGTGCAGCAGACCACTTACCGGACTACAGACCTGGGCCAGTATGAGGTGCTGCAGCTGTGGCGGTCCTAGGAGATCCAGGAGGGGGTTCAGCCGGCCTGACAGACTCCTCTTGCCCAGCAAATTGTAATTTAAGCGCAGGTCCCTCAACTCCCCGCGACACACAGCCTGGCATCTGCGGGAAATTACGCTCCATCTAAACATGCGGCCCATTGACAGCATCTGACGTCATCACCGTGCTGCCATGCATACCCAGAAGGCGACGGAGAGAATCTTCTTTTCTGCGTCCTCTGCCTCTGGCTCCTCTTGCGAGATCCTGAAGAGCGCTCATCACTGGAACCTTCTCTCCGCTGCACCAGGACATACAACACCAGGGAGGCCGCCGCGCTGCCATCATCAGGAGCTACTGGACCTCGGAGGACTGCCAAACGCATGCAAGGCTCCAGGGCAGAAGAAGCGGAAAAGGACTTGACCCGCAGAAGGCAATTCTGGATCCAGGATGGGCCACCATCCTCCGCAGCACAGTTGGTGAGTTCTCCCAGAAGGACGAACATCTTCAGAAGTGGCACACGGATCCAGGCTCCACGGGCTGGTGCAGACAAAAGGCAAGCCAGTCCGCAGAGCCAGAGAATCATAGCCCCACTCCTGAACCCCCCCCCCCCCACCAATCAGGCACTTGTTGCCAGGGTCCGGGTATCTCTACCAGAAACCCTGCAACAAGACAGGCCCATAACCTCAGCCAATTATGGCCATCACTGGGCTGAATAGCCACTCTGCCCAGTGACCACAGCAAAAACAGCGGGAACTTTTCCCTCCAAAACCCCACTCTAAAAATAGTATCTCAATTACTGGGCAGAAATCAACCTCTGCCCAGTGAAGATAAACCTTAATATGGGACAATGCTGATATGGCCATGTGGATCCCTCCCTAATGTCTGGGATCCAGCCATTCTGTGTAAATAAGGGAGGAGTTACCATAGGAAGCTGTATGTGAGAACGTGGAGGTTATTATGGGGGCAGTATGTATAAAAGCAGAGTCTCCATGAGGAACTGTATGTAACAAAGGTGGCACGGGGAGCTGGCTGTGGGAGAGGGCATGGGAAGCTTTGAGTATAAGAAAGAGGGCAGCATGGGCAGCAATCTTAAGGCTGGGGCTACAGTGGAACATGTGTTGTGCTAAAGCAAACCTCAGAAAAGTTGTGCAAAAATATTTGTGCAACCAGTCTGCAACTTGCTATCATACAACTATTATGCAACTTTTTATTGGGCCACCTGATGCCCAGGAGACCACCCAAGCCACTAGGTACTTAACAACCTGACTCTCCCAGTGTTAATTATTACCACACACGTCTGAGATGGCGATACAGCTGAATACCGTGGTGGGGCACAGGAGCTGTTGGCTCACTACCAGTTCACCTGCAGAGTCCACTAAGTACTGTATGAAGATTGTGAGATACTGTATGAGCGGCACGTGGTCACAAAGCTATGACATCATCACAACTACCTGAATCGGGACACAGGCACGGCAATGATGTCATTGAGACCAACTGCACCAGGATGCAAGCGTTTCAGATAAAGAAGCCTGTGGTCTGCGATGCTTTGGACAGGAGTCAAGTTAGATTTTTTTTTCTTTTTCAGGCTGAGCCAAGTTTGGAGAACATACTCCTTGGGCTATTATTATTACAGGGGTCTCTATAAGAAGCAATAATGTATTACTACTGAAGGCACTATAGGGATCATTATTAATGCGGATACTATAGAATAATATAGTACTACTGTGGGCACTATTACTGGGGCACTATAGGTGGAGAGGAGATTTTGTTGAAAAGATGGGGAGGAAAAAATCCGGAACCTAAGAAGTCTCTGTGGCAAACCTTGCAGAGATCAGATGTGGCTGAAAGAAATGATCATGGTGCTATGGGCTAAATCGAGACGATAGGGAAAGTGAAGATCTACATCAATGGAAATAATACTGGTTGTAATAGGTATTTATGGGGTCATTTATCAAACTGGTGTAAAGTAGAACTGGCTTACAGTAGTTGCCCATAGCAACCAATCAGATTTCACCTTTTATTTCTGACAGCTCCTTTGGAAAATGAAAGGTAAATTTTGATTAGTTGTTATGGGCAACAAAGCCAGTTCTACTTTAGATCAGTTTGATAAATGATCCCATAAGTGCTGTTTTCTCCTGTATGTTTGGTAGCACTGAAAGACCAGGCAGATGCTGAAGGTAGGATTGGCTTAGTGTTGTGGTCCACATCTCCTCCGCAGTCCATACATCCATATCTTAATTAGAGATGACTGGAGGAGGACAAAATATGGCAGCTAGTGCTGGCCACCACAGAGGGACTGCTTCTGGGTACAGTTGAGCGAACACCTGGATGTTCGGGTTCAAGAAGTTCGGCTGAACTTCCCGAAAATGTTTGGGTTCAGGATCCGAACTCAACGCGAACTTCACCCCGAACCCGAACCCCATTGAAGTCAATGGGGACCCGAACTTTTGGGCACTAAAAAGGCTGTAAAATAGCCTAGGAAAGGGCTAGAGGGCTGCAAAAGGCAGCAAAATGTAGGTAAATCCCCTGCAAACAAAATGTGGATAGGGAAATGAATTAAAATAAAATAAAATAAATAAAAATTAACCAATATCAATTGGCAACTTGGAGGAGGAGGAGGTGGAATAGGAGGTTGGGGTGGCGTCAGGTGGGAATGCTATGGGAGTTGAAGTTCTCATCACAGCCAAAAAGGATTCATGTCTGCCATGGCACCCTCAAAGAGGAGAGTGGTCCCGTAACAGCAACACAGGCCTCAGGTCAACCTGCAATGGAACAGGCCATTATCATTTATGCAGGCCCCTGACACCCAGACAGAGGTGAGGTCATTTGACAGTAAAAAAAGTTTAATGAATCCCACCAAGACAGCAAGCAATTAAACGAAATATAGGCCACTGACACCCAGACAATGGGGCAGTCATTTGACAGTAAAAAGAGTAAAATGTCTGCCACCAAGACAGCAAGCAAGTAAATGAAATTTAGGCCCCTGACACCCACACAATGGGGCGGTCATTAGACAGCAAAAAGAGTTAAATGTCTGCCACTAAGACAGCAAGCAATTAAACGAAATTTAGGCCCCTGACACTCAGACAATGGGGCGGTCATTAGACAGTAAGAATAGTTTAATATCACTCACCAAGACAGCAAGCAAGTACGTGAAATTTAGACCCCTGACACCCACACACTGGGGCGGTGATTTGACAGTAAAAAGAGTTTAATATCACCCACCAAGACAGCAAGCAAGTACGTGAAATTTAGGCCTCTGACACCCACACAATGGGGCAGTCATTAGACAGCAAAAATATTTAAATGTCTGCCACCAAGACAGGAAGCAATTAAACGAAATTTAGGCCCGTGAAACCCACACAATGGGGCGGTCATTTGACAGTAAAAAGAGTTTAATATCACTCACCAAGACAGCAAGCAAGTACGTGAAAGTTAGGCCCCTGACACCCAGACAGAGGAGAAAGGTCCCATAACGGAAAAAGAGGCATCATGTCACCCACCAATGGAAAAGGCCACTTTTAGTTATTTAGGCCCCAACACCCAGACAGAGGAGAGTGGTCCCATAGCAGAGAATCAGGCTTCATGTCACCCACCAATGGAGAAGGCCACTTTCAGATATTTAGACACACTGACCAAATGGGGCTACTTTAAAATAAAATTACAGGGCCACTCCAAATGCACCACGGTGACATAAATATGCATAATTTCCACTCTAAAGACATTGTGGGTGGCAAGTGAAGAAAACATTAATGTAGCACGTCACTGTCAGGCAAGGTAATGTGACATGAAGATAACACATGCCGCTGCAGTAATTATCTCATCACTTGGGACAGTGGCACCTGTTATCAGCGACTGTTGAACAAAACCATCTTGATTTCAGAAGTATTCTCCAAGAAACAGCGTAGTTCATATAGCTGTTTAGAATATAAGCCAAAAATTTGTACCCACCATATAGGCCATACTGTGACTGGACCTCATAAGTGAGTTGTGGCTAAGCTCCATCATCCTATCATCTATCTACTATTATACCTCATAAGGCTTGATGTGGCTTAACTCTATTATCTATCTCCTGCTGGGCATGATTCATAAGCCTTGTTTTGGCTGAGCTCTTTCACCTATCTCCTGCTTGGTTTCATGTTGTGTCTTGTTGTGGCTCAGCTCCATCAGCTGTCTCCTGATGGACATCATGGGGCACATACATCAAGCTTGTCTGTTTTTTAGACTGCAATTAGACTGGAGTAGTGAAATCACCTGTCAGTATTTTGCCGGATATTTATTAAGGGTACGTTCACACGACTACATTTGTAGCAGATCATCACTAGAACCAAGGCACTACAGACCTTCTACTATAGTAACACTAATGGTTTGTAGCTAATTTGCACAACCAATGCAATAGCTAATAATTTGCCCATAGATACTGTACATTCCTGCGAATACCTGGGATCTCATTTGGAGTGGCGATACTGAACTACCCTCTATATGTAAAAAAATTGGTCAGAAAATAGGCACAAAAATTGGTCAGAAAATAGGCACAAAATAGGCACAAAATAGGCAAAAAGAAATTTTCTAAATTAGTCTAAATAAATCAAAATAGACAAATGAGGAGAAAATGCCTCCAAAACAGACGCATTAGCCAGCATGCCTGCATCTGCAGCTGTTAGGAGTCCCTGTTCTGACTCCATATATGGCTTCGGAATCCCTGCTCTATGTCCATATATGGCGTCAGTGCTTCTGGGAGTCCCTGCTCTGACTCTATATATGGAATTAGTGCTTTGAAGATTAAGGGGCTATTCCCAAGCATGCCTGGGGACACCCTGTGTATTTTAGTTGTATTTGGCCTCTATTTTTAAAGTGTTTGTGCCAGGTTTCAAATTCATCATCATCTACATTAAAGGCGCCTTAACTACTGACCTGTAGAGCTCAATGTTATAAAGTAGTAGATATATTCTGGCTAAACACCTCAGTCATAGTTTCATACATATTTTGTATTCATATATAGCAGAAGAATAGAAACATAGAAGATGGGCAGCAGAAAAAGACACCTGGTGCATCTAATCTTCCCTTATATTATTACTTTTTATTTTAGGATAGATATGTGTTTTATCCCAGGCATGTTTAAATTCACTTACTGTAGTTTCGCAACCACATCTGCTGGAGATGTGTTCCAAGTTTCAATCACTCTTTCAGTGAAAAAATATTTCCTGGTCTTACCCCCAGCTAATATCAGATTGTTTTCCCTTGTTCTTGTGTTTAGCTTCTTCTGTCTGGTTAATGTTAAACAATGTATTTGTGAGATGGTTATATGGCACTTACTAATATAGCCTTTGTTGAAAATTTATACCATTTTCTATATTTCATGAGGTCCCCCTTGTTTATAAAGTCTTTTGTGCTATCCTCAAAGAGGTCCTGTCCATAAAATGGCTGCCTATGGAGGGTCATGTGACCAGGCAAATCACCTCTATGGAAGTGATCTGTCTGGTCACATGACTCTCCATCAGCATCCATCTTATGGACGGCACAAAAGACTTTGTAAACAAGGGGGTATACCTTATGAAATATAGAAAATACCTTATGAAATATAGAAAATGGTACAAAATTTCCACAAAGGCAATATTAGTAAGGAGTCAGGACCATATAATCATCTTACAAACACATTGTTCAACAGTAACCAAGGCTATGCAGATTAAGTTATTTAAGTCTATCCTGGTATGTTATATGCTTAAGAACCTACACAATTTTTGTAGCCTGTCTCTGCACCTGTTCCATTTTATCTATGTTTTTTTTAGGTGGGATCTCCAGAACTGGACACAGTATTCCAGATGGGTTGCCACTAGTACTCTATCACAATCTTTCTCTTCCTACTGGTTATACCTCTAGCTCTACAGCCAAGCATCCTACTTGCTTTCCCTGCTGCCTGTCCACACTGTGCAATAATGTTAAAGCTGCCTGATATCAGGATACTTATATCCTATACCTTCTAAAGTCCTTGATAACACAGAGCTGCCAATAAGATATTCAGATTAAGGGTTTCATCTCTCCAACAGTGGGAATGTGTAGAAGAGACCTGGAAACAGATTTCAGTCAAGACGTGCTTGAATCTGATAGAGAGCATGCCCAGAAGGATCCAGGCAGCATTGAAAGCCACAGGTGCATTTACAACATACAGTACTAACAAAATAATGAAACTTAAAACTTAGAATTTTAGGAGCAAAACGGTATGCAGGATATGTGGGCTGAAGTTGAAGTGTGGTAAGGGTGCAAATGATGACACCACAGCCCTGCATCAACACCTAGAGCGTCACCATAAAGTGGTCTGGGAAAACAGTGACACTAATTTTGTAGTACAGCCTGACGCAGCAACTGCTGCACCTCCCAGTGGCCCGCATCCCTTCTCCAGCAGCCAAGGCTCCTCAACCTCAGCAGAAGGAAGCTATCAATCCTTTCCTTCATATATTGCTACTGATGCTCCTCCTCCTCATCACGTGTTTCTCTAGCAATTGATTGCCGAAGCAACAGTATGCATGCACTCAAACAACAGTGAAGAAGCTGAATGTGCACCTGGCCAAGTTGCTGATACCTGGCTAATTGCTAGAGAAACCCAGTCCCTCCCTTTCCATTTTGTTGACTCTGCACCTTTCAGAGTGCTGATGGCTTGTACCCAGCCAAGGTGGAAAAAAATAAAGAGATGGATGCAGCTTCCAATAAAAATGATGACCTTTATTCTTCCAAACAGTAAAATATGAGTATAACACAGTGCACAAACAACGTCTATGCATTTCGGATCATGGATTTAAGACTTTTACTCATCAGGCGTTGTTTGTGCACTATATTTATACTCCGATTTTTTACTGCTTGGAAGAATAAAGGACATTGCTTTTATTGGAAGCTGGATAAATCTCTTTATTTTCAAGTTGCTTTGTATGCCCGGCTCCAGGCATTTCCATGCTTCCTAAGTGATTATAGCAGTTGAGTACTGCTAAAGCTCTTTCTTAGCCAAGGTGGAGATTCCCAAGCCATCTTGACTTATCTAAAAAAGCTGTACCAGCCTCTGTATGTTGAGCAGAAGGTAGGCCAGTCCTTGAGCCTGGTACGGTTCATGCCAGCGCTGACGTGTGGAGCTGTAACTATGGTTAAGGACAATATATGTCCATTATAGCCCACTGGGTAAATGTGGTTCCAGCCCAGGCACACCAGCAACTTGGCCAGGTGATGTCAATGCCGCCTTGCTGTTGGATTTCTGCTCTGTGCCAATGTCATCCTCTGCCTCCTCATCCTCCACCCTGTCCTCCGCTTCCACTGTATGCACAGTTCAGAGTGGTCCTCCAGCATACCAACTATGCAAAGCACTTGTTGTTATGCGGTTCTGCACCTGGTCAGCCTGGGCAAACTGATTTGCTCTGCGTGATCAACCAAGAAAACGAATCCTGGTTGTCTCCTGGCCAACTGGAGAAAGGAACCATGGTCACCGGGAAGAACATTCTGTCTGCCTTGCATCAGGGAGGGATGACCCATGCACCATTCCTGGCGCATGTCTTCAATGTAGTTGTTATCCGGTTCCTAAAGTCTTTCGCCCAACTGCAAGATGTCTTGAAAATGTAAAGGAAACTTTGCATGCACTTTTCTGTGCAAAACATACCCTCCTTGACCTGCAAAAGCAGAATGGTGTTCCCCTACATCACCTCATATGCAACGTTTCCACACATTGGAGTTCCACATGTTGGACTGACTGTATGAGCAGAAAAAAACTTTGACCGATTTCTTGATGATGTAGACGGACAGGACTACTCCCCAGTGACACTCCCCAGTGATGTTAGACAGTGGCAGTTCATGCATGACACTTGCCGTTTGCTCAGGACCTTTGAGGAGGCCTCTTTATTTGTCAGTCACTAGGACTACAGGATGAATGATGGAGGAGGACATAAATGTCCAGAAATTCTAGACAGAACTAGGTAGTTTGTCTGCCCAACCCACAGAGGAGGAGCATAAAGCGCTTCGACTATGAAGACGACCATAACAGACTGTGGCAGTATGCAGTGGAGATAGAGGCAGGGAGTCCCTCCGGGTCCCTTGTGAAAATGGCCAGGTGCATGCTGATTTGCTTGTGTAGTGACTAATGTTGAGTGAATTGAGCTTCAGATCAGAGATCTGAAGTCAATTTGTTTAAACACTTTGGTTTTAATTCTGTCTCTGCATACAGCATTAAAATGTATTGCTTCCTTGTAGGCAACATTTGTTTCACCCAAAGTCACGCGAGACTTCGGTGAATTATTCCGTAATCATATCTGTGTCTTTACAAAAGCAATCCGAAGTCGATTCGCTCAACACTAGTAATGACAGGCGCATTATCATCATTCTGCAGTGGGATGACTACTGGCTCTTCACAATGTTAGACCGCTAACGGTCAAAAATGAGGGCCTTTTTTACACCTTCTGAGAGGGATGAAAAACTCAACTACTATCGAGACACCCTTTGTAGTCGGTTGGTCACTGTCTACATGCACCATTGCCCATTCTCACGGAGGTCTAACCGAGGAGATCTTCTGAGCTCACGCTCCACTGCTATGACTGTAGGAGAGGAATGGGTGGACCTCGTCAAAGATCTGAAGAGAGTTGGGACCACAGTCTCAAAGATTACCGTTAGTTGCACACTACGCCGTCATGGATCAAAATCCTGCAGGGCATGCAAGGTCCCTCTGCTCCCGCCAGCACATGTCCAGGCCTGTTTGAAGTTCTCTAATGACCATCTGGATAATCCAAAGAAGGCATAGGAGAAGATCATGTGGTCAGTTGAGACCAAAATAAACGTTTTATTATCAACTCCACTCGCCGTGTTTGGAGGAAGAAGAAGTATGAGTACAACCCCAAGAACACCATCCCAACCATGAAGCATGGGGGTGGAAACATCATACCATGGGGGTGCTTTTCTGCAAACGGGACAGGACGACTGCACTGTATTAAAGGGAGGGATGGGGCCATGTATCGCAAGATTTTGGCCAACAACCTCCTTCCCTCAGTAAAAGCATTGAAAATGGGTCGTGGCTGGCTCTTCCAGCATGACAATGACCTGAAAAACACAGCCAGGGCAAATGAGAAGTGGCTCCGTAAGAAGCATTTCAAGGTCCCGGAGTGGCCTAGCCAGTGTCGAGACCTGAACCCATTAAAAAATATTTGGAGGGAGATGAAACTCAATGTATCCCAGTGACAGCCCTGAAACCTGAAAAATCTGGAGAAAATCTGTATGGAGGAGTGGGCCAAAATCCCTGCTGCAGTGTGTGCAAACTTGGTGAAGAACTACAGGAAACATCTGAACTCTGTAATTGCAAACAAAGGTTTCTGTACCAAATATTAAGTTCTGTTTTTCTATTGTATCAAATACTTATTTCATGGAATAAAATGCAAATTTATTATTTAAAAATCAGTCTCTCATAGTTGAATTGTACCTACAATATAAATTACAGACCTCTCCATTTTTTGTAGGTGGGAAAACTTGCAAGATCACTAGTCTATCAAATACTTATTTTCCCGACTGTGTATATAGATATATATACATACACACACACACACACACTTACAAGATAAAAAAAACGAGGCAGCACTACAAAAAATATAATCTCTCTCTCTCTCTCTCTATATATATATATCTATACTAATAAAATCCCTGTGTCCCTGACGTCCGTGCGTGCGTGCCGAATTCTAAAGTGCGCATGCGCGGCGCACAGAGGATTCGCCACACACCGCACGGGCTTTACAGGGCACAGGAGGCATATGGGACACGGCCGCAGGACAGAGACGTGCAGGAGGTAAGCGGCCGCGTCCATAGTGAGCTGACAGGGCTGCCTAAGATGGAGGAGCATGGAGCCTCCACCGACTGCACAGGGCACATGGGACGCGGCCGCAGCACAGTGAGGTGAAAGGACCGCCAATGGAGGAGCATGAAACCGCCGCGGGAGAAGCAGCTAGCTCATTTGCATATCCTCAGCTCTGCGTCTCCCGCGGCGGAAATGAAGAAAGAACGGCCGTACAATGTGTAGGTCACTAAGTGACGCCCCTGCCCCGCCTACTTCATGAATGAAGCAGGCGGCGCAGGCGCATGACATAGTGACTTGTGCTACCAGTGCCTGCCTCACCATGTAGAAGATCATTATTACTCATATGGGGGGATCTGTGGATGACACATAGCAAAAGATGCTGTGTGTCATCCACAGATACCCCCCATAACAGTGTCATCCATAGATACCCCCCATAACAGTGTCACCCACACATACCCCCCATAACAGTGTCATCCACAGATCCCCCATAACAGTGTCATCCACAGATCCCCCATAACAGTGTCATCCACAGATCCCCCATAACAGTGTGTCATCCACAGATCCCCCATAACAGTGTCATCCACAGATCCCACATAACAGTGTCATCCACAGATCCCACATAACAGTGTCATCCACAGATCCCCCCCATAACAGTGTGTCATCCACAGATCCCCCATAACAGTGTCATCCACAGATCCCCCATAACAGTGTCAGCCACAGATCCCCCATAACAGTGTCTTCCTCAGATCCCCCATAAGTGTCAGCCACTGACCACCCCCATAACAGTGCGTCGGCCACAGACTCCCCCATAACAGTGCAAGCACTAATGTTCTAGCGCCCGTTATTGTAATGGGCCTAATGTCTAGTATATATATATAACACAAAAGAGATCAGCAGCACAGCTAAAAGAGTGGGGGTGCAATTCCTCTGACCGCTGGCTTGGCAGTCCTTGGCAGATATATCTTCAAAAATGAGGCAGCACTCCAATGTTCAGTGCAAATAACGGACTCACTTTATTTTCCCATTCCAATGTTTCAACTGCTCCTTGCAGTCATTATCAATGAAAGGAGCAAGGAGCAGTTGAAACGTTGCATGGGAAATTAAAGCGGGTCCGTTATTTGCACTGAACATTGGAGTGCTGCCTAATTTTTGAAGATATATATATATCTATACCGGTATATATTAAGAATAAGAGCAGATATTTAGGACTAGATCTGAAGTTTATTCGCTGAAAACTTTGTTTGAATGCTGCACAGACATTAGTTTCCATAAAGCATTCAAATGTATGGGCACCCTTCAAGGAGCTTGGATTTCTATTTTAGAACTTGAAAACCATTTTAAAACTTGGATCCAAAGTCGGCTTCAGTATCGAGGTACCAGCTGATTTAAAATGGTGAGACTTTGGTGAACACTGTAGCGCATTAAAACAAAGTTTTGAGCAAATCGACTTTAGATCTTGGATCTGAAGCTCGATTCGCTCAACACTATTTTGAACACTGGTGCTATGTCTTATATACAGAATAAGCAGATCTTGACACAGATAGACATACCCACAGATAAACACATACACACACAGATAAACAGATACACACACAAGTACACAAACCCTTATTTACTTGCAGATAGTGTTGAACGAATTGAGCTTTGTATCCAAGATTCAAAGTTAATTCGCTCAAAACTTTGTTTTAATACTGTATGGAGACTGAGGTCTCCTGCGATCATGTGACATGATGACATCATCAAAGGTCCTCCGCCTACCATTTAAAGGTTCTTCATACTCTGGTATGTTGGTCTATGCCTGTGGATCATTGTACATCGTGGTTTTGTTGCAGTTTTTGCCGTGAATTGCGACATCTGCAGGACTGTCGCAGTAATGCGGTGCTGGAGGCTAAATTGCTGCCCCCTGCTGTCCTAACAGAGTGCCGCCTGAGGCCACGTCTCACATTGCCTAATTAGTGATGCGCCCCTGGCTACCCTTTATGTGGATGGGTACAACACTGGCCATTCTCCACTTTTTAGGAATATCACCTATTAAGAGCGACTGGTTAAACAAATCCGTTACAGGAACAGCTGTTTCATTATGTGCACCATAACCCAGAGCCAAATAGAAGTTGGGCCTGCAGAGGGGAGCTGGGAACATTAATATCAGCAAAGGAACAAAATCACTATTTTACCAAGAATGGCTCTGCATTGTAGAGCAGGAAATAAGAAATGTCCTCAGTGTTGTCTGTAGTAAAGGCACTGACATGCCAAACGCCACTAAATGTCATAAAATAAAAATGAGCCTATACTCATCTATTATTCCCCTGCTGTTTCCAGCTCTGATCCTCCTCACAGTGTTTGTGTACAAGGCTACAGCAGAGACATAGCCGTATACAGCCAATACCTGGCCTTCAGTATATGGCACAAGACCACTGAGGCCAGTGATTGGTCTGGGTCTGCATTAATGAAGTTATCTGGTCTGGGGTCTCAGTTTATTTGTGTTGCCATAGAGGTAGTAAATGGCTACATAAGGGAGGGGCCAAAGATGTTTAGCGGCAAACTGCATTTATCAGGAGAAGTTGTCTTGGGGATCTGGGCTGAAAGAAGAAGAAAAGGAAAGAAAACATGTACAATTACCTATACATCACTGGATTTATACAAGATTTGTCAGCTAATATTTAATAGCAGATGGCATATGACATAACTGTTGTGGGCAATGTACTCCATTTATATTGTTCTCATGATAAGGTACTTATAGTGAAGAGAATATTTACTATACATAGTACAGTCGAAAAAAGATGTAAGTCCATAAAGTTCAACCAAAGGAATATATGGGGAATATTTGGAAAAATATATTCTGGCAAATCCTGCCCTATGGCAAGCCCTGCCCCAACGAACCTCTCTCCATAGCAAAACACCATACCCTTTTAGAGACAAAATGTAGGAGGTTTCTGACATGGGATCACCCCTATCGGGGCGGCCATTCCATTTTATTAGGCAGGGCTTATCGATTTTTAGGGGCAGTGATGAGGGTGAGTTATTTCTCTTCTCTGTAGTATCAATAGTCTCTTACTTTCTAGCCGCAAGAATCTTGAGTCACATCTACTGGGTTATTTTAATAAATGTTAATGAAGGTTATGTTTTACATTGGTGAAGGTGCTCTGTGATATATTTGCTAAGTTAAGCGACACTAGTGACTGATCTAGACTTCTGATGTCCCCAGCTATCAGATCTGTGGAAAAAAAGACCAAATGTAGCAAGAATTTTTTTTCAAATATAGGCAACTGTGCACAGACATAATATGCCAAAAAATATGCCAAAAACGTATACCCACAAGAGGTATACACTTAAATAAATAAATTCAACAATGTCCACTTCTGAAGTCTCAAAGCCTGTTCCAGATGCCTGTTTCCATTGTCTGTTCCCTAAAGTGGTTGTGCAGGCAGTATATATTGATAACCTAGTCTCAGGATAGGTCATCAATATCTGATCAGCGGCGCAGGCGCAGTGAGCTGAGGACGCTGGTGCCTGCTGTCCTCAGCTCACTGCGACTGCGCCGAATACACAAGCGGACGGCGCAGGGGCGGGATTTCGGCCGGAGGCAGGAGAGATGAGCTGCCCGGCACTGTCAATCAGAAGAAGAGGGTCCGTGGCCGCAGGTGGGAACACTGAGCCTCTAGGAGCAGGGGCAATGCCCTCCCTGCTCCTAGAGGCTAATTTGCATATTATATAAAATCGTTTTTTAGCGTTATGACAGGTCAGAGGAGCATTTGATTTACATTATTAGGTTGGTCTGACATTGGCCCATAGCTAATGTCAGACAGCTTATGAGGTTAAAATCTGGTGACAGAAACCCTTTAAGTTCGTTTCCTGAGGTCTGTTCCTGTATCCTGTAGCCTGCTTCCTGAAGTATTGCCTTGTGTCTGCCTGTTCCTGTCTAGTACGTCTGGATTCCAAAGGTCATCACCATGTCTGCTTGCTATTTCTGTGATCTTCAGGTTCCTGAAGTTATCGTTATGTGTGCACGGGTCCCTGCAGTTGTTACTGTTTGGATTGGTCTTCTGTGTATATGGTTTCCAGAAGTCTTGAACCAAGTCTCAACAAATTCCAAGTCCATGTCTCTGTATGTTCTGCCCTTTAGGTCACTTGCTTTCTATCCAGATTTCACTCTTGCAGTGCAGTGCAGTTAGGATCTTAGTAGTTCCACAAAATCTGTACCAAGACCCTTTAACTTTTTTGACATTTTGTTATGTTCCAAAATAAAATAAAAATCAAGTTTCCCCCTTCAATCTGCACTCAATATCCCATAATAAGAAAGTGAAAACAAAATTTTAGAAATTTTTGATAATTTATTGAAAAGGAAAAACTAAAATTTTGCATGGACATAAGTATTCAGACCTTTTACTATAACACTTGAAATTTAGCTCTGGAGGCCTCCCATTTGTTTTAAACATGTTTGAGATTTTTCAACACCTGGATTGGAGTCCACCTGTGGTAAAGTTAGTTTTGGAAAGACAAACCCCTGTCTATATAAGGTTTTGCAGCTGACATGCATATCAGAGCAAAAACCAAGCCATGAGAAGGAAAGAACTGTCTGTGGAGCTCAAAGACAGGATTGTGGGGAGACACAGATCTTGAGAAGGGTTCAGAAAATAAATTCTGCTGCACTGAAAGTTTCCAAGACCACAGTGGCCTTAGCAGAACAACAAAGAGCCTTCCTAGAGTAGTGATGAGCAGCATAGGAAATATTCGTTTTTGCAATACTTAGCAAATTTTTCACATAATATTCAGAATAAATTTGTGAATTCTAGAATTCGCAAATCTCCAGTCATTATTTTTGCGATTGCGCAAAGCGCACTAATGATGCCCCTTTTTTTTTTGCACAATACGTCAAACTTCACATTTTATCAACATTTTATCAAGTCTGAGTAGATATTACTGATTGGTGTACTAAGTATTGTTGTGACATCACAGCACTGTGTCTAACAGAGACACTAATCCCAATCACAGCATAGTAATTCCTATTACACTACCTAACACCCTGCACTGAAACCTCAGCTACACTATATCACTATCTAACCTACACTAAATATCTCCCACTAACTATCTGTATTATATTTATGAGCTAACTATCTAATGTAATTAAATAAGAATCCAGATGAGTTTGCAAAGCACGGAGCACAGCAATGACACTGCTGTCTCTCTCAGAACTGCGAAAAATCGCAGAAAATGGCTGCTGGTGAGTTTATTATATAGTAAGGGGTAGGCAACTTTCCTATTGGTTGCTAAGGATGTTGCTAAGCTCTGACATAGATATTGCAGCCTTCTCACAGGCCCACAAGCAAGAAGCAGTAGTACTGATGAAAATAAAAGCTAGAATATTCGCGATTACGAATTAGCACTATATTCTAGATGTTCGCAAATTTTTCAAGTACCGATATTTACGATAAAAATTTGTGATTAGAATATTCGCGATCAACACTATCCTAGAGCTGGTCACCCCCCAAACTAAGTAATCAGGGGAGTAGGGCCTTGGTAAGGGAGGTGACCATAATACCAATTGTCACTCTAGTTGAGCTCCAATGATCCTGTGTGCAGATGGGAGAAACTTCCAGAAGGTCAGCCATTACTGCAGCACTCCATTCATCTTGGCTTTATGGCAGAGTGGCCAGAAAGAAGCCTATCCTCAGTAAAAGACACATGAAAACCAACCTGGAGTTTGCAAAAAAAGCATCTAAGGGAGTCTCAGACTCTGAGAAACAAGATTCTCTGGTGGTGGCAGCATCATGATGTGGGTTTGTTTTACAGTGGCTGGGACAGGGAGACTGGTCAGAGTTGAGGAAAAGCTGAATCGAACAAATTGCAGAGATATTCTTAATGAAAACACGATCCACAGTGCTCTGGACCTCAGACTGGGCCAAAGGTTCACCTTCCAACAAGCAACAAGAAAATGACCCTAAGCACACAGCCAAGACAACACAGGATTGGCTTAGGCACAACTCTGTAAATATCTTTGAGTGGCTCACCTAGAGTCCTGACTTGAACCCAATCAAACATCTCTGGAGAGACCTGAAAATGGCTGTCCGCCAACAGGGTCCATATCCAAACCTTGGGCCATCCTTCCCAAAGAAGACTGTAGACTGTATTCATTGCCATAGGTGCTTCAACTACCTTAAGCGCTAAGTAAAATGTCTAAATACTTAAGTCAATGAAAGATTTTAGTTTTTCCTTTTTCAATAAATAAGCTAAGATTTCTAACAGTTTCTTATCACTTTGTCATTATGGGGTACAAGGGCACATTTTAGGAGTTAAAAAGCAGTTACACCTTGTTCTTCTAACTCTTATTTTGAGACTAATTGCAGAGTTTCTAGTCTTTGTTTTGTGCCATATTTCCAATGTATTTACAGTTGTGTTCAAAATTATTCAACCCCCAATGCTGTAAAGGGTTTTAGGGAATTTAATGTACATTTGTAATTGTGTTCAGAATGAAATTTTACAAGGACTTTTTTAAAGAACCAAATGCAACTAAAGTGACATCAATTGTTTTTGTAATACAGTATTAAATGTTTTTTTGTGATTTCTTCATTGACACAATTATTCAACTCCTTAAAGACTACCACTCTTAAGAACAGAGGTTCATTCAAGTGTTTTTTCGATCAGGTATTGAAAACACCTGTGGATGTCAAGGAGCAGCAATCAAGCATAATAAGCACCAATTAGGCAGATTTAAAATGACTGTGATACTCCGCTCCTTCTAGACATTTACTGGTGTGTTTACAAACATGGTGAAGTCAAGAGAATGGTCCAGGAAGACAAGAGAATAGGTGATTTCTCTTCACAGGAAGGGCAATGGCTATAAGAAGATTGCAAAGATGTTAAACATACCAAGAGACACCATAGGAAGCATCATTCGCATATTCAAGGCAAAGGGCACTGTTGAAACGCTACCAGCTCGTGGCAGAAAGAAGATGCTGACTTCGACGGCTGTGCGCTACCTGAAGCGCAAAGTGGAGAAAAGTCCCCGTGTGACTGCTGAGGAACTGAAAAAAGATTTGTCAGATGCGGGTACTGAAGTTTCAGCTCAGACAATAAGGCGCACAATGCGTAATAAAGGCCTCCATGCCAGAACTCCCAGGCGCACCCCCTTGCTGTCTCCAAAGAATAAGAAGAGTCGACTGCAGTATGCCAAAAGTCATGTGGACAAACCACAAAAGTTTTGGGATAGTGTTCTGTGGACTGATGAAACAAAATTGGGCCCATGGATCAACGCTATGTTTGGAGGAGGAAGAACAAGGCCTATGAAGAAAAGAACACCTTGCCTACTGTGAAGCATGGCGGGGGGTCAATCATGCTTTGGGGCTGTTTTGCTTCTACAGGTACAGGGAAGCTTCAGCGTGTGCAAGATACCATGAATTCTGTTCAGTACCAGGAGATATTGGATAAAAATGTGATGCAGTCCGTCACAAACCTGAGGCTTGGTAGACGTTGGACCTTTCAACAGGACAATGATCCCAAGCATACCTCCAAGTCCACTAGAGCATGGTTGCAGATTAAAGGCTGGAACATTTTGAAGTGGCCATCGCAGTCACCAGACTTAAATCCGATTGAGAACCTCTGGTGGGACTTAAAGAAAGCAGTTGCAGCGCGCAAGCCTAAGAATGTGACTGAACTGGAGGCTTTTGCCCATGAAGAATGGGCGAAGATATCCGTAGATCGCTGCAAGACACTTGTGTCAAGCTATGCTACACGTTTAAAAGCTGTTATAACTGGAAAAGGATGTTGTACTAAGTATTAAGATGTCACTTGGGGGTTGAATAAAACTGATAATGATGTGAGCACAGAAAAGACATTTGTGGTTATTTCATTATAAATGTTATGTTATATTTGTCTGACTTACAATTGCCTCTTTGATTTAATTGTAAACAAGATGACTGAAATGATCAAAATCAATGTCAAACTGGCGAAAACACTCAATTTCAGTGGGGGTTGAATAATTTTGAACACAACTGTATGTTGGCGCGCCTTTTCTTGTACCTGATTTAGGCGCATAAACAGTCTAATTTCTACTCTACTTCTGACCAGGCTTTTTTCCCATCTGTTTTGAGGGGGAACTTGTGCAATTTTTTGCATTGAAAGAGATAGAATTGTGACTTTTTCCAGTCATTTCCAGACAAGTTTTTTCGAACGCAAACCAAAAGACAAGTTTTAGTAAATATAAACCTATCTTATAACAAAACAACCACTACTTTTCAAATACGCCAGCTTAATAAATGTGCCTCACAGAGTGCAGAAAGACGGTAAAAACATGATATTTTTAAATTTCGTATAAGGCCGCAACATAACAAAATGTTAAAAAAGTGAAAGTATCTGAAAACTTTCCGAATATATTATACATACACATACATGCATGCATGCATGCAAACACACATAAATTTCACAATCACTTAAATATATGTATGTGAGCTGGTCTATTCCCACAAACCCTTTCAGCTGTTGTTACTCCCAGCAGGTCCTGACAGGTTCTTGCTGGGAGATATAGTTTCCCAGTAGCTGGAGGGCTACAGACTATTCACCACTGCTTTATATTAAACTATAGAAGCCACCTGGTACTTTATTTCTGTCAGGTACAATGATGAGAAGGTCATATACAGTAATTCTATAGCTTAGAGCATTTATACCTCAGATTCATACATGTCTCTTACCTGAACAGAAATGGGTCAAATTAAACTAAAGCCAATGATCTTTATAGGCAAGCTGCATAGAGGGTTGAGGTTATTTTGACATATGCCTTTTGATGCAGTTGTAAGGGAGGGTGCTACCTCACAAGCTGATGAGAGCCTTGGCCCGCACCTTTAAAGGGGTTTCCAGGCTCCTGATATTGATGATTTATCCTCAGGATAGGTCATTAATATCCGATTGGTGAGAGTCCAACACTCCATACCCTCACCGATCAGCTGTTGCCTGCAGCTTCCAGTCCTGGAACTAGCATTTTGAGTGGAACAGGAAGCACATATCCATTCAAACTGTAGTGAGCATGCCAGCTGAGCCCTCATTCACTTCAATAGGAGCTGGGCTACAGTAACCCAGTACAGCCACTACACTTTGAACTGAACTATCCTTCCTGTTCCATTCAAAGTGCTAGTTCTGGTACCAGAGGCTGCAGTGAACAATTAATTTGCCCCCACACTGCCATCCATTAATTAATTTGCCCCACAACTGCCATCCATTAATTTGCCCCCATAGAAACATGCCCCCACTGTCCCTTCATTAATATCTCATCACCCCCCCCCCCCAAAGTTAGCACACACAACACACACACAAAAAAGGCTAATACTTAGCTGTGTGCTGTGTGGTGAGACAGGTGCGCGTACATCAAAGCTTGCGAGCGCCACTATACAGGAGCACAATGATGTCATCATGCACACCGCGCGATGATGTATTCACACACGCCGGCTTTCTACCACCACATAGGCCTCAGGCCTACTAGAACTGAAGCCTATGGTGGTGATAGGTGGCAGGGCAGGGAACTATACGCTCCTCTGCCCCGCTGCAGTATGTGGGCATTCGGGTCAGCGCTGGGCCCCCCAGCAATGCCGGGCCTGGGGCCACCGACCCAAATGCCCCAATTATAATCCACCACTGCACATAGTATATAAAGAAGATCCTCTGCATATAGTGTATATATATAGGAAATCTACTGCTGTATATATTATAAGTTCATGATATGCAGGAGAACTAATGTATATATAGTAAATCTTCTACATATAGTGCAAATATAGTAGGTCTCCTACAAATATAGGAAAAAGTGAAATCCAGCTCACCCGTTCTATCCCTCCAACTGTGTTCCCCTGGTGCACGGAGATGTAGGTAAGACCTAGGTACGATTGTAAGGAAGAACAAAGGAAGCTCCAGCATTAAATTCTCAAGTGTCTTCTCTTTATTAGCAGTGTCGGAAATACAGAGGCAGTAAAATATATCTCCATTTTGCTCCATTTACTTATTTGGAATAAAAACAGGCGGTCATACTGCCCATGGCTGCTCCTCCATTCAGTTACACCTGTGCCTAATCACCATCATCCATGATGGTGATTAGGCACAGGTGTAACTGAATGGAGGAGCAGCGATGGCCAGTATGACCGCCTGTTTTTATTCCAAATAAGTAAATGGAGCAAAATGGAGATGAAGATATAATCAAGGAAAGTTACATTAAAACCAATATAAAAAATGTGAATTAGCTTTTGTTCTATATTAATTTAAACAAAGCAAACATCACCATGTCTTATTGGGAGGAACGCTTTATATATAGCACAGACATTGAATGGTACGGCAGGTACATCGATGATATGCTCATTATTTGGGCTAGCGATGTACCTGCCCTACCTCCATTTGAAACTTATCTCCATGACAATCCTTATGGTCTACGTTTTTTGTGTTCACACAATGCGGTTAGTATTGACTTTCTGGACCTAACTCTAATGGGGAAGGAAGGCCAATATATACAAACTAAAACATACCGCAAGCAAGTAGCTGGGAATTCCATACTCAGAGCGGACAGTCATCACCCCATACATACAATTAAAGCCATACCTGTGGGAGAATTTGTACGTGCAAGACGGAATTGCAGTGATGATATATCATTTAATAACGAAGTAAAAACCATCACAACACGTCTCATTGCGAGACATTATCCCATGTGGATGATTCTCTGTGCACAAAGAATCGCACAAAATAAAAATAGAAGTGATTTGTTGTTTGGAAAAGGAGACAACCATAAGAGTCTAGGCAACAAACAACTTCCAACATTGGTTTTGACTTACAGTAACCAGTTTTATTTCCAAGTGCATTTCTTTGTTGTTTGAGGATCAGACAATGTACGGGTTGCTGAGAGAGGGGCACAGGTTGGTCTCAAGATGACCTCCGTCTCTTGCGGCCTCACTGTCCCCCTCTCTCCTTACCTCTGCGCGAAAACAAAAATCTGAGCCAACATGGCTGAAATACACTGGGTTCAAACGCTGCGGTAGTCATCCTTGTAGAGCCTGCGGCTTTGTAATTCCGTGCAAAACATTTTGAGACTCAGCAAACAACAATTAATTTCCCATCAAAACTTACATTAATTGCAATGTAAGGTTTATGTTATTGAATGTGTAGAATGCAGACTTCTGTATGTTGGATGTACAATACGCAAATTTAAGTCCCGACTATTGGAGCATTTAAACTATGTTACAAATAGTACATATTTGAATATCTCTAATGCTTCCAGGCATTTTATCAATGCACATAACAGAAGTCTGCAATCCTTTTCTGCTTATGCAATAGAGCGTGTTACCCTCCCACCAAGAGGAGGAAATCTCAAAAAATTTGTATCACAACAAGAAGCTTTCTGGATTTTAAGATTGAAAACTAGATACCCCACAGGCTTAAACCTAAGAAGGGAATTGATGTACATATACTGAGGTTTTGCATGAGCCAATATGTATAACTTTATTGCTGTTTTTATTATTATGTTATCACGAGGATGATTGTGTTCTGGCCTATATTCAGACACTGCGGTTTATCTACATCATACCCAGTGCGCCAGGCTTTTATACGGGAGATGGATGTTTGTATATCAAATGTTTATTTGAATTAATATAAAACAAAAGCTAATTCACATTTTGTATATTGGTTTTAATGTAACTTTCCTTGATTATATCTTCATCTCCATTTTGCTCCATTTACTTATTTGGAATAAAAACAGGCGGTCATACTGCCCATGGCTGCTCCTCCATTCAGTTACACCTGTGCCTAATCACCATCATGGATGATGGGGAGGTGCGGCTGAGACTTTTAAAAGGAAGTCAAGCAGCCTGGACAGTGTACCAGTCATGATTAAGAACTTTTTCGAAACGCGTTGACTGTCAAAGGATGTGAGAAGATATATTTTACTGCCGCTGTATTTCCGACACTGCTAATAAAGAGAAGACACTCAAGAATTTAATGCTGGAGCTTTCTTTGTTCTTCCTTACAATCGTACATAGGTCTCCTACATTTAGTAGTATAGATAGTAAATCTGCATATAGTGAAAGAACATATATAATATATGTACTATATGCAAGAGATCTATATATACTACTATATATGCACTATCCGCAGGAGATCTATATATACTACTATATACGCACTATCCGCAGTAGATCTACTATATATATACAGTATATATAGTAGATCTCCTGCGTTTAGTGCACATTCACTAGTATATATATAGTAGATCTGAATATAGTGCAAGTGCATATATAATATACTGTATGCATTGTATCCAGGAGATCTTCTATATCTAATACTATATATGCACCATACGCAGGGAATCTACTATATTTACCGTAGTATTATATATGCACTAGGAAAGGAATATGGAATAGAAATATGTACTAGACAGGAAGTTTAGAAGTATAAGACTGCGTTTAGACTTCTCACTTTTTGTCTATACAGTGAGTGGCAGTGGCTTACATCTATGGAGGCAGACCATGCAGTGTCTATGGGGCTCTTAGTGTTGGGAGGCCCAGGTGGTACACTGTAAGGAGTCTCTGCTTTCCTCTATGAAGTCACGATTTGTGTCCTGGCACGTTGACATAAAAGGAAATGTGTATTTAGGATACTCATGTATATTTATCTTTTTTTTTTTATGTTCCTCTGTGTGTAGAAATATATATATATATATATATATATATATATGATCTCGTAATTTTCGCTTTATAAGACGCACCTGAAGATAAGACGCACCTAGGTTTTTGAGGAGTAAAATAAGAAAAAAAAACAAAAGGCGTGCTTTTGGTGGGTTTTGAACTAATGGTGGTCTGCGGATGAGACTATTATGGGGGATCTGTGGATGACACTGTTATGGGGAGATCTGTGGCTCAGATCTGTGGGGAAATCTGTGGCTGATGCATTGTTATAGGGGATCTATGGATCGCACACTGATATGGGGAGATCTGTGGATGACATACTGTTATTGGGGTGATCTTTGGGTGACACTGTTATGGGGGGATCTGTGGATGACACACATATAGCATCTTATGCTGGTCCCCTCATGGTCCTATGTGTTACAGTATTACGTTATTAATGTGTCCACTCATATCCCTGTGTAAATAGTGACCCCATTATACCACTATGAAAGCGGCGGGCAGGCCGGCAGCATAACGTTACTCAGTCACACGCCAGCTCCGTGAGCTTCATTAATGAAGTGGGAGGAGCATGACTGAGTGAGTGACGTTAAGCTGCCAGGCTGCCGCCGCTTTCATAGTGAGTACTACTACAGACGATTACGCTAGTTTTACAAACCAGAGCCACTGCTTGAGCATTAAATAAACAGATTTTACATGTAAAGACTGCTGTGAGCGCGGCCCAGTGTAATGGAGTACAGTGACTGCAACAGCAGTTGCCGGCCTCCAGCCCCTCCTCCCACCCTGCGTGCTAGAAGTTTACTGTAACTGATACATCGCAGGCCGTTCTGTGCAGCATAGCTGCTGGCGATGTATCAGTGTCAGACATCTAAAAATTGCACCATTCACTTTATAAGACGCAAAGCCAGAGGCTCTGTCACCACTCCTAATGTCTATTTTAATAGCTACATGCATTTCCCAAGTAATAACAAATTTGGAGCATCTATTCTTAAGACTCTATATTTTGCCATTCCTTTATTATTTCTACTAGAAGTTATTAACCCCTTTAGGACCATCCATTTTTCACCTTTCTGCCCAGGCCATTTTTATCAAATCTGACATGTGTCACTTTATGTGGTAATAACTTTAAAATGCTTCTACTTATCCAGGCGACTCTGAGATTGTTTTCTTGTCACATATTGTACTTCATGACAGTGATAAAACTGAGTAAAAAACATTTCATATTTATTTAAAAAAATGTTATTTACCAAAAATCTTGAAAAATTTACAAATTTGCACATTTCAATTTCTCTACTTTTATAATAGATACTAATACCTACAAAAATAGTTATTACTTTACATTCCCCATATGTCTACTTCATGTTTGGATCATTTTGTGAATGCCATTTTATTTTTGGGGGGCGTTAGAAGGCTTAGAAGTTTAGAAGCAAATCTTGAAATTTTTCAGAAAAATTCCAAAACCCACTTTTTAAGGACCAGTTCAGGTCTGAAGTCACTTTGTGAGGCTTACATAATAGAAAACACCTAAAATTGACCCCATTTTAGAAACTACACCCTCATGGTATTCAAAACTGTTTTTACAAACTTTGTTAACCCTTTAGGCGTTTCACAAGAATTAATGGAAAATGAAGATGAAATTTAAGAATTTCACTTTTTTGGCAGATTTTCCATTTAAAAAAAAAAAGTTGCATCTACACCCAAATGGTACTAATCAAACCGTCACCTAGTCCCGCAAAAAATTGTACCTTACCTAAGAAAATCGCCCAAAATATGAAAAAATTATAGATCTCAGGCTATGCAGACACTAAAACATAATTTTTTTTTGTTTCAAAAATTATATGATTGTGTAAAACCTAAATACATTTATAAAAAGTAGACATATTAGGTATCTCTGCATCCATAAGAACCTGAACTAGAAAAATAACACATGAACTAACCCCTCAGGTGGACACCGCGAAAAATAAATAAAAAGCAGTTTTTTGTCACCTAACATCACAAAAAGTGTAACAGCAAGCAGTCAAAAAGTCATATGCACCCCAAAATAGTGCCATTAAAATCGTCATCTCATCCCGCAAAAAATGAGCCCCTACCTAAGACAATTGGACAAAAACTAAAAAAAAAATGACTCTCAGACTATGGATATACTAAAATGGTTTTTTGTTAGTTTAACAAAGGATATTATAGTGTAAAACCTAAGTAAATTTAAAAGAGTAGACATATTAGGTATTTCCGCGTCTGTAAGAATCTTCTCTATAAAAATAACACATGACCTAACCCCTCAGATGAACACAGTCACAAAAATAAAATAAAAACGGTCCCAAAACAGCTATTTTTTCCAAATTTTCCATTTAATCATTTTTTTCCGCTAACAAAGCAAGGGTTAACAGCCAAACAAAACTCAATATTTATTGCCCTGATTCTGTAGTTTACAGAAACACCCCATATGTGGTCGTAAACTGATGTACGGGCACACGGCAGGGCACAGAAGGAAAGGAATGCCATACGGTTTTTGGAGGGCAGATTTCACTGGAATAATTTTAAGTTGCCATGTCACGTTTGAAGACCCCCTGATGCACCCCTAGAGTACAAACTAAAAAAAAAGACCCCATTTTGGAAACTATGGGATAAGATGGCAGTTTTGATGGTACTATTTCAGGATACATATGATTTTTGGTTGCTCTATATACACTTTTTGTGAGGCAAGGTAACAAAAAATTGGCACCGTTTTTTATTTTTTGTTATTTACAATGTTATTCTGACAGGTTAGATCATGTGGTATTTTTATAGAACAGGTTGTTACGGACGCGACAATACAAAATCTGACAACCTTTTTTTGTTTGTTTGTTTCAGTTTTACATAATAAAGCATTTTTGAAAGCCATAGTTTTTATTTATCTTTTGGGCGACTGTCTTATGTAGGGGCTAATTTTTTTTCGGTATGAGATGTTGTTTGATTGGTATTATTTTAGGGGGCATATGACTTTTTGATCGCTTGGTATTACGCTTTTTGTGATGTAAGGTGACAATAAATTGCTTTTTTGATACACTTTTATTTTATATATTTTTACGGTGTTCATTTGAGGGGTTAGGTCATTTGATATTTTTATACAGCAGGTTATCACGGAAGCGACGATACCTAATATGTATACTTTTTTTATTTATTTAAGTTTTACACGATAACAGCATTTTTGAAACTAAAAAAATCATGTTTTAGTGTCTCTATATTCTGAGAGCCATATTTTTTTTATTTTTTGGGCGATTGTCTTAGGTACGGTCTCATTTTTTGCGGGATGAGATGATTTGGTTTGATTGGTACAATATTGGGGTGCATATGACTTTTTTATCTTTTTTTTTTTTACGGTGTTCATCTGAGGGGTTAGATCATGTAATATTTGTATACAGCAGGTTGTTACGGATGTGGCAATACATAATAGGTATACTTTTTTTTATTTATGAAAGTTTTACACAATAATCTCATTTTTTAAACAAAAAAATAATCATGTTTTAGTGTCTCCATAGTCTGAAAGCCATAGTTTTTTTTATTTTTTGGGCGATTGTCTTAGGTAGGGAAAGGAGGGTGGTCCAGGAGCCCACCATGATATCCCACAGTCTAATAACATTTTAAAGGAGAGTGTACTGGACAGGACCTGGAAGCTGGATGCAGGTGCTGAGGAGGTGACAACTTTAGTGGAGAAGGGTGTTGGTGGCAACAAAAAAGAGCAGAGGTGACGTACCTCCCAAAGAACAGCCAGGGTCATGTCTGCTTCAGGATCTGGTGATGCCACTGACACTGTGGGTGGATTAGGCTCAAAATGTGCCCATAGCTCTGTGCAAGCAACTGACATTTTTTCTCCATAAGGCGGGTACACAAAACCACAGCCGTGGGCAAGATGTGCAGGACTAAAATAAGCCTTGGCCATTCAAAGAATCATAGGTACCAGAGGTCTATTGCAGCACTTGAGGTGACATTACTTGATCCTTTGGGAAAATAAAACTAGCCAACATTCCCAATCAGAACAAGTTGTCCTTCTCCTGGTCCTCTTTGTGGTAGCCACCCCGCAATCCCCAAACAATAAGGTATCTTTGTCATCATCATCATCATCACCTTCTTCTTCTTCTGCTAAGACTACTGCTTGTCCTGAGCTCTATTGTGAGAAATCTAAAATGGAACGTTTGGCCATGAAACATAATTTCTCCACCAGCAATTAGCTTGCCTACAAGTTGAAACCCGACCTGGTCACGTTGGTGGTGGTGCATTTGCTGCAGTACCATTGTACCATTATAGAAGTGCCTTTAAGCTCACATGGTGGAGAATGCAGGCCACGCCTTGCTATTTTTGCTGTGTGGGCAGCTGTTATGGGCAGGAACAGTACATGTCTTTCACGGCCCACTAGGTCAATGTTTTTTTTATAGGAAGTGGAGAGTTATCAACCCAGCAACATGGCTAAGTCCTTTTGACCCCCTCCCACCATATCATTGGGCTGGCTCCCACAGAAGGCACTTATTTGCCTCCTCCATCTCCTCTTCAGTGGACACGGTCCCATCCCTAACAGCAGTAGGGAATGGCATCACTCGCACTTGGCCTTCTTCCTATCACGTGTCAAGCGTTGCCACGTCATGTTGCAGCTGATGGGCCTGGACAAGAGTAGCCACACTTACAAGAATTGCTAAAGTAAATCAAGCAGCAAACATCCTGCTGGATGTTTTCCCGACAGCTTCAACTGGGTAAGATGGTTGACAACAATGGGTGCAACATCCTAGCCACCTTGAACCGAGGGGAAATAAAACATGTTACCTGCATGGTCTTTTAAAGAAATGTACTGGCTTCCGCAAGTTCAGTGTCCCACTATGTGCTATAGGTGGGAACTTTAAATTTCTGCTAAATGTCATATTTAATGTATCTAATATATTGTATTTTCCTAATATAAGGCTGGCATTGTCAATTCCCCCATTTGCCCCTAGTTGGTGCTGGCACCACATATTATTTGTAGCTTGGGGTTTGCTAAGAGTTAGACAGGAAGTGAATTCAGTCTAAACAGCAAAGAGAGAGGAGAAGGAAGTGTATGGAGGAGGACAGGCTCAGCCCAAGATGTAGCTGTATTTTTTTCCTCTGATCAAGCCTGGAGATGACAGACCAAGGAGTCACAGCAGCCCAGTACAATACAGTAAGTCTATGTATGGATATAAAGCAAGTCTAGTGAAGATTAGAGCTGAGTCTAGCCAAGGGACTTCACAAGCACCAGTGACCAGGAGGAACTTAGAGGTATCTGGACACAACTGGATAATTAGTGCAAAATAAATGTGGAGCCCCAGTTATGGGTCTACAACACAATGAAAGCCAGATATCCCTCAAAGGAAGGAAAACCAAGCAAAGGGGTGTCTCCATTACAGAGATCACCAAATCCACCATATTAAGTGGCCCCTATGTCAAGATCCCGCTTTTTTACAAGCTTTAAGGATGTGATGGGGAAAACCTAAGCCAGGTATCCATCCACAGACAGCTGTTTCGGGGTGTTGCCCCTCATCAGTGTGGAGTAGGATTCTGGCAAACTGGGAGCAATGCCTCGGAGACTACTCAAACACAACAATAGCTGATCTCAGGGAGACCAGCTACAAAATTGGATAATTGGATAATTAGTGCGCAGAATAGTCCTCTTTTCACTTAATGCCTT
This sequence comes from Bufotes viridis, assembly GCA_033119425.1. Taxonomy (NCBI): domain Eukaryota; kingdom Metazoa; phylum Chordata; class Amphibia; order Anura; family Bufonidae; genus Bufotes; species Bufotes viridis. Next base: position 83,600,911 of record CM065594.1, on the reverse strand, counting down.
TTGGGAACATAGTGAATCTGAATACTTCAGGAGAGCATCCTGCATCAAATAATGTAGCAGAGAGTTTGCCTGCCATGAGGGAGAACGCCCTTTTGGATCGCTCGAGATAAATAGGGAATTATTATATTCAGTGCCTGAGTGCTAGAAAGTGGACTTAATGCAAATTTGCTAATTCTTTGCCTGCAGAGTAACAGTATTATAGAACTCCTCAACTGACATTTGCCAGACCTATATTATGGAATTCCAGTTAAACCAACATCTGGATTATTGCTTTTGGTATACAAATGAACTGTAATCCCTGTCCTGAGACTATTGATTCAGTAAAGGTTTAACTGTGTTTTATTACAACTGACTCCTCATCCTTTCTACTACTTTCAACAATTGCACCTTACGGTGCTGGTGTCACAAACACAGGGGCCCAGCCACTAAAGCACCTTAAACACCTATACCATCAAGGGCACTTCATCCACCATCTGTCTAGTGTTCCCTGCACTAGAGAGTGCCCCGGAGGATTTAGTGCTGTCTTCCCATCCTCTGCACTGCCGGCCCAGGGAGGCTCTGCTAACCGTGAGTATTGAACTACTACCCCCATCGGCCCACCGTAGCCTCACGTGTTATCCCTGAGGCCCGGCACGAAACTCCTCTGCGCCTTATATGAACAGGATACAAAATCCACTGCGCTTTATGAGAATAAGCCTCATTTGCCTAATTGAGAGACTTTGTGTGTTCTTTAAAGTGGCGATTTCAGATGTCTTTATTGTTGTGGTAAAGTGTCCAAATTGTTTGAAAACTACATGGGCATACTACCTTAGTCACTTGCTATCGAATCGCAGTGTCAAAAATGGAAAAATCACATGTTTCTGTGTCACTATCACTGTTTGCTGTCAGTGAATGGATTTTTGCATTGAACCTAAAATGGCTGCCGGCGGCCTTCTTGATTAATTTGCTGTGCCATCACTGTGAAAACGCCCTGCTACTTGCGTGAAAAAGTTAGTGACACCCCCTCTGGAGCAGGAAAGTTTATTGTGCCGCCCACTTATGTAAAACAAGTGATTAAGGATGTGCCCACCTCCAATGTTGTATTGCCCAAGAGCCGGCACCTCCCCAATGCAAAGTGGACCCAGGGAGAGGGTTGTGCACCAGAAGAGCGTGACATACGTGCGCACGCTGAACTCTTCAGTGTGGGAACAATACTTGAGAGAAAAAGGAGAGGATCATCCGTGTCGACCGCCCACCTATTGCATAGGTCAGTCGCCTGTAACGGAGCCCTCTACTTGTGCCCCCATGATCGCCGAAAGGTCCGGTCAGGACCAGGTCGTGCCCATTTTCATATGGCCTGCCAAACATTGGGCCAAACTGTCAGCCGAAATCAGGTCTGTTAGGCTCACGCGCACCCACGCGTGTAAGAAATATAATGAGGGGATTGCGAGAAAACTTTTGGAGGCACCAGTGGAAAATTTCCCGGTCCCAATTAGGAAACTGGGCCGGGTCCTTTCATTTTGTAAACTAAGAGGTTTTAGATTCATCAGGGATCTGGAACATGGCCGTGATTATTACGTGAACCGCCGGTCAGTTAAGTGCAAAGACTTTCCTAGCCACTTGCACAGTTTGTATGTGGACGAGATAGTAGAGTTTACCCCAGCAGAGGGCACCCGTGGGCCCTATGCTACTTGCGTTACACAGCCCAGACCAGAAGCTGAATCATGGGAACCTGCAGAGGACTCAGAGTCGGAAGATGATGAGGAGAGCGTACTCCCTGCTTCCCCCAAGTGCCCGGCCACCAAGTACGTACCGCATTCTATGCCAAGTCAGAACCAGTACGCCACTGGCTTTTCAGGAACAACAATTTTATGGCAGCCCACCATTGCCACGCGAGACCCAGAAGTACGCTCTATGGTGAAACAAAGACGCCCTAAGGCCAAACCAATCAGCATCGACGGAAAGAACAGTGCAAGAGTGTACCCGACTTTTGCAGCAATTTACGCTGCAACCCTGCCAGGAGATTCCTGTCCACCCTTTAGAATCCAGGCCAAGTGCTCAGCCATCCACAGCAGTCACCTTGTCTCTGGTACCGAAACCTTCATCTTCGATTGAACCAGCGCCAGTTGAAAAACCCGAACTTCGGTCGGAGCCCAGTATCCTTCAACAGGAGAGAGAAAAATCTTCTTTATTTGATGAGGTGAGAAGACACTTAAATCTTCCATTTACCCCTACCAAGTGCTTGACCGAGGGAATGTCTGCGTGTCCTTCCCCGGATTCATGGGAGTCTGGATCCCCACTGGACACTGATGTCCCATACAGTCCAGACCCATACACCTAAGTATTCCAGTTGGCCAACTTCCTTATGTGGAGCAGGAGCAACAGTTTGGAGAGGACTTCTCTTATTGTTTTGTTTTGAGACCCTCTCTTTGTTCCAAATAGGACACCACCATGAACTCCCACAAATGCAGAAAAGAAAAATAATCCCTGTTGCGCCAAAGTTTGCGCCCATTTATACCCTTTTTACCCCCTTCTCGGGTTTTCTGGGACTTTGAAACAAAGGTTCTGCAACATTCAAGAGATGTACCCAGAAAGACTTCCTTCTGTGCCTTATCTTATGCAACAAATATCCTTTTAAATCCAAAAACTTTAGCATTTTTACCCTTTTGGATAAAAAAATTATGTATACCCCAAATCAGGGATGGACTTTGTCTCAGGAATTTGTCATGGACTTTATTCCCCCAATGTGAAATCACCGCCTTTTTTGTCACCGTCAAGCACAGAAGGTTACAACGCCCAATTTCCTTTCTGCATAAAGAAAAACAAAAGAAAAATATATTGTAAAAAAGGGGAATTTTTATGCTTAATTCTTTTCTTACATGTAGTTATCTAAGTGCCATAATAATACTTTGCAACAGAAAAAGTATATGTGCTGCACAAGGTGCTGGCAATATCTAGGAGACTCTCCCTCTTTTCAGCCATTGTCATGTGGTAAGGAAAGCTCTCCTGGACTTGCTGTGTCAGAATGGTCTGCAGCTGCACTGCTTAATGTTCCAACTCTCTAGAATTCAACATTGCACATGCTTGAGTGTCTGCTGAGCAAAGGAAAGCCGTGAATGATTTTTTTATGCAGCAGACTGCCTCATGCTGGTCATTCTGCATTTGTCCCTCATCTATGTATTTTTGCTGATGCTCATGCAACAGGTGGTGATGAAGGAGGAGGAAGAACAGCTCACACATCTTGCTTTCTGCCCTGTAGCTGTTGAGGACCTACAACGAGAAACTGCTATGGGGGAGCAGGAGGAGGTGCTGCCACTGGAGGAGGAAGTGGAGTCAGATTTGCGGGAACAAGAGGATGATGATGATAATGGTAACTCTAGACATGATACCTAATCATCTCAGAGGGGGGCAGTTGGAAAGAACTGGCTCCTCAGGCACGCTTGCCAGAATGACGACCTGTAGAGACTCACCTGCTTATACAGTGACGGGCAGATTGGTGACATCAAGCAGTCTGGTGATAACTGGATAGCCATGCTTTTAGACCCTTGCTAATAAAACAAAAAGGGGGAATGTTTTCCTGCTGAAGGAGGCCAAGTTACGTTATTACCAATAAACACTGTGTATGCCTATTACCACAGCTTATGGTGAACAGACGCCTGCTGCCAGCGTGTCTGAAAGAGAGGCCCCTCTCTGCCCCCCCCCCCCCCTTGGCAAAGTCAGCCCCCACCGTCACAAGCAGCAGAAGCTGTAGCAGTGATTTAAGTCTCCTCAACATGATGGAGCAGTTTTATCATGTGTCACACCAGACTGAGGCCAGTCAGAAAGCCAACAGCACCCACCTCAATTCCCAGGTTCAGGCTTACCTTCAAGCTGGCCAGTCTCTGGTGCATACCCTGACCTCATGGATTTTTGGGCAGGCAGACTGGAATAGTGGCCTGAACTGGCACAGCAGGCTCTCTTTTTTATTTCTTGCCCAGCCTCCAGTCTCATCTTATAGAAGGTTTTCAGCGCCACGGAGTGCCTGGTGACACCCACACGTCACTTTTGTCAAAATGAACCAAGCCTGGATTCTGGAAGATTTTCACAGACCTTTGGCTGAGGCCAATGAACAGATCTAGCCATGCTGACCATCATGTTCTGTAGGGCTATGGCTGCGGCTGCTGCCTCCATCATACCACCACTGCCATCATGCCACTGCTGTGGCCTGTCAACCATCATGTTCCGTATGGCTGCTGCTGCCTTCATCATGCCACCACTGTTGTTGCCTGCCTACCATCATGTTCTGTATAGCTGCTGCCCCCATCATGCCACCACCGCCATCATGCCATCATCTTCCATAAGGCTGCTGCTGCCTCCATCATGATCCTGCCTGCCAAAATGTTCCATATGGCTGCTACTGCTGCCGCCCACTTACTCTGCTGCAGCTGCAGATCCCCTACTGCCACCACTATTAACGCAAAGCATCTGCCACTAACCACTACCACCAACACTACTACTACTACTACCATTACTACTACCCATAACCAGCTGATCTACTGACATGTATGTTCCTGGCTATGCGGCTTTTGCTGCCACGACTATTGTGGCCGCATACCACTATATCTGTACCCCACAGAGATAAGATATAATAGAAAGATCAGCACCTTTTCTGTGGTTTTGACCCGCACCAGATTTTGTCTCACAAATCACTGATGGAAATCACTGATCTGTATACTGAAGTGTGAACGAGGCCTTACACTGCACTGCTGCTGCACCCAATTCTCCCCAGATAAGGGGTAGTTGTCATATTGTATAATAACTAGACTGTTTTCTATTGAGGAGCATGGAAATCTGGATAAGAATCCATGTGAAGCTGTAATGGATAGATTGGCCTATCAGATATTAGCGAATCTTCCCAGTTTTCAAGTTTGTTTCAGGTCCGAACTTTTACACCAAGCCACAACTCTAATTAAGAAGACGCAACAGGGACTTTATTTTCTGAGGTCTCTTAAGAAGACCCATTTGTGCAATAGATTTCTGATGAATTTATATCGATGTACTATTGAAAGTATATTATTGACCAATTGTATATCTGCATGTGTAACACCCCAGAGTGGTGTTACCACTCTGGCACCCTACTACTGTTTTTAATGGTCTAATATCATGTCATCTTGCGTATTTATTTCCAGGTCTCTTAAAACTGTGCATTCCTAATAATATTGTGTAACTGTTGGTGTAATTTGCCTTCATCAGCAGGTGGCAGCAAACACGGCAGAGCTATAGTTAAATAGAATTGAACTCACCATTCCATCCCCCGTCCCCTTGGTCAGAAGTGGGACAGGCCTGCTTGCTACCAGAAGGAGGTGGGCAGTTCTGGTTTGTGCTGGTCGAGACTCCATCTTGGAGCTGCCAGGATTCTAACCTATTGCTTGGCTGAAGATAAGTCCAACTAATAAGTGAAGTGACGACAAGTTCCCAAGTGAGCTTGTCAGTACAGCAGAGTGAGAGAAAGATATAGCAGAGTTGAGTTTGCCTGCCAGTTTAATGCTAAAGCCTGCTGGAACCAAGACAAAGCCTGTAAACTGTTTGAAGAAACGTTTATTCAAACTAAAGCTGCCATTTAACTTCATCTCAAGGTCTGAACTCAAGTCATCTCAATTATTCCCCCTATTTATTGCTTTGAAGCCAAAGCCTGAAGTCCAGTCGTATCCAAGTAGGAGCACAGTGACACACATAAAAAGAGATTTTAGGCCGCAACATACCACTCAGCATTTCTTATAGCTGGGACGCGTGTTATAGAGAGGGCCCCGGGGGGAAAGGCCGCCCATTGCACATGGTATGGCAACTGTTCCGTGTCCAACCATAAATCACTCCAGAGGGTTGTAAAATATGCCCATTGTGTGAGAGTATCTATTTTTCATGTTTTTTAAGCCGGGAATGAAGAATATTGGTTCTTACTCAAGTCATGGTTTGCTTCTTTACTTCCATTGAGTTGGCAGTACAGGATTGGGTTAAGGGAGAGCATTTTCCCAGAATCATGGCATTGTTCAACTCAGAGATGAACTTTCAGATGTACCATTCTAATATATATTTATATTTTTTGCTTGGATGGTGCAGTATTGCACCTCTTGGTGTATAGCAGGTCTTAGTCCAGTCCACCCTGACCACTGTGCATGAAAATGTGCAGGTGGTGGGGGTATGTCCTACTCCGTCTGCTTCCGATAAATGGAGGCCAACTTGCAGGGTCAGGACATGCTCCTAATAATATATTTGTTTTCCTGTGCCCTCAATGTTAATACTATTTTCTCATAGTTAAGATGGCACGTGTGTATGGTTGAGGAAACATACACATGTGCCGATAATACAGTTTTACAGTGATCGAGGTGCCTAACTTCGATTAATCAGCCTGCATGTTCTGGATGACACATAACCAAATGAAATGTATCAGTGCGGTATGCCTTTTTCCACTCCCTTAGATACTTTGCATAATTATTATGGAATATGGGTTGATGTACACGTATTACTACCACTAGCATATGTGGTAGCATAATTTCTGTCACTTTATGGGTTCTTGAATGCTAAAGAATTTCTTTTTCATCTTCACCTGGTCATAATTTTCTTGTAGAGTTTCATTGTAAACATTCTTATAATAACTTGCATTATACTTACATGCCCCAAAGTCAGTCCTAGTACCCACAGGCCACAGGAATGACGTACATACAAGCATACCTATATACAACGTAATCCAGCTGCCCAAAATGTTCTGCAAACACGTTTACTAGGTTAGATTCGTGGTGGAGACAATTTTACTTATTAGCTAATGATTCCTAGTACAAACATCAATGGGGATGTGTGATTAGCAAATGGTTAATTGTTTAAATTAACTTTTTATGTAAATGTAGTGACCTGGAGCAGGGGTACTTTGAAGTCGGGACATTTGTCTGTTTCCCCTATGCATAGTCATCAACTACTTTATTTCACTTTAAAGGGTTAACTTGCATTGACTTGCATACTGCACCTAGGTTTTTGAGGAGAAAAATAAGAAAAAAAATATTTTTAACCAAAAGGTGTGCTTTTAGTGGGTTTTGAACTAATGGTGGTCTGTGGATACCACTGTTATGGGGGGTCTGTGGATGACACTGTTATGGAGGGGATCTGTGGATGACGCAGTGTTATGGGAGCATCTGTGGAAGATGCATTGTTATGGAGGATCTGTGGATGACACACGGTTATAGGTGTTCTGAGGGTGACACTGTTATGGGGGATCTGTGGATGACACTGTTATGCGGGGATCTGTAGGTGACACTGTTATGGGGGGGTCTGTGGATTACACTGTTATGGGGGGATCTGTGGATGACACTGTTATGGGGGATCTGTGGATTACACTGTTATGGGGGGATATGTGGATGACACTGTTATGGGGGGAGGGGGATCTGTGGCTGACACATAACATCTTATAGTGACCCTATTACACCGGGCCCGGCTCACAGCAGTCTTTACATGTAAAGTCTGTTTATTCAATCCTTAACCAGTGGCTCTGGTTTGTTAAACTAGTGTAGTCGTCTGTAGTAGTACTCACTATCAAAGCGGCGGGCAGACCGGCAGCATAACCTCACTCACTCATTCTTGCTCCTCCGACTTCATGAATGGAGCAGAAGGAGCATGAATGAGTGAGAGCGGTTATGCTGCTGGCCTGCCTGCCGCTTTGATAGTGAGTACTACTACAGAAGATTGCACTAGTTTAACAAACCAGAACCACTGGTTGAGAATTAATCCTCAACCAGTGGCTCTGGTTTGTTAAACTAGTGCGTCTTATAAAAAAGTGCGTCTTATAAAGCGAAAAATATGGTAATATTGTGTAACTGCATTTTATATGTATGCTGTTATATATATCCTGCTCATTTGCACTGTATTTGCACAGCACTGTGGAAAGGGTTAATGAGCACTGAGAGACTTTTGGGACTTTCTAGCTAATAATGAGAAGCTGGTAATTTTCCACAGCTACCATAAGGTTTAAAGAAGAGCATGTTTGGAGGGAATGGCCAGACTTGTTTACCACCAAAACCGAAACAGACTGACCTTTTTAAATGCCAGGTGCTGCTATGTTATTATGTCTGAAAACCTTTTTTTTTCCTGAAAAAACTGCTGTGTCATTGCAACTAAGTATAATTGAAGCTCTAATTAAGTCTATGAGAGAAGGAAAGTGTAACATTGCGGAACGGGTGCGGACCCATTAATTTAAATGGGGCCGCAAAAGATGCAGACAGCACATCATGTGCTGTCCGCATCCGTTGTTCCATTCCGTGGTCCTGCAAAAAATATAGAGTATGTGTTATTCTTGTCTATAATTGTGAACAAGAATAGGCATTTTCTATGAGAGTAGGGGCCATGTGCGGTCTGCAAATTGTAGAATGCATACAGGCCGGTATCCGTGTTTTGCGGACTGCAAAAAAACATACGTCCATCTGAATGAGCCCTTATACTGTTACATTGAACTCAAAACTGTGGATACAGTGCCCCATCACTGGTTTACTCACCCTTAAATATTTGAAGCTGCAGGAGTAACCCCTTAAGGGCCCATTTACATGACCATATTTATGTGTCCGCATCCGTTCCACAATTGCGGACAAGAATAGGTATTTCTATCATAGGGCAATTTGCGGACCCCAAAACACATATTGTCTCCTGAATGAGCCCTAATTCTCAGTATCTGGAGGTACTACCAACATATTAATTATTGGATAAGCCTCATTATCAAATGGTTCTCTATATATTACTCTATATCCCATTCTTTTTATCCCCTTCCCTTCTCTCTACATTATTTTCTATAACTTAGTACCATTATATCTATTCATTTTTATATTGCTTTTAGGTGTTTATGTATGTATCATGTGAGAGAGTTTTACTCTCTCTTCTATACCCAGTCCTTACATAATTTTAGCTTCCCCTTCCTTTTCCCTTATGCAGGGTTTCTCAACTCCGGTCCTCGGGACCCACCTACCAGTCATGTTTTCAGGATTTCATTATTAAGCAGGTGATATAATTAGTGTCCTTGCATCAGGACTTACCGCAGGTATTCATTCCCTTACATCCTAACCAGTGGCGAGGACGGGGTATTCCGCCCCCCGTGGACTGGTAGGACAGGTGGAAATTTTATTGACAAAAATTAAATAATTCAATAATTAACTAAACCCTCCCACCTCAATATCACCCCCAGTCCCTTTGCGTTTTTTTCTGTCCTCCAGACAGGTTTGGACTAGTGGAGATCCCCCCTCTGCCTGGGGGGGGGGGGGGATTCTTATTCTATTTTTTGATGCTTACCCTGTTTGGGTTTCTTATGGCTTTCTCTTTTTCTGCGGATTGTGCATGGAGTTTTTTCAGCTCCATATGGTAGAGATGGGGTCTTGTGACCTTCGGTCGTCTCTGCTCGGAGCTCTTGCGGGGGGCTGGGCTACCGTGTGTGTGCGCGCGCGCTGGTTCCGGCTGACTCTTGAAGCGCTAGAGACTGAAGCCGGCGCGTGTGTTCCTGTGGGCGCCGCTATTTTGGGAATGACATCTCTGTATGGCGTCACTCTCCCTTGCTTTTCGTGGAAGTTCCTCCCTTGTATATTATAATCTCGTTTCGCCTCTTTTGGCGATTATAAGGTGTATAATATCCCCAGTTCTCTAGCTTATTGCTATATATATTAGGATATTTAGCGTTAGCTCTGCCTTTTCCTGGGCGGAGCCTATTTTTTGGCGCCAACTGAGCTATTTAAAGCCTGCACCAGTGGTCATTCGGCCTCCTGAAGCGCAGGTGTATGGTTTCTTTACTCTGCATATTGGTTGAAGTGAATCTACCTTCTTCCAAGCGTTTTGGCTGTGTTCAGCTTGTGCTGTTATTCTATTATTACCCTTGCGGTTTTTGTTTTTTATGGGTAAAAAACTATTTATTTGGATTTCCTTTCCTCCTCTCTGACTCAACAGTTAATTCTGTTTTTCTTTTGCAGCCATGTGTAGGAATTTTAATAAACAGCAAATGAAGCTGCAAAAACCAGTGTCAGGCAGCTACCACCAAGGCCAATAAGATAATGGGTTGCATTAAAAGGGGCATAGACGCCCGTGATGAGAACATAGTCCTACCACTTTACAAATCGCTAGTCAGACCACACATGGAATACTGTGTACAGTTCTGGGCTCCTGTGAACAAGGCAGACATAGCAGAGCTGGAGAGGGTTCAGAGGAGGGCAACTAAAGTAATAACTGGAATGGGGCAACTACAGTACCCTGAAAGATTATCAAAATTAGGGTTATTTATTTTAGAAAAAAGACGACTGAGGGGAGATCTGATAACTATGTATAAATATATCAGAGGTCAGTACAGAGATCTCTCCCATCATCTATTTATCCCCAGGACTGTCACTGTGACAAAGGGACATCCTCTGAGTCTGGAGGAAAGAAGGTTTGTACACAAACATAGAAGAGGATTCTTTACGGTAAGAGCAGTGAGACTATGGAACTCTCTGCCTGAGGAGCTGGTGATGGTGAGTAATAAAGGAATTCAAGAGGGGCCTGGATGTATTTCTAGAGTGTAATAATATTACAGGTTATAGCTACTAGAGAGGGGTCGTTGATCCAGGGAGTTATTCTGATTGCCTGAATGGAGTCTGGAAGGAATTTTTTACTCCCCTTAAGTGGGGAAAATTGGCTTCTACCTCACAGGTTTTTTTTTGCCTTCCTCTGGATCAACTAGCATGATGACAGGCCAAACTGAATGAACAGATGTCTTTTTTCGGCCTTATGTACTATGTTATGTACTATGTTACTATGTCGTCTACAGGGGATGGTGATCTGGATCCTGGCAGAAAGAATTCTGGCAAGAGACACCATCTTTAATGCCACGACTGTCAGATTGTCCTGGAGGACAACTATGTATATTCTCGATTTCCGCCCTGTAGAGCTAAACTTCTTCCCCAGAAAGAACCTGCGGTCCATGATGTAGTTGACTGGGTGAAGGGCTATATGGAGTCCAACATGATTTAGGTGAACTCCTCTATTGACGAGCTGAAGCAGGCTCCTATATCCAAGCACCAAAGACCTTCCTCTCCTCATCGGGCTATGGAGGTGTTGGGGGCTCATGATGCTAGAGAGGAATCTATCACCTCCTCTTCCGAAGATGAGGATAGCTTTTCCTACTTCCTTTTCCCTTTAAGAGAAGATCAGTTGTCCTCTTGGGGGCAAGTACCAAAGGTGGATATGGCCATTTCCAAGAGGACCATAGTACCATCGGATGACGGTTCAAGTCTTCCGTATCCGATGGGCCTTTGGACCTTATTGCGCCTTTAGGCGCACTTACTCCTAGGCATCGGCTTCTGCCACAGTCGCAATCGCGTCCTCTGAAGTGCCGAACTTTCTTAAGACCAGGTTCGCCCAAATTCAGTCTGACTTGGACCAGGGGGTCTCTAGAGATGACATCTTGGCCTCTTGTAAAACGGCCAGTCTGGCCATTGATTTTTTGTGTGACGCTGCTCAACAACTAAAATTGGCTTCCAAGACCGTGGCGCTCTCTACCGCGGGCAGGGGTCCGCTCTGGCTGAAACCCTGGAAGGCTGATACAACTTCCAAGCATAACCTTTGCACCATGGTATATGAACCCGGCAAACTTTTAGGGACAGAGCTAGACCATATTATGGAGGGACTATCGGATAAGAAGGGCAAGTCCCTTCCCCAACAGCCTTTTCATGGTCGGGGCAAAAGGTATGGGTCCAGGTCGGGACCTCAGAGGGTGAAGATTCTGCAGAGTCTCTAAGTCCCCCAAGAAATCCTCGACGCTCTGATTGCAGGCCTCCTCGAGGCTCTTGGTACCTTGCCGGTCTGACTGGATTCTCAGAACTCCCTGCTCCCCATATTCCCATAGGCGGTCGCCTACAAAACTTTCTAGAATCTTGGCAAATCCACATCCCAGATCCTTGGGTGCTTCAGATTATATTTCATGGTTATCTGGTAGATTTGGGCAGTCCCCCACCAGACAAATTTGTTCTGACAAGACTACTTCCATCCTGCAAACAGAAGATTCTAGAGGACTACATTCTGGAGTATCTTCAGAAAAGGGCCTTAGAGGAGGTGCCTCTTCAGGATCAGGGAGCAGGTATCTATTCCCCAATCTTCCTGGTACCCAAGGTGACCGGAGACTGGAGGATGATTATAGATCTAAGATATTTTAGTCAGTTCATCAAACGCAAGCATTTCCGGATGGAAACTATCCAGTCAGTGACCAATCTTCTATTGCCAGGAGATTTCCTGGCAACCTTGGATCTCAAGGGTGCTTACCTCCATATTCCCATCCATCCTGGGTCCAGAAGATTCTTAAGGATCTGTGCAAGTCAGGGAAGTCCTAAAACATTTTCAGTTTGTGGTCCTCCCATTTGGAGTTTCTTCGGCCCCACACACATTTACCAAAGTAGTGGTTTCTGTGGTGGCAGCTCTAAGACTTCAGGGTCTGAGCATCATTCCTTACTTGGAAGACTGGCTCTTCAGAGCTACTCCCAGGCGATCATGTCCCAACACATTCAGCGGGCTGTAGCCTTCCTCCACCAGCTGGGATGGATAATCAACTGGGACAAGTCCCAGCTCCTGCCGGCTACCTCAGTGAAATTCCTGCGATTCGTGGTGTACTCCAGAAAGAAGGCTATCTGTTCAAGAGACAGCCCGCTCTCTCTTAGTACCTTGGAAAGTAAGCATTCGTACTTTGATGAGAATGTTGGGACTAATGTCATCAACTGCAGAAGCGGTCCCTTGGGCATTATGGCATCTACGTCTGATACAATCGTAAGTACTAGCCGAGTGGAATCACAGTCCGGTGGGACTAAATTCTGTGCACTACCTGTCTTACCGTGCCCGGTCCTCCCTAAGATGGTGGACCCATCTAGAGGATGGCAAGTCCCTAATCCAACCCTCTTGGATCATACTTACCACAGATGCATCCCTAGTAGGCTGGGAAGCACATATTCTGGACAAGACGGTCCAAGGAACCTGTTATTGTCATCGACTCTCCTAGAAATCAGGTTATCAAACTAGCCCATTTTCATTTCGCTCCCTGCATTTAAGGCAAAGCCGTGAAAGTACAATCAGACAGCATGACCGCTGTAATGTACATCAACAAGCAGGGAGGCATGAAGTCACAAAGTCTCCTGACAGAGATAGGTGTCTTTCAACCGGAGAGTGGGCTCTCCATCCAGACATCTTCAAGGAGATAACGCTCAAGTGGGGCATGCCGGAGATCGATCTCATGGCCTTTACAGGGAGGACAATCTGGTGGCAATAGATGCACTGTCAATCCCATGGAGGTTCAGGCTGGCCTATATCTTCCCTCCAATTTCCTTGATTCCGAGGGTATTGATGAAAATCAGGCAGGACCAAGCATTAGTCACCGCCATCATTCCATACTGGCCGAAAAGAGCTTGGTTTACCCAACTCATTCAAATGAGTTGGGGTCAATTTTGGAGGCTTCCCCAGAGGGAGTACTGGTGTCAGGGAAACACTCAGATCTCCTAAAATCTTCAAATCTTCAACCTGACAGCCTGGAGGTTGATCAGTCCCTTCCGAGAATAGAAGGGCTATAAGGGTCTGTCTTGAGAACCCTACAGCACTCCAGATCTGAGGCTACTAACAGATCTTATTCAAGAATTTGGAAGATTTTTTTTAAAGTGGTGCTCCAGTCGTCAACTGTCATCCACAGACGCTTCCATGCCTACCATCCTACAGTTCCTGCAGGATGGTCTGGACAAAGAGTTGTCATCTTCTACCCTCAGAGTGAAAACTTCTGCTATCTTGGCCTGTCTCAACAGGTCCATTTCTCAAGAAACCCTTATCAAGAAGTTCCTGAAGGGAGCTTCAAGGTTAAAGCCAACTGTAATCAAACCTATCTCGGTATGGGATTTAGCGATCGTGCTCAGGGGGTTATCATCCCCCTCTTTTGATCCCTTATAGGAGGTGGAGTTCAAAGTTCTTACCTGGAAAGTTACTTTTTTTTTTTTTTGAGTCATCACTTCTGCAAAGCGAGTTGGGGAACTCCAAGCTTTTTCTGCTTTTGAGCCGTACACCAAGTTTCTGCAAGACCGGGTGCTGCTCAAATTTTTGCCCACCTTTATTCCAAAGGTGCCTTCATTCAGCAACATCAACCAGGTAATTTCTCTTCCGGTTTTGGCTCCACTCCCCTCCTCAGAAGAAAGAGATATCCATACCCCTGATGTTTCAAGATGTCTCAGGATTTACCTGGAGCGGTCCAAGGTATTTAGTAAAGATGAAAATCTCCTTATCCTTTTTTCCGGTACCCATAAGGGTAGGAAAGCCTCTAAGCCCTCCATCAGTCGATGGATTAAAGAGGCAATTCAGGAGTCATATGTGTCTTAGGGTTCTGAGCCGCCTGAGTTTGCAATGGCCCACTCTACTCGAGTGGTGGCTACTTCCTTTGCATGAAGAAGCTCAATTCCACTGGATGTCATCTGTAAATCAGCTTCCTGGAGTTCTCACTCCACTTTTATCTCACACTATAGAGTGGATTCTAGAATAGATTGCTATTCCTTATTTGGTCGGACAGTGTTATCATCCGCCAGGCATGAGGGCCCTCCCATGGGGGTTTCTGCTTGCTAATCCCCTTCTGTGCCACTGGTTAGGACTTAAGGGAATCATTCATTTCTAATGATAATTTGTTTTCCCTTAGTCCTAACAGTGGCACACAAATACCCCCCCCCCCTTATTTTATTTGTTATTCATTAGTGTTGCTTATTTCTACTTGTAAAGATAAAAATAAAGATATACAGCCATTAGTACGTTGCCTTTTGATAGTGCGTTGCGAGTTCCAGTTGTGAAGTGGGTACTGTTCACATATACAGGTGCGTTTGTTCAAATGGACCGCCGTGCTCCAGAGCAAAGAGAAAGAGCCTCTCTTCCGAATCACACAGACTTCCTTGGAAATGGGAAAGCATTCAGGTCATTTGGATTCACTTTCCCATCTTCTTTGTGAACCTCTGTGAAAGATCAAGGTTGCCACAAATAATGAAGCACAGTCACATGAGTTGAACTGCGAAGGTTTTATTGTACTTACAGGATAAAAGAAGGTAACAGGCAGTTTACAAAAATCACCTGACCCAGGTTTCGCTTCAGAAAGCTTTGTCAGGGGTATCTCCTCAACCCACTTCAGGGCGGTCCTTATAAACCCACAGGTGTGGATCCACCACACCTCCATAAAACCGTCATAGCCAGTACGGTCCATTACAAAAGTTAAAACCCTTATTAGGTACATAAAATCCAAACTTATAAAGTTTACATTGCATAAAGACCTCCTTTAAGTCACCTAATTCCATAATTCACAGGGAATCCACATCTAAAACAGTTGCATAGTATTCAGAAGTATCCACCCTCCCCACATGACCCATATTCCAGCCAATAGTAAAATACACACCATAGGACCGCCTCCTTTCATTCATGGATTACAGAACACGTCATGCCCCACATGATCCACTCGGCCCAATCCCAGTTCTCTAGTGATATTGCCACATGTCCTCGAACAGCCCCAATGGATATTGCGGTCCGGGATCTTCTCTCAGGTGAGACAAGGTTTAAGATCAAACTCCCCATTCATCCCTTTAGGTTGTAGCGTATCCATCCTATAGATCCACTCAACCTCCCTACTGTTGATTCGCTCGATGGAATTCCCTCCACGCCAATGTGGTTTAACCAGCTCGACCCCGAGAAATCACAGGCCACTGGGATCTTTCTGATGTTTGGTTTTAAAGTGCATAGAGACACTATGCGTCTCAAGTCCCTTTCTAATGTTCCTGACATGCTCTTGAATCCTCACTTTCAATTATTTTCTCATAGTTCGGCCCACATATTGGAGGCCACAAGGACACTCCAGCATGTAAACCACCCCTACACTCTCACAGGTAATAAGCCCTTTGATTTTATGGTCCTGATCTTTCTGAACTTCTGAATACTATGTAACTGTTTTAGATGTGGATTCCCTGTGAATTATGGAATTAGGCAACTTAAAGGAGGTCTTTATGCGATGTAAATTTTATGAGTTTGTATTTTATGTACCTAATAAGGGTTTTAACTTTTGTAATGGGCCGTACTGGCTATGACGGTTTTATGGAGGTGTGGTGGATCCACACCTGTGGGTTTATAAGAACCGCCCTGAAATGGGCGGAGGAGATACCCCTGACGAAGCTTTCTGAAGCAAAACCCGTGTCGGGTGATTTTTGTACACTGCCTGTTACCTTATTTTATCCTGTAAGTACAATAAAACCTTTGCAGTTCAACTCATGTGACTGCGCTTCACTATTTGTGGCAACCTTGATCTTTCACAGAGGTTCACAAAGGAGATGGGAAAGTGAATCCAAGTGACCTGAATGCTTTCCCATATCCAAGGAAGTCTGTGTGATTCGGAAGGGAGGATCTTTCTGTTATTTCTACTTGTAACTACACAAGGGGACTGGGGGTGATCCCACTATTTATTGAGGTGGGAGGGTTTAGTTAATTATTTAATTATTTAATTTGTGTCAATAAAATGTCCACCTGTCTTACCAGTCCACAGGGCCGGAATACCCCGTCTGTGCCACTGTTAGGACTAAGGGAAAACAAATTATCATTAGAAATTAACGATTCTGTGGGATATTCTCAAATCCTGACCGGTAGGTGGATCCCAAGGACCGGAGTTGAGAAACCCTGCTTTATAGGGACAACTAGAGCCTCTCTAGTGAGGCCTTTGTGTGTGTGTGTGTGTGTGTGTGTGGGGGGGGGGGGGCGATTGTCTATTGGGACAGCTGGTATCCATTTTGTGAGCTCCTAATATTATCAACACTTATATCAAAGTGTTACTATCCACCTACGGAATAACTAAAAAAAAAAGAGGTGGGGGATGTGTTATCACCATCTTTCATATCCTTTACTATTTTAGAATATTTTATTGTTCTCTACCAGGGCCTTCCCTGTATCTTTAACCCTTTCATGACCGAGACCAAAAAAGGCCTGAATGTCCAGGCAACTTTTTGTGATTTTGTGCCCGTGGTGGTTTAGTGACGGTAGCTCTTTTATTTGCTTGGCTACCAAAATTTTGGCAATTTTTTTTACTTGGATTTTCTTTCAGAGATTTTTTTTCCTTTTTTTGGGAAAACTGCTAATTATTATTAAAAAGTAATCTTTTTTAAATGAATGCTTTTTATTTCTAAGAATCTTAACCTCTTAAGGACACAGAGCGTATGGGTACGCCCTAATGTCCGAGTCCTTAAGGACCCATACGTCCTGAATAAAATCGCATGTAAAAAAAAAATAAAAAATCGCGATAGAAACATGATTCCTGCTGTGATCGTGCAGAGGGAACCATGTTCACATGCCGAGTGACCCTGTGACCCCCCGTATTAAGACCTGCGGTTTGCAGCGCTTTGCGTTGTATCTGATCCCCGCAGTTATTTTCAGGATGGCCGAGCTTAGCAAGCAGAGTAGGGACCGCTGTATGGAAGGGGTTAAGAGAGAGGGAGCTGTTGTGGGGGGCTGCTGTGCCTGGTACAGCCCCCCCTAGCTCTGTTATAGCAGCGGAGGAGGGTAACCATGGCAACAGGACACTTTCAAAGGCATCCTGTTTGCCATGGTAACAGAACTCTGATCAGACTTCTGCTAAAGGCAAAAGTCTGATCAGACTAAGTGTCCAGTAAAAAATACAGTACAGTACATTATATAATGTACTGTACTGTATTATGCAGACATCAGATCCACTGGATCTTCAAGAACCAAGTGGGTCTGGGTCAAAAAAAATGTTAAAAAAAAGGTGAAAAAAGGTAAAATTAAAAAAAACACATTTATCACTAATAAAAATTTAAAAAATAAAATACACTACACATGTTATATATCACCACGTCCGTAACGACCTGGTCTATAAAATGGGTTTGTTACTTTCCCCGCACGGTGAACGTCATAAAAAAAAAAAAACTGTGATAAAATTGAAATTTTGCCCACCTCACTTCCCCAAAAAGTTAATAAAAGTGATCAAAAAAGTTGTATCTACACCCAAATGGTACTAATCAAACCGTCACCTCGTCCCGCAAAAAATTGTACCTTACATAAGAAAATCGCCCAAAATATAAAAAAATTATAGATCTCAGGCTATGCAGACACTAAAACATAATTTTTTTTTGTTTCAAAAATTATATGATTGTGTAAAACCTAAATAAATTTATAAAAAGTAGACATATTAGGTATCTCTGCATCCATAAGAACCTGAACTAGAAAAATAACACATGAACTAAACACTCAGGTGGACACCACGAAAAATAAATAAAAAGCAGTTTTTTGTCACAAAAAGTGTAACAGCAAGCGGTCAAAAAGTCATATGCACCCCAAAATAGTGCCATTAAAATCGTCATCTCATCCCGCAAAAAATGAGCCCCTACCTAAGACAATTGGACAAAAACTAAAAAAAAATGACTCTCAGACTATGGAGATACTAAAATGTTTTTTTGTTTGTTTAACAAAGGATATTATAGTGTAAAACGTAAATAAATTTAAAAGAGTAGACATATTCGGTATTTCCGCGTCTGTAAGAATCTGCTCTATAAAAATAACACATGACCTAACCCCTCAGATGAACACAGTCACAAAAATAAAATAAAAACGGTCCCAAAACAGCTATTTTTTCCAAATTTTCCATTTTAATCATCTTTTTCCGGTAACAAAGCAAGGGTTAACAGTCAACCAAAACTCTATATTTATTGCCCTGATTCTGTAGTTTACAGAAACACCCCATATGTGGTCATAAACTGCTGTATCGCCAAATGACAGGGCATAGAATGAAGGGAACGCCATATGGTTTTTGGAAGGCAGATTTTGCCGGACTTGTTTTTTGACACCATGTCCCATCTGAAGCCCCCCTGATGCTACCCTACAGTAGAAACTCCATAAAAGTGACCCCATATAAGAAACTGCACCCCTCGAGGTATTTAAAACTGATTTTACAAACTTTGTTAACCCTTTAGGTGTTCCTCAAGAGTTTATGGCAAATGGAGATGAAATTTCAGAATTTCTATTTTTTATTACCTTGTCTCACAAAAATGTATTATAGAGCAACCCAAAATCATATGTACCCTAAAAATAATACCATCAAAACTACAACCTTATCCAGTAGTTTCCAAAATGGGGGTCACTTTTTTGGAGTTTCTACTTTCTAGGGGTGCATCAGGGGGAATTCAAATGGGACATGGTGTCTAAGAACCAGTCCAGCAAAATCTGCCCTCCAAAAACCATATGGCATTCCCTTCCTTCTACGCCCCGCCGTTTGGCCATACAGCACTCTACATCCACATATTGGATGTTTCTGCAAACCAGGGCAATAAATATCGGGTTATGTTTGGCTGTTAACCCTTGCTTTATTCCTAAAAAAATTGATTCAAATGGAAAATTTGCAAAAATAAAAAATCGAAATTTGAAATGTTATGTCTATTTGCCACGAACTCTTGTGGAACACCTAAAAGGTTAACAAGGTTTATGGGGTCATTTTTGGGTGGTATCTTTTATGTAAGCCTCACAAAGTGACTTCAGACCTGAACTGGTCCTTAAAAAGTGGGTTTTTGAAATTTTCTGAAAATTTTCAAGATTTGCTTCTAAATTCTAAGCCTTGTAACGTCCTCAAAAAATAAAATGGCGTTCACAAAATTATCCAAACATGAAGTAGACATTTGGGGAATGCAAAGTAATAACTATTTTTGGAGGTATTACTATGTATTATAGAAGTGGAGAAATTGAAACTTGAAAATTTGCAAATTTTTCAAAATCTTTGGTAAATGTAGTATTTTTTTTATACAAAATGTTACCAGTGTCATGAAGTACAATATGTGACGAAAAAACAATCTCAGAATGGCCTGGATAAGTAAAAGTGTTTTAAAGTTATCACCACATAAAGTGACACTGGTCAGATTTGCAAAAAATGGCCTGGTCCTGAAGGTAAAATAGGGGCGTGTCCTTAAGGGGTTATATATTAAAAATCACACAACAATTAGTAATTGTAATGGCTTCCCTATTTTGTGATGATCGGTTTCATATATAATATGTATATGTTTGAGAGAATGGGGCGACTATGGTGTCAGTTTCTGATAGCGACTGCATTTTAGATTTTTTTATATTTTTTTATTTGTATTTGTTATTATTATTTTTTTTACTTATATTTAATTTATTTTTGGCACATAATATGTCCCCCAGGAGGTCATTAACAGACCTCTGGAGGACACTGACTTTTTTTTCTTACTTTTTTCTTTTTCACTGTTTCCACTGTAACTGGGGCATCCAAAGGAGCCCCAGTTACAGGAGAAAACAGCCCCCTGTCAATGTCTCCAGCTATGTCCTCGTGCGATTTACACCAAATACAATATTTTAATGTAGAGATCCAAGAATTATGTTGTAGGCATGTACTGTATGCAAACCATGTGCAACCCATTTCATCGTTCTCACGCTGTTCTGCCCCTGGTTTGCCTAGGCGAACGGAGTCACCACAGGGGAGGAACTGCTCTGTGACCTTCATCATGAAATCGAATCCTAACTTTCTCCGCGACAACTAAAAATCGAGGGGAAGAACATGGTGTTGGTGCTATGTCAAGGAGGGCTGAGCCATGCGCCCTGCATGGCGCACATGTTCAATCTGGTTGTCAAGCAGTTCCTGAAGTCTTCCACCCATTTGCAAGACATCCTAAAAATGTCCAGGAAATGTTGCATACACTTCAGCCACTCGTACACCGCAAAGCACACTCTCCTTCAGCTGCAGCAGCAGAACGGCATCCCCCAACATCAGCTGATATGCGATGTTTCCACCCGTTGGAATTACACCCTCCATATGTTGGACCGACTATATGAACAGAGAAAGGCCATCAACGATTTCTTGATGATCCAAGCGGACAGGAATAGTCCCCTATGTAACTTCGATGTCAGCCAGTGGCCGCTCATGCGTGACACCTGCCGTTTGCTTAGGCCAGGCATGTCCAAACTCCGGCCCTCCAGATGTTGCAAAACTACAACTCCCATCATTCCTACAGCTATCAACCTACAGAAGGGCATGATGGGAGTTGTAGTTCTGCAACACCTGGAGGGCCAGAGTTTGGACATGCCTGGCTTAGGCCCTTTGAGGAAGCCACGTTATTTATACGTCGCCAGGAGTACGGGATGAAGGATGTCATTCCACTGCTTCATGTCCCGGAACAGATGCTGGTAAATCTGGCTAGTCAGGGGACTGGAGACGCGGCGCCTAGAAAGATACATTTGTCTGTCAAGATCTCTGTTTACAGTCAGTGAACAAGAACATAATTTATCGCAAGTATATGCAAACACCGATCGATTGGATCTTAAACCCCAGAAGTAGGTCATCGGCACGAAGGAGCAGTCATTTTCTTTGCCCGAGGTATCCTCCCAGAAGCCTGACCTCTGCATTGCAAAGCTTATCTAAAACAAAAATCCCGCAGTGAACCCGCGTGGGGAAACTCTTGATTCGGTACAGGCTGCTTTGCTACTTCAAAAACAATGGACTCTGTACAGCGTGACACCGATGTATAATTTCTCATACAACAGACTGAAAGAGTATTCCAAGCACCTGTCTGCCCATACAGCTGCCGAGAAGCAGAAGGGTCTTGCCATTGAAGTGGGCTCAGAGTTGAACCTAAAAGCCAAATTTTCCTGTTTACCTGGTCTCAAAGAACAGAGATTCACTGACTGTGCTAACACAGAGTTCATCCAAGCCTGCACTCACCAAGCCAAGCACAGAGGACTGGATTGTGTGGACAGGTTCGGTCTGCAGGACGTACACAGAGGACGATCTATTGGAGGTGTTACCAAAGACATTTACTTGCCTCCCACTCTTCCTGTATAACCGCTCAGAGGCGCTCACGGCTATTGTAGGGACGTGGTTCCATAGAAACTTTGACTGTTGTTTCGGTAAGCTGGTGAATTGATCAGTTCTCAGGTACTTATGTGGCTAACAGCGATGTAGACTGGGTATGACATGTCTGGATCAGTGCCTGCCACAGAGCTTGTTTTCTCTGTGCCCATCAAACCTCACATGGATATTACTTATGCCATCCACGCAGAGGACTTCAAGACTTTATGGAATGATATTCATAAATCAAAGGACGAGGTCACGTTGGAGGAAGTGGACAATTTATTCCAATGTCTTTACTCACATTTCTTCAGACACTTTAGAATCCACCTATCAGCAACCCAGCTCGTTAAGGTGACAGCATCTGTGGCATCAGCGCATTGTGAAGGAAAAGTTCCTCAGTAAGGACTACCTAATCTGAGTACTGGGATTAATCACGGAGCTGGCCATCAATAACATCCAGTATTGAATACATGGACGACTCTCATTTCGGATCTTGCCATTAATGTTTGGGACTCCCCGGACACCTTACATGTTTTAGACATGATCCCTGCAGTGCTTACTACATGTTATACTGCTTCTTACCGTTCTGTTACAGCGGCTGTGAGACCTGCACATACTAAGGCTTATTTATGAAGATTTTCAGGTGTTGTCTGTACCGACCAGTTACCTTCCAGCTGTGATTGTGTAGCCTACACTGTATAAATGAGCTGGAGTCGGCTTGTTTGCTGGACTGTCCTCCAGTTTTCAGCCATAGCCCCAAACATTTCATGATCAATTTGCTTTACCATCGTGGTCACCCCGACACTGGTCGTCAATCCATTTTTGTTGATGAAGCACTTTTATTTTCAGTTTGTCTTTTAAATTTTGTGGTTTTGCCCCTTCTGTGTTGTATTTTATGTGTGTTAATGTCTTGTTTGTTACATAAAGTTTTTTTTGCATTAGCAATACTGATGGATTACTGACCAAATGCTGACCGAGAGAAGGCAGGTTCTCTACAGACAGGTTCCTTTTTTGGGGTTATTGTCCTGACGGATCAGAGGAAGGGCAAAATTATCAGTGACGTCAACACAAACTTACTTCTGACACTCTCTCCACTCTGTTGGGGGGGCTCTACTTGTATAAGTGTTTAATAGAACAGGTTCTGTAGACATCAATGTAGAATCAGCTGACAACGGTGTAAAAGTAGTGCGCTTCTTCTTGATGCTAACATTCACTTGTAAGGCTGAGTTCCAACTTGAGTTATTTGGTCAGTTTTGGCTCTGTGACTGCCCAAATAAGTGAAGTGTGCAGTGATTCTAAGAGCGACGCCTGTCATCTGCATGTCATACAGACTCAGAGTATTATTTCACTCCTAATGCAGACTCCCTATGCGTGTTACTGCAAGGCACAGTGTTCTACACCACTATAGAGGCTCTCAGCAGCCAGGAAATATCAGTTTTTTAAAGTAATTCACCGCGAATATATTCGGATCTAAACAAATTTTTCCCAAAAAATTCGCGAAAATTCGCGAATTCGCGAACCGCGAATCGAATTTTTTTAAAATGAGCTCATCTCTATTTACCGGAATGCCCCTTTAAGGACAGAGACCTAAGTCAAAGTTATCTGAGTGCTCAAACATCCTTGCATTCCTATACTTTTGCAAGGTGCTCCTTTCCTTTTTTATCACTCTAAAATTGTACAAATTCAAAATATTACAATGACATTGCTTAAAATGTTGAAAATTGTGTTTCTTCCTTACTTTTATGCCTTTTGGAGATCATTTCATCTTTAACTTGCTTAACTAGTTTTTGAAACCTTTGCATGCCATTGTATATTTATATGGAATTGTAGAAAATGAATGAGTTGTAGAATATATTGTCTTGAGCTTTTAGTTATTGTAATAAATGTGTTTTGGAGCTCTCCTTCTTCAATGGAAAGGATAATGTCTCGGCATGAGTTAACCCGGTGGAGTTCGGGTTCACCGGGTTCTGCCGAACTTTAGGTCAAAGTTCGGGTTTGGGACGCGAACTTGACCCGAACACCGAACCCGAACCACGTTAATATCAATGGGGACCCGAACTTCACTTCATTATTTTCCATTATAACATGGTTATAACGGAAAATAATAGCATTCTTAAGACAGAATGCTAAATAAAATGGCCATTGAGAGGTTAAAAATAATAAAAAAAACACACCTCATCCACTTGATCCTCTTCTTTCTTCAGGACCTGCAAAAGGACCCGCGATGACGTTACCGTGCTCACCATGTGGTGAGAGCGGTGACATCATTGCAGGTCCTGAAGAAAAAAGAGGATACCGGCTGTGCGATCAAGTGGATGAGGTGAGTTTTTGTTTTATTATTTTTAACCTCTCAATGGTCATTTTATTTAGCATTCTATCTTAAGAATGCTATTATTTTCTGTTATAACCATGTTATAATGGAAAATAATAAAATCACCCGAACCCTGAACCTGAACTTCAGTAAAAAAGTTCGGGTTCGGGTCCAGGTACCGCTCGACCCTAATAATGTTGTCTTAAAAACATCTTCAGAATTCATTCTAGTAATATTTCTCAGTGACATGTCCTGTACATTCTTCAGTGATTTATTCTCTGGCAGTAATGTACACATAGTTCTGTATGGAGATAGATTTACAATGTATTGTCACTGTAAGGAGTCTTGCATTGTCCTTTAGTTTGGGGCACAACAGTTCCACCTGCACAGACCACATTCTTTTAGTGACATGTCCCATACTCGTAGGGCTGCACTATATATCAATGACTGGGGGCTAAAAATTCACCTGTATAGTATGAAGACTTCCAAGTAAGTTGACAAAGGGAAAGAATAAACCTCATTAACACAAGAGGCTTTAAAATAAAACATGAAAATAATTTTCAAAGATAAAGAAACTGATTTAAAACCTAAATTCAAAGCAGCTTAAAAAAATAAAAACCTACAAAACTTTTAAAAATTAAAATAAAATTATAATAGTAAAATAAAATAACCCTACTACTACTAATAATAATAATAATAACAATTTGCTATAAAACTAAAGATAAAAAATATAAAAATGAATTGAAACAAAGTAAACTAAATAGAACTACCGTATATACTCGAGTATAAGCCGACCCGAGTATAAGCCGACCCCCCTAATTTTACCCAAAAAAACCTGGGAAAAGTAGTGACTCGAGTATAAGCCGAGGTGGAAATGGATGTCACTGTTATGGGGGATCTGTGGATGACGCACTGTTATGGGGGGGATCTGTGAATGACGCACTGTTATGGGGGGATCTGTGGATGACGCACTGTTATGGGGGATCTGTGGATGACACTGTTATGGGATGGGGGCTGTGGATGGCACTTATGGGATGAGGGGATGTGGATGACACTGTTATGGGAAGGGGGATGTGGATGGCACTTATGGGATGAGGGGATGTGGATGACACTGTTATGGGAAGGGGGTGTGGATGGCACTTATGGGATGAGGGGATGTGGATGACACTGTTATGGGATGGGGGATGGATGGCACTTATGGATGGGGATGTGATGACACTGTATGGGAGGGGATGGATGGCACTATGGATGGGGCTGTGGATGGCATCCACAGATCCCCATCCTATAACAGATCCCCCATAACAGTGCCATCCACATCCCCTCATCCCATAACAGTGCCATCCACATCCCCCATCTCTCATTACCGCTCATGTATAGTTTTTAAATTTGATTATACTATACACTTATTACAATTCTTGCCCTCACTGTACCTCATTACATGCGGCAGGCGGGCAGTGAATCCTTCAGGCCGGGCGGGAGAGCGAGCGCAGTGTGACTGACGTCACGTTCATTCATAAAGCAGGCCGGGCAGGCACGTGACATCAGCAAGTCACGCTGCTCTCGTCCGCCCGGCCTGAAGTATTCACTGCCCGCCTGCCGCATGTAATGAGGTACAGTGGGGGCAAGAATTGTAATAAGTGTATAGTATAATCAAATTTAAAAAGTATACATGAGCGGTGGGGCCGGAGCGCAGTGA
Source organism: Bufotes viridis (assembly GCA_033119425.1). Taxonomy (NCBI): domain Eukaryota; kingdom Metazoa; phylum Chordata; class Amphibia; order Anura; family Bufonidae; genus Bufotes; species Bufotes viridis. The sequence goes on along the minus strand of CM065594.1, from coordinate 83,575,054 downwards.
GCGCATCGGCCCTGCCGCAAATGCCCGCCCCCAGCTCCTCCCCCCGCTCCTCCTCCCACTCCGCTCTTCACAGTTTTAATTTATGACTCGAGTATAAGCCGAGTTCGGGTTTTTCGGCACAAATTTTGTGCCGAAAAACTCGGCTTATACTCGAGTATATACGGTAAATGAAAACACATTTAAAGACATTTAAAGGGTTTCTGTCAGCAGAAAAATGGGTATTAACCTGGCTGAAATTAGTAATGTGCTAGTCGGTATGGTGAGGGGGGATTTCAACCAGACGAGTTTCAGGGTTCAAGGATGGCGGTGGTAACCACTGAAGAAGGGGCCATCCTTGAACCCCGAAACGCGTCTGATTGAAATCCCCCCCTCACTATACCGACTAACATCCCGCAGTATCCTGATAGCGGGACATTGGATCTTTACCGGGGCATTTGTGGCGTGACATAAGCTGGATACTGCCTGCCACGTGAAACAGCAGTACTGAGAACATAGGAGGCTTAAAACAAGAGCCCACGTGAGACGCCGAGCTGCTAGCATGGATAACAGTCGGGAGTAAATCCGAGGGCCGACTAACTTCACGGAGATTGGCGAGCACCGTGCCCAGAGCTACGATAAACCACCATTTACATCCCCCGGTAAGCTTATACTGACTACAGGCTAAGTGCACAATGTATCCATTCAGCGGGACGCCGCTGATTGTTTGTGAATAGCGGGACGCCGCGATCACACAGACATTGAATAACATTATTGTTACTGTTTTGGATTTCAAATAACAAGAGAGGAACGTTGTTTACATCTACATAAGAAAGACGCTTATATGAACTAGGAAGATTGCAGGTCGAGATACCATTTTTAAGTAGTTTTATGTTTGGTGAATGAACAATCCTAAGTATACAAACATATGATACTTTTGTGACAACTCCAGTGAGCCTGACATTAGATCAATAGGTCAGTCGTCATCTATTTGGGAGCTTCATCGTTCATTTGGCAGCTGTTTCTTATTGTACCAAGGACCTATGTAATATTTGTTATTGTAATTGGAGGTTTTTATGGGTGATTTTCTTTTATCCAAGCCATATAATAAATATTGTTTTAATATTGATACTCATGCACTAGTCAATAGTATTTCCATTATCTGAGAGTGCCCAGACTATTTTTAACAAATGCAGAAGTAGACTAAGGGCTCTTTCACACTTGCGTATTTGTTTTCCGGCATAGAGTTCCGTCGTCGGGGCTCTATGCCAGAAAAATCCTGATCATTTTTATCCCCATGCATTCTGAATGGAGAGAAATCTGTTCAGGATGCATCAGGATGTCTTCAGTTCAGGACCGGAATGTTTTTTGGCCGGAGAAAATACCGCAGCATGCTGCGCTTTTTGCTCTGGCCAAAAATCCTGAACACTTGCCACAAGGCCGGATCCGGAATTAATGCCCATTGAAAGGCATTAATCCGGATCCGGCCTTAAGCTAAACGTCGTTTTGGCGCATCGCCGGATCCGACGTTTAGCTTTTTCTGAATGTTTACCATGGCAGCCAGGATGCTAAAGTCCCGGCTGCCATGGTAAAGTGTAGTGGGGAGCGGTATACTGGATCTTGTAGTGGGGAGCAGTATACTGGATCTTGCGCATGGATCACGTGATCCATGCGCATGGGGCGCTCTGACGTCATTCTGGAGCGCCCCGGGAGCCGCACGGACGGTAAGTATACTGCTCCCCTGCTCCCCACTACTGCTATGGCAACCAGGACTTTAATAGCGTCCTGGCTGCCATAGTAAGACTCAAAGCATTTTGAAGACTGATCAGTCTTCAAATGCTTTCAGGTCACTTGCGTTGTTACGGATCCGGCGGGCATTTCCGGCGACGGAAGTGCACGCCGGATCCTAACAACGCAAGTGTGAAACAGGCCTTACTGTTCAGAACGATATGAAATCTGAGTGGTAGCCATGGAATTGCAGCCATTAGTTGTCACGCCTCAGATGATTCTGTTTAATTAGGAAAATAATATTGTCTATTGAACCAATATAAATAAAACATAAAACTATTACTTAGCCATCCAATAGTATGTTACTATCCCTTTAAACAGTCTCATAATTGCACTTGACAGACCAGCTCTGTGGGTGTCACGTCTGCATAATGTGCTGTAATTTGCCTTGTTTTGTGTGGTCATTGGACGCTGGAACTACTCAAGGTCATAACAATGTTGCCTGTTTGATGTCAATCACTGAGATTGTACCTGTTGTGCTCAAGAGGGCAGGTGTAAGATCTTCTTCACTCCTACTAAATTGACACTCAGTACAATCTGCTAGAGCCGGGAAATCATAGGGGATGGGGAATCAGGGGGATAATGAACTTCACATTTATTTAGTGAATATGCTTTATAATTATTGTTGAGCGAATAGAAGATTCCGAAGGGGAATTTGATCTGAAGTTTAGGAAAAATTTGATTCACTGCAAGTGAAAGTAAGAAGCCTGGAAACGTGACATGACCCATAATGCTGTGAAGCTAGGCAATAAGCAGATAGCCATCCCCTGTGATGTCACAGCCCTATAAGAAGCCATTTCACTGTGTGCTGAGCTTAGGGACAGACGTGACTAGCGATATTCGCTAGGGATAGTGTTGCAAGAAGCTTTTAATTGTATATTATTGAATAGGGACAGAGCAGGGACAGTGTAGGGAGATCATAGGGAGAGTTTTTAGACACTGTAGGGAGACCATAGAGACAATACAGGGACAGTGCAGACTAAGGGATTGAACCGCACACGGAGAGGGCTTTTTCATTAGATCCGGTGATGTATCTGGTCTCTGCTAGACAGAGGCCTCCTCCTAGCAGTGTTTCAGGTGATGTCACCAGCACTAATGGGTAGGCTTTAGCACTGCCATAGCCTGTAAAACAGCTAGGGTAGCGCTAAATCCTGCCCATTATTGCCAGTGACGCCACTGGGAACACTGCTAGGCAGAAGCCTCTGCTTAGCAGTGTAAATTTGTAAACAAAAAAGCTCTTGCCCTGTGCGATACATTTCACGATCGATGCTCCACTCAGAGGGGCTGCCTTGGTAAAGAAGGGGATATGTCTGGGTTCAGTTCTGAACCTGGACAACCCCTTTAATCCACTAGTTTATATATAAAATCACTGTGTGTCAGTATTAAAGGGCAGTCTAAATCGCCATTAGTGATGAGCGGCAGGGGCAATATTCGAATTCGCGATATTTCGCGAATATTTGTCATATATTCGCAAATTCACGATTATTTTCTTGATTGTGAAAATTCACAGTGTAATATTCGCGTATTGCGCACGCAATACAGGTGTGGGTCACTTTTGCTTCATTTTCTAAGCTGCTAGAAGCTTACTGAGACTGATGAAAATGGTTGGCACGGCAGAACATTACAATAGCAGATGCTCCAATATATTCCTGATTGTGCAAATTGGCAATTGATGAGCATATTTTTGCTCAGTACGGGCAACTTTACATTTTAGCAGGTCTGACTACATATTACTGATTGGGGCACTAAGTATTATTGTGAACTTGTGACATCACAACACTACTGTATGTCTGTAGCATGTATGTATGGACAGCAGAACCTTTCACACTCCCTAAGACCCTGCACTGGCTACACTATATCACTATCTAACCTACACTGACTCTCACACTAATTATCTTTAATATATATACATACTAACTATGAAATGTGACAGCAAAACACAGAGCATAGCAATGACACTGCTGTCTCTCTCATAACCGTAAAAAAAATGCTGAAAATTCCTGCTGGGGAGGTTCTTATATAGTAAAGGGGTAGGCAACTTTACTATTGGCTGCTAGGGATGCAAGAAGCAGGGAGGGATCATGTGTTCAGATGAAAAAAAAAATCTCGAATATTCAAAATGATGAATATATATCACTATATTCTAAATATTTGCGAATGCTCAAAGTGCTGATATTCGCGATTAATATTCTCAATTCGAATATTTGCACCCAACACTAATCACCATGTGCATCTTGTTCACCTGCTGCCACAATCCCAGTTAATCACTTATTTTATATAAAGAATTACTGTGCCGCCGTTTTAAAGGGAGGTCTAATATATCTCTGCATGCATCTTTTTCAACTGCTGACACAATCCCCTTTAATCTTTTAACAGATATTACTGTGCCGTAGTAGCAGTTAATACACAAACTCATACATTTCTTAATTCATTGTGATATCCCAAAACAAAAGCCATTGAAAAACAATTGAAAGTGTTGGCTTAAGGCCTCATGCACATGACCGTTGCCTGCCTCCGCGTCCGCTCCTCCTTGAAATTTCGCGTCCGTCAAAAAAAACGGATGACGGACCGTTTTTTTTGACGGATCCGATTTTTATGGCAGATCCATTGTAAAAATGCCTATCCTTGTCCGCGACCGTGAAAAAAATAGGACATGCACTATTTTTTTGACGGAATGAAACCACGGATCACGGAAGCGGAACAAAAACGGTTGACCATCCGCATTTTTTGACGGACCCATTGAAATGAATGGGGAAGCATCCTATCCGTGAAAAAAAACGGAACGGACGCAGAAACAAACAACGGTCGTGTGCATGAGGCCTAACACAACTAGTTTAGTTAACACGACTAGTTAAGCATGTGTGTTAACTCTGCTGGATATGTATGTTTTTTTTGTTTATATATTTTTACATGTAAAATTGGGAAAGGTAGGTGATTTAAGCTTTTATTTGTTAATTTATTTTTTACTTTTACAGTGACAACTTTTAACCCCCTTAGGGGGCTAGAATCTAGGATCCTTTGATCCCTTGTCTTATTCACCCTAATCGCCATTTCTTGTCATTGTGTCCGGGTGTCAGCTGGCACTCGCTGCTTATGGAGTGGACTCAATTCAACAGCCCGCTCCATATGTTCCCTCAGCCATCTCTGCTCAATGGAGTGCCGCCCCATCTGCCCTAGGAGAAGACATCAGTATTAATAAGATATGGCCATAGCTCCTGCAGGGGTGCACAAATATTTTTTTTTGCTTTACTGAAGGAAGCTTTATGCTTTTCTTTTTGTTTAACAAAACAGATTAGCTACAAATCTTGATGCACACTATTGCCAATGCTGCTGACAACTTGAATCTTGGTGTACTGCATAGTTAAGTCCATGGCAATAAATTAGACTGACGCCTACAGGAGGGATGAGCTATGAATTTTGGTGCCCTGCACAGCGATGTAGCCAGTGATAACTTACAATCCACTCCACCTGGAATCTCCCTGGAGTTTAATTTCCAAGCCTTCACTCTAAGATTGGGCCACCAAGTGGGATGAATATGATTAGCCAGAGGGGCCTGGGTATACCAGATTTATTGCGATTCGTGACAAATTAATTTGGAATTAATCAATTTTCTTGATAATGTTCGGTAAACTGTCCGATTTGAATTTTTCACAACTTTGCTCATCTCTAATTATAATGTATCAGTAAAGATGCTTCTGACCCCAGGAAAAAGAGAACTCACTAATAGGGATGAGCGAACCCAGTGAAGTGGGGACCCAAACTTCACTTTATTATTTTCTGTTATAACATGGTTATAACAGAAAATAATAGCAATCTTAAGATAGAATGCTAAATAAAATGGCCATTGCTGGGTTAAAAATAATAAAAAAAAACTCACCTCATCAGCTTGATCACGCAGCCGGTATCCTCTTCTTTCTTCAGGACCTGCAAAAGGACCTGCAATGGTGAGCGCGGTGACGTCATCGTAGGTCCTTTTGCAGGTCCTGAAGAAAGAAGAGATACCGGCTGAGTGATCAAATGGATGAGATGAGTTCTTTTTTTATTATTTTTAACCCCTCAATGGCATTTTATTTAGCATTCTATTTAGAATGCTATTATTTTCCTTATAACCATGTTATAACAGAAAATAATAAAATCACCCGAACATCAAACCCGAACTTTGCAGTTCTTGTTCGCTCAACCCTACTCACTAACACTTTAGTGACTGCTGGGTCAGCAGAGTTTGTTTGTTGTCTGTAACCACAAAGATATAGATAGAATCTGTATACTCGACTGGTAGGAGATTTAAAAAAAAATCAAGATTAGAGATGAGTGAAGTTTTCAAAAATTCAACACATTTCTCGAAGAAAACGCAGTGCAGCAACATGCATATCTAGAATGACAGGCAGGTCACATATATGGACATGTGCATCATCATTCAGGCTACCAACAGTCCTAGCTAACCCCTTGATAAACCAAAAGAAAAGCATACAGCAGCCTTCAGTAAAGCAAAAAGAAAAAAAAAAAATCCCCTGCGACATCATAAGGGATGGCAATCTGCTAATTGGCTGGCTGCACGGAATTATGGGTCATATCAAGTTCCCAGGCTTCTTACTTTCACTTTGTAACACGTGTAGCTGCCATTTGAGGAAAAAAAAATCATTATCACAAAGTGCAAGGATATTTGGATTCATGGCGAATCAGATTTTTCCTGAAATTCGGATTAAAGTCAATTCACTTTGATTTACTCAACACTAATCAAGAGTATTAACATATTTTAGTTTTGAGCACTAGAGCAATAAAAAAATGTTTGCAGAAATATACAGTTGTGTTCAAAATTATTCAACCCCCACTGAAATTGAGTGTTTTGGCCAGTTTGACATTGATTTTGATCATTTCAGTCATCTTGTTTACAATTAAATCAAAGAGACACTTGTAAGTCAGACAAATATAACATTACATTTATAATGAAATAACCACAAATGTCTTTTCTGTGCTCACATCATTATCAGTTTTATTCAACCCCCAAGTGATATTCAATCTTAGTACTTAGTACAACATCCTTTTCCAGATATAACAGCTTTTAAACGTGAAGCATAGCTTGACACAAGTGTCTTGCAGCGATCTACGGGTATCTTCGCCCATTCTTCATGGGCAAAAGCCTCCAGTTCAGTCACATTCTTAGGCTTGCGCGCTGCAACTGCTTTCTTTAAGTCCCACCAGAGGTTCTCAATCTGATTTAAGTCTGGTGACTGCGATGGCCACTTCAAAATGTTCCAGCCTTTAATCTGCAACCATGCTCTAGTGGACTTGGAGGTATGCTTGGGATCATTGTCCTGTTGAAAGGTCCAACGTCTCCCAAGCCTCAGGTTTGTGACGGACTGCATCACATTTTCATGCAATATCTCCTGGTACTGAAGAGAATTCATGGTACCTTGCACACGCTGAAGCTTCCCTGTACCAGTAGAAGCAAAACAGCCCCAAAGCATGATTGACCCCCCGCCATGCTTCACAGTAGACAAGGTGTTCTTTTCTTAGGCCTTTTCATAGGCCTTGTTCTTCCTCCTCCAAACATAGCGTTGATCCATGGGCCCAAACAGTTCTAATTTTGTTTCATCAGTCCACAGAACACTATCCCAAAACTTTTGTGGTTTGTCCACATGACTTTTGGCATACTGCAGTTGACTCTTCTTATTCTTTGGAGACAGCAAGGGGGTGCGCCTGGGAGTTCTGGCATGGAGGCCTTCATTACGCAGTGTGCGCCTTATTGTCTGAGCTGAAACTTCAGTACCCGCATCTGACAAATCTTTTTTCAGTTCCTCAGCAGTCACACGGGGACTTTTCTCCACTTTGCGCTTCAGGTAGCACACAGCAGTCGAAGTCAGCATCTTCTTTCTGCCATGACCAGGTAGTGTTTCAACAATGCCCTTTGCCTTGAATTTGTGAATGATGCTTCCTATGGTGTCTCTTGGTATGTTTAACATCTTTGCAATCTTCTTATAGCCATTGCCCTTCCTGTGAAGAGAAATCACCTCTTCTCTTGTCTTCCTGGACCATTCTCTTGACTTCACCATGTTTGTAAACGCACCAGTAAATGTCTAGAAGGAGCTGAGTATCACAGTCATTTTAAATCTGCCTAATTGAGGCTTATTATGCTTGATTGCTGCTCCTTAAAATCCATAGGTGTTTTCAATACCTGACATTTAATACTGTATTACAAAAAAAATTAATGTCATTTTAGTTGCATTTGGTTCTTTAAAAAGTCCTTCGTAAGATTTTATTCTGAACACAATTACAAATGTACACTAAATTCCCTAAAACCCTTTACAGCATTGGGGGTTGAATAATTTTGAACACAACTGTATACTGTCCTGGCATTTTAGGGGCCCCTAAAACGTGAGAAGAAGTCTGGAATCTAAATGCGTAAAAATACCCTGTGAAATCCTGAGAAATATCTCTGTAAATGACAACTTTTTAATTTTTTTTATCAAAGTTGTAAGTTTACAGAGATATTTCTCTCACCCAACATGGGTAGATGTAAAAATACACCCCAAAACACATTGCCCTACTTCTTCTGAGTACGGCGATACCACATGAGTGCCACTTTTTTGCAGCCTGGGTGCGCAAAGGGGCCCAAATTCCAACGAGTACCTTTAGGTTTTACAAGGTTGCTCACAATTTAGCCTCGCCCAAAATGCCAGAACAGTAAACACACCCCACAAATGACCCCATTTCGGAAAGTAGACACCCCAAGGTATTCACTGAGGGGCATAGTGAGTCCGTGGGAGAATTTTTATTTTTTGCCAGAAGTTAGCAGAAATGGAAACTTTATTATTATTTTTTTTCCTCAGAAAGTGTCATTTTCCGCTAACTTGTGAAAAAAATGAAATGATACATGAACTCATCATGCCCCTCCGCTAATACTTTGGGGTGTCTTCTTTCTAAAATAGTGTCATTTAGGGGGTATTAATGCTATCCTGGCATTCTAGCACCTAAAGAAACATGACAAGTGCTCAGAAAGTCAGAGCTGCTTTAAAATGCCGAAATTCACTTTTTTGCACCATAGTTTGTAAATGCTATAACTTTTACCCAAACCAATAAATATACACTTATTGGATTTTTTTTTTTTATCAAAGACATGTAGAACAATAAATTTAGAGAAAAATGTATATAGAAATCTATTAAAAAAAAAATAATTACAACAGAAAGTGAAAAAAGTCATTTTTTTGCAAAAATTTTGGTCATTTTTGATTAATAGCAAAAAAAGGAAAAATGTCAGCAGCAATGAAATACCACTAAATGAAAGCTCTATTAGTGAGAAGAAAAGGAGGTAAAATTCATTTGGGTGGTAAGTTGTATGACGGAGCAATAAATGGTGAAAGTAGTGTAGTGCAGAATTGTAAAAAGTGGCCTGGTCATTAAGGGTGTTTAAGCTAGGGGGGCTGAAGTGGTTAAAATAGCATATGTGCCATTTCCCAGGCATAAAGAAGGTGACAGATTTCTTTTAAATATTTCTTTCACCACCAGAGGAAGCTAATTGCATACTCTTTTAGTACTGAGTTGTTGCAGTATGCTCCCTCTAGTAGTGGCTGTAGATAGCCAGAATTTGATCGTTTAATAGGTATGTCTATACAGAAGATTAGAACATTTTGAGATATGTTTAAGATATGTTATCTATAATTCAGGTGTATTAGAAAATTGTAACTATATATACAGAGATGAGTAAATTGATTTGTTTCATCAAGCAGAGGTCTGCACCTGTGGACCTCGAAACTGAGGACTCTCCCCCGGCAGCTTGATTGACAGGGTCAGACATCTCGCCAGATCCTGACAACTTCATGCCTGCACTACTAACTCCAAGTACTGGGGCAATGCAGAGGCTCTACTGGAGCAGCAACTGCACATGGGCTGCTACACTTCCAAGTAGCAATGTGTGAACAGTCACTGCACTGCTTGTAGAAGCACAGTCTGGAAGCACAGTCTCTGCGTTTGCGCAGCTACTTGGAGCAGTGGCATAGGCACAAGATTGTCAGGGCCGGCTTAGATGTCTGGTCCTGTCAATGAAGCGGCCGGGGCAACGTCCTTACCCATCACAAATGCAAAACTCAATTCGTTCATTTCTAATTTACAGTATTTATATTTAGTGTATGATTAAAAGTATACATATACATCTATACTATCTATGAGATGCCTTTAAAGTGACGCACATGATATAAGCACCAGCCATGCAGCCCTCAGCCCATGTTACAATACACAGCACCGGACTAGGCAGCTTCATAATTATTTACTACCTCCAAAACACTTGCTAAATGCGCATAACCAGCTACTGTACTTTTCTTGTACATTGGGGGTGGGGAAGGTCTCCTGAGATGAATACAGAGAGTCACACACAGATGAAAGGAATGTTTGCTTAGGGGTAAGCTTGCAGAAGAAACTGTCTGTGGTGTGGACCTGACTTTGCTAGTTTTCCACTTGACCATGGAGAGGATTGCTGGGAACATTCTTGTGGTAAGAGAAAATAATCTAATCTTATCATATAATCTTAAAATGCGCTAAATTTTGTTTAATTAGTTGGCTCCTTGAAGAAGGTAAGTGGTCATGCCACTCCAGCTTGGGACATACTGAGCTGTTACCATAGATTGGAGACCATGTGCCATCATAGACATTATGGTAATCTTTAGGGCAAATAGTTGTCTGAACGAAGACGGACAATTATTGTTGATATGTAAAATTATCATTCTTTCATTTAGGGATGTAGCAGAGCTAAAGGTCTTCATTAAACTATTTGGCAATATCAGAATGAACTGTGCCAAGTGACAAACTCTGCTGTGCTGTCTACAGAAGGAGGGCAGCATTGTTTGCACCTGGGCAACTCTGCATGGTTATTTTAGACTGCATTGTATTTAGGTTTGCATGCTGCTCAATGTAATGCATAGATAACATACATCTGTTATAACCTATGAAACACTCAGCTGTGGTACTGAGAGAGTTGCATATATACAAATATAGCAGAGCTGATTTTCGTTTTATTGTCATGGGACTCTTTGGGACTATATGGTTTGCACCATGAGGGACTTCAAAAGGTTTACCCACTGAGTCTAACCCATGGAGTCTAACCCGGATCCGCAATTTGTGGACCGCGAAACACATACAGTCGTGTGCATATAGCCTAAAGATGTAGAGTTATTTTCTCAATGATACTTTTTATTGTCTATAGGCTTAACTTCCTATGTAAAGCCAGGAATATTTCAAATGTAGTATCACATTAAGCTACTCCTGGGGGTGCAGTGGTAGCTATTGCATCGGGGTACTGGTGCACGAGGGGGCTCAAAAGCCCCACTGCAACAAAAAAGACACCATAAAATGTCTTCTCTGCACAAACGACCAAGTGACACGACATTGCATCAGGTCTGGATTACTGTAATGATGGCTCCCATCCTATTCACTATCATTGATCTTACAGTATGTGACCCAATTGACCCTGCAGAGCCAGGACTGCATGAGAACCATATCTATATGTTGCAGGCTCTTATAGTTAATGAGGTCATGGCTGAAGGGTTATTCAGCCCATTGTAAGTGGAGAGCATTAGCAGAGTTTGTATGTCTGGAGATTATTCTATAACTGCTCTACTTATGTGACATCCACCAGACATGAGACCTATGTAAAATAGTAATGACCTGTACTTCAGACAGGTGTAGTATCGCTCAGTTTGTCATTTACAGGAGGCTATTGCTGCTCACCTAACCTCTAATCATTTTTCTCCACTAACACCTTGTTTCTGAGAGATAAAGGGGTGATGGTTGATTCATTGGACCAGTTCATGAATGACCTAAAAATCTCCCCCAGGCAGTTCTCTTTTTCTACAATTTAGAGGATGCCACCCTGTCCTGGCTGCTGGAAGAGTTTAATTAAAAGTTTAAGCTTTATCATTTCTATATAATGAAATTCTGCATAGTGGTGTAGATATAATCACAGTGAAGGACAAGACACACTATATGGACAAAATTACTGGGGCAGTGGGACACCTAAACATTTTAGCTACAGGGGTTTTATGACATCCTATTCTAAATCTGTATGCATTAATATGGAGTTGGCTCCACTTTAAAGGGGTTGTCTCACTTCAGTAAGTTGCATTTATGTAGAGTAGGTTAATACAAGCCACTCACTAATGTATTGTTATTATCCATATTGCTTCCTTTGCTGGCTGGATTCATTTTTCTATCACATTACACATCAGTGGTGGTCGTGCTTGCATACTAAAGGAAAAAGCGTCAGCCTCTCTGGTGGCCGGAACCATGGGAGCGCACATAGGCTAGTGCCTTTTCCCATATTGTGCAAGCACGACCACCACTGATGGATTGCAGGGTGGTCTGTAACCATGGAAACAAACAGTGTATAATGTGATAGAAAAATGAATCCAACCAGCAAAGGAAGCAATATGGATAATCACAATACATAAGTATTGTGACTTGTATTAACTTTGGCAAAGAAATGAAGGCTTGGGACTCTACCTCGGCTCAGCACAAGCCATCAGTTCTCTGAAAGGTGCAGTGTCCACCACTTGAAAAGGGAGGGACTGCAACACCAGCAACTTGGCCAGGAGCATGTTCAGCTTCTGCGCCGTTGGATGAGGGCACGCATACTTTTGTCTCTTGTCAATCTTTCGGTGATCGATTGCTGACGGAATGACTGACGAGGAGTGGGAGGACGAGGAGCAGGAACATCAGGACCAGCAGATGATGGGAAGGACAGACAGCTCCCTTCGGCTGAGGTGGTGGAGACTTGCTGTGGCAGGCTGGACCACCACATTGAAGCCATGGTTCTCCCAGGCCACTTTATGGTGACGCCGCATGTGTTGGCATAGGGCTATGGTGCCAAATTCTGCAAATGACCATGTTCACCTCCTCTGGCGGCCTAAGAAAAAATTGCCACACCGCCTAGTATGCTATTTTCCACCCAACACTCCGCGCTGACTGCCTGCTACTGCTGCCTCCGTGAACCCCTGCACTGCTACTTTCCGGGCCAGTAGACTACTGCAAAGCGGGTGGTCTACCCCGGGCATGTTTGGCTCTCGACCTCCCACTGCTGCCACCCTGCTGACTGACAGCTACGCTACCACCCTGCTGGCTCAGCCGCTGCGTCACATGCAAGCTGCTACTCTCTTCTCCTGATGATAATGATGAAGCCCCTTCTTCACCCGGCTCCCAAGTGTGATCGGCTACATCATCATCATCCGCTATTGTCTGCTTGTCCCCCTCAACGGTCTCAGGGCCAGGAGCCTGACCGCTCGCAACACTGCTCCCACGCGACTCACTACCATCATCACTACCTGCCCACCTACCGGAGGAAGCGGCGGATGTCTCCTCCAGATCTTGGCTGGGCAGTAGCTGTTGACTGTCTTCTAGAAGCTCGTCCTCGATGAAAAGTGGAGCAGAGCCTACGGCATATAATACTTCTCATGCTGAAGGAAATTAAAATGACCGAGGAAGGTTCAGGACAGGTGGGGGCACAGGGACTGCTCCTGGGCCATGCCAACTAAGCGTCGTGTCAGAGGAACCCACCGACTCTTGGCTGGGAGTGTCTGATGTTACTTGCGATAAAGTCGAAGACCGAGTCAACCATTCAAGCACTGCTGTGTTGCTGGTCAAGACCATTAGATGACACCAGGAGTTCAGGACTTTCACCTCGACTCGTGCTTGCACCACCCCCTTCTTCTGCTGCCTGCGACAGAAACATTTTGGCCACTGCCCGTTCCCTTAGAAGGGCCTGTAAACTGTCTGTCTATACATACTGTATAATAAAATAATGAAATTAAAATTAAAAAATTACCCCCAAAAAAGGCTGTAGTACAATGCAACTTTACCACTGAACTGCAATTAAGACATATATATTTTTTCTGATTAATAAATTCTCCCCCCCACAAAAAATAAATAAATAACAATCACAATTCACCACAGAACGGCAATTAAGAGGTATTCTTTTTCCTATTTCTACACCCCAAAAAAAGAAATATAACAATCACAATTCACCAGAGAACGGCTAATGGGACGTACGTATATTTACTTTTAATACATCATGTAAAGGGCTGTAGTATAATGTAACTTAACAGCTGAATGGCAATTAAGATATATATATTTTTTTCTGATTAATAAACTCCCCCCAAAAAATAATCACGATTCACCGCAGAACAGATAATAAGAAGTAGGTTTATTTCCCTTCAATACACCCCGTAAATGGCAGTAGTACAATGTATTTTCACCGCAGAATGGCAATTTAGACATATTCTTTTTTCCTTTTTCCTATTACTACACTGCAAAAAAAGAAATATAACAATCACAATTCACCGCAGAACGGCTAATGGGATGTATGTATATTTCCTTTTAATACACCTTGTAAATGGCTGTAGTACAATGTAACTTCACCACTGAACGGAAATTAAGACATGAATATTTCTTTCTAATTAATAAACTCACCCCCTCCCAAAAAAATAAATAAATCACAATTCGCAAGCATAATAGAAAGTAGGTTTATTTCCCTTCAATACACCACGTAAATGGCTGAAGTACAATATAATTTCACCGCAGAACGGCAATTAAGACGTATTCTTTTTCCTATTACTACACTGCAAAAAAAGAAATATAACAATCACAATTCACTGCAAAACGGCTAACGGGACGTACGTATATTTAAAAACACCTTGTAAATGGCTGTAGTACAATGTAACTTCACCGCTGAATGGCAATTAAGACATATATTTTTTTCTGATTAAAAAATTCCCCCTAAAAAATAAAAAAAAACAATCATAATTCACAGCAGAATGGTATTAAGACATATTTTTTTTCATACTTTCTACACCCCAGAAAAAGAAATATAACAATCACAATTCACCACAAAAAAGGCTAATGGGATGTACGTATATTTCTTTTTAATACACCATGTAAATGGCTGTAGTACAATGTAACTTCACTGCTGAACGGCAATTATGACATATTTTTTCCTTTTCTTTTTTCTTTTAATACACCCCAAAAAATAAATATAACAATCACAATTCACAGCAGAATGGCTAATGGGACGTATATATATTTCTTATTAATACACCCCATAAATGGATGTAGTACAATGTAACTTCACCACAATACAGCAATTATGACATATATTTTTTACTTTTTTTTCCCTATTAATACACCCCCCAAAAAAAGCAAAACAATGTAAAATCAATGCAGAACGGCTAATAGGATGTATGTATCTTTCCTATTAATGCACCCCGTAAATGACTGTATCACACATCACTTGCACCCCAATCACAAGCAAGGTTTTCTGGAATTAGTGATATATCATATAGTGCAAACAACCTAAAAGCAGCAGTATAACACCAATTTGGATCCCCAATTAGTGCAGCTCCTATTCTCCTTTTACAGTGTAGATGCTGCCTCCCTATCCTTTCCTTACACCTTGAATAATCTTTCCCTGAACTTGTAGAATAGTTTTTTCGGCACAATAAAGTCTTTCCTACCACTGTCTGAAGGGCCTGCTGACGTGTCTCCCTGCACTAAGGGTACTTTCACACTTGCGGCAGGACGGATCCGGCAGGCTATTTAGCCTGCCGGATCCGTCATGCCAGAAGTGCCCGTGCACTGCCGTGCTACCGCTCCGTCCCCATTGACTATAATGGGGCGGGGGGCAGAGCTACGGCGCAGCACACGGCAAAGATCGCCGGACTGAAAAGTCTGACATGCAGGACTTTTAGTCCGGCGGCCTCTGGCCGCGCATTGCCATGCTGCGCCGTAGCTCCGCCCCCACCTCATTATAGTAAATGGGGATGGAGCGGCAGCACGGCAGTGCATGGACACTAGTGGCAGGACGGATCCGGCAGGCTGAATAGCCTGCCGGATCCGTCCTGCCGCAAGTGTGAAAGTACCTTAAGTACACTGGGAAATGGCTGAGGCTATTTATAGGGCTGGGACATCACAGGGGCTGGCTGGCTGATGATTGGCTGCATGCATGGCATTGTGGGTGATCTTTCATCCCCAGAGTTCTTTGCTCCATGTCGTAACATGTGCAGCACCTATTTTAGGAAAAAATGCGATTCGTTACAACCCTAAAGGAGGATGTTTATTAATTGTGGAGAAGCAACAAAATCTAATCTATCAGTACAGCCACACAATGGGGCTGAGACAAGAACTGTGCAACCAGCTGCTGTATTCTGTTAACTGATTTGTACTGAATTCACCACACAGCCATTAATAGTGAACTGACTAAACATTTTTGGTACTAGGGAGCTAATAGATTAGACTATCTATCTATCTATCTATCTATCTATCTATCTATCTATCTATCTATCTCTATCTCCTCAGTTCAGCCAGGATAGGCAATGGTTTATTAGAGTCTATGAACGATGCCGTTTCATTTGCTTGGCAGAGAGATCAGAGTTAGCATAAGCAGCGATTTGCAGATATTTGCACAAATTAGCATGTGTCTGTTTATTTTACTGCTTATATTCTCTCTTTAAAGGGACTGTACACACAGCACACGCAGTACGGCTCATTCTGTGCAGATTAACAAGCAGATGTAACGATGAAATATTTATCCCAATTGCATATTACCAAACTTCAGTTAGGCTGTTGTCTTCCCCTCCAATAAGCTATGTTGACATTGTAAGCTCATTACAGGCATTATATGCTTCATGGATGATTTTCTGTGTCACTGTAGGTGCAGCCTGGGGCCAATGGGTAGAGATAAGCGAATTTCCGGTTATGAAATTCGTTTGGGATTAGTTCACTGGTAAAAGGTGAATTGCATTATGGATTCCATTACCATGGACCATAACGCAATTCTATGACTGAATGCATAATGGAAAGCCTTTAGAGGCATTCCGTTTATCATTCCGTCATCATAGAAGTCTATGGGCTGCATAATGAATCCGCCCCGTTTCCGTTATGTAGGAGAGGACTCCCCTGCATAATCGAAACTAGACAGATCTGTTATGCAGCCCATAGTCTTCTATTATGATGGAATGAATAACGGAATGCCCCTAAAGGCATTCCGTTATGCATTCCATCATAGAATTGCGTTATGGTCCGTGGTAATGGAATCCATAACGCAATTCACCGTTTACCAGTAAACGATGCTTGAACGAATTTCAAAATATGAAATTCGCTCATCTCTACTGATGGGTTAAGAACAGTTAATCTGTATTGTTTTGTAGCATATATTACACTGTACTGTATCAAACAATGCTCGGTCAGAACTGATATCCTTTCAAAGATCTGTTTATAAGTTTGGGGTCTATACCATATCTTCTTAATAACCGTGAACCTATGAATATATGACATTTTGTAATATATTTAATTAGGGGTGGTGTCATCTCTCTCACCATCCAGCAGTCTGTATTTCCTATTTATACACCAGCAGCATCTTTATGAATGTTTATCTGCAGTAAACCAATAAACTGTAGGCGGGAGGAGGGGGATGCAGCTGCAGCTTCCCTCTGTAACTGTTCCAAAGAAAGCAGTTGGGGTTTAGTGCAAGGGGACGGGCTTCATGTGGACCTTTATATTTACTATGAATTGCTCCAGAAATTGGGACAAATTATAGCACAAATCTATACCAGCTCAGGGGAAGGTTTACTTAGACTAGTGTTTCATATGCCAATTTTAATTGTGTGCTGGAATGAGAACCACATTAAGAGGTGCATGCTTCTTAATAAATTTGGTTTAATTTTTGTTAGTCTGTGCACCAGAATATCAAAGCTATGATAGATTTGAGCTGGTATAGATTTGCACTGTAATTTACACTGGATCCTGGTGTAAAGTATAGTAAATCTGGCTGACCAATAGTGACTTCACCTTCTTCTGCTAAGCCTGACCCAATTTTGAAAAGTGGCAAGAGCGAGTGAAAACTGACGCAAATTGTTAAAGACAAAATAATCTGCAGGTAGCATGTTAAAGAGCAGGAGGAGCTGAGCAGACTGATAGATAGCTTTGTGGGAAAAGATTCAGTAAAACTTGTAATTTATACATTTAAATTCCTGCTCACTTTTGGCTTTGAAGTCAAGAAGGTGGATCTACTTGTGATTGACAACTGTCCCTATCTAGACAACCTATCTTAAGTTCATGCCCTCTATAGGATTCGTAAATCTGGGCCAGTGCGCCTGGAGAAATTGGTGGAAGCAAATGAGGCTTTAGCCAACAGCCATCTAAAAGTTGGCTTTAGAGGATAAAATAACAGATGAAACTGGACTATCTTGTTAAAATTTGGGGTTTGTAAATCCATCACTATGATCAAGCATACATTGCCTCTCATGAGAAATTTTTGGCTTTGTCATATACTTATTGCATTGTGCGAACTTCATGTTTTTTTGAAAGTCAAAACTTTGTGATTGTGAAACTCTGAATCCACTGACATGTTTCAAGCTCAACAGGTAAACTAATTACAGTATCTCAGCACACCTTTAAGAACAGTAAAAAAATGCAAGACACTTGTAACTGGATCTTCTGTTGAGTCTTTGGAAGCTCAGCCCCTTCTCCTACTGTTAACCACACACACCATGGAACATCAAATTTATTTAAAGTTTATCTCTCCTGTATTATATTTATGGGCCATTAAATCTTGTGTGTTACTCCAGCTTGACCACAGATTGCACCCCTAGAGGTGGACACTTGATATATAGCAAAGTGCCTTCTTGCTGAGTCATGTTTGGAACTGACTAGAGTGTTTAAGTTCTTACCCAGGGCTGTTGTAAAGCTCTGTTGATTCTTGTTATGCTGGCCCCAGAATACAGCCCAGGGCTTATTCTGTTCAAGGTCACTGCCAGAATACACTGTACTGTAAATGAACAAAGACAACATTAACCACTTCAAGACCAAAAGAGTCACTTCAATTCATGGCGCCGATTAAGTCTTTAGGTTCTCCTGTAGTTTAAAATGGTTTATTGATGAGACAAAGATTCTGGACACATATGGTTTATTATACAGTGGAACAGGAATAACCATTGCAATGTTTTTTTCTATATTAATATTTTGGATACTTTTTTCTGGGGCCTTATTTAAAAACATCAGTAGACGGGGTTTGAGCTAATTTTAGGAAGCACCTTTGTGCAGTAGAGTTTCCACCACTAACTGTACTCATCTAACCTGGTCCCCACAACAAGTTGCGTATTCCTTCTCTGCAACCGCAACCCAGGACAGGCAGTGCAGTGATGTCACTGCATCCCACAGCTGTCCCAAGCCATTGACATCATCAGCATGTGTCTGCTGCCACATAGACCATAGGCCTAAACCAGCCTACGGCCTACAAGATGGATAAAAGTGCAGCATCCCAGAATAGGGTTACTACAAATAGTTTACTATTATAATGTTATATTGCTAAAGTGAAATTTTTGATTTATTGTGTGTAACAATGTCTTTGGTAAAGACATTTAGTTCTGGTGTTTGAGATCCATATGTATGTTTGTGTACCTAATAGCACTGTATAGATAGGTCAGGGTTAGTCCTTTTAGGGTGCTGGGAGAAAGACCGCGGATCGCCTGGTCTATCTGTGCCACAGAGAGGACCTATGTTGTGTAAGCTCCTCAAAGCTAGACTCCAGTTTCAGAGAGCTATCATCTCTGATACTACAACTACTCAATCAAGCTATTCTACTGCCAAAAGTGCTTCAGAGAGAGAGAGAGAGAGAGAGAGAGAGAGAAAGAGAGAGAAGAAACTAGATGGTACAGAATCTGCAAGGCCATGCATTGGAGTCAGACAGCAAGGTGCTGTGTACGTTTATGGCAGAGAGACACTTTGTTTCTGTGAGAGGGAACATTGCTAACGCACGGGCAACCCAACTACCACCAGGAAAAACCCTAATACGAGAATGTGCACTGAGGTGCACCCTCCTATTGCTGCATGACCCTAAAAAGCATTAGTGTGAGGACTGCCACTGTGTTCCTCGTGCATTACTATAATTGCCAGACCCACTACCACTCCCATCTTCTGCTCGCTCCTCTTCAGGGCAGGGCTCTATGTGCAGCCATAGTTTTAATGCAAAGACTGGGCCATGCGTCACCTGGCCAGTGGAGTGGACACAATGCACAATGAGGTGCATTATGACCCAGTAACTTTGAGCGCATTGAGCCTTGGTACCTAGGTTTTCTGGGTGCTGATGCTGGCCTTGACTATCATACAAGTTTGCAGAGATCAAGTTGCAGTTGTGAACACTTATGAACTACTGTACATCAGCAGGACCTTTCTGTTGGTAACAGAGTAGGTATGTAATCCCTGGTAGGGTTGGAGCAAGATCACAAAATTAGGTTTCATAGGCACATGTAAGAGGATTGAACATAGTCCTTGTCCCTATTAAAAAGAATAACTGTATTGATTCAGTATGGCACGGTTGCCATGGATTACCATTGTGACCCTGTAGTGGTGGTCACTCCAGATGAAGTGAGGGACTGAAGCTTGCATAATTTGCTTTGTCTAATACACCTCTATGCACTGGAAAGTGTCACCTGATTTGTATACATGTATGATACACCATGCTGGATATGTAATATTTTGCATATCTGCTGTGTGGCTGTTACACTGCCGAGAACACCATAATTAAATACCACAAGAGTAGATATTGCACTAAGAAGAATAAAATATTTGAGCCCTTTGAGCACAGGACCAGAAACTAGCAGAATAATGGTGAGAAATGTTGCAAGCAGCCTGCAATGGCATATTGCTCTGCTCTGGGGAACTCACATATCCGAGGTGTGATATAAATTGTAGGTGGGCTGAACTAGGAGTGGTGAGAAACACTCAATTGACATTGTACTGCACTATGATAGAACTGTATTGCCTGTCATCTGTTTTATCACTGGTCACGGACTCTGTCTCCGGGTGTTAGCAGTGTAAGACAGCGGGCACCCGGTGGCTATGATGCTTGCTCAGCATCTGAGCAGGCGCCATCTTTAAAGACCAGACATCCGCCATAAATTCACAGTGGTTAGTCAGGAAGAGGTTAAGCTACAACTGTGTCTGCCTGATTCCTTAAAGAGGACCTTTCACCGGTCCTGACATTATCATATAACTAGCTGGCTGTATAGGGCATACTGAAGTCATGTTACAGAGTTTACTATGTTCTCTTTGTGCTGCTCCATTCCCCAGCTGTGCCCCCCGTATTGGTTTCCCACCTGGTATGTAAATTCATACCATCAGTACAGGGAGGAGGAGTCAGCCCCGTTTCTCAATGGGCGTCTCCTTCTCCCTGGCTTTGAGCTGTCCAATCGAAGTGGAAAGCGTCACAGCCAAGATGAAGGAGATGCCCATTGAGAAACAGGGCCGTTTCCTACTCTCTGTAACGATGGTATGGATTTACATACCAGGCGGATAACCAGAAGAGAGCAGAGCATAGAAGACATAGTAAGAGCTGTAACATGACTTCAGTATGCCCTACACAGCCAGCTAGTTATATGATAATGTCAGGACCGGTGAAAGGTCCTCTATAAGTTATCCTAGAATGGGAAGTTATCGATACCATTGTGGACCAATAAAAAAACTTTTAGCTCTTAAACATAGATCACTTTGAAAAGTGGCAAGGAACACAGAATGTCGCAAAAAATGTTGCCGAAAACGGTGCAATTTTCATAACTTGCGACTTTTTTAAAGCCATATCTAATTTGATAAATGTTCCCCACTGTCTGTAAGGTCTGACCCCCTATCATTAGTAGTTATAGTAAAATGCCCAACAACAATGGTGAGAAGGCAAAGTGAAAGTTATTTAACTAACATGATAAAAAGTCTGTCCAATCATCCAAAAATGATCCTGCATTATATGTACTGCATAATGATCCAGCACGGTTTATGTGTTGTAGGAGTGCTGAGTTTGCAGTTTGCACACCCAAGGTGTTATCTGTGGATGTTCATAGCGCTGCAGCTAAAAACTCTTGTCTAAAGCAGACATGGACAAGCTTTGACTTGCCACTTGTTGCTATACTGCGGTCGTCAAGAATATTGGGAGCTGTATTTTTTTGCAATAGTTGGAAAGCCTCAGATTTTAAACCAGACCAGTGTTCATAATTGTTTGCATCTAACATACTGTATGTATGGCTCATTGTTGCACATTTATCTCTTATTAGGTTCTTCTGGTGGTTTTGTCAGAAGTTCCCCAAAGTGAATCTTCTTCAGGTACTAGAGGGAACATGATTATCAACAATAAGGTATGGAAAAGCTTCAGTGGAAATCAGTTTTTAATCTATGGACAAAGCTGAATAATTTTGTAAATTTTATAAATGACTTTTTGTACTGATCCTCAGTTACATCTTGTATTATATTCCAGAGCTGCACTCACTATTCTGCTGGTGAAATCACTGTGCACATACATTATATTACTTATCCTGTACTCATCCTGAGTTGCATCCTTTGGATAGGTCATCAATAGTGTCCGACTCCTGGGACCCCGCTGACTAAACCCATCATTATCAATTCCTGAATAATGCCTTTAGGCATAGTATACAGTGGAATACATATTATACAAATGATTAAACAGAACACCAAAAAATTCATCCGGAATAAACAAAATAATCTTTATTAGTATATTCATATATATAAAATCATGATGACAACATAAAAATAGCAGTAAACTAGAGCTGGTGGTATAAAAAGCACCAGAGGGATATCAGGAGAAAAATGTGCAAATGATGTGCAAATAACAGCGTATAATATCAGATAATCGACCTATAAAAGGAAACACATAATCAAATATAAAGTGCCTAGTGCGACATAAGTAAAAGGATGATCTCCAAAGAGGTCAGACTACCTGGTGTGAACAAGTAACAATCTCCTGCGTCCCCAACCCGACGTACGTTTCACCAAGAGCGGCTTCTTCAAGGGTATAAAGTGCTGTGAAGATACTGCATCCCTCTCCCCTGTATATATCCCCCGCCCATCAAACTGATAGGTCACTAACGTTAAACACACCTGAAGCAAATCGCCTGGTTGTAAGCCACAGGATGTGACGTCATGTGGCTCAGACTGGAGCGCATAAGTCACTTCCTGGAAACGGCAGGCGTGCGTCTCAGCTTGGAGCGCACGTCAGCCGGACCAGGAAAAGGCAAACCACGGCGAACATGGGGCGGCCGCCCCGATCTCAACATACACTAAGGCCACTGAGATAATGTAATATAAGATGAAAACTAGCGAATAAAAGTATATACAAGCTCATACCCTGCATTTGAAGCATAATAGAAAAAGTGCAGCAGTGCAAAGAGTGAATAAAAGTGCAAGTGCTGTGAGTAAGGTGAAACTAATAAAGTGCACAAGTGATCGGCAATAAAAAAGAAGTTAGCCACTAACGTGAATTAAATAATACGTCCATATCGAAATAATAGCATATATGCTATATATGCTATTATTTCGATATGGACGTATTATTTAATTCACGTGTAGCTAACTTTTTTTGTTGCCGATCACTGTGCACTTTATTAGTTTCACCTTACTCACAGCACTTGCACTTGTTCACTCTTTGCACTGCTGCACTTTTCTATTATGCTTCAAATGCAGGGTATGACTTGTATATACTTTATTCGCTAGTTTTCATCTTATATTACATTATCTCGAGTGACCTTAGTGCATGTTGAGATCGAGGCGACACGCCATGTTCGATGTTTTGCCTTTTCCTGGTCCGGCTGACGTGCGCTCAGCTGAGACGCACGCCTGCCGTTTCAGGAAGTGACGTATGCGCTCAGTCTGAGCCACATGACGTCGCATCCTGTGGCTTACAACCAGGCGATTTGCTTCAGGTGTGTTTAGCGTTAGTGACCTATCAGTTTGATGGGCGGATATACAGGGGAGAGGGATGCATATCTTCACAGCACTTTATACCCTTGAAGAAGCCGTCTGGTGAAATGACGTCGGGTTGGGGACGAGGAGATTGTTACTGTTCACACCAGGTAGTCTGACCTCTTTGGAGATCATCCTTTACTTATGTCGCACTAGGCACTTTATATTTGATTATGTGTTTCCTTTTATAGGTCGATTATCTGATATTATACGCTGTTATTTGCACATCATTTGCACATTTTTCTCCTGATATCCCTCTGGTGCTTTTTATACCACCAGCTCTAGTTTACTGCTATTTTTATGTTGTCATCATGATTTTATATATATGAATATACTAATAAAGATTATTTTGTTTATTCCGGATGAATTTTTTGGTGTTCTATTTAAGTGGGCGGTCCGGTGATAGGCGCTTGCCCAGCGCCATTTTTTGGTGTGTACTAAATGATTAAACAGGCTGCACTATATACCACAGGCATGTAGTATATATTGCAGCCAGCTCATACTAGTGATATGGTTTCTCAGAGGAGTTGTATTTATGGCAGACATTGTACTCTTATCTGCTGTAGGGAATACCATGGGTCCAATTAGGCAGCAGTCGTCCAACCCCTATAATGACCCCCCTAATGCCTGGGCCCCTCATATGGATTATACTTACTGCGCTACCCGGCACCCGAGTCGCTTCTGATCCCCGACGGGGGGCCAACCAATAGTAGACCGTAGCTAGGATCAGCCTCCCTAGCGTCACCTGCGATGCTAGGGAGGCTCATCCCCATCGCGGCGGCCGTGCGGGGATCAGAAGCGACACAGGTGCCAGGGAACGGGATAAGTATAAGCCATATGAGGGTGCCAGGCATTAGGGGGGTCATTATAGGGGTTGGATAATCCCTTTAACTATAGACCTCTTATTAACTATAGACTGTGTAGTCAGTCTGCATTGTTATTGGCTGCCTGATATTAAAGGTGCTGCATGGACATTGTTGTGGAAATTTTATATATGTTTTTAATATGTC
The DNA here is from genome assembly GCA_033119425.1 of Bufotes viridis. Lineage (NCBI taxonomy): Eukaryota > Metazoa > Chordata > Amphibia > Anura > Bufonidae > Bufotes > Bufotes viridis. The sequence goes on along the minus strand of CM065594.1, from coordinate 83,550,500 downwards.
ATGTATTGTCATTATGTCTCTCAGTGTGTAAACCATTGGAGTGGATATCTTACTGTGGATGTAGAGAACAACCAGCTGCTGGGCACAGAGGTCTCCACTGGCAGTCTATGTGCTATGCACTGGGCTGTGGGCCAGGGGGAGACTGATGCGCTGCAGAGCAGTGTTGTCTTGGGAAATGTATGTGTGCCAGCTAGGGCCCCCGCCCAAAGAGCGGATTTATTGGCTTGGCGTGGATGCATTTATTAAGAGGACAATATATGGAAAGGAACGTGCATTCGTTATTTCCAGTGCGCCTGATCAACCGCTGGAGATGGTGACGTTGTTCCTCTAAGTAGGCCCACATGAGAATCCTGGTGAGCCTTGTTGAGCATTGACCACTGATCAGTGCTGAACAAGATTCCCCCTAGTGGTGATTGAGAGAAATGTTGTGTGTCATCACTTCCTGTATGTTTGTACTGTACATGAAGGGTACCCCTTTTGTCTATGTAAATAAAGAAAGGGTCTGAGGAGGGGAGTCTCACCAGATCTCTCAACCATGAAGCATCTTATTTGATTACTGGAATAGTGGGGCCTTTCCTTACACAAAAGGAGCTTGATACATGTGCTTGTAAACACGGGGTTATGAAATATCTACAACAACATTAAGGGAACAACCATTGGGTGCGCCGTGACCCGGTCGGGTAGCGGCAAGTTGCAGTCAAGAACCATTGAAGGCGCCGCGCAGCCATTAAGAATTCAGTGTGGAAGTAAGAATACAGTGTGGTCTTTATTAATTAAATATCAGCCACCGGCAAGCCTAATTGTTTTTGACCGCAGCTGGCTGCAACCCGACCAGATCACAACTGCGCCATGTGGTTGTACCCTAATAATTCAGACTGCCTATACAGTGCAGTTTTAATTAGGTAAATAAGAGGGAGCTGTGGCCTAATTAGCCACGTGGTACTCAACAGCAGCACAGCTACACCCTGAAACCATCACAAACGTGCCCCATGACCATGTTCCAACACTTTCAGGTGCCTAGTAAATGAAGATTAGCTGATATAATGGCTCCCATAGAATGCACATAGACGCAACAGGAGTTTCTGTTCCTTCCCATGCTTTCACTGCCTGTGTGTGCCTCTCTGCATCTTTATCAGCTCCTTCCTCCTTCTCCTCCTAACCCTCTTCATATACTTCTATGGGCGGCATGTAATTTGATCTTCTGTAAGCTCAAAGTCTTATCTACCAAGACATATTTAGCAGTGAATTCCAGGTGAGAGAACAATTTAGTAGAGAAGGAGACTCACAAGTGGAGAGAAAGGCAGTTAGATATATATATAATGTGTACTATTTTTCATAGTTTGTTGAAAGTGCAGTGACTGTTTAATTGACAGGTGTATGTATGGGTTATACCAGTTGGGCCATAAAATTATGGACAGTCTTGCATTATGATCCCATAAATGTCAATAGTGCAATAACCTAGCTTACAGGTGGCTTTAGCCTGTGGCTTTATTGGCCTAGGTCTTGGCTGTCAGCGCCACATCTCCTCACAAAGCTTCTTAGTTACACTGAATGTCCCTCGCAGGTTTTGATTAACACTAACCTGCCATACTGTATATGACCTCTATACTGTCCATGTCCTGAAAAACTGGTTTGACAATATTTTGCAATTCTAAAGAACTCAAAATTTCACCATAGCTCCAGTTAAGACTACACAATGCCTGTCACGCGATAGTATGGGTAAAGCATCAGATCACACAAATTGGATTTCAGTGATATAAGTCCTGATAGTTTCTATAACTCCAGTCTTAAAGCATCAAAATAACCATGACATATAGTTGTGATACTATTGTTAAATACAGAAATATGGTAAAAGCATTATAGACTACACATCTGAACATGTTCGTCAACAAAGGCAATAAGGGAGGCGAGATGGCCCTTTGTTATACCGACAATCTTTACCTGCTGCCCCACTACTCCCACTGTTACATGGCCACTGGAGCCCTCACCAGCTCATTCCTGCTGCTACTCCATGGCCCAGGGTCACCAGCGCTTTGCTGTCTACTCTGGCCGGTCCCTGTTATAGTGAATTGGCCGGGTGGACTTCCGGCAGCAAACGTGCACACTGTAGTACGGATCCAGCAGGCTGTTCCCCTGCTGGAAAAGCCTGCCGGAAAAGATGAATGCCCATGAAAAACTGGCCAAAATGGTATTGAGATCATTTTAACTTGTAATGTAAATTCCTTAGTCACCTTGATATCAATCCATCTTTTAGCCAAGAAAAAGGAAGCCTGGTCTTCAGAAGTGGTACAGTACATGTCTGTTCTGTGGGAATATAGCTGTTGGTAGAGAGGTGGAAACTTGTATAGGTTCATGCCATCCATAAGAATAGCAACAACGTGGGCTGGGGATCTCTTTAGACCTAATATCTGGCACTATAGTATGATTCCTGTTAGTGTCACAGTAGGGAGGGATAAGTGCAGCCCTGATATCCACCGGCACCTCTATCCCTACCTACTTGCATGGCCTGTCCTAACTGACTGCGTACAACTTGGCGACGGTCCCTTTCTTAGATAAGTGCAGGGGCCTAAAGACAAATACAAAACAAATACAAATACCATAGACAAAGCAAGGGTCAAGCCAGGAGGACACGTAAATACCAAAAGGAGCTAGCGAGGTCGAGGCCCCAACAAAGCCGAGGTCAGAAACCAAACAATAACGTCAAGTACAAAAGGAGGTAGCGAGGTCAAGGTCACAACCAGAGCCGAGGTCAAAGCACACACGAGATACACAATCCAAGAGACTGCTAGTGAGGGTAAAAAGGACCAATCACAGGCAATCTGTGGCCAGCAGGCTGCCTGCTTGAATAGCCCTGAGCGGTAAGTCACATGACGTGGACAGCGTCACGTGACTCACATTACACAGCCTAACATAGCTGAGCGTCGATTCATCATTATCGGCGCTCAGTTCCCCTGCTGATCGTTGTCTAAGGGAATGCCGGCAGCGCTAAGGAGGCGTGCGCTGCCGGGTTCTCCCCGCCCCCTGGGCCCCATGGAGACAAGGATGCCGGCTGAGTCCTCTCTCCTGCACGCAGACGGGATGTGGCCCTGCTGCAAGGAGGAAGCGCATCGCCGGCTCCTCGTTACAGTTAGTCATTGCTAGTGATGTAGGCTGTGGTAAACAATGGTAGGTAATCCCTAATATGTATATTTATGCACTATATATTGATTTCCATTAACATTTGGTTTCTGCTATTAGTCTGGTAGTATGAGATATTTTAATCTATTGGAGGTTATACTGTCTTTACAGGAAATTTATTTTGCTTGTTAGTTTATCATCTGTTTCTTCTAATCATATCAATCTCAGCTCTTGCACACTTCCATCTGCTAATTTGTTACCTTGTATCAGCCAATGTATTATTTCTGTTTGAGATTGTTTAAATGCCAGTGTTCTAGGTTGGATTTTTTTGAGCATTCTTAAAGTAGATGCCTGCAGTGTCAGTAACTAATCTTCTAGGAAATACCTCACACCATCAAGATGGTGCTAAATATGCAATTATTCCACCAAGTGACTGCAAATAAAGTGGACAACCAATTAGTCCTCTTAAGTATCAAACCATCTCTTGGGGGAGGGAAGAAAACATTTTCCCAGATGTCAAAGAAGAACAAGTGACTTCATTCTCACCTTTCAGAACCTTCAGAAAGTGTTTTTTTTCCCATGCTGTGCCGTAAATTTAAAAATAGTTCCAAAAATAAAGCAGAAGGATTATTGTTTCATGAGGACTTAATCAGAGTCTTGTTGACAAGAGTAGACTCTAATATTCTGAGATATTTTAACCCTTCCTGTACTCAATGCAGCATGTAGTTTAGAAAAAGCACAGGGTACCCATTTACAGTAGCAAGAGAAAAAAAAGAAACAATTTTGTACAGTTCACCCTAAATTTTTGTAATCCAGACACTCCCATAATATGAAGAAAAAGGCAGCACGGATGAATCCTCCGGATCTGGGCTCATGAGAGACTTCAGTAACAAATTTTCAATAGGTCCAACGCTTTCGAATTTAAAATAAAACGTAACGCCTAGTCATTGCCTCCACCAGCCCCTGCCCCTGTCATCCAGCCTTGCACCCAGCCAACCATCTACCATCAAGGACACCCTAGCTACCACAAGGCAGGAGCCCCAAGCACAGGGTGTGCCCTAAGGGGAACAAAGGGTTCACCCATCCATTCACTGCCCGGGAGAATGCTGAAGCCAGGATTATCCACCATGTGGACTACAACCACCTTCATCGCTTCAGCCACCGCTCGCATCCTCTCCACTCCCATGCCCCCCCTGCAGGCCTGCATGTGGCATTAGGTGATAATACATTAGATGCCTGACATAGTCTTCAAGTCTTGAAGCAGCTTTTTAAACTTAAATTACAATATTCCAAGTAAAAAAAAAATTCCATTTTTTTTTTTTACAAATAATGTGTAGGTGGATTTCTGGATATGCATTGTTTTCTGCTTCCTTTTAGCAAAGCAAAGAGTCTTGCAGGAGTTTCTCACTCTGACAGGAGAAGGAAGAGGCTGAGTGACTCAATTAGCCCATCACACATTACACTGATAAGTGAAATGCTTTTCTGTGGGCATCTTTATCTAGGCCATCTAGGCGTATCCAGAGAACAATAGAGCTGTCACACTGCTATCATAATTCTACAGTCTACTATTTTACTGCCCAGTAACATTTTCCCCACACAGCAGCAGTAAATGAATAATGAGTTACCTTTCGGTGTAGGAGTTTTATCTCTTTTTGCAGACTGCTTCAAAAGGACAATGTTAGTCATCCTGAGAATACCCTATCTGTGTAATTATGTGGAGTTTGTCACTTTTACAGCTTTCATGGGTGATACCTGAAAAGTAGTAGTTGAGTAGTTACATTTACATTGGATGAGCTCATAGCATAGATCTTAAAATATGAGTAGAAAAATTTGTGTAATTGACCCCTAAGCTTTGCAAACCAAGGCATTTGCCTTGACCATGTCTTTTCTAAGGGTAGAAGTAAACAATTACACCTGAGGCTGCAGAATGACAAGATCCATCACAACCATCATTATTAGAAGTATATATCACCATCTTAAAAAACCTTTTCTGGTCCTGCCTGAAGCACTTTTTGAAGGACACATTACTGTTTAAAAGTAGAGATGCAGACTATGTGGTATGTATGGAAAGACTTCATGCCTGGTTAATTAAAATACAATATGGTGTAATTACCTCAATTATGTGCAACCCTAGGGGAGCATGCAGCCGTCTATAATGAGATGTTGCTAAATGATAAGATTTAACACATACTGTAATTGGTTTTGGTAACCTTACATGTCTGCCAGTAAAAATCAAATATGTCTTCACATTATTCTGTCGCTTGTCATCTTCCAACAGAGATTACAGCGAAGGATGGCACAAAGTCGCCAGAAGAGAGACTGGATCATCGACACCTTCACCCTTCAAGAAGAGCTGCCAGGCCCTTACCCCAAACTAATTGGCACGGTAAGCACTACAGTATTTTAGAGATGAGATGAGAATGGACAACTATAGGGTCTTGAATGCGGGATTCCTCTCTATAAGTGCAGAATTCCCTAATAGGTTTTTTTACATATGAGTTTTCTTGTAAATTATGTTTATTTTTTAAAGAGTTTTGGAATTATTTTCAGAATAAAAGAAAATAGAACAAATTTGTCAAAATGCGGAGTTACTTCACTCTGAAATATAAAATTAAATAGTGTACATATCAGAATGATTAATGTGACAATTATTACAATAACAATATATTGAGTGATATAGGCAACAATAAGATCTCTTAAACAAGTTCAGCTAAGAGTGATATGAAAGGGAGGTAGAGAGGAAGAAAGGAGTGTCAAGGAGTATAAGCCAGTCTTGAGCTGTATATATGTAGATAGGTATACCGATGAAAACCGAGGCCAGATCATTCCATAATAGACGCGATTTTTTCTTTTGTCATGAATTGTGTCCATTTGTTCCATACACGTTCAAACTTTCTAGGTTGGAATAAAAGGTTCCATCTTTTTCTTTCAAAGTCCTCCACTTTAATCATCTCTACGAGCCATTCTCTTAGAGTAGCTGGTTCCTTCTGGAGCCAATGCCTCGGTATCAATATCTTGGCAGCATTAAGTATGAAAACACACAGGTCTGATTTAACACAGTTTTGACTAACATCAAATATACAAAATAGAATCAGATTTAGGAAAAGTGAGATGTGAGAGCCAAAGATCCCATTGATGATTTAACAAATTTCCCCCAAAATGTGGCCAAAGTGGGACAATGAAACCATAGATGACTATAATCCCCTCTGTCACCTCCGCATTTCCAGCACGTGTCAGGGATAGCGGGGTTAACCCTGTTCATTAACACTGATGTCCTGTACCATCTGGATACAAATTTGTATTGCATTTCTTGATATACATAAGAAATGGAGTTGGAGAAAGCGTTTTTAACAGCAGTGTGTATCTGTTAATCAGAGAGTCTAAACAAGAGCTCCTTGTTCCATTTTTCAAAAAATAAAGAAAGCCCTTCAGGATTATTAATTAATCTATAACATTTGAATAAAATGTGTGATTCTGTTGTTTTTTCCAAATCATTTGGATCCGTCAGTGGACTTTGTATCAATTCTGTATTTTTGAGTAGGTAGCTTAAGTTACTGTATTGTCTATTGGGAATCCCTGTGACTGATAATATCTCGTTTAGTTCATCTTGAGGGATAAGCTTCCCATCTCTCCAAATTGACCTAATTGGAATATGTTCACCTCCCGGTGATTATTTAAATGTTTTCATCCAAAATGACCAAGTATTAGGGACAATTCCCAAAACGGGGGTGTCTAAGCCTGAGTTAGGAATAAAATTATTCCGCTGATTGATGTGATGCCATTTTTTAATGGCAGATCTAGTAAGGATGTTTTTGACTTTTTTAAGCTTGCTAGGAAAAATTGACGATTTCCATAAGAGGGTATGTAGGTTCACCTCTTTCAAGTCTTGTTCTATTGTGACCCATTTTTTTCTTACTGGACCAATTGTCCATTCCATCAGTCTTGAAAGGGTTGCTGCCTTATAATATCCCTCCAGATCAGGAAGGCTCGTGCCACCTTATTTTTTGGGTCTAATAAACAATTTGAAGCGCAATTTACATTGTTTGTTGTGCTGTGCTGTGAGTGTCTTAATTAGGCTGTTTTAACGAACAGAACATATATATACTGGTAAGACCAGTGAGAGATTGAACATTGAACATAAAATGAACAAAATGTTGATGAATATGCATAATTGACTAGAGGTTCATTCAGTCATCAATTATTTTGGCCAGATGAAACTCCATAAATAGTAACCCTGTTGAGAAATATAGTGTAAGTGATTGTATTGAACTCTATATCTATATATGGAAAACCTATCAATATTTCAAGAATGTATATTGATATAAAATTACAGAAAAAGAAAGCATTTGAACATAAGAGTTAAATGTAGCCAGAAAAGGATATAAATTTCCATCATCCTGGTGTAAAGCTTCTGGACACTGGAGTGAAGCCTCTAGATTACTTCTTTGGAGCCCTGGGGAATTGCGAATCTTCAGTATCTCCTCTTTTTTGTTTCGGAGTGGTAACTGTTTCCCACTTGGCAAACCTTGGAAGTTTTGGACAAGCTGGAGGCTGCTCCGCTGGGAGCCATTCTGGGAAGTCCAGATGTTCTAGGTTCAGTCTAGTTAAAGCTGAAGACAAGTCATCCAGAGTACGAATAGTGGTCTGCTTGCCATTGAAAGTTAGTAGTAGGCCAAAGGGGTATAGCCATCTGTACTTTATGTTTTTTCTCTAAGTACCCTGGTAAGTGGCAGTAGTTGTCTTCTCTTTTCCAGGGTCAGCCTTGAAAGGTCCTGGTAGATCGTGATAAGACCCCCATCATGCTCAATCATTTTTGCGTAGCGAGCTTTCCTAAGGATCTCCTCTTTAAGACTGAAGCTAAGGATGTAGCACAAAATGTCTCTAGGTGAATCGTTAGCAGAGCTTTTAGGGCGGTAAACTCTGTGGGCCCTTTCTAGGCCTAAATCAAAAGGCTCTTCTTTTCCTATTAGTTCCAGGAAGATAGTTGAAAGGACAGATGGTATATCTTTATCCTCTACTGACTCAGGAAGACCTTTTATCCTCAAATTATTTCTTCTCGATCTCTTTTCAAGATCATCGATGGGTAGTTGTAACTCTTGGATCTCCATTTGCTGTGTTGCCACTTTCCCTTCTAAATAAGAGGAGTAGAATGTAATTTTTTCTGTGGCATCCTCTAAAGAGTTAATTCTTTCAAAGATTTGTTTTATATCTGATTTAATCTTAATCAGATTACTTTTGAGTGATGTTATCAGTTCTTGGAACAAACCTCTGATGTTCTCCATTGTTGGGAGGTTCTTAATGTCGGTTCTTAGATCCTCCTGATCTTGGATGGATTCGTCCTCTGAGTCCGAACCAGACCAGTTTTCTGAAAAATACTTATCAGGGGTATTAATAGCATTTTAAGTCTTGAGTCCAAACGATAACAATCTACTTTTCTGTAGCTTAGAGGGTTAATTTTGCTTCCTGGGGGTTTTCCCCACTTTTGCTCCTTTGTTGGGCCTCTGGATTTGCCCATCTTGGAAAAGGAGACAGGCTGAGTATATAAATAGAATGCAGAGAGATTGTCTGCGTTGTACCTTAGTAACTGTCTGAGTATAGAGTTCTATAGTACACTTTATTTAAGATCTTTTACATATGAAGTCGTTGGTGCTCTTTAGGTCCCCAGTTGGTTAGGAGAAGGTCACATTGTACGGGCTAGAGTCTGTTGTCTAGCAAGAATTTTGTTTCAGGTAGACTAGAAATCATCTGACACTAGGCTCAGTGTTAGAGCACTTGGTTTGGGATCAGTATTTTCAACAATTACAATTCAAGGTGTATATTTTGAATTGAATAACTCAGATTGTAGTAGTATTGATTTCAGCCTAGTTTGGGAAGAGATTCACAGTTTAAGGATCACATGCACATTTGATAGTGCTTTCACTTTAAATGAAGAAGGTGCTTGCTACGATTGTGAGCGTAAGCTGATCAGGAACCTTGCAAGTTACTGAGGAATATTTTAGATTAGTGCTTTCCAGCCAAAATGAGACTTTCTCTTTAATTAAGTAGGGTGTTTATTGTTGGTAAGATCTGTTCAATCTGAGTCTTGTGGTTCGCCAAGTAATACTTTATATGGCCCTTGCAATTCTGGTCAGTCACTTTAAGAAAATGTCATATATCTGTGGGTTGATAGGGACACAAGTAGGTGTATCTAAACTTGCTGGTGCTTTTGAACTTATGTGGAGCTGAGCCCAGTAGTGCGCTGGGCGGTTATAAGTTGCACCACACTATATAAGCTGATCCTGATGTTCCTCTTTTGTATGTTTATCAAGTCCCAGGTCAGGATGGTTTATAGGCCTGTGTAGCTGTTTCTATATGAGTTTAAGTATACTGCTGGGCCTTGTGGTGTGCCAGATAATTATATATGCAACCGCTTTCCCACTTTAATGGTGGGGCTTGGTGGATCTCTGCTTCGTCCCCAGGGGTAGGGATACCACTATGTTGCTGCCGCTATCAAGTACGAGGCCTCGGCTATGAGTGTGGCTTAAATTACTCCCGTGGCTTAAAGACCGCACTAGGCCTCAAGCGCCCGTCTCTCTCTTCCCGATCGCGGGGTCCCACTCACCTCACCACAGCCTCCACTCACCCCAGTCGGAAGTCCAGTTCCTCGCTCCGGTGGTCCCTCAGTGCTTGTGTTGTTCTCGGACCGGCTGAGTACACCAAATTTAGCTCGCCGCAAGTAGGACGCGCTAGACCGCAGATCTTTCTCCCCGTCGGAGCTCTTTTATCCGCCTCAAATCGCTGGGATCGGTAGCTGGGGCTCTCTGGAGGCAAATTAGATGTTGATTATGCCTCAAATGTCCGTTAGATAGGAGGATTCGTCTGGATTATATAAGAATCTGCCGGAGCAGCGGTGATGAGCGGTTAGCTCCGCCCCCCCCTAAATATGAGTTTTCTAAGCAAGGTAATCCTTTTAAAGTGACAGACACCTTGATCACATTGTAAAGAACGTAAGGGAAAGCATTTTTTAACTCCTTGGTGACCATTAATACACCTTTTACTGACGTAAACAAAGGGGGTTTTAGCTAAACAGCTGGCTTTAATCAATCATTACACATACCCAAAATGGTACATTAAATACTATAAGGGCTCTTTCACACGAGCGGATGCCGTGCATGGAATCCGCGGTGTGAAAGACAGGCAAGCCGCGCTCTGGACAGCAGAGACACGGAGCATTAACATAATTGACAATGCTCCGTGCCTCTCTGTGATCTTTTTACTACAAAATCACGGTGATAACTTTATCTCACTGTGATTTTGTAGTAAAAAGATCACAGAGAGGCACGGAGCATTATTAATCAGGTTAATGCTCCGTGTCTCTGCTGTCCAGAGCGCGGCTTGGCTCTCTTTCACGCAGCGGATTGCATGCACGGCATCCTCTCGTGTGAAAGAGCCCTAACTTGTCCTCCAAACAGTAAGACCTTAAGTACATTGATGAAAAAACAAAAAGTTATAGCTCTTGGAATGTGATTTAAAAAAAATGTGAGTGGTCATTAAGGGGTTAATGTCTGATTATGGAAATTCTGTTGTATTTTGATACTATCTGTATACCTAAAATGGGAAATTTTACTTGTAATTAGCAAGGAAATAATAACTGTATGCGGGCTTATTTTTTGTGGGACAAGTTGTACTTTCTAATGCCACCATTAATTATGGCATACAATGTAGTGGAAAGCTGTAAAAAATTCCAAATAGGATGGAATTGGAAAAAAAATGCAATTCCTCCACAGTTTTATCGTATTTTGACACCCATAACTTTTTTTATAATTATATCTACTGAGCTATATAGGGGCTCATTTTTGCTGGACAATCTGTAGTTTTTATTGATACCATTTTGGAGCGTGTGACTTTTTGATCCCATTTTATTACATTTTTTTTTGGGTAGTAGAAGCAATGAAAAAATGGCTAATTGGCCATTTTGACCCTTTTTTCCATTACGCCATTCGCTGTATTGGAAAAATATTTTTTTAATAGTACATGTGTTTTCGGTCGCGGTGATACCCATGATGTTTTTTATTTTTTTTAATTTAGTTATTTATTTTTTTATTATATGGAAAGGGGGGTAATTTTAACTTTTATATTTTTTTTATTTTTCATATATTTCTTAACGTTTTATTTTATTTTTTTGTGATGATTTTGAAGCTCGTATTTGAGCCTACAAAATCTATTTTTTAATTGTGAACAATCATGTCTATTGCTCATCTTTTATGTCAGCCTGCCATCTGGTGGCCAAAATATGAATTGCAGTTTTAATGTTTTCAGCATCTTCAGCGAGTCTGAGAGCTTTCAAATCAATTACTGGCACAGAGGACTGGCCACAGAGGATGCCGGTAACACTCCCGGAAGCATGAGCATCCTGGTTTTTGCGCAGTTAGATGCTGTGATCTCACTTGATCACGGCATCTACAGGCTTTAAATACTGCGATCAGCATTAATGCCGGTCTCTGTAATTAGCTGCAAGTCTCTGCTGTTTGAAACAGCAGAGACCTGCCGGCCAAGGCGCCCGCTGCATGTGTGTGGCGAGCGCCATGTTTGCCTATCGCTCTAGGGATGTACATGTAACCTAAAATACATTCCTGGTTCAAAAGAATTAATACATTTCCTGGCTCAATTAGAATTGGTATTTAAACAGTCCTCCTCATCATGCTGTTCACACTTTGACATCATGAGACCAATATGACACCTAACAATTGATCAATAGTGGCTTGCCATTGCAAGGCTTCAAGCAGATGTTCTCAGACGGAATTGGCCACTGAGCTTAGAGTGTCACAGCAGGTTGTAACAGATAGGGCCCTTGCAGATGAGCGGATGCACTCCGTGTTATCCGCAGCGAGAATGAGAGCCAAGCTGCGCGGTGGACATCAGAGGCACAAAGCAGTAACATGATAGATACTGCTCTGTGCCTCCCTGTGACCTTTTTACTACAAAATCACCATGAGATAAAGTTGTCACTGTGATTTTGTAGGAAAAGGGTCACAGGGAGGCATGGAGCAGTAACTATCATGTTACTGCTTCGTACCTCTGATGTCCACCGCGCAGCTTGGCTCTCATTCTCGCTGCGGATAACACAGAGTGCATCCGCTCGTCTGCAACAGCCCATACCGAGAGACTGGAAGAGTCACAGAAGGCACCCAAGTGTCACGTCAGACCATTTAAAATAATTTACATCAGCATGGTCTGCATGCTAGATGACCTGCAAGGGAACCTGACCACACCACCAGGAACAGGCGTCATCGTCTTGCATGGGCCAGCGAGCATCTATGCTAGATGAGGGACCAGTGAGCCTTAGTGGTGTTTACTGATGAAAATTGATTCACTCTGAGCAGAAATGATGGCCGCCAACAATGTTGGAGACGTCAAGGAGAGCTCTATGCATCAACCACTGTTGTCACCAGACGAGCCTTTAGTTGTGATGGTGTTACAGTGTGGGCAGGTGTGTTTAGTCAATACAGAACTGCCCTACACTTTGTGAATGGTACAGTGACAAGCCCATACTGCTGGAATAACATCATTAATCCAGTCATGGTGCCTCTGCATGGACAACTAATTTCATCTTTATGGACGACAATGCAACAGCTCATCGAGATCGCATCATTAGGGAACGGCTGCTAGAGTGGCTTGCACTTTCTTCGGACCTGAATCCCATTGAAAACCTATGGGATCAGCTGAGTCGCCGTGTAGAGGCTCGTAACTCTGTACCCCAGAGCCTCAATGATCTGAGGGCCGCCCTTCAAGAAGAGTGGGATGCCATGCCTCAGCAGACAATAAGTCGACTTGTGAACAGCATGAGTTTGTTGTCACGCTGTAATTGAGGCTCAAGGCCACATGACAAGTTTTTGAGACATTTACATTTTTGTGGGGGTATACCCACCACTGTTGTTGGCTTTTGTTTCAATAAATAGTTGGAGAAAAGGAAATCACAATTGCATGCTTCTACTTAGGCTACTTTCACACCTGCATTTTGGATTCCATCTGTAAGATTCATTTCAGGGATCTCACAAACGGTCAAAAACAGATCAGTTCAGCTCCAATGCATTCTGAATTAATAAGGATCCGTTCAGAATGCATCAGTTCGGCTCCATTCTGCCTCCATTCTGTTCTGGAGACGGACACCAAAAGGCTGCTTGCAGCGTTTTGGTGTCCGTCTGACGATGCGGAGCCGAACGGATCCGTCCTGATGTAAGTCAATGGGGACGGATCGGTTTTCAATGACACAATATGGTGCATTTGAAAATAGATATGCCCCCCATTGACTTTCAATATAAGTTAGGACGGATCCGTTTTGACTTTGATTTTTTTTTTTTAAAGGTAAAAACGGATCTGTTCTGAACGGATACAAACGTTTGCCTTATCGGTGCGGATCTCTCTGGGCAAATACCAGATGGATCCGCACCGAACGCAAGTCTAAAAGTAGCCTTAAATGCCCTACTTTCATGATATAATATCACTGTAGCGTGAACTTTTTACATTTTCCATAAATTTTACCAGAAAGCCAAATATCCCTAACTTTTTGTGAGTAGTGTATAGATGTATTACAGATTTATTGAGAAGATTCAGTGGGTTAGTTAAGTGGGAGTGTGCCTTATGTCCTCCAATGCATCAAATTTATAATACAATATGATATATAACAGTAATTGTACATTACATTTTAAATTTTTTTTTTTAGTTATAGATTAAATTATAAATAAAGGGGGTCATTTATTATCCAAAAATATGCCTATATTAGGCTTATATCTGGCACCGATTGCTGTGCATGGTTACTTGCGGCACAATCTGTGACTTTTCCCCGCTCACGTCAGGTCTAAAAAGCTGGGTTTGGTGCATGGACGGGCCGGCTGGCCCACATCATTTACCATTTTCTACCCCTGTTTTAGGTGAAGAAAATTGTCTAAATGTATGCCAGCCTCTACATAACTGCAGCGGATCTACCTCCAGTGCAGGGGCTTTATTAAGACCGAAGTCTAAAATGCCGGTCTTAATTAAGGGCACCCAAAATCTTTTAAAAAAATAGGAAAGCCCTCCCGAAAATGTCCCTTTTTATGATAGATTTTGAATGTATGCCTTAAATAAATATAGAGTTTTTTTTTGCACAAATCAGGTGACATAAGTGCATTTAACCCCTTAGTGACATAACTAATTTTAGCCTTAAAGGGGTTGTCCATGTATAGCTTTTTTTTTTTTTGCAACTCAGACAGCTGTAACACTGGAAAAATCCATTCCTGCTCCTTGGCTTTCTTCACTGGTTCTCTGGTACCTATATACTCAAAAACTGCATTAACATACATAGACTGTATGGTGGCCATACACATTAGATAGAAGTTGGTTGATGGTTGAACAGCAGTTGAAGAAATGATCCTCTGGTGAACGTTCATTTCACAGAAACGTTTATACACATTTTAGTTCATATTGGCCGTTACAGTTGTTCAAACCGGGCTACGTGAAACTGGACGATGGAGGAACTATCTTTCTGGGAATGTTCTTTCAAAGAAAGATCGTTCACCCACAAACAAGCTTTCTTTGATTAAAACATATTTAGTCTATTGGACATAATTTCTCAGATGATAGTGGCCTGTCATCGGCTGGTTTTGATCGAAATCATCCATTTTGATGAACTTTAAACTAATGTGTATGGTCATTTAAAGTTCAACTTGTCCCAACTTCAAATCTAAGAGTGCACGATGAGAGAAGTTTGGATATTTCTGACTTTGGAGCAGGAGGGCCTCAATCTTGAAACCATATATTTCCTATATACAGCACAGTCTCTGATAACTATGCTAATGAGGCTTGAAAATGTCATCTACCTATAGCTAACAGATGGTAGGCTATATTCTCATATTCCATACATTAGCTGACACACCTGGAAACAGCCTACAGCTTAGCAGGGAGCACCTGCTGTTTGCTATAAATCATCTTTTACGTAGATTTGCTTGATCTCATATTAAACAAGTCAAAATAGCTAGCACAGGCAGTATTTTATATTACATTGGGTAAAGCTTTTAGGACTACGGTAGTTCCTATAATTTGTGTTCTCGTCAGTCTGGGTTGGATGGTTACTCATGCTGTTTCATCCATAACTCTCTGACTTATGGTTAGGTGCATATCAATAGGGGATGCAGAGGTAGAAGTTGCACCTGAGGCTCATCCACATAAGAAGATACCAGT
Source organism: Bufotes viridis (assembly GCA_033119425.1). Lineage (NCBI taxonomy): Eukaryota > Metazoa > Chordata > Amphibia > Anura > Bufonidae > Bufotes > Bufotes viridis. The sequence goes on along the minus strand of CM065594.1, from coordinate 83,535,185 downwards.
ATGATAAATGGCCCATGGTAGGTGTGGGGTCCTATTATACATTTTGCATTGGGACCCAGCAGCTTCAAATGATGCAAGTGCTTATGATGTACCATATAGTGCCCAAATTATAAAATCAAACTGTGCCCAAATATTACTGCACACCTCTGCACACAGTTAACAGAGGATAGTTTAATACTTGGCTCGGCAATTTTGTTTTTCGCTTTTTGATCTTCAGATTCCTAAACCATAACTTTTTTATTTTTCTATTGACATAGCCATTTGAGCAGGGCCGTATTTAGAGTTTATACTGCCGTAGGCACTTTAGCATAACCCTTCCCATTGATGTCCATACATAATTTAGATAGCTGACGGCCAAACACTCCATGGAGCATCAGCTATCCCTCACAACTCCCACATACATGCTTAACTAAAATCCACAAGAATCTGCAAATCATCATGAGGCAGATTATTTTAGGGCCAGTGTTACTAAGAAGCCCTTTGAAGTTAGATGCATCTAACGGAGACAAACACCTCCTAATAAATAAGGTGCGTTTTTCGGCAGTCCATGCATCTAAATACAAAGCAGTGCCAGCTATGAGTTATACCAAATTGTGTTCTGCTAAGAAGGGTAATGTGACAGATGAGATGAGAAATTCTCTCTCCTACTAAGGGCTCATGCACACGACCGTTGTTGTTTTGCGGTCTGCTTTTCACGGATCCGTTGTTCCTCCTCTGAGTTTTTTTTTCTCTAATTTAAGTCCTCTTCTGTTCCGTTACTCCATAAAACATATCTGTAAGGTTTCCGTATGCGATCCGTTTTTTGCAGATTGGAAAAGGAAACAGTAACTTATTAATCACCAAACACATGAGCAATTTGGGCTGGGCACAGCATTTCTACAGTATGGATCAACAAAGTACGGATGAAATATGGATGACATACAGATGTGTTCCGTGTGCGTTACATATTTTTTGCAGACCCATTGACTTGAATGGGGCCTCGGACTGTTATTTTGTGGACAATAATAGGACATGCACTACTTTTTTGCGGATTGGCCATGCGGACAAACGAAAACGGAATTCACACAGAGTGACTTCCATATTTTCTACAGCCGCATTTAAGTGAATGGTTCCGTATACGGTCCGCAAAAAAAAAGGAACGGATGCGGAAAGAAAATACGTTTGTGTGCATGAGCCCTAACACCAGAACCCCGGAAATCACTATAAGGGCGGCTGCACACAGTGCAGAGTAAATGCATTTTTTTAATGTGGATTTTGTGTGGAAAAGCCGCAGCGTAATAAAGTGTCAGCAAAGTGAATGAGATTTGTCAAATCTCATGAACACTTTGGGAGCCATTTACTATTCTGAAATATGCCTAAATTAGGCGTATTACAGGTGCAAATGGTGGCGCAGCGGTTAGTTGCACTGCTGAGACTTCGAACCGTTCACGCCAGGTCTAAAATTGTGGGAGTGGTGTGGGAAGGGGACGGGATGGCGTTTCAGGCATAGAAAATGGTAAAAATGTAAGCCAGTTTGGAAGCCGTTTTACATTTAGAACTGGCGCTGGATGCACCGAAGTTATAGAAGTTTAAGTCCCGGGGTTTAAAATGCCAGTCTTAATAAATGTGCCGCTATGCTTTTTTTTACTTATATGCAGAAATTGACCTGTTGTGTTGATTTAAAAATTAGGTCAATTGTTCATGGGATTCCGCATCTTCTGTAGAGGGGTTTCCCCATAGACTTCAATGGGATTGTTTACATAAACAAAAAACATGCATGAAGAGCACAAAAAAACTCAAACCAAAACAGCAATAGATGGTGCAGAATTATGTGCGTTTTTTGTGCGGTTTTGGTGCAGATTTGTTGCAGATTTTCAGATGTGGAGTTTTCTCCTTGTGGATTTTCATGTGGAAAAACTTAATGCGTAATTAAATTCCAGCAAAGTGTATGAGATTAGACAATTCTCCACCAGTTTTTTTCTTAGTTGCAGACATTGACCTGCCATGTGGATTTTGAAATATGCAGCATGCCAATTGTGTTTTTGTTGTGCAGATTTCACCCTTTTTAATACAAGGGTGAGATCTGCAGGGAAATCTACATCAAAACCGCACCAAAAATGACAATTTGGGTTTTGATGCGGAAACGCACAGAAATCCACACGGAAATTTGTGCAGACTTTCTGCACATTACCCTGTACCCTGTGCAGCCACCCTTAGACCCCTTTCACATGAGCGAGAATTCCACGCAATTGCAATGCGTGACGTGAACGCATTGCACTCACACTGAATCCTGACCCATTCATTTCAATGGGGCTGTGTACATGAGCGATGTTTTTTACACATCACTTGTGCATTGCGTGAAAATCGTAGCATGTTCTATATTCTGCATTTTTCACGCAACGCAGGCCCAATAGAAATGAATGGGGCTGTGTGAAAATCGCATAGCATCCGCAAGCAAGTGCGGATGCAATGCGATTTTCATGCATGGTTGCTAAGGAGATTTTGTAAGTAAATTGATTAAAGTCAATTTACTATATTTACTATATTATTTTCCCTTCTAACATGATTATAAAGGAAAATAATAGCATTATTAAAACAGAATGCTTACTTAAATGTGGCTTAAGTGGTTAAAAAAAAATAAAAAATTAACTCACCCCATCCAATTGATCGCGCAGCCGGGCATCATCTTTTTTCTTCTTCTTTGAGGACCTGTAAAAGGACCTTTGATGACTTCATCACACTCAGCACGTGGTGAGCGCGATGACGTCGTCAAAGGTCCTTTTGCAGGTCCTCAAAGAAGAAGAAGGAAGATGATGCCTGGCTGTGTGATAAATTGGATGGGGTGAGTTATTTTTTTTTTATTTTTACTCCTTAAGCCACATTTAAGTTAGCATTCTGTATTAAGAATGCTATTATTTTCCTTTATAACCATGTTAGAAGGGAAAATAATAAAATCTACACAACTCCTAACCCAAACCCGAACTTCATGGAAGAAGTTCGGGTCTGGGTACCACATTCATTTTTTTCTTATGCGCGTGCAAAACGCATTTCTGAAAAAGCTGAACAACGGAACGCAATTGCAGTCAAAACTGACTGAAATTGCGTCCCTACTCGCGTGGGTTTCCCGCAATGCGCCCGCATCGCATCCAGCCCTCATCCGTGATGCCCACCTGAAAGAGGCCTAAGGCCTCTTGTAGACGAGCGTGAGTGGATTAGGTCCGGGTGCATTGCGGATGCGTTCAGTGAAAACTGTGTGATTTCACAAGCAAGTACATTCAGTTTTGTTTGCGATTTCGTTCAGTTTCTATGGTGTGGGTGCAATGTGATTGAATGCATTTTGCACACGCGTGATAAAAAACGTAATGTTTACAAACAATATCTCTTAGCAATGATCAGTGAAAAACGCATCGCGTCCGCATTTGCATGCAGATGCGATGAGATTTTCACGCAGACCCATTCACTTGCCAGCGTTGCGTGAAAATTGCAGAATATAGAACATGCTGCGTGAAAACTAACGCTTATGTACACAGACCAAAAATGTCTGTGGATTTCTGTGCTTTTCTGCATCAAATAGATAATTGCAGTTTTTGGTGCACATTTGAAGTGGTGTTGCCATAGATTTCACCCTTCCATGGAAAAGTTTGAGTCGGCACTGCGGTCAATTTATACAGCAAATTTCTCTTGCAGATTTCAACTTTTGCAATGGAGAGGGCGAAATCTGCTGGCTTTTCTGCCACAAAACCTGCACGTATATTATGAATTCAGTCACTATGTGAAATGTAATCACCTCAGTCTGAGATATAAAGATCACGTTCACTTGATTCTGTGTGTCAGCACAATTGTGGAAATAACCGATTTATATGGTTTTTGTTATGTTTTACTAATCTGAAAAAATTAAAGCACTTAAAAAAAAAACTGATACAGTAGCTTTGTGATGCCATTTTCTGATCATAACTTTTTTTTAACTTTTTTTTACTGGAGCTGTGTCAAGTCTCATGTTTTGTAGGACAATCTCTAGATTGTCACCATTCTGGCATACGTGTGACCTTTTGATAATTTTTTTTACCACTTTTAGTTAATGTTTACTTTTCTTTAGTCCCCTTAGGATGCCATGCCAACTATTCAACAGCTTACAATTGCATTTGTGGGGTGCCATAAAGGACAGAGGGAGCTCCCTCTGTCTAACCCACAAATGCTGTGGTCCCTATAAATTCTGCATCCGAGGGGTTAAACTGCCGGGATCAGAGTTATGTCCAGTTCCAGCATTCAGAGACAGCCGGCATTTTAGCCTGTACCATTGTCATTATGTAATATTATGGCACAGAGTGTTAACTATCATCACTGTCTGATGTAATAGTATATCACTGATTTGGAAGGGAGTAAGAGTTATTTGTCTAATATACTTAATATACAAGCATATTGGTCTATAGTGGACTCCAACCTGCATCTACCCATCTGATGCAAAATTACAAATCTCAGCATGCCCTGGAAGACTGGATTGCTATTCTATAACATTTTTCTGATCCTGCTGATTTCATTATGGTTTTGCATATTTAGGAATAATAACATAATGAACACATTACTTGGATTTTAGCCCAGAGGGTGTATCGGAGTGTCACATGGCATCAGGGCAAGAATAGATTAATGACAGTGCTTTGTCTTTCTTTAAATCTGGCAGGTAAACTTGGAAGTAGGGTCACGACTCGTGTATAAACTGCAGGGCGAAGGAGTAGATGAAGATCCCAAAGGACTTTTCCATATAAATGAAGAGACTGGATCCATCTATGCCCACCAGAAAATAGACTTTGAAAAAAACCGTTTATTTCAAGTAAGTAGGACAAGTATCAGCATTTGGTAAGGGAGACTACAATCTATCGTACTAAACTGCAAGGACAAGTCCTCCTACTACCTTTACCTGGCATTTCAGGGACATGATTGAGCTATCTCGCTCTCTGCCTTTATATATAAAGTATATAAAGTATATTTTTCGAGCTCCATGTTGGAGCTGAAACCTGACTATGGACACAGGTGACTCCATCTTTCTTCTATCTATCTATCTATCTATCTATCTATCTATCTATCTATCTATCTATCATTTATGTCATATCTATCTGTCTATATCTATCTTTTCAGTTTTTCTGTTTGCTATTTTTATGTAGAAAATTGTGTTTGATTGAAATCATTTTTAGCACCCCAGTTAAAACTCTCACCTTTTCAATAGATAATTGCCCAGAATGTTCCATGGACCATATGCTCGGTAGTTGTTGGCAGCTGCTCTGTTATTCTGTACCTCACCACTGCTGAGTTTTTCTTTAATACCACCAACTGCTAAAGTTCTCAGCAACTTTTTTTTCTGTTTGTTTGTGCCATGTGCAGTGGAGATTCAATGCAATCAACAAATCTACTATGAAAGTGGATACAAGACTCGGGATTCATCTGAAGATCTTGGACATCAATGATAATGCCCCTGAGTTTAAAAACAAGACTTATTACATATCAGTTAATGAAAGCGCTGTGCAAGGTACGGTATGGAGAGACAAGTCTCTGCACCATCTGCTTGCTGCTGTCGGGTCAGCTCATTCGCTCCATTCTGCTTGTTACTAATTGCACAGCTAGGCACAAATTGCTATGTGATGTTAGGATAATAAAGCATGCCCGTCAGGCCCAGGCTGCTGCTTACCTGCTGATTCAAAACATTTTTTTTATTATTTACTCAATAGTAATTTGTCATATCAGGGGTGTGTATGGCGTATATTTTCTAACCTTTCTATGAGAAAATAGTAGTCGTGCTTTCTAATTGAACCTTTATTCCTGAAAAAATAGGTTCTTTAAAAAATAGTATGTGCAGCAGTGTTCACAAAACAGCAGTCCAACGTCATTAATCTGATAAAGCACTGTTTTTGGTAGAACTGATATTTCTACATAGCAAATAATTTACTTATAATAAGTGTAGTAGAGTAATAGAAGAAAACCAGACCCAACAATTAGGACATGGATGCCTCTCCTTCTTAGAAATTCCACATTCTAGGAAATAACAGGTGTCAATTTTGGTATTTATTTAAGGTAGGAGGGTGGCCAATGTTGCACATGTTAGTTATAGAGCATTTCCTTCTGAAATACTGGGGAAAATGAGTAGTTCCAGAGATTGTTCTGATGAAGACCATACCATATTTTTTGCTTTATAAGACACCTGATTATTAGACATACCTTTTTTTCATAGGAGGAAAATCAAAAAAATATTTTTCATCAGTTCAGATCCCAAACCTTCATCAGAACTCAGATAAAACTCCAAGTCTTCATCAGACCCCCAACTAAAACTCCAAACTTTATCAGACCTCAGATCAGACCCCCATCAATCAGATGCCCAGCTCATCAAACCTCAGATCAGACATAAATAATTAAACTTACCTCTCTTTCTTCGGACAGTGCACTGTGACCTGACATTGCACATCATCAGGTCATAGTGCACGCCTATGTGCACTACGTCCTGATGCTATACTGTATCCAGTCAGGACACAGTGCAGGGCCCAGAAGAAGACCAGGGTGTGATGAGTACAGCCAGCATTGGCAGCACTATACTGACTGCTCCTCCTGCATACTAATAAGCACTTTCATAATGGAAGTGCTCATTATTGAAAATACAGTACTTTTGATTAAAAATTTGATTGGAGAGGAAAAACATATAGAGAAGTGCAGCAAATTATAGGCTGATCAGCTGATGGGCTGATCAGGTGATCTCAATTACCTTAAAGTAGCAACTAAAACCTGACAGACGTAGAAGACATTATTATCTATCTGTTCGAATGGATTGAAGAATAGCCAAAATGGCAAAAGCTCAGTGCAGTGATCGTAAAATCGAAAGAAAATACAGTGATCACATACAGCTCAGAAAAAGTCACAAAACATTCCTGTGATCAGGGAGACATAAAAAACCAATAGAGTACGATGACTTGGAGCGTGCTGATATTACTGTTAAAATACACAGTTGATACTCAGTCTCTCCTTCTAATAAGCCGGTCTGCAATGCTGGCCAAATTCCACATGTCACTTTGGTGGTCCAGTGGTCTTTATAGTTTATTCCCTCTAGGCGCTCATTATGATAATCCACCCGTCGGAAAATAAACTCTAAGATGACATCACTTATGGCTATTTTACGGACCCTCATACAAAAGTGGAAATTAAGGAATGGAGAGAGAAAACACCTTGTGCAGTTTGTAAACGTAAAGGAATTTGTCATCTTAGAGTTTCCTTTCCTGACGAGGGTGGATTACCATACCGAATGCCCGAAGAGAATAAGCTATAAAGACCACTGGACCGCCGAACTAAAATGTGGAATTTAGCCAGCACTGCTGACCGGCTTATCAGAAGCAGAGACTGAGCATCATCTGTGTAGTGGTGAGATGTATCTGTCAAAACTGATCCTATTTAAAATAGACTTTATTTTAACAGTAATATCCGCACGCTGCAAGTCGTCGTACTCTATTAGTGAAGAGATCACCTCCAGAAAGATCAAGGAAGATTGGAGGTTACCAGTGAGTACTGTTATAATGAACAGACGATTAAGTGAAGCCAAGTTAAAAAAAAAGCCTAAAGAGACATGGTGCAACTGTTCCCTCTTGGGTCTAGTGGCCGCAGGCAGTATGTCAGATGACCCCTGAGCACTGAAATCAAGCCACAGTACTCTGTGAAGACAGAAAAACATGGTGGTGTAAAAATCATGATATGGGGATGTTTCTCATACCATGATGTTGGGCCTATTCATCACATATGAGCGATAATGGATCAGTTTAAATATATCAAAATACTTGAGGAGTAGGGTTGAGCGAACTTGTATTTTAAGTTCGGCATCCAAAGTTCGGGTTGGGGTTATCGAAGAATCCCGTTATGGATTCCGCTACCACGGACCATAATGGAATTTTGAATCCATAAGGGGATTCTTCGATGAACCCGAACCTTGGACAACACTAAGGACCTGGGGTGACGTCACCTTCATGTGATCAGTGCAGGGGGCGTGGCTCAGTACTGGATTGGATAAGAGGTGGTAAAGGGCCTGATATAATGATCATGTGACATGAGGGGCGGAGCTCCTGTACTCTGTGTGGAGGAGAAGAAGGAAGTAGAGCAGTGAAGGACGGTTGCACAAACTTGGATTCCAAATTCTGTTATGGTCCGTGGTAGCGAATCCATAACAGGATTCTAAGATAAACCAAACCCGAACTTTGGACGCCGAACTTAAAATACAAGTTCGGTCAACCCTATTGAGGAGATCACGTTGCCTTTTGAGAAAGAAGAAATGCCCTTGAAATAGGTGTTGCAACACGACAATAACCCAAAACACATCAGTATGTGAACAATATCTGGGTTACAGACAAAAAGGATTGAGGTAATGGAGTGACCAGCCCAATCCCCTTGGCTCAATGCCATAAAGAACTTGTGTAATGACATAAAAAATGTAGTTCATGAATGATGTAAAACCCAAAAATGCAGAAGAACTGTGGAATGTAGTCCTATTGTCCTGGACTTTAATATCTGTTCAGAGGTGCCAGAAATTGGTTGACTCCATACAACACAGATGTCAAGCAGTTCTCTGAAACAATGGTTATACCACTAAATATTAGTTCAGTAACTCAAAACTTAAAAGGGTTGTCCCATGAAAAATGCTCTACATATTTCAAACCAGCACTTGAGACCGAATACTTTTATAATTGCATGTAATAAAAAATGTAGTATAGTCACTAAGTTATTCAATAAATTGTATCTATAGCGCCACCTGCAGTTTTTTCTTTTCCTTATTTTTCTGTCCACCTCGTTGAGATGGAGGTACCTGCCCAGTTCCATCTTTCAACTGCTACCAGCTGTATCTACTACCCCTATTCACATTGGGCACAACAAACCAAATTTTAATTGCAGGTTCAAGACAAAAGCTGAGAATACTGACAAAAATATCACACTGCTACCGATTCAAATAAAATTGGTTCATCTTTACTCACACATTTAATAGTTAAAATACATGTAACTGGCTGGACGCACAATCCACAAAGTGAGTGCCATGTTCAAGTGAGAATCATATTTAGTATATCAAGGAGAACAGACTATACATACATAAGTCACTGTAAGTATAAAAAGCTGTATGACAGTCAGCTCCACAATAAATATTAGGATTCAGATGCCAACACTGCACCCATGTAGTCCCCCAGCTGTACTACTTTTACAAGCTGCGACAGCAACAGGAAGAGTGTAGTGATGAGTGGCATAGTCAATATTCGAATTCGTGATATTACACAAATTTTTGGCCGAATATTCGCCATAAATTCTCAAATTCGAAAACTCATGATCTCCAGTCATTATTTACTTGATTGCGGAAATTGGCAATGTAATATATTTGCGATAAAAATTCTCAATTAGAATATTCGCGATCAACACTAAGGGGTAGGCAACTTTCCTATTTGTTGCTACGGATGTTGCTAAGTGCCAATATTCACAATAAATTCGCGATAAGAATATTCGCGATCAACACTATTCGCGACTACGAATATATAGCACTATATTCTAAATATTCGCGAATTCTCCAAGTGGCGATAATCGCAATTAAAATTTGTGATTTGAATATTCGCGTTCAACACTAGAAGAGAGCTAAAAAAGAAAGAACACACCCCCTGAGAAAGGACACCCTCCCGAGCTGTGATAAGAAGAAAGCTGCAGCAGAAAGAACATGCCCCCTGAGACACATCCCCTGAGCTTCCAGCTTGCAATAAATTAGAGCAACTGGAGCAATGTATGGCGAGATATCTAGACCCATGTGAGCTACAGTAAACGTTCTAGCTTAGATACAAAGAGATTGTCATATTCTATTTTATATCTGATTTTCATTATTTAAAAGTACATTACTCATGTGATAGCCCCTTTAAGTGGAGCTGAGCTGTTATTCCAGACACAACCCATGGGCAGGTGTGGTGTTGTTTCTGTTGGGAAACTGATATGTTTTTTTGTTGTTGCTTGAATATGATTGATATAATATTTAATAAACAGTATGAAGTAAAAATAATAATAAGATATTAATAAAAATCTAAACTCTTTATTTAAAAACTTTTTATACAAGTATATGGTGCTGTAAATCTGCTGTAACAGATGCAAATGTAATGCAAAAACGGAGGGCTCGTAATGTAATCAGTCTCCCTTTATGTATAAAAATACCTTTGACTTCCCAAAACAGTTGATGACCAGTATAATATTCTTTTCTGAGCAAAGACTGGATGGGAAATTTCACACTTGTAGATGAATGAGGAGCCAGTAATAATTATGACACTGATGAGCTTATCTGTTTGTTGGTTTAGAGGTTGAGGACATGTATAGTTCCATGTGTGACAAAGGAATCTCTCTGTATTTCAGGTTATACAATTTTCACAATGCTGGCCTATGACAACGACGAAGAAAACACCCCAAACTCTATAGTCAGCTATTACCTGAGGTCCCAAACGCCCACTGATCCCAATGTCGAGTTCACTATTGACAAAGAGAAAGGTTTCATCTCCTTCAAGGGATGCTTAAATTATGAGGTAAACAACCACATATTGCTAAACAAAAAGTGACAAATAATGTGCTTGATACTTGGGTAAATGCATAGTAGTATGACTATTTGCAGTTAGCAAAGTGTTGCAGTTAGCAAAGAGAGCTGGTAAGTCACGTTTGGAGGTTTGTAGAACAACTATTTGTCAGCTGTTTCTTATAGGCTTGTACTGTATGATATTAGAAAAAAGTGTCTGTCTAGTGACCCGGAGCAAGGGTACTTTGGTGTATCGCCAGTTGCAACTATGCAAAACCATCAACTCCCTACTTTATTGCACTTCAGAGGGTTAACTTGCACTATGACTTATGCCTCTGCACTTTCTCCCAAACCTCCCGCTCTGGCAGGGGACGTACAATGCCGGTGGCATAGGGGCCGCAAGGTCCCTTGGCGGGGGTAAACTTTACTACTTTCCCCACGCGGAGGTTATGCTGGGTCTCCAGCAGATAGGACCTCTTGACCGACCTTCGGTTGACAAAGAAGTCTCGCCAGACTCTTCGTCCCAGTGCAAACCAGAACATTGCTCTTTAGAGAAGGAGAGGACCTTCCCCCTTCATCTCTGCAAGTCGGGTAGGGAGTCTACCGGGTAGTCTAGCATCTTTTTAGTGAGTTCCTCGTGGTATTTTTTCTTTGTATGTACCTTCGTATGTACCTTCGTAAAGTCTATGGTGTTGCAGTAATAATTATCTTCCCGCTCTTTTAAAGAGGCGGCAACTCAATTTTCCCGCTCTTTGAGGGGGTGCCACTAACTTTTTCCCGCCGGTAGGGGGGCGTTTTCATAGTGATGGCACAGTAAAAACAACAAGAAAGCCCTCAGGAGTCCATTCAATGACAGCAATCAGTGGTAGTAGTGACACAAAAATATACGATTTTCCCACTTTTGACAATGCGATTTTGTAGTAGGGGTCTTGCAAAAACAGCCCTATGCAGTTTTCAATCCACATAAACAGGCTTCAGGCTGCGGCCTCCATAACTGAGCTGAAGGTGCTCTAGCTGCCTTAGGCAGGGCACGTCCAGCAGGGACGTGGACCTGCTTCCTCCCTTGGCAGGGGGTGACTCCTACTGTGACTAACTAGTCCCCTCCTCTCCTTAGAGAGGGAGTTTTGAATGGAAAGAAGGGTTCCATCCTCTGCAAAAGTAGCACTGCCATGTTTGCTGCCACTTCTGGTGAACCAGGTACATTACATTTGAACATAACAGTTACAAGATATCGATATGCACAGTGTTCGGACCTGAAATAAATACATGTTATGACATTATATTAGACCATAGGAGACAGTAGAGGGGTGCGGGAGTGGTAATGGTACTCCAGGTCATTACATTAACCTCTATCTGATAACTATATAGACCGTGTGCCACCTTTCTCAAACTATTCTCTGTTTTACCATGTCGCACAAACTTGTCCTGTCCTCTTGGTGTCATGCGCTGGGGTCTCTTGACCCGCCTGGGTCAGCAGTTATAAAATAAAGACTGCTCCTAGAATTAGAAGCCCGGTGTCCCGCTGCAGTGAATTCCAGATCCCCATACAGGGGTAAAAGGGTAAATACCAGAAGACCACTTAAACAACGCCCTTGGGAGAAATCCCAAGTTGAATCCTTTCAGCGGCACAGTAGGGCAATCATGGCACTGTTTCAATTGAAAAAAGCAGACTCCATTGATAGCAGGTTATTGTACCCCAAATGTGGTTTAGTGTCAATTGTGGTATGAATCCTCCAGTACATCATCCTGGAATAAATGCAATGTCAACTGTCCTAATAAAATGAGTAACAGTATATCTTTCCTTTTCACAGACTAATAAGAATTACAAGTTGGTGATTGAAGCCCAAGACAATGGTCTAGAAAATCAACATAAACGCACCTGTGAGGTCCATGTTACGGTGCTTGATAGGAACACTCATCTGCCAACATTGTCACTAAAAACAGTGCGTACTAAAAAACAATGCATAATTTAGTCTTCTCTAAACCAATTAGGCTGATTATATCTTGCCTAGAGGTCTTCATCATGTGCCTCTCCACCTGTCCACTGAGCTAGAGGATGTTTCTCAACATCATGGTAAACTCAATCAGTAAGATCATAAATGAACTGTAGACCCCTTTTTCTTGCAGATCCATTGGTATCAATATTTCACCAACACATTTCTAACCTTGTTGTTGGAATTCTCAGTTAATGTATCCTCTGCTATCCCTCACATCTATAAAAGTACAACACAGTGGCTCAGTGGTTAGCATTGTTGTCAGCAAGGACAACATTTGTGTAGAAATGGTATGTTCTCCTCTTGTTTGTGGATGTTTCCTCCCACTATCTAAACATTTAGGCCCCTTTCACACGGGCGAGTTTTCCGCGCGGGTGCAATGCGTGATGTGAACGCATTGCACCCGCACTGAATCCTGACCCATTCATTTCAATGGGTCTGTGTACATGAGCGTTTTTTTTCACGCATCACTTCTGCGTTGCGTGAAAATCGCAGCATGTTCTATATTCTGCGTTTTTCACGCAGCCCTAGCCCCATAGAAGTGAATGGGGCTGCGTGAAAAACGCATCAAAACGCATTGCACCCGCGCGGAAAAAACTGAACAACTGAACGCAATCGCAGGCAAAACTGAATGGCTTTGCCTGTGAAATCGCACAGTTTTCACTGAACGCATCCGCAACGCATCCGGACCTAATCCGGACACGCTCGTGTGAAAGAGGCCTTACTAATAAGTAAATTTACGTTATAATAAATTGACTATAGTGGGTGTTTGGGCTAAATGCCTACATGGCAGCCACTGGCTCTGAAACCATCCTTATGTTTTAAGTCCCTTGTGTGAGGAAATTGAAGGAGTTGTCGATGAAGTAGAAAATGGTTCTCCTAGCCTAGGTTCTCTGTCTCTACCCAGAATAAACCTCTATCACATGGCATTATTGCATGCTAGGACCTTCTATGTTAGCATATGAAGTTCCCATTGAAGTCTATGGGCCAAAACGCGCGACGAACGCCCTAAAAAAAGCTCAAGTACTTGTTTATGCGTCGGGCGTTTTTCAGCGCGTTCGAACGCGCTGTAAAACGCGAAAATGTGAACCAGTCCCATAGGGAAGCATTGGTTTGCATCGGTTATGCGTTTTACAGCGCGTTCGAACATGCTGTAAAACGCGCAAGTGTGAACTGAGGGTAAGAGAAGACTGAATTTGTTTCCAGAATCTTGTTTGAAAAATCTAGATCTTTTTGTGAACTTTATGACAAACTCTGGTGTACTGAAAATGATGTATAAAATATAAATTCTTCTCTACAGCTGCATGCTGAGGTTCCTGAGCAAGCTGTAAATGTATCCATCTTGCGATTTGGAATCAATGATAAGGATACCCCATTCACCTCAGGATGGAAAGCCAAATTTTCTATCATAGATGGAGATGCTGATGAACACTATACAATTTTAACAGATCAAAAAACAAATGAAGGTGTTCTTATGGTGATTAAGGTAAATGCAACATATATTATGATTTATAGGCTAGTTGTGCCCACATGGCTTGGTCCATATTGGTGGGGCTCCTCTCTATTCTGAAACTTTCAGAAGTTTGAAGTCATTTTTAAAGGGAGGATAAAGGATGCTCATACTCCTGGTGGTGGTGGCTACAATATGCTTTCCCTATAAGCCAGTCTCAGTTGCTGAGACAAATGGGATGACCCATGAAGGACCTATGTTGAAAATTCAACCAAGGAGACAGTCATCATATGACTTCAATAATTTGAATACAATGTTAGGACTCAATTTTTTGGTTTACAAAGATATTTTGTATCAATAGGCCTTGGATTATGAAAAAAGCACCAAGAGTAATCTCATCTTCATGGTTGAAAATGAAGAACCAATTTACAGTTGCACAGTCCTTAAGAAGCCCTTAACAGGATTATGGGTTATAGACATACCTAAAGCTCAAGCACAACCAGACAAACAGAAGAATGAAATAGCAGTACATGTCCTAGATGTGAATGATGCTCCCATTTTTAAACCTCAGAACATCCTGGTCACTTTAGAGGAACATTCGATTCAACCAGGCACTGTACTGCTGACTGTCCAAGCCAAGGACCCTGATATAGTTGCACCTAATAAAATAAAGTAAGTACTGTATTTTAACGGGGTGTTCAGTTTAGAAAGCTCATTTTCATATACACTATTAGGGAATACTGAGTTAATGGGGAGGGATCTTTATGTCTCTTGGCCAAAGTGAATTGTGTTTTCAAAATCTCTATATCTGGAAAGCCTGTCTTGTACAGCTTTACACAGATAACCTATTGATTTTAAAGGGCTCTACGTAACACTTCATTTCCCCTGTGGTGGTTCTGCAGAGAAAATAAACACTTAGGCCTCTTTCACACGGGCGTCATGTTTGACGCCCGGATAAGAGGTGAGTGCGTTGAGGGAAAATGCACGATTTTTCCGCACGTGTGCAAACTGTTGTAATGCGTTTTGCACACGCGTGAGAAAAATCGGCATGTTTGGTACCCAGACCACTGAAGCCAGGTTTCGGGTTGAGTATTCTGTATATTTTCCCTTATAACATAGTTATAATGGAAAATAATAGCATTCTAAATACAGAATGCTAAGTAAAAAGGGCAATAGAGGGTTAAAAAAAAAAAGTAACTCACCTCCAATTGAGCGCGTAGCTGCTGGTCTCCTGTTCTGTCTTCAGCTGGGGGGGGGGGGGGGTAAAGGACCTTCCATGACATCACAGGGTCACATGGGTCACATGGTCCAATCACATGCTTCCAAGTGATTGGACCATGTGACCCAGTGATGTCACGTAAGGTTCTTTACCCCCCCAGCTGATAGCCCTTTGCTATTATTTTACTTTATAACTATATTATAAGGGAAAATAATGAAGATCGGGTCCCCACCCTAATCGTCTCCTGGCAACCATGCGGGAAAATTGCACTGCATCTGCACTTGCTTGCGGATGCATGTGATTTTCCCGCAGCCCCATTCACTTCTATGGGGCCTGCGTTGCGTGATAAACGCACAATATAGAGCATGCTGCGATTTTCACGCAATACAGAAGTGATGCGTGAAAATCACCGCTCATGTACACAGCCCCATAGAAATAAATGGGTCCGGATTCAGTGCGGGTACAATGCGTTCACATCAAGCATTGCACCTGCGCGGAAATCACGCCTGTGTGAAAGGGGCCTTAAGGGTCTTTACTATTCCGAAATATGCCTAAATTAGGCTTCTTACATTTAAAACTGGCGCTGGATGCGCCGAAGCTATGGAGAGGCCTACACCTCTTCATAACTTCAGCCGATCCGCCTCTAGCTATGGGCCTTTATTAAAGGGATTCTGTCACCTCTGATAACACAAATTTAGCTTTTAAACCAGTCATGCTCCACAGATTACCTTGAATCGGCTTTGCTTTTCTATACTGTAATCCGTCCAGTAGTTTTGCTGAAAAAAGACTTTTATAAATATTAATTAATCCTGAAGGTGCCCAGAGGGGCGTTATCTTCCACTTTGTGTGCCCAGTAATGCCCCCCTGCAGTGCCCAAACCCGCCTCTCTACTCAGTAAAACACGCCTTCCTCCTGAATCCCTAACTGCCCACAGCGTCTCATCCCTCTCCTCCCCCTCCTTGATGGCCGAGCGAAGTCTCGCGCAGACGCAGTACCCACTGAGGGCTGCGCCAGTGCGATGTGCTGGAGACTGAGGGCAGGAGCTTCATCGTCGTCACTGGGCATGCGCCGAGCCCAGTGACATCCGATGCTCGCTCTTCCCTCAGTCTCCAGCACATCGCACTGGCGCAGCCCTCAGTGGGTACTGCGTCTGCGCGAGACTTCGCTCGAGGAGACGCTGTGGGCGGTTAGGGATTCAGGAGGAAGGTGTGTTTTACTGAGTAAGAGGCCGGTTTTGGGAATTGCAGGGGGGGCGTTACTGGGCACACAAAGTGGAAGATAACGCCCCTCTGGGCACCTTCAGGATTAATTAGCATATTTATAAAAGTCGTTTTTCAGCAAAACTACTGTACGGATTACAGTATAGAAAAGCAAAGCCGATTCAAGGTAATTCGTGGAGCATGATTGGTTTAAAAGCTAAATTTGTGTTATCAGAGGTGACAGAATCCCTTTAAGACAAGCGTCTAGAATGCCGGTCTTAATAAATGTGCCCCTTAATGCCAGGTTTCCCGACAGTAACGGAAGCGTTTTTGCTGAACCCTGCTGGATCCAGTAAAAATGTGTTATTTATGAACATTTGGCTCAGCAGTAAATGGAAAGCACGCTGCACAAGTGCAACCACCTCTCCAGTCACCACTATGGGCCTGCCAGAATAAATTGAGCCAGTGCTTGACTATTTTTTGAACTACCTATAGCAGCTACTCTCTGTTCACTTCAGGGGTCCAAACATGTGACCTGCACCTATCTGATATCCTAGCAATATGCCATCAATGTCCCTGATGGAAATACCGTACTCTTTTAAAGTCCTTTTACATGGGGCTCATGATTGGGAAGATTATCAGAAACAAATGCTTGTATGAACGCCTGCCTGTTCCTGGTAACTGGACTGTGTAAACATGATACCAATCACACAGCAAATCAGTAAAATGCTCATTTGTCGTCTGATCCAGTCATTTATGCAGAACAAATCATCATCGTTTGTTGGCAGCTCATCAGCCTGTGTAGACAGGGATGTGCTGCTAACAGACAATGAAACTCTATAGGGATGAACAATCACAGTAACAATCTTTCATCCCCACACAGCCCCAAGACTGTCGCATGTATATGCAGCTGAGTGGGCAACGATCAGAAATGAACATTCAAATGAACTCTAGTTCCTGATCATTGACCATTGATATCAACCTAAGCAAATGAGCCCTTAGTTACATGTTTTTTTCTCCATTAAAGCCTAAAAAGAACCTGTCACTATAAAGATGAAAATTAATTGGCAAGTAGCATGTTATAGAGCAGGAGGAGCAGAGCAGATCGATATATAGTGCTGTTGGAAAAGATGTAATATAACCTATGTAGGGATGAGCGAATTGACATCGGATGAAACATCCGAAGTTGATTCGCATAAAACTTTGTTTCAATACTGTATGGAGCGAGCGCTCCGTACAGTATTAGAATGTATTGGCTCTGATGAGCCGAAGTTATTACTTCGCAAAGTCTCGTGAACTTTGCTTAATAACTTCATAAATTGATTTCTACTGTAAAAAAACATTTCCCGAACTCAGGTTCGGTTCGAAGGTACCACTTAGAACCGAACCCGAGTTCGGGGAATGTTTTTTTTACAGTAGAAATAAATTTATGAAGTTATTACACAAAGTAGATTCGCTCATCCCTACAGGGGTTATATTGAATCATTTCCCAAAGAACTATATATCGATCTGCTCAGGTCCTCTTGCTCTATAACATGCTAGCTGCCAATTAATTTTAAGTAATAGCTTATTGGAGCCAATACATTCTAATACTGTACTAAGCTCGTAAAGTATTGAAACAAAGTTTTATGTGAATCGACTTCAGATGTTTCATCCGAAGTCGATTCACTCATCCCTAAACCTGTGTCTCATTCTTTTAAATTCCTGTTTATTTTGTGCTTTGAAGTCAAGAAGGTGGTCCTATCAGTGATTGACAGCCTTCTCTCTATGACTGTGTATACAGAGATAATTGTCAATCGCTGATAGGACCGCCTTCTGGACTTCAAAGTGCAAAATAAGCAGGAATTTAAATGCATGAGATGCATCATATATTGAATCTTTTTTCTACAGAACTATATATCGATCTGCTCAGCTCCTCCAGTTCTATAACATGCTGCCTTCATCAACATGACAGGTTCCCTTTACAGCTAGACTAAGAATTCTGCTGGTTTCAGTTACAGCAGTGCATTACAGTAGCTCAGATGAAAGTGATCTTATTAGAGTGAACCTGTTTAATCTGAGCGTGAGATTAGGAAATTGGTGAAAGCAGAATTACACATTAAATAATTGTCCCAAGCACACTTTGTTATGCTTCATTTATGGCCTAAAGAATAGAAAATGACAGTGTATCAGTTTTGCTTAGAGTGTTCCCTTAAAGGGGTTGTCCATTCTTTTTTTTAAACATTCCTCCCACCCAGCAGTATTTGTAGAATCCATACTTGCCTGCTCCCTGCAACTCTGTTCTAGCTCCATGACTCCGGAGCTCTTTTCACTTTACTTCCAGCTCCCATCCATTAACTTCTGCCTGAATGGGATCACATCTCAGATTGGGTCACTGTCACTAGTGGGGTACCTCAGAGGTCAGTATTGGGCCCTATTCTCTTCAATATATTTATTAATGATCTTGTAGAAGGCTTGAACAGTAAAATATCAATTATTGCAGATGACACTATACTGTGTAAAGTAATTAACACTGAAGAGGACAATATACTGCTACAGAGGGATCTGGATAGATTGGAGGCTTGGGCAGAGAAATGGCAGATGAGGTTTAACACTGACAAATGTAAAGTTATGCACATGGGAAGGAATAATGCAAGTCACCTGTACATACTAAATGGTAAAACACTGGGTAACAGTGACATGGAAAAGGACCTAGGAATTTTAGTGAACAGCAAACTAAGCTGTAAAAACCAGTGTCAGGCAGCTGTTGCCAAGGCCGATAAGATAATGGGTTGCATCAAAAGGGGCATAGATGCCCGTAATGAGAACATAGTCTTACCACTTTTCAAATCACTAGTCAGACCACACATCGAGTACTGTGTACAGTTTTGGTCTCCTGTGAACAAGGCAGACATAGCAGAGCTGGAGAGGGTTCAGAGGAGGGCAACTAAAGTAATAACTGGAATGAGGGATCTACAGTACCCTGAAAGGTTATTAAAATTAGGGTTATTCACTTTAGAAATAAGATGACTGAGAGGAGATCTAATAACTATGTATAAATATATCAGGGGTTAGTATAGAGATCTCTTCCATCATCTATTTATATCCAGGACTGTGACCGTGACTAGGGGACATCCTCTGCGTCTGGAGGAAGGTTGTTTTGTACACAAACAGCATTCTTTACGGTAAGAGCTGTGAGAATATGGAACTCTCGGTCTGAGGAGGTGGTGATGGTGAGTCCACTAAAAGAGTTCAAGAGGGGACTGGATTTATTTCTGGAGTTTAATAATATTACAGGTTATAGCTACTAGAGAGGGGTCGTTGATCCAGGGAGTTATGCCTGATTGGAGTCAGGAAGGAATTTTTTTCCCTCTAAGTGGGGAAAATTGGATTCTGCCTCACAGTTTGTTTTTTTGCCTTCCTCTGGATCAACTTGCAGGATGACAGGCCGAACTGGATGCACAAATGTCTTTTTCGGCCTTATATACTATGTTACTATGTTACATCTGATGCTGCAGTCAATGACTGGCCTTAGCAGTGATATGTCCTCAAATGGCATGTAAACCAGCAGTGACGTGCCATTAAGGCACATGTTACTTGGAGGACAGCTTAGAGGCTAGTCATTAACTGCAGTAGCGCATGTAACCCACCCGTGCAGAAGTTGACAGATGGTGATTGGGGCCGGCAGCCACGGAGCTTGTATGGAGCGGCAGTGAGCAGGTGAGTATGAAATACTCCACAAGTACTGCTGACTGAGTAGCAAATTTAGAGAAAATAAAAGGACAATCCTTTTAATTAGACTTTCAATAATGGCCAATTTTATATAGCCTAGAAGAGTTCTCCAAACGTTAAGGTCTTAATTCTTGATGAGGGAGGTTATTTAGTATGTTATTCTTGCAGGTACTTTTTGGAGAATGATACAGCAGACTGGCTAAGTGTAAATGAAGACACCGGAGTCATCACCACCAAAAATCAGTTAGACAGAGAGTCAGATTATGTGACAAACAGCAAGTATATTGTGAAGGTTCTGGCTGTGGATGATGGTAAGTGCAGCAGGAGGCACATTTGCTGAGGCATAGAAGTGGTATGGTATATAGCTTATGGATAATTTGTCCTCCGGTTAACATGGATGTGCGTGAAAAATGGCCTCAATCAGTTTAATTTGATCGGGGCAGGGGCTTTGTGATTTTAAAATCTTAGATTAAAAATGAATAGTATAAATAAAAGTTAAACTAAAAATTAAAAGTATAAATAAAATTTACATTTTAGGAGGTGGGCTGAATAACCAGGGCATTAGTTGCCTATGGGCAGATTAAATTAAAAATCAGATTACTAGCCCTTTCCGCTCCCTGGGGTCAGTTATGAAGTTATAGACAAGGGTGATGCTGTTTATAGAAGACATCAGCCATTTTTTTCTAATGTAAAATTACATTATTTTGGTTTTGCCCCTTAATATTGCATGACAATTAGATAGTGATTAATGGCAGGTTCTAATATAAATATTTTGTTTTTTAAGGTGAACCCCCAATGACTGGAACAGCCACCCTAATTGTTAACCTGAAGGACATTAATGACAATGTTCCAAAACTGATAAATCCCTACATAACCACTTGCGAGAATGAGGAGGAGATATTTCTCACCACACCCATCATTGACAAAGACCTCAAACCCTACTCTGGACCCTTCTACGTCAATGTCTTAGACAAGGAGCCCGAGAAGAAATCCATCAAACTGGTAGACTATAATGGTAAGGGACCAATTACACAGATACATCTTTACCTCAAGGCCACTTTTAGGGGCTTTTGTCTTTTACTGGGTGAGGATCCTATAGCAGACTTTTATAAATTGAGGGAAACAAATTCATTCCCAATATAGTAAAGTATGTTAAACTAATCTTCCTTTACTGACAAAGTCAAAGGTGACATAGGCAACATCCATGTTATGAGTTTTCATGGGTCGTCTAAACAAAAAAATAATTAAAAATATATACTATATATATATAGCAGTGTTGGTGATGTAGCGGAGCTGAGGCTCTTGCAGAGTTGATGCTGTGGCGTTGCTGAGGCCATGACTGAAAAGGATGTGTGTAGTAGGGCTGAGGTGGTGCCCCTCTACCTGAGCTGAATTGAAATTACATTGCAGTATGAATTAATTGCTGCATGCTGTTACCATGGCAACCCAATACACAAAAGGATTATTGAGCCCAGGAAATGAGCAAGGCAGCACACAATGTTGTATTCAGGACAGGTGAATACCAAATAAGCTCTGTAGTCAGTGGAGTACTTGGCAAAGATGCAAGGTTCCTGACTGCTATAGGGTCTGGCTTTGCTTGTGCATTACTGTCAAAGTGGCAGCCTGCAGTCACCACTAGAAGGGGCTTACAGCAAACTGATTTATACAGCGACTGTTAACTTTAAAGGGGTTGTCTCAGTTCAGCAAATGGCATTTATATGTATGTATATATATATATATATATATATATATATATACGCTACTTGTTTCCAGGGTTACGACCACCCTGTAATCCAGCAGCAGTGGCAGCGCTTGCACTCTATAGAAAAAGCACTGGCCTATGCACACTCCCATGGTTCTGGCCACCAGAGAGACCGGAGCTTTTTCCTGTGTGCTAGAACGGCCACTGCTGCTGGATTAAAGGGTGGTCGTAACAGTGGAAACAAGCCGTGTATAATGTGAAGGAAAAATGAATCAGGCCAGCAGAAGAGGCAATATGGACAATCACAACACAAAGTGCCTTGTATTGACTTTGTCTACATAATAAATGCCACTTTCTGAAGTGAGACAACCCCTTTAATGCTAACCCCCTAGTGGTGGTTTCATTTGACCACAATTATATAATTTATAAATGTCAGAAAAGCAGAGCATCACAGTATCATTCGACCTGCACAATCCAGGACCATAACAATCTAATTTAGGCATTCTACTATTAATCTTGGCTTGGAAGAAATGCAAGAACTTCTATGAGCTCCAGACAGTTTTAAGCCAATTACCCCACTGCGGGTGCGTTGCGTTTTTAAATTATGGTTGCTAGGAGATGTTGTTTGTAAACCTTCAGTTTTTTATCACAAGCATGAAAAACGCATCAAAACGCATTGCACCTGAGCGGAAAAAACTGAACAACTGAACGCAATCGCAGGCAAAACTGAATGGCTTTGCCTGCGAAATCGCACAGTTTTCACTAAACTCATCCGCAACGCATTCAAACCTAATCCGGACACGCTCGTGTGAAAGAGGCCTTATACTGGACACTTTCAACCGGTGTCTTTCAGGAGATGAAAGTATAAATGTTATTACCCCTTCTAATGCCACATTCATGTTTGGGTTTGTCTTTCGAGTTACCTGAAACCTATCAGCAAACTGCTGTTGACTGATCCACTTTCAGAGTCATATATTTAACAGGATGGGTGGTATGTTGACAAATAGACCTGTGGGTATTATCCCCTGGAAGAAGCTAGATTACTTTCACAAATATGGCATTGTCCTTGAGGATTTAGATAAATCAAAACTAGAGTTATAATTATGTCTATATTTTAGATAGGGTAAAATATTCTGACTACCCCCAGAAGTGATCTTTCATAAATAGGGACAGACAGACACTGACATACCTGAATAGCTGGTTTTGAGAAGAATGAGACACACCTACAAGCGTCTTGTCATTCCCCGTAGGCAAAGACCATAAGAAGGACCAAGATAAGGCATGACTTTAGGTAGGAGACCATGTATAGCCTGAAACGTACACTGTTAGAGTTTCGTCTGTTATAGACACCAGCTGCAAATTAGGCCACATTCCAATGTCAGTGAAGCTGAGAAAATACCTAGACATCTAATGTACAGAATCTTGGAAAGCAAGAAACAGAAAGGTTAACCAAAAACCACTGAATTGTTATGTATTGTAAAAAAAAAAAAAATCTTAAAGTGAAGCTCCACCACGGTTGGTAAGTGTAAAATCTAAAAAATAAAGTGCAATACATTGACATCCAAGAAAAGAAACCTACTCCATGAAACATAATGGAGACATGATGGAGGAACAGATTCTGGTGGACCCTGCTTCCATGTATGGTATGAGATGGACCACTGCCAATCAGTATCGTTCGCGTGAAAGAGGCCTTAAACTACCTCCTGAGCTGTAATAGGGAGAAAGCTGCAGCAGAAGGACGCACACCTTGAGCTGCAGCAGAAAAGTCATGCTCCTTGAGCTACCAGCTTGATATAAATCTAGCAGAACAATTGGAGCAATGAATGGGGAGATCTCTGGGATAACCCCTTTAAGTGGTGGAGCATGACTCTTTGTTGCTATTTATGTGCGCTGCCCCCTTAGGCCCTGTACAAGGCATAGCACAGTGTATTAGTTTTCCCTGGACTATTTCTTTAAAACTCTCAGAATTTTATAGCCTCTCAATGTGTCTGTTTCAGATGATATCCTCAAGGTTAAGAAGTTGAAAGATGCTTCTCAAGGAAACCACACTTTACATCTAGAAATCTATGACCTCCAAGGCACAGCATCTCAGGAGACCATCACTGTGTATGTGTGTGATTGCTTAGGTGGCGAGGCCTGTATTGAAAAAATCGCAGACCCACCAACTCTGGGTGGAGGTGCCATTGCACTACTTCTGTTGGTTCCAGTATTATTTATCTGTGAGTAATTGTATTTCTTATGTAAACTATGTCCACAGAAGTCTCAGTTGTTTTTGGACCCTAGACTGCTACACAATGTTTCTCCTGTGGGGGCACTGTAGGAAAACTATACCTAAGAATTAGGAGATGCAATTCTTTACATTGTCATTGGACAGCATGGTGGCTCAGTGGTTAGCACTGGTGCCCGGCAGCGCTGGGCTACCGGGTTTAAATCTGACCACAGACAATATCTAAATGGAGATGTATGTTCTCCCCATGTAGTTTTACCACAGCTGGAGTGCCGGAGGTTAGCCATCACAGACCTAGGGCATTTTAGAAGTTGTAGTTTCACAAATGCTGGACAATTCAGAAATATGATGTTTTTTTTACATTTTTTTGGGGGGGGGGGGCAATTTGAATTTTTAAATAAGTTGAGCACAATCATTACAAGCATCCTAACCTTGATCTGCTGCTGTACTGGGGTTTGCCCACTAGAGCAGTGGTGTTCTTTGCAACTTCTGTTGGTTTGCTCAGTCGTCTTTTCTTTCACACACTTCCCCATTCTATAGCCTATGTAATGGGGGATTTAACATGAGGGCCTTCATGCCTCTTTTTTCTTTTCTTATGAGTTACTTTACCAGACTGGATTCTCTGTTCTTGCAGGGGTGCTGCTGTATCTGCTCTAACACTTATCTTTATTTGCTTTTTTCACATATACAGTACTATGTCTCCTGCTGTGCAAGATAGAAACCAAGAAAGTCATGGTCCCTGTGGAAACTGAGCCTCTGAATTCAATGATTACATACAACGAAGAATCAGAGAAGTTGGATTGCATGGTATGAAGTCATGTTTGCTGTAATTGGTGACCAGAGCTCTGCCATGGAATATGTCCATTATTATGGTTATCCAATTGTCCAAAGCTGGCAATTCTGAAGATGTATGCAGAAATAAATCATAGTTGGCAACTCTACTGGAACATCCAGGAGGCTCCCAGAAAAACGAGAGCCCTCCCCGGACTCCCAGAAGAGCTGACAAGTCTTCCAGGCGCAACACGATGGCTACTTTCTCCTAAAATGCAGACCTCCATGAACTTCAACTGTATGTGCTGTCATACTGTAGTGTTTGTAATTGTATAGCTCTAATTACACAGACTGAGCTGAGGATGTGGCTGCTAGTTATCAGGCAGAAAGGTTCATAGCCACATCCGCTGCTTAGCCAGACCTACCTATCCTAGTGTCACTGTGTCGGGAAAGGACACTTACCATCAATAGTAGTAGTCAGTAAGTGTTCTCTACCAGCCCTAGGACAGACAGGACATGTTGCACAGAACTACACATTCTGTCAGTAGAGGATGGGGCTGCTGGGGCGATAGACAGCTGCATCCTCTGCTCAGCAGAGTCTACTGTACTGTACGCAGCCTCTAAATAATACAGTCATACAAGTACCATGTCATACCGCTATACAAGGGCCAAATGATACCCCCAAAGCATGGCCGATTAGTAACTCTGGACATTAACTGAATAACACCACCATACTTTTAATGAATAATACTTCCACACCAGGACCACATAGTACCACTGCATAGAGACTGAACAATACCACCATACTGTTACTAAATAATACTTTCACACCAGGACCACATAGTACCACTGCACAGTAACTGAATAATATTTCCACACCAAGATCATATAGTACCACTGCATGGTGACTAAATAATACCACCATACTGTTACTGAATAATACTTTTACGCCAGGACCACATAGTACCACTGCATAGTGATTGAACAATACCCCCATACTGAACACTTCCACCATACTGTTACTAAATAATACTTTCACACCAGGACCACATAGTACCACTGCACAGTAACTGAATAATATTTCCACATCAAGATCATATAGTACCACTGCATGGTGACTAAATAATACCACCATACTGTTACTAAATAATACTTTCACACCAGGACCACATAGTACCACTGCACAGTAACTGAATAATATTTCCACACCAAGATCATATAGTACCACTGCATGGTGACTAAATAATACCACCATACTGTTACTGAATAATACTTTCACACCAGGACCACATAGTACCACTGCATAGTGATTGAACAATACCCCCATACTGTTAATGAATAAAGCATCCACATTAGGACCGCATAGTACCAGGGGCGTAGCTTTAGGGGGTTAAGAGGTAGCAGTCGCTACCGGGCCCAGGAGCCTGAGAGAGACCAAAGACACCTATGCCATATAAGAAGACACCAGCGAAGGGGTTAGGTCAATTTGGCATGGGGAAGGGGGGAAGGTGTTGTTTCTATTTAGCCTCAGGTAGCAGGAAGGCTATGTGCTGCCCTGCCAATTGCCACAAAGCACTGAGGGAAGGGGGCCCAGCTAAACTTTTCACCAGGGCCAACGAGCCTTTAGCCACGCCCCTGCATAGTACCACTGCATAGTGACTAAATAATAGCACCATACTGTTACTGAATATCGTAATACCTCCACACCAGGACCACATAGTACCACATAGTGAATGAATAATACAACCACACTGTTCAAAAAATGTTGCCAATGCAAAGATCAATATTAATAAAAATACCACTATAAAGGATTAAATTATACCGACATGCGATGACCACGACCAGTACCAGCACACAGAGGCTGATTAATCTTACTAAACTGTTACTGAATTAAAAACACAGTACAAAGACCAATATTACAAATATACAGTGACAATATGGTACTAGATACCGGTTGTACATAGGCACCACACAGTAATAGTGCCCTATTTTGCTACCACACTTTTATCTATCTAAACTTATTAATTTCATTGTAGGCTACCAATGTATTAAATGGAGCTGGGAACCTGGCTGGTGCCACAACCAATGACCAGGTAATGTACCAAGTCTTTAAAGTAGGACAAGTGCGAGTAGTAGTAGAGCAGGAGCTTTTTTGTTGTTGGGCCACTGTCCCAGTATATACCTAGGGAAATATATATATATAGCATCTTATAAAGCTATTGAGTGACATATAACCATACTTCTACAATGTGTGCCAGGTGGGACCTTAAATATAGGTTTTTGGTAGAATTGCTTTTGCATATGGTGTATGGTATTGCAGCTCAGTTCCATTCACTTTATAGAGCTGAGCTGCAATACCGGGCAAAACCTGTGGTGCTAATTCTGGGAGAAACCTATGAAGTGCCTTCAACCTCCATCAATATCCCACAGCAGCTCAAGACTACAGTGTCTGTATCTGTGGAGGACCTGGCATGCCATTGGTTTCAGTGGGAATTGCGTAATACTTTTTATCACCAGTGGTAGCGCTACAGGGAAATTGAACACTTGCTTCTAGGTTTCTCCACAGATTTAATCTGCTTGCTGGCATTCCCAACAGCAGGACACCCAGGGATCAACTAATTTTAAGGGGGCATGGGATGTCAAAAATGGTCATACAGTACCTTTAAGTTATTTTGTGAGCGTAGAAATCCTAAACACGTTCTAATCTCTTGGGTAGGAGGAGACTGATTCTGCGTTCCACAGATCCAGTACCAAAAGGCTTTCAGTAAGTAGCAGAAGCATGAACTTTTTGCAAAGCGGGGAGGGTTGGAGGGATAAGAGGATTAAGGAAGGGAGGTGATAGATTGCTTCAGTTCAGGTTGTAAGCAGCTTCACAATTTTCAATGAAAACCTCAAATCAGCAAACCTGTAAATTATTCTCATGTCTGCAGAAAAGACTTCACGAATAAATTTACATATTTAGAGGAATAAGGTAGAAATAGACACAGGTAAAAACTGACTAATTGGAATGCAAAAAAAATAGTTTTCAAATTTATTTTTATTTTTATTTTCAACAGACCAGTGAGCTTTACTGAATTTGGGTACCCTAGAGACTTCTCTAGGGTTTACGATAGTGTTGGGGGAGGGGGCTTCGAACACTTTATGGTAATGTTGAGTAAAACATAGAAAATTGATCTGTTTATGCTATCACTGCAACATTGAGAAAAAAAGGAAACAAAAAAAGATCCTCTAAAAACGTTCATCAACTAGAGCTGTGCTTTCTTAGCAGCACACCAGAAGGCATCTGCTTAGCAAACCACTCAGTCTCCATGCTGTTGCGGGGAAATGGGCTGCTACTTGAATTGTACAGATGACCAGTGAGGTTAGGTGGCTGTTTCACAACATGTGACACCACTCAATCTCAGTACTGCTGTGGGGTCTCTCATATGAATGGACCAGAAGACCATGTGCTGTATATCGAGGAAGCTGCTTATGGGTCACCACCAGTAGGTAGCACAACTTATTATGCTCCTGTGGAGTTTCTGGGGTGTCAGTTGAATAGAACAGACCATTTGACTGAGGGAAGTGGGCTTTTTAGCAACCATTACTAGGCAAATGGAATCACTCAATTTCCATCCTGTTGTGGAGATCTATGGGTGTTAACTGAATAAAGCAGACCATATATGTATGTATCGAGGGAGTTCCAGGGGCAAATTTGGCATTTCTGAGGCCCCAAGCAAAGGTAACTGTGGGAACTCCTGTCTCCTCACCAAGATTTGCCTATGATACACCTTATATGCCCCAAAACAGAATGATGCCTCATATGTGTCCCTGATACAGTATAGATGACTTTTATGGGCACCCATCACAAGATGGTGCCCCCTTATGTGCCTTTCAACACAAGATGGTGCCCCCTTATGTGCCTTTCAACAAAATATGGTGCCTCTTTAGTGTCTTCAAAATAAATACTCACCGAGACACATTCCCACAACAAGTGGAGAAGATCACTCACTGCAGATCTGCTACGTTCTGTTGGACAACCAGGCACAGCAGGTGCAATGATGTCACTTCATCATGCCTGGTGGCACCACACCGGCAGTCGAAGGATGAATGGTAGAACCATTTCATTGTATTCAAGCAACTGCTCATGTTCGGGTGTCACTTGATCAGAATAGACTTAATCTACCTGCTATGGCCTATTAATTGAACAGTTAAGGCTACTTTTACACTTGCGCTTTCCCTTTCCACTATTGAGATCCATCATAGGATCTCAATAGCGTGGGAAAACGCTTCCGTTTTATCCCCATTCATTGTCATTGTTGGGAAGCTCAGCCTCTGTTGGTGGTTGACCTTGTCCCAGCCCTGACCATGGGCAACAACGAGGGCAGATACCCGCCACACACCACTGCATGAACCAATCCCTGGGGAGTCGAGAGCCTCCTTTGGCTCCCTCCCCACCACGCCAGAGCCACCATAACCACCAACTCCAAGGACCCCCCACCGCCCGCTTCAGCCGCTATGACAAAAGCCTGCCCTGCCTGGCCAAACCAAAATTCCACCCTTCATCCAGAACTCCTTCTCACTTACAGCAAACTTGCAGCTTCGGGGTGGGTGGTTGGGTAGGGGCTGCTATACTTTTGCTGTTCCCTCAAAATGGCACCTTTTCCCGCTCCAACTCCCCCTTTTAAAACCTCCACCCCTCCCCTGAAATGCCGCCCCCCACATTAACCCTTTATCTGCCTTCCTTCCTATCCCACTCCCTCCAAACCCAGTCATCCTAGGCCTTCCCCTAGGCTTTTCCAGCCCCAGGTCTGGCCCCACTTTCCTTTCCATTTGGTTGCTTCGTCATCGCAGAGAGAATAATGCTGCAAGCAGTGTTTTTCTGTCTGCGATGTGGTGCGGAGCAAGACGGATCCGTCCTGACACACAATGTAAATCAATGGGGACGGATCTGTTTTCTCTGACACAATAGAAAACAGATCCGTCCCCTATTGACTTTCAAAAACGCTGGCGTGAAAGTAGCCTAACTTTTGAGATGTTACCCATTGATTTTCCCTGTGGGTGGTGAAACCCTCTGCATGGCTTACTTTCCCTAAAAGACCTTCTACCTTGCCAAGCATGGGAAGAATTATGATTCCAGAAGGTCAATCTTACGAAAGATGGATAGGGAATGTAGTGCCAGGTCCCTCTGTTACCATTAGTGTTGAGTGAATTGAAGCCAAACAAATTGACTTCGATCCAAATTTCAGGAAAAAATTGATTTGCCATGAAGCCAAATCTCCTTGCGCTTCATGGTAATGAATCAATTTTCTCACCTTATTCATTTCTGCGCGAACAGGCAGATGCGACCATCTTGATTGAAATCTTGCATGCAGTGACCAATAACGTCACCACGCCACCATGCAAGATTTCGCGCGGTGTCTTCAATCAAGATGGCCACAATGGCCTCTACGCAATCAAATGGATATGGTGAGTATTTATTTATGCATTTTTTACCATGATTAACCCCTGAAAGGTCTAAATGGTAGACTCAGATGCTGCAATCAGTGATGAACGCGGCATCTGAGGGGTTCAATGATGAGGGGGCGGTATGATCGCCGTTGGTCATTGCACTCGCCTCATACAAAGAAATGCACTTCATGACAAAGTAATTTCTATGTGGAATTCGATGAAGCAGCCGTATCGATTTTCCATAACGTTGCTCATCTCCAGTTACCATCATTGTAGAGTGGAATGAACCAGCTTGTATGAGAGAGTGCCATCTCAATTCTGCTTTTGGGTCACTAACTTACTCATTATGTTGAGGCTGCAATGCTGCAGCTAAACTTTTTGAGACTGCCATTGTTAGCACATCTGTATGATTTCCTGCGATAGCTGTACTATTCACTGCAATTACCAAGATGCTTGGTAATTACCAAATAACTCACACTGGTAAACAGAATTTTCTCATTCCCTTTTTGATGCAGGCATCAGCATTGGTCAGCCATAATAAGGCAAGAGTGGGTCACTTCGAGAGTATACAGGTAAGTACCCCTAGGGTTTGGGACCTTTATCAATAGATTATCTTTTTCTTCTGATTGTAGTGATCTACAAAAGTCACAATATGTTCTACTCTCATAGAACTATTCATTAAGAATTCAAGAAGGAGCTGTAGCAGGAGCAGGAACTTTTGATCGAGCAAACAGACGGAGACATTCGGTAAGCTAAGAAGACCATACTGGTCTTGTGAAAGGTATATCTGGCTCTGAATCAACAATTTGTCACATAGCCCCTCACTTATCATGTGCCAGTAATGATAGGTTATCAGGAACGAACCAAACATTCTTGATAATTGCCTGATAGTTGAGCAGTTTTGATCATCTACTCTGTGTGGTGAAAAATGATCGCTACTACGATCACTCTTTCCCATACAGATTCATTGTTTGCCGGCAGCAAACAATGATTTTATGTGGCAAATAAAAGATGTGATCACCTGATAAACAAGTATTAGACTGTTCATCGGGTTCAACGAGTGTATGTTCAAACGTTTATGTCAAAAATTTTCCCTGATTCTCTGCCCCTCGTATTATGTGTCAAAAGAGCCTTTGTGCTCCAGATATCACAGCTGGTTGTACAGCGTGCCCCTGAGGAGTAGTGATGAGCGGCAGGTGCCATTCGAAAGAATATTCGTTTCATATTCGTCGAAATCGAATATTCGTCATTATTCTAGTTATCGCGATTAATAATCACGTATTGCGATTTTAACTTAAGGCTACTTTCCTATTGGTTTCATATCTAGAATTATAGCGAAGATGACGAATATGACGAATGTATTCGCCATATTCCTCAAAACGAAGATAACGAAGTATTCTACATCTTCGTTTTAGCAACCTATTCGTCAACTTCGCTAATTCTAGCAATCAAATAGGAAGGTTGACATTCACATGGCCGTTCACATGGCCATATGAGGGCTTATTTTTTGTGGGACAAGTTGTAATTTCCAACGCCATCATTTAATAATGCATACGGTGTAGTGGGAAGCGGGAAAAAAATTCCAAATGGGATGAAATTGCAAAAAAAAAGCAATTTCACCACAGTTTTACGGGTTTTTAAATTACGACGTTTGATTTGCGATAAAACTGACCATTTAGTTGATTTGCGATAAAACTGACCATTTAGTTTTATTCTACAGGTCAGTACGAATCCGGCGATACCCAATATGTATAGCTTTTCTTGCGTCTTTTTTTGTCGCCTTGTTTTGACCGCTATAACGTATTTGTAAATAAGTGTATGGCGTTGTATGGGGGCTTATTTTTTGCGGGGCGATCTTAACTTTTAGTTGATACCATTATGGGGTGTGTAGGACTTTTTGATCGCTTTTTATTTAATTTTTTTGAGGAAATGAAGCGTCCAAAAGCGGCAAATCGGTCATTTGGGCGCTTTTTCCGTTTTCTGTTTACCGTATGGGAAATATATTTTTATACTATGGGCATTTTCACACATTGCGACACCCATGATGTGTATTTTTTTATTTTTTTATTATTTTATTTTAATTTTGGGGAAAGGGGGGTGATTTAAATTTTTAGTTTTTTTTTTATTTATTTATTTATTTATTTATTTTTTTACACTTTTATATAGATCCCATAGGGACCTATATAAATCAGTTACCTGATTGCTTCTATCATAAACTCCAATACACTTGTATTGGAGTTTATGAGCATTTTACTACTTTCCTATGAAGCCCTATTGCTAACAAGGGCTCCATAGGAAATAGTAAGTGATAGCCTTAAGCTGAATGAAAGGCTTAAGGCTATCCCTTACAGCGCTCCGATTCTCCCGATCACCACTAGGGGGAGCCGGAGCACTGCCGAAAGTCTTACTTTCGGTTTTAGCGCGTGCAGATGCCGTGATCAGGATTGATCACGGCATCTGCGGGGTTAAATGATCGCGGTCGGCAGCGCTGCCGACCGCGATCATCAGCTGCGGGGGTCAGCTACAGGAATCAGCCGGACCCCCGCAGCGATGGTGCCCGCAGCGGCCAGGAGCAGGCGCCATCTTCAGGGACTGGACACATGACGTACCCATACGTCATGTGTCCTTAAGGAGATATACTAAAATGTACTGTCGGATTTGAGGAATTACGTTGAAATCGCAATGCGATTAATTCAAGTTATATTAATCGCATTGCGATTTCAACTTAGAGCTGGGTTTATAATGGGTCAGCTTGCTAGAATGAACGAAGTTAACGAATATGGAATAGAGCAGCAGTGCTAAGTTGAATTCGCAATGTGATTCATTTAACTTGAAGTAATTGCATTGCGATTTCAACTTAGCACTGCTAGTGCTATATTCCATATTCGTTAATTCTAGCCTAATATGTAAGATAGAAGTGCTAAGTTGTAATCGCAATGCGATTAATATAACTTGAATTAATCGCATTGCGATTTCAACGTAATTCCTCAAATCCGACAGTACATTTTAGTATATGGAGACGTTCCCATGGTGATGGGGACGCTCCATGAGCACGGAAGTCGGCAGAAGCGGCAACGGGCACTGACTAGAGCAGCCAGGAAGCCAATCCTCAGGACAGGTAAGAACTACTTTTGGGAAGTGGGAAAGAAAAAAATATAACAAAAAAAAAAACAAAAAAAAACGAATATTCGAAATAGCGAATTTATAGCGCTATATTCGAAATATTCGCGAATTAGCGAAGTGCCGATATTCGCTAAAAAAATTCGCTATTCGAATATTCGCGCTCAACACTACTGAGGAGTTGATGCAGAGGATGAGAGTGGTAGTGGCTGCGATGAAGTGTTATGTCACACTATGCTTTCCAGGCAGCTCTCAAAAAAGCGTCTGCTTAGCAAGCCTGTTGTGGGAAACTGAGGGTGCTATTTGAATTGAATAGATGAGATGACCAGTGAGGTTAGGTGGCTTCTTAGCAACATGTACCACCACCAATAGGTAACATCGCTCTATCTCAGTATTGCTGTGGAGATCCAGGTTTGTCACTTAAATACACCAGAAGAGCATGTATATTTAGGCAGCTGCATAGCAATATGTGTCATCACCAGTAGGTAGCACAACTTATGATGCTTCTGTGGTGTTTCTGGAGTGTCATTTGAATAGAACAGACCATTTGACTAAGTGCAGAGGGCTTTTAGCATCCCTAATAGGCATAGGCAAGTGGAACCACTTAATCTCCATCCTGTTGTGGAGATCTGAGACCAGGACCGCCATCAGGGCAGGACAACACACAGCAATTGGCATCCCTAGCTCCATAGTATCGGAGCAGGTGACAGCAGCTGCAGTTCTGAATGGACGAGCCATGACATCAGGGGATGTTTCGTGAGGAAGGCGGGAAATGGCAGATGTGCAAGGCGGCTGAGCTGTGACTGTGCGCAGTATGTGGGAGTCATAAGAACTGGTTAAAGCGAGCTGGGGCCGGGAGGAGAGTTTCTTGTCGCTCAGGAACCTGCTAATGTCTCAGGAGAAGCTGCCGTACTGACTGGAGAGCAGCGTCCTGCTCCACCACATCCCTGAGGTGACCCCCACAGTGTGCAGTGCCCCCCACATCCTTGAGGGGACCCCCACAACATGCAGTGACCCCCACAACATTTATCAACAGAATATTTTTTCTTCTAATTGTAGGGATCTGCAAAAAGTCACATTATTTTCTATTCTCATAGAACTACTCATTAAGAATTCAAGAAGAAGCTGAAGGAGGAATTGGATCTTTTAATCGAGCAAACAGACGCAGACATTCGGTAAGCTAAGGAGACCATACTGGTCTTGTAAAAGGTATATCTGGCTCTGAATCAACAATTTGTCACTTAGCCCCTCACTTATCATGAGCCAATAAAGGCCGTGAGCTGATGTTCAGAACCAAAGATTACAATAATTGCCTGATCATTGAGCAGATTTGATCATCTCCTCTGAATGGGCATAGACGATCACTACTGTAATCGCTCTTTCCCATACAGAATCATGCCGACCATTTGCCAACCATATACCTTAGGGTCCATTCACACGTCCGGAAATGGGTCCGCATCCCAATTCTCCGGAACGGGTGCGGACCCATTCATGCTTTATGGGGCAGGACGTGAAGCGAAGAGCACACTATGTGCTCTTCGCTTCCCCATTTATGGAACGCGGCCCCGAATTTCCGGTCCGCGGCTCCGCAAAAGAATGAACATTTCCTATTGTTGTCCACAGCTGCGGACAAGAATAGGCATTTCTATGGGGGGTGCCGGCCGGGTGTGTTGTGGATCCGTAACACACCACGGACGTGTGAATGGACCCTTACTGGTACTTACGACCAAATAACATACAATATATAACATTACCTAACAATATGCTATACAAATAAACAATTTACAGATATCCCCGGGTCTGGGGTACTGTAGGTGCGTCAGCTATCTTTGCCCCTTTATAGTAACAGTCTTACCAAAGTTTATAAAAAAAAAAAAATTTGTGGCACTGAGCTTTTATAACAGAAATGAGGCCAATACAGCTGGCATGCTTTTTACTATGCTCCCTACTTTAGCAAATTCACTATTGATCATGGATCTGGAGTAGACTGGTAGAACATCATTTACTAGAAATCTCCCCATCTCATTATTTTCTTATGCACTCACAACACGTAATATTTTTTAATCTGCAGACACTGGTATTTAATTGATACACTTGAGACACCTGAAGTGAAACATCAATTGTAACCATTAAAAATCATCAAGGATAATGATTTAACCCACCGAAAACATCCCAACTGGATACAACAAATGCATTTATTTAGCAAAATAGCAAAACTAGAGGCAAATAAGACAAGACTTGAGTTTCTCTTATATATGCAAACCTATATTAAGGAGATAGTTGTGCCATAGGGACACCTGCCACTGGGTTGGGTTTCCCTTGGCAGATCCTTCAACACACTTACAAAAGTCATTGAGCGGTTACTAAATAAAGCCACCTCTAAATGTGTCAAATGTTTTCAGAGCTATCACATTGGGAAGAGACAAAACTACGTTGAAAGACTCAACTCCTTAAGAATCCAGGTAGGTTTCTTAAAATCCTATTGCCTTCATTGGCAGGTGCAAACAAGTCAGGACAAAGTCCTGACCATACAAGTTCAGCTTGTTAAGAGATATTCATTGTCTCTGAAATACTAGATGGTCTGCATTGTTGTACCTTTATTTGAGGGGCAATAGTTATCCCTTTGGGGCGCGGGGGTCATTGTTTTAAATTTGACCATAGACAGTTCTACAAGTTCTTTGATGAGCACATGGGAAATGAAGGCTTTTCCACAATGCAGAGGCGTGTCAGTGAATACCAGTAGATTTTGTTATATTATGTGCAGTGCATATTAATAGTACGTTTTTTTCAGCAGGCAAATGGTGGACATTCTTATAATTCCAATTCTTTGCAAAGACAATATTCCAGGACCCTGGAGACAGCACTAGTAAAGGTATAACATCCCCAAGTTACAAGAATACCGAGATGGCAGGGTGAACACAATACGCAGAATGGTCTTTGCACTATGTACCCTTATTTGTGGGGCAATAGTTATCCCTTTGGGGCACTAGGGGCATTGGTTTGAATTCAATCATAGACAATTCTGCAGTGAGGGAGAGTTAAAAAATGATGAGTAACAGCAAATGGGGAGCTTTTCTACAGTGCAAAGGTGGGTGAGTGAATATCAGTAGATTTTGTCATATTATGTTCAGCATATATTAATAGTATAATTGTATTTTTCAACAGGAAAATGGTGGAAATCATTCTAATTATAATTCTCTGCAAAGGAACTATTCCAGGACTATGGAAACAGCATTAACAGAGGTAAAATATTCCCAAAATACAAGTTATAAGACTACAGCGACTGCATGGTGGACACAAGTGGCAGAGGCAGGGCAGCTTTAAAGGGGTTGTCCGGGTTCAGAGATGAACCCAGACATACTCCCATTTTCACCCAGACAGGCACTCTGATATGAGCATGAAATGCTCTGATCCGCTTCTTTGCCTTGCGCTGTATCGCGCAGGGCAAAGGGTTTTTTAGGAGATCCGGTGACGTACTGGTCTCTCCATGGGTAAAGCTCGGAAGAGGCTTCTGTCTAGCATTGAGCCCAGTGATGTCACCAACACTAATGGGTGGGCTTTAGCGCTGCCCTAGCCTGTAAAAAGGCTAGGGCAGTGCTAAAGCCCGCCCCCATCAGTGTCAGTGGCTTAACCGGCAACACTATTAGGCGTAAGCCTCCTCCAAGCAATTGTAAAAATTAGAGATGAGTGAAATTTAAAAAATTCGATTCAGCCGGTTTGACGAATTTTCAGAAAAAAATCGGTTTGATCTGAATTTATTTGTAGCGAATCGCGTAAAAAAAACTTCTATTTACTGGCTGCAGAGAGCCTTTATAATGGTGTAGAACACTGTGCCTTGCAGTAACAGGCATAGGGAGTCTGCTGTGGTAGTGAAACAATACTGTGAGTCAGTATGACATGTAGATAACAGGCGTAGCTCTTAGCATCACTGCACACTTCACTTATTTGGGCAGTTACGGGGCCAATTGGCTGAAGTGCATGCAAAGTTCCCTGGCCATTTTTAGGATGTCTTGCAGATGGGTGGAAGACTTCAGGAACCTCTTGACAACCAGATTAAACATGTGTGCCATGCAGGGCGCATGGCTCAGCCCTCCTTAACTCAGCGCTGACACCATGTTCTTCCTGTTGTTGGTCACCATGGTTCCGATTTTGAGTTGTCGCGGAGAAAGCCAGGATTCGATTTCTTGATGAAGGGCACGGAGCAGTTCCTGCCCTGTGTGAATCCGTTCATCCAGGCAAATGAGGTGCAGAACAGCGTGACACTGCCATGCCCTGCACATGTAGTATGCTGGTAGGGCACTGTGAATTGTCCCTACAGTGGAGGCTGAAGACACGGCAGAGGATGAGGAGGCAGAGGCGGACATTGTCGCAAGACCAACGGTGTGAGAACACGGAGGCAGAAGCGGTGTCACTTGGACTAGTTGCTAGTGTGGCTGTGATGGAACCACATTCACCCAGTGGGCCGTAAAGGACAAGTATTGTCCCTGACCGTAGTTATAACTCCACATGTCGGTGCTAAAGTGCACTTTGGCAGACACCAACAGGCTCAAGGACTGGCCCACCTTCTGTTCTACATACGTGTGCAAGGCTGGTACTGCCTTTTTGGCAAAGAAATTATGTCATGGGACTCTCCACCTCGGCTCGGCACAATCCATCAGTTCCCTGAAAGGTGCAGAGTCCACCACTTGGAAGGGGAGGGACTGCAGTACCAGCAACTTGCTCAGAAGCACCTTCAACTTCTGCGCCGTTGGATGAGTGCACGCATACTGTTGTCTCTT
Source organism: Bufotes viridis (assembly GCA_033119425.1). NCBI lineage: Eukaryota > Metazoa > Chordata > Amphibia > Anura > Bufonidae > Bufotes > Bufotes viridis. Next base: position 83,497,062 of record CM065594.1, on the reverse strand, counting down.
GGCAATCGCTTCAGTGATCGATTGCTAACGGAATGACTGATGAGGAGGAGGAGCATCAGGGCCAGCAGATGATGGGAGGGATAGACAGCTCCCTTCTGCTGAGGTGGTGGAGCCTTGACTGCCTGAAATCGGGTGCGTGCCACTGGGTGATGCAGAGGTTGCTGCTGCATGCTGGACAACCACATCGGAGCCACTGTTCTCCCAGGCCACTTTATGGTAACGCTGCATATGTTGATACAGGGCCGTGGTGCCAACATTGGCACCCAGGCCACGCTTCACCTTCTTCCTACAGATTCTACAAACTGCACCGCTGAAGGAAAATAATATATATTTTTTTGCCACTAATACACGCCATAAAGGGCGTAAGAACATATAACTGCACTGCTGAACGGCAAATAGGCCCTTATTTTTTCCCTTCTTCACCTTCTGTCAACAGATTCTACAAATGGCCATGTTCACCTCCTCCAGTGGTTTAACAAAAAACTGCCACACCGATGAGTAGGTGACTTTACCACCAACACTCGGCACTAACTGACTGCTACCGCTGCTTTTTCCGTGAACCCATGCACCACTACTTTCTCGGCAGGTAGGCTCCTGTGAAGCCAGGCTACCCCAGGCACGTTTGGCTCCCGACCTCCCACTGCTGCCCTCTTGATGACTCCAGACCACGCTAGCGATTTGCTGGCTCCGCCGCTGCCTCACGGACAAGCTGCCCCCTCTTCTCCCGATGATGATGACGCCCCTAATTTACCCGGCTCCCAAGTGCGATCACTCAGCTACATCCTCATCATCGAGTACGTACTGTCTGCACATCACTGATGTCCTCCTCAAAGGTCTCTGGGTCAGTAACCTGACCGCTTGCAATACCAGCTCCCACACCACTCTCCTCATCACTACTTGCCTGCCTACCGGAGGAAGTGGCGGGTGTCTACTCCACATCTTGGCTGGCCAGTAGCTCTGGGTTGCTGGTCAAGACACGACCCCTAGATGACACCGGGAGCTCAGGCCTCTCGCTGTGACTCCTGCTGCCACGCTCCCTAACTCTGCTGCGACCTGTGCCTGCGTCAGAAACATTTAGGCCTCTGCCACTCCCCTGTGAAGGGCCTGGCACTTCTCTGTCTGACATACTGTTAGATCAAATAAAAAAAAAAAAAGGAAATTAAAACATCACAAAAAAGTCTGTAACTTTCTCACTTCACCACACAATGCCTAATAAGCCCTTTTTTCCCACTAATACATGCCAAAGAAGGCTTTAGATCGTATAAATGCACCGCTGAATGGCAAATACGCCATTACTTTTTTCCACTTATACACGCAACAAAATGCTTCAGAACATATACCTGCACCGCAGAACGACAAATTATATAGATTTTTTGCCACTAATACACGCCAAAAAGGGCTTTAGAACATATAACTGCACCCCTGAACGGCAAATAGACCCTTACTTTTTTCCACTTATACATGCCACAAAAGGCTTTAGAACATATAACTGCACCGCTAAACGGCAAATAATATATATTGTTTTTGCCACTAATGCACGCCAAAAAACGCTTTAGAACATATAACTGCATTGCTGAACGGCAAAGATAAATTTTTTTGCCACTAATACACAACAAAAAGGGCTGTAATTTTCGCACTTCACCACACAACGGCAAATACTATTTTTTGTGCCACTAATACACGCAAAATATGTTTTGGAACATATCACTGCACCGCTGAACAGCAAATAATATATATTTTGTTGCCACTAATACACGCCAAGAAGGGCTTTAGAACATATAACTGCACCGCTGAACGGCAAATAATATATATTTTTTGCCACTAATGCACGCCATAAAGGGCTTTGGAACATATAACTGCACCACTGAACGGCAAATATATATTTTTTTGCCCCTAATATACGCCAAAAAGGGCTGTAATTTTCTCACATTACCACACAAAAGCAAATACGTTTTTTTTTGCCACTAATACATGCCAAAAAGGGCTTTAGAACATATAACTGCACTGCTGAACGGCAAATAATATTTTTTTGCCACTAATACACACCAAAAAGGGCTTTCATTTTCTCACTTCACCACACAACGGCTAATAAGTCTTTTTTCCCCTCTAATACAAGCCTGAGGAAGGAGCGGCCGAGCGAGAGTACTCCTCTCAGTGCGCCTGCGTCGACTGAAGAACGGTATGGCGCAGGCGCGAGATTTTAAACAGAGACAGGGCCAGCTGGAGGAGAGCGCTCGCTGGCCCTGTCAATCAACCACAGGAGGGGCGTTTTTTTGCAAGCGGGATGCAGCGGCTACCAGCAAGTAAACGCCCTACTTGCTGGTAGCAAGGTAATTTGCATAATATAAAATAACATTTTATAGCAAAATTAACCTGCTAAAACGGTTAGCAAGAATATGTTTAGAATAATCGCCCTATAAGCTTTTTAGTGAGGGAAAAAAAAAAAATGCTTTTGGGGGGTGACAGAAGCCCTTTAAGTTTAAGATCTTATCATTTGTATTCAGCATCATAATCCTTGGGAAGTAGAGCAGAGAGGAGGATGAGGCAGCTCTTTACCTCAGTGTTGTGAAATAACTTGTCCTGCTGTGTGATTAGGACAGGTTTTGTGTGTACTAACAGGTTTTGTGTGTACTGGCCATTTAGTTTCTCCAAATGATTGTTCCCTAGACAAAACAAGCCATTTTAACTAATGAAAGTTATTTGGCAATATATTTATAACAACGTAATATTTAAGTATTTTCTTTTCTTAATTTCTGGATGATCCCTTTAAGGGGACATAACTACAGTAAGGGGGCACAAAGGGGATCCACTCATGAAATTCACTGGGCTCACTAATGTATTAAAATGACCCGGAGCAAAGGGCTTCTTTTTCAAGAACAGTATATGGGTCTCTTGCTCCCAACAATAGATCATGCAATACCTTTTTACATTCCTTTAAGAATCCACCAGTCCAGTCCGCCAGTAATGGTGAGTTATTGTATGAAATTCATTAGCTCCTTTACTTGCAATCTAACAGTATTTGCAAACCAGGTTCTGTCTTGAAGGGTTTGGAAATTCTGAGCAGTGGAAATTTCTTTAGGTAGTATGTAGGATACATTGAACACATAAGGCTATGTTTCAATTAGCAATGGAAATCAGTGTTCAACCTGCTGCAGAATCAGTTCATGGTACTGGTATGGGGTAGTATGATGACATGTGGTGCCAAATGGCTCCAAAATGGTAGTCCTTCTGCTGGTTCCACATATTGACATATGTTCACATGTGTTCAAGTATATGTTCACATCTAAGAGGGCGACAAAGAGATGTGAACTCAAGGACTGTAGACTGAACTCTAAATTTAGACTGAATACTTGCTCATACCTATCATATTTTTTTACATTTCATTATTTTGTCTTATTTTCATCTTTTTAACCCTTACCATATACTGTTAGAGATGAGCGAATCGAAGTTGACAAAGTGAAATTCAATCTGAATTTCAGGAAAAATTCGATACGCACCCAATCCGAATTTACTCATGCTTCGTGGTAACAAATCAAATTTTTTCCGAAAATGGCGCCTGCACGTGTTAAGACATGGGGCAAGGAACTCTGGAAACGAGGGGTCGCCCACAATGCCATGCATGTAGCCAATCAACAACCAGCCCTGTGATGTCACAGCCCTATAAATAGCCTCAGCCACCCTGGATTCAGCCATTTTCCAGTGTACTTAGAGCAGGGAGAGACGTCAGCAGGCGCTAGGGACAGTGCTAGGAAAGACTTTAAAACTTTTATTTTGCTGAATAGAATTTCAGGGAAAGGGTAAGGAGGAAACATTCCATAGTATTGAAGCAGAACAGGGTTCAGTAGGGGAGTTTACAGCCTGGGTAATAGGAACAATCCTATTACACCTTGCTGCGCTGACTGGGGACCCAAATTGTCGGTGTTCGGGCATTTAATTAAGCTTGTTGAAAAGCTGCAGGGCAGCCAATTAACAAGCTTTTAAGCTGTGTGCATTTAGAAGCCATCACAGCCATGCCTACTGTGATTGGCTGGTGCATCATGTCATCCAGCCTCTATATAAGCTGGATTATGTGTAGCACTGCCCATCATCTCTGAGTAGTGCAGGGATAGGAAGCAGGCAGCTGAAGTGAGGGAGAGTGTTAGGAATCTCATCTGGCTGTTAATTCTGTGGGTGACCTACAGCGTTTTTTTTGGGTGGGTGCAATGCAACATCTTTGTACCCCTAACGCACAAATATAATAGTTAATCCGTCTGCAAGTTTGGTGGGTGACATACTGTATACACATTTTTTGTATGAAGTACACCTGCACTGCATATGTGACAGGAAAATTAATATAGTTAATCCATCTGTTAGTTCGGTGGGTGACATATACCCATTTTTTGCGTGAAGTACACCTGCACTACATACGTGACAGGGAAATAAATATAGGTAATCCGTCTGTTAGTTAGGTGAACGACATATACCCATTTTTGTGTGAAGTACACCTGCACTGCATACATGACAGGGAAATTAATATAGTTAATCCATCTGTTAGTTCGGTGGGCGACATATACCTATTTATTGTGTGAAGTACGCCTGCACTGCATACGTGCCAGGGAAAATAATATAGTTAATCCATCTGTGAGTTCAGTGGGCTACATATACCCATTTTGTGTGTGAAGTACACCTGCACTGCATGCGTGCCAGGGAAAATAACATATTTAATCCATCTGTTAGTTCGGTGGGCGACATATACCCATTTATTGTGTGAAGTACACCTGTACTGCATACGTGATAGGGAAAATAATATAGTTAATCCGTCTGTTATTTAGGTGGGCGACATATACTCATTTATTGTGTGAATTACACCTCCACTGCACACGTTACAAGGAAAATAATGTAGTTAATCTGTCTGTTAGTTCAGTGGGTGACCTCAAAGAATGAGGAGAGCATTAAATAAGGGACGTGACCATTGTCGTGGTGCTGCTGGTGTTGATGGAGCTCCTGTTGCAGTAAGAGGACATGGTCGATCTGTGCCAGCTACACGTCCAAATGAAATACCTTACTCAGGTGCACGTAGGTGTCAGCGTTATTTTGTACGTGTCAGCGTTATTTTGTAGGCCCGAATAACGGTGTACAAATGGTGAGGTCAGAACAAGTAGAGGCGGTAGTAGATTGGGTGGCTGACAGTTCCTCCAGTTCCTTCACATTGTCTCCCACCCGGTCCCCTGCTGAAAGCACAGAGTTAGCACCTGCAGCCCATGGGCATCTGTCTTTCATCTCACCCCCTTGCAACTCAGCCAAGCAGTCTGAGCACCAAGTCATGCAGCTGTCTTTTATGATTTTTGATGACTCTGCTGGCAGAGTTTCCGTGGGCCATCCACATAGCCCTGCCCCAGAAATGGAAGAGATTGAGTTCACCGATACCCAACCACTTATGTTTCAGAATGTGGACATGGGAGGACCACCGGGCCAACGGCTGTGGCTTTCTGCAGTGTGCAGACTGGCAAGGAGGGCAGTGGTGAAGAGTGGGTGGAAGATGATGTGGATGATGAGGTCCTAGACCCCACTTGGAATCAAGGTCATGCGAGTAACGTGTGCAGTTTGGAGGATGAGGTGGTGGTCACACAGCGCCAGCTGCACAGCAAAAGAGGGAGCAGGGTGCAAAAGCAGAGCGGCCCAGGGAGTCACACCAAAGCCAGCCCTAAGGAGTTCCCTGGCGTGGCAGTTCTTCAGACAATGTGTTGATGACAAGACACGAGTGGTTTGCTCGCTGTGCAATTAGAGCCTGAAGCGAGGCATCTAAATGCAAAGCACGAGCTGCAGTGGAGTAAACACCTCAAAAGCCATGAAAGATTTCAGGCTCCCCCTGCTCTTCTGCAGCAGTCTCGGCCTCCTCCTCCCCCTCTGTAGTGACAGTGCCACCTGCCACCCCACAAACAGAGGATGTGGCAGCAACGCCACCACCTCCGTCACCAAGCATCTCCACAATGTCCCATGGAAGTGATAAGCTGTTCATCTCCCAAACACTGGAGAGAAAGAGGAAGTACCCACGCGCGATCCCAGGCCCTTTAAAAACCTTATGGCGGTGGCTGTTCCACAGTACATGATTCCCAGCTGCCACTACTTTTCCAGGCAAGCCATCCCTGCCCTGCAAGACCAAGTGGTGGAAAAAATTAGGTGTGCACTGCACAACGCCATCTGTGGCAAGGTACACATAACCACTGATATGTGGAGCAGTAAGCATGGGCAGGGACTGTATAGCTCCCTAACTGCACACTGGGTAAATGCAGAGGTGGATAGCAGTTTGGCGCATATCCTTCCACCACCGAGGATTACAGGATGTTTCTCTTTGCCTTCTGTTGCCTACTCCTCCTACTGCGCTTCCTCTTCTACCGCCTCGTCATCCGTTCAGCGTAACACCTTAACCACCAACTTCAGAACAGCCAGGGGGAAACGACAGCAGGCTGTTTTGAGACATCTCTTTGGGGGGAAAAATCCCACACCGTGCAGGAGCTGTGGACAGGCATGGAACAACAAGCCGATGAGTGGTTGGCGCCACTGAGCCTCAAACCCGGCCTGGTGGTGTGCAATAATGGGAGAAATCTTGTAGTAGCTCTGGGCCTAGCCGGTTTAATACACATCCCTTGCCTGGCACATGTGCTGAATTTGGTGGTTCCTGAAAAATTACCCCGATATGTCAGAGCTGGTGCAGAAAGTGCGGACCATCTCTGTTTGCTTTCAACGTTCTCACCTGCTGGCGCTCGCTTGTCTGCGCTGCAACTTAACTTCGTCCTTCCCACTCACCACCTCATATGCGACGTGCCCATAAAGTGGAACTCCACCTTTCCCATGCTGTGAGCAGCAGCAGGCGAAAGTGGCATTTCAGCTGCAGCACGAATGGGTCAGTTGCTCTGCGGAACAGCACCACTTCACCACCAATGAGTTGGCCTCCATGCGGGACGTGTGTGCCGTGTTGCGCTGTTTCGAGTACTCCACCAATATGGCCAGTACCGATGACGCCGTCTTCAGCGTTACTATCTCACTTCTATGTCTCCTTGAAAATGTTGGCACCATGGCCCTCCATCAACATATGTAGTGTCACCATAAAGTGGCCTGGGAGAACCGTGGTTCTGATGTGGTGGTCCAGCCTGCTGCAGAAACTGCTGCATCACCCAGTGACACGCACCCGATTTCAGGCAGTCAAGGCTCCACCACCTCAGCAGAAGGGAGCTGTCTGTCCTTCCCATCATCTGCTGGTCCTGATGCTCCTGCTCCTACTGTTAGTCAGTCATTCCGTCAACAATCGATCACCGAAGTGATTGCCAAGAGACAACAGTATGCGTGCACTCATCCAACAGCGCAGAAGCTGAATGTGCTCCTGGCCAAGTTGCTGGTGCTGCAGTCCCTCCCTTTCCAAGTGGTTGACTGATGGCTTATGTCGAGCCAAGGTGGAGAGTACCAAGCCGTCATCTCTTTGTCAAAAAGGAAGTACCAGCCCTGCACAAGTATGTAGAACATTAGGTGGGCCAGTCCTTGAGCCTGCCATTGTCTGCCAAAGACACGGCAGCGCCGACGTGTTGAGCTGTAACTATGGTCAGGGACAATACATGTCCTTTACGGCCCACTGGGTGAATGTGGTTCCTGCACACCCACACCAGCAACTTGGCCAGGTGACGCCGCTTCCACCTCCATGTTCTCACGCCGTTGATCCTGCGACAATATCCGCCTCTGTCTCCTCATCCTCCACCATGTTCTCAGCCTCCACTGCAGGGTCAATTCACAGTGTCCCACCAGCATACCACATGTGCAGGGCACAGCGGTGCCACGCTGTTCTGCGCCTCGTTTGCCTGGGCGAACGGAGTAACATAGGGGAGGAACTGCTCTGTGTCCTTTATCAAGAAATTATATCATGGTTTTCTCCGCGACAACTCTAAATCGGAACCATGGTGACCGACAACAGGAAGAACATGGTGTCACCGCTGCATCAACGAGGGCTGAGCCATGTGCCCTGCATGGCACACGTGTTCAATCTGGTTGTCAAGCGGTTCCTGAAGTCTTCCACCCATCTGCAAGACATCCTAAAAATGTCCAGGAAACTTTAGCCACTCGTACAACACAGAGCACACCCTCCTTCAGCTGCAGCCGCAGAACGGCATCCCCCAACATAGGCTGATATGCAGCATTTCCACCCATTTGAATTCCACCCTCCATATGTTGGACCGACTATACGAACAGAGAAAGGCCATAAACAATTTCTTGATGATCCAAGCAGACAGGAGTACTCCCCTTTGTAACTTTGATGTCAGCCAGTGGCAGCTCATGCGTGACACCTGCCGTTTGCTCAGGCCCTTTGAAAAGGCCATGTTATTTGTCAGTCACCAAGACTACGGGATGAACAACATCATACCACTGCTTCATGTCCTGGAACAGATGCTGGTAATTCTGGCTGGTCAGGGGATTGGAGATGTGGCGCCTAGATCTCGCAGCCACATGAGCCCTGTGGGGGCTGAACTAGAGGAGGAGGAGGACATTGGAGCACAAGCAATGTGTAGCGAAATGGGTGGTTGCAGAAGACACGGCAGAGTACCCAGACACACCGTGGCAGTATGCAGTGGAGATGGAGGCAGGGAGTCCTTCCGAGTCACTTACACAAATGGCTCAATGCATGCTCCCTTGCTTGCGTAGTGAAAGCCAAATTGTCAGCATTCGGCAGAGGGATGACTTCTGGCTCTCCACCTTGTTGGACAATCACTACCAGTCCAAAATGGGGGCCTTTTTTTACACCAACTGAGAGGAAGGACAAACTGAACTACTATAGAGACATCCTATGTAGTCAGTTGGCCGCTGCCTATCTGCGCCATCCTACATCCACTTGCAGGTATGACCAGGGGTCCCTCTGCGCTCATGTTCCTCTACCATGGCTGCTGTGGCAGGGTTGGAGGGTAGGAGCAGTTCCAGCTCGATCAGCAGCAATTAGAGTCACTGATAAGCAGCTTTCTTTCTTTACCCGACTATTGAAGAAACTACTCACCAGCAGCAGCTAGACCTGGAGCAGGACCTGAAGCAGTAGGTAGTGGCATACTTGGACAGTAACCTGCCACCCCACATTGAAGATCTGCTGGACTACTGGGCAGCGAAACTGGATTTGTGGCCGCAACTGGCAGAGTTTGCCCTGGAAAAGCTGTCCTGCCGGCCAGTAATGTGGCATCAGAGCGGGTGTTTATTGTGGCGGGGGCCATAGTTACCCCAAGAAGAACTTACCTGTCCACTCAAAATGGGGAAATACTGACCTTTGTCAAGATGAATCAGGCGTGGATCAGCCAGGATTTCCACCCACTAATTCCTGATGCATCAGATTAGATCATCCATGGTGTCACATCAACACTTTGACAAAAGAGACTGGTTTCTTCTGGCTACCTGCCTCAGTTACAATTCTGATTCTGCCACCCGCCTGATGCCACACATCTGATGCCAAGTGCTCCATCTTTCACACACCATCTTCAGCTGGTACTGGTATTGCCACACACCTCCCCACTCTGTCACCGGGTCACTCTGTGGTCTCCTGATGCTGCTGCCACCTCCATACTATGTCACCTTGCCACTCCGTGTTCTCCTGATGCTGCTGCCACCTCCACACTATGTCACCTTGCCACTCTGGGGTCTCCTGATGCTGCTGCCACCTCCACACTATGTCAACTTGCCAATCTGGGGTCTCCTGATGCTGCTGCCACCTCCACACTATGTCACCTTCCCACTTAGTGGTCTCCTGATGCTTCTGCCACCTCTACACTATGTCACCTTGTCACTCTGTGGTCTTATGATGCTGCTGCCACCTCCACACTATGTCACCTTGCCACTCTTTGGTCTCCTGATGCTGCTGCTACCACCTCCACACTGTCATTGTGCCACCCTGTGGCCTCCTCCTGATGCTGCTGCCACCTCCACACTCTGTCATTGTGACACTCTGTGGCCTTCTAATGCTGCTGCCACTTCCACACTGTCATTGTGCCACTCTCTGGCCTCCTGTCATGGCTGTGTCATGGTCATGTTATTGTTCGCTTGTTGCCTGGGCAACGTGTTGTTTCCAGCATGTGTTTACACTTCCCCTTTAAGGTTTGTTTCCCTTCCCTGTCTGGTGTGTGTGGGGTTAACTACACAGCTGGGTGTGGTCACTAGGTGCTTATATTGCCTGTGGCTTGTAGCAGAAGTTTAGTTGTACTCCAGCTTTGGTATGTGCTGGTGTTATGCTCCTGTCCTGGAGATTCCATCTGTCCAATGTGAGGGCCACCTAGTTTGACATCAATGTCTCTCCTATGTTTTCCTGTTGTTGTTATGTCCTTTACCCTTCCTTACATGTCTCTTTGTATGGTGTGGGTGTTGTTTGGGGTTTTGTTGTATGTCTAGTTGTTGTTACATGTCTGGTCTGTTGGTGTTTGTAGTCCAGCATGTTTGCTAGACATTCCCCTGTTTGTCTGTGCCTTCGGTGAGAGGGCTCCTGGGTCCTGCAGAGGGGGAACAATAAAAAAAGTTAAAGATCAGCGTCAGCGCAAGCAAGTCTTCCTAAACTGCTGCCAGCACGCCTGAACCACCAACTCGGAAACAGGCAGCAAGCCATCAAACAGCAAGGAGAGACCGCACTGAACACTGCGTCCACACTCAGACGCAGTTCACACCAGGTCGCTACCAGCAAGCATCCCCCAACCAGCGAACACCAAAGCCAGTACAACAAAGGAATGCAGCCAGCCACCACAACACCAGCGACCAGAACCACCGAGAAATGGACGAGGGGAGATTCAAACACAAGTAACGGTTCTCACAACAACGGCAACCACTGTACAGGGTAGAGGACCCACACACCAGACAGGGAAGGGAAACAAACATTAAAGGGGAAGTGTAAACACATGCTGCAAACAACATGTTAACCCAGGCAACAAGCATGCATGGCTAACGTGTCACAGCGAAAACAACAACACGACAGTGAAACAGCCGTGACACCTCCTCCTGATGCTGCTGCCACCTCCAGACTTTGTCATTGGGCCACTCTGTGGTCTCCTTATGCTACTTCCACCTCACCACTATGTCATAGGGCCACTCTGTGGACTTCTCATGCTGTTCCCCACTTCATGACTTGGCCACTATTTTGCTTTTCGGCCTGGCTGACATCATTTATTTGACCCTTCTTCTGATCTGTCAGAAGGAATAAAAAATGAGATGCTGTCTATGTAACAGCTGTAATGCCTGCATGACATGGTCCCTATTTTGCATCACAATCGGCTTATGATTTGTTTCAGTCCAATTACCGTATATGCGCTGGCTTCCTCCTCGTTCTATATTGTGTTAAGCATATATATGAAAAGAACACTTGATGCAGATAGTATTGTTCCGTATCCTACCTGTGTGAAGCAGCGCTGCTGAAGACGGCGTTCCAGGACTCCAGCGTCCCTTTGACCCAGCGATCCAGGAAAGAACGATATACTAATCCCACAGGTAGGATACGGAACAATACTATCTGCATCAAGTGTTCTTTTCATATATATGCTTAACACAATATAGAACGAGGAGGAAGCCAGCGCATATACGGTAATTGGACTGAAAGAAGTTGTTTTACTTTATTTAAGCTGAAGTTACAGAGGGATCAGCAAACCGTAGTTTGCAGCGGCACTGTGTGGAACCTCCTAATCACTCACAGGTATCAATACTCCCACTAGATGAGGTAGCGCAGGAGTGCTATTATAGTGTTACATAACGGCTTAAGATTTGGTAGCCAAAAGCAGGAGCGGGTAAAAAACACAGAAGACATGCAAATATTCCATTCACGTGTCATCTCTGTTTTGGATCCACTCCTGTTTTATTTGGCTTTAGCAATACTGATGGATTACTGACCAAATGCTGACCGAGTGAAGGCGGATGCTCCACAGACAGGATCTGTTTTTTGGTGGTTATTGTTCTGACGGATTAGAGGAAAGGCAAAATAATCAACACAAACCTACTGCTGACACCCTCTACTCTCTGTCGGGGGGTGGGGGGTGGCTCTACTTGTATAAGCGTTTAATAAAACAGGTTCTGTAGACATCTATGTTGAATCAGCTGCCGACGGTGTAAAAGGAGTGCGATTCTTCTTGATGCTAACATTGACCTGTAAGGCTGAGTTCACAATTGAGTTATTTGGTCAGTTTTGGCCCCGGTAACAGCCCAAATAAGTAAAGTGTGCAGAGATTCTAAGAGCGATATCTGTCATCTGCATGTCATAATGACTCACAGTATTGTTTCACTACCACAGCAGACTCCCTATTCATGTTACTGAAGGCACAGTGTTCTACACCACTATAAAGGCTCTCTGTAGCCAGGAAATAGCCGATTTTTAACGCGATTCGCCATGAATAAATGCGTATCGAACCAAATTTTTTCAAAAAATTCGGCGAACTGGCCGAATCGAATTTGAGAAATTCGCTCATCTCTACTAACTGTAATACATTAATAAAATAGTAAGGGGCTGTCATTTTTATACATTTGAATTCTCTGACACGGTGAAAGATTCCCCAAGTTATGAAAATTTCTGAGTGACCTCAAAGGTGCTTGAGTACTGTAGTCCCTTGTCCTAAGTGGGTGATTATTCCACAGACCTTTGCCAATATTGACTTGAGGTGTAACTTACCTTTAGACAGTGGCGTAGCGTGGGTTGCCAGCACCCGGGGCAAGCCATGTATTGCGCCCCCCCCCCCAACCTGTGGGCACGCCCCTTTTTACAGATAACATAGTGGATGTCACTTGCAGTCCTATGTAACACTACAGATAATACAGTGATAGCTCTCGGAGTACAGATAATGTAGTAGATGGGTGTGAACCCCCAAAATTCAGAACACACACAGTGTGACCTGAAGTCTGGGGCCAGGATATGGCATAGTGGGCCACCGTCTTCATTCAGAAATTAGAACGTCATGACGCCTTTTATCAGCCACGTCTCGTCTCTGCAGAGTTTCACAGAAAACATTTTTAAATTCCTCTCTTTACTATCATCCTCTTCTATCATTATACACAGGGGCAATTATATATCCTAATAATACAGAGGGGCCATTATATCCTAATAATACAGAGGGGCCAGTATATATCCTAATAATACAGAGGGGGCCAGTATATATCCTAATAATACAGAGGGGGCCATTATATATCCTAATAATACAGAGGGGGCCAGTATATATCCTAATAATACAGAGGGGGCCATTATATATCCTAATAATACAGGGGGGCCAGTATATCCTAATAATACAGAGGGGGCCAGTATATATTCTAATAATACAGAGGGGCCAATATATCCTAATAATACAGAGGGGGCCAGTATATATACTAATAATACAGAGGGGGCCAGTATATATCCTAATAATACAGAGGGGCCAATATATCCTAATAATACAGAGGGGGCCATTATATATCCTAATAATACAGAGGGGGCCAGTATATCCTAATAATACAGAGGGGGCAATATATCCTAATAATACAGATGGGCCATTATATATCCTAATAATACAGAGGGGGCCAGTATATATCCTAATAATACAGAGGGGGCCATTATATATCCTAATAATACAGAGGGGGCCATTATATCCTAATAATACAGAGGGGGCAATATATCCTAATAATACAGAGGGGGCCATTATATATCCTAATAATACAGAGGGGGCCAGTATATCCTAATAATACAGAGGGGGCCAGTATATATCCTAATAATACAGAGGGGCCATTATATATCCTAATAATACAGAGGGGCCATTATATATCCTAATAATACAGAGGGGCTATTATATCCTAATAATACAGAGGGGCTATTATATCCTAATAATACAGAGGGGCCATTATATATTATATTAATACAGAGGGGCTATTATATACTAATAATACTGTGGGGCATTATATACTAATAATACAGATCTCTGCTGTCCATATACCAGGCCTACCAGTATTACCCTTCATATACCGCCTGGTCAGTGTGACTAGGCGGTATATGAAGGGTAATACTGGTGGTAGGCCTGGTATATGGATAGCAGAGATGGCATCCTCTGAGCAGTACTGTCTTTGGTCATCCTTTACCAGCACCCAGACTGCCACCTGCGTAGCCTTTGACACTGACTGTCACTCACTGATCGCTAAGGCTACTTTCACACTAGCGTCAGTGTGATCCGGCAGGCAGTTCCGTCGTCGGAGCTGCCTGCCGGATCCGCTGTTCAGTGTTACAACTGACAGCATTTGTAGTCGGATCTGGGTGCGGATCCGTCTGCAAATGCATTGCAAGAACGGATCCGTCTCTCTGCTTGTCATGCGGATGGACAGATCTGTCTTGCAGTCTTTTCACAATTTTCCCTGTCTGCGCATGCGCAGACCGGAAGGACGGATCCGTCTTTCAGTTGTTTCAAAATGCCGGATCTGGCACTAATGCAAGTCAATGGGAATTAGTGCCGGATCCGGCATTCAGCGACTGATCAGGCATTTTGGACGGACATAATACCGCAGCATGCTGCGGTATTATGTCCGCCAAAACGCCTGACAGTGAGTGAACGGAAGGCGCACTGATGCAAACTGAACGGATTTCTATCCCTTCAGATTGCATGGGAATATGCCTGATCAGTTCTTTTCCGGCATAGAGCCCTTTTGATGGAACTCTATGCCGGAAAAGAATAACGCAAGTGTGAAAGTACCCTAAGCAGCAGGCAGTGAAGTGCCATGAGAGCCAGGCTACGCAGGTGGCTGTCAGGGTGCTGGTGAAGGATGACCAGAGACAATACTGCCCAGAGGATGCCATCTCTGCTCATCTCAACTATACCAGGCCTACCACCAGTATTACCCCTTCATATACCGCCTGGTCACCCTTACCAGATGAGCAGGTGGTGTATGAAGGGGTAATACTGGTGGTAGGCCTGGTATGTGGACACTAGTACTGTCTCTGGCTATCCTTCACCAGCAGATTCCTGACTGCCACCTGCTTGCCCTGGCTCTCAGTGTCACAGTGTGAATAAGTCACCCCACACCTAACACTCAGGGAGTGATTCAGTCACACTGTGACACTGAGAGCCAGGGCAAGCAGGTGGCAGTCAGGAATCTGCTGGTGAAGGATGGCCAGAGACAGTACTGCCCAAAGGATGTCACCTCTGGTGTCCATATTCCAGGCCTACCACCAGTATTACCCTTAATATACCGCCTGCCCACCCCACACCTAACACTCTGGGAGCTGTCACACTGACTGTCTGACTGACTCACATTCAGACTGCCTGCTGTGGAGTCCTGAAGCGACACACTGCAGCAGCCTTCTTCTTCTTCTTGCCCCAGCTCCACTGTGTCTTTCCTGGCTGGAAGGTGGGCGGAGCTTCGTACTGCCGTGGGATTGATCAGGGGCGCTTGTTCTGATGATGCTGCTCCTCACTCTGTGGCGCTGCTCTCAGCAACTTCATGGATTTTTTTTTTGTGCAAACGGCTGCCAGCGCCCCCTGCAGTCTGGCGCCCGGGGCAACGGCCCCCCTGGCCCCCCCCACGCTACGCCCCTGCCTTTAGATGTCACACAATGTGACATACGCCATTTAGACAGTTGAATTTTCCTCTTATGTTATTCGCTAATAATGAATGGAATCTTTATCTTGTTACAGAGATTTGAGAGTTAAAACTATAAGCTGGATAAAAGAGGCTGCATTCTATTCTAAGCATTTAATGATCTCTCCCAGATCTCTAAAAACACAAATCAGCAAACAGAAAAAAATTATGATTCTGCACTAAGAAATTAGTGTCTTTATACTGGGAAATGCTTTCTTAAAGTGTGTCTCCAGCAAACTGCTACAGATAAAAGGATGGAAAAAAATATCAACACCTCGCACCAAATCTAAGCAATTGATTCACATGGAAAAATTGATATAAATACTGACAGTAATTAGGATAGTAAGCATAGTACCTACTGTGAAAAATATTAATATTGGTGGGAGTATAGCAATGAGTGACCCAAAGAAAACAAGAAAATTAACACTAGTCAGCCCTCATTCTGGTGCAGTTGAGACAGACTGTAGATGGGGTCCATGGACCTAGACCTAAAGCTTATGAAAACCAAAGCCTCCAATTCTACCTGGAAACTGTCCATCCGGTTGAGTTGGGAGCTAGTAATTGTATAGGATAAGTTCCCAAAACCAATATTTTCCAATATTTTTCCATGTTAAGACCTAAGTTAGTTTTGAGGCATTTATTTTTGCATTCTCTCAGATCTAAGATAACATTACTACCTTTTTTAAAACCTTGCTCCCAGGGGCGGACTGGGAATTTAAAATGGCCCTGAAAAAAATCTAGAAATGGTCCCATGTTGTAGGAGGATTCAAATTGACTGAAGGCGGGGCAACACAAGTAGGCTAGCAATACTGTAGCCTCCCCTGCTGCAGTATTTAACTGTATCACCTTCCTGAGGATGGTGATACAGTTGAATTGAGGATGGCACCTGTGGCTGTTGGCCAGTTGTATAAATACCTGATTCTCCTAGCATTAATTAATGCTGAGAGCATCAGATCGTTATGTACACAGATGAGAGCATCAGATCGTTATGTACACAGATGGCATGAGGAGAGCTCAAGTGGCCCCCTGTGCATCTGCCCACCGGGAAATTTCCCTGTAGGGTCTATGACGAGTCTGCCCCTGCTTGCACTTTGAATATAACTTCCAGTCAAACAAGGGGATTATTTTGAGAACTTGAACCCAATTAAAATCAGAGGGATAACTTGTAGCTATGTACCTACCATGTTCAGCTTATAATGCTGTTGTCTTCTTATGTGGCAGGGAGGTCTTTGGGCCTCCTCAAGCACCAGGACCAGGGTACAATTGCATCCTCTGCATCCCCTCACCATTGCTATGGTCCTGAGATGATTGTTGTCTCTAGTTTCTGATGTAACACAATTATACACTACATTCATGGCATTTATTCTAAGTATTGCTTTTTTCTGCAGAAATTACATGCCCAATTGAACACACAATACATTTACAAGCCTCGTGTATATGCTGAGGAGGGAGAACTTTCTCATGCTTCTTCTCTGGAAGCCATCAGCATCCCAGGAAGTAGTGTCAACCTATCAAGTCTTCAGAGCTTTGGGTCTAAGTTCAACATTCTGGAGAACATTTGTGAAGACCACATAGTGAAGGTTCCCACAACTGATCTTTAAACAGAAGAATATTATATGTCAAGAAATCAACATATCTAGGGAAATATCTACTGAACTGCTCTCAAATAAAAACAACATGTTGCTTATGTATGGTGAGAGCTGATGTTGAAAATGGAAGATGACTTACAAAGAAACATCTAGCGTTATATATCCCCCATGATAGGTTGGTCTTATTTTCTTGATGTGCTGGTGTGCTCTGAATGGGACCTCCATAACTGTTTATCAAACTTACATTTTAAACTGAATGGAGAAGACGGTCCCAGTTAACTGATATATCTCACAGCTGTCTTCTTCATTGAGTCAACCTAGGATGCCAGGGTGTACTGACATACAATTTTCTCAACATCATCTCTTGAAGATTTTTCATAGCATCTATCTTCTCAGGACCCAACAAATGGGTGGACTGATTGTATAAGGGCTTCCAGTTATATATAATGGAAAAGTGCATGTTGAGAGGCGAGAGACATCATATGACATGGACATGCTAGTAAAAAAAAAAAATCCTTTCTTTACCCTAACCACTTTATCCTAGCCTTTTGATTCTGAATCTCCCATAATGACCTAGAAGCCATCTGCTGTGCTCATGAATGCAATCTTCTGAATGAATAAAGACTTCAGAAACACCTCTTTTCATGCCGAACTGACCCATCAATTCTATAAAACTAAGGTTTGATTTTCACCGCTGTATTAACTGTCCATGTAAACAGTTACATTAAAAAAATCACATTCAATCTATGTTCCTACTTAAAGGGGTTGTCCGGGATCAAATTTTGTTTTAAAAAAACAGTTAAATCACTATTAATAGCGGTTTAAAGGTCCCCCCAGATTTTTTAGGTATTTTTACACTTCAGTAGGGCTCCCACAGTCCCCCACTGATTTTTTACCTCTATGTTTATGTGTGCGGTAACTTCCTGCCACACAGCTTTGTGGGTCCCAGCGCAGCATCGCGTTGTTTCAAGTGTGTGCCTGCTCCTCCGTGCAGCCGCCCCCCTAATTTATATGTCGCTTCCTACCGCAACTATTCCTCCTCCTTAGTCACGCCCCTAAATGCCTCCTGGCTCAATCCCTCCCTGGTAACGTGTGCTCTGTGCTTGCATTACACAGAGGCGAAGGAGGCAGCCAGAGAGCGATCACACATGTCCATGTAGTCATATGAAACATTGTCTATTTCTCCAGCCTGCCGCCCCATTTGCGTGCATTTTACACTGGATGCATTTACTATGCTAAGTAGCATAGTGCTCTGCCTCCTGCATTGCTAAGAATGCGCCCTGCCCGGTGACGTCACCGGACCAGAGGGGCGTGGCTTAGCACGGTGTGTTTCCTGCCTGGTTACCGCCCCCCCATGCTCTCTGAATAATTACCGACAGTGACGTCACCGGGCTCCTTGCCAAGCGGAAGAAGAGGCTTCGCTCTCCAGAGAGGCACCCGGTACGTCACTGACTCTGATAGAAACTGCACTTCCGGCTGAAATTACATTGGGGCTAAACTGATCCGTTTTGGGCTGCTTGTGAGAACCCCGAAACGGATCTCACAAGCGGACCCACAAACGGCAGTGTGAAAGTAGCCTTACCTTGAGCACGCTCCTCTGCACACTCTCTAGTTCAGCTGTGTCCTATAAACAGGTGCCTAAAACTGCACACTATATTCCTTGTGGTCTGAAAAGTGGTTTGTATGGAGGCAAAGCTATGTTCTTGTCATGAGCATTTACACCTCTTTTGATGCATCCCATATTTGTATTTCCTTTAGCAGCAGCTGCCTGGAACTGGCAGTAAAATTTATTATCCTCATGTCTTTTTCAGGGCAGTTTTTTCCTGTGTTTTGCCATTTAGTGTATAATTGTACATCATCTTTCCCCGGCCTAAGTGCATAGATTTACATTTATCCATACTTCATTTGCCGCTTCTTTACTCCAGCTTTGCCAAATCCCTTTGTAATATTACATTTTCATCTTATGTGTCGGTTACCTTACAAAAATTTGTATAATCTGCAAATACTAAACATTTACTGTGTAATCCCTTTACAAGGTCATTAATAAACATATTAAAAAGAAGAGGGCATAATACTGACCCTTGTGATACCCCAATGGTAACAGTGACCAAGGCCGAATATCTACCAGTAATAACTACTACTATTTCTCTCACTGGGACATTTCTTAACCCATTTAACACATATTCTCCCGTATTTCTAGTATTCTCATTATACATATGCACTAACCTTTTATTGCAGAAGAGTGTCAATTAGTAACACAGAAAGATGCCCTTGAAAAGACCATCTATTTCTTGCTAAACCGTTGATCCCATCAGAGAAAACAAGATTCTTTCCAAAACATTTAGCAATGGAAAAGCTTACTTTCTTTCCTCTGATAGAATATACTCCAAGATATATATACGTCTCTCCAACAGATTGTTAATACAGTGGTAAAAATGTTGCCTAAGTAGACAGTAACTACTGACTGCAATTGACAAGACAAACAATTATTATGTTCTTGTGGGCTAGACTATCATGTCTATAAAGTTGCTTCCTATCGATATTAATACTGCCCCTTCAGGCTAGGATAAAAGTACCACAAAACTGCCCCCTGTGCACAAGAATATATCTGCTATAATACTGTAGACAAGACTGTGTCTAAACAGATGGGGAGAAGTTTTAAATCTGACTGATATTGTACTTGAAGAAATGAATCAAAAGTGTATTAATCAAATTTAAATATTGTTTAATATGGTGAAGGGGAGTTCATCTCATCTCATAACAGACGACCTTTAAAGGAGTTGTTCACCTTTATGATGTTTTTTTCAGACCCCACAGTGTGGCCAGACACATGGTAGTAATAATACTTACCTGATCCCCACCTGTCGGTTCCAGCTCCATCATTTCCCTGCCGGCTCTTACTGTGTCAGTATCTGGTTTCATGTGAAGCAACTGACAGTTGCAGCCAATCACTGGCTGTAGCGGTCACATGTCACCTATGAGGTGTGTGGCAAAGTGACATGCCACATGGGTGACAAGTAAGAGTTGCAGCCAGTGGTTGGCCGCAGTGGTCACATGTCCTGCGTTAGACTGGATATTGATGCAGGGAGGCCTGGAACCTGCAGAGCCAGTGGGGTTAACCAAGCTGGACAAATCCTTTTCGTTGGCCACAGATGTAATGATATCCACACAAACAAACAGAACTCTTTTGGCTTACCACCACAAACACTATGGGCCAGATTTATCATTACACTTTCATCTTACTCCAATTTCACATAAGTCCAAAGTCACTTTTGGCTCAGTCAGATTTATTAATGGTCCTTTAATACTGTGATAAATGTGGTTTGATGGCAGCAGTTCATCCTTCAGTAAACGGCTTTACAAAATTCGCACATATTTACAAAAAAGTCGCATGTTCTATTAAAAAGACGCATAAGATAAGCATGGTCCTCACTGGAGTGAAATTGGGACTTTTTTGCGACTTTTTAAAAAAGTCCCAATGATAAATCTGGAGTGAAACTCATTAACATGGCTAACCACGCCCATTTTTTACAAAACTGGAGTGAGTGGTGTACACATGTAAAAAAGTCGCAAAATTATGCGCAAATGAGTGTGAAAAGTCGCAAATGCCCTATTTTGGGACTTTTTGATGCCAGAATTCTGGAGTGAAGGTATGATAAATCATGGCCTATGAGTCTGACTATGTGACATGAATAAAATACAATGATAAGATTATATCATTAAAGACACCCTCTGGGTAAAGCTGGTTTGTTATGCCTAGTGCAGGGCTTTGTACTAGATATAAAGGCTATGAACACATTTGGAGTATTTTCATTTTACTCATTTTGAGCTAAAAATAATTTTTTCAATAGTTTTTTATTAAAAATTGTCAGTAGTTTTTGTGATACAGGGGTTACATTTTATTGTATATTTGCAGACTGTCACTTACTGTTGACGGATCAGGTACAGCTCTTATCCCTGATCTCCTGACCTCATAACTACTCATTATGACTAAATTGTTGAGGGTTTATAAGGTCAGGAGATTAGAATTAAGAGCTATACATGTGCCATCATCTGATGAGACTCAGAGTAAACAGAACGTGAAAAGACTGAAATTTAATCCCTGTATCACAAAAACTGCTGACAATATTTAATTAAGATCAATTACAAAATGAGTAGAATGCAAGAATAAAAAAATGTCCCCAAAGGTGTCTTTACCTTTAATTCACAATATCAATTGCTACATGTCGTCTATTGCATCTATGGTCAGCTTGAGGTATTATGTATTGTAAATAAAGATGTGCAAATTTCTTGAAGTGTGAATTTCTTTTTGAGTCCGATTCTAACAAATCAGTCCAAATTTTTGGATTTGGGTCTGAAGGGATTTTGCCTGAATCAAAAGTAAATTTTCCAATTGGCCTGACCTTTGATGAATGAAACCCTGGGCCCCCCTAGGACTTATTCTTTTCTGTTTTGTCTTTCTTTTTTGACTTCTCAAAATTATTTTTCTCTCTCTGTCTTTACCCTTTCAAGCTCTTTAATAAAAATACAGCAATAGTTAATAATTTTAAAATGACAGTGAATTATATAGATATGGGTAAATGCATGTTTGAAGGTGTTACCAAACAAGCTGTTTAAAAGCACACTGCGCTGTGCTGCCAGAGTTATGCTTTTTAAATTAAAAACAAACATATATATATTGTGGGGGTTTTGCTCTGGTAGGCGGGCAGTAGCGGTGGCGGTATAGAGGCTCAGGAGACAGGCTTTGTGCCCAAACCGTGATCTTTTATTCACTCCAGTGCGACACATCAAAAACTGTGCAGTTCACACAACAGCAATGTTCAGAATCCCCACCTCCCACAACGGAGCCACAAACCCAGCAGGCATCTCAGTGCCTGTTCACATGGTCACACCAATGATCGGTACTACACCTTGTCGTGGGGCAGGTTCATGCAAGTTCATGCAAGTTAGACAGGCCATGCGTCGGCCTGGACAAGGGATTGGCTCCGGCCACAGGATCCCTTCTTTTGGTCCTCCTCTGCGCCTGCAGCAGTAGTGCAGTCTTTGTTAGACGGAGCGGACTACAGAGCTCAGCCCGACCATCCGATCAGCCTCCCGTACAGCTTCCTGCAGAGAGACAGGAGACCGCACTTCATCAACCCCACAGTCAGTGAGCAACAAACCTATATTCGCACGGTCTGGGTGTAGCAGGAAGACCACACCCACCGAGCATAGTAAAGTTAACTCCTTCACTACCCGACTAGGGTCAGAGATAACCAACCTGCCAGGGTCAGTGTAGACTGACACCAACAACCGAAAACCGTCTGTTAAGAACACTCTGGACACTCTCTGGGCCATGCAGTGATGGGAAGGGGGCACCTTTCTTCCTTCTGGGGCACACCCTAGTTCTCTTAGGGGGTTCTCCTGCCTGGTGTTCGTTGAAGTGCCCTTGGTGTTCAGGGTTGCTGTGAGGTGCAAGGCAAGGTCCCTTTGGCAGCTGCAGATTTTCTGCTCTGTATTTGCCGCAAGTGCCACTACCGCCATGGCTACCGATGTCCCTACCACCAACACAGCTATGCATTTGAGTGCTCGGGTCCACCACCTATGCCTGAAACTCCTCTTCATGGAAATCGTTAGGAAAAAAAAAAGGCAGCCCACAAAGAGGGAGCACTGAGATTATACAAGAAAAATGCTTCTCTGGGGCCACAACGAGGAGGAGCTAGAGGATCACACTGACCCCTGGCTCAAAAGCATGGTCTCAGACTCAGATGTGACATGGACATCATATTGCTGGTGCTGACTGTGGTGCTACTGCTGTTTGCACTACCACATCCAACCATATGACACATATAAAGGGACATTTGAGGCCACACTATACCACTTGGCATTCCTACACCTGGCACGCGTTTTATATATAGAGGGCCCTAGGGGGAGGCTGCCCGTTGCACAAACGATTAAGTGGACCGAGTTGAGTGTGCTGTACCTCCACCTGGTAACTGGAGTACTTGAAATTTAGAAGCAGACTTTAATAGTATTCTTAATCCAAGCAGTGGTGGCTTGCTGGCTTTTATACTTTGCTATAAATAGCTGGTGAGCAGACCTGAAGGACCCTGGTTCTCCAATGACCAGTAGATGAAGGTTGTCTTATTCAGATGAATTTCTTAACTTATATTCATGTCAGATGAGAACTAGTGATGAGCGGGAGGTGCCATATTCGATTTCGCGATATTTCGCGAATATTCGATTGAATATTCATCATATATTCGTCTAAATCGAATATTCGTCATTATTCTATATATTGTGAATGTTACACTAATTTATATTCGCATTTCGAATTAAACTTAGAGCTGAGTTCCTAATGGTTGTAACTTGTATTGCTAGATTTGACGAAGATGACGAATATCACGAATATAGCGCTATATTCTCAATCTTCGTTATATTCTAGCAATACAACCATTAGGAACTCAGATCTAAGTTGAATTCGCAATGCGATTAATATAACCTGCATTAATCGCATTGCGAATCTAACTTCCTAATGGTTGTATTGCTAGAATATAACGAAGATTGAGAATATAGCGCTATATTCTCAATCTTCGTTATATTCTAGCAATGCAAACAATGGGAACTCAGATCTAAGTTGTAATCGCAATGCGATTAATAGAGGTTATATTAATCGCATTGCGATTACAACTTAGATCTGAGTTTCTAATGGTTGTATTGCTAGAATATAACGAAGATGACGAATATCATGAATTCACGAATTTAGCACTATATTCTCAATCTTCGTTATATTCTAGCAACAACCATTAGCAACTCAGCTCTAAGTTTCATTCGCGAAGCGAACATATACTCGCATTGCGAATTGATTTTAGAGCTAAGTTCCTAATGGTTGTATTGCTAGAATATAACGAAGATGACGAATATCACGAATTCACGAATATAGCACTATATTCTCAATATTTGTTATATTCTAGCAATACAGCCATTAGGAACTCAGCTCTAAGCTGATTTCTCAATGCGAGTATATGTTCGCATTGCGAATTCAACTTAAAGCTGGGTTCCTAATGGTTGTATTGTTAGAATATAACGAGTATCGCAATACGAATAATTCAGATTATATTAATCGCATGGCGATTACAACTTAGTCAAATTTGTGAGATCGTGATTCTCACATCCGACAGTACATTTTAGCATGGAGGCATTCCCATGCACACAGGAAGTCGGCAGAAGCGGCAACA
Organism: Bufotes viridis; assembly: GCA_033119425.1. Classification (NCBI taxonomy): domain Eukaryota; kingdom Metazoa; phylum Chordata; class Amphibia; order Anura; family Bufonidae; genus Bufotes; species Bufotes viridis. The sequence goes on along the minus strand of CM065594.1, from coordinate 83,472,698 downwards.
GGCATTAACTGGAGCTGGCAGGGAGCCACGAATCCTCCGGACATGTAAGAACAGCTTTTGGGAAGTGGGAAGACAACCAGAGAGCAACAAAGGTTAACAACTAAAAAAAAAAACGAATATTCGAAATTGCGAATATATAACGCTATATTCGCAATATTCGTGAATTATCGAAGTTGCGATATTCACGATAAAAATTCACTATTTGAATATTCGCGCTCAACACTAATGAGAACCTTTGGTATAATATAGGGCATCAACCTTAAAATCAAGAGTTTTTGATGTTCTTTTAGATATGACGCATGATAGAGCTTGCAAAGTCTGACACCTTCTTGGTTGAAGCAATTGCCAGCAGAAGAAAAACCTTCCAAGATACAAACCTTAGTGGTGCTTGTGTAAGAGGCTCAATAGAGATTCAACCAGGGTCTTGAGGAGAACAGCCTGATCCCATGCTGGAATAGGAGGCTTAACCGATTGATTTCAATTAAATAAAGAACGTTAAAAAGTGCATGAATGCACAAAGGCTCCATCTATGTGAGCAGTGGCAGTCACGAAATGCACTCTTACAGTGTTAGGTTTTAACCCAAACTGACAAACCTTCCTGTAAAAAAAAATGTAAGACTTCAGACAGATCAGGATTCTACAAAGTTTCCACCACCACCTCTTGCAAGCCCTTCTTCAGTCCTGAACCGTTAGATTCCCGGCTGTAAGCTGAAACATCTCTGTGGATGCTCTAGGCCTGCTTGAACCAGAAGATCTGACAGGACTGTATCTTCAATAATTTCCTCTAGGAAATTGTAGCCAGTGAGGCTCATGTCCTTCTGGCCAGATGAGAACTATGGCTATGGCTGAGAATCTCATCTCATTTTCCCGAGCACTCAGGATATAAGGGGAAATGAAGGAAAATTTGGATGAAAAATTCCTTCCCTACTTAAAGACAGGCCATCTATTCTTTCTAGTGCATCCGCTGGATTCAGGGAGCAGAACTTCTTGAGCTTTGTATTGGAGGCTGTCCCCATTGCATCTGAAAGGGGATACCCAATCTGTAAAAAATACAGTCGTTGAGATTTCAACTGTGACCTACTTAACAGATCCGCCTGAATATTCCCTGAATGTGGATGGCTGTCTACAGTTCGACATTCCACTGCCCAAGTCATATTTTGACTGTATTGACTGTTCCGTGGATCAGAGCGAGCCCTGTGCCAATTGTTGATATAGCACACGGTGGAGATATGTTTGCTCCACCACTGATTAATTCTTGAGCCTGCCCTAAATGAAGAGCTAGATATATTTCTCCCTGGTCTCTAAAATAGGATCACAGATACATCTCTTAAGGAATAAGGAGACAATCTCCCCTGAACTCAAAAAATGTGGAAGTGACCAGACCAGAGTTATTGGAATGGCCAGAATAATTTACCTTTTTCAGTATTTCTCGGATGAAGCCATCAAGATGTGTCTTCCTGAGTTTCTGGCTTGATCACCAGAAGACAAACCAGACTTAATAAACATTGGTTTCTTCCTGAAATGATGCTGGCTTGCAAAGTACACTAATGTTACGGCTTCTATCAAAAAAGTCAGGAAAGTATATATTTGTAGACAGAGCGGCTGCCTGGCCTGATCTGATTTGATCTGAATGAAGCGATTTTGACTAGGGATAGAAGTGGTGGTTACATGGTGTGTGTGTGTGTGTGTGTGTGTGTGTGTGGGGGGGGGGGGTCCTTGCACAGAAGTTGCTGGGGGGAGCCCTCTTTAAATATTTGCTGTGGGGCCCAGTTATTTCTAGTTACTCATGACTGGCACTTGGTGATGGGACCTTAGATCTCACATCTACCTTGATTTCTAGATCCACTCCTGTGAGAGCTTAAGCAACCAATTTCAGGAGTCTAACTGGAAGCTAAGAGCTGAAGTTAGTGCCACTTCTAACTTAGTAAAAACACCAAGCGATGATGATAAACCAAAGGCCAGTGAATTGAAGATGAGAAACCCTGGTGAGTGATGGCCATAAAATTGTCCTGCTGGCGAATATTGATAACAGAACAGAAATTCACATCATAAATTTCTTACGGGAGATATTTGTTTAGACATGTCAGATCTAGTTGATCAAAGTGGAAAAATGTCGCACTAGGGCAAATGGAAAACTGTGGAGGTGCACACCCCTAATATGATTCACCAAGTCATTCAATAGTCTAAACAATATAAAAATAGAGGGGCACACTCTGAGTAGCTGTATGAATTAATAGTAATAATAATGTTAATAAATATATATAATAAAATAAAATATATAGAATAACCTAGTGTTTTGGGGTTAAATTTATTTAACAGAAAATAGTGTACCTTACTAAAAGCAATATACAATATACATTAAATGAATCGTGTAGTACTCTAAAAGATATATGTATAAAAGCTCAATACAAAGAGTTCGATATTAAAAGTGACCCTAATAGTTGTATTAAAACAAGGGTATTAGCCACCTATATCATTAAAAATAAATAGTTGCAGTGGGCGATCGCTTGATGTAATATTAAATGCCAGAAGGAATCAGAACAGTCTTACCAGATTCGATGGGGGCCTTCTCCGTGGTCTCTCTCCTGCAATTTCGGCGGAACGACCCGGTATCAAAGGCTCTTACTCCAACGCGCGCCCGGCGGTGCACGTGTCTCCTCCTGGAGTGAACAGTTTTCGTGCACTTCTCCCATTATCGCGTGAATCTGTGATTGATGTAGTGGAGTCTCATTCCATCTATTGGCAAGGTGCAGAATTCCTTGGTTCACAATGTTCTCATGGGGATCAGGATACCAAACGCGTTTCGGGGTTAATTTATGACCCCTTCTTCACACCACTACTACAGAAAACTACATTTCTATATAAAATTTTCTCTAAATTTATTGTTCTACATGTTTTTGATAAAAAAAAAAATCAATCAAACTATGGTGCAAAAAAGTGAATTTCCGCATTTTGACTTTCTTAGCACTTGTCATGTTTCCCGAGGCACTACAATGCCCAGACAGTAGAAATACCCCACAAATGACCCCATTTCGGAAAGTAGACACCCTAAGGTATTCGCTGATGGGCATAGTGAGCTCATGGAGGTTTTTATTTTTTGTCACAAGTTAGCAGAAATTGATTTTTTTTTTCAAAAAATTTCATTTTCCGCTTACTTGTGACAAAAAATTAAAACTTCCATGAACTCACTATGCCCATCAGCGAATACCTTAGGGTGTCTACTTTCCAAAATGGGGTCACTTGTGGGGTATTTATACTGTCCTGGCATTTTAGGGTCCCCTAAAGCGTGAGAAGTAGTTTTGAATCCAAATGCGTAAAAATGTCCTGTGAAATCCTAAAGGTACTCAATGGAATTAGGGCCCCTTTGCGCATCTTGGCTGCAAAAAAGTGGCACACATGTGGTATCGCCATACTCAGGAGAAGTAGGGCAATTCCAAGGAGTACCTTTAGGATTTCACAGGGCATTTTTACGCATTTGGATTCCAGACTTCTTCTCACGCTTTAGGGGCCCCTAAAATGCCAGGGCAGTATAAATACCCCACAAGTGACCCCATTTTAGAAAGAAGACACCCCAAGGTCTTCTGTGAGGGGCATGGCGAGTTCATAGAAGTTTTTATTTTTTTTGGAACAAGTTAGCGCAAATTGATATTTCTTTTCTTACAAAGTCTCATATTCCACTAACTTGTGACAAAAAATAAAATTTTACATGAACTCACCATGCTCCTCACGGAATACCTTGGGGTGTCTACTTTCTAAAATGGGGTCACTTGTGGGGTATTTATACTGCCCTGGCATTTTAGCATCATTACATGTATGGCCAGCATTAGGAGTTTCTGCTATTCTCCTTATATGGAGCATACGGGTAATGAGATTTTTTTTTCCGTTCAGCCTCTGGGCTGAAAGAAAAAATGAACGGCACAGATTTCTTCATTCGCATCGATCGATGTGGATGAAAAAATCTCTGCCAAAAAATATGCAAAAAAAAAAAAAAAAGAGGGGCCTGGCGATTGCCAGGACATAGGGGCTCCACCCAAACATCCATACCCACTTCAGCTCCTATGTCCTGGCAAACGTGATTTCTCCATTCACATCGATCAATCGATCATTGTGGAGGAAGACATCTTTGTCAGATTTTTGATACAAAGTGTTTGCCAAAGCATATGAACTCCAACACCTCTCCTTAGCTCATATGCCTGGTGTGGGGAGTCGCTCTGGTAGACAGCGGTGCGGGTGCAGTTTAGAGGCAAAACAAGGAGTCCAGATTGTGCAACAAACAGTGTTTTATTCACACTTGCACACCATAAATGAAAAACAGTCTCTTTGGTGACAGTTCACACACAACGGAAATAACGTGGCAAAACAAAAACAGGCCAACACAGGTTCAGTCACCTGGGAGGTGTAGGTGCAGGTTCGCACCACGCTGTCGGCCCAGCCGCAGGAGAATCCAGCTTCAGGTAGCCAGGAACAAAACACCTCCTTGCTGAGCTCTTTCCTCCAGGACAGAGAACTCCTCAGCCCTGTTAGCAGCTCCAGGATAATCACAGCCTCCAGCTGCTGAGCTGGCTGAGCTTTTAAACCCAGCCCAAAACCAGGACTGGGTCGTGGGGAGCAGCCACCCACCCTACACTTTAGCTGCTCCCGGTAAGAGCCGGCCCGGATCGGCTTTGCAGCCATGCTATTTAAACTCTGTCAGTAGCACTAGCTGCTGCTGACATCAACAAAAACGGGCTCTTACCTCACCGAGGCTATGAACCTCGGTGACACATACCTGCCATCCACGACGGCACCCTGCACCTTACCACACACCCCCTTTGTTCAACCCTGAGGGGTGGACACATGTGAGGCAGTGGACGCGGAAAGGGCATCTGCATTTCCCTGCAAGCGACCTGCCCTATGTTCCACGGAGAACTTGAAATTTTGAAGGGATAGGAACCACCTGGTGACCCGAGCATTCCTCTCCTTGGCCTGACTCATCCATTTGAGGGGGAATGGTCGGTCACCAGACGGAACCTCCTCCCTAACAGGTAGTAGCGGAGAGATTCGAGTGCCCACTTGATAGCCAGGCACTCCTCTCCACTATACTATATCTGGACTCGGCGGGACTGAGCTTACGGCTCAGGAAGACAACGGGATGTTCTTCCCCGTTGACCTCCTGCGACAGTACCGCACCGAGGCCTACCTCCGAGGCGTCGGTCTGTACGACAAACTCCTTGTTGAAGTCGGGTGTCACCAAAACCGGGGACCCACACAGGGCCGACTTCAACGCGGAGAAAGCCTCCTCCGCCTTCTCACTCCAGCTAACCCTCCCAGACTTTCGTCCCTTCAACAGGTCTGTCAATGGCGCTGCTATTGTGGCAAAGTGGGGCACAAACCTCATGTAGTATCCTACAATCCCCAGGAACGACTTTACCTGCCTGGTGGTGACCGGTCAGGGCCAGCTACGAATGGCCTCTACCTTAGTTACCTGAGGTTTGATGACTCCCCGCCCAATTACATATCCCAGATATTTGGTCTCTTCCAACCCAATCGCACACTTTTTTGGATTGGCGGTTAGTCCAGCTTTCCTCAGGGCATCCACTACCGCCTGCACCTTGGGTAAATGGCTTTCCCAGTCGGTGCTGTGGATGACTACATCATCTAAGTAGGCCGAGGCGTACCGACGATGTGGTCGCAGCACTATGTCCATTAACCTCTGGAAAGTGGCGGGGCGCCATGCAGGCCAAAGGGTAACACCTTGTAGTGATACAGGCCCTGCGGGGTAACAAACGCGTTTTTTCCTTAGCCGACTCCGTTAAGGGTACCTGCCAGTACCCTTTAGTGAGGTCCAGCACAGAAAAATAACGGGCTTGTCCTAAATTTTCAACAAGCTCGTCTACTCGGGGCATGGGATACGCGCCAAACTTGGATACTTCATTTAACTTGCGAAAGTCGTTGCAGAACCGCAACGTCCCATCCGGCTTGGGTATTAGGACTATGGGACTGGCCCACTCACTTTTCGACTCCTCAATGACATCGAGCTTCAACATTAACTGCACTTCCTCCGCGATGGCCCGCCGCCGAGCCTCGGGTACCCGGTATGGTTTTAACCGGACCTTGGCCTGAGGCTCAGTGACGATGTCATGTCGGATGAGAGACATGCGGCCAGGGAGGTCCGAGAACACATCCGTGTTCCGACAGAGGAACTCCCTGACTTCCTGAACTTGTGTGGAAGACAGGCTGTCTGCAATTTTTACCGTGGTTACGGCTTCACAGGCCTCGAACTGTGGGGCTGGACCCTTTTCACCTAGAAGCCCTGGCCGGGGGCTGTGGTCGTCGGCCGTGTCCCTATCTTTCCACGGCTTTAGCAAATTCACATGGTACACCTGCTCCGGCTTGCGCCGCCCTGGCTGGTGTACTTTGTAATTTACTTCCCCTACCTTCTCGACCACCTCATAGGGGCCCTGCCACCTAGCTAGGAATTTGCTGTCAAGGGTGGGTACCAGAACCAACACTCGATCTCCCGGATTGAAGCCCCGTACCCGAGCCTGACGATTATACACCCTACTCTGGGCTTGTTGCGCTGCCTCCATATGCTCCCGGACCAAAGGCAACACCCTTTCCATCCGTTCCTGCATCTGGGCGACATACTCAATGACACTTTTGTGGGGACAGGCTGTTGTTCCCATGCTTCCTTGGCGATATCCAACAGGCCCCGAGGGTGTCTGCCATAAAGCAGTTCGAAGGGCGAGAACCCAGTAGAGGCCTGGGGCACCTCTCGCACTGCGAACATGAGATAGGGCAGAAGCAGGTCCCAGTCCTTCCCATCTCTAGACACCACCCTTTTTAACATATTCTTTAGAGTTTGGTTAAACCTCTCAACAAGACCGTCTGTTTGCGGATGGTAAACGGACGTCCGTAACTGCTTTATACGCAACAATTTACACAGTTCCTTCATTACTTTGGACATAAAGGGGTCCCTTGGTCTGTCAGAACCTCTTTGGCAGGCCCACACGGGAAAACATCTCCATTAACTCTTTGGCAATGAGCTTAGCTGAGGTATGTCGCAGAGGCACCGCCTCCGGATACCGAGTGGCATAGTCGAGAACTACCAGAATGTGTTGGTGGCCCCTAGCAGACTTTGGTACAGGCCCAATTAAATCCATAGCAATTCGCTCAAACGGTACTTCAATAATTGGCAGAGGTACCAGAGGACTACGGAAATGTGGCTGGGGGCTAGTTACCTGACAGGTTGGACAGGACTTACAATAATTTTCTACTTCCTTGAACACACTGGGCCAATAAAATCGCTGCAGTATGCGGTCCTGGGTTTTCTGCCACCCCAGGTGTCCCCAAGAACATGTTGGTGGGCAAGCTCCATGACAAGCTTGCGATACGCTGTGGGCACCACCAACTGTTCAACAGGTTCACCTCGGATTTGGTTCACCCGATACAACATATCCTGCAGAACAATAAATCGTGGGAACATTAATTCAGCCCCTGGTTTCTGGGGTTTACCATCAATTTCCAGCACATTCTCCCAGGCCCTGGTTAGGGTTTGGTCCCGGTGTTGTGCGGTCCCAAAATTTTCCTCGGAGACATTGAGGTCTGCCAACTCAGGTCCCGGTGGCAAGTCCTCCGTGTCTCCCACCATTACACTCAGTGGGGTTGTCTCCCCACTACCGCTGCAGCAGTGGTCACCCCTACCGCTGGCCCTTCAGACTCGGGCTCCCAGGGTTCTGGCCTTCCAGGGGTATCAGGCCACTCTGCTAGGGTTACCCCTGTCTCAGGGCTATTAGTCACTTTCATCTCAGGCCACAGTGACGGAAAACCAGGGAAGTCTCTCCCAATTATTAGTTCATAGGGCAGCTTTGTGGAGATCGCCACTTCACAAGTCCAGGTGCCGACCGCCGTGGACAGAGACATTACAGCAGTGGGATAGTCCTTTAAGTCTCCGTGTATGCACACCACACCCACTGTCCGGCCCGTATACTGGGTGGGCTGTACCAGGGCAGCACTTACCAGGGTTACCAGGCTCCCTGAGTCCAACAGCGCCACTGCCAGGTTATCCCCGACTTGCACCTGGCACAGATGACGATTGTCTATTGTCCCGGGATGCCGGTCGCACACAGTCTCCGGGCATACATGGAAGCCCGGTACCCATAATTAGTCTCCATGGGTTCCCCCACTGTGGACAGTTGGCCCTTATGTGTCCAGGCTCCCGACACTGCCAGCAGACCACTGGGGACGGATCTGCAAGAGGTACATCCCGGGCGGGTTTGGCCGGCCGGGACTGGGGTGGAGATTTCCGGGTTTGACTGGCCCCTCCCAAAAGAACCCCCTGCAGGTTTCTGGTGGCCTCATATCGCTCCACCAGGTCGACCATCTCAAGGGCATTGGTGGGGGATACCTGGCCGATCCAGTGTTGAAGGGGGTAAGGCAAGGCCCTCCAAAACATGTCAGCCAGCAGCCGGTCCAGCATAGCAGTCGGACTCTAGAACCTCAGGCTGCAGCCATTTTTGCAACCTGTGCAGCAACTCATAGTACTGCGGCCTGGCGGGTTCAGCCACTTTGAAGTCCCACTGGTGGACCCGCTGAGCCCGGACCAACACGTTTACCCCCAGTCTGGCCAGGATCTCCCCTTCACCGTGGAATAGTCAGCAGCCTGGTCGCCTGCCAAATCAAAAAACTTGCTGGGGTCCGGATGCCAGGAACGGAGCAACCACCTCGGCCCACTGGTCACGGGTAACTTTTTCCTCACGGCGACCTTCTCAAAACCGCCAGGTACGCCTCAACGCCGCCTGCGGGGGTCATTTTTGGGATCGCCGCACGGACCGCTTCCGGGCATCATGGACGTGGTGGGACGCTCCTGCCGCCTGTAACGCCATCACATGTTGTAGCAGTAGTTGGTTGGTCTCCCGCTGCTGCACGTTAGCCTCTATGAGAGCCTTCACAGCAGCCTCCATGTTGCCAGAAACTCCTGCTTGCAGCTTTGCTGGCTTAATATATTCCATGCACTTTAGAAAAACAAAACTTCGGCGTTCACGCCAGCCTCACTGCGCATGCCCGCATCCGACACCAAATGTGGGGAGTCGCTCTGGTAGACAGCGGTGCGGGTGCAGTTTAGAGGCAAAACAAGGAGTCCAGATTGTGCAACAAACAGTGTTTTATTCACACTTGCACACCATAAATGAAAAACAGTCTCTTTGGTGACAGTTCACACACAACGGAAATAACGTGGCAAAACAAAAACAGGCCAACACAGGTTCAGTCACCTGGGAGGTGTAGGTGCAGGTTCGCACCACGCTGTCGGCCCAGCCGCAGGAGAATCCAGCTTCAGGTAGCCAGGAACAAAACACCTCCTTGCTGAGCTCTTTCCTCCAGGACAGAGAACTCCTCAGCCCTGTTAGCAGGCTCCAGGATAATCACAGCCTCCAGCTGCTGAGCTGGCTGAGCTTTTAAACCCAGCCCAAAACCAGGACTGGGTCGTGGGGAGCAGCCACCCACCCTACACTTTAGCTGCTCCCGGTAAGAGCCGGCCCGGATCGGCTTTGCAGCCATGCTATTTAAATTCTGTCAGTAGCACTAGCTGCTGCTGACATCAACAAAAACGGGCTCTTACCTCACCGAGGCTATGAACCTCGGTGACACATACCTGCCATCCACGACGGCACCCTGCACCTTACCACACAGGGCAAACGTACCTGTACTGCGGAGAAGAAATCTCGTCCTGCAGCGCCGCATACCCCGACTTCACGTGTCTTCTGACAGCAGCGCAATGCTTCTCTCAGAATGCACATCAGTGCTGCAGCATTTTTGTCAGTTGGTCCAGCTGGAAAATAAAGGGTGGTTAGTAAAAAAAAAAAAAAAAAAGAAGAAAAAACAAGCAGCAGGCTCATAAATTTGAAGGTTACGAACTTTATAAACCTGAACATCATAAAACTTTTAAAACCTAAACTAACTTAAGATTTCTTTTTCTTGCTACCTGTTAATTTTTCTTTTTTTTTTCTTTTCACTCTTTATTTTCCTAGCAGAAACCTCTCCTTTCCCATGGGAAAATGTGTAAAGTGTAAATCGCACAGAGATGGTGCGAAGTACATTATGCACTTTATCCCAAGTGAAAGGAGACATTTCTACCGTTTCACATAGCTGCAGTAGCACACTAGCACCCCTGAGTGTTAGGGTCTCTCAAAACCTAGTATCCTGAGAGACCCTAGATCCTGAGTGTAAAAACTACCTGTGTCCTGCAATCCCTATGTCCCTAAGTGTACCTGAGTGTGGTACTTCCGGAAACACTCCCCTAGGCATAGGGCAGGGTGGTCAGGGTAGTCAGGACAGAAATAGCGGGTGTCATGCCTTATTCCACTCCTGCTACAGGCACGACATCTTTTTCGGGGTGGCTGGTTTGAGGTACCAGCAACGACATTGGGGAAATGTCGCTCGTGTAGACGGCTCACTACACTGGTGGTTGGGGCCACGGAACCTCCTAGATACAGGAGGTTCTCGATGATCTCTTCCTGAAATTTGAGGAAGGATCCTGTTCTCCCAGCCTTACTGTAGAGAACAAAACTATTATATATATAGCCAATTGAATATATTATAGGTGTAACTTGATGCTTCTAGGCCCGAATGCAAAATTTGAAACAAGGCGTTTCATCGAGGCGTTTGAAGGTTTTAATCGTGTGAGAGAGTCAGATGTGTTGGGGTGGCAAGTTCCTAAGTATGGGGGATGCATAGAAGAAATCATGGTGACTACTGTGTGAGGAGCAATGGAGCAAAGAAAGAGGTCTTGTGAGGATTAGTGATTGCTTGTGGTGAGATAATGTATTTGGAGACAGTCTGTGGATGGCCTAGTATGTCATAGTTAATATTTGTAATATGTGGACTAAATTCACTGGACACTCCTTTATAGGGGGTAAATAGTCTGACTTACTAATGATTTATCTTCTGTCCTAGACGCAAGACATTAACCCTTTGCGTGTGCTGCCTGAAGGACAATAAGGAAAGTAAGATGAGAGATGAAGGTTGGCTCCAGGAAGCCGCCTTACAGATTAACTATAAGGGGAGAAGCCTTCTCTCTGCAACAGAAGTTGAAACGGCCCTAGTAGAGTGGGCCCTAACAAACTCTGGAGGCTCTAAGGACTGAGACTGAAAAGCCTCCCTGATGGCTTCCTTGATCCAGCGACTAATGGTAGCTTTAGACGCCTTACGGCCTTTGGATTTACCGGCAAACAGGATAAAGAGATTCTCGTCTATCCTGAACTCCTTAGATCTATCCACATAGATCTGGAGGCATCTCGAGATATCCAGCGGGTGTCTGGCTGTAACATCGGAGGAGGAGGCAGAAGACAACAAAACTGGTAAAGAAATTACCTGGTTAATATTCTGAAAAGTCAGAACTTTAGGTCTAAAGTAAGGTAGAAACTTAAGGAGAACTCGGTCCTGAAAAAAAATGGTATAAGGATGCATTGCTGAAAAGGCTTTCAATTCAGAGATTCTTTTGGCTGAGGTTACCGCCAGAAGGAAGACCGATTTCAAAGTCAAGAACTTGAAGTCTACCTCCTCCAATGGCTCAAAGGGGGGAGATGCTAACCCCCTGAGAACTACTGATGAGTCCCACTGAGGGACAGTTTTCAGTATTGTAGGCTTCAGTCTTTGCGCTCCTTTAAGAAAGCGTTTGATGAGCGGGTCCCGAGAATATGGCCTGTTAAGACAGGCTGAAATGGCAAAAATATGTACCTTCAGGGTAGATGGAGAGAGACCTTTGTCTAGTCCGTCTTGAAGGAATTGCAGTATCACAGAAAGGGGCGGATCTGCAGACGCCACCTGGTTGGAATCACACCATGACGTGAAGATTCTCATTACTCTGAAGTAAGCCTTCTTCGTAGACTCCACTCTTAAATGCGACAAGGTTCTCAGGACCGACTCAAAGAGCCCTACTACTCTGGGAAGGGACTGATCAACCTCCAGGCTGTCAGGTTGAATCTTTGCAGATCTGGGCAGGGGTGAATGTCCCACGACACCAGGGTCTGCTCTGGGGGGAGTCTCCAGTATTGTCCCTGACTCATCTGAATGAGCTGGGTAAACCAAGATCTCCTGGGCCAAAACGGTATGATGGCAATTACCGAGGCCTGATCCTGACGGATTTTCATCAATACCCTCGGTATCATGGAAAAGGGAGGGAAGATGTAAGCCAGCCTGAACCTCCACGGTATTGTCAGAGCATCTATCGCCAGGGGGTTGTCCTTCCTGTAAAGGGAAGCTGAACCTCTCCACCTTGGCGTTAAACCTGGTTGCCATGAGATCCACCTCTGGCATGCCCCATCTGAGGACTAACTGCTTGAAGATCTCCAGATGCAGAGACCACTCCATAGTCAGTAACCCGCGTCTTAGGCGGTCAGCAATCATATTGAGGAAACCTCGAATGTGAGTCGCAGACAGATGGGATAGGTTCAGCTCAGCCCATCGTAGAATTACCCCGATCTCTGACAGAAGGGGTAAAGACCTTGTGCCTCCCTGTTTGTTTATGTAGAGGACCGCAGTCATGTTGTCTGACTGGACCTTCACAGCTTTGCCCTGGATTTGAGGGGCGAAGTGGAGGAGGGCTAGCCGGATAGCTCGCATCTCACGGAGATTGGAAGAGAGATGCCGCTCCTGAGGGGACCAAGATCCCCAAACTGGGGATCCGTCCAAATGAGCGCCCCAGCATACAAGGGACGCGTCCATCGTCAGTATGACCCACTCTGGTTGGGTCATAGACTTTCCCACCGGCAGATGGAGCCACCATCGCAGGGAATTTCGGGTTTGATTGGATAGGGAGCACAGGGAATCTAGCCCAGCCGGGCTGCCATTACACTTGTTTAGGACCTCCGACTGTAGTGGACGAAGGTGCCATAAAGCCCAAGGGACTGCATCCGCAGCCGCTGACATGAGCCCCAGCATCTTCATGAGAGTCCGGATGGAAACTCGCTGTGGAACAGAAAGGACTCTTGCCAGGTCCTGAATCCGAGCTCTTCTTTCTGGCGTCAACTGGAGGGACATCTCCACAGAGTCGACCATAAAACCTAGGTAATGAATGGAAGTCGATGGGCTCAGAAACGACTTCTTCTAGTTGATAATCCACCCTAGGCGGAGTAGAAAAGAAATGGCCACATGAAGATGGTGGGTAAGAACTGGAACTGAGGAGGCTAGGAAAAGCCAATCGTCCAGATAGGGAATAATGGTCAGTCCCTGGAGTCTCAGAGCTGCCACCACCAACACTACCACCTTGGTAAAGATAAGGGGGGCAGATGAGATCCCGAAGGGAAGAGTGGTAAACTGAAGATGCCTGTGGACCGCTGAAATCTGGACCGCGATCCTGAGAAATTTCCGAGAAGCGGGATGGCTCGGGATATGGAAGTAAGCATCCTTGAGGTCCAGAGTGGCCATCACGTCCCCAGATTTGAGGATGTGACTGACTGACTTTATGGTTTCCATCCGAAACCTTGTCTTTCTTATGAATCGATTGAGAAATCTCAAGTCGATTATCATCCGGAGATCTCATGTCTTTTTGGGAACCAGAAACACTGGAGAATAAATCCCTAGACCCCTGTCCCCAATCTGCGCGTGCAGTGGCCTGTTGCCCTGTTCTACCTCCGCGCTCACGCCTACTGTGCCCCCGAAAGGGCTGTTGTGGAAGACTCTCCCTCTTCTTGTCGGAGAGTTTCTCCATTATCTTGTCCAGTTCAGCGCCGAACAGACGGTCCGGTTCAAAGGGGAGACCGCACACATTGTACTTAGAGGCGTTGTCCGCATTCCAAGGTTTTAACCACAAGGGCCTACGGGCGGCTGAAACTAGGGCCATTGTCTTGGCCGCCAGCTTTAGTTTAATTTGCGAGGTATCGCATAAATAATCCATGGCCAAGTTGACAGACTTGAATGCGGCCAGGATATCGTCACGAGAGACACTCTGGTCGATATCTGTCTGAATTTGATTAAGCTTTGACCGCAGGAAGGAGGCATCCTCTTTAGCCGCAATGGATGTTGAAGCAGAGGCAACAGCCGCCGAATATCCCCTTCTTAGGGTACACTCTGCCCTTCTATCTAGAGGGTCCTGCAGACTAGACCCATCATCCGCAGGGACCAGAGTGCGCCTGGACAACTTGGCTATAGCCATGTCCACCTTGGGAATGGAACCCCACAATTCCACCAATGGTTTAGCCATCAGAAACATTAGCTTGAATCTCCTGGTAAGGACTGGACCTTTTTTCGGCTTCTTCCATTCAGTACGCATTACTGAAAGAAGGGTCTCATCCGCCCTAAAGACACGCTGTGCCGGTCCGGCGGGATCAGAGGACTCCCCCATGTCAACATCATGGTCCCCCGACCTGATGGATTTCTGGGTTTTTTCAGGCGGAAAAAAGCATGAAGTCAATTCCTCCTCCTCAGAAGATGACCCCACAGAATTTATAGTGGGTCTCTCTACTGGTGCGGTGACCTCCATAGGAGACTGGGAGGGTACCGGTAACCTCTCATTGAGCAGCTTTGCAACTCCCTTGATAGAATCGTCCACGTAAGACCTTGCCCACTGATACATTTCCTGCATAGTTGGTTCAGTGGCAGTACGGGAACGACAGCTGTCACACCGGGAATAGGGGCAACTGTCGTCTAAGGGAGTGCTGCAGTCAAAACAGGCCAAATGCTTCATTTTGGCCGAGCACTTCCGCTGCTGATCCGGATCTCTAGGTGAAGACAACACTGCAAAGAGAAAGAAATTAGCAACCTTACTTGGAAAGGTGCAAACAAAAAATGACACATCATAAATAGTATGAGCCTACCGAAGTTGGGAAATACAAAGCAAATCCACACTATAAGAGTAAATTCTCTACAATGCAAGGGGCTCTGGAGGCTTGTTTAGAAAGCTGCGCAACCAGAGACTGAGGGAAGGGAACTGAGCGTTTAAAAAGGTAAGGCCCCTCCCCCTTAGGGCGGTACTTCCCCCTGCAAAAGGATCTGCTAAGCCCTGTAAAAAATTACGGAGATGTAGGAAGTCCTTAAAGCCCTCTAAGGACAGACCTCTTTGCCCCCCTGAAAAGAAAGAAAACCATCCGGCTACAGGAGAATCGCTCCTGTCTGGAGAAAGGAGAAACCGGAAGTGACGTTGCGGCAACTGTGTCACTTCCGGAAGATGGTGGCGCCCACGGAGCGCCGGCTCGCAGCGCAGTGCTGGATAACAAACATAGCAGACGGGCGCTTTTAAAGTTAAAAGGCACCAACTACAGGGAGGATGGGAGGAAAAACATAACTCCCTTGTCAAACAAAAAAAGCGTTCCTGCTCCCCAAGAAGAAAGAAACACCTAGCCAGTCCACCTGTCCAAAGGACAGAAAAAAAAAACACGGTGGGCTGGGGTTAGTTCCCTCCTTTTCAAGGAGCAGGAAACTTCTTATTGGTTCTTGGGCTCATTAAAAATTCCGCCAGTCCTACCAGTCCACAGGGGGCAGCTAACCCCATCTGTGCTGTGCTGGTAGGACGTAAGGGAACCAAGCTCTTTTTGGCCTGAATGAAATTACTGCAGTCATTTAGGCTATGTTTCACCTAGGCTGGACAGATCGTGGATTCCAACTAGTGAGTGAGCCTGGAAATTTGAAGGTGGACACTATCTTCTCCATTGAAGTCTATGGAAGTACTTATTAAGCTTAATTTACACTAGCATTATAGGTCTCCGGCAGGCTGTTCTGGCAGAAAACAGCATGTCAGAGACGGATGCTACAGTAATGTTTGTCGGCCCCGTTGACTATAATAGCATCCAATGGAGATCGAACCATTAAATGGCAACTATTCCGGGATTTGGACAGACAAGAAACATTGTGTCTAAACCTACAATAAGCATTGGTGTTATAGCCCATATCAAAATTAGTACACCAAAGAAATAAAAATATATTTCCTTCAATAAATTCAATTAAAACAAAAGCAATTTAAAATTAGAGGAATTCCCATGATTGTAGGAGAGAAAAGAGGTTAAAACAACCAAATTAGTAGGGGACGAACTCACATGCAGACCAGGGCAAGTTTTAATATAGACATACCTGGAAAAGATATTACAATAGATCATATCTAAGTGGAATATGCCTAAACATCAAGGTGCATAAAATGTACAGCGACCTCACAATAGGCGGCACATAAGATCCGGTACCACAAGCCACAAAGTAGTGAATGTTGGAAAAACATACATCAAACACCCGGTGTCTGCATGGAGGTCCCCCACTTACCCAACGCCGTCAGGGAAAAAGTGAATAAAGGGGTAAGTACATCCACCTATATATACCTGCGCCACACTGATTATTCAAATCTAAGACCTAGTTGCAACAAACATTTGTTCTGGCCAACAATAATGGCGCTGAGTGACCTATATCACGCGAGTAAACAAGATGGCTCCACTTTTACATTTTTTTCAGGGCCACTTTTAGTTCTGCCCCTGATCCCATTATTGTAAATGTGGCCAGCAGGCACTGCCAGAGACATACAACACTAATGTGAAACAAGCCTTAGAAGAGCAGAACAAAGTTTGTTTGGCTCACAGGAAATTTGGCCACCTCTGTAATAGAGAAAACCACCAGTAGGTGAAACATTGTGATCTCCATATTTTTGAGATCTAGTAGTGTAACGTACAGTAGACAGGATGGTGGTTTATAAGCAATTATACCACTTCTGTTAATGAACACCAGAGAAGCAGCACTAACTTGAAGAAACTTTTTGGCCCTGCTTCTGTTTTTCTTTTTCACTGAAGTCAAATGTTAGCAATGGGATTTATAGGTTAAGCATTGAGTCATTTTTGAAAGACATTTCATGTTATTTTGTCAAAATATTGCTAAATTAGTTTTTAATGGAACATGACTTTATCATATCCTTAATAGAAAAGGTCATTTTTGAAATATTATTTCATCACCAAGCTACAACATTTCAAATAGTGACATATAATGTCAGCTTCCTTCATCTGTGGTCACAAGTTTCTCCTTTTTTTTGGAAAGTTTAGTTTTAACTTGTTTTATGGTAATTTATTTGATACATGTCATTTTTGACAAACTTATCCTACGATATGTTTCAAAGATAAAGGATATTGTATAGAAAAAAACATGATTGTGGCTCTGTGTTGCCTCCTTATTGTGACTTACAGCACCTACACAACTGTAAAGTTAGTTAGTCTACACTTTGAATGTTACAAAAATTTGGGGTGGGTTTGTGAGAGCCTCCTATTTATCTGAATGATAAAGGTGCTAGCTGACATCATTAAAGAAGCAATCCAACAAACTGGGACATAAAATGCTAACTCACCACCAATATTCTAGCAGTCTACCGTATTTTTTGCCTTATAAGACGAACCGGCCTATAATACGCAGATTTTAGAGGAGGACAATAAGTAAAAAATATTTTTCATTAGATCTCAGATCAGGCCAGCAATCAGACCCCCAATGTTAATCAGACCTCATCTGACAGCCCCAATGTTAATAAGCCCCTTAATCAGACCTCAGATCAGATCCTCAATGTTAATAAGACCCCAGTAAAACCTCAGATCAGACCCCCATGCCTCAGATCAGCCCCCCATGCCATTTATGAGCCCCCATTTGCCCCCAGTGCAATTTATGAACCCCCATTATGAGTCCCTAGTGCACTGTCTTCTTCCTGCCTGTCTGTGACCCGGCGCACACAGCGTGAGGTCACAGCGCGCCCTCACAATGTGTGCAGCCTTCACAGCCGACAGCCGAGGACCAGGAAGCGGTGAGTACAGAGCTTTCACTGCTTCCCGGTCCTCCGGTACTAATGAGCGGTTCCAAAATGGAAGCTCTTCATTAGTATTTGCGCCATTAGATGCAGGGGCATTTTTACCCCGCTTTTGGCGTCTTATGGGGTGAAAAATACAGTAATTTCCTTCACCCCACTCAGTTGCACCCATACATTTTGAACTCTTTCCTTATGGCCAGAGCATGCTTTCCTTTGTACACAGGATGTCAGTACCAAAGCATAGTTGACTTCCTGTGAACTATATCATTACATGAGCATCTATCAAACCCCTCCTGGCAGCTCTCAAGCATTTGCCCATCAAGCTGCACCCTCATAGTTTCTCTGTATATTCTTCCTTCTAGCCAGTGTTGCTCAGGGTTGCCAACCGTCACGAAATTTGTAGACAGTCTGTAAAAATAGGAAACTTTTTTCCTGTGTCCGCGAAAAGAAATTGATGTGTCCTTGATTTTTTTGAGGCTTGTGGTACTTGACTAGAATATTTTGGTGGTAATTATCATAATTTTACAGCTCACAGTAAATGCTGGTAATGAGTTATTCTCAGTATATTGAACTATAGACATGTATTACTTATAATCTTTATCATTCATTATGGTTTTCCATTAAAAATGTTGGATCTTTGTGATTTTGGGATAAGTTGTCCAGAATAAAGAAAATTTCTGGTTGGCAACCCTGGTGCTGCTGAATATATAATTTTCTGCCTTACTTAAAAAGACCAGGAGTGTAGTTATGTAGCAGGTCCATACAATGATTAGCTGAGTAAAAAAACTCCTCTGACTCATACTGCCAGTCTTATCTGTGTGTGCTGTGTGCAGAATCCCCAGTGTACATTTATGAGATGCTGCTTCACACTGCTCTCCCCTGCCTCCTGCTTGTAAGAGCTGTATAAGCAGGGGAAGCAGTGTGAAGCTGCATCACATAGTACAAAACTGAGACTTTGCATTTCGAGTTAGGGGACAGAAGTTTATTAGACAGTACTGTAAGTAAAGTGAGATGAGATTCTGCCCTCCCTGTCAAACCAGAGGCATATGGGGAAATGAAGGCTGCATTAGGCAAAACTATGACTGGAAGAAGGAATTAAGATGAAAGACTACTTGTACATGACATATCCACTAAATGCAAGTGCCTCTACATTATTCTTAGTTGACTAGTGCTGAGCTGCAATACCAGGTTCAGGAAATGGATAGGGTGGTTCTGTTAATGGTCTGTCCTGGGTCCTATTTTTTTTAAATATTTTTGTGGCATGGGACAAAAAAGTGACAAAGGAGAAGGTTTCGTAGGTAAGGTTTGCCATATTGCCTCTGACACAAAAGTGTGTAATACTGTTGACATTCCTGGAGGGATTTTATAACATGGAAAAACATTGAGCTCCTCTGGACAAACAATGTTTGCAAATGTAAAATAATTCACTTGGGGAAAAATAACCCTCTATTTGACTATCATATTGGCAATTCTGTATTAGGGCTCATACACACGTTTTTTGTCTGCATCTGATCTGCATTTCCACACCAAAACTGCCAAAAAAAATATGATAATTTAGGTCCTATGACTCCTATTCTTAAGGTTTTTTTCTTATGTATTTTTTCATGTCCTGGCTCTTTACCTTCCTCTTTGTTTGATCTTTTAACATGGCAGGCAGTCTTGTTTAACTTTTTTAGTCAGACTATTGCTGTGCCCACAGAAAGTTATCCTGTAGTGATTCAAATAGGGAATCACACAGTACACTGATCGCTACAGTGCTCTTCTTTGGGCATCTTTATAGAGATGAGTGAATCGAAGTTGACAAAGTGGAATTTGATCCGAATTTCAGGAAAAATTTGATTCGCACTGAAGTTGAATTTTCTCACGCTTCGTAGTAATGAATCGCATTTTTTCCTAAAATGGCTACTGCACATGTTAGGACATGGAGCAAAGAACTCTGGGAATGTGGGTTCATCCACAATGCCATGCATACAGCCACTTAACAGCCAGCCCCTGTGATGTCACAGCCCTATAAATAGCCTCAGCCATCTTGGATTTAGTCATTTTCCATTGAACTTAGTGTAGTTGCTATAGACAGTGCTAGAAAAGACTTTATTGTGCTGAAAAAATGATTTAGAAGTTCAGGGAAAGATTCATAGTGTAGGGAAAGGATAGGGAGGCATCATCTACACTATAAAAGGAGAACAGGGTGCAATAGGAGAGTGTACAGCCTGGGCAATGGGAGCGATTCTAGTATGCCTTGCTGCACTAACTGGGGATCCAAATTGCTGTTATACTGCTGCACTATATGATAGCTCAGCAATTTCAGCAAACCTTGCTTGTTATTGGGGTGTAAGTGCTGTGTGATACAGCCATTTAAGGGGTGTATTAATAGGAAATATATGTACGTCCTATTAGCCGTTCTGCGATAAATTTACATTGCTATACATTTCTGGGGAAACAAAAAATATGTCTTATTTGTTGTTCTGCAGTGAAGTTACATTCTACTACAGCCACTTAGGGGGTGTATTAATAGGAAATATATGCACGTCCTGTTAGCCGTTTTGTGGTGAATTTACATTGTTATACTTTTTTTGGGGGTGTAGTAATAGGTAAAAAAATACGTCTTATTTGCCAACGAGAGGCCTGAGCTCCCAGTGTCATCTAGCGGTCGTGTATTGACCAGCAACCCAGCGGTGCTTGAACGGTTGATGCGGTCTTCGACTTCATCACAAGTGACATCAGACACCCCCTCTGACACGATGCTTAGTTGGCATGGCCCGGGAGCAGGCCCTGTGCCCCCAACTGTCCTCAACCTGCCTTTGTCATTTTCTTTTCCTCAGCGCGAGAAGTATTATATGCTGAAGGCTCGGCTACACTTTTCAGCAAGGACGAGCTACTAGAGGATAGCCAGCAGCTGCTGCCCAGCCAAGATCTGGAGGAGACATCCACCACATTTTCCGGTAGGCAGGCAAGTAGTGATGATAAAAGTCGCGTGGGAGTTGGTGTTGTGAGTGGTTAGGCTCCTAGCCCTGAGACTGTTGAGGGGGACATCAGTAACATGCAGACAGTAGCAGATGATGATGTAGCTTTTTGCATTTGAGAGCCGGGTGAAGAAGGGGCTTCATCATCATTAAGAGAAGAGAGTGACAGCTGGCAAGTGAGGCAGCGGCTGAGCCAGCGAGGTGGTAGCGTGCCCGTGAGTCAGCAGGGTGGCAGCAGTGGGAGGTCAGGAGCCAAACATGCCTGGGGTAGACCACCCGCTTCACAGCAACTGCTGCATCAGCCAGTGGCAAGCACACGATTTCATGCAGTTAAGGCTCCACTACCTCAGCCGAAGGGAGTTGTCTGTCCTTACTATTATCTATTGGTCCTGATCCTCCTGCTCCTCGTCAGTCATTTTGTCAGCAATCATTCACTGAAGCGATTGCCAAGAGACAACAGTATGCGTGCACTTATCCAACGGCGCAAAAACTGCTCCTGGCCAAGTTTCTGGTGCTGCAGTCCCTCCCTTTCCAAGTGGTGGACTCTGCACCTTTCAGAGAACTGATGGCTTGTGCCGAGCCAAGGTGAAGAGTTCCAAGCCGTCATTTCAATGCGAAAAAGGTAGTACCAGCCCTGCACACATATGTAGAACAGAAGGTGGACCAGCCCTTGAGCCTGTCAGTGTCTGCCAAAGTGCACAACAGCGCCGACATGGGGAGCTGTAACTACGGTCAGGGACAATATATGTCCTTTACAGCCCACTGGGTAAATGTGGTTCCTGCCCAGCCACACCAGCAACTTGGCCAGGTGATACCGCTTCCGCCTTCACGTTCTCACACTGTTGGTCCTGCGACAATGTCCTCCTCTGCCTCCTCCACCGTGTCCTCATTCTCTACTGTAGGGACAATTCACAGAGCTCCTCAGCATACCACATGTGCAGGGCACAGTGGTGTCACGCTGTTCTGCATCTAATTTGCCTGGGTGAACGGAGTCACACAGGGGAGTAACTGCTCCGCGTCCCTCATCAAGAAATCAAATCCTGGCTTTCTCCTCGACAACTCAAAATCGGAACCATGGTGACCGACAATGGGAAGAACATGGCGTCGGGGCTGCTTCAAGGAGGGCTGAGCCATGCGCCATGCATGGCGCACGTGTTCAATGTGGTTGTAAAGCGGTTACTGAAGTCTTCTCCCCATTTGCAAGACATCCTGAAAATGGACAGGAAACTTTGCATGCACTTCAGCCACTCGTACACCGCAAAGCACACCCTTCTTTTGCTACATAGGCAAAGTGACGTCCCCCAACATATGCTGATATGCGACGTTTCCACCCATTGGAATTCCACCCTTCATATGTTACACCGATTATATGAACAGAGAAAGGCCATAAATGATTTCTTGATGATACAGGCAGACAGAGGTACTCCCCTGTGTAACTTCAATGTTAGCCAGTGGCAGCTCATGCATGACACCTGTCGTTTGCTCGGGCCCTTTGAGGAGGCTTCTTTATTTGTCAGTCACCAGGACTACGGGATGAACAACGTAATTTCACTGATTCATGTCCTGGAACAGATGCTGCTAAATCTGGCTGGCCAGGGAACCGGAGATGTGGCAACTACATCTCATGGCCACATGAGCCCTGTGGGGGCTGAACTAGAGGAGGATATTCGAGAACAAGCAATGCATAGATAAATGGGTGGTTTTCTACACAGGTTACAGGAGAGGAGGAACAGGAAGAGCAGGAGCAGCTGGAGGAGCTACAGGGCAATGAGGAAGATGAGGCAGAGGACCCAGACACACCGCAGTGGAGATGGAGGCAGGGAGTCCCTTTGAGTCACTTGCGCAAATAGCCTGATGCATGCTAAGTTGCTTGCGTAGTGACAGCTGAATTGTCACCATTCGGCAGAGGGATGACTACTGGCTCTCCACCACGTTAGACCCTCACTACCGGTCCAAAATGGGGCATTTTTACACCCGCTGAGATGGAGGACAAACTGAACTACTATCGAGACATCCTATGTAGTCAGTGGGCAGCTGCCTATGTGCGCCATCCTCATGCAGATCTGACCAGGGGGGCCCTCTGCGTTCAGTACCAGCTCCATCAGCAGCAACTTAAGTCTAGAGTCACTGATGATCAATTTTCTTCACCCGCCTACTGAAGAAATTACTCACCAGCAGCAGCAGGTAGACATAGAGCAGAACCTAAACCAGCAGGTAGTGGCATACTTGGAGTGCACCCTGCCACCCCACATCAAAGATACCCTGGACTACTGGGCAGCCAAACTCGATTTGTGGCTGCAACTGGCTGAGTTTGCTCTGGACAAGCTTTCCTGCCCAGCCAACAGTGTGGCATCAGAGCAGTGTTTAGTGAGGCGGGGCCCATAGTTACCCCATGGAGAACTCGTCTGTCCACCCAAGGTGTGGAGAAACTGACCTTTGTGAAGATGAATCAGGCATGATTCAGCCAAGATTTCCACACACATGTGCCTGATGCATCAGACTAGATCATCCATGGTGCCACACCTAAACTTTGTCATTCTGATGCTGCCACCCACCTGATGCCACACCTGCTGCCAGGTGCTCCTAGAGCCACTCACTATCTTTAGCTGGTAGTGGTATTGCCCCCCACCATACCACTATGTCACATGGCCACTCTGTGCTCTCCTCATGCTGCTGCCACCTCACCACTCTGTGGTCTCCTCATGCTGCAGCCAACTCAACACTCTGTGGACTCCTCATGCTGCTGCCACCTCAACACTCTGTCACTGGGCCACTCTGTGGTCTCATAATGCTGCTGCCACCTCACCACTCTGTGGTCTCCTCATGCTGCTGCTAACTGGGCAAATATGTGGTCTCCTCATGCTGCTGCCACCTCACCACTATGTCACTGGGCCACTCTGTGGTCTCCTCATGCTACTGCCACCTCACCACTCTGTTACTGAAGCACTCTGTGGTCTCCTCATGCTGCTGCCAGCTCACCACTATGCCACTGGGCCACTTTATGGTCTCCACATGTTGCTGCCACCTCTCTGTTCCCACCCTCCCCACTCCATGACTGGGCCACTATTTTGTATTTTTGGCCTGATTGACATCATTGTTTATTTGACACTTCTTCTGATCTGTCAGTAGGAAGCAAATATTCTATTCACGTGTCATCTCTGTTTTGGATCCACTCCTGTTTTTTTGGGCTTTAGCAATACTTATGGATTACTGACCAAATGCCGACCGAGTGAAGGCGGATGCTCAACACACAGGATCTGTTTTTTGGGGGTTATTGTTCTGACAGATCAGAGGAAGGGCAAACTAATCAGTGACGTCAACACAAACTTACTGCTGACACCTTCTCCACTCTGTCGGGGGGCTCTACTTGTATCAGCATTTAATAGAACAGGTTCTGTAGAAATCTAGGTTGATTCAGATTACATCCCAAACCTGCTGATTTGACTCAAATTCAAATTAAAAGGGCTCTATCTATCTATCTATCTATCTATCTATCTCTGTCTATATCCCTCTGTCTATCTTTATATGTCTTTCTATCCCTCACTCTGTCACTCTCTGTCTCTTTCTATCTCTCGGTGTCTCTTTATCTCTCTCTCTTTGGTAGAATCAAAACTTTTTCAAAAATTCATACCTAATTTTTGAATTAATTTGCTCATGTCTAGCTGCCATAATCAATAACTGTAAGGGATGTTACTCCAGATCTGGAAGCAGAAGAAGAGCCTTATAAGTGATACATTGTTGCAGGAATTGTTCTGACATGTTGTCACTTTATGTTATCCCTTTTTTACATCTCAGAACAAGGAGCTAATATTATTTGGATGTTCTTTAAATGTTGGCAGGGTTGGACTGGCCCACCAGAGTACAAACAGATTCCTTAAGGTCCTATATACACAGAGGGTG
Organism: Bufotes viridis; assembly: GCA_033119425.1. Taxonomy (NCBI): domain Eukaryota; kingdom Metazoa; phylum Chordata; class Amphibia; order Anura; family Bufonidae; genus Bufotes; species Bufotes viridis. The sequence continues at coordinate 83,448,101 of CM065594.1, read as the reverse complement.
GGCCCTCAGAATATTTTCCTCTGGAGGGCGCAAGGGATTTCAGTACAACACTGAATGTCCGTGTTTGAAAGCTAAACCCAGCGTGTCAGAGATTCTGTAAGATGGTGAAGCAAATTTCCAAGCTATCCACCCGGAGCTCCTGCTGCTTCTCCGGTCTGTATCCTTAGGAGTGTCTTAATCAAAGTGTCAGATGATTAGACATGGACATGTCTGTTTGTTGATGCACCCAGGATTGGGGACAAGAGGCCATGAACAGCCTTACACTACAGTACAAAGAAGCAATATGTCACCATTTTGACATGAGATTCTACTTAAGGGACATGACAGAGTCACGCTGACTGTCAGGAGGATCTGCATGGTACATATAACAATTTGACAGTAATTACTTAGTAAACAGCTTTGAGCAAGTGGATGTTTCAAGTTTCAAGCCTAAATAGTCACCGTTGAGTTATACCAACAGGATATAAGTTAGGTGAATATAAACAGAGAGCTAAAGAAATGTAGTTACTAGAAGGACATTTTTGAGAAAAATGTAATACCTAGAATGGCCAGCAGATGGAGACATTGAGCTATAAACACTTTTCTTTGTACAGCAGAGCTAATTAGCAGTTAATGCTAGAAGGAAGCAATAGTCACTGGAAATGAATGAGCATAAGGGTCATGCACATGCCTTTAGTTCCTGTCCGCATCTGATCCGCATTTTTTGAAGATCAGATGCGGATCTATTCATTTTAATGGGGCCACAAAAGATGTGGAGAGCGCACTGTGTGCTGTATGCATCTGCACGTTTGTTATGCAGCCCCACAAAAAAAACATGTCCTATTGTCTGTTTTGCAGACAAGGATACGACATTTCTACACAAGTTAAAAAATAAATGGTGGCCTGTACTTTACGGAGGATCTGTGTTTTACGGATACATGCCACAAAAGGCTTTAGAACATATAACTGCACCGCTGTACAGCAAACATATATACTTATTTTGCCACTATTACATGACAAAATGGGCTTTATAACATATAAATGCACCGCTGAATGGCAAATATATTTTACTGTTGCCACTAGTACACGTCACAAAAGGCTTTAGAACATATAACTGCACCACTGTAAGGCAAATATATTTTTATTTTGCCACTATTACACGACAAAAAGGGTTTTAAAACATATAACTGCACCGATGAATGGCAAATATATTTTACTTTTGCCACTAATACATGACAAAATGGGCTGTAATTTTAGCACTTCACCACACAACGGCTAATAAGCCCTTTTTTTCCACTAATACAAGCCAAAAAATGTTTTAGAACATACAACTGCGCCGCAAAAGTGCAAATAAGATGTAGAAATATTTCCTTGTAATAAACCCTTGTTAATGGCTGTATCAAACAGCACTTGCACCCCAATAACAAGAACGGTTTACTGGAATTACAGAGCTGTGTAATGGCAATTTGGGTCCTCAGTCAGTGCAGCAAGGTGTAATAGGATTGTTCCTATTACCCAGGCTGTAACATCCCCTACTGTACCCTGTTCAACATAAATGCTGTGGAATGATTCCTCCCTATCCTTTCCCTACACCTTGAATAATCTTTTCCTTCACTTGTAAGGTTTTTTTTAGCACAATGAAGTTTTTTCTAACACTGTCCCTAGCGCCTGCTGACATCTCTCCGTGCACTAAATACACTGGCAAATAGCAGAACCTAAGATGGCTATTTATAGGGCTGTGACATCACAGGGCTGGCTGGCTGCTGATTGGCTGCATGCATGGCATTGTGGGTGATCCCACCTTCCCAGAGTTTCACCGAACATTCGGCGTCTTCAGGGGATATAGTAACAGAAGAACGCCAAATGGTCGGCGAAACATGTTGGGATACAGGGATTGATGTGTGTGTGTGATTTTTAGCTCTCAGGGACAGTCAGAAGAGGAACCCAAATTGTGAAATTTGAGCTAGCTATAGCTAAGTTAGTGAATGCATGGATCAAGGAATGAATGAAAGCGAGTGTATCTCCCCTCTATAGATCACAGCCCCAGCGTGTGGCCAAATAGCTGGGTGCTAGTGATCTATACCTTTTCTCACACGTATCCAACCTAGCTAGCAGATACTCAGTACAAAAAGCAAATAAATAAGGAATAAATGGGTGATAGCCCTTAGCAACTGAGTTAATACTGCTAAATCATATAGCTGGATGCTAATGACTAATACATTTTTTGATACATTTTTCCTTTTTTGATGTATCCTGAAAAATTTTAACTTCACTTGTCCAGTTCCTATGTTTTAGAGAAGATAGAAATAAAGATTTGAAATTTTACAGTGTAGTCAGTGAGAGTGCAAAAAACGCTATAAGGTCTCTCGACCAATTATAAATACAAAAGTACAGTGGTAAAGCGTCGCATCTCTCCTGAGGGGTTTATTTATAATTAATAGTCTTAATAATTGTAGCACATCTCATGCCGATACAGGACAAATTAAGATTGGCAATACACCATGTTGGTCTTAATAAATCTCCCCTTATATGTCATATTCTGTAGGCTATATATGGAAGTATCTTAGTACTATATTACAGTATTATATGCTATATACAGTATGCAGTAGTACCAGTACACATTGTATAACAGTATTGGACAATGACTGACAGTTTTATTTGAGAATTGTGAGAAAGCTTTATATTATACTCATTGTATTATTAAGACTAGGGTTATTTTTCTACGCGACCAAGAATCAGTGTAGGAGGGAATCCATGGAAATGAATGGGGTCTCAGCGCAACTTGCATATTTGACGTGATATTTGTAGTCAGTATCAGACTGGGGTGTCTAGGGCTCACCAGTAAAATTTATTTTGGGGGCCCATCGTACGGATACATTCAAATATTACCTGCTCACACAGCAGCAAGATGCTACCAGATGATTGAATATGTGGGTCCCTGCAGCAACTTTGAGAAGGTAGGTCCTGGGGAAAAGAGGACACCGGCAGCTTTCTGCTATACCTAGAAGTAATCTCAGCTCTGATCGTGTCTAGAATAATAAACTGGGGAGTTTCTTTAGTAATCTATAAGTTTTTTTATATGAACATAGGCTGGTTGAGGTGCTGTACATTGAATATATGTGTGTAGTGCAGTAAGTCTACTGTGTTATGTGCCACTTGTGCAGGGGGTGGGAGACTAGGGGCTCACTTTGCTCAGGGGCCCACCGGTGGATTCACCTGTACCCCTGTGGGCCAGGCCGAGCCTGTCAGTGTCATACTGGGGTGCCTAGGGCCCACCAGTAAAGTTTATTTTGGGGGCCCACCGTATGGATACATTCAAATATTACCTGCTCACACAGCAGCAAGATGCTACCAGATATTGAATATATGTATGTAGCGCAGTAAGTCTTCTGTGTTATGTGCCACTTGTGCAGGGGGTGGGAGACTAGGGGCCCACCTTGCTCAGGGGTCCTCTGTGGAATTCACCTGTGAGCCAGTCCGAGTCTGAATGTAGGCTCTACCTCTGTGACTCACACCAGTCTCCAGATCAGAGGTTTTCTGACCTCCTTCCCCATCCTGCCTGGTGCCCCAGCCACTGTCAACGAAGAGGTAGTCGTTCATGTGCGGCTCTCTCTGTTCACTTCTATGGGAGTTCTGAAAACAGCTAAGTGCACAGCACCCAGAATATGGAGATAGGTATAGGTCCCACAGGTGGGGCTTATGTCTATCAGACATTCATAGCATATCCTATCCTAAGATAAGAATATATTTTAAACCATGGTATGACTGCATTATTTGGACAATAAATGGCACTTTTATGTGACTGTTGCGTGGAAGCGTTATATGATACTGCATGGCAGTATTATATTGGTGCTGTTTAGAGGTAATATGTGGGCAGTTTATGTCAGTATTATCTTGGCTGGTGCTGTATGGTGGTAATATGTGGGTAGTATATGTCAGTATTATCTTAGCTGGTGCTGTATAGTGGTAATATGTGGGCAGTATATGTCAGTATTATCTTGACACTATGCATTAGTCAAGCTTTATATGTAGTATTAGGTGGACTCAGTACGGCAGTATTATTAGGCATCACGTGTTGATATAAACATTATAATTTCACAGGATTATTAAATCTGCCCCAAAGTCTTTTATTTACTGGTGCTTTTTTGTTATCTGAGGAGTGGTGGTGTCTGAATGCAGGCAGTTGTGTGTGTGTAATGAATAGTGTTTTTAGTTCTGCATGTGCCATGAGTGACATCTTATAAACTCCACACACATTATAAAAAGCAGCTCTCTGCAGCCCATGCAGGGATGTACTTTGCACTGGATTCTGGGTAGTGGTGCCTTGCTGCTTGCAGTTATTTTGTTCGTGTTAAATTGCGCGTTTTGTCAGGATTATCGAAGCTGCTGAACAGCTTCATTACTGTTTTCATATGAAGCACATCTCAGGGCTCGTAGGCTTTTAAAATACCAATCTTTAGTGCAGGGAGGGGGCGAGGTATGCAACATGGACTCTCTCATCCCTGTTCACAGTACATAGATGAGGTTTTATGGGGTGGTGGGGAGGACAGACCGCAGGAAATGATTCATAGGTATGCAGAACAAATAGGAAAAAAAATCTTACATTAAACCTTCCATCTGATCAATAGTGTTGAGCACGAATATTCGAATAGCGAATTTTTTTAGCGAATATCGGCACTTCACTAGTTCACGAATATTTCAAATATAGCGCTATAAATTCGCTATTTCGAATATTCGTTTTTTTTTTCTTTTTTTAGTTTTTTTTTTTCTTTCCCACTTCCCAAAAGTAGTTCATACCTGTCCTGAGGATTCCTGGCTTCCTGGCTGCTCCACTCAGTGCCCGCTGCCGCTTCTGCCAACTTCCGTGCTCATAGAGCGTCCCCATCACCATGGGAACGTCTCCATATACTAAAATGTACTGTCGGATTTGAGAATTACGTTGAAATCGCAATGCGATTAATTCAAGTTATATTAATCGCATTGCGATTACAACTTAGCAGTGCACTGCTATCTTACATATTAGGCTAGAATTAACGAATATGGAATATAGCAGCAGTGCTAAGTAGAAATCGCAATGCGATTACTCCAAGTTATATTAATCACATTGCGATTTCAATTAGCACTGCTATATTCCATATTCGTTAACTTTGTTAATTCTAGCAAGCTGACCCCTTATAAACCCAGCTCGAAGTTGAAATCGCAATGCGATTAATATAACTTGAAGTAATTGCATTGCGATTTCTACTTAGCACTGCTGCTATATTACATATTCGTTAATTCTAGCCTAATATGTAAGATAGCAGTGCTAAGTTGTAATCGCAATGCGATTAATATAACTTGAATTAATCGCATTGCGATTTCAACAGACATGGTTTACTATGGTTGCTAAAACGAAGATGGAGAATACTTTGTTATCTTCGTTTTGAGGAATATGACAAATACATTCGTCATATTCGCTAATTCTACCAAGCCAAACATAGTAAATCAGGTCTAAGTAGAAATCGCAATGCAATTAATTCAAGTTATATTAATCGCATTGCGATTTCAACGTAATTCTCAAATCCGACAGTACATTTTAGTATGGAGACGTTCCCATGTATGATTGGCTTGGTAGAATTAGCAAATATGACGAATGTATTCGTCATATTCCTCAAAACGAAGATAACGAAGTATTCTCCATCTTCGTTTTAGCTACCTATTCGTCAACTTCGCTAATTCTAGCAATCAAATAGGAAGGTTGACTATAGAGACAGCTGTGTTTAATTCGCTATGCGATTATATACAGTATATATATATATATATATATATATATTTTTTTTAATAAATTATAATAATTATCAAGTAATATAATTATTCTATTTATTTTTAAAAAAGCAAAGTAATATAAATCGCATAGCGAATTAAACACAGCTGTCTCTATAGTCAACCTTCCTATTTGATTGCTAGAATTAGCGAAGTTGACGAATAGGTAGCTAAAAGGAAGATGGAGAATACTTTGTTATCTTCGTTTTGAGGAATATGACGAATACATTAGTCATATTCGTCATCTTCGCTATAATTATAGATATGAAACCAATAGGAAAGTAGCCTTAAGTTACAATCGCAATGCGCGATTATTTAAATCGCATATTAATCGCGATAACTAGAATAATGCCGAATATTCGATTTTGATGAATATGAAACGAATATTCTATTGAATATTCACGAATTTCGTCGAAATCGAATATGGCACCTGCTGCTCATCACTACTGATCAACAGGTTATCTGCCAGGATGTAATGTGATCTATCTACAGTATCTATCTATCTATCTGTCTGTCTATCTATCTATCTATCTATCTATCTATCTATATCCTATCTATCTATCTATCTATCTATCTATCTATCTATCTATCTATCTATCCTATCTATATCCTATCTATCTATCTATCTATCCATCTTTCTAATTATCTATCTATCATCTATCCATTTAAATATATCTATGTAGCTGAATAGATATTTCCCCCCAGAAAGCTTTTCTATAGTATGCCTGAGGGAAGAAAGGGTGTATCCTCCCTTTGATTGCATCGCCTGAGAAAGCCACGGTGATCTAGTGATGAGCGGCAGGTGCCATATTCGATTTCGACGAAATTCGCGAATATTCGAATGAATATTCGTTTCATATTCGTCGAAATCGAATATTCGTCATTATTCTAGTTACCGCGATTAATATGCGATTTAAATAATCGCGTATTGCGATTTTAACTTAAGGCTACTTTCCTATTGGTTTCATATCTAGAATTATAGCGAAGATGACGGATATGACGAATGTATTCGCCATATTCCTCAAAACGAAGATAACGAAGTATTCTACATCTTCGTTTTAGCAACCTATTCGTCAACTTCGCTAATTCTAGCAATCAAATAGGAAGGTTGACTATAGAGACAACTGTGTTTAATTCGCTATGCGATTATTTATATATATATTTTTAATAAATAGAATAATTATAATAATTATATCAAGTAATATAATTATTCTATTAAAAAAAAAAAAAATCGCATAGCGAATTTAACACAGCTGTCTCTATAGTCAACCTTCCTATTTGATTGCTAGAATTAGCGAGGTTGACGAATAGGTTGCTAAAACGAAGATGTAGAATACTTCGTTATCTTCGTTTTGAGGAATATGACGAATACATTCGTCATATTCGCTATTCGCTAATTCTACCAAGCCAACCATAAAGTTCCTTGCCCATGGGAACATCTCCATATACTAAAATGTACTGTCGGATTTGAGGAATTACGTTGAAATCGCAATGCGATTAATTCAAGTTATATTAATCGCATTGCGATTTCAACTTAGAGCTGGGTTTATAATGGGTCAGCTTGCTAGAATGAACGAGTTAACGATTCAATGAACGAAGTTAACGAATATGGAATATAGCAGCACTGCTAAGTTGAATTCGCAATGCGATTAATTTAACTTGAAGTAATCGCATTGCGATTTCAACTTAGCACTGCTATCTTACATAGGCTAGAATTAACGAATATGGAATATAGCAGTGGCACTAGCAGTGCTAAGTTGAAATCGCAATGCGATTACTTTAAGTTAAATTAATCGCATTGCGAATTCAACTTAGCAGTGCTGCTATATTCCATATTCGTTAACTTCGTTCATTCTAGTAGCAAGCTGACCAATTATAAACCGAGCTCTAAGTTGAAATCGCAATGCGATTAATATAACTTGAATTAATCGCATTGCGATTTCAACGTAATTCCTCAAATCCGACAGTACATTTTAGTATATGGAGACGTTCCCATGGATGGGGACGCTCCATGAGCACGGAAGTCGGCAGAAGCGGCAATGGGCACTGACTAGAGCAGCCAGGAAGCCAGGAATCCTCAGGACAGGTAAGAACTACTGTTGGGAAGAGGGAAAGAAAAAAATATAACTAAAAAAAAAAACAAAAAAAACGAATATTCGAAATAGCGAATTTATAGCGCTATATTCGAAATATTCGCGAATTAGCGAAGTGCCGATATTCGCTAAAAAAATTCGCTATTCGAATATTCGCGCTCAACACTAACTGTGATCGACTGTGCCACTGCCACTCCCATCCTCTGCCCTGGCTCCTCCTCGGCTCGCAGTATATCCTGCAATCACATGTATTGACAGGGCTTCCAAGTGGCATTTTTCAGCAGGATAACGCTCACCACACACAGCAAGGGCTTCCCAGGAATGTCTCTGCCAGATTGAAACATTTGGGCGGCCTGGTTGAAAGATTTATCACCAATTAAGCATTTATGGGACCAGCTGGGAGACCAGCCATGGCAACATACAAGTGTACAGGATCCATAGGCCCAGCTGCAACATCTGTTGGCAAATGTGCCACAGGATACCATACAGAACCTGTATGCATCCATGCCCAACTGTATCTCATCTTGTATCCAGGCTAGAGGTGGCCTAATAGGGTACTAGAGCCTCCTTTCAATTGTACAGTTTTACCGAATAAACTTATGCTTTTACTATAATATTGTAATTGCAGCGAGCCCAGTAGAAGGGAAAGGATAGAAGGAATGGTAGTAGCAATAATGGAGGTCGTAGTTGCTCACTCAGTTCGGGGCGCCCTTGGTTGGTTTAGGTTTCGATGTGCAAGGCAGGTTTCCCTGAAACTTGAGTCGAATAATGAGGCAAGGTACAATGCATCTAGCCCACAGTACTTTACTAAGTCTGCCCAATAGATGGTTCACACAAGCGTTGTACATATCAACAGCAGTCTTTTCAGGTTTCATATGCAATATTGAAGGCTGTATGTAGTAGACAGAGGGCAAATTCTCTTACTTGTAGTCTGCACAGTCTTCCCAACTCAATTAATCTCTCTCACGTTGGCTATATGTTAATTCTGTAGCATCGTCAGTAGTGTTGGGCGCGAATATTCGAATTGCAAATTTTAATCGCAAATATCGCCACTTCGAGAATTCGCGAAGACTTAGAATATAGTGCTATATATTTGTATTCTCAAATATTCTCAATTATTCTAGATTTTTTTTTCCTCTGAACCCATGATCCCTCCCTGCTTCTTGCTTGTGGACCAATGAGAAGGCTGCAATGTCTTTGTCTGAGCTTAGCAACATCCCTAGCAACCAATAGGAAAGTTGCCTACCCCTTAACTATGTAAGAACCTCCCCAACAGTCATTTTCTGAATATTTTTTTAGTTAGTTAGCTTATATACAGTATATAATACAGATAGTTAGTGGGAGATAGTCAGTGTAGGTTAGATCGTGATATGGTGCAGGGTGTTAGGTAGGGTGATAGGTTCTGCTGTCCATACATACATGCTATAGACATAGTGCTGTGATGTCACAAGTTAACAACAATACTTAGTGCACCAATCAGCAATATGTAGTCAGACCTGCTAAAATGTGAAGTTGAACATATTGCACAAAAATATGTGCATCATTAATTGCCTATATGCGCAGTCGTGAATATATCAGAGCACTCTATCTGCATATAAAGCTATTGTAATGTTCTGCCATGCCAACCATTTTCTCCAGTCTCAGGAAATTTCTAGCAGCTTGAAAAACATGGAAATAGTGACCCGCGCCTGTATTGCACTCGCAATAGACGCATATTACATTGCCGATTTTCGCAATCAAGAAAATAATCGTGAATTGGCGAATTCGCTAATTTATTGTGAATATTCGCGAAATATTGCGAATTCGAATATTGCCCCCGTCGCTCATCACTAATCCTCAGTGAAATACAGTCTCTGAACAGAGGGTCCTTCTATCCTTTTGATACGGTGGGGAAGCTGAAGCTATTTACCCCCCCCAGTATACAGAGAAGTCTGTAGCTTGAATATAGGTGTGTTACCTTTCTTTGACAAATGCTCTGCAATCCTGCTATTGTATGGCCACTGAACTTTGTGCTGCCTTCAAGAACTCTTTCCCTCATGGGCTGGCATAGATACTGAAGCTTTGGCTGCCTATGATGCACAGGGCAATAGATCTCCCTGTGTAACTCTGCTCTTAGATGTTTTCACATGCACAGCTCTCACTAGACTGAAGCAACGTCTTTCTAGAGAGCAAGAGGTAGCATTAGCTCTATAAAGCCTATGGGGCATACACAGTGCATACATTACAGTACATTAAACCTTTGCAGTGAGATATGGCCCCTGGGCTGTATAAAAAATGAGGGTCCCCAACCAATCCACAGTTTTAAGAGGATTTTGCTATACTATGAGGTAGATTCTGTAACAGTCGAGCTCATTGCATAGATATGATAAAACAATCAAGCTCAGTACATAGACAGAATTAGGTTATGTTCACAGTGTCGGACTTCATGAGGATTTTGGTGAGTATTTTACATCCAGTGAAAGTAAAAAGGGCATTTTATACCCTATTCACATATAGCAGAAAAAATAATTTTATAATTTTTTAGGAAAAAATAATTTGAGCCTGGGCATGTTCATTCATCTTGCGGATCCCAAATGGAAAAGCCACAGATTAAATACACACAGATTAGCCCCCCTGAATTGGGCTAATCGTCGTGTGGATCTAGTAGCACCTCCTCCACTGCCCATTTGCAGCAGAAATCCAAGTGTAAGCCTTAAATTTCTGCAGAGGATTCTCTTATAAAAACTTGTCTGATTTGCCAAATGTATAAACTTAGGGTACTTTCACACTAGCGTTATTCTTTTCCTGTATTGAAATCAGGCAAAGGGTCTCAGTACCGGAAAAGAACGCATCTATTTTGTCCTAATGCATTCTGAATAGAAAGCAATCTCTTCAGTATGCATCAGTCTTCCATTCCGTCCCTTGTACGGTATTTGAGCGGATAAAATACAGCAGCTTGTTGCAGTTCTTTTTCCGGCCAAAATACCGCAACAATGCCGCATTTGCCGGATGTATTAAAGCCAGATCCGGTACCAAGTGTACCGGAAAGTTTCCGGTCTGCGCCTGCGCCAGAATATAAGGGGAGCTGGTTTCGCAGCTTCCTGTTTGCTTCTTTGCTCCAGCCTGCGAGGGAGACGGCAGTACGCCATTGAAGGTGAGTATAACGTTTTTTTTTGTTTTTTTTGTGCAGCTCATATGTACTTATACATAGGAGTTGTATGTTATAAGTACATAGGTGATGCTAGGAGTAGTAGTAAATAGAGCTATTACTCCTAGCATCCCCTATGTAATTATACTACCTGCAGTCCCTATGTACTATTGCTACTACTCCTAGCATCACCTATGTACTTATAACATACAGCTCCTATGTATAAGAAACAAAGGAGCTGCTTATATTTAATTTTGTGCCAAATTGGGAGGACCTCGGAGACAGGCAACGAGAGCAGTGCCGTAAGTATACAGTATTTCATTTGTAGATTTCATACACGTATGTTTTATTGCTCAGAAGTGGTTTACCGTCTAGTTGATGTGGGTAAATGCCACCGATAGTTTAACAACAAATGTATTTTCATTGTCGTTGTGGCTACATCAATTAAATAGTAAACCATTTTTTTTATATAATTTTATTTTTATTGAAATGCAACAAAACAATTCTGTTTCCACTGTATGCACAAATGTACAAGGTAAAGTGAATCAAGCAATATACACGACATATGCAACAAGTGAACGTATACTATAACTTCACATTTTATGTGCAATGTAACTCAGACAAGAACCCATAAAGGTGACATGAGAAACCTGCGTCCTGTCGCATTCATTTCTCAGATAAATATAGATATATGAGAAGCAAAAAAGGAAAAGGGGAACAGCAAGATGGAGTATAGCTCAGAGATCAGTCTTTTCATATGAACTCCTTTTCTACAAAGGCATTTAAATGCCATCGGGAGGGAGACATTGAAGCCCGAGAAGATAGATTGGGCAAAATGACTAATTTGAATGTAAAAATTATAGGTAATTGGGGGAAGGTCAAATTTATTCTGAATAACTGAGAAGGGTAAAAGGTCCCTAGTGAATGGGTCTACAGTGTCCGCATCACGGAAGATGGTGCGTTGGAACCATAGTCTTGTCGCTGAAGTGGTGAGACTCGCTGGGAGTAGAGGATGGTATAAAAAGGAGGTCATAGAAGAGTGGTGAGAGACCAGAGGAAACTGACTACTACAAGTCTGCCAAATGGATTTAATAGAGGCCATGGGCCCCAAGAGGTCCCCAGTTGATCGTGGACTATATGGATTAGACCATAGCATAGAATTAGGGTCTATAGGAGCCAGCCAGAGTCTCTCTATCTGCATCCGGATAAAATATGGTTGCAGAGATGCCCAAGCTGTGATGCAGTGTAGCTGAGCTGCCCAATAGTATTTGATCAAGTCACGAACTCCCAGACCACCCTGAGACTTGCTAGACAGGAGTACAGACCTAGGGATCCCATGGCGTCTCTCAGCTCATATAAATCAGAGGAGTTGGGACTGAACAGATCTTAAATCTTTGAGAGGGGCCGGGATAGGTAAGGTCTCAAAGAGGTATAGGATCTTAGGTAATATTGTCATTTTTACCGCCGCAATGCGACCTAAAAAAGATAATGGGAGTGTGTGCCATTTGGTAAGGATATCTCTAATTTACTTATATATACGTGGGAAATAAGTCCTATAGAGGTCCGTGTAACGGAGGGTAAGATCCACACCCAAGTATTGCAAAGAATCATCCTTCCAACGGAATGGGAAGTTTGCCCGGATGAAAGGCCAAGGGTCGCCCAAGGTATATTTTATGGGTGTTAACCTTATATCCCGACAGATGTCCAAACTCTTGTAAAATGGAGTGGAAATTTGGGAGGGAGATATGGAGTTTAGTGAGGGTGAGGAGGACATCGTCCGCATATAGTGACAGTTTAAATTCTTTATCTCTGACCATAATTCCCCTGACATCTGGGCAAGCCCTGATTTTACCTGCTACAGGTTCAATATACATTGCAAATAGTAAGGGGGATAAAGGACATCCCTGCCTTGTCCCGTTGCCTATGTGTATTGGTCGAGACTTGGCGTGAGGCAGCTTGATTGTCGCCATGTGGGAGGAGTACAAACCTTGAATGGTCTAAACAAGGGGGCCAGAAAGACCATGTGCCTTGAGAGTCGCAAACAAAAAAAGCCAGCTTAAGCGGTCAAACGCTTTTTCAGCGTCTAGACTAAGAAGGAGTTCCTCCTCCCTGAAGCGAGCAACTACCTTCATTAAGTTGATGTTCCGTCTCGTGTTGTCACTGCCCTGTCGACATGGGACAAAAACCACCTGGTCTTTATGGATCAATGAGGGGAGAAAGGTGTTTAAACGAGAGGCTAGTATTTTAGTAAACATTTTGAGGTCTGAATTAAGTAATACAATGGGCCTATAGTTTTGGCAATCGAGATGATCCTTTCCAGGTTTTGGAATCAACATAATATATGAGTGGGACATGGGGGTAGGTACCACGTCACCAGCTACGAATTGATTAAAGAGATTTGCCATATGAGGGATCAGTTCTGTCTTAAAGATCTTATAATATTTATAGGAGAAGCTATCGGGGCCTGGGGACTTGCCCTCTGGTAGGTGGTCAATGACCTTCTCTAACTCTTTCACAGTCATGGGTCTATTAAGGACAGTACTGTCAGCAGTCAAAAGGGTAAGAAGGTAACATGAGGCCAAATATGACTGCAACAGGCGCTCTCTGGTCCCTTAATTTGTAGGGAGGTCACTAGGCAGATTATAAAAGGAGGCATAGTACGTTGAAAATTGCTCCGCAACTTCCCTGGGGTCATAGTGAACTGTCCCCTTCATTCCATTAACTGCACAGGGGCCAGTTTGTTGTGGATGATTCCTAAGTTGTTTGGCCAACATCGTGTGAGGTTTATTCCCCCATGCATAATACCGTTGTCGGGTGTATAACATTAGTTTGTTAACCCCGCCCTGCGCTATCCTATTTAGGTGAGCTCTAACATCCACTGTATGCTTCAGCGTGTGGCGGGTAGCATGGGCAGACATTATCTCCTCCAGGGCAAGCAAATGGGATTTCAGGGACCGCACTGTAGCTACCGATTTCTTTTTCAGTCTTATGCCAAGAGCGATACAATGCCCACTCATTACTCATTACCGCCTTAAGAGCCTCCCATAGGGAACGTATGTCCTCCGCCGACCCTACATTAAGCTCAAAATAGGATTTGAGGCGACCGCGTAGCTCGTCTAGTAAGAGTTTTCTCTTAAGGGGGTTGTCATTGAGGCACCAATGTGTGACCTGACCGAGGTCTATTCCAACCATTACTGGAGCATGGTCGGACCAGGTAATTTGACCCATATGAGCCCCTTTTTACACATGAAGAGTGGAGATGGTCCAAAAAAGTAATCAATTCGGGTGTGGGTACCATGTGGGGCGGAGTAAAAGGAGAAGGACTTATCAGTGGCATGATTAAGTCGCCAAAGGTCATATAAGAAGTATCGTCGGATTGATTTATGAAAGTTCCTGGCTAATCGTTGTTGTGTTAGCCAGTCTATCCATAGAGTCAGAAAAAATAGTGTTAAAGTCCCCTCCCAGTAAAACCAATGAATCGGGAAATATGAAAACCTTGTGGAACACTCTGTTAAGGAACTAAATCTGGGACGTGTTCCAGGCATGCAAGTTGCAGAGCGTGATAGGTTGACCGTCAAGTTTCCCTCTCAGGACCATATAGCGCCCTGCGGATCTAATATTGAAGACTTAATTCTGATGGGGCAATGGGCTGATATAAGAATTGCGACTCCCATCTTGCGGTGAGAATGGGTGGCCGAGTATGCAGTGGGATATCGATGTGATGCAAAGAGAAAGGAGGAGTTTTCATCAAAGTGGGTCTCCTGAAGAAACACAACGTCTGCTTTGAGGGATTTTCAACTCCAAGAGCAAAAGTTTCCTCTTGGCATTAGAGTTGAGGCCCTTGACATTTAGGGTCACACACTGTACCATGTTAGTAAAGGAGGGAGTGAAGTGCGGGGAGAATACAGCGCACCAGTATTCACAAAAATTAATTAATGAAGCGCCATGATTAACACACAAGTTAATCGTGGCGCTTCACGCCTGAGTAATTCTCGTCCAACGCCAAGGTCAGGGTTAGAAGTGGTTGTGGACGAAGGATGCAAGGTAGCTAGAAAGGGATATGGAAACAAAAAGGAGGGGGAGACAGGACAAAACAAGACAATACTCAAAAAATAATATAACTAGTAGTTATTTACTATTCCCAGGGACTTGTTTTCCTGCCAGAGGAAACTTACAGGGCCTCTTCTGTGGTTGCAGTGTCGAAGGTTAACTGACAGAGGCTGCTTGCGGAGCAGATGCTGACTAACAAGAACTTCTAGAGTTAGCCAGTGCTCAGGAGATGCCTGCACCATGGAAATATAAACAAAGTAACGTTATATGATTAACTGGCTAAATAGCAAAAAATTACAACAAATAAGAGCGTAAGTGGACAGGATGTCCACAACAATAGAAAGCTACTATATGTGTGGGTAGCTTCAGATAGATTCAAGATCGTCTCCCTCCACATAAATTAGAGGGTCGATCTGGCGATCGATGTCCTGGAGATGGCGGGGTCCGCGTGAATGGAGATGGACTCGCATTCGAACCTGCTCTTCTCTTGTTGTCATCTGAGACCCGACTGTCATCTGAGACCAGTCTGTCAGTGGGGGTACAGGAAGTCTTATCGTCTTGCAGAAAGGGTGCAGGTCTGAGGAGCGGAGGGTTGCTCTCTTTCCTTGTTGACGTGCTGACAAGGCAAACGGGAATCTCCAGCGGTATGCAATTTGGCGGTCTCGTAGCAGGGTGACAAGAGGCTGTAGGTGTCTCCTTTTTTTAAGGGTAATCCAGGAGAGGTCAGGGAAAAGCTGCACAGGGGCCCCATCAACCTCAAAGTTGCGGAGAGTCCGGGCCATAATGGTCTCTTTAAGAGTGTAGTCATGGACACAGCAGATTATGTCCCTGGGAAGAGAGGAGATGCCCTTAGGCTTAAGTGCCCTATGGGCCCTTTCCAGTATGATCTTGTGCGAAGATGGCTATCCTAAGATTGTATTAAATATAGCCTCCAGAGTGACAAAAAGGTCCTCATCTCCAGTTGCCTCCGGGAGACCTTAGACTCTAATGTTATTCCTGCAGCCCTGATTGTCCAGATCCTCCAAGTGCCGACCCATTTCCTTAAGGGCCGCTGTTTGAGATTTTACAGACTCGGCAGGGTGGATATATACTTTCTGGTGTCATTGTGCGCACTTTCTAATGAGTCCACTCGATCGACACTCAGCAGCAATCTCTGCCCTGCAGGCTTCCTTAACTTCAGATATGAGCATCCGAAAATCTTCCTTTGTAGGGAATTGGCCTTAGGTAGTTTGCCCAGGGTTGTGGGTCTCAGGAGCAGCATAAGGAGACATAGCAGCCAGTGGAGGGGGCTTGGCGAACTAGCCCAGGCATCTGTGGGGGACAAGGAGCTGCTGTGCACACTAGCCAGGGCAGATGGGGCTCCCTTCAGGAGGGGCAGACCAGGAGTCCCCAGAAAAGGCCATGGGCGATCTTTGTGAGGAGAGTGGGGGAGCAGTGTTCTGCAAGGTAAGTTGGGGCACAGTACCTGCTTCTTCTGACCCATGCTGAGCGCCATGTTGGCCCCTGACCTCTTGGAAGTGACAGGGAAAAGTCCTGCGCTGATGGAGAGTGTTCCTGCCCGGTCCTCGGGAGTGCCGGGTCCCTAGGTGGTCCATCAGGGACCACTACAAGAAAGATTACAATGAGGAACTTCCCGAGTGGCTCGAGAGGAACCTCAAAGCAGGAATATCGCTATCATTCCACATTGGGGTTCCTACGAAGAACCCTAGAGATGCGAAGGTAAGAGATTATGTTTATAGAGATTCTGAATTATGTTATCCAATCTATATGTATGGCCCAGTTGCTTTCCCAAAAAAAATTCTTACTGTACATAGAAACTTCTCTGTACACTAATAGAATGTATGGGCTCTATCTATGTACAGTAATTGTATGAAGTTTTTTTGCAATGCAACTTCCTATGTAGCATCAGAAGTCGCTTTGCTCACATCTATTGCAGAGGTTCTCCACTGAAATCCCATCGCTAATTGTGTTTTTTTTTTCTTTGCTTTTCAGAACAGCAAGTAGTACTCGGGCGCCTGAAGTTTCTCAGGAGGCAGTCCCTGATGAGCCGGCCAATGCAGGTCCCTCCCATTCTTCTCAAGCAACTGGTCAGGAATCTAATGTTCCCCTACCTCCGCCCCCTGGGAACGCAAAGATTGCCCGATTAGCCCCATTATTTGAGGCCATCATGTGTCGCCAGAGGGCAGGTAGGAGCCCTCAGGCAGACTACGAGGATTTCACAAGGCTCGTTTACGAGTCCTTGATGGAATTTACAAATTGAGTTGCCACATTGGAGGATAATTTGCGTCGTCTTCAGGAGGGGGCGGTGTTGACGTCGCAAATGAGTCCGGTGCAATTTTATTTGAATTCCTTAGTCCCCGTGATGGAACAGTTTACACCTGACCAATTGTTTGAGGCCAGAAGACTACTGGACTGCGCCTTGTGGCAAGTGCAACACCGCTCCACATCCTTTCACCTACCCCAGCCCTATCCCAGCCACAGCCCTATCCCCCATCCCACACCTATCCCCCTTCCCAGCTGCCCCAACCCCCTTGCCAGCCACCTCATCCCCCTTCCCACCACCATTCACACATCCAACCCCCCATCCCAGTCCCAAACCCCCAAACTATTTTCTCACCACTTTTCTCCTTCTCCTCCTCATTACTATCCTCCAACCTCTTTCACCACTCCCTCTACCCTAGCTCAGCAAACTCCATCTCTTGCCCTATCCTCCACTTCAAATACTCTCACTGTTGCACTTGTCCCAACGTGCACTTATTTGTCCACAGTGGCAGAACAACAACAGGACAGAGGGATCCCAACCCGTGCACTTCCCTACTCTTCTAGTCCCCCCAGGCCTGTTTTCAAGCAGTTGTAAAAAAATATTTTCTGATACGTTTTATAATTTAAAAAATGTTACATGGTTTTGAAATACTATTTGTCTTGTTTTTTTGATGGATTTTTTAAGTTGGGAATAAAAAATGGGTTCTTTTTGAACCATTAAATTTTCCCTACATTGGCAGAGCGACACAAGTATTTGTCGCTCCACCAGCGTAGGGAGATGGCGGGCTCTAGTGCTCACATATTCTCCCAATGCTGGCGGAGCAACACAAGTATTTGTTGCTCCTCCACCGTGGGGAGATGGAGGGCTCTAGTGCTCACATATTCTCCGAACGCTGGCAGAGCGACACAAGTATTTGTTGCTCCTCCAGCGTGGGGAGAGTATGTTGAAGACTAGTGTCTAGAAGAGAGGCCTGACATATTCTCCCAACACTGGCAGAGTGACACAATTATTTGTCGCTCCTCCAGTGTGGGGAGAGTATGTTGAAGACTAGTGTGGAGAAGAGAGGCCTGACATAATCTCCCAACACTGGCGGAGCGACACAATTATTTGTCGCTCCTCCAGCACGCGGAGAGTATGTTGAAGACTAGTCTGGAGAAGAGCGGCCTGACATAATCTCCCAACTCTGGTGGAGCGACACAAGTATTTGTCGCTATTTCAGGGTGGGGAGAGTATGTTGACAAGAGAACTAGTGTGGAGAAGAGAGGCCTGACATAATCTCCCAACGCTGGCGGAGCAATACAAGTATTTTTCGCTCCTCCAGCATGGGGAGAGTATGTTGACAAGAGGACTAGTGTGGAGAAGAGAGGCCTGACATAATCTCCCAACGCTGGCGGAGCGACATAAGTATATGTCGCTCCTCCAGCATGGGGAGAGTATGTTGAAGACTAGTGTGGAGAAGAGCGGCCTGACATAATAACCCAACACTGGCGGAGCAACACATATAATGATAAGGGATAGAGGGCTGCAAAAGGGTGCAAAATGGGGATAAGAGCTGGACAATTGCCATGCAAAAAAATGTGGATGGGGAAATGACTTAAAATAACATAAAATACATAAAAATTATAATCTTGAACTAGGAGAAGGAGGTCCATATAAAGTAGGAGGTTGAGGAGGCGGTGGACGTGGAGGTGTAGGTGGAAGCGGTGGTGGAGGAGGTAAGTCACCAACAACACTGTTTTTTGTTTTTAACTTTTTTATTTTATTTGGGTAGACCCCCAAAACATTGGGAAATATAGAAAAGAAAACAAAGAGAAAGTGCGCTGGAGTATAACAAAGGCTGGATGAGGCTAGTATACCTGTCTATTCTGTACAAGGTAAGGACAAGTCCTGTGGGATCCATGCTTGGTTCATTTTAATGAACGTGAGCTTGTTTAGCACGCCCCCTGCCGTGCTAAACACACGTTCAGACAATATACTGGCTGCAGGGCAGGCCAGCACCTCCAAGGCGTAAAGGGCAAGCTCAGGCCATGTGCCCAATTTGGAGACCCACCATGTTGCCGAAATTCTGCCTCCTGCTAAGACGTTCCATATCAGCTGGAGGTGCTGGTTCTTGTGGCTTGCTGACAAAGCTTTTCCACATTTCGGTCATGCTAACCCTGCCTTCTGAGGTGCTGGCGGTGCCCCAGCTGCGTTTGCGACTTCTTCCTCCTCCTCTGCCTTCGCCTTGTGCTTCCACTGAGACCCCGGTGTCAGGTGGAAATGCCATCAGCGTGTGCTTGTAGTCGTGCATCTTCCGATCACGCTCCAGGGAATTAAGGATGGTACGTTGCACTTGTAACGGGGATCCATCAGGGTGGCCACCCAGTAATCAGCACTGGTTAGAATGTGGGCAACTCAGCGGTCATTGCACTGCAGCATGTAGTTGCTTATTTGTACCAGGCTTTCCAGAGGCAACGACAAGCTGTCCTCTGTGGGAGGTGTATCGTCTGTGTCCTCCATATCCCCCCAGCCACGCTGCAGTGATGGCCCAAAGCTGCTTTGGGTGGCACCCTGCTGTGAACACGATTCCTCTCCCCCTCCTCCTCATCATCCTCTTCCTTATCCTCCAGAACTGTGCACTGGCTGGACAATTGTGTGCCTGGCCTATGTTGGTGCAGGAACCCACCCTCCGCGGCACTTGTGAATGACTGGCCTGATAACCATGGAAATGATTCCTCTTCCTCCTCCTCTTCTTCCTGTGCCACATCATCTTCCATCATCGCACAAAGTATTTTTTCAAGGAGACATAGAAGTGGGATAGTAACGCTGAGAACGGCATTATCGGCACTGGCCATGTTGGTGGAGAACTCGAAACAGGGAAACATGGCACACAGGTCTCAAATGAAGGCCCACTCAATGGTAGTGAAGTGATGCAGTTCCGCACAGCGACTCACCCGTGCGTAATGTAGCTGAAAGTCCACTATCGCCTGCTGCTGCTCGCACAGTCTCTCCAGCATGTGCGCACCTTGTGGGCACGTCGCATATGAGGCAGTGAGCAGGAAGGCCGAAGTTACCCTGCAGCGCACACAGGCGAGCAGCAGCAGGGTGAGAACGCTGAAAGCGCGCACAGACAGCCCGCACTTTCTGCAACAACTCTGACATATCGGGGTAGTTTTTCAGGAATTTCTGCACTACCAAATTCAGCACATGCGCCAGCCAAGGGATGTGCGTCAAACTGGCTAGGCCCAGAGCTGCTACGAGATTTCACTCATTATCGCACACCACGAGGCTGGGCTTGAGGCTCAGTGGCACCAACCACTCATCGGTCTGTTGTTCCATGCCCGTCCACAGCTCCTGCGCGGTGTGGGGTTTTCCCCCCAAACAGATGAGTTTCAAAACAGCCTTCTGTCGATTTCCCCTGGCTGTGCTGAAGTTGGTGGCAAAGGTGTTATGCTCAGCGGATGAGGAGGTGGTATAGGATGAAGCGGAGTAGGAGGAGCCAAACTGCTATCCACCTCAGGCCCAGCCACCACTGCTTTACCCAGTGTGCTGTTAGGGAGATATAACGTCCCTCCCCTTGCTAACTGGTCCACGGTTGTCATGTGGACCTTGCCACACATGGCATTGCGCAGTGCACACCTGATTTTGTCCGCACTTGGTTGTGCAGGGAAGGAATGGCTTGCCTGGAAAAGTCGTGATGGCTGGGAACCACATACTGTGGGACAGCCACCGCAATAAGGTTTTTCTCTCTAATGTTTGGGAGATGGACAGCTGAATGCTGCCATGGGACATTGTGGAGATGCTTGGTGACGGAGATGGATGCTGCCACATCCCCTGTTTGCGGGGTGCCAGGTGCCACTGTCACTCCAGAGGTGGATGAAGAGGCCGCGACTGCAGCAGAACAGGAAGCAGGAGGAGCCAGAGACCTTTCTTGGTTTTTGAGGTGTCTACTCCACTGCAGCCCATGCTTTGCACTTAAATGCCTGGTCATGCAGGTTGTGCTCAGGTTGAGAACGTTTATGCCTCGCTTCAGGCTCTGATTGCACAGCGTGCAAACCACTCGTGTCTTGTCGTCAGCACATTGTCTGAAGAACTGCCACGCCAGGGAACTCCTTGGAGCTGGCTTAGGTGTGCTCGGTCCCTTGCTGCGGTGAGTAGTAGGAGGTGTACTGTCTAGAGGACGGCCTCTCCACTTTTGCACCCTGCTCCCTCTTCTGCTGTACTGGTGGCTGTGTGCGACCACAGCCACTTCCTCCAAACTACATCGGTCACTCGCATGACCTTGATTCCATGTGGGGTCGAGGACCTCATCGTCCTCCACATCATCTTCCACCCAGTCTTCACCCCTGACTTCCTTGTCGGTCTGCACACTTTCGAAAGCCCCAGCAGTTGGCACCTGTGTTTCGTCATCATCCGAGACGTGCTGCGATGGTCCTCCCATGTGCTCATCTTGAAAAATAAGTGGTTGGGCATCGGTACACTCAATCTCCTCCACTTCTGGGGCAGGGCTAGGTGGATGGCCCTGGAAAACCTTGCTAACAGAGTTATCAAAAAGCAGAAGAAACTGCTGCATGACTTGGGGCTCAGACTGCTTGGCTGATTTGCAAGGTGGTGAGGTGAAAGACAGATACCCATTGGCTGCAAGTGCCAACTCTGTGCTTTCAGCAGGGGACATGGTGCAAGACAATGTGAAGGAACTGGAGGCACTGTCAGCCACCCAATCTACTATTGCCTGTACTTGTTCTGGCCTCACCATTTGTAGAGTGTCAATCAGGCCTACTAAATAACGCTGAACGGTCTGAGGAAGATGTTTTATTTGGGCGTGTAGCTGGCACAGATCGACCACGTCCTCTCCCTGCAACAGGAGTTCCACCAGCAGCACCACGACCAAGGCCACGTCCCTTATTTGACGCTCTCCTCATTAAATTTAGTTCCCTGTCAGCAATGCAGAGCAGGGGTTTTTCACCGGCAAAAATGGGTTAATGTCACCCACCAATGGAACAGATGAATTTTAGAAATTTAGGTCCCTGTCACCTATGCAGAGCAGGGGTTTGTATACGGCAAAAATGGTTCAATGTAAACCACCAATTTAATACACCAATTGTAGAAATTTATTTCCCTGTCATCTATGCAGAGCAGGTTTTTTTTGACGGGAAAAATGGGTTAATGTCACCCAACAATGGAACAGACGAATTTTTGAAAATTATTACCCTGTCTGCTATGTAGAGCAGGGGTATAAAACAGCCAAAAATGGGTTAATGTCACCCAACAATGTAGCAGACGAATTTTTGAAAATTATTGCCCTGTCTGCTATGCAGTGCAGGCCGCAAGGCACTTTATGGCCCAAACAAGGTGTTTTTTTTTCACACACAATGAAACAGATGGATTTAAGTGTATTTCTTTCAATGTCAGCGTAGGCTGCAAATGTACTATCTAGCACAAAAAGTTTTTATTTTTTCAAACAACAATATAACAGCAGTATTTAACGGTTTTATTGGACTGTCAGAAATGCACCTCAGGCTGTAAATGTACTGTCTAGCACAAAAAGTGTGTTTTTTTCAAACAACAATATAACAGCAGTATTTAACGGTTTTGTTGGACTGTCAGAAATGCAAAGCAGGCTGCAAATCTACTATCTAGCACAAAAAGTGTGCTTTTTTAAACAAAAAATGTAAATGCAGTATTTAACGGTTCAATTGGACTGTCAGAAATGCAGCGCAGGCTGCAAATGTATTATCTAAAACAAAAAGTGTGCTTTTTTAAACCAAAAATGTAAATGCAGTATTTAACGGTTTTTTGGGACTGTCAGAAATGCAGCGCAGGCTGCAAATGTACTATCTAGCATAAAAAGTGTGTTTTTTTCAAACAACAATATAACAGCAGTATTTAACGGGTTTTATTGGACTGTCAGAAATGCAGCACAGGCTGCAAATGTACTATATAGCACAAAAAGTTTTTGTTTTTTTCTACCAACAATGTAAATGCAGTATTTAACGGTTTTATTTGACTGTCAGAAATGCAGTGCAGGCCAGAAAAAGTACTTTCTAGCACAAAAAATGGAAATTTGTCAACCGACAATGTAACAGCAGTATTTACTGCTTTTATTTGACTGTCAGATATGCAGTGTCGGTGTCAGAAAGAGAAAAAATCACTTTAGGTCACACAAATATGTGACAGACTAATGTAATTGAATTATTTTCACTGCCAGGTATGCACTGCACTGCACCAAAAAAAGCGAATTTGTCTCCCTAGAAGCTAACAGATGGATTTAATGAATAGATTTTCCCTGTCAGATATTCAGCACATGGGTAGTTCACAGAAAAAAGTGGGAATATGTCCCGTCCTGCCCCCCCCCCCGGGGCCATGAAGTCACAGACGAATTACCTATATTATTTTCCCTTCCCCTGGCACATATGCAGTGCAGGTGTCCTTAAAAAATGGCTAGGTTTCGCCCACTGAGCTACCAGAACAGGATTAAAGTAATGTCCCTGGAACACATGCAGTTGCTAGTGCACTGCACTTGCAAAAATGGTCGTTGACACCCACCTAACAAACAGACTGATTAAAGATTATTTCTCTGTGGCACTGGGCTCATGGGTACAAAAATGTAACATAGCACCCACAAAAATAATTGCTGCAGTTTGCAGATTTAACAACACCAAGTACACCAGAATTGTTTCCTAATCTCTCCCTCACAGCAGCAGCATCCTATCCGTACACTAGTAAGAGCTGACGTGACGTGCGGCGCTACGTGACTCCAGCTTATATAGAGGCTGGGTCACATGCTGCACTGGCTTATCACAGCCATGCCATTAGTAGGCATGGCTGTGATGGCTACTAAGGGCACACTAGTTAAACGCTTGTTGATTAGCTGCCATGCAGCCTTTCAACAAGCGCAATTAAATCGGCAAACACCGAACCCGAACTTTTAGAGAAATGTTTGGGTATAGGTCCGGGTACCAAAAATCCTAAAGTCCGGTACGAACCCGAACTTTACAGTTCGAGTTCGCTCAACTCTATCCGCCATTTAGCCACCAGAATGCTGAATGCGCATTCCACCATTTTTCGGGGCCCTAGTCAGGCAGTAGTACTAGTTGAATATTAGTGTCGGGTGCTCGGGTGCTCGGTACGAACACATCAGGATGCTTGAGTGCTCTACAGAGCACCCGAGTATAATGGAAGTCACTGGGAGAAACCGAGCATTAAACCACCTCTGAAGAGGGGAGGGTGCCTGGTTCATAGAAAAAGGTCAGAAATTGATGGAGGGGCACTCCGATACAACCTGTATATAACATAAAGGATGGCCTCACTCACATTGTGCTACAATTGTTCATGTTGTGGGATGCCTACACTCATAAAACCTATGCACTGAAAGGACTGCCAAAAATTACAAGGAAACGGCACTCCAATACATTCTTTGCTACACATAAAGGAGGGCATTATATACACCTTGAAAAATTATGATTGATGGCCTGCTGGTGACCTTCAAAAACATTTGGAGCAAGGGCCTGCTGATCTGACCATCTAAAACATTAGGGGCGAGGGCCTGCTGCTGAGCTGACCCTCTAAAACATTAGGGGTGAGGGTCTGCTGGTGATCTGAACCTCTAAAAGATTGTGGCTGAGGGCCTGCTGGTGAGCTGACCCTGTAAAATATTATATGCGAGGGCCTGCAGGTGAGCTGACCCTGTAAAAGATTGTAGGTGAGGGCCTGAAGGTGAGCTGACCCTGTAAAACATTATATGCAAGGGCCTCCAAGTGAGCTGACCCTGTAAAGGATTGTAGGTGAGGGCCTGCTGGTGAGCTGACCCTCTAAAAGGTTGTAGGTGATGGCCTGCAGGTGAGCTGACCCTGTAAAACTTTATATGTGAGTGCCTGCAGGTGAGCTGGCCCTGTAAAACATTATATGCGAGGGCCTGCATGTGAGCTGACCCTGAAAAACTTTTTATGTGATTGCCTGCAGGTGAGCTGACCCTGTAAACATTATATGCGAGGGCCTTGGCTACTGAGACTGGGCTTGGTGGAAGACAGGGTGGTGCTTAACCGACTGGAAGCATTATCTGCTGCAATCCAACCGATCACCTGGTTGCACTGGCCTGACTTCAAGAGTTGTGTCCTGCGTCACCCTGCAAACTAGGACATGAAGCTAGGTATCGTGGTTGATTGTTTTTCTTGTGCTCTGGCAGCAGGCACAGTTTCAACACGCCCAGGGCCACGGCTTCTGTGTGCACCATCAGCATCACGGCCACTTCCCCATCCCTTACTGCTCGCCTTCTTCATATTAAATGTTATATATGCTTAAAAGTATGTCACACGTACAGTAGTGTACAGTAGCGTAGGATTTAGAAGTGTATGCGCAAAATTTTTTAAAAAGGTATTTGGGATGTGGAAACGTCACACAGGAGATATCCCGCAGATAATGTCAATGCTGTCACCAGCGGCTAATAAAAAATTACAGGGAATGTCACTGGAATTGGGGATGAGGAAACGTTATACAGGAGAGGTACAACCTGTAATGTCACTGTCCGCAAAATCTACGGGAAAAGTACACTGTATGTCACAGATAAAAATTTTACGTGCACACGTTACACTGGAGATGTTGCACTGGTAATGTCACTGTCAGAAGCGGACACCGTCTATTGAAAAAATACACTGTATGTTGCAGATCAAATTTTTCAGCGCACACGTTACCCTACAGATGTGGCACTCGGAATGTCACTGTCAGAAAAAGTACACCGTATGTCACAGATAAATTTTTTCAGCGCACACGTTACACTGCAGATGTGGCACTCGTAATGTCACTGTCAGAAGCGGACACCGTCTACTGAAAAAGTACACTGTATGTCACAGTGAAGTAAACATCTCTAATGGTCGAGATAGGGCTAAAGCCTGACCATAGGAGCCGGTGAAGTCACAGTGAACAATAGTAATGCAGAGCCTCCTAAGCCCTTGGCCTGCGCTATCAAGAGCTGCGCTAGGTTGAGTACAGTATCAAATACAGAAAATTTTCATAACAAAGGCGTAGGGAAATATGGTTGGGTTCAGCTTTGAACCTGGAAAAACTAAATTGAAAAATAACAGTTACTAGCAAAAATAAAATAAAAATTTATAATTACCTTATGGTAAGCATTAATCGTTCTGCAGGTGAAATACTTTGACGGAAAGGGGTGTCCTGTCTTTCGATTGGATGAGACACCCTTTGTAGCAGATCGTCGAAACTGGAGATGTTCATCCGTAGGTAGTTAAGAAACGTATCCGGATAATTCCGCAGTTCGGGAAACAGAACTTCGAATGATCCCCTTCTCATTCTGGCAGAAGTGATCGGATGCACCCAATAGCGATGGCGCCTCCTGGCTCGAAGATGTTTTCTTCAGCGGGAAACGAGGATCAGAGCCTGAAATCCCAACTGAATGTGGTCCTGCATCATCTTTGCTATCTTCTGAGGCAGCATCTGAGGGGTATGTGACCTTCGGTTGTCATTTATAGCCACTGTACAATTTGCATCTGAAATTGGTTCTTTTGATCTTTGTAAGCTTTAAATACCAGATCCATTATTCCTAACACACTAATATAAATGAAAACAGAAAAGCAACTGATAATACATAAAAAATAAATTTTTATTAAACATTGATCAAAGAATATAAAACCAATATATATATAAAAATACAGGACACAGCAGGTATAGTACCTTCACCCTAAATGCATACTTAAAGGGATGCCTAATGCCTAGTTAGAAAAATTAATAATAAGTGCATATATGTAGTTGCAGCATATGCCATATACTGCCAATGTGATAAGCATAGTCGCAGACAAGCTGCTAACTATCAATCATGGGTCATAGTGGCGTGCAAAAACATGCAATAAATAAACAAACCAATTACTTGAGAATCAGGGTCCTCAGACCGCCAAGTGACATAAACGGCAATAGAACAATTTTTACCTAATAATGGCAGGGTGATGAAGTTAGGTACAGACGCTCCTCGACGCGCGTTTCGCGTGATCCGCTTCCTCAGGAGGAGTGCATAGAGAGGCAGGAAAAGAGAAGCTTTAAATATACTGGAGGATTTAATGAATGAAAATGAACACAAGGAGTTAACAAGTAATATTCCGAAAGACATCTGGAAAAAATCACGTACGTTCCCTTCTTTTCATTTATGTCCTGCTATAGAGATCTTTGTAAAAATGGTCTGTGAGGATTTGTACGATTTGGAGAAAGGGAGATCACAGAATAATCTATCGAAATCAGAGTTTAAGGCCCTGGAAGAACTGATTCGTCTTAAAGGAGCGGTTATTAAGCAGGCCGATAAAGGGGAAATATAGTAATATGGCCGGTTGAAATGTATGAACGACAAGCCTTCAAATTATTGAGAGATAAAAATGTTACCGGATCTTGTCTTATAATCCTCTTGTAACTTTTCAGGATAAATTGAATCGAATTTTAGATACAGCAGTGGACATGAATATCATCTCTAAAATGATTAAGGAATGTCTAATGGTACAGTATCCTAGAATTGCAACCTTCTACATCATTCCCAAGGTACACAAGAATAGTCAAGACCCACCAGGCCGCCCGATAGTGGCAGGCAATGGGGTTTGAGCGAAAATATCAATCGCTATGTCGATCATTTTCTACAGATGGAAGTGATAAGCTTACCGTCTTTTGTCCAGGATTCCACAGCGGTGTTGAACCGGTTGGAGGGGATCCAGATGTCCGAAAAATGCTTTTGGTGACGGCTGACGTTGAGTCCTTATACACCTGTATAAGACATGAGGATGGATTGAAATCAACAGCCGAGTTTCTTAAAGGTAATAACCAGGAACCAGTTTTCAACGAATTTTTGTTACAACTCTTGGAGTTCATTCTAAATCACAATTTTTTTGTATTCAAAGACCGATATTTTTGCAAACACAAGGTGTGGCGATGGGGGCCACGTGTGCCCCGTCGTACGCCAACCTTTTTTGGGGGCATGGGAAAGATTGATTTTCCAGGAAGACCCTATCAAATATAGTGATAGGATATACAATTGGATGAGATACATCGACGACATCCTATTTATATGGGATGGTACGTTGGATGAACTCCAAGAGTTTATGCAGATACTCAATAATAACAATTTAAACATCAAACTTACCTTTCGTGCAGGACGAGAGCTGGATTTCCTTGATTTGAAAATTGAAGTGGATCAGGGGGAAGGCTACAGACGAACATCTATAGGAAAGAAACGGCTGTAAATTCAGTATTACATGCCAGTTCAGCCCACCCTAAAGCGACAATTAATGGAATTCCAAAAGGTCAGTTTCTGAGACTTAGAAGAATCTGCTCTAGAGATAATGATTATGATGCTCAAGCAAAAGAAATGAAGGCAAGGTTTAAAAGCAGGGGTTATAGCAATAAACAGATAAAGAAGGGAACACAGATGGCCTCACATACCAATAGATCAAAATTACTCTGTCCTAATGAAAAAGGTAAGCAAGATGGAGATAAGACGGTTCGAATCATTACTACATTTAATAAACAATGGGATGAGATTTATACAATTGTAAATAAACATTGGAACATTTTAAAGACAGACCTAAAATTAAAATCTTGCATTTCTGAGAAACCCATTCTAACAGCTAGACGGGCAAAAACTTAAAAGATCTATTGGTGCATAGCCATTATAAGGTGACAAAGGAGAAGAAATCTCCTGTTAATGGCTCTTATCCTTGTGGATCATGTAAGGCATGTGCCAATGTGGAAAAAACTAAGGAGTTTACCAATACTGAAGGCACTCGTACTTTTCAGATAAGGGATTATATTTCCTGTACTTCTACAGGTGTCATCTATTATGCCACATGTCCCTGCAATAAAATTTATATTGGGCTGACCACCAGGGAGTTCCGTAGGAGGATTCGAGAGCATATACGGGACATTGAAAGAGCAAAAGATGAGAAGGAAATAATGCATTTGAAAACTATTCCAAAGCATTTCAAGTTACATCATCAATGTGATTCCAAATTGCTGCGATTTCGTGGAATAGACAAGATACATCTGGGCATCAGAGGCGGAGATTATGGGAAAAGGTTAGCGCAGATTGAAAGTCGATGGATTTTTCGTTTAAATACAGTGGCACCTTTGGGACTAAATGAAAATTTTGGTTTTGGATCCTTTCTCTAATGTGGTATCATTAAATTTTAGGGGTTCTAGGGTGGGTGTTTTTATTATTGCTTTATTATGATTTAGGTAGGAGGAATCTCTTTACTAATAATTTTTTCGTATGTCTTCACAGATGGTTCTCTTTTTTTGTGTCTTTGCGGTTCACCAGCCTCTTTATTGAGTGGAATTTCCGAAGTTTAGTGATTCGTCGTAGTGGTCGATGATTTTAGTGAAGATTGGCGGGACCTATTATTATGAATTATAATCTATTTTATATATATATGGATAAATTTTCACTTTTACTTTATTTTATGGTCAATCAATTTCTTGTTTTTGATATCAAATAATATTTGGCTTTGTTATTGGTGTAGCACCCATCACTTTATTATGAATATTTGTGTGAATTTTGTTTATTGATGTGACTGTTATATTGATTATGTAGATACCGGTGTTTACCTTTAATATCTCATATGCACATAGCACTTTATTAATAAGGGCACTTTATTATTAGAAGATATTATAATATGTTGTATTTTCATGTATTAATAATGGCACTTTATTATTAGAAGACATAATAACCTTTAACATTTTGTATTTTTATATATGTATGTACACGGTGCAGTATTTATTATAGGTCCGTATTGTATAATTGAATTCACCTTTACTTCCTGGTGTGTCATGTGATCGCGGTTGCGCATGGCGATTCCACACTCCCGGTGGCTTTGCGTCCTTTCTCCACAGGGTTTGACATCCGGAATTGGCGGTCACCACGTGACTGCCCTTTCGGATGCCGGCCACGGGGTGAGGGCGGAAGTGCCTGTTACGTGGAGGAGAGGGATTCGCCATGCGCCGGAAATGCGATCGCATGTACCCATGTGACTGCCGCTTCATTGTTGGATTGGTTGAACTAGCATTTTTAAACACCCCTATTTCCTGCCTCTCTATGCACTCCTCCTGAGGAAGCGGATCACGCGAAACGCGCGTCGAGGAGCGTCTGTACCTAACTTCATCACCCTGCCATTATTAGGTAAAAATTGTTCTATTGCCGTTTATGTCACTTGGCGGTCTGAGGACCCTGATTCTCAAGTAATTGGTTTGTTTATTTATTGCATGTTTTTGCACGCCACTATGACCCATGATTGATAGTTAGCAGCTTGTCTGCGACTATGCTTATCACATTGGCAGTATATGGCATATGCTGCAACTACATATATGCACTTATTATTAATTTTTCTAACTAGGCATTAGGCATCCCTTTAAGTATGCATTTAGGGTGAAGGTACTATACCTGCTGTGTCCTGTATTTTTATATATATATTGGTTTTATATTCTTTGATCAATGTTTAATAAAAATTTATTTTTTATGTATTATCAGTTGCTTTTCTGTTTTCATTTATATTAGTGTGTTAAGATTATATGATTGGGGAGTACTCTCAGTAAGTATATATAGGGTACGTTACACCCCTACTTTGACCGTCAGTGTAGTAATCCATTATTCCGTTTGAAACCGGATGATAACGGATGAGACGGATCCGGTATTTCACCGGATCCGTTTAACGGATCCGGAAAAAAAAGATATCCATTTGCATGCGGTTTGCTGGATTCTAACAAGGCTAGTTAGAAAGTACCCTTAGACTACAAGGACCAAACTTACTGTAGACATAGTAAAGGGAACCAATCTTAGTGCATTAATTAGGCTATGACTGGGTGTCAGTTGCAGATTCCCCTTACGTCCTACCAGCAGCACAGATGGGGTTAATTCCCCCCATGAGCTGGTAGGACTGGCAGAATTTTAATGAGCCCTATCAAGTAATTAACTTTTGACCCCTTAAAATTTCGGTGGACTCCTCTTCGGATGAAGAAGATATATCATCATGTTTTTTCCCTCCGGACAAAACGCAGAAATTGCTAAAGTCCATCAGGTCGGGGGACCATGATGTTGACCTGGGGGAGCCCTCCGATCCCGCTACTCGGGCACAGCGTGTCTTTAGAGCGGATGATTCCCTCCAAGCTCTAATGCAAGTGGAGTGGAAAAAGCCGGAGAAGGCTCCGGTTCTAACCAAGAAGTTTAAGACTATGTTCCCGATGGCCAAACCTTTGCCGTGGGGCTCTGTTCCAAAGGTGGACATGGCAATTGCGAAGCTGTCCAAGCACACCTTGGTTCCGGCGGATGATGGTTCCAGCCTTCAAGACCCACTTGATAGAAGGGCAGAAGGTACGCTTAGGCGGAGCTATTCCGCCGTGGCAGCTTCAGCCTCTACATCCATTGCTGCTGCTGAAGTTTCGTCCTTCCTTCGCTCTAGACTCAACAAGATCCAAACGGACATAGATCAAAACGTCTCTAGAGACGATATTCTGGCGTCTTTCAAGACCGCCAATCTCGCCATAGATTTTCTATGCGATACAGCACAGGTGCAGCTGAAATTGGCAGCCAAGTCTATGGCTTTGGTTTCGGCTGCACGCAGGCCCTTGTGGCTCAAGCCCTGAATAGCGGATAACACGTCCAAATATAATTTGTGCGCACTTCCCTTTGAGCCTGGCCGTCTCTTCGGGACGGAACTTGATAGGCTCATGGAGGGGCTTTCTGATAAAAAAGGGAAGTCCCTCCCCCAGCACCCCTTTCGTGGGAAAGGCAGGCAGGATCGTTCAGGGAAGTCGGGTCAGACCAGGTCTAGATTCTGGGGGGCTCAGCGGAAAAATCCCAAGCGCCCCCCGCAGAGGTGGCAAGGAGGGCAAACCCTCCTGACTACGGGCCTCTCCGAGGCTCTCGGTTGACCCCCGCTGCCCCTGCCGTTACTCCTCTAGAGTTTCCCAGTCCCTTGCCGCAGATTCCTGTAGGGGGTCGTTTGACTCATTTCAGAGAGGCCTGGCTTCAGTCAGTACCAGACCCCTGGGTACTAAACATTGTTACCCACGGCTATCAAATAGACCTCTCTTCTCCCCCCCCCCCCCAGAAAGGTTTCTGATAACGCAGCGTCTTCAGCCTCAAAGACAACAACTACTAGAGGCATACATTCAGGAATATATTTCCAAAGGGGCACTGGAGGAGGTTCCGGCGGGGTCCTAGGAATTTACTCCCCAGTTTTCCTGGTCCCCAAAAAAAATGGAGATCTTCGGATGATTATCGATCTGAGATTTTTCAATCGATACATAAAAAAATCAAGGTTTCGTATGGAAACCGTGGGGTCAGTCTCTCACAATCTCAGACCGGGCAATGTGATGGCGACCTTAGATCTAAAGGCCCCCATCACCTTTACAAAGGTAGTGGTGGCCGTGGTGGCCGTGGTGGCCGTGGTGGCGGCCTTGAGGCTTCAGGGACTGACCATTATTCCCTATCTGGACGACTGGCTCCTTTTAGCCTCCTCGGTTCCAGTTCTTACCCAACATCTTCGTTTAGCTGTTTCCTTCCTGCTCCGCCTGGGGTGGATAATCAACTGGCCGAAGTCCAATGTGAGCCCTTCAACTTCTATCATTTTTTTGGGCTTCATAGTCGACTCTGTGGAGATGTCTCTCCGGTTGACTTCAGAGAGGGAAACACGAATTCAGGACATAGTACAATTCCTGTTTATTCCTCGACGTGTCTCAATTAAGGCCCTAATGAGGATGTTGGGGCGCATGTCAGCAGCCGCGAATGCGGTTCCTTGGGCTTTGTGGCACCTCCGGCCCTTACAGGCGGAAGTTTTAGCCAAGTGGGACGGCACCCCTGTGGGCCTAGACTCCCTGTGCTCCCTGATCCTCTCTAAGGTGGTGGTTTCACCTTCCAACAGGCAAGTCTATGACCCAGCCGGACTGGGTCATATTGACCACGGACGCGTCCCAAGTAGGCTGGGGCGCCCACTTAGAAGACCTTCCGGTCCATGGATCTTGGTCTCCTCAGGAGCGGCTACTCTCCTCCAATCTCCGCGATATTCGAGCCGTCCGGCTAGCCCTCCTCCACTTC
The DNA here is from genome assembly GCA_033119425.1 of Bufotes viridis. Taxonomy (NCBI): domain Eukaryota; kingdom Metazoa; phylum Chordata; class Amphibia; order Anura; family Bufonidae; genus Bufotes; species Bufotes viridis. The sequence continues at coordinate 83,414,733 of CM065594.1, read as the reverse complement.
GCCCCATGGATCCGGGGCAAAGCAGTGAAGATACAGACGGACAACATGACCGCAGTAATGTATATAAACAAGCAGGGAGGCACGAGATCACTCCCCCTCCTCCTGGTGGTAATTCTCCGGTGGGCAGAAGCAAACCTTTCCCATCTCTCTGCCATTCATATTCGAGGGTCCCTCAACATGATAGCGGACCGTTTAAGCCGAGGCCTCCCGACGATGGAATGGGCCTTACATCCGGAGATCTTCAGGCAGATGGGGATTGCCAGATGTGGATCTGATGGCAACGAGATTCAACGCCAAGGTACAAACATTTTGCTCCTTCTATCAAGAGGACAACCCTCTGGCGATAGATGCTCTGTCAATACCGTGGAGGTTCAGGCTGGCATACATCTTCCCTCCTTTTTCCATGATACCGAGGGTATTGATGAAAATCCGTCAGGATCAGGCTTGGGTGATAGCCATCATCCCGTTTTGGCCCAAGAGATCCTGGTTTACCCAACTCATGCAGATGAGTCAGGGACAATACTGGAGGCTCCCCCCAGAGCAGACCCTGGTGTCATGGGACACACATCTCTGCCAAGATCTGCACCGATTCAACCTGACAGCCTGGAGGTTGATCAGTCCCTTCCCGGAGTAGAAGGGCTCTCTGAGTCGGTCCTGAGAACCTTGTCTCATTCCAGAGCGGAATCCATGAACAAGGCCTATGCAAGGATTATGAAGATTTTTTCGGCCTGGTGCACTTCTAAACAAGTGGCGTATGCAGATCCGCCCCTTTCATCTCTTCTTCAATTCCTGCAGGACGGTCTGGATAAGGGCCTTGCCCCCTCTACCTTAAGAGTTCAAGTTGCAGCCATCTCAGCATGTCTTAACAAACCCTTTTCTCGGGACCCACTCATTAAGCGCTTCCTTAAAGGGGCCGAGAGATTAAAGCCTACAGTGCTCAGACCCATTCCTCAATGGGATTTATCAGCGGTTCTAAAGGGGTTATCATCTCATCCCTTTGAACCTTTAGAAGGAAGACGGTGTTTTTATTGGCAATAACCTCGGTCAAGAGGGTTTCGGAGCTCCAGGCGTTCTCCGCTCACTCCCCATACACGTCTTTTTTTCAAGACCGTGTTCTTCTTAGATATTTGCCATACTTTAGACCTAAAGTTCCTTCCTTTCAAAACATTAATCAAGTGATATCCTTACCAGTATTGTTTTCTTCTTCTTCCACTTCTTCTGCTCCAGTCCGGCATCCGCTGGACATCTCGAGATGCCTCCAAGTCTATGTGAATAGATCTAAGGAGTTTAAGATAGATGAAAATCTTTTCATCCTATTTGCCGGTAAGTCAAAAGGCCACAAGGCGTCTAGACCTACTATTAGCCGCTGGATCAAAGAGGCTATTAGGGAATCTTTTATTTCCCTGGGTCTTGACCCTCCAAATTTTGTTAAGGCTCATTCCACTCGGGCCGTGGCGACATCCTTTGCTGAGAGATGTTCCCTTCCTTTGGAGGTGATTTGTAGGTCAGCCTCTTGGAGCTCAGAGTCTACCTTTATTTCTCATTACAGGGTGGATTCTAGAGTATCCGAATTTGTGGCCTTTGGGCAGGCTATTTTAAGTTCTGCCAGGCAGGAAGACCCTCCCTAGGGTTTTTTTTCTTGCTATCTCCCCATCTGTGCTGCTGGTAGGACGTAAGAGGAGTCGTTAATTTCTAACAATAATTTGTTTTCCCTTAGTCCTAACAGCAGCACACAAATATCCCTCCCTATTGTACTATCTTGTTACAAACACAGTGGATTGGGGGGGGGGGGGTGGCCCCTCTTTTAAGGGGTCAAAAGTTAATTACTTGATCATTAAAATTCCGCCAGTCCTACCAGCTCACTGGGGAATTAACCCCATCTGTGCTGCTGTTAGGACTAAGGGAAAACAAATTATCGTTAGAAATTAACGATTTCTTAACATTTTATAGAAAAAAATAGCACTGCATGCACAACAATTTTTTTCAAGAAAATGATTGGCTAACATAAGAGAATCCAAGGGACCCCATTATAAGTCAGTGGGGTCCACTGGGCATTTTGGGACGTGGCGATATCAATGATTTTTTTTTTATATATATATTTTTTTAAATGGAGAAACAGGGGTGATTTACATTTTAATATTTTATTTTATTTTAAAAACCTTTTTTTCACTTTTTTGCGCCTATGCTACGTCATACTATCGCTTCTCCTATAGACAATCATTTACTATTGCAGCCTATGGGAAAATCACCATGTTCACATCAAGACCTGCCATAGGCAAGGCTTCAAGTGTACTTTAATCTAGAAAGCCCAAGGCTGCCATACCACTGAACAGCTCCTGCAATCTCAGCGCAGGGGGAGTTGTTCTTTCCTGGGAGAACTGCATTCAAGAATAGGACGCTCGGATGGGGACAGCGCACGGTTGAAATGAATGGGTCCGCATCTGATCCCCAAAAAATGCCCAAAACCATGTTCGTGTGCATGAGCCCTTACCTGTTACATTGCAGAGGGACTTATTAAAACCTGACAATGAACTCCAGCTTGGCTATTTTTTTCTGTAGCATTCACCCTTCTCTACAGCTTCAGATATCAAATCTTCTGACTGATTAAACTGAATGCTTGTCTGTAAATATTTCCGTCTCTAGGCTTATCACATCTCAGCACCTCTCTGCCAGCGATTTATTTTTTACGGCACATGGCTATTTACAGGGGCACATAGGGTTAAAGCGATAAATGTTCTCCTGTGGTAGGTATTCTTATACCAGATGCTAATTGTCTGTAATGTGCAAATGAACTGTAATTATAAATGCAATTCGAGTAATGCCTGTTTCACAGCACAGCCTTCCAGAATTTCTACACATTACTTATCGGGGAGGAAGGGTTAATATAAATCAGAATTGATAGTTGAGACCCAAATTCTTATAGTGCCGTTTATATACAATATAAACAAGTACAGAAGTGTTATTATTAAAGTTCACATTAGTAAACACTTTAGCAGCCACTTTGCAAATAGTCATGTTTAAAAATTCCCTTGCCGTTTCATGTGTACAGTTTCCATGCTGGTCTATATTTCTCTATGGTTACAGACTACAGATTTGCAGTCTGATTCTGCAGTCACATGGTATTCTATCCCTCTGCATCCTCTTCTACTGTCTGCAGAATAGCAATAGACAGTGTGGAGTCAGGATCAGACCACACCCATGGTTTGTTTAAAGCCTGTAACCATGCAGACATATAGTTTTGCATAGGAATTGCTTACACAAAATGGTAGGATGTTTTTTAAGCCATCAAAACTAGCAAATAAATGGCAATGTCGTTTATACAGCAACATTTTGAGCTTTACAAAAACTGTGATTGAGCAGTTCTGCATAGAAAATAGTTCTGCAGGTGGAATTGCATGGGGCCACCCTACATCTGGAGATGATCCCCTAATATAATATTAGAGTGAATTGCATATAATTGTATGAGATTAACTATACTAAAATAGCAGGGAACTGTGAGTCTCCCCGCCATCCACCGGCTACTAAAAACATCGCAAGAATTTTTAGCCTGCCTCGTGCACTAAACAAATGAGGTTATTATCTAAAATGCTGGAAAACGCTCTACTCAGATTGGCAAGAACTTCTCTGGATCAATGGACAATTAAGCAAATGGAAAATTTCAGCATCTGTCTGAATTTGAATCCTTTTAATTTGAGTGGGAAGTAAATTTTTTATTTCCAAGTAGGAGAAAACACTGAAATATATATATTGTGCTAAGTGGGTCAGGAAGAAATGAAACCAGTATGAAATCATCTAAAGTTATACAGAATATGGAAGATGTAAAATTCTAAAACATTTAAAATGTCTTTGCTTCTTCTACCTGTATTTCTCGGTGGAATTACCAAAAAAAAAAAAAAGAGTCTTAAAATACACCAAACTTTCACTTTACAGGTGCCATTCAAACTTTTTCCATACAGTTCAGTACACTATGTACTCTATGGAATATTCAGTAGCCATCACTTCATTGTGGAGAGTTCTTTTTGACAAAACTCAGAAATTCTCATTGTACTTCCATCCCTACCAGTCCTACAAGGATATTGATTTTATGTTAATACAATTTTAAATGAATGTCCACCTTGTTAGTAGGCTGTGGAGGGTCAAACAGGCCAAGTAGGGCAGAACAGGGACAGCCTGTCATCTGGTATGTACTCTTATACCCACCGCACCTGATCTGTAATCCTCTCCTCCCCTGATAATACAGCTGGGCCTCTCATCTGTGGCCGAGTGAATAGAGTTGAGTCTACATACAACCGGTAAGAACTTTCCATCTACTACCTGAACGGGTGTGTTCTTGAACTGGTATGGTGTTAGATTTGTGTTGTTTTGTTTTTTTCTGACTGGGACTGGCAGAGCATTTTTGGACACGGTTTCCATGTGCATACTCAGTTAGCCTAACTGTTCAGGTGCACCTGTATATCCACACCCAGTCACTATTTGTTGCAAGGGGCCTTAGTCTTTGATGAGATTTTACCTGTAACTATTAAAAGTTATGTTTTAGCACGTTACTGCCCTTTTTGCATTTTGTGTTATTAAGTGCCATATAGTCGTCTTACAAACACATTGATCAACAGTAACCATAAAGTGGCCAACCCCTTTATCCTCACACAAGGAAATGTGTTGTGCAAAGCGTACGGAAGTTTTCTCCTCCACTGTACAGCAATAAGAATTACTTTACTTCTAAAATAACCTTTCAGAATGTAACAGGATTAAATGACAAGAAATATAATGTGACAATAACTTTCTGGGACTCCTTGCATCCTCTGATAAGAAAGCATATAGGTGGCAAAATGCAATGGATTTGAGGGGGATCAGTGTACTCTCCATGGAAGTTATTGATAAGCATGATCTTCATTGTATTTAGGAGGACAGAAGAAAAGCTCCTGTCCCCATGGTCCTTGTATCACAGATGGGTTCCTGAATACTCCTATTATAACAGAAAAAGTACTGCTTTTTCAGCTTCCTATAGGTAGAGTAATCCTTCTTACAATTCTGCCTAGATAACGCCCTGAGCTAGACAAATGTGCCCCTGGTGAGGAAGCAGCTCCAGGCTCAGGACATTCTGCTAGTTTATCACTCATATTGTGCTATTCCGAGTGGCAAAAGGCTACTTTATAGTGCTTAAAAGAGAATTCAGCCATCGAAAATCCCTGTATGTTGTCATAGACTATTATTTGTTTCCATATTATTTGTATTGGATCAAGACTTTCCATTGAGCTACACACCGAAGACAATTACTTACATGTGTACCTGGGGGTGCATAACCTAATTTATCAATATTAGACAGTGATACAGACTATAGTTTCACAGGGACCGCTGACCTAAGATAATGTAGGACAGAAGTCCACAGAAGAAACCCTTAAGAAATGATAAAGGACATAACTTCATGCAGGTGTTGGTATGTTTTCAAGTGAGGCTGCCCCTACACAATGCGTTCCTGGCAGTGGGATTCACAAGCCACTAACCGCTAATTTCCAGACCACACTTGTAATTGTTGTGCTATTTGTTTCCAATAGGATGAAGAAGCACCGCCCAGCAAGTACAGGTGCGGCTTGGCAATTAACAGTGAGGCGCATGCGGATCCGCTGCCAGGACCGCATCTTGTATGGACAGCTTTACGCCTCTGCTCCAGTTTATTTACTCATATCAATTCCAATCACTTGGAGCTTACAATTAAATGTGTTTTATGAAATTCAGTATTGCAGCATAGACACATTTACTTGAACTCCGGTTGAAATTGCTCTACATCCGTTGAATTTAGGGCAGGTTTTAGGGTTTGGCGAAGTGGGCAACAGCCCATGATCTCAGTTTTCATAAGGGGCCACTGAGGCCTTTCTTATCAGAGGTTCCTTTCTTATCAGAGGCTCCTTGGCATCTTGGAACCGAACCCGAGTTCGGTAAAAGGTTTTTTGCTGTAGAAATTAATTTCTGAAGTTATTACCCAAAGTCTCGCGAGACTCCGGGAAGTAATAACTTCTACTCATCGTAGCCAATACATTCTAATACTGTAAATGCAAATCGGCATCGGATGTTTCATCCGAAGTCGATTTGCTTATGCCTAATGCTGATGTTCCACCATAGACTCTGCAGCGGGCCCAAGTATCTTTTTATCTGAATTCTCAGTTTATCATAGCTAACATGAAAGACAAGCAATAATCAAGTAATAGAGAGACTTATTCTAGAAAAAATGCTATTTCTGCCATAAACAGAAGGACACATACATTTAGTCTAATAACCTGAGCAAACCTGGTAATGAACGTGATATCATGTTCTCAGTTTTGAATTATCATCATAACTGCATTTATATAATCAAGAGTGTATCAATGGCACAAATACAAGCCACACACCAACACTGTGGAAACACCCTCAAGTGTCTGGTGTGCTATGTAAGAGTAATAAGCTTTCGCACCCCAGCAGTTGTCACACCCTCATTAGCACACGCGGGGTGATAACACAATTAGGATCATTAATGGTTATTAAAACGCACATTATGACAAACTCTCAAGTGAGCTCAAAGACATTGCCTTCACAATATGACAAATACTGAAGATAAATGGAGGTGATGTGCGGTGTCCTAAAATGTACTGCATTGAATGTATTATATGCATGTACTATAAATCCCATAAGGTTGTATAGGGAGTGTGAGATCCCATGAGGTTAGTCAGAGTGGGCTCCACCCTTCCTTTCTAGGAGGAAGATTCTAGAGTTAATGGCTGACTGCTGAGGTGTGAACACCTCGGAGCAGCTAGGAGCAGCTTCTGTAGGGAGATTCCATTCCCCTATAGCCCACAAGCAACTTATGTGCCAGCCCTAAGAAAGGAAAATATCTCTAGAAGGTTTAGACGACAGGAAGGGATTGTGGACTATTGCAAAGAAGGTAATGGCCACTAATCTGGCTACAGCCTCCTCTGCATGTGACTGAAACACTGTAAGCTACAATCAGCGCACCATCACCAAAGGACAGGAGGGACCCCTGTTCATAGACTATTCCTCTCAGGATACTGTGGATAATATATATATATTGTAGCAAGGCACAAGGGACCATCATAGATGGCAGATATGTGTCACCGAGGTTCCTGGCCTCGGTGAAGTAGGAGCCTATAGTATGTGTGTCAGCAGCAGTAGCTGACTGACAATTTGGTTATTTAGCATAGCTGAGAAAGCTAATCCGGGACGGCTCTTACTGGGAGTAGTCATAGTGCTGGGTGGGTGACTACTCCCCACGGTCCAGGCCGGGTTTTGACCGGCTTATAAAAGTCAGCCAGCAGAGTCAGGTGGGTGTGTGTTCACCTGGCTGATGGTGGAGCTCTGCATGGTGGTGAGTTTTTGGAGCCGAGCAAAGCCGGAGGGTCTCTGCTGAGAGACAGAGGACCAAAGCAAGTTCCCATACACTCTGGGAGGACTACGGTACTGTGCCCTAAACAGAACTGTGTGATTTCTTTTGGATTATGGAGTGTATTGTTTTGTTTTAAGTGTTGGCTAAAGCCAGCTGATCCCTGATGTCTGCTGTATTGTTGTGTGCCAACAATAAAAGACAGTTGTTACTTTGATTTCCACCACGAAAAGACTGCTGTGTGTTTATCTGGAAGCTACCATTTGGGAAATCCTTACAATTGGTGTCGGATGCGGGCAACTCCCAGGATTGCTTGAAGCAGCAACAAGTTAAACTTAAAACGCCAGAAGCTATTTTTTTTCTCTGGTTGGACTCTTAAAGGGCCAGTACCTAAAGTATTGAATGGACTTTTTTTTGTTGTGAGGAAGTTCTCCAATTGATGTCCTGGGTTAAAGCAGCAGCGGAGCTTAAACCGGAGTCTGTAAAAATGGAGGAACTTATCAAGCAGATGGTGCAGAGCAATCTGCAGCAACAACAGGCTTTGCAGGCTCAACGGCAGGCTAATGCTCAACAACAGGAGACAAACCGCCTGCTAGCAGAGCAAATAACAGCCCTAAGAGACGGGATGGCAGCACAACCAGTGCGGTATGCGGCTGAACAGGATTCAGTCGCAAGGAAACGTGTGCAGTCCGCACTACAAAAATGACCTCAGAGGATGACGTAGAGGCCTTCCTTGCTGTCTTTGAGCGGGTCGCTGAGCGCGAGAGACTACCAGCTGAGCAGTGGGCTGAGGTGCTGGCCCCTTTCTCTCCGGCGAACCCCAAAAGGCATATTATGACTTGCCGTTGCAGGATGCACGGGAATACTCCAGGCTAAAAGCAGAGATATTGGCACGTCTGGGGGTTACCATTACCGTCCGAGCACAGAGGGTGCACCAGTGGGGGTTTAAGAGAGGCAAGCCTCCCAGGTCTCAAATGTTTGACCTCCTGCACCTTGTCCAAAAATGGCTGCAGCCGGATGTCTGTTCCCCAGCCAAAATGGTGGAACGGGTCGTAATGGATAGATTCGTGCATGCTCGCTAAGCCGGTACAATGCTGGGTTGCACAGGGAAACCCACAGACTGCAGATGACTTAATAGGCTTGGTAGAGAGGTACTATGCTGTGGAGCCCACCCTCGCTACCTCAGGATCCCTGACCCCACCTTACTGGAAGGTGCGGGTTGACTCTGAAGTGCAAAGAAAGGGGTAAAACCCTCCGGGGTGGACGACATGAGGCCCAAAGCCTACCAGAGTCAACACCACGACCCTCCTTCAGAGAGGTCACCTGCTGGAGGTGTCATGGTCTGGGACATATGGCAGCCCAATGTCCTACCAGCCTAGAACAAATGGACTGTTCTGTGGGGAGACGAACCTCAATGTTTGCCTGTAGTGCAATTCCAAATGTTGAGGAGGGACTTCCTTATTGTGCAATTAATGTTAATGGGAACCCCACAACGGGACTTCTGGACTCAGGGAGCCTGGTTACGCTTATAACGGCCCGTATCCCTCATAGGTTGGTTCCTGGGAAGACCTTAGGTGTCACCTGCATTCATGGTGATACCAAGGTCTACCCAATAGCCCAGGTCACCTTAAAAACAGAAGAGGGTATGGTGTATCACCAGGCAGGCGTTGTGCAAGGGCTGATGCACGAGATGATTATTGGCCGAGACTGTCCTGTATTCTGGGATTTGTGGGCCAAAGCAGTACCTAAAAACGCCCGGAAGACGCAGACAGCCCTGTGCCCCTTGACACTGAGGTGGTACCTGACTTTCCATTCTCCGCCATGGTAGGCGAGGAGGAGGAGTCTGTCCCTGAGGAGACAGTCCCTGACTTAGAGGTGTCTCGGGAAACTTTGGGACCGCTCAGTTCCGAGATGAGACTCTAAAAGGGGCCTTAAACAATGTGGGGGTAATCAATGGGGCACCTCAAGAGCCAGGGGCAGACGAAAGGTACCCTCACTTTGCCATGAATGAGAATTTGCTATACCGGGTGACTAAAATCCGAGAAGAATTAGTGGAACAGCTCGTGGTTCCCAAGCCATACCGGCGCATGGTAATGGACCTGGCACATAGCCATGTCTTAGGGGGACACTTAGGGGCCGATAAGACCCTTGAAAGGGTTTTACAAAGGTTTTATTGGCCAGGATGTTACAGGGAAATTAAGGATTATTGCCAATCCTGCCCTACATGTCAAATAACCTCTCCAGTCGCAAACTTCCGCAGCCCTCTGATACCATTGCCTATTATCGAGGTCCCTTTTGAGAGAATTGCGATGGATTTAGTCGGGCCTTTGGTGAAGTCCGCTAGGGGCACCAATATATATTAGTGGTAATGGATTACGCCACCCGGTACTCCTGAGGCAGTGCCCTTGAGAAAGGCCACCTCTAAAGTCATAGCCAGAGAGTTGTTCCAGATTTTTTCCAGAACAGGGCTGCCCAAAGAGATCCTGACCGACCAAGGTACCCCTGCTCATGTCTAAGGTCATGCAGGATCTCTGTAAAGTATTGCACGTAACCCAGTTGCGTACCTCGGTGTACCACCCCCAGACAGATGGCCTTGTGGAACGTTTCAACAAGACTTTGAAGGCAATGTTGAAAAAGTAGTTGAAAAAGATGGCCGAGATTGGGATTACCTGTTACCTTACCTACTGTTCTCAATCAGAGAGGTACCCCAAGTGTCAACAGGTTTCTCGCCTTTGAGTTATTGTATGGTAGGCATCCTCGAGGCCTGTTAGACATTGCTAAGGAGACCTGGGAGAGTGAGGTCACGCCGCACAAAAGTGTCATTGAACATGTCACTACATTGCAGGAGCGAATAGCTCAGGTAACACCCATTGTGAAAGAGCATATGCTCCAGGCACAAGAGGCACAAGCAAATATATATAACAGGACGGCCCGCCTTAGACAGTTCAGTCCAGGGGACCGGGTTCTAGTCCTAGTCCCTACAGTAGAAAGCAAGTTCCTGGCTAAGTGGCAAGGGCCCTATGAAATAACTGAGAGGGTGGGCGAAGTTAACTATAGGGTACATCAGCCAGGTAGGAGAAAGCCCTATCAGATTTACCACATTAACTTGCTTAAACCATGGAAGGATAGGGACCCTCCTGAGAGCCCATGTCTAATGACCCAACCAGATGCTGCCATAGACCTGGTGAAAATTGCTGAAGCCCTGTCCCCTTCCCAAAGACACCAATGCAAGCTCCTCTTGCAGCAAAATAGGGACTTATTTACAGAAACCCCGGGTTAACCAAGGTCGTGGAACATGACATTGTAACGGAACCTCATGCGCGAGTAAATTTAAAACCGTACAGGATTCCCGAGGCCCGAAGGGAGATAGTTTCTAAGGAGGTCCAGAGAATGTTAAAACTAGGGGTGATTGAGGAATCGAAAAGTGGGTGGTCCAGTCCTATCGTGCTAGTCCCAAAGCCCAATGGAGAATGGCGGTTTTGTAATGACTACCGCAAATTAAATGAGGTATCCAAAGTAGATGCATATCCTATGCCCCGGGTGGACGAGCTCATTGAGAGACTAGGGCCAGCCCGCTACATAACGACCCTGGATCTTACAAAGGGATATTGGCAGATTCCGTTGTCAAGAGAAGCTAGGAGAAAACAGCGTTTTCTACACCAGACGGGTCCTTCCAGTATGTTAGGATGCCGTTTGGGTTACAGGGGGCCCCGCTACCTTCCAGAGAGCTATGGACCAGATCTTACGCCCACACAAGGAATATACTGCCGCTTACTTGGATGATATAGTGATCTTCAGTCAAGATTGGGAGAGTCACCTCAGTAAAGTTCAAAACATCCTAGATGCGCTACTGAAAGGCTGGCTTCACTATAAATCCAAGTAAGTGTGCCATGGGGTTGGAAGAGGCTAGGTACTTGGGATACATCGTAGGAAGAGGAACAATAAAACCCCAGATATCTAAAGTGGAAGCTATCAAAGAATGGCCCCGTCCACTTACCAAAAACAGGTCAAAGCTTTCCTCGGTATTGTGGGATACTACAGGAGATTTGTCCCTAAGTTTGCAGAGATGGCAGTACCCCTGACTGACCTTACAAAAGGGGGAAAGTCTGCTGTGATCAAGTGGTCCCCAGAGGCTGAAGAGGCCTTCCAAAACTTAAGTCCGCCCTCTGTAGACAGCCCATCTTGGTAGCCCCTGACTTCTCCAAGGAATTCATTGTTCAAACCGATGCATCAGAGGTAGGCCTAGGGGCAGTAATGTCTCAAGTGATAAGTGGGGAGGAACATCCCGTGTGTTACCTCAGCAGAAAACTGTCCCCGGCAGAGCGGAACTATTCGATAATTGAAAGGGAATGCCTGGCCATTAAGTGGGCCCTTGATTATCTCCGATACTACCTCCTGGGACGGAGATTTAGACTGGTTTCTGATCATGCCCCTCTAAAATGGTTAAGAGAGAAAAAGGGTAGGAATGCCCGTGTCACCCGCTGGTTTTTAGCCCTACAGGACTTTAGGTTTTCTGTTGAGCATAGGCCGGGCAGGCTACAAGGGAATGCAGATGCCCTGTCCAGAGTACACTGCATGTTTACTGGAGTTGCCCAGACCCCCGGCCTTGGGCAGAGGGGGGATATGTAGCAAGGCACAAGGGACCATCATAGATGGCAGATATGTGTCACCGAGGTTCCTGGCCTCGGTGAAGTAGGAGCCTATAGTATGTGTGTCAGCAGCAGTAGCTGACTGACAATTTGGTTATTTAGCATAGCTGAGAAAGCTAATCCGGGACGGCTCTTACTGGGAGTAGTCATAGTGCTGGGTGGGTGACTACTCCCCACGGTCCAGGCCGGGTTTTGACCGGCTTATAAAAGTCAGCCAGCAGAGTCAGGTGGGTGTGTGTTCACCTGGCTGATGGTGGAGCTCTGCATGGTGGTGAGTTTTTGGAGCCGAGCAAAAGCCGGAGGGTCTCTGCTGAGAGACAGAGGACCAAAGCAAGTTCCCATACACTCTGGGAGGACTACGGTACTGTGCCCTAAACAGAACTGTGTGATTTATTTTGGATTATGGAGTGTATTGTTTTGTTTTAAGTGTTGGCTAAAGCCAGCTGATCCCGGATGTCTGCTGTATTGTTGTGTGCCAACAATAAAAGACAGTTGTTACTTTGATTTCCACCACGAAAAGACTGCTGTGTGTTTATCTGGAAGCTACCATTTGGGAAATCCTTACAATATATATATATATATATATATTATATATATATATATATATATATTGTGGGGAGTCGCTCTGGTAGACAGCGGTGCGGGTGCAGTTTAGAGGCAAAACCAGGAGTCCAGATTGTGCAACAAACAGTGTTTTATTCACACTTGCACACAAAATGAAAAACAGTCTCTTGGTGACAGTTCACACACAACGGAAATAACGTAGCCAAACAAAAACAGTCCAACACAGGTTCAGTCACCTGGGAGGTGTAGGTGCAGGTTCGCACCACGCTGTCGGCCCAGCCGCAGGAGAATCCAGCTTCAGGTAGCCAGGAACACAACACCTCCTTACTGAGCTCTTCCCTCCAGGACAGAGAACTCCCAGCCCTGTTAGCAGCTCCAGGATAATCACACTCCCAGCTGGTGGTGCTGGCTGAGTTTATAAACCCAGCCCAAAACTCGGACTGGACCGTGGGGAGCAGCCACCCACCCTACTCTTTAGCTGCTCCCAGTAAGAGCCGGCCCGGATCGGCTTTGCAGCCATGCTATTTAACAAAGTCAAACAGCACTAGCTGCTGCAGACAAAAACCCGGCTCTCACCTCACCGAGGCCAGCAACCTCGGTGACACGTACCTGCCATCTAGGACGGCACCCTGCACCTTACCACATACCCCCCTTTGTTCAACCCTGAGGGGGTGGACACAGGACAAACAGTGTACCCGGGAGAGCGCGTCTGCATTTTTTAATAACCGGCCCGCTCTGTGCTCCACCGTGAATTTAAAATTCTGTAGAGACAGAAACCACCTGGTGACCCGGGCATTCCTCTCTTTGGCTTGGGACATCCACTTGAGTGGGGAGTGGTCGGTCACCAGGCGAAAGCTTCTGCCCAACAGGTAATAACGGAGGGCCTCGAGTGCCCACTTGATGGCCAGGCACTCTCCTCGACTATGCTGTACCTAGTCTCTGCTGGGGTGAGCTTGCGGCTGAGGAAGACAACGGGATGCTCCTCCCCGTTGACTTCCTGCGACAGTACCGCACCAAGGCCAACTTCAGAGGCGTCGGTCTGGACTACGAAATCCTTCCTGAAATCGGGTGTCACCAAAACCGGGGACCCACACAGGGCCGATTTCAAGGCGGAGAAAGCCTTTTCCGCCTGCTCATTCCAGCGGACCATCCCTGTCTTACGCCCTTTAACAACTCTGTCAATGGCGAAGCAATAGTAGCAAAGTGGGGCACAAACCTCATGTAATACCCCACAATCCCCAGGAACGACTTTACCTGCCTGGTGGTGACCGGTCGGGGCCAACTCCGTATTGCCTCTACCTTATTTACCTGAGGCTTGATGACTCCTCGCCCAATTACATATCCCAGATATTTTGTCTCCTCTAACCCTATGGAGCACTTCTTTGGGTTAGCGGTCAGACCGGCTTTCCTCAGGGCATCCACTACCGCCTGCACCTTGGGTAAATGGCTTTCCCAGTCGGTGCTGTGGATGACTACATCATCTAAGTAGGCCGAGGCGCACCGACGATGTGGTCGCAGCACTATGTCCATTAACCTTGGAAAGTGGCGGGGGCGCCATGCAGGCCAAAGGGTAACACCTTGTAGTGATACAGGCCCTGCGGGGTAACAAATGCGGTTTTTTCCTTAGCCGACTCCGTTATGGGTACCTGCCAGTACCCTTTAGTGAGGTCCAGCACAGAAAAATAACGGGCTTGTCCTAAACTTTCAACAAGCTCGTCTACTCGGGGCATGGGATACGCATCAAACTTGGACACTTCATTTAACTTGCGAAAGTCGTTGCAGAACCGCAACGTCCCATCCGGCTTGGGTATTAGGACTATGGGACTGGCCCACTCACTTTTCGACTCCTCAATGACATCGAGCTTCAACATTAATTGCACTTCCTCCGCGATGGCCCGTCGCCGAGCCTCGGGTACCCGGTATGGTTTTAACCGGACCTTGGCCTGAGGCTCAGTGACGATGTCATGTCGGATGAGAGACGTGCGGCCAGGGAGGTCCGAGAACACATCCGTGTTCCGACTGAGGAACTCCCTGACTTCCTGAACTTGTTTGGAAGATAGGCTGTCTGCAATTTTTACCGTGGTTACGGCTTCACAGGCCTCGAACTGTGGGGCTGGACCCTTTTCACCTAGAAGCCCTGGCCGGGGGCTGTGGTCGTCGGCCGTGTCCCTATCTTTCCACGGCTTAAGTAAATTCACGTGGTACACCTGCTCCGGCTTGCGCCGCCCTGGCTGGTGTACTTTGTAATTTACTTCCCTACCTTCTCGATCACCTCATAGGGGCCCTGCCACCTAGCTAGGAATTTGCTGTCAAGGGTGGGTACCAGAACCAAAACCCGATCTCCCGGATTGAAGTCCCGCACCCGAGCCTGACGATTGTACACCCTACTCTGGGCTTGTTGCGCTGCCTCCATATGCTCCCGGACCAAGGGCAACACCCTTTCCATCCGTTCCTGCATCTGGGCGACATACTCAATGACACTTTTGTGGGGGACAGGCTGCTGTTCCCATGCTTCCTTGGCGATATCCAACAGGCCCCGAGGGTGTCTGCCATAAAGCAGTTCGAAGGGCGAGAACCCCGTAGAGGCCTGGGGTACCTCTCGCACTGCGAACATGAGATAGGGCAGAAGCAGATCCCAGTCCTTCCCATCTCTAGACACCACCCTCTTTAACATATTTTTTAGAGTTTGGTTAAACCTCTCCACAAGACCGTCTGTTTGCGGATGGTAAACGGACGTCCGTAACTGCTTTATACGCAACAATTTACACAGTTCCCTCATTACTTTAGACATAAAAGGGGTCCCTTGGTCTGTCAGAACCTCTTTTGGCAGGCCCACACGGGAAAACATCTCCATTAACTCTTTGGCAATGAGCTTAGCTGAGGTATGTCGCAGAGGCACCGCCTCCGGATACCGAGTGGCATAGTCGAGAACTACCAGAATGTGTTGGTGGCCCCTGGCAGACTTTGGTACAGGCCCAATTAAATCCATCGCGATTCGCTCAAACGGTACTTCAATAATTGGCAGAGGTACCAGAGGACTACGGAAATGTGGCTGGGGGCTAGTTATCTGACAGGTCGGACAGGACTTACAATAATTCTCTACCTCCTTGAACACACTGGGCCAATAAAATCGCTGCAGTATGCGGTCCTGGGTTTTCTGCCACCCCAGGTGTCCCCCAAGAACATGTTGGTGGGCAAGCTCCATGACAAGCTTGCGATACGCTGTGGGCACCACCAACTGTTCAATAGGTTCGCCTCGGATTTGGTTCACCCGATACAACATATCCTGCAGAACAATAAATCGTGGGAACATTAATTCAGCCCCTGGTTTCTGGGGTTTACCATCAATTTCCAGCACATTCTCCCAGGCCCTGGTTAGGGTTTGGTCCCGGTGTTGTGCGGTCCCAAAATTTTCCCCGGAGACATTGAGGTCTGCCAACTCAGGTCCCGGTGGCAAGTCCTCCGTGTCTCCCACCATTACACTCAGTGGGGTTGTCTCCCCCTCTACCGCTGGAGCAGTGGTCACCCCTACCGCTGGCCCGTCAGACTCGGGCTCCCAGGGTTCTGGCCTTCCAGTGGTATCAGGCCACTCCACTAGGGTCACCCCTGTCTCGGGTCCCTCAGATACCTTTATTACCGGCCACAGCGCCGGAAAACCGGGAAGTCCCTCCCAAGTATCAGTTCGTGTGGGAGTTTAGTAGCGACAGCCACCTCGTGGGTCCACCTACCAGCCGCGGTGGACAAAGTCACTAGTGCAGTGGGGTAGTCTTTCAGGTCTCCGTGGATGCACAGGACCCCGACTTTACGGCCAGTATACTCCGCAGGACGTACAAGTGCAGCCCTTACCAGGGAGACTAAACTCCCGGAGTCCAGCAGAGCCACCGCCAGAGAGTCTCCCACCTCTACCTGACACAGGTGGTTATGGTCCTGCACCTCACGGGTGCCAGTTGCGCACAGCTTCCGTGCATACAGGGAGTGACGACCCCCGTAGTTCATATCCATCGGCTCATCCCGATGCGGACAGTCGGCCCTGATGTGGCCTGGCTCCTGACACCTCCAGCATACCACGGGAGGCGGACTCGCAGGGGTATATTCCGGGCAGGCCGCTCTGTCGCCGGACGTCGGAACTGGGGCAGAGGCCTCCGGGGTTTGACTGACCCCTTCCCGCAAGAGTCCCCTGCAGGTTTCTGGTGGCCTCGTAGCGCTCCACCAGGTCGACCATCTCCAGGGCATTGGTGGGCGATACCTGGCCGATCCAGTGCTGGAGGGGATAAGGCAGGGCCCTCCAAAAGATGTCCGCCAACAGTCGATCCAGCATGGCAGTGGGACTTAGTAGGTCGGGCTGCAGCCACTTTTGCAGCCTGTGCAGCAGATCGTAGAACTGCGGCCTAGCGGGTTCAGTCGTTTTAAAGTCCCACTGGTGGACTCTTTGGGCGCGGACCAGCACGTTCACGCCCAGTCTGGCTAGGACCTCTCCTTTCACAGTGTCATAATCTGCCGCTTGGTCGTCCGACAAGTCAAAAACACCTGCTGGGGTCCGGAAGCCAGGAACGGAGCGACCACCTCAGCCCACTGGTCACGGGGTAACTTTTCCCTCACGGCGACCTTCTCAAAAACCGCCAGGTACGTCTCAACGTCGTCTGCGGGGGTCATTTTTGGGATCGCCGCACGGACCGCTTTCCGGGCATCATGGACGTGGTGGGACGCTCCTGCCGCCTGTAACGCCATCACATGTTGTAGCAATAGTTGGTTGGTCTCCCGCTGCTGCACGTTAGCCTCTATGAGAGCCTTCACAGCAGCCTCCATGTTGTCAGAAACTCCTGCTTGCAGCTTTGCTGGCTTAATATATTCCATACACTTTAGAAAAACAAAACTTCGGCGTTCACGCCAGCCTCACTGCGCATGCCCGCATCCGACACCAAATGTGGGGAGTCGCTCTGGTAGACAGCGGTGCGGGTGCAGTTTAGAGGCAAAACCAGGAGTCCAGATTGTGCAACAAACAGTGTTTTATTCACACTTGCACACAAAATGAAAAACAGTCTCTTGGTGACAGTTCACACACAACGGAAATAACGTAGCCAAACAAAAACAGTCCAACACAGGTTCAGTCACCTGGGAGGTGTAGGTGCAGGTTCGCACCACGCTGTCGGCCCAGCCGCAGGAGAATCCAGCTTCAGGTAGCCAGGAACACAACACCTCCTTACTGAGCTCTTCCCTCCAGGACAGAGAACTCCCAGCCCTGTTAGCAGCTCCAGGATAATCACACTCCCAGCTGGTGGTGCTGGCTGAGTTTATAAACCCAGCCCAAAACTCGGACTGGACCGTGGGGAGCAGCCACCCACCCTACTCTTTAGCTGCTCCCAGTAAGAGCCGGCCCGGTTCGGCTTTGCAGCCATGCTATTTAACAAAGTCAAACAGCACTAGCTGCTGCAGACAAAAACCCGGCTCTCACCTCACCGAGGCCAGCAACCTCGGTGACACGTACCTGCCATCTAGGACGGCACCCTGCACCTTACCACAATATATATATATATATATCTTATGATAGGGAAAGTGCACCTCTTTAGGCCGGGAAAAGGAGAGATTAACCAGTCTAACAGAGAGAAGCTAGCCTCCATATACAACCTTTGGGAACTACTTAAATGGACTGTAAAGACTGCATTTCATGTAAATAAATAGTGCTTGTGTGGATCATTTGCTGATAGGCTTTAGAAAAGTGCTGTGGATTTATTATACCAACACTAGTCTCATCATTATACCACACTACATTTGCACCACAATTTGCTGGTATAATGACAACTGCACTCCCTTGCACTGTAAAACAGCAACATCAAGGGCACCTCACCGCCATCAGGCAGGAGAACCCCAGAACCAGAAAGTGCCCCAAAGGGATGAACCGGTGCACCGTTCTCGTCTCTGCATGCTGGCCCAGGGAGCTTCACAACTGCAGCCATCCGGCCACCCACACTCATGTGCGGCCCTGCGTTCTGGTCGCTGCAGATGTACACACATAGGCTTCAAACACATTCTTTGTTAAAGTTGCCCTGAGCTCTAGTATTCAATGCAAGAGAGGTGTTATGAATAATATCCTAGAAGCCTGGCATAAATGTGTAATATGATCTACTGCATGTAAATAGACGTCTTATCCAAGTGTAATATCTCATACTCATATCATTGAATGTGTCAGGACTATAAGAGATAACAGTGTCCACATTGTACTAGTCATAGTAACCAAGATAAGGGATATTGAATATGACAAAATTGTGATGCCTGAAATCCTATTAATCAGAGGCAAATATAAAGAAAGCCTAGAAGGTAATTATACACAGATGTAATAACAGTGTCTATATAAAAGGGGTTGTCTCACTCCAGCAAATGGCATGTATGATGTAAAAAAATAGTAATACAAGGCGTTTACTAATGTATTGTGATTGTCCATATTTCCTCCTTTGCTGGCTGGATTCATTTTTCTATCACATTATACACTGCTCGTACCCAAGAGTTACGGCAACCCTGCAATCCAGCAGAGGTGGTGATGCTTGCACACTATAGGAAAAAGCACCGGCCTCTCTGGTGGCCGGGACCACGGGTGTACACATAGGCAAGTATGCGCAGCATATATGCTCACATCCCGTCACCTCGTCTCGTATCTGTACTGCAATGGTGGCTGTAACCCCTGTATATGTGCATTGTATAATGAGATGGAAAAATTAATCAAACTAGCAAAGGAAGCATTATGGACAATCACAATACAGTAATACGTGCCTTATAATAACTTTTTCTACATGATAAATGCCATTTGCTGAGCTGAGACAACCCCTTTAATATGAGATTTAAGGATGGAGGATAATAGTTGGACTTGGGAAACTTCTGGTCATCTGTGAGCAGTTGAGGTACATTGCGGCACACCTTATTGCTTCTCTTTGGGAAGCAAAATCGAAAGTCCCCTTCCAACTTTTCAGGCTTATTGTATATGTGTAGTACCCCAGAGCACCACCATTCCTACACCCTGCTATGGTCTCTAATGGCTAATGATAACATAATCTGTGTAGTTATTCCAGGACCTTTGCTACTGTGCCTTAATAGTATTGCTATGTCACTTGTATATGGTATTGCGTGCTATGTGCCTGGTTCACCAGTAGGTGGCAGGGTATCTGACAGAGAGGGCGAGAGAGATCTTTAGTTAGAATGGAACTTACCATTCTATTCTCCCCCTTTTTGGGCAGAAGTGGGCTAGTTCTGCTTCCTACCAAGGGAAGAGTTGCAGGAAGCTATAATGAGTTGAGTCCAGTCGAGTCTAGAGTTGAAAGTCAAAATGGCACAGTGTGGGGGAAGGGCTGTCTCTCCTGCAGCAAAAGTTCCCAAAGGGAAGCAGGTGATAGAGTTCCTACAGATACAGAGAATCACGAGGGGGTCAACAGCCACAGGCACCCCACTCAAAAGGTAACAGAACAGTCCTAAAGTCCAGCTACCAGACTAAAGCGGAGTCTAGCACAGCAGAGAAAGATAGAGCAAGGTTACCAGTTTACCCCAAAACCTACTGGAGCCTAGAGAAAGACCGAATATTGTCTGGATGCAAGTTTATTCAAGTAAAGCTGTTTAACTTTCACCAAGTCTGCACTCGACCTATTCTTCACCCCCTACAACTCTCCCCTTTACTGCTTTGGAGCTTAACCCTGGGGAGCTATGGTATCCAGGTAGGAGCACGGTGACACACACAGAAACTATTAAGGCCGCACCACACCACTCGGAAATTCCTATAAACCTTGGACGCGATCGGCCCTGGGGGGCGTCACGTTGCTTATGGAAACACTGAGCAGGTGTTCCGGTAAATTTTACTGTGACTTGTGTATGGCTGAAACTCTTTCAAAGAAATAAAAAAATAATAATTTACTCAAACTAATGTGAGTGTACAACTTGGTATAGTAGCTCAATTCTAATACTACAATTCTAATACCACAATTATTTTTTACAATATTTGAACAATTAATTTTTTTGTTAATATTAGATCATGTAGGCCTCATACACACGACTGTATGTATTTTGTGGTCTGCAAACGGCAAATATTTTAAGAAGGTTTAATTATTTTATTCATCCATCTGGAAGCTACTGTCCGTGTCACATCCACATTTTTTGCAGACTCATTGACTTCAATGGGTCAGTGGTTCTGCATAATTGACATTCTTTTTGCTGGACAGACATATACAGATGCAGAAAGCACACGGATCATCGGTGTGCACTTTCCGCATCTGAATGTTAGTTCTGAAAAATGCAGATCACGGACCCGTAAAATCAATGGCTCCACAAAAAAAAAGTATGGTACACAGACATGGGAACGCTCCTTTAACTTTAAGGTCTTTCTAATAATATTCAGAATTAGTCATACAGGAATCATAAATCCTAAAAATGTACTTGGTGATATCGCCTCCAAATTTGAAGCTGTGTGGTTTCCATGGATACAATATCTACAGGAATGTGAATTTGTATAATATCTGGTTTATCCATTAAGTGGTATATAGTGGATTCTCCATTCTAATTTTTGTACTCCTCAACCCCCCTGCCAGGAACGAGACAACAACCTTCCTTCCTGTCCTCTAGCTTTCTTTTTTGATTTGCTACCTCTGTTCTTTTCTACTTTCCTGTTCCCTTTCTTTGTCCTCTCTTGTACCCTCCCTCCTCCTTCAATGCGCCTTCCGCTCCCTCATCATGCTTCTCTCTCTCTTCCTTTCTACTTCTCTCATTCTTTCTTTCCTACTTCCTCATTTTTCTTCCATCCCTCCCCTTTTTTTCTTTTAGGGGTCCACAAATGCAATGGACATATTCCATAATATTAGATTTGAGCTGTTTTCCTTATTCAAGAGACCTCCCTCTTTATTTTTGAGATTCTGTACTTCCCTCTCAGATTTGAGATTCTCTAGGCAACAATTATGATACCTCTACATTGCATGCAATTAATGGCCAATTTATAAGTGTCCTCCACTTTTCCACCGCTTACCTCTGATGATGATGACCTTCTGCCTTGGGGCTGTTCTCTGCCTAGAACGTGTGTATTTAGCCCTTTCTAATTTATATTAAAGGTTCTATAAAATAAGAAAAACGCTATGTTAAACTACCAGCAAGTCCAGGTCGACAACACATTTGCCATTAGAAAGAAGCAGAATTACCATCTAATGAATTTTGTTACAAGCCAAAGCTCCACATGGCTCATGTGAAAGAATTCAATTATAATCATTGCTTAGTTTCCTTAGTAATTGAGAGGATGCTTTGGTGCATTTCTGGTTTAGACATGACGTACCTATAGCCATGAGCATTCTCAAAGCTTTGGATATATCTGGTCAAGAGAAGTGATAAGTGGCATAAGCAATATTTAAATTCGCGATATTTTGCGAAATTTTTCAAGAATTTGTGATCTACAGTCATTATTTACTTGATCGGGAAAATCGGCAATGTAATATATTCACGATAAAAATTTGCAATTAGAATGTTCGCGATCAACCCTAAGGGGTATGCAACTTTCCTATTGGTTGCTAGGGATGTTGCTAAGTGCCGATATTCATGATAAATTCGCGATAAATTCGCAGTTATAAAATTCACAATCAAGACTGTTCATGAAAACGAATATATAGCACTATATTCTAAATATTCGCGAATTCTCGAAGTGGCGATATTCATGATTAAAATTCGAATATTTTCGCTCAACACTAGTCAAGAGAAGCTGCCAGGTCTAGAATTTGTCTTAGTAGGAAAAAGGATCATGGAAAAATAAGCACATGTATTAAATACATGGATACTCAGCAAACATCATGAGTTGGCCAACAAAAATTGCAATGCTTTTGGTTGTGAACGTATAACTAGAGATGAGAGAATTTAAAAAAAATTTGATTCGCCTAATTTTTTGGGAAAAATTTGGTTCGGTCTGAATTTATTTGCGGCAAATCACGTTAAAAAACCTGGCTGCAGAGAGCCTTTATAGTGGTGTAGAACACTGTGTCTTGCAGTAACACACATAGGGAGTCTGCTCTGCTAGTGAAATAATACTGTGAGTCCGTATGACATGCAGATGACAGTCGTCGCTCTTAGAATTACTGCACACTTCACTTATTTGGGCAGTCATGGGGCCAAAACTGACCAAATAACTCAAGTATGAACTCAGCCTTACAGGTCGATGTTAGTGCCAAGAAAAAGCGCACTCCTTTTACACCGTTGTCAGCAGATTCCACATAGATGTCAACAGAACCTGTTCTATTAAACGCTTATACAAGTAGAGCCCCCGACAGAGTGGAGAGGATATCAGCAGTAAATTTTTGTTGACATCACTGATTATTTTGCCCTTCCTCTGATCCATAAGAACAATAATCCTCAAAAAACGGATCCTGTCTGTTGAGCATCTGCCTTCACTCGGTCAGCATTTGGTCAGTAATCCATCAGTATTGCTAATGCCAAAGAAAAAACAGGAGATAACACGTGAATGGAATATTTGCATCTCTTCTGTGTTTTGTACCCACTCCTGCTTTTGGCTACCAAATCACAAGCCAATTCTGATGGGACCATATGGGCCTTACAGCTGCTACACAGACAGGATCTGTTGTGCGTCTAATTTTTCCTTATTTCTGATAGATCAGAAGAAGGGTCAAATAAGCCGAAAGGCAAAATAGTGGCCCAGTCATAAAGTTGGGAGGGTGGGAACAGCATGAGAAGTCATCAGAGTGGCCCTATGACATAGTGGTGAGGTCAAAACAGCATGAGGAGGCCACAGAGCGGCACAATGACAGAGTGTGGAGGTGGCAGCAGCAGCATCAGGAGGAGGCCACAGAGTGGCACAATGACAGTGTGGAGGTGGCGGCAGCATGAGAAGACCACAAAGTGGCAAGGTGACATAGTGTGGAGGTGGCAGCAGCATGAAGAGGCTACAGAGTGGCACAATGACAGTGTGGAGGTGGCAGCATCAGCATCAGTAGGCCACAGAGTGGTACAATAATAGAGTGTGAAGGTGGCAGCAGCTGAAGCATCAGGAGGAGGCCACAGTGGCACAATGACAGTGTGGAGGTGGCGGCAGCATCAGGAGACCACAGAGTGGCAAGGTGACATAATGTGGAGGTGGCAGCAGCATAAGGAGACCACAGAGTGGCAAAGTAACATAGTGTGGAGGTAGCAGCAGCATGAGGAGGCCACAGAGTGGCACAATGACAGTGTGGAAGTGGCAGCAGTAGCATCAGGAGGCCATAGAGTGGCACAATAACTAATTGTGGAAGTGGCGGCAGCAGCAGCATCAGGAGGAGACCACAGAGTGGCAAGGTGACATAGTGTGGAGGTGGGTGGAAATACCAGTACCCCAGGGGCATAACTAGAGTTCTATGGGCTCCAGGGCAAACTTTGAATTGGGAATTGCGGTCGCACCCTCTGCGACTGTGATCGTTATGCCGCTGCTCCCATCACTACAGAAATACAGGGTAATACAGCGCCCCATACCTCTTACATCCAGTGATGTCTCCTTTAATCTAGATGTTCTCTTTCCTCATATTCTCCTTTCAGACCTTGAGACCAGGCCACCATTTTTCAGCCATTTTTCGTCTCTGCAGTTTGACAAAAAATAAATCTTAGTTTACTACTTTTCCATCATCCTCCCATCATCTGGACAAATCCTCCTACTACCCCCAATACTGTGCCGCTGTGCTCCTCAATACTATACTGCAGAAACAGATAAATCCTCTGATAATACTAGTACCACACAAAGCCCCCCATATAAAATACCCCTTATTTGCGGCCTCAGTAGATGCCCCCATAGTGCCCCCAATAATGTGAGAGGAAGAAGTGCCCCCATAGCTGCCCCCAATAATGTGCCAGATTAAAGTGCCCCATAGATGCTCCCCAATAATGTGCCAGTAACAAGTGCCTCTCCCCCCCAATCATGTGCCAGTAACAAGTGCCTCTCCGCCCCACCAATCATGTGCCAGTAACAAGTGCCGCCCCCAAATCAAGTACGCAGTAACAAGTGCCTCTCTCCCCCCAAATCATGTGCCTCTCTCCTCCCCCAAATCATGTGCCAGTAACAAGGGCCTCTCCCCCCCCAAACCATGTGCCAGTAACAAGTGCCCCCCCTCCCTCCAAATCCTGTGCCAGTAACAAGTATTGTCCCACATAAAAACACTTATACTTACCTCCATGGCAGCGATGTGATGCAGGCCTCTTCCTGCCTGTGTCCCACACTGTACGGCTCAGCTGACACAATGACGTCACTGCGCCGCCTACACTGGCCTCTGATAGACTGCGGGCTTAAAGACGGCTCTCCCTGCCTGCCCTGCAGCACATCCATCTGTATAGCTGTCCTAAAGACGGTGATACAGATGACTATGGAGATGAACTCTTCCTCAATGGAAGCTCTCATGTCCTTGTGCCCTGCTGCCCATTATTAAATCATTGCAGCGGGGCTGCGGACCCCCTTCCCCTGCCAGTCGCGTTACGCTGTGACCACTATAGTTACTGCAGTACCCGAAGGAGAACTTGGCATCAGATGTGTAGCATCAGGCGGGTGGCAGCATCAGAATAGTAGCTGAAGCAGGTAGTCAGAAGAAACTGGTCTCTTTTGTCAAAGTGTTGGTGTGGCACCATGGATGATCTAGTTTGATGCATCAGGCATTGGTGGGTGGAAATCCTGACTGATCCACTCCTGATTCATCTTGACAAAGGTCAGTCTCTCCACATTTTGGGTGGACAGCTGAGTTCTTCTTGAGGTAACTATTGCCCCCGCCGCAATAAACAGCCTCTCTGATGCTACACTACTGGACGGGCAGGACAGCTTTTCCATGGCAAACTCTGCCAGTTGCAGCCACAAATACAGTTTGGCTGCCCAGTAGCCCAGCGGATCTTCAATGTGAGATGACAGGGTACTGTCCAAGTATGCCACCGCCTGCTGGTTCGGGTCCTGCTCCAGGTCTAGCTGCTGCTGGTTAGTAGTTTCTTTACTAGGCAGGTGAAGAAAGCTGCTCATCAGCGACTCTAGAGTCAGGCTGCTGCTGATAGAGCTGATACTTCTCCGGCCACCCCACCCCTCCCAAGAAGCCATGGCAGTGGAACGTGAGCGCAGACCTGCGAGAGGATGGATCATGGGGCAGATAGGCAGCAGCCAACTGACTACATAGGATGTCTCTATAGTAGTTCAGTTTGTCCTCCCTCTCAGTGGGTGTAAAAAAGGCCCCCATTTTGGAAAGGTAGCAAGGGTACAACAAGGTGGAGAGCCAGAAGTCATCCCTCTGCCGAATGGTGACAATTCGGCTATCACTACTCAACCTAGTGAGCATGCATTGGGCCATTTGTGCAAGTGACTCAGAGGGACTCCCAGCCTCCAACTCCACTGCATACTGCCACGGTGTGTCTGGGTCCTCTGCCTCCTCTTCCTCATCACCCTGTAGCTCTTCTGGCTGCTACTTCTCTCCTGTCACCTGTGTAGAAAAACCACCCATTTCGCTACACATTGCTTGTGCTCCAAGGTCCTCCTTCTCCTCCTTCAGTTCAGCCCACACAGGGCTCATGTGGCCATGAGATCTAGGCGCCACGTCTCCAGTCCCCTGACCAGCCAGATTTACCAGCATCTGTTCCAGGACATGAAGCAGGGGAATGACGTTGTTCATCCCTTTGTCCTGGCGACTGACAAATAACATGGCCTTCTCAAAGAGCCTGAGCAAATGGCAGGTGTCATGCATGAGCTGCCACTGACTGACATCGAGGTTACACAGGGGAGTACTCCTGTCCGCTTGGATCATCAAGAAATCGTTTATGGCTTTTCTCTGTTCATAGAGTTGGTCCAACATATGGAGGGTGGAATTCCAACGGTTGGAAAAGTTGCATATCAGCCTATGTTGTAGGATGCCGTTCTGCCTCTGCAGCTCAAAGAGGTTGTGATTTGCGGTGTACGAGTGGCTGAAGTGCATGCAAAGTTTCCTGGCCATTTTTAGTATGTCTTGCAGATGAGTGGAAGACTTTAGGAACCGCTTGACAACCAGATTGAACACGTGTGCCATGCAGGACGCATGGCTCAGCCCTACATGACGAGGCGCCGAGACCATGTTCTTCCCGTTGTCGGTCACCATGGTTCTGATTCTGAGTTGTTGTGGAGAAAGACAGGATTCGATTTCTTGATGAAGGACACGGAGCAGTTTCTCCCTTGTTTCGCCCAGGCAAACGAGTTGCAGAACAGTGTGACACCGCCATTCCATGCACATGTGGTATACTGGAGGGTCCCTGTGAATTGTCCCTGCAGTGGAGGCTGAGGACACGGTGGAGGATGAGGAGGAAGAGGCGGACATTGTCGCAGAACCAACGGCATGACAACGCGGAGGTGGAATCGGCGTCATTTAGCCAAGTTGCTGGTGTGGCTGTGCAGGAACCACATTCATTCAGTGGCCATAAAGGACATAAATTGTCCCTGCCGTAGTTATAGTTTCACATGTCAGCGCTGCCATGCACTTTGGCAGACCCCGATAGGCTAAAGGTTTGGCCCACCTTCTGTTCTGCATACGTGTGCTGGGCTAGTACTCTCCCCTTGGCTCGGCACAAGCCATCAGTTCTCTGAGAGGTGCAGGGTCCACCACTTGGAAAGAGAAGGACTGCAGCACCAGCAACTTGTCCAGGAGCACATTCAGCTTCTGCCCAGTTGAATGAGAGCACGCATACTGTTGTCTCTTGGCAATCGCTTTGGTGATCAATTGCTGAGGGAATGACTGATGAGGAGTAGGAGGGCGAGGAGCAGGAGCATCAGGACCAGCAGATGATGGGAAGGACAGACAGCTCCCTTCGGCTGAGGTGGTGGATCCTTGACTGCCTAAAACCAGGTGCATGCCACTGGGTGATGCAGCAGTTGCTGCGGCAGGCTGGACCACCAGATCTGAGCCAGGGTTCTCCCAGGCTACTTTATGGTGACGCTGCATATGTTGACGCAGGGCCGTGGTGCCACGTTTCATCTTCTGCCCACATATTCTACGTATGGCCATGTTCACCTCCTCCGGCGGCTTTACAAAAAACTGCCACACCACCGAGTAGGTGATTTTACCATCAACATTACACACTCATGCACCGCTACTTCCCGGGCAGGTAGGCTCCTGCGAAGCGGGTGGTCTACCCCGGGCACGTTTGGCTCCTGACCTCCAACTGCTGCCACCCTGCTGACTCCTGGCCACTTGTGTTTCTGGCCACGCTAGTGACTTGCTGGCTCCTCCGCTGGCTCGCGGGCAAGCTGACACCCTTTTCTCCCGATAATGAGGAAGCCCCAAGTGCGATCAGCTACATCCTCATCATCGAGTACTGTCTGCACGTCACTGATGTCCTTCTCAACTGTCTCTGGGTCAGGAGCCTGACTGCTCGCAATACCAGCTCCCACGCCACTCTCCTCTTCACTACTTGCCCGCCTAGTGGAGGATACGGCAGATGTCTCCTCCAGATCTTGGCTGGCAGTAGCTGCTGACTGTCCTCTAGTAGCTCGTCCTCGCTGTAAAGTGGAGCCGAGCCAAGGGAATATAATACTTCTTGCGCTGAGGGAGCTGAAAATGAAAATGAGGAAGGTTCAGGACAGGTGGGAGCACAGGGCCTGCTCCCGGGCCATGCCAACTAAGCATCATGTCAGAAGAACCCACCAATTCTTGGCTGGGGGTGTCTAATGTCACTTTGGACGAAGTGGATGACCGAGTCAACCATTCAAGAACCGCTGGGTTGCTGGTCAAGACACGACCGCTAGATGACACTGGGAGCTCATGCCTCTCGCTGTGACTCCTGCTGCCATGCTCCGTTACTCTGCTGTGACCTGTGCCTGCGTCAGAAACATTTTGGCCTCTGCCACTCCTCTGTGCAGGGCCTGGCTCTTCTCTGTCTGACATACTGTAAGATCAAATAATCAAATGTTAGATCAAATAGATCCATATTTTTTATTTCGCCACTAATACACGCAAACAGGGCTTTAGAATATATCACTGCACCGCTGAACGGCAATTGGGCCCTAATTTTTTTCTATTTTTTTACCGTACATAAAAGGCTTTTCAACAGATAAGTGCAACGCTGAACGGTGAATATATTTTTATTTCGCCACTAATACACGGCAAAGAGGCTTTAGAATATACCACTGCATTGCTGAACGGCAGTTAGGCCCTAATTTTTTTCTACTTTTACACTACACAAATGGCTTTTCAACAGATAAGTGCAACGCTGAACGGCGAATATATTTTTATTTTGCCACTAATACACGGCAAACAGGGCTTTAGAATATATCACTGCACCGCTGAACGGCAATTGGGCCCTAATTTTTTTCTATTTTTTTACCGTACATAAAAGGCTTTTCAACAGATAAGTGCAACGCTGAACGGTGAATATATTTTTATTTCGCCACTAATACACGGCAAAGAGGCTTTAGAATATACCACTGCACTGCTGAACGGCAGTTAGGCCCTAATTTTTTTCTACTTTTACACTACACAAATGGCTTTTCAACAGATAAGTGCAACGCTGAACGGCGAATATATTTTTATTTTGCCACTAATACACGGCAAACAGGGCTTTAGAATATATCACTGCACCGCTGAACGGCCATTAGGCCCTAATTTTTTTCTATTTTTTTTACCGTACATAAAAGGCTTTTCAGCAGATAAGTACAACGCTGAACGGTGAATATATTTTTGTTTCGCCACTAATACACGCAAACAGGGCTTTAGAATATATCTCTGCACCGCTGAACGGCAGTTAGGCCCTAATTTAATTCTACTTTTACACAACACGAAAAGGCTTTTAAACAGATAAGTGCAATGCTGAACGGCGAATATATTATTTTTTCGCCACTACAGAGCTTTAGAATATATCACTGCACCGCTGAACAGCATTTAGGCCCTAATTTCTTTTTACTTTTACACTACGCAAAAGGCTTGTCAACAGATAAGTGCAACGCTGAATGGCAAATATATTTTTATTTCACCACTTATGCATGGCAAACAGGGCTTTAGAATATATCACTGCACCGCACAAGGGCGAATATATTTTTCTTTTGCCACTAATACACGGCAAAAAGGGCTTTACACCATATAACTGCATCACACAAGGACAAGTAAGACATACTGTAGAAATATTTATTTGCAATAAACCCTGTTAATGGCTGTATCAAACAGCACTTGCACCCCAATAACAAGAACGGTTTGCTGGAATGACAGAGCTGTATAATGGCAATTTGGATCCGCAGTCAGTGCACCATGGTGTAATAGGATTGTTCCTATTACCCAGTCTGCAACCTCCCCTACTGAACCCAGTTCTATATAAATGCTGTGGAACAATTCCTCCCTATCCTTTCCCTGCACTTATAAATCATTTTTTCACCACAATCTAGTCTTTCCTATTACTGTCCCTAGAGCCTGCAGACGTCTCTCCCTGCACTAAGTACGCTGGTAAATGGCAGAATCTAAGATGGCTGACACTATTTATAGGACTGTGACATCACAGGGCTGGCTGGCTGCTGATTGGCTGCATGCATGGCATTTTGGGTAATCTCCATGTCCTCACACATGCAGAAGCCATTTTAGGAAAAAATGTGGTACGTTACCACGAAGCGTGAGGACATTCGGCTTCGGTACAAATCGAATTTTTCCTGAAATTTTGATCGAATTCCACTTCATCAGCTTTGATTCGCTCATCTTTACTTATAACATAACCACGCTTTTGAAAGGTGCCATACACAGTACTTTTTTTTGCCACCCCATTATGAAACACTATAAAGTGCCCGAATAATACAATGATACAGTATACAGATGTTCATACCATACAGTGGACCAAATATCACCACCCATATGGTGCCCAAATAATATGATGCACAAATAAACATCATCACTATACAATACTGAAATAAAGCAGTTGTCTTAGTAATACTGTCCAATCACAAAATTATAAAATATAGCTGTGCAGATGTCTTTCTGATCATTTTGGCATTCATTGTGGGATAAGCTGTTTGTGCCTGGGCCATAAAGGTCTGTAGTGTGCTCTCCATTAGTGACAAGTGCTTCTCCCTACAGGTTGCATAACCCTAATACCGTTCCTGCCTACATTACAATATGCACAACTGTGTCAAACTGTTCTGAGAAAAAGACCCCTTTTTTGTTGTTGGGGATAACTATAGGAGATTCAGAGTTTGCAGCCATATGTGGTCCCTGAAGCGGTTTTATGGAATTACTATGGTTGTTAATAAAGATGCTCAAGTAGTGGCTTACTTAATGTACATCTCCCCTATGCTTGTGTAGTATGCCAGACCTAAGAGCACTACAGATTGTTTATTGTTATGCATTCCATTTCACTGTTTGTTTCCTGACTATTACTACCAGCAAAGAAGGTTGGCAGGGACAGGGTTAACTACATTGTTCCTTCCCTCTTGGTAGGAGTGACCTGGTCCTGCTTCCTTCCAGAAGGAGTTCCGGTGTACAGATTTAGTAGCGTTAACACACATGCTTTCTAAACTAAATGCGTTAAGCATATACCTTCAATTGCTTTTCAATGGGTTTTGTTTCAAGATAACCTGATGAGTTAAGAAATTTGAGTTAAGAGTTTGTGTGTTAACCCTGCTACATCTGTAGCTACAGTATGGAGAGGACACAGACTGCAGTGCTCCTACTTCTGGTAGAGATTTCTCCAGAGAGAACTATTCCAAATTTATTTTCAAGTAAAGCTTTGAAAGGATAAAAGACAGCAGAGTTAACTGCTATATTCAGCTTCTACAGACAAGGCTGTGAAGTGAGGGAATACAGCTAAGCCACCCTTCACCAAACGACCACTAGGCCAGTATCACCTAAATGCTCAATTACCACCAACTAACCTGCCTCAATATCCTTGCTGGTGCCAGAGAAGAATTGCACTAAAGCCTGCTGCTACTCTATGTATTTCAAGCTCTATATTGCACTTAGTAAAAAAGAATTTGCTACAATTACCTCTGGCCTCATTCTTAAGTGCCATAACTTTCACTGCAAAGGACCCAAGGGAGCGATGGCCTGAGGATAGGACACAAAGACGCTACAATACTAAATCAGGGTCACTTCCATCCTCTACACTTATTTTTCAGTTTGGACTCTCCGAACCAATTTTGACCATGTAAACAAATCACTCTGTTTCCATCCTGTATGTAGCAATTCCTGTTGCTGTATCCAACCAAACCATGATGCACTTCTCCTTTTTGTGCCACAGCTCCAGCACTGCCTCTAACAACACCCAGCTAGTTTATATCTGCTCCCACCCAACTAGTTACATAGTCACTCCCCTATCACTTCTAGCCCACGGCGCAAGATAGAAGCAATAAAAGTACAAAAGTACATCACAAAATTAGTAATAATAATGGCTGGCTCACAGTAATTTGCACACAATTGCACTATTTAATATACTGTATAACACAATGCATTAAAAAATATCCCATAATTTTCATATTCATACAGTATATGTCTAAAAAACACAATTCATAGTGTCAATTTCATGAACAAGATCCCTTTAAATGCGAAGCTCACGCATGTATAAAAAAATAAATGATAGAAATAAAAACACGGTTTCCTTATTTGTTTTTTCACTCTGGACGTGTGGTTAGTGATATTAGTTGTTATTTCATTGCATTCACACAGTTCTCTTAATTAATTATAGACTTGCATAGCGTCCTCACGATCTGTTATATTGTTAAATATGAGGTGCCAATTCCCAGTTAGCTCATTCCTTATGCACATATATATTCATAGCATATTATTATTGGTCCACAATTGGTTTTCACAGCATTTGCTGTATGTATTCCTCACAAATTTGTTACAGTCTGCGCTGCTTTACCTCGTCATGGTTTGATTATATCGCTCCTTGCTGTGCGTCTTCTCACGCATGCGTGTTGAGGATGCCAAGCAGCTGACTGGGGTTACGCTATGCCACAATTCTTTATGGATGACAATCCACACTGTCCGATCAGAAACCGATATGAATTGTGTTTTTTAGACATATATGTATATGTAAATGTAGGGATAGTTTTTAATGCATTGTGTTATATATTAAATAAGAGAAAATAAATGTGGCACTCACCACTGTCGATTAAAAAAACTTCAATGCTTTATTGCTTCTTACATGAAGATACGTTAGACGGACTTGCCTGTCACTGTAGGACCACCGACCAGCTCCCCAGCCTGTCCAACGTATCTTCATGTAAGAAGCATAACGTTTTTTTGATCGACAGTGGTGAGTGCCACATTTATTTTCTTCTATACCCGCATCTCGACTGAGAATCCACTTTAACTGGATGTTGAGCACCACTTGATTCTGTCTGCAGCTGGTTGGTTGTGGTTTGACCGTCTATCGGGGTGTTTCAAGCGAATTGCAGTAGTGCCGCCGACCTTTTCTTTTCTCTCCTTGTACATTTATATATTAAATAATGCAATTGTGTGCAAATTACTGTGAGCCAGCCATTATTATTACTAATATCTTGGTTATAGCATTTCTGAGGGGTCGTCAGCGGGCTGGGCTCCAGGGAAACTGGTGAGCTTGCTCTACCATATTGGTAATTTTATAAAATTACATCACAAAATTACAGCAACCTTTTTAAATAATTATTTTAAAATATATCACTGCAAACCAGAAAACCCATTTTTCATTGAGGCATAGGAGACTCAAGTTGTGAACAGGTGATCTTTACAAGGAAGTAATGCTTCAAAGCTGCAGGAAAGGATCAGGCATGGGTCTGGAAAAGTATACTGGTCTATGGGACTAGACTAGGAGTATGAGACCTGTGCAACAATACAAGGAAGATATATGTATCCTGCAGAAGAGATGCACCAGTAATGGCCTAGCACCTGAGGTGCTTTAATATTGATTGTATAGCAGTTTTATCTAGCAACTTTATATATGGAGTATGTGCAAGTACATTACAGTACACTGTGTGGCACTGTTCAATATATTGTTTTTGTGCCTTTTATAGAATTTGTATATAGACATCTTTATGGAAATGTTATTTGGCCAATATATGGCACTATTGGTTGGCCATTATTTTGTGTAAAATTAGGTACAGTATAGTTTAGAATTTTACACCTTTTGACTGCACACCATACAGAGCAGGGGTGCCAATAGATGGTACTGCACATTGCATTATTTAAGGACAGACAGGTTTGTACGGATGCCAATAAAGATTTTTGTCATAGTCCTTTAAGCTTATAGAGGGGCGATTGGGCCTTCTAAGAATGGGCACCTCCATTTAATGTGTGTGTACTTCAGCAATTCATTAGCTGTTCTTCATATTTGTATTGTTATATGGAATGATAATATAAAATGCCCAAAACTAGTCCATTGTCTAAGCTCTGCTTGTGGAATATGATAAAAAATGACCGTAGGAAGACTGATATAAGGCATTGTCTGGGCATTTTTTGGTCAGCCAACACATTTTCATCCCATTTCAGAAATGGAAAAGGCTTGAATTTTTCCACCAGATCTTAAGTGGCATCTCCAAGTTCCATGAATTTTTCAAGCTGGAGTTTTTATTTTATTTTCAGGTGCGCATAGGTAGAAAAGGACCTTTTTGACAGCATTTGAAAAAATTTGACTAGCTGCACTTTTCAGCATCATTTCAAGGTCTAAACTTATGTGTAGAGTACTGAGAAACCATGTATTTTCCTGTTTCAGTCATATTTAGGAGTGTTAATCAATATTTTACTATTTTCCTATTAGGTCTCAAGCTGCAGGACGTAACATGACATCTACTCTTTTCATTTTTATACAATAAAGTCAATAATTTCTAAAATACATGTCTGAAAATGCACACTGTAATCGAATTAGAAGTATCTGATATGTCATTTACAGATAACCCCCTTTCATGAAGACAAATCATTCTTTAATAATACCGTAACTGCCCCAGTGTATAACTTTTACCCCTTTCTTGATAGACCTTCTTGCTCTACTGTTGTTCTTGGTATTGCAGGGGGCTACTCATGGTGGGAGCAGCTTTTTGTCTGACTAGGGGGGGAACATTGGTTTTGCAGTTAGTGGAGCACTTGGTGTAGCACAAGGGAAGGGAAGAAGGCCAGATAAGTGGTTAGGGTGGAAATCCCCTGGGGAAAGTGCGACATGTGCTATGTTAGCTTCAGCTGAGCTTTTGTTTGGCAGAGGTAACATGAATGGTCCTTTTCCATGATTCATATCCTGGTTTTGCGGCTGTAATGTGGAGGGCACTTTGAATAGTTCCCCGAAATAAGGCATCCTATCACCACACATTGAGAAGTATGGAAGGGGGGAATAAACCTAATGCATGTTACATCTTCATCAGCCACCACCACAAACTCTATGCAAACTCTATGCAGCTATGATCACACCAATACTGGCAGTAAATAAGAAGACCACTGTTGTTGAAAATGTATTACTATTGCCGTTGTATATTAGAGCTGATTTTAACGGGGCAATAACACATGATCTGTGAATTGAGGCTGTTTATATTGGTGCTGGCCCTGTATGGTGTGTCCTGTTACCCTACTGTTGAGCCATACATGTAGACCATAGCATACATGTAGATCATGACTGCCAACCAAAGAAACAGATGGAGGTTGTGAAAGGCGGCTGCTTGCTGCTGTTCTCAGGGTGTTGTGCAGCAAAGGTAATACTAATAAGCTCACTTTGCAGACAAGGGTCAAAGATTTCTGGTGGACTTACCACGTCCTGCACACTAAAATTTTGGATTCACTAATTAGGGGTTTGTGACTTTTGGGTTTAATTTGCACAAAAACTTTCAATTTTTACACCTCTCATTCCGGTTTTGAAAAGTGGGTGGAAAGTGGGCATGGTTAGCCTAGATTTAGCTACTGCAACTTTTTAAAAGGTCTCCAAAATTGTCTCAGTCTTACTCAAGTAAAGGGGTGGTAAAGGGGATGGTATATGTCTCAAGACAGAAGTGTTAGAGATAAACCAAATGTATTAAACATTGTGCAGCATTTTATAAATCTGGCACAAATTACAGCAACCCAGGCTCCTGCAAAACTGACCTAAAAATTCCCCTTATGATATATCTCCCCCTTAGTCTTCAGCCTTGGGGATTCAGTGATAGCAGGTGGCTCCGGATGTGACCCAGCAAAGGCAAATCCCTAACCCACGCTTGGTTTTCGACTCTCAGACGATATTAGCCCTAGGACGGACTCCTACAGGGTTGACATCCCCATCCTCAATAAGACCAGTCCAACTACTTACTGTAACTACTGTCATAGTTGTACCATTACTTATTGACCTAGTTCTGTGAAGTTCAACATATAGCGGCCAACTGCTGCGTTGTTATCTGTTAGATTCTACCAT
This sequence comes from Bufotes viridis, assembly GCA_033119425.1. Lineage (NCBI taxonomy): Eukaryota > Metazoa > Chordata > Amphibia > Anura > Bufonidae > Bufotes > Bufotes viridis. The sequence goes on along the minus strand of CM065594.1, from coordinate 83,378,853 downwards.
GTTACAACCATGGTTCTAGCTCCTGGAACCCCAGGCTAGGCATATCCTTGTAGCATCAAATGTATGCAATTTGTGGGCCAGCAGAATTTGCCAAAAGGTGGAAGCACGTTTACTTAATGGATCCAGCTTTGAGACGGGGACACAACTATGGTGTCTATGTGTGCTTACAGTTCATAGGAGCAGTGGTTATCCTCATGAGACAGGTGATCTAAAAGAAGTCAATAAATTTCCTTCCTCATTCCTCCAATGGTAAGTCAAAGGTTTAAGCAATGGTAAGTCAAGTGTCTTTTCGGCATCTGGTTTCTGTATTTGTTATGGTTTGAGGTCTTCAATAGTGTTAAGATCCCTATACACATTAGTGAATTGTCAGCTGAACCTTCTGACAACGACAGCTTTAATTGACAGTGGGGAGCTCTCCCCTGACAAATTAGGCAAAGTGAATATTTCCCCCCTATTCTTTTGTGATCCCAGGATGTAAACAGCCACCGGAGGTGTCTAGCAGCAGCTTTCTTCCCTCTCCCCATTAAAAGCACATACATGTTTGGCCGAGCTGAATGTGTTTGTGTATGCGGAAGTTGAAAGAGATAGCTGTCTGACAAATAATCATTTGTCCAACAGCTATTAAATTGGTATGGCAACCATTTATCTGCAATTGTCATTCAAATGCTTGTACGATAGGTTGGCAAGAATGAAGATACTACACCAAAGCCAGTGCAAATATTATACCTGGAAGAGTCTGCCCACTCAAAAGAAGGCAAGGAAATATAGATTTGTAGCTGCCATGTGAAGACATTAAAGGGGTTATCCAGTTATATTTTTGTCATCTCATCTCACCCACAGTGGTGAATCTTAGTGTTGGGCGCGAGTCTTCGAATTGTGAATTTTTATTTGAAATATCGCAACTTCGAGAATATTGTGAATATTTAGAATATAGTGATATATATTCGTATTTTCGAATATTCTACTTTTCTTTTCATCAGTAACCTCCCTTTTTGCTTGTGGGCCAATGAGAAGGCTGCAATGTCTTTGATTGAGCTTAGCAACATCCCTGGCAACCAATAGGAAAGTTGCCTACCCCTTACTATTTAAGAACCTCCCCAGCAGCCATTTTCTACAGTTTATTACAGTTCTGAGAGAGACAACAGTGTTATTGCTGTGCTCTCTTGTTTCCATTTGCCACATTACATTAGATAGTTAGTTAGTTTATAGATATAATATAGATAGTTAGTGGGAGATAGTCAGTGCAGGTTAGATTGTGATATAGTGTAGCTGTAGGTTCTGCTGTCCATACATACATGCTGTGACGGAACGCCTGCCACCCCGACTGGGTGCCTCCGTCGACTGATGCAGCTAGTGCTTGCCAAGGACCATCAGCACTGCACTCGACACCAGAACCATCGCAAACTCCACGAACTGCCTCAGCTTAGTTTGGGTTTTCTCCTTAGTCCAGAGAGCGAAACAGGAACAAGAAAAGCCCTCACAAGAGCTAGGTAATATACTCTGGAGAGTATAATGATTATAGCAATCCCCAGAGTGTAGTTCTCCAATCCCCCAAACATGAGCCCAGACTTCATGAAGGGTAGAACAGGACCCTTTAATGACAGCCAGCACTCACAATTTATACAGATCCACAGGCCAGAGGCACACCCCCTCTGCCTGGGATACAGTTAACTAAGACAATGGACTAACTTAATATACATATACAGTTCAGGTGGCCTAACATTATAACGCAATCAAACAGACCCCCCCCCCCCAGTGTCTCAATGATGAATAGGAAGAGAGGAGACACATGTGATGGGATTATCTCCTGAGTGTATCCGAGGGTGATCCACTCCTCTACCCCGGAGTCAGCTACTTAATCCCATCACTAGCACAACAGAACAAAGGGACAAATGAACCAACACCTTCCACCTTTTGCTGGGTTCACCCCTGCACCTTCAATGGACAACAGGAACGATATGGCCTATAAAGTCCACACATAAATCAGGGCTCACTGTTCCTTGTAACCCCCAAGAGGTCTGAGGTGGTCTCCATGGTTCTGGGTCCATAGTTTGTAGGAAGGAGGCTAGCTCTTAGTCTTCTCCAGCAGCCCCAGTGATGGTTCAGTCCATCACACATGCTACAAACATAATGCTGTGATGTCACAAGTTCCCAACAATACTTAGTGCACCAATCACTAATATATAGTCAGACCTGGTAAAATATAGAATATTACATTGCCGATTTTCACAATCTAGAAAATAATACTGAATTTGCGAATATATGACGAATATTCTACCAAATATTCCAAATCACGAAATATCGCGAATTTGAATATTGTCACTGCTGCTCATCACTATTCAGTCTTGCAAGAATAGGATAACTATAATTTTTTTATTCTTACCGGTAGAGCGCTGCGCTCTCGATGTAATTCAAATTTTTGTAGGCACTTCTCTGGAGTGTTGTCCGAGACTGCTGAAGATGCACATATGCAACCTTTGAACATTGTGGATTTGAAGTGGGGCTAGGATCATGTGCCCAACAGTGGCGTAGCTACCAGGGAAGCAGGGGAAGTAAGTGCTTCCGGGCCCCAGCTGGAGCAGTGCTAGATACAGTAACAGCAGTAATAGATCGGGAAGAACTGCCTGTCATATAATTTGCTGCTCTTATAGCCCCTCCCCCTAGAGCGCAGTCCTTCCATGTTGTTTTCAGTGCATCAGGCAATTCCACTGGTAGCTCTGCCTCTTAGACAAAGTCTGGCTATGACTCTACCTAAGCATTAAGTCTGTGCTGGTCCATGGAGGGGAGAGGGTTTCTCTTTTGGGACCCGATAGCCATGGATACTGTTGAAGAACGAATCAGAACTGGAGTTCCCTCTCACCAGCCAGAGGAGTGCAGGCTTTATTTAAAATCCACCAGCATTAGTCACTTGCTTAGCTGGTAGCAGCTAGCCAGCTTCTGCCCCCCACCCCCCTACAGAAAGATAGAACAGTCCATCTTCCTGCTGGTGGTAATAGAACACAGCTCAGGTTGGCAGTCGGGACTAACAGGAGGGGATGCTGCAGAGACCGCACTGTCTGAGCCTGTCTATATCTTCAAAGACTGCAGAGACTGCGCTATCTGAGCCTGTCTATATCTTCAAAGACTGCAGAGACTGAGCTGTCTGAGCCTGTGTATATCTTCAAAGACTGCAGAGACTGCGCTGTCTGAGCCTGTCTATATCTTCAAAGACTGCAGAGACTGCGCTGTCTGAGCCTGTCTATATCTTCACAGACTCCAGAGAAAAGGTGGGTGTAAATGTATGTATACAGTGTGTATGTGAGAATATATGTGTGTATATATATACAGGTTGTGTAGGAATATACAGTGTAACTGTATATATATATACAGTAGTGTGTAAATATATGTATAAATGTTTGTATATACAATGGTGTGGATATATATATATATAGAGAGAGATAAAATGTGTGTTTATATATACAGTATATATGAGTGTGTTTTTTAAATGTATGCCGCATAATGTATTCCAGTATTGTTTCTCTCTGTACAGTAAGGGGTTGTCATAAGTATCCTCCATTCCGCTCCATTCATCTGTATGGGAAGTGTACAGCGTTGACCTGCCACCTGCAATCCCATAGAGGTGAATGGAGCAGAGGGCGCTTGTGTGACCGCCGTTCCATTCGCTCCAGGGACTCCAACACCGCATTCTTGTGATCTCATTCTGATTTCCAGTGGTCAGATCCCCACCAATCAGATACTTATCCTCTATCTTGTGGATCTGGGATCAGATCTTAGGCCTTGTTCACATTTCCATTTTTCATATCATGCATACTGTAGTACAGGAGGCTGGCCAAGGAAGGAGGTGGGCAGAGGCTGGGATGGCTATCTGACCAAACCTCTGCCCACTCCTTCCTCTGCCATCCTTCTGTATTATATCATACGGTACATGGTAGCTTCCCTTATCCACCCCACTGCTGCGCTGTGTATTAGTGCTTACTTTGGCAGACTTACATATGCACACAAGTGGTGCCAGCCAGGATAGTCTGGTGCATGTTTGTGTAAGTGTGCCATAAATTGCATCTCTGCCATCTGTGTAGGTCCTGGGTCTCCACACAGCAGGGCACTTGACCACTGCAGCCAATAACTGTTTGCCGCAGTGATGTGTCACCCATAAAGCTTGTGAGTGGGTCATGTGCCACGCAGATGATGCGTCACCACTGCGGCCAGTTGTTGACTGCAGCGGTCATGTGTCCATCATTAAAAAGGATGTTAAAATTTACAGTAAGTACATTTAAAAAATGGGAAAAATAGCCATAGGAGTGGATTTTACACGGGATGAGAGAGTTGCAAAGAAGTGTGCCTGTGGTGGTGGGGGGGCCCCATTCAAAAATTTGCTGTGGGGCCGTCAGTTCTAGCTACGCCCCTGTGCCCAATGTATGGCACATGTTCCTGGAAGTGCCAGCTACAGAATTTATCAGAATCCCAGCATTTATTCGGTAATGATAAAAAAATTATGGTCCTATTCTTGTAAAATGAAAAAATATATAACTGGATAACCCATTTAACAGAGCCACAATAAACCTATTAGGCACAAAAGGTCTTGCCTTTTTTCATCTATCTAATAAACAGCTGCCTAAGGATAGAATGTGATTTTTTATCTTGAGATGTGACAAAGTATGGAGCCTACGTGTAATAGTCATTTCTTGGCTCTGCTGATTACACTGCACTGAAGATTTTTTAACTATTTCTTGAATGTACAGTGCATAACTAACTTTTTATGACCCATCTGTGCATGCGCTTTGCATAATCAATGCAGAGCTGTATTTTAATTGTGACTCTAAGTTGCACAGTTAGCAAAAAGGTGGAAACTTAGTAGAAGCTGCCGGTTATTGCTGCTGAGCCTTTCTTCTCCAAAAAGTGAAGTTTTTATTTATTAATAAGCTGCAGCTTGAACATTTGCAGTACCTTGAAGCGAAACTGTCACAACAAAAACGCAGTGCAATCTGCTGGCAGCATGTTATAAAGTAGCAGAAGCTGTGGCTGACATACTGTATCTAGTTTCATGGCAAAGATTCATGTAAATCTCTGCCCATTCTGAGCTTAAGAGTCCAGTGGGCGGTCCTGCTCAGTGACTGACAGCTATCTCTGTATACACACTCATACAGACACAGCTGTCAATCACTGTGTACGAATGCCCACTGGACTCCTAAGCTCAGAAAAATATATTTAATTTATTAAATGACAATGTTTTCCAGTAAATCTTTATATCAGTCTGCTCATCTCTTTCTGCTCTATAACATGCTGCCAGCAGATTGCATTGTATTATCATGATGACAAGTTTGCTTTAACCTCTTAGTGACCAGCCTGTTTTGGGCCTTACTGTCCAAGCGTTTTTTTTCATCGTCACGTTCCAAGAGCTATAACTTTTTTATTTTTCCATCTATATAGCTTTATGAGGGCTTGTTTTTTGCAGGACAAGTTGTAGTTTTTAATAGCACCATTTTGGGGTACACATAACTTTCTGATTAACGTTTATTAACTCTTTCTGGGAGGGGGATGGGAAAAACAGTAATACTGCGTTTTTGCGTTATAAATTTTAAGGAGTTAATTTTTCGGTATGAATAACATAATATCTTTATTCTCTGGGTCAGTATGATTACAGTGATACCAAATATATATAGTTTTTTTTTTTTTTACGTCTTTTTTTGCAATAAAACCCCCTTTTTTTAAAAGAATAAAATGTTTTTGCATTGCCGCTTCCCAAAACCCATAACTTTTTTATTTTTCTTTCTATGGAGTTGTGTGGGGGCTTGATTTTTGTGGGACAACTTTTATTTTTCATTGGTATCATTTTGAAGTAAATGGCGCTTTTTGATCGCTTGTTATTAAGTTTTTTCTGTGGCAACTAAGAATAAATTAGCAATTCTGTCTTTTTTTTTCACCCTAGGGGATAAGTTATGTGATATTTATGTAGTCCAGGTCGTTACGGACGCAGCAATACCAAACATATGGGGGAGGATTTTTTTTTTGCAATTGTTTTAATTGAAATTAGTATTTTCAATGAAAAAAAAACGTAACTTTTTAATGGAATTTTTTACATTTATTAAATGTGTTTTTATTATTTTTTCTCACCACTTAATAGTCCCACAAGGGGACCATAAGAGAGTATTTTGATTGCTTTTAAAATGCAATGCATTATCCCTATAGTGCATTGCATTTTAATGGCAATGCTATTCTAACATTGACTAGCAGACTGCGCCAGAGAGGGGCATCCTGCTGGAAATTACTCAAGGCTGGTCTGGGGCCCACATTAGACCCCTGCCAGCCTTCACTCACATTATCACCCCGCAATCGCATTTGCAGGGTGCCGATGGGAGACAGAGGGAGTCCGCTACCTCTGTCAGCACTTTACATGCAGCGGGAGCCATTGCCCGCAGCATTTTTTTTCATCAGTACCCTCACTGCTTCTTGCTTGTGGGCCAATGAGAAGGCTGCAATATCTTTGTCTAGCAACCAATAGGAAAGTTGCCTACCCCTTACTATATAGGAAACTCCACAGCAGCTATTTTCTGCAGTTTTTTGCCGTTCTGAGAGAGAGAGAGAGAGAGAGACAGGGCAGTGTCATTGTTGTACTCTTTGCTTTGCTGACTCATCTGGATCCTTATTTAATTAAATTAGATAGTTAGCTCATATCTATAATACAGATAGTTAGTGGGAGATAGCCAGTGTAGGTTAGATAGTGATATACAGAGTGGGCCATTTATATGGATACATCTTAATAAAATGGGAATGGTTGGTGATATTAACTTCCTGTTTGTGGCACATTAGTATATGTGAGGGGGGAAACTTTTCAAGATGGGTGGTGACCATGGCTGCCATTTTGAAGTCGGCCATTTTGAATCCAACTTTTGTTTTTTCAATAGGAAGAGGGTCATGTGACACATCAAACTTATTGGGAATTTCACAAGAAAAACAATGGTGTGCTTGGTTTTAACGTAACTTTATTCTTTCATGAGTTATTTACAATTTTCTGACCACTTATAAAATGTGTTCAATGTGCTGCCCATTGTGTTGGATTGTCAATGCAACCCTCTTCTCCCACTCTTCACACACTGATAGCAATACCGCAGGAGAAATGCTAGCACAGACTTCCAGTATCCGTAGTTTCAGGTGCTGCACATCTCGTATCTTCACAGCATAGACAATTGCCTTCAGATGACCCCAGAGATAAAAGTCTAAGAGGGTCAGATCGGGAGACCTTGGGGGCCATTCAACTGGCCCATGACGACCAATACACTTTCAAGGAAGCTGTTCATCTAGGAATGCTCGGACCTGACACCCATAATGTGGTGGAGCACCATCTTGCTGGAAAAACTCAGGGAACGTGCCAGCTTCAGTGCATAAAGAGGGAAACACATCATCATGTAGCAATTTTGCATATCCAGTGGCCTTGAGGTTACCATTGATGAAGAATGGCCCCAATATCTTTGTACCCCATATACCACACCATACCATCAATTTTTTTGTTCCAACAGTCTTGGAGGGATCTATCCAATGTGGGTTAGTGTCAGATCAATAGCGGTGGCTTTGTTTGTTAACTTGACAATTCACATAAAAGTTTGCCTCATCACTGAACAAAATCTTCTCCGTAAACTGAGGGTCCTGTTCCAATTTTTGTTTTGCCCATTCTGCAAATTCAGTGCACCGATCTGGGTCATCCTCGTTAAGATGCTGCAGTAGCTGGAGTTTGTAAGGGTGCCATTTGTGAGTAGCTAATATCCGCCGAAGGGATGTTCCACTAATGCCACTCTCCAGTGACATGCGGCGAGTGCTACGCTGTGGGCTCTTGCTGAATGAAGCTAGGGCAGCCACTGATGTTTCTTCATTAGTGACAGATTTCATGCGTCCACATTTTGACAAATCCAACACTGAACCAGTTTCACGAAACTTAGCAAGCAGTTTGATAACTGTAGCATGGGAGATGGGTGGTCTCGTAGGGTGTCTTGCATTGAAATCTGCTGCAATGACCCAGTTACTGCGTTCACCAGACATCAACACAATTTCTATCCGCTCCTCACATGTTAACCTCGGCGAAATGTCAATGGCTGTAAACAAAGAGAAACTTGTAAATAACTCATGAAAGAATAAAGTTACGTTAAAACCAAGCACACCATTGTTTTTCTTGTGAAATTCCCAATAAGTTTAATGTGTCACATGACCCTCTTCCTATTGAAAAAACTAAAGTTGGATTCAAAATGGCCCGACTTCAAAATGGCAGCCATGGTCACCACCCATTTTGAAAAGTTTCCCCCCTCACATATACTAATGTGCCACAAACAGGAAGTTAATATCACCAACCATTCCCATTTTTTTAAGGTGTATCCATATAAATGGCCCACCCTGTAGTGTAGCTGGGTGTTAGGTAGTGTGATAAGAATTACTGTGCTGTGATAGGAATTAGTGTGATAGGAATATGTAGTGTGATAGACTGTCTGTGTGTGTGTGTGGTATATACAGTAGTGTGTGGCAGGAAAATGGATGTGCAATGTGCATGTGAGAGATATTTCTCTGCTGTCCATACATACATGCTACAGACATATTGCTGTGATGTCACAACAATGCTTAGTGCACCAATCAGTAATATCTACTCAGCCCTGATAAAATGTGAAGTTGCATGTATTGCGTAAAAAATATGCACATCATTAGTTCCGATTTGTGCAATTGCAAATATATTGGAGCACTCTATCTGCATATAAAGCTATTGTTCTGCCATGCATGCAAAATATAATCAAAAACAGTTCTGTAATGTAAAATTACTTACAGTGATCAGTAGTTCTTCCTCACAGTCACGAAAGTAGCTGCCAACCATTTTCTCCAGTCTCAGGAAACTTCTAGCAGCTTGAAAAAGTGAGCCACGCCTGTATTGCGCATGCAATACGCACATATTACATTGCTAATTTTCGCAATCAATAAAATAATGACTGGAAATCAGGAATTCTAGAATTTGCTGATTTATGGCGAATATTAGGCCAAAAATTAGTGAAATAACGCAAAAACGAATATTGCCTATACTGCGCATCACTATTAATAAGACTCTGAATCAGACCTTAGATCAAACCCCCAATGTTAATAAGACCGTGAATCAGACCTCAGATCAGACCCCAATGTTAATAAGACCACAATCAGACCTCAGCTCAGACCCCAATGTTAATGACCCCCAATCAGACCTCTTATAAGAGTCCCAATATAATTAAGACCCCCCATTCAGACCTCAGATGAGCACCCCCATGCCTCATATCAGCCCCTATTGCCTCATATCAGCACCCCATTGCCTTTCATGTCAGCCCTCATTGCCTCTCATATCAGCCCTCATTGCCTCTCATATCAGCCCTCATTGCCTCTCATATCAGCCCTCATTGCCTCTCATATCAGCCCCATTGCCTCTCATATCAGCCCCCATTGCCTCTCATATCAGCCCCCATGCAACAGAGCACCTAAAATTAAAAAAATCCACATACCTCTCCTGCTCTGGATGTCGCTGCTCCTCACCTCCAGCACAGTCTCTTCTTCCTGCTGCGGCTGTTCTGTGACACGACGAGCACAGCGTCAGGTCACAGAGCGCCCTGACGCTGTGCGCAGCCACAGCTCAGCCAACGACCAGGAAGTGGTGAGTACAGAGCCTTTACTGCTTCCTCGTCCTCCGGTAATAATGATGGCTTCCATAATGGGATAATAGTATTCACCCCATAAGACGCAATGACAATTTCCCCTCACTTTGGGGGGAAAAAAAGTGTGTCTATGGCTGGGTTTAGACGGGCGTCATGTTTGATGCCCGGATAAGAGGCGGGTGCGTTGCGGTAAAATGCCCGATTTTTCCGCGCGAGTTACAAGCGTTTTAATGCGTTTTGCACGCGCGTGCGAAAAATCGGCATGTTTGGTACCCAGACCCGAAGCCGGACTTCATCACTGAAGTCCGGTTTCGGGTTGAGTATTCTTTATATTTTATTATTTTCCTTTATAACATGGTTATATGGGAAAATAATAGCATTCTAAAAACAGAATACTATGTTAACAGGGCAATAGAGGGTTAAAAAAATAAATAAAATCAACTCACCTCCTCCCATTGATCGCGTAGGTGCAAGGAACATCTTCTATTTTCATATCTGTTGGTTGAAGGACCTTCGGTGACATCATTGGGTCACATGGTCCAATCATGGGAGCTTTTGATTGGACCATGTGACCCATGTGACCCAGTGATGTCACGGAAGGTCCTTTACCCAGCAGAATGAAGAAAGAAGAATGATCCCGGCACCTACGCGATCAAGAGGATGAGGTGAGTTAAAGTTTTTTTTATTTTTAACCCTCTCCTCCCCTTTTTACATAACATTCTGTAATTAGAATGCTATTATTTTCCCTGATAACCAGGTTATCAGGGTAAATAATAAAGATCGGGTCCCCATCCTGATCGTCTCCTAGCAACCATGCAGGAAAATCGCACCGCATCCGCAGTTGCTTGCGGATGCTTGCGATTTTCCCGCAGCCCCATTCACTTCTATGGGGCCTGCATTGCGTGAAAAACGCAGAATATAGAACATGCTGCGATTTTCACGCAGCGCAAAAGTAATGCGGGAAAATCACCGCTCATGTACACAGCCCCATTGAAATGAATGGGTCCGGATTCAGTGCGGATGAAATGCGTTCACCTCACGCATTGCACCCGCACGGAAATCACGCCCACGTGAATGCAGCCTAAATGGGTTAAGAATGTAGCATGTATTGCACAGATGCATCTAAGATAACAAATGAGGAAACTTTGCAGACAGGTAAATCAACTACCACATACAGCTTCTATGCAGACCCACAGTGTAGGTCTCCATGGTTACAGATGACAAAAAAAATGTGTATTTTAACGCGTCATTTGCTACTTCACTGCCCGAGTCCCATCTTTTGTTAACCTATATATATGAATAGGCCTTGATATGTTATCTGGGCTATTAGCAAGATGAGGAAGCGGGGGAGTAAGTGCCATCATAGCTGCATTACTTATACTGTATGCAGTGCATCCTCGATAGTCCTCTACTTAGAACGTCAGCACATCAGGTCAGAGAGAAAAAAGAGAGGGGCCGTGGGTGGACTCACAGCATAGGCTTTGGGACAAGGAAATCATCAGTGTAAAGGCTCATGCACACGAACGTTGCCTGGTTTGTGGTCTGCAAAACACGGATACCGGCCGCGTACTTTCTGCATTTTGCAGAATGGAGCGTCTGGCCCAAAATAGAACAGTCTGATCCTTGTCCTTATTGCAGACAAGAATAGGACATGTTCTATATTTTTGCAGATACCATGGACATACGAATGCGGAAAGCGCGCGGTGTGCTGTCTGCATCTTCTGCAGCCCCATTGAAATTAATTGGTCTGCATCCGACTCGCAAAAATGTGGAATGGTTGTGGACAAAATATATGTTCGTGTGCATTAGCTCTAAGGCTACTTTCACACTGGCGTTTTGGTTTCCGTTTGTGAGATTCGTTTCAGGGATCTCACAAACGGTCCAAAACGGATCAGTTCAGCCCCGATGCATTCTGAATGGATAAGGATCCGCTCAGAATGCATCAGTTCGGCTCCGTTCAGTCTCTATTCCGTTCTGGAGGCGGAAACCAAAACGCTGCTTGCAGCGTTTTGGTGTCCATCTGACGATGCGGACCCGAACGGATCCGTTTTGACTTACAATGTAAGTCAATGGGGATGGATCCGTTTTCAATGACACAATATGGTGCATTTGAAAACGGATCCGTTCCCCATTGACTTTCAATGTAATTCAAAACGGATCCGTTTTGACTTTGACAATTTTTTTTTGAAGCTAATGCAAACTGATCTGTACTGAACGGATACAAACGTTTGCATTATAGGTGCGGATCCGTCTGTGCAAATACCAGATGGATCAGCACCTAACGCCAGTGTGAAAGTAGCCGAAGGCTGTACTTGCTGTGCGCCCCCCTCCTCTATGTAATGTGCAGTATGGTGATGTGCTGCTCTTAGCTCCTTCCTGACCTCACCAGCTTCACGACTATCCTGGGATGAGAAAGAGGGTGTAATAAATCTGTCAAGTGAAGAGACTGCTGTCCAATGTATGAGTGTGTATATTCGAATTGTAATTGTGTGTTGTTCTCTTTGGATGCTGCAGACCCTCTTGCGGCTTAGCTTTATTAAACAGCACTAAATCATCATGAGCAGTCCACACACCGTGCCAAGAATGTCCCCTCTTGGCGTGGTGATGGCTTTAATCTGCCAGCCGCGTGAACTGCTGCACTGCTTCCTATTGAAAACAATAGGAGGCAGACACCACGTATATGCCACCAGAATTGGATGTGGAGTCCACTGAAAAAATTCTGACAGCATAAATCACTGTGTGAATGGCCACGAAGACTGAAGGGGGCCACTGGATGGTCCGCTCTGGAATGATGGGGTTTTTTAACAGTGATTATTGGATTTTTTTCCCCAATTTTATTACCTTTACTGTTAAACTCATAATATACCCATAATATTCATACTCAATACTCAAGCTCGTGCTATGGGGCCATACCCTGTATTCGAGTATGCACTGAGGTTTACATTTACCATGCCACATAATCATCTTTCCAAGTACTGAAAATAAATGACCCTAGTAATGAGTGAAAATTTGGTCAGCTTTAATCATGACAGAGGTGATAATCGTCCCGTCATCTGAAATCACTGTACATTATATGGACAAAGGTACAGTACACAGTCTCCCATCTTATTTATTGAGTTCAGGTGTTCACACATTAAGAACAAGTGTATAAAATCAAGCACACAGTCATGCAATCTTCTTGACAAAGGGGTAATACTGAAGCGCTCAGTGACTACATATAGCAGTATCATAGGATGCCACCTTAAACGTGAAATTTCTTTTGGTAGATCTGCCCTGGTCAACTGTAAATGTGACTACTATAAAGGAGGAAAAATCTAAGAGTAGCAACAGCTCAACCTCAAGTAAATCAATATACTCAATGGCAGACCTTGGTTGGCACTAAAATACACCACCAATTGACTCTGAATGTATTCTCTAAAGTGATAAATTTAATCTCGCTGTCTGGAAGTCTCATGCAGGAATATGGATGTGGTGAGTGCACAAAGAACACTACCTGCCAAAATGCATAGTGCCTACTGTACAATATGGTGGAGGAGGGATACTGATATTGAGTTTTTTTCAGGTTCAGCCCCCCCCCCCCAAGTAAAGCGTATGTCTAAAATACAAATAACTTTTACATAATAGTATGTTTCTATCTCTAGTTTGAGAAAAACTCTTTCCTGTTCCAGTGTGACTGTGCCTATGTGCAAATCGTATGTAACAACATACATGGTAAGATAATGTTGGTCTTGGAAGAAGAACAATAGACCGTTTGATTCCCTTACACCACTTCAACTGCTCCATGCTTGACTTTGGATAGCCTTCCACCAAACTGTATGAGGAACAGTCCAAGGCACGTGAGATTTCCATTAATTTTTGTCTAGTTATCGCTGAATACAGAGACGTTTCAGGCAAAACCAGCATTTTTTCCAGCCAAGAAAAGAACACTACCAAGACATATGCTTGGCCACATAGTATATATTGAACAGTACAAATTTACAGACATTAAATTAAAAGATGACTAGAAAACTTTTTTTTTCTGCTGAGTAAGTTGAACATCTCATCTACATAGGAGTGTCCCTGTTTGGAAGGCAGATTATAAAACAGTATGCACTGAGGAACTTTACAGCACAAATTAAAATATTCCCAGGGCTAAACTTAAATTCCTCAAACCAAATACTGTCTTCTTTTCCTGTGCTAATGAAACAGGAGGCTGTTATAACAATAACGTTGCCTCCATAGTCAGAGACACTGCTAGGCTTTTCTTCATCCAGGGTAAATATTGTTTGCTGCTCTAGCCCTGTATCTTAATCATATATGTTGCTTCCTTGGCACTAAGCGCCTGGGTTGCAAGACTCACTACCTCCTCTAACTTATGACCTAATGATAGGACTGGGAGGATTCCAAATCTGAAAAGGGCAGAAATACCATTAGAAATGTATCACTCAACAGTATCTCTTCACTCAAGTGGTACTCATCAAACTTACCATGGATGTAACACAGTGATAGAAAAAAGGGAACCAGCTGTGACTCATGTGGACTTGGTTACTAAGCTTCTAAATGTGACAGATCACTCCTCCAGATTTGCTTTGTGTCACTCTATTCATTTCCTAGCTCTCTAAAGTTTCAAACTACTACTTCCCTAGTTTGGGTATGTGCCATCTCTGACTGTGCACCAGACCAGCCATTCTCACCTTTCCTAGTTTGACCATTAACTACTTCTTCACATTATCTATGTACCATACCATTCCTTCTCTGTTCTGGCCGGACCAACCAACCTTCCTCTAGCTGAGTAGAAAGCGGAGACGGGGTGAGCTCACTCAGCCGGGAGGCACGTGACCACGCCGAGGAACCAACGGCGTCCAGAGGAATCCAATAGAAGAAGAAAGGTCCAGCTTCCCATCGATCATTAAAAAGCTTTATTCACATATTGCGGTACAAATAAAAGTAAAACAGCGGGCAGAAACGTCTACCGGTTTCGGATCCAAATATAGCGATCCTTGTCATGAGGAACCATCCTCCAGCTCTCCGATTTTTTAGACCATTCATTTTCTACTTTATGCCACACATTTCTTTCTTCACATTGTACATGTACCACATCATGCTATCTCTGGCTCTACTCTATACCAGACCACTGACTTTTTCTTTTTTAGGACCATGGAGAGCATTTAACTTCCATGACATTATAATTGAATCTGTTGCCCAAAGTTTTCTATATATGATAAGTGTGCTCCCCACCATCAGCAGAATGAAGATGTAATCCTGAGTCTTTGGAGACCTCTTCCCCACGTTAATGAGGTGGTCTTCAGCCTGGATTTCCATAGTAGACCATTGTAGTCCAGAAGGAAGAACCTAGATGTAGCATTCAACTAGCACTTTCTCTACGATCTGAGCTGTTGTAAGGATTCTTTCTCAAGCCACTTTCTGACCAGGTGGATTAGTTCATACAACTAGGATTCGGCAGACTTGTCTGGGCATGGGCAAAAATCTGTCTTTAATGTTATGCAGTTCTTGGCATCTGGCTTGCTAAAATCATAACATGTTTCATAACATTTTTTATGCTTCTGCTGTCAAGTAAGGTGAGCACATCCACCCATTCACTGGCAGTGTGAGATAGGACTCAATGTCATCCTTAGATGTCATCTTTTGCAAAGACTATTGCATAGCCTTCCTCACATTGGAAGTAAAGCTTTTTTTTTTTTTTATAATTTTTTTTTTTTAATTTTCGAACAGTGATCTAACCATACAAAGTATTGTACATTCAAATTATTATTTCCATTTCTTAATCCTTAACCTCCCAATCCCACCCCCCCAAAAAAACAAAAACAAAAAAAAAACAGGGATAATAAAGGTAGAGCCAGAAAAAATTTAAAATTCCATTCTTCCCATATCTTAAGCCATTCATCCTCTGAGTTTCTTTGTTTATATAAAACATATTTATACCTTTTGATCTTATTAACTATATTTAGCCATGTATTTATACTTGGAGTATTAGATGAAAACCAATTTTTGCGTAATATAGTTATGGATTGCCCCCCCAATATTCTTTAAGTTCTGGACAAGTCCAAAACATATGCAAATAATCTGCATCAGTAAACTCACAGCGTGGGCAGTTAGAGGTGTTTCTCAAAGTCCGTTTGTTAAGCCATAAAGGTGTAACATAAATTCTGTGTAGAATATTAAATTGAACCAATATCTGATTAAAATTATTCGAAACTAATACCACATTCACCAATATATTGTCCCTATCGTCCGATTAAATCATCAGGGCAATCCCTTCTCCAGGCATTTTGTCCAGGAGAATATAGAATCCAGGAGAATGTATATTCATAAATCGTGCATTAATTAAATGTTTATAACATTGAGAAATTTTAACCCTCTGTGCTGTCTTAGCTATCAAGTGCTACAAAAATGTTGGGGTGTCTATATCGAAAAGCGATTTTTGTTTTATACTTTAAAGTGCTGGGGGGGGGGGGGCGTGGCCGGCACGCAAAGGAGATGGCTGTCTGAGTTTGTTGCTCTCCTGAAACAGCGCCGATAAAGCGACTATAGTCCTGCAAACTAATGCAAACTAAACCCGACCACATGGGACTGCTCAGCTACCCAAGATGCCTAAGAGGAGAAAAAACAGCCACAGGTCCGAAAAAGATTCTGAATTTTTACTTTTCCCAATATCAAAGCATGGAATGTGCGGACGCAGCATCGCCGACCTCGTCCCTAGCGACGGAACCAACTTCTGCAGTAGCAGAGAGAGAGAGAGATTGAAACTCCAACAAGACGCCGCAGCGGATTGGCACCCCTGGAAGCCCGCAACAGAGGAATCTCCCCAAGGAGACCGAAGACTTGTCCTCCCGGTGAGTCCATAACACATGGCAGCGGCCATTTTGGCCTTCAGTTGCAGCAAATGGAGTACGAACAAACAGACGGTTCACACACACGGTAATGACACACCACCTAGGGAACCCCCCACACACCCCACAAATATATTTGATAGTATGCCAGTGTCTGAGAAGGTAGTCACAGAACTCTCCCTTCAAGCTATGCCTCAAGCCTTCAAAAGCTCCTTGCATGCTACAAGGAAATAGCAAGTCAAACCAACTACTGAAGCTCTCAAAGAAGCAAAAACCTGAGTTGAACATGTAGAAACAAAAATGGGAGAACTAGTCTCCTCCCACAATGGTCTGATTGATGCACACTATGTGGATTAGAGTCTGACCTGAAAACATTACAAACGAAGAAGCCTGATCTAGAAGACAGGTCGCGTCGAAACAATGTCAAACTTCAAGAAGTACCAGAATCTGTATTACCAGCAGACCTCCCAAACTACCTGCAATCAATCATCAAAGTCCTCCTTCCTCAATCCCAACCAGCAAATCTTATTATAGACAGAATACACAGAGTGGCAAAGCCTAAGCATCTTGCAGATTCGGTGCCTAGAGATGTTCTGGCGTGGATACATTTCTTTCACTTTAAAAAAAAAATACTTAAAGCAGCAAGAAAGAATCCTCATTTACCTGTGCAATACCAGACAGTCACTCTTTATTCGGATCTATCTGCAATGACACTGCAAACACGCAGAGAATTTTCGCAGATTACCGCAGCATTAAAAGATCATCATATCTTGTATCGATGGGGATTTCCAACACGCCTGCTCATTAAACACAATAATGAACTACTCGTTACCAAAACCCCAGCAGAAGATACAGATCAAGATCCCAAGCAGAGAACAGCACCCCAACATACAACTCTGGATTGGCACTCAACGTCCAATTAGCTGAATGAAACAGAACAGCTATCCTTCCTGTCGACTCTTAGGCACTGGTTGATGGAAACTACTACAGCCCAGAGAGAAATCCCCCCCAGCCGCCAGCCCTACTATGGAAACTGAAAGAAGAGACTTAATCTGTTCTAGCCGCAATAAATGTTTTAAAGACGCGCTGCCTTTGCTGAGCAGGATTACTCCCTGTTTAGCTAGGCTGCAATCTCACAGTTCCGCTCACCATAATGGTAGCATTTATTTTTGTGCTTTTGTTTTATTGTTATACTTCACAATAGCGTTCCCTACAGGAATGTAACACACCCTAAACCGAATTTGGTTGCTCTCCAATCTTACATAAACAACACCAATCAAAGATTCTCATTAAAACCAAATTTTTATTCATTAATTTACCATAAAATACTTATATCACATGAATAAAAAACTATGGGACAAGAACAGGTGCACAATACCCTCCCACAATGTTATAAGCCATACACATTAATAAATACAATAAAAGTCATATAGTCTTTGGAATGCCCACTAGGCGGTCATGAGGGATTCGATTCTGAAAATTAGTCATATACTTAAGAAGCAAAGGACTCAAAAATCACAATCTTTGCTCCAGGATATCTGAAATCTTGAAACTCAAAATAAATCCCAAACTAAACCTAACAAGACAAAGCTGCAATCTCTTAGAATACAGTTAGGGGACCACTTAGTAGCAGAATACAACAAACATCTGTTCTATACCAAAGCGAGATATTACTCACAAAACAATAAGGCAGGACAACTACTAGCAATGCGACTAAAAACACAAATGTTAAAATCCCGCATACCATATATCCTTGATCCAACTACCACAGCAAAAATCACCCATCCAACTAAAATAGCCGACCAATTTCAGCAGTACTACGCATCCTTATACAGCCTAGAAAAAGACCCACTAACATCACAACATTCTCACATCGCTAACCCCCATCCCTCACTAACTCACAACTGGAGATAATAAATACGGAAATCTCACAGACAGAGATTATGACAGCAATACGAAGTCTCCCCTTAAACAAGTCTCCAGGACCTAATGGCCTTCCAGGAGAATATTATAAGAGATATATGAACCTTCTATCCCCTACTCTACAGTGTATCTGCCAAAAAGCTTTGTCTGAAATGATCTCTACCCAAAGAAAACCAAGAAGCCTTAATAGTCACTATACCCAAACCTGGGAAAACCCCAGACAGGCCACAACACTTCCGCCCAATTTCGCTCCTCACCACAGACCTAAAAATCTATGCCAAAATAATAGCTGGAAGTAGGGTTCATTAAAACTAGACAAGCCTATGATAATACTAGAAGAGTACTAAACATACTGCATTATGTAAACTCTCAAAAAACACCAGCTTTATTAGTGTTCTTGGATGCTGAGAAGGCGTTTGACCGCATTGGGTGGTCCTACGCCTCCTTGGCTTTAGAGCAGTTTGGAATTAGAGATGGTATTCTGCAAGCCATAAAAGCCTTATATTCAGCACCCTCAGCTAAGGTGCTAACGAATGGGATGCTGTTAGACAGTTTCAATATAACAAATGGCACTCGACAGGGCTGCCCCCTTTCCCCATTGATATTTATATTATGCATGGAACCCCTAGCAGCCATAATTAGAGCTGACACAGAAGTTTAAGGCATACATATAGGCAATAGAGAGCACACCATTTCACTGTATGAAGACAATGTGATATTGACATGTTCCCTGAACAAAGCATTGGATTGGATCTGCCAATTTGGACGACTATCTCCATACAAGCAAAATACTTCCAAATCACAGGCTATGCCAATATCCCTTAACCCTTCCTCTATACAACATCTAAAAACCCACTTCCTACTAGAGTGGCAAACAGAGAGAATCAGATATCTTGGAGCAAACATTCCCCCCAAAATGGACCAACTATATAGACAAAACTTTCTCTCTATGTTAGCAAATATCCGAGAAGAAACCTCTCGGATATCCAAATTTGAAATATCATGGATAGGGAGAATAGCAGCCTTCAAAATGCTAATACTGCCAAAGCTGTTATACCTATTTCGCACGGTCCCCATACAGGTTCCGACCAGATTCTTTGCAGACATCCAACACTGTATCTCACAATTTATTTGGGCAAATCATAAACCTAGAATAGCATATTCGTTACCCACAAGATATAAATTTTCTGGAGGTATTGGAGTACCTAATATAAAAGCATACCGCATAGCAATACAAGTTGAAATGATATCAAAATGGGAAAAGGGGGACATTGCGAACTTGACTCGGATAGAAAATCACCTAGTCTCGCCTACCACCCTCAAGGCCCTCACCTTTGAACACAAAAAGATTCTGCCTCAGATTAAAAAAATCTCCCCACTAACATATTCCACTCTAACATGCCAATACTCCAAACCAAAACCAAGATAATGAGATTTACATATGGACTAATGCTTTCAGGAAAACTAGACCATTTCTACACTGGGAAAAAGAACTAGACTGCACCCTTGACACAAAACAATGGAGATCTGCACTACACATAATTAACATAACCTGCAAATGTAGCTCACATTATGAGGCAGCAATGAAAACTCTCTTAAGATGGTACATGACTCTTGATTAGTGTTGAGCGAACAGTTCGAGAATAGTTCGGGTTCGTACCGAATTTTGGGGTGTCCGGGACCCGGACCCGAACCCGGACATTTTCAAAAAAGTTCGGGTCCGGGTTCAGTGTTCGTCGATTACTTCCCGCTTTCTGAAGGGCTGCACAGCAGCCAATCAGCTAGTGTTTTACTTCTTGCCCTAAGAGCCCATCACAGCCATGCCTACTAATGGCATGGCTGTGATTGGCCAAGTGCAGCATGTGACCCAGCCTCTATTTAAGCTGGAGTCACGTAGCGCCGCACGTCACACTGCTCTGATTAGTGTAGGGAGAGGACGCAGCTTCTGTCAGGGCGAGATTAGGCAGGTTAAAGTCAGCAACAGCACCTAATGAACGGATCAATTTACAGCTGAGAATCATTGAACTTCTGCTAGTTACTTGCTCGCTGGTTTTTAGGCTGCACAGAGCGTTTTCTGTCACTTATTTTCTGGGTTGATCGGCGGCCATTTTGTGACTTGTGGTGCGCCAGAAGAAGCTGCCACCAAGTCCATCAATCCATCAATACTAGTTTTTTTTTTGCTATATCCTACATCAGGGGCTTGGCTGTGCTAATTGTCACCCCTAGAAACTCAGGAAAGAAATTTCTATATTTTATTAAGGGGTTAAATACAATTGCCCAAATACCAATCCCCTAAATCTGGTGTTCCAGCTTTGGTTAGACAAGTATAATACTGTCTGCTCTCTGGCAAAGGATAGATTATTTTCTGGGGTTAAATTCAATTGCCAAAATAGCAATACCATAAATCAGTGGTTTCAGCTGTGGCTGGCAAAATAGAATAGTGTCGAGGTACGCACACACGTACAGACGCACGTACATGATTCTTGAATAGTTGTATTATCGCGATAATAAAACTAACAGTGTAAAGTTGACTGTATTGCTCTAAGTTAT
This sequence comes from Bufotes viridis, assembly GCA_033119425.1. NCBI lineage: Eukaryota > Metazoa > Chordata > Amphibia > Anura > Bufonidae > Bufotes > Bufotes viridis. Next base: position 83,357,903 of record CM065594.1, on the reverse strand, counting down.
ATTCGCGTACTGAATGTAACTTCTATTACAACACACCAATACTAAAACTGACTAAGAGACAGCTTTAAGTTCTATTCGAACGCGATTGCAACTTTGGAACTTAAAGTGGTGTGCGATTTTAAAAGTTGAGTACTAAAAGTTGGAATCGCAATGCGATTCTTATGTATTCTTAATCGCATTGCGATTACAACTTTGAGCTACCGATCACCATGGGAACGCCTCCTCCAGTAGAATGTACTGTCGGATGTGAGAATTAAGTTGAAATCGCAATGCGATTATTATATATCTGCTTAATCGCATTGCCGTTTCAACTTAGCATTGCTAAATAATTCCATCCATATTCGTTAACTTACTGACTCAGTAAGTTAACGATATGGATGGAATTATTTAGCAATGCTAAATTGAAATCGCAATGCGATTAAGCAAATATATAAGAATCGCATTGCGATTTCAACTTAATTCTCAGATCCGACAGTACATTCTACTGGAGGAGGCGTTCCCATGGTGATCGTTAGCTCAAAGTTGTAATCGCAATGCGTTTATTGCGGTATATTATCCCTCTGGGTGTCTTTTACAGCCTTTTTAGTGCCCAAAAGTTTGGGTCCCCATTGACTTCTATGGGGTTCGGGTTCGGGATGAAGTTCGGGTTGAGTTCGGATCACGAACCCGGACATTTTCCGGAAGTTCGGGCCGAACCTCTCGAACCCGAACATCCAGGTGTTCGCTCATCTCTACTCTTGATAGACTACATAATATATACCCTATGACCTCTTCAATGTGCTGGAGACAATGTGGCCAGCGGGGAACTCTGACTCACATTTTGTGGTCTTGCCCTTTCCTGACGGCATACTGGGATAAAATTTTCCAGACACTCACTTCCATTCTGGGATTTACAGTACACAAATCAGAGCACAGAGCCTTACTATTCCTAGATCTAGATGAAGTCCCACAAAAAGATGGAATTCTATGCTGTAAAATATTGGTAATAGCCAAACTAATAATCATGAGACACTGGAAAGAAAAAATGGCTCCACTAACAGAAGAAGTGCTTTCTACTATTGCTACTACATACCGCTATGAAAGAGACCTAACCCCTTCCATTATGTCACCTGCACACTTGTATCTTACACGGGGCTCATGGCTCAAGAGCTCCTTTGGCTCTACGACTCAAAACACTCTGTAAAAGACTAAGATAAATATGTTTATTGTTCAACTTACCTTGAAAAATCCTTCCAAGAATAATATCTGGCATGTTACACAATGTTATTCAATGTTATACAATGTTAATTGTTACACAGCCTTACCACTGTTTCTACTGATAGTATAGGGGTACATGCTCTGTACGAAATATTTAACGTAGGGAATAGCGCCAGGTAGGCAGCATCCAAGCAGATGCCCTGGTACTTTCAAAAGAATGTTATACAATATATAAACTTCCCCTTATGTTTACTTTTATCTCAGAAAATCAATAAAAATGATTGAAACTATACTAGAAAGTGCTGAACATAACTGAAATACCTAAACCAAGATAAATTAGATATATTTTTTATTTGTGCAAGGTCCAAAAGTGAAAAAATGTGGCCATTCCCAACCACCTGTGCAAGATAATAAATGTTGTTATTTTGCCAATAGTGATCCCAATAGTGATCCCCAACCAATTCATCTAGGGCATGTAAATAAAAATTATGCCAAAGGGGCGTACAACAGAGGGATCCCTTTATTCCCAACCAATCTCTAATCGTACTCCAGGACTTAATAGGTATCTTCCCAGCAACTCTGTAGTCCTGTTGGATTAATTGACCAGATTCCAATAAAGTAAAGATGTTGTCATGTGAAGAAGTCTTAACTAAGGTTCTATAAAGTGGGCTTTTCTCCCATTCATAATACTACCATAACTGTGATGCTATAAAATATCCCTTGAACCAGGGAATATTTAATCCTCCCTGTTCCAACAGTTTATAGAAATACTCCAGTTTAAGCCTTACTCGCTTTCTCCCCCAAAGTAGGTAATTGATGATTCTCTCAATCTGTTTGAAGAACTTATCTTCAATCCATACTGGGGAGTTCCTGAGGATGTACAAAAATTGGGGCAGAATCATCCTCTTTACTAATGATATTCTATCAGCTTTAGATAGCGGGAGTCAAAGCCATATCTTTATTTTAGATCTCAATTTAGTTATCAATAGAATCAGATTAAGCTGTAGAAAGTCTTCAATCTTGGATGAACTAGTGGTGTCCAAATATTCGAATGAGTCAGAGATCTTCAAATTACTAGAAAACTCCTCGATAAAAGGTTCTGATCTATCTAAAGGCATCAGAATCATCTTAGACCAATTAATATCAAGATCTCTTTTCAACACAAAATTAACACTCCAGGTAAGGCTGATACATGTGCTATGTCTAGTGCAGGACCATAGGAGGCAGTACGTGACTGACTAACTACTTTAGTTTTCTTTCAATCCCTGTGTTGGGCACTACACCACCACATTACCTTCACTATGGAGAATACAATTGATCAGTTTTGCCTTTTGAGGATTGTAATATTGATGACCTATGTTTAGGATTAGAGATGAGCGAATTTAATCCAACTAAGTGGAATTCAATCCAAATTTCAGATTAAATTTGATTCACTGCAAAGCCAAATTTCTTCATGCTTCTTGGTAGCGAATCATTTTAACCTGAAATAGTGTAAAAAAAAAAATCATACTTACCTCGTCCATTTGCTTGCAAAGGGCCGGCTTCTGCCATCTTGATCCCGTGCATGCTGACGTCTCCTGTCTCTCTTCCTGATGCTGCTGTCATGTCTAGGGCAAAGCAGCAGCAGAGCAGAAAGAAAAGGGGGAAACGGCACGTGCACACAGCATACAGCTGATCGGGTGGGGTGCCGGGTGTCGGACTCCCGCCAATCTGATAGTGATGACCTATCCTGAGGATAGGTCATCAATATTAAAAGTCCGGAGAACCCCTTTAATTATAACAGTATTATAGTGATTGTTGCCACCACGCAGCCTGGGCAGTCTGCAGGCCATAAAAAGAACATAAATACCATTGCTGTTCACAGCAGTACACTCCAGGCTGTGTGTTGCCCCTGAAACCCTATCTGTGATTATATTCACTCCAATAATTGCCTCATATGAGATAATTCCTTGCTCTAAAAAGTCAGCTGATAGTTTAAAAAAATGTTTTCTCCCACTCACGAGGTATTTGGGGTACAAACTTATCATAATTGGTTCATTTCTTATTGTTTGAAATAAACATCGTTTTACTTTTGCAAATGGGATTTGTATGTCATACTGACCTTTGTGAAATTGGTATCCAACCCTCAATGCCACTAACAAACAGCTCTACATCTCCAACTGCCATACCTCTACTTATGCCAAACCTCACAAAACGCCCTGGTGCATTTTAAATGTTTATTTTAAATCTATTAGCTACCCAAAATGCCCCAATATAGGAAGCAGAACAGTGCTCAGTGTACAAAATCCTAAGTTATATGGAAGAAGAATGTGTTTCTCCAAGAAGTAAACAGCTGTCTCCCACCATGCAAACAACAATTCTTTCTCCTTTCTTCTTTGCTGTCACACAGACAAAGCTGTGTGTATTTCCTACCCTGAAGAACTTCACAAACATTTACAACATGTCAGGGATAATTAGACAAAGTAGCGATGTAAGACCAAGCCTAACGACTCTGTGTTTTGTAAAGATCAAATTGCGTCTGCTTCCACCTCATAGAAAACAAATGAAAAACACTAAAAACACACACACACATACTTCCACTAATAACTAACTATCTGGTGAGATAAAATCCTAAAGGATCCTATTACCTTTACCTAAAGGTGTTGACACCTGGGCACTGTAATCCACTACTTGGCACCTTCTGGGCATTGTTTTGAATGATATAAACACTATCTTGCTCGGTGTGGGTTTATGTTGCTAAAATGTGGCGCTTTCCAGAAACTGTTGGCACCATGTGAGCATTAAATATGGTATATGGCACTACTTAAAGGGGTTGGCCACTCTCTATGTATTTGGTAACACTGTGTGGCAGGCATGGAAAAAGTTTATTTCCTAATATATATCATTTAGTATATCAGCCTGTTTTTTCTATAATCTGAAGCCACGCCCCCTAAGCCCTCTCTGCCCTGCAGCCGAATCCGTCCATGGCTGCACGCGACATGGAGGGGCTTCACAAGAAGCTCGTCCATGCTAGCTCATCTGTGAAGTCTATCTGTGCCTGCGCTCTTCTTCCTCACCTGTAAGAGCAGAGCTTGCAGAGTCTGCTCCTGTCAGTGATGATTTCCCAGTCTAGTGGAGAAGGAGAACAAGCACTTCCCTGAAGTTCCCTGCCATTAACCCTCCTGAGCCCTTGCATACAGTAGGCATTTGATAGATGTTTTTCAGGCTGCTGTCCCGACCCAAAAATGGGCAGGGCTAATGCAAATGGGCGGAGCCTAAGTGTTACAACTTATATATAGATAAACACACGGTATATAAATATATACGTGTTATATATTTACAGTGTATACAGTGTATATATATTTATATATGTGTTTATATACCACATACTGTATATGTATGTGTATATATATATATATATATATATAGTGTGTGTGTATATATATATATATATATATATGTGTATGTATTTATGTATATGTATATTTATTGTGTATATATATATATACACAGACACTATATATATATATATATCTATATATATACACAGCGCCCTTTTCTAAAAATAAGGTAAAAAAAATGAGAAAAAAAGAAAAGTAGACATATTGGGTATCACTGCGTCCTTATCAACTGGCTCTATAAAAATATCACATGACCTAACCCCTCAGGTGAACATCTTAAAAAAAAAAACTGCTACAAAAAAAATATGTTTTGTCAGCTTACATCACTGAGAGTGCAACACCAAGCGATCAAAAAGGCGTATTCCCCAAAAACTAGTACTAATCTAACCGTCACCTCATCCCGCAAAAAATGAGCCCCTGCCTAAGACAATCACTCAAAAAATAAAAAAACTATGGCTCTCAGACTATGAAGACACTAAAACATGATTTTTTTGTTTCAAAAATATTATTGTATAAAACCTAAATAAATGCAAAAAAAGTTATACATATTACAAATTGCCACGTCTGTAATGACCTGCTCTACAAAAATATCACATGACCTAACCCCTCAGGTGAACACCGTAAAAATAAAAACGGTATACGCACCCCAAAATCATACTAATCAAACTGTCATCTCATCCTACAAAAAATGAGAGCATACCTAAGACAATCGCCCAAAAAATATAAAACTATGGCTCTTCGAATATAGAAACACTAAAACATGATTTTTTTCAGAAATGCTTTATTATGTAAAACTGAAACAAACAACCCAAAAAAGTAGTTTGGTATTGTTGCGTCTGTAAAAACCTGCTCTATAAAAATACCACATAATCTAACCTGTAAGATGAACATTGTAGATGACAAAAAATAAAAACGATGTCAGAACAGCGATTTTTTTGTTACCTTGCCTCACAAAAAGTTTAATATACAGCAACCAAAACTCATATGTACCCTAAAATAGTAGCAATAAAACTGCCATCTTATCCCGTAGTTTCCAAAAACTGAACATGCTTCTCCTATAGACTGTGTGCATTCGCAGTCTAAGGGCTCATGCACACAAGTGTGTGTGTCCTATTCCCGTATTGCGGACAGCAAACATCCCATTGACTCGAATGGCTCTGCAATCTGCTTGATACAGAGTGGTATGGAGCAGAGGCACGGATCAGAAGCCCACACTACAAAGTGCATCCAAAGGATTTCTCTTTGTGCTTCTGCACCGCAAAAAAATGTGTTCTATCTTTTTGTGGTGCGGAACGTATCTTGCGGATCGCAGACCCGTTGAAGTCAGTGTGGTGCAGCACTCTTGGGGAAAGCCACCTCAGATTCTGTGGTTACAAAAGACCATGGCATCTGTCTGCGATTGGCATTATAGTCAATCACAGACATTAGCCCTGGGTCTCGTCAAAACAGCAGAAACCCAAAGCAGAATCTAAACAAACCTGTCTCAGGCCCCTTTTACATCTCCGTTTTTGCTTTCCGTCCTAGAGTTCCGTCCTCGGGGCTCTAGGACGGAAAGAAACTGATCAGGATTATCCCAATGTATTCTGAATGGAGAGAAATCCGTTCAGGATGCATCAGGATGTCTTTCGTTCAGTATGTTAACGTTTTTTGGACGTTAACAAAACCACAGACATGCCGTAAAAAAAATCCGTCCAAAAATCCGGAAGACATGCCGTAACGCCGGACCAGGAATTAATGCCCATTGAAAAGCATTAATCCGGATCCAGCTTTAAGCTAAACGTCGTTTCGGCGCATCGCCGGATCCGACGTTTAGCTTTTGTGAATGGTTACCATGGGAGCCAGGACGCTAAAGTCCCGGCTGCCATGGTAAAGTGTAGTGGGGAGGCAGGGGAGAAGTACTGTATACTTACCGTCCGTGCGGCTCCCGAGTCCTGGGGCGCTCCACAATGACGTCAGAGCGCCCCATGAGCATGGATCACATGATCGCATGGATCAAGTGATCCATGCACGTGGGTCGCTCTGACGTCATTGTGGAGCGCCCTGGGGGCCACACGGACTGTAAGTATCTGCTCCCCTGGCTCCCCACTACTAACTATGGCAACCAGGACTTTAGTAGCGTCCTGGCTGCCATAGTAACACTGAAAGCATTTTGAAGACTGATCAGTCTTCAAATGCTTTCAGTTGTCTTGCGTTGTGACGGATCTGGCGGGCATTTCCGGCGACGGAAGTGCACGCCGGATCCTCACAACGCAAGTGTGAAAGAGGCCTCAGCAAACTACACTTTGCTGAAACCACTGCAGCTTTCTGGATTTCAGTTATCTCACCCAGCTGAGGTACACATTACCACAGTAGATGTAGATAGACATAGAAATCTAAATAGATAGGGTAAATGATAGATAGATATCTCTCCATCTTCACGCACATATTATATATATATACACACACACCCTGTACACCTATGTACATATCCACAAACATGTATGTATTTTATATATATCACATTGTGGGAAAAGCAGTAACCTTTAGTCAATGCTGGGAATGTGGGATTGCTATCATTATGTTGATTTCTCTATGGAGTTATTTGACTGGAGGAATGATGAGATGACACCTGAGGTGCTGTCCTCACTATGGCATCACAAGTAGGCAGAGATGTCATGTGACTGCTCCTCTGAAGATGCTTGCTGTGATGCATGCTGGTATTTTAACTTTCAATTTGCAGCTGCTCCGCCCAGACAGCCTCTCATCAACATGAGCATGCTATGCTGAATGCAGTAAAAAATTATATATACACAGTATATCTGTCATGATACAAATACCTCAAATACCTACGTAGTTCTTGTCTAGGGCACCTTATAGTTTTTTATACTTATGGTGGCCAACCCCTTTAAGTTTAATATGCATTTAAACTGACAATAAATATGCAGCACTAAGTTGTTTTTGTATACCTTTATGTACATACAGTCTAACAAAATATACCTAGTATAGTATGCCCAGTAAGATAAATGCATATTGGGTGATATGTAGAACTGGCTTAGTTGCCCATAGCAACCAATCAGATTCCACCTTTCATTTTCCAAAGAAGCTGTCCAAAATGAAAGGTGGAAACTGATTGGTTGTTATGGGCAGCTAAGCCTTCTACCTAACACCAATATGATTAGTGACCCCCTATGTTTGTTCACAGAAATGAATGTACTATGGAAGGATTGTCATTTCTATGGTGGCTTTATAAATAATAAAACGTACTTGACACCACATTTTCTGCCTCTAATTCAGGACTATGGCATTATACCTGAAGGTAATAGGCTAGTAAAGGATAAAGCATAAAATATACAATTAAGTTATAAAGTAGCATGTCCTATATGTTAATCACTTGTGAATAATCATATAAGCAGTCCCATGCTCCTGAGGAATCATTGATTTACACTCAGTTCACACTTTCGCGTAAAACGCCGCGTTCGAACGCGCAAAAAAACGCACAACAGTACAGGAACCATGCATTCCTATGGGGGTGGTTCACACTTGCGCGTTTTTATGCGCGTTCGAAGGCGCCTAAAAACGTCCGAAGCATAAGCAAGTATGTTCGCGTTAATTCGGGCGTTTTTCGAGCGTTTAGTGGCAATAGACTTCAATGGGAAACGTGATAGGCGTGTTGTTCGGGCGTTTGTGCAGCGTAAAACGCGCCTATGGATGCGCGTTTTACAAAGTTTGCAACATGCTGAATCAGCCACCATGGAATGTCACACCTCTAAAGCACTCAGATTGGCCAAACTATATCATTGGTCATTGGCCAACTATGCAGTCAATCACATAAACGAGCGTCAAACGCGCCTACACTATTTACCAAAACGCTTGACAAAAACGCGCCTAAACGCCAGTCTTGAATGCACCAAAACGCTAGGCTTCAAAACGCTCAGGTCTGAACCCAGTGTTAAAATAATACAGGTCAGGATATGAGCCATTTTCCCAGACATCTAGCACATGCGCAGGGAAGTGAGGTGTCCTGCCCTTGACTTCCTTATTTTCAGGCTGCAAGGACCTGTTTAGCCTGTGGTGCCTTTGCAAAAGTATTACCGTCAGGTAGAACCAATATAGCGATTTAGGGACAGAACCTGCGGTGACAAATGCACTTTCTTTGTATATATTTGTGTGTCTTTAATGACGGGGGGCTGGGACATGATCGCCGTTCACCATCATTGCACCCGCTACATACAAAAGAATGTACTTCCTGACAAAGTAATTCTTCATAAATCGAATTTCTTTGTGAAAGCAGACGAATCAAATTTTACATAACTTCGCTCATCACTGCCCTCTATGACAAAAGTCTTTTGTGGGGAGCACAGGAATACAATCAGAAGCTTCGTTTGCCACTCAGTTCATCATTCCAATGTCTAGAAAGTGGCTACATGAGTGCATTTTTGGAATCGCTTGTTCAGACATATCCATGTCATAGGATATTACATCTTTGCTAGTATGTGCATGGAAATATGGTGAAGCTTTGATATACTGTACCGTATTTTTCGCTTTATAAAACGCACCCGATGATAAGACGCACCCCAGATTTTAAAGTAAAATAAGAAAAAAATATTTTTTATATGACCTCATATCAGCCCACTCAGACCCCCATCAGACCTCATAATGGCCCCCTCAGACCCTTATCAGACCTCAGATTAGCCCATCATACCCCCATCAGGTCTCAGATTAGCCCATCAGACCCCCATCAGACCCCAGATTAGCCCATCAGATCCCCATCAGGCCTCAGATTAGCCCATCAGACCCCAGATTAGCCCATCAGTACCCCCAATCAGACTTCAGATTAGCCCATCAGTGCCCCCAGACCTCAGATTAGCCAATCAGTACCCCAAATCAGTACCCCCAGACCTCAGAATAGCCCATCAGACCTCAGATCAGACTAAAATAAAAAATCATCTTACCTGTCCTGCGCTGCGGCTCCTCTTCAGCCGTCGCGCTCCCATCTTCAGCAATCGTGCTTCCATCTTCCCGGCCTGCCCTGAACTGTCACATGACTGCATACAGCGTTAGATCAGAGTGCGCGGTCAGGACAGTGCAGCGCAGCCCTGGAAGATGGAAGCGGGACTGCTGAAGATGGGAGCGTCACTGCTGAAGAGGGGACACCACGCAGACCAGGGAGGCAAGTTTTAGCTACACTTGCGGCGCTTCGCTCCCCGCTCATAATACATACTAGTGAGCCCTTCCATAATGGAAGCACTCACTAGTATTCGTTTTATAAGATGCACTGACATTTTCCTCCCACTTTTGGGGGGGGAAATGTGGTACTTCATATATTGAAAACCTCCCTGTGATAAGTTAGCCTTGCCTTCTCTCTCATAAAACCATTACTATTAAACCAGTAGGTCAATAAGCAATATAGCATCAAAGTAACTATGTTCATTCTGATTAAAAAAATGATTGTATTTTACCATAGCATCTAAAAAAATGTTTACAGTGGTAATTTTGTCTGTCTCTACTAGAGCATCACACATTATGGCTCTCAATATTGCTATACCTGGATCAAATATTATCACCGTGCTGTAATGACATATTACCTATACAGTTATCATGAACAAACAGTTATTTTCTGATAATTACCTGCTCGGTCAGCCTTTGTAAAGTGGCCTTTACCAAGTAAAAGACACTACAATACAAAGACTATTCTTAAAATGATCATATAGTGGTAGATATAATTTCTAGCACGCTGCAGACCATATAAGTGAATACAGTACCATTAAATCCAATGACTTACAGGTGATGTCTACTGTAATTTCCCCTATTAATGTACCTCCTGTGTGGAACGGTGCTCCTAAATATAGTTACTCCCCCCCCCCAAAAAAAAAAAAGAAATGCCAGACAGTATCCCTGAAATCAATAATACAAGATAGTACATAGTATCCCAAAAAATAATAGCACCAAACAGACAGAACTCCATATTGCACCACAGACAACTGTTGTGTCTAGTGTTAATCACATGTGCTTGAGCGCCATGCTTGAGTCTCCTCCCCTCATGTTTCTTGGCTGCTACGCACCCAATAAACGTGCAGATAAGTACTGCACTCACTGTAATGCTATAAAGCTATAAAGCACCCGATGACATGTGCTTGGGTCAGTGTTAGTCAGTGAGAGCTGAGAATAGGAAGGGACAGACAGTGTAGGGAGTGTAATCGACGTTATTTTTGGACAAAAACATTTCAGAGACCCAAAAGGCCTTTTTAAGACTATTGTGTGTGACAGCAGCAATATATGTTTATAGCGCAACCTGCGCTAAATTGCTCAGTGTTAGGGAGAGCTGTGCATAGGAAGGGACAGACAGTGTAGGAGTGTAATTGGAAGATTTTTATACAAAAAACTTTTCAGAGACTCAAAAGTCCTTTTAAGGACTATTGTGTGTGAAAGCAGCAATATATACTTTTAGAGCATCCGTGTAATAGGCCACAGCTGACAGTTAAATTATTCGCGACACATCTCCTGTGTAAAATGTGCGCATCCTTAAAATATCAGTGACATTCGGTGTATTTTTCCGTAGACTGTGTCGGCTGCGGACAGTGACAGTTGCGCCATATCTGCAGTGTAACGTGTGCGCTGAAAAAATGTATCAGTGACATACAGTGTACTTTTTCAATAGACAGTGTCCGCTGCTGACTGTGACGTTACCAGGGGAACATCTCTAGTGTACCATGTGCGTTTAAAACATTTATCAGCGACAGTGTACTTTTCAATAGGCGGTGTCATCTTGTGAGAGTGACATTACCAGACCCACATCTAAAGTGTAAGGTGTGCGTTTAAAAAATGTACTAGTGACATACGGTGTACTTTTTCAATAGACGGTGTCATCTTGTGAGAGTGACATTACCAAGCCGACATCTAAAGTGTAAGGTGTGCGTTTAAAAAATGTATTGGTGATATACAGTGTACTTTAAAGCACGCTTGAAGAGGGACATGAGATCTTGTTCCCAGATTCCCAACCTCCTGAGCATCCACAGAAGATGACGGTGGGGAATGGCAAGTAGTGTTTAATAAGGTGGATGATGAATCACTGAGCCTAGAAAGATAGCAGTGGCCAGAATGCTGTATATGGCTCGTAAGCTGATTGCTCAGCACTGGTTGGATGAGGGTAGTCCTAGTAAAACCGAATTTATAGCCAAGATTAATTGGCTACTTAATTTGGAACGAGGGGTTTATAGGAAGAGGGGTGCTATGGCTAAATTTGAAAAGCTCTGGACTCCTTGGATTAATGCCCCCGGGCTGGCATCCAGGGAACTTCAGAGATACCGTCTGGGATTAGTGTGAGGGTACTATTGCCTGCTGCACATATCTGGCTCCGTGGTTGGCGGTCTCCTGCAGGATATATGGAGTGTTTCTGTGCTATGTACTGTAAAGTGGAAAGTTCTGGCCGATAACAAGCGTATATTTCTTTATAAGATCGCGGTTCTGATGATACTGTTCTGTGGGGAATGCTGTAGGGAAAGGGCATGTGCCTTAGTAATTATTATGCGGTGGTCATGGAGTAGCCGAATGTTGGAAGTTATGGAAGATGGAGGGCATCAAAAAGATGGTTTGTGGGGGGAGGGTGGGTGTTGGGGATTTATGTTTGTATTATTAAAATGCTAATAAAAATTACTTAATATAAAAAAAAATAAGGTGGATGATGATGAGACACAGTTGCCAATAAGTCGACTGGAATTACTGTCTCAAGAGGTTGATGAAGAGTATGAGACACAGTTGTCAATCACTGAGGTTGTGATTAGGTCAACAAATCAGGAGGATGATCAGAGTGAGGAAGTGGAAGAGGAGTTGGTGGATGATGAGGTCACTGACCCAACCTAAGAATGTGGAAAGCTGAGCTAGGACAGTAGTACAGAAGGGGAGAGATCTGGAGCACCGCAACAGGCTGGAAGAGGCAGGGGGAGGCAAAAGGGAGAAGGTCGGGCCACACCAAACAGGCCCGCAACTGTTCCACGGAGCACCCCCTTGCGGAAATCTCCCTTGCCAAGGGCTAGGTGTTCCGCAGAATGGCGCTTTTTTGAGGAAAGTGAGGATGACAAAAGCATAGTAGCCATGTGCCATACCAAAATGTGCTGGGGCGTGAACACTAGCAACCTCACCACCACCACATGGCATCCAAGCACCCTAATAAGTGGGACGAAAGCCTCGGTCCACAATCTGTGTCTGCAGGTCACACCACTGCCTCCTCTTCCCCTAGGTTATGTGCTGCTGGCCTATCCCCTGTCGAAGGCGCAGGCCTGGATGCCTCCCTCCCTGCACCTGGACCTTAGCAAGTACCATCAGCGACCTCATCCACTTCCCTTTCCCAGTGCAGCATCCAAATGTCCTTACCCCAGGCATTTGAACACAAGCGCAAATACCAAGCCACCCACCCACCGGCTATAGTACTAAATTCACAGCTTTCCAAATTGCTGGCCCTGAAAATGTTGCCATTTAGGCTTGTGAACAATGAGGCCTTCCGCAGACTGATGTCGGCGGCCGTCCTGCGTTACCCAGTCCCCAGCCGCCACTATTTTTCAAGATGTGCGGTGCCCACCTTACATCAACATGTGTCCCGAAACATCACACGTGCCCTGACCAACGCAGTTACGGGGAAGGTCCAGTTAACCACGGACACATGGACAAGTGCTTTTTTGCCAGGGACGCTACATTTCCCTGACGGCACACTGGCTGAACGTTGTGGAGGCCGGGAGCGAGTTGTACCCTGGGATGGCACAGGTGCTACCGACCCCAAGGATTGCGGGCCCTACATCGATCAAGGTTTCCGCCAGCACCTACGTTAGTTGCACCAACCCCCACTTCTCCTCCTCAGCCTCCTTTTCCCCTTCCACCTCCGAATTATCTGCGTGCAGCATCAGTCAGCCGGTAGCTGGAAGTAGTGTAGCAATGCTGTGGGGAAGAGTCAACAGGCTGTGCTGAAGTTGATCTGCTCAATGCTGCAGCAACGCTTGAAATTGAGCACGCGCTGGAACTCTACATTCCATATGTTGGCCAGACTTTGTGAGCAGCAGAGTGCATCAGTGGAACATCAGCAGCAACACAAGCGAGGAGTTGGCATGGATGTCTGACCTCTGTGAGGTTTTAAGAAACTTCGATGAATCCACACAGATGGTGAGAAGCTATAACGCCATTATCAGCGTAACCATCCCACTTCTGTGTCAACTCAACAATTAAGGCCGACGCTTTACATGTGGAAAAGGTGGAAATGGGGGAAGAAGACATTACATAGTGTGATAGCTAGACCACCCTCAGTTCGTCTTCTCAGCACAAATTGGACGATGAAGAGGAGATGGAGGAGCAGGAGACGGTTGCCTCCGGTTCAGAGGGTAGTACCCATGAAAGTTTAATTTCATCGGTTCAGCGTGGCTGAGCAGAAGAGGAGGAATAGGATGAGGAAATTGAAAATCATCCTCCTGATGATGACAGCGAAGTCTTGCCTGTGGGTAGTCTGGCACACATGGCTGACTTCATGTTAGGGTGCCTTACCCGCGACCCGCGTGTTATACGCATTTTAGACAACACGGATTACTGGGTGTTCACCCTTCTGGACCCCAGCTACAAAAATAAATTCTCATCTCTCATTCCTTTGGTGGAGAGGATGAGCAAAATGGTGCAATACCAGAAGGTCCTTGTTAAAAAATTGCTCCAAAAATTTCCATCTGACAACGCTGGCGGCAGAGTCCGTAGTTCCTTGGGCAACCGAAGAGGGGAGACAAGGGGAACACACAGCAGGTCCAACAGAGTCAAGGCAACACTCTCGAAAGCCTGGGACAGTTTCATGATACCCCGCCAGCACCTTCACCTTGATGCACGGCCTACTGTCACAAGTAGGGAAAATTTTGGAAGATGGTGAAGGAGTACATAGCAGACTGGTTGGCATCCTCAATGATCTCTGGGTGCCTTACAACTACTGGGTGTCCAAGCTGGACACGTGGCAAGAACTTGCGCTCTACACCTTAGAGGTGCTGGCCTGCCCTGCCGTAAGTGTTTTGTCAGAGTGGGTATTTAGTGCTGCTGGTGGCATTATAACAGATAAGCATATCTGTCTGTCTACTGAAAATGCAGGTTGACTCACATAAAAATGAACAAGGCCTGGATTGCCCCTCTACCCCACCAAAAGAAAGCTGAGCTGATGAACATAAAGGCACTTTAAATGTGTTGTTTATAATGTACTCAATACACTGTATTCCCATGCACCCCTTCCACCAAAAAAATGGGTATATGGGTGAATCTTCCTTTTCTCATCCTCCTCCTCCTCCTCTTCCATCATATCAACATGCCTATTTTTTGAATATAAGGCCCTTGCATATATGCCCTCGAATATAATTTTTTAGAGGGTCAGCTCACCTACAGGCCTTCGCATATAATATTTTAGAGGGTCAGCTCACCTGCAGGCCCTCACCTATAATCTTTTACAGTGTCAGCTCATGTGCAGGCCCTCGAATATAATGTTTTACAGGGTCAGCTCACCTACAGGCCTTAACCTACAATCTTTTATAGGGTAAGCTCATCAGTAGGGCCTCAAAATTAATGTTTTACAGGGTCAGCTCACCTGCAGGCCCTCGAATATAATGTTTTACAGGGTCAGCTTGCTTGTAAGCCCTCACCTACAACCTTTTACAGGGCCAGTTTAAATATAGGCCCTCACCTACAATCTTTTTCAGGGTCAGCTCATCTGCAGGGCCTCGAATATAATGTTTTATAGGGTCAACTCACCTACAAGCCCTCATCTGCAATCTTTTACAGGGTCAGCTTACCTACAGGCCCTCACCTACAATCTTTTACAGGGTCAGCTCCCCTGCAGGCCCTCACGTACAATCTTTTACAGGGTCAGCTCACATGCAGGCCCTCACCTACAATGTTTTACAGGGTCAGCTCACCTGCAGGCCCTCACCTACAAACTTTAACAGGGTCAGCTCACCTGCAGGCCCTTGAATATAATGTTTTACAGGGTCAGCTCACCAGCAGGCCCTTACGTACAATCTTTTACAGGGTCGGGTCACCCGCAGGCCCTCACCTACAATGTTTTTCATGGTCAGCTCACCTGCAGGCCCTCATCTACAAACATTACAGGGTCAGCTCACCAGCAGGCCCTCAACTGCAATCTTTTACAGGGTCAGCTCACCTGCAGGCCCTCACCTACAATGTTTTACAGGGTCAGCTTACTTGTAAGCCCTCACCTACAATCTTTTACAGGGCCAGTTCACATGAAGGCCCTCACTTACAATCTTTTACAGGGTCAGCTCACCTACAGACCCTCACCTACAATATTTTACAGGGTAAGCTCACCTGCAGGCGCTCACCTACAATCTTTTACAGGGTCAGCTCACCTGCAGGCACTCGCCTACAATCTTTTACAGGGTCAGCTCACATGCAGGCCCTCACCTACAGTGTTTTACAGGGTCAGCTCACCTGCAGGCCCTCACCTACAAACTTTAACAGGGTCAGCTCACCTCCAGGCCCTTGAATATAATGTTTTACAGGGTCAGCTCACCAGTAGGCCCTTAGGTACAATCTTTTACAGGGTCAGCTCAACTGCAAGCCCTCACCTACAATGTTTTTCAGGGTCAGCTCACCTGCAGGCCCTCACAGCTCACCTGCAGTCCCTCAAATATAATTTTTTTTACAGGGCCAGTTCACCTGCAGGCCCTCATCTACAAACATTACAGGGTCAGCTCACCAGCAGGCCCTCAACTGCAATCCTTTACAGGGTCAGCTCACCTGCAGGTCCTCACAGCTTATCTGCAGGCCCTCAAATATAATGTTTTACAGGGTCAGCTCACCTGCAGGCCCTCACAGCTCATCTGCAGGCTCTCAAATATAATGTTTTACAGGGTCAGCACACCAGCAGGCCCTCAACTGCAATCTTTTACAGGGTCAGCTCACCTGCAGGTCCTCACTTACAATGTTTTACAGGGTCAGCTCACCTGCAGGCCCTCACAGATCACCTGCAGGCCCTCAAATATAATGTTTTACAGGGTCAGCTCACCTGCAGGCCCTCACAGCTCATCTGCAGGCTCTCAAATATAATGTTTTACAGGGTCAGCTCACCTGCAGGCCCTCACAGCTCATCTGCAGGCTCTCAACTATAATGTTTTACAGGGTCAGCCCACCTGCAGGCCCTCGAATATAATGTTTTATAGGGTCAGCTCACCAGCAGGCCCTCACGTACAATCCTTTACAGGGTCAGCTCACCTGCAGGCCCTCACCTACAATGTTTTACAGGGTCAGCTCACCTGCAGGCCCTCACAGCTCACCTGCAGGCCCTCAAAATTAATGTTTTACAGGGTCAGCTCACCTGCAGGCCCTCAAGTATAATGTTTTACAGGGTCAGCTTACTTGTAAGCCCTCACCTACAATCTTTTACAGGGCCAGTTCACATACAGGCCCTCACCTACAATCTTTTTCAGGGTCAACTCACCTGCAGGGCCTCAAATATAATGTTTTACAGGCTCAACTAACCTACAAGCCCTCACCTGCAATCTTTTACAGGGTCAGCTCACCTACAGGCCCTCACCTACAATCTTTTACAGGGTAAGCTCACCTGCAGGCCCTCACCTACAATCTTTTACAAGGTCAGCTCACCTGCAGGCCCTCGCCTACAATCTTTTACAGGGTCAGCTCACATGCAGGCCATCACCTACAGTGTTTTACAGGGTCAGCTCACCTGCAGGCCCTCACCTACAAACTTTAACAGGGTCAGCTCACCTGCAGGCCCTTGAATATAATGTTTTACAGGGTCAGCTCACCAGCAGGCCCTTAGGTACAATCTTTTACAGGGTCAGCTCAACTTACAGGGTCAGCTCAACTGCAGGCCCTCACCTACAATGTTTTTCAGGGTCAGCTCACCTGCAGGCCCTCACAGCTCACCTGCAGGCCCTCAACTATAATTTTTTACAGGGCCAATTCACCTGCAGGCCCTCATCTACAAACATTACAGGGTCAGCTCACCAGCAGGCCCTTAACTGCAATCTTTTACATGGTCAGCTCACCTGCAGGTCCTCACCTACAATGTTTTACAGGGTCAGCTCACCTACAGGCCCTCACAGCTCATCTGCAGGCCCTCGAATATAATTTTTTACAGGGTCAGCTTACTTGTAAGCCCTCACCTACAATCTTTTACAGGGCCAGTTCACATACAGGCCCTCACCTAAAATCTTTTACAGGGTCAGCTCACCTACAGGCCCTCCCCTACAATCTTTTACAGGGTCATCTCACCTGCAGGCCCTCACCTACAATCTTTTACAGGGTCAGCTCACCTGCAGGTACTTGAATATAATGTTTTACAGGGTCAGCTCACCAGCAGGCACTGGCGTAGCTTTAGGGGTTGCAGCGGTCTCAATTGCGACCGGGCCCCTAAGTCAGGGGGGCCCACGGGGCCCCCTCAAGCCTGGAGAGAAACAGTAAAGCCCTACCTGCGGGCTGTGTGCGGCGCGCCGGCACCACAGCTAACTAAATCACATAGGGGGTGGAGCGGAGGCTGAGAGCCCTGCTGCACTGTGCAGGGCAGGCACTGTGAGGAGAGGGAGTGGTCCCGTCTTGACGTCAGGAAGAGCAGGACTTCTGAATAGTGAAGGCAGCTGCGTGCTGGCGGAGCCTGGCTGCTGGATTGCCACATGAGGAGCTCTG
This sequence comes from Bufotes viridis, assembly GCA_033119425.1. NCBI lineage: Eukaryota > Metazoa > Chordata > Amphibia > Anura > Bufonidae > Bufotes > Bufotes viridis. The sequence continues at coordinate 83,339,679 of CM065594.1, read as the reverse complement.
CTCTGCTGCACTGTGACTGACACTGAGGTGAGCGTGCTCAGGGTGGCCCCTGCGCCACGATAAACTGGACCGGGGTACAGGGGTGAAGTGTGTGACTGGCCCTGACCCTGGCTGACACTCAGGGAGGAACAGACCGGTCAGAGTCAGACAAATAGGTCACTAGGGCAGCATACTTCTGTGTTACTGGCACCTGTGCTGATAGCAGTGTGTACACAGCCCTATCTTATGTGACTGTCATAATAAAGCTAAACTAACAGGATTGTGCTCCACACCTGGTGATGACATACCGCCATATGAATGAAATGTAAGTACATTTCATTCATATGGCAGTATGTCATCACCAGGTGCGGAGCAAAATCCTGTTAATTTAGCTTTAGGCCTCATTCACACGTCCGCAAATGGGTCCGCATCCGTTTCTGCAATTCTGCGGAACGGGTGTGGACCCATTCATTCTCAATGGGGACGGACGTGAAGTGGAGAGCACACTATGTGCTCTCCGCTTCCGCATTTGCTGAGCACAGCCCCGAATTTCCGGGCTTCGGCCCCGAACTTCCGGTCCGCGGCTTTGCAAAAGATAGAACATGTCCTATTCTTGTCCGCAGCTTGCAGACAAGAATAGGCATTTCTATGGGGGGTGACGGCCGGGTGTGTTGTGGATCTGCAATTTGCGGATCCGCAACACACCACGGACATGTGAATGGACCCTTATTATGACAGTGACATATGATAGGACTGTGTACACACTGCTATCAGCACAGGTGCCAGTCACACAGAAGAATGCTGGCCTATCTGTCCAGAGCTAGTGGCTGGGAGTAGACCGGTCAGACATATAGGCAAGCATTCTTCTGTGTGACTGGCACCTGTGCTGACAGCAGTAGGTAGGGGGCCCAAAGTGAACTCTTGCACCAGGGCCCATGAGCCTATGGCTACGCCCCTGCCAGCAGGCCCTCACGTACAATTATTTACAGGGTCAGCTCACCTGCAGGGCCTCAAATATAATGTTTTACAGGGTCAGCTCACCTGCAGGGCCTCAAATATAATGTTTTACAGCGTTAGCTCACCAGCAGGCCCTCAACTGCAATCTTTTACTGGGTCAGCTCACCTGCAGGCCCTCACAGCTAACCTGAAGGCCCTCAAATATAATGTTTTACAGGGTCAGCTCACCTGCAACCCCTCACCTTCAATCTTTAACAGGGTCAGCTCACCTGCAGGCCCTCGAATATAATGTTTTAGAGGGTCAGATCACCAGCAGGCCCTCACGTACAATCTTTTACAGGGTCAGCTCACCTGCAGGGCCACAAAATTAATGTTTTTCAGGGTTAGCTCACATGCAGGCCCTCGAATATAATGTTTTTTAGGGTCAGCTTACTTGTAAGCCCTCACCTACAATCTTTTAACCACCTCAGCCCCCCTAGCTCAAACACCCTTAATGACCAGGCCACTTTTTACAATTCTGCACTACACTACTTTCACCATTTATTGCTCCGTCATGCAACTTACCACCCAAATGAATTTTACCTCCTTTTCTTTTCACTAATAGAGCTTTCATTTGGTGGTATTTCATTGCTGCTGACATTTTTACTTTTTTTGCTATTAATAAAAATGTAACGACATTTTTGCAAAAAATGACATTTTTCACTTTCTGTTGTAATTTTTTTTTTAAAACTACATTTTTATATAAATTTTCCACAAAATTTATTGTTCTACATGTCTTTGATTAAAAAAAATCCAAAAAAAAAATTTTTTGGCACAAGTTAGCGGAAATTGATATATATATATATTTTTTACAAAGTCTCATATTCCACTAACTTGTGACAAAAAATAAAATTTTACATGAACTCACCATACCCCTAACGGAATACCTTGGGGTGTCTTCTTTCTAAAATGGGGTCACATGTGAGGTGTTTGTACTGCCCTGGCATTTGAGGGTCTCCGCAATCATTACACGTATGGCCAGCATTAGGAGTTTCTGTGATTCTCCTTATATTGAGCATACGGGTAATGAGATTTTTTTTTCCGTTCAGCCTCTGAGCTGAAAAAAAAAAAAAAATGAACGGCACAGATTTCTTCATTCGCATCGATCAATGTGGATGAAAAAATCTCTGCCAAAATCAGTGACTGCGGTGCGGTGGGCTGGGCTCTAACTACCTAACAAGTAGCTAACTAACTGGCGGGGTGATAAGGGACCCTTATGCCCCATTCACACGTCCGCAATTCGGTTTGCGGAACGGAATTGCGGACCCATTCATTTTTATGGGGACAGACTTTGTCCCGCTCGGATCCGGAATTACAAATCCGCCCTTCCGGGTCTGCACATCCGTTCTGCAAAAATATAAAACATGTCCTATTCTTGTCCACAATTGCGGACAAGAAAAAGCATTTTCTATATAGTTCTGGCAATGTGCGGATTTGCAAAATGCGGAAAGCACATTGCCGGTGTCCGTGTTTTGAGGATCTGCAGATCCGCGGATCCGCAAAACACATTTGGATGTCTGAATGGAGCCCTACAAGGGGTGTGATCAATGACAGGGGGGTGATCAGGGAATCTAGATGGGGTGATCAAGGGGTTAACAAGGGGTTAATAAGTGAGGGGGGGGGGGTTACTGTAGTGTTTGGTGCAACTTTACATAGCTACCTGGTCCTCTGGTGGTCGATCCCAGCAAATGGGACCACCAGAGGACCAGGTAGCAGGTATATCAGACGCTGTTAACAAAACAGCGTCTGATATACTTGTTTGATGCAAATTATTTCGCATCTACAGCCTGCCAGCGATTGATCATCGCTGGCAGGCTGCAGTACAAGTTGTGAGACGCGCGGCACTGTGAACAGGAAGTCTCGCGTCTCGCGAGATGACGCGCCGATGCGTCGAGTCAGAACTACAGGACCGCCCGCCGGACGCATCCGTGCTTTAGGCGGTCCTGTAGTGGTTAAAGGGCCAGTTCACCTACTGGCCCTCACCTACAATCTTTTACAGGGTCAGCTCACCTGCAGGCCCTCACCTACAGTCTTTTACAGGGTCAGCTCACTAGCAGGCCCTCATGTACAATCTTTTACAGGGTCAGCTCACCTGCAGGGCCTCATATATAATGTTTTACAGGGTCAGCTCACCTGCAGGCCCTCACCTACACTCTTTAACAGGGTCATCTCACCGGCAGTCCCTCACTTACAATCTTTTACAGGGTCAGCTCACCTGCAGGGCCTCAAATATAATGTTTTACAGGGTCAGCTCACCAGCAGGCCCTCACCTACAATCTTTTTAAGGGTCAGCTCACCTCCTGATGACAGCAAAGTCTTGCCTGTTGGTACTCTGGCACACATGGCTGACTTCATGTTAGGCTGCCTTTCTCACGACCCGCACGTTATACACATTTTAGACACCAAAGATTACTGGTTGTTCACCCTTCTCGACCCCTGCTTCAAAGAGAACTTCTCATTTCCAAGTCATCCAAATGGATCGCCGACATCACGGGGACGTGCGATCACCCAGAGGTTATCTAGAGTCAACAAAGCGGCAGCAGGCCCTCGCCCCATAATGTTTTCGATGGTCAGCTCACATGCAGGCCCTCGCATATCTGTGAGATACAATGTACTTTTTCCGTAGACGCTGCAAACAGTGACATTACCTGTGGTACCTCTCCTGTATAATGTTTCCTCATCCTAAATACCTCTGACATTCCCTATAATTTTTTATTACTCATTCCAATGACAGGGACTAGAAAGTGTACTGAAATTTAATTTTTTGTCGCTACCTCCCCGAGTCAGGAGTGGGTAATTTGCGCTACCCCGGCTGCCTAGCTTGAAAGTGGTAGCCATAGCAATTTCTCAGGCTCCCTTTACGGAATTGAACCTTGATTCCCCGTAACCCATGGTCACCATGGTAGGCGCATAAAATAACATCGAAAGGTGATAGGGCAGACATCCAAATGGTCATGCAGAAGTTATCTAGAGTCAACAAAGCGGCAGCAGGCCCTAACCCTCACTGTTTTCTATAGTCAGCTCAGCAGCAGGTTCTTTAACATAATTTTTTCGATGGTCAGCTAAGCAGCAGGCACTCTCCCCTAATGTTTTAGAGGGTAAGTTCACCAGCAGGCCCTCACCTACAATCTTTTACAGGGTCAGCTCTCCAGCAGGCCCTCACCTACAAGTCCAGTCTCACTATCCAAGAGTCTGGTCAACACAATCCTCACCGCCGGGGGTCACATAACTAGTTAGCACGGAGGAGTCTAGATCGTTATCGAAATTAACCAGACAACTCGCCACCAATTCAGAGCGGCCATGCACCACCACCCACAGAATCGAGAAAGAGCTATCAATCTGTCAATCCTTTCCTTGTCAGGGCCGGGTGAGGTTTCCCGTGTTGAGTCAAATTAAGCCACAAGCTCCACTCCTGGTGGTGCCCTTGCGTCAAGTACTTTAAGTTTCAGCTTTGCAACAATACTCCCCCTGGAATCCAAAGACTTTGATTTCCCAGAGGCTGCTCGGCGGGTCATGGGAATAACGCCGCCGGATCGTCTTCGAACCTCTGACTTTTGTTGTTGATTAATGAAAACATTCTTGGCAAATGCTTTTGCTGTGGTTTGTCCTGCGCCAGTCCAAGAATTTCACCTCTACCGGCGCAATACGGATGCTACCGGCCGTCCCTCTTAATCATGGCCCAGTTCTTAAAACCAACAACATTTTTGGCAGAACTTGCACTTTATATACAAGTAAATATACAGGAAAAAATGTTTCCTTACAATTTTTCCTCTAAAATCGATTTTATCTTTGGTTTTGTGCGTATTATTGTCGGTCTGTAAAAGTGGCGTACTACTCAGACAACATCGTTCCCAGCAGTGACCTGGGAGTCCAAGATGCATCCAGACATCCTCCCCATGCTGTTCCCGAAACATTTCGGTGGTGTTTACATCACTTTCTGACCTTTTCCTATGAACCAGGCATGCTGCCCTCTTCAGAGCAGGGGGTGCCTGGTTTAATGCTTGGGTTCTCCCATTGACTTTTATAATACTCGGGTGCTCGGCAGAGCACCCGAGCATTCTGATGTGCTCGGCCAGAGCACCTGAGCACTGTGGTGCTCGATCAACACTAGTTGTGTGTCCCATTCATTAATAGTGTACCACACAGTCAAGTACCACATTTTGTACCTCACACAGTAATAGTGCCCAGACACAGTAATCATGTTATAACTGTGTAACTGCTCCCCACACTTCCCATTCCATACACCGACTTCTCTTCATGCCCCATCTCTCACAGACTGCTCCTACACCTCCCTTATTTGCAAAGAATATCCATGCCACTGTATCACACAGTCTGCTCTCCATGCTTGTTTCTCACAGAGACTGCACCTCATGCCCTCCTCTTCCACAGACTGCATCCCCAGGCCACATTTCACACAGATTGTGGCCATGCTTCTCTTTTACAGAAACTGCACCTCATGCCCTCCTCTCTCATAGACTGCTTTCTATACCATATTCTGCATCTCATGCTCTCCTCTTTCATAGACTGCCTCTATATCCCATTATGCACCTCATGCCCTCCTCTCCAACAGACTGCCCCAATACCTTGCTCTATTACACAGATTACTTCACACATACTGCTGTCTATGAACCTTCCTCTTTTACCCCTCCATACAGAATGTTTCCCATGCCTCTGTGCTCATACTGCTCATCCCTCTACACAGAATGCTCTCAAATGCACCCCGTCTAACTGGCTGCTCCTTATGTCCCTCCACAGACTGCTTCAACTCCATAAAGGCTACGCCCCGTGACCCCACCTTCCATGGTCCGTAGCAGGAAACTGAATGCTGATGGTCCTACTTCCTGTTTCCATCTTACACTGATCATTGAGATGTGTGTAGGGACGAAAAAGACAGATGTGCAGCTACTATATGGCTGCACAGCTTGCTCTATGTGGGTCCTGCTGAAATTTTTAGCATCATCCGTAGTGTACCACATGTACCAGTCACTGATCCCGTAGAATATGACTTAGGCTCCACTAAAATTAGGTGTTATTCTTAATAATTTTGCCACTTTGTCTAAGCTGTACACTCTGCAAAAGAAAGGGGAAAATGTCATTCAAATTAGCTTATCAAGCCCATCAGAAACTATACCTATCCATGCAGTTTTGAATCTTACAATTTATTTAAGCAATAGGCATAGACACAAATACCGGATTAAAAGATGCTGTGCGCTGCTTGCACACGACTAGGATTTGTCTCTGAGGTGCTGTTCAGTGATGCATGCACTCTTCTTCAATGGTAACATTACTCAAGCTTGATTTTATTTCTCAACTACCTTCTACTACCTCCCAATTGCATCTTCCTGGATATGATGAAATCACTCTGTTTTTTCATAAAGAAAAACTGAAACAGTTCACAGAAAAAGGCAGCCATTCATTCTATTTGAAGTCTTTTTTTAGTAGCTGCAAATATCTTTTGTTACTTTTTCGGGGGTTTTTGCTCACATTCTGCGCTTCCTCTAGCCTTTTTGTAATGTCTTTTCTTGGAATTGTTGCTGTCTTAAGAAGTAATCTTACCTTTGTTATTTAACCCATCTGCTACAGCTCAGTTTCAATTCTCCAGTTTACAAAGCAACCTCTTGAGCAACAATGTCTATCAAAGGGTTAAGACCTACAAGTAGATAGTACAGAATATATCAAATGACTTAAAGACAGTCTTGGTATGTAATGTGTTACATTAAGTATTACTAGATTGTTACAATCAAAGACACAACTGTAACCTTCCACCCGTGACTTCAGACAAACCTTGCTGTATATGTGATTGATAAGATTCCATTTCTTGGAGAAAATGACCCCCCTTTCCCCACCGCCTCTTTTGTCGGCCTGTCAAAAATTTTCACATTGATCAGTGAAGCCGTGAAGCCAAGCTAAAGCACTAGAGAAGAAAATATGATACTTCTTAAAAAATAAAAAAACAAGTTTCCAGCTGAGAAACCAGCTTCAAACGAAAGCAACTGTCTAAATAAATAAAAAAAAAAGTAAGAAAATCAGTTTAAAGAGTCTTCTTGGGAAAAAGGCAAATAGTTTGAAGTCATCTGAGCTGGCCAAGATGAAGGGATGGTGCTCCTTCTAAGGTCTTTTAAATATACATAAAGTCTCATGTTCCTTTGCTGGTTTACTAAGCCTTCAGCAATTATCTCCAGATTGGTTAATTTGCCGGATTTATCTAGACATCTTCTGTCAATGTGTAAGGATCCATATGGGAAAATAGAGATTGTGAGATAAACAAATGTTCGCCATTATACTGTTCTTAACAAGTGGTAAGATGGACAAAATTCAAGTCATGATTTAAGAGTACAAGTATTATATAACTAATGAAACAAAACTCATAAAACCAACCCCTGTCCATATACAGTACCTTATGTCTGGATGGCTGAAGCTTCCTACAGTTAAATCAGCTGCTTGCCTGGGGTGTCTACACGTTATTCTATGGATGTGGTATCAACAGCCAAAAACCATGGCTTGCCTTGGGCTCAGGGCACACTAGTCAGTCATGTTCAAAAAATTGGCACCACTGAGGGCCTGGCACCAAAAGCTTGCAACTTGAGATGAGCAAATTGATTGTAAATGAATGAGGTTTGTGAATTTCACAATAATTTAAAGTTTTGGCGATTCACTTCAGACGAATTGTACAAAATAGTGCCCATCATTTTACATTTAAAATTCAGCACATTAGTAAGGGAAATCTTGCCCACAATGCTTTGCAATCAGACTTTTTGCCAATCAATAGGGAGAATATTGGTAAATCTATCAGATTGTATGTTAGCTCTGAAGCACAGACACCATTGTGATCTCTCTGACAGACACCAATACAACCATTTTAGGGTGTTGCAGGGACAGTGTAGGAATTGTAAAGGATATATATACTACTTAGATTGAATTACTAGATACAAAATCAGTTTTTAGGGACAAAATAGGAGCAGTTAGTATACTGTGTATCTGTAGCTGGGGAAGGAGCTGTTCATAACGCCATATGTTACATTTCACAAGACCTTGTTTGTCAAAAAACCTGTTCCAAAGCCTCTACAGTTCATAAGTGCTCAATCACCATATTTCTTTATATCAATGGAAGAATATATCTTGCCTCATACACTGTACAAGTGTGCCTTTTTCTTTTCAAAAAACTTTTGCAAAGCTTCTATGTGAACAACACAAAATAGGACCAATCCGGATTATATTTCAAGACATGATCGAATGCTGATTATGAATAGACCAACAATATAATATCATGTATACATATACAATCATAATCATAATTGTCTATTCCTATTATTTTATCAATAATCATGTGTTAAATTTAATTGACAATAACCATAATAAAATCATGATGAGTGTAAAAAAAGATGAAAAAAAAATATATTTAAATATATAGAAAATAATAATATTGAATAGTAACTAATAAATAATAACAAGGAAGGGAGGGGCAAAGGGGGGGGGAGGGGGCTAAAGGAGGGGGAAGAAAAAGGAAGAGGGTGATAAAGTGCATAACACTTGCAAACCTCAAGAGTGAACAGTGAAGTGAAAAAGTGACAAAGGTGAAAATACTAATATACATGTGTACACGCAATCCATAATCAAATATATAATAATTAATATACGACAATAATCATCGCAAATACAAATAAAAATAAATAAATAATGAATAATAAATTAATAAAGTGACCATGATTATATGAATAATATTATAATAATAAACAATTTATAAGAAAACACTAGTGCATAAAGCTAATATCATAAATTAATCACTATTAACATTAATAATGTGCAAATATTAATCCATCTAGGTTAAATACAGATATGTATAACTAATAAAAAAAAAACATATATGGTACATAAATGATAACAAAACTTAAAAATAATTAAAAGTGCCCAACTGTCCAAAGGTATAGAATATATTTTTTCCAGATGTCCGGACATAATTCAATTGCGTATGATAATGTCAATATGTCAGCATTTCTGAAAAGAAGCAGAAAAGGAGACACAAAATTAATCACTCTCACTCTAAAACACTCTCAATCTGTAAAGAATGGAAATTAAAATTATAAAAGCGAGGGATAGACATCCCATGACATATGTATCATAACTCTGAGCAGAAATTATCATTACCCTATAGAAAGGGAGCATAACTAAGCCCCTCATTAAGTCCAAATGGAGTTGTGGTATTCAAAGTAAAAATCCAATGTGCCTCACGTTGTGCCAAGAGGTGTTTCCAGTCACCACCTCTATGGTCAAAATTAATGCGGTCAATCTCCCTTACTTGTAGTAGATGATCGTCACAGTTGTGATGTTCCTTGAAATGCCTGGGGATAGTCTTTAACAAGGAAAACTCTTGTTCCTCCCTTGCTGCCTGTATCCCTAACACATGCTCTCGTATCCTTCTCTTCATTTCGAGAGGGCAACGTATAGGAGACCACAGGGACAGTTGGCCAAGTAGATCACTCCCATAGTCTGACATGTAATGGATTGTGTGATTTTATATTCTTTTATTCCTCCTGAATCTTTTGAAGGTTGTGGATTTAATCACATTTGGGCAAGCCACGCAAGTCCCACACGGTTTACAGCCCCATCTTGGTCCTTTGGATCCAAAGGCTCTCTCCAGTCTCACCCCAAATAGTGACTTTTAGTAAGTATGTCTTTTTAATTTTTATTTCTCCTAAATGTAATCCTAGGTATATTTGATAAATAACAGCAAAGCGTGGTATCTGTATACACGATTTTCCAATATTTCTCAAGGACCTTTCTGACAGCATAATGCCCGCTGGAAAAAGTGGTAATAAATCTCACCAGATCTTTCTCCTCTCTTTTGGATTGTTTACTCGAAGTGTAAATCAGTTGTTCACGTTTGGTATTATTGGCTCTCAGATATCTCCGTTTAATGGAGTGTTCATAATATCCTCTACTCTCGAACCGATCACTTAGTTCTCTGTCCTGTATCTGGAAATCTTCTTCCCTTGAGCAGATCCTGCGCATACGCAGAAACTGCCCAATGGGAATGCTAGAAGTTAGTTTTTTGGGGTGTGCTGATTGAGCTTGTAGGAGACTATTGACTGATGTTCCTTTGCGGTATAAATTTGTCTGTATGTATCCATTTCCATCAATGTCCAAATAAAGATCTAAAAAAATCCATCCTTGATCTGCCCATTTTGTATGTCAGTCTGATGTTCAAATCATTGGAGTTCAACGTATCGATAAATGTTTGCAGGTACCCTGCCAGACAAACAAGATGTCATCAATATAACGGTACCATGATTGAACACATTCAAATAGTTTTGTAGGGTCTGTGAGGAAAATCTTTCTTTCCCATAGCCCCAGGAACAGGCCAGCATCCGAGGGAGCGCAGGCCCCTCCCATGGCCGTTCCCTAGAGATGCAGGTAGAAAGTCTCCTTAAAAATAAAAAAAATGATGGTATAAAGCAAATTCCAATACTTCGACTATCAAATCACCAAACTGACCATTCCATTTTGAGGTTGATATGAAGAAGCGCACAGCCTCCAATCCGTCCTAATGGCGGATAGACGTATAAAGAGATTCGACATCAAATGTGACCAGAGTCATGTCATCATCAAGTTGGATGCCATCTAACTTCTTCAGGACGTCTCCAGTGTCCTTTAAGTATGAGGGGAGGCTGGTTTCTAAAGTGTTAAACATGTAATCAATTAATTTACAGATTGGTACACACCTACCATTAATGCCAGAAACTATGGGGCGCCCATTTTTTTTTTTTTTTTTTCGTTTTTGTGAATCTTAGGCAGTAAGTAAAACGTCGGCACTTTAGGTTTTTTCTCTATCAGATACTCCATTTCCCTGCTTGTGATAGTACCAGCATCTACAGCTCTTTTTAATAATGCCTGGAGAAGAGATTGAAAGGCAGTCAACGGGTTGTATGTCAATCGTCAATAACATTTGCTATCCCGCAGCTGTCTAAATGCCTCCTTTTCATACAGTGATGTTGGCCATATTACAACGTTCCCTCCTTTGTCAGAAGGTTTAATAACAATTCCTTCTAATTTCGTCAATTCCCTCAGATCTTGTTGCCGACTAAGTGTGAGGTTGTCACATTGAATTTTTCTGGGTATCTTCCTCAATTCATCAGTCACCAATTTGACAAACATGTCAATGTTAGAAAAAATTGATAACGGAAGGAATTTTTTCTATCTGCGGATAAGGTGTGACGGTAACTTACTCACTCCAGTATCTTGTTCTTCCAATAATTGATGGAGTATCAAAAGAGCCTCTTGTTCCTCTGGAGTATTGAATGGTGTATTAGTATTTTTATGATGGAATTTCTTAAACATCAGACTGCAGGCGAACAGATGGACATCTTTTATTGCTGAAAACAGATCAAACGTAGATTATGGAACGTCAAATTACGCCCTTTTCTGTTTCTCAAAAACCTGTTTCAATTTTCTACTATTGAGATTCCACATCCGCACTGTACTGCAACTGCTCTCAAAAAATAATTTTTGGACACTTTTTCTGGACAAGCCACTGGTTCTTGTTAAATGGGCTGCTTTATTATTCACCAGGCACATCTTCGTACATTCCTTAGCAGCTCTGACTGATATTTCATTTAGTCCCACTCTTGCACCAGGGCCCATAAGCCTTTAGCTACTGAGAAGATTCATACTTAAAGAGGTATTCTCATCTCAGACAATGGGGGCATTTGACACCTATCTCATAAACTGAGCCGACAAAGTGAAGAAGGGCACACCGGCAATGCATGGCCACCCTCCATTCATTTCTATGGGGCCGCCAAAAATAGCTGAGCGCTGGCTCAACTATTTCCGTCGGCCCTATTGAACTGAATGGAAATGGCCACTCAAGCACGATTCGCTCCTGTTAATTTCTATGGGACCTATGGAGCACCCTCCTTTACTTTGTCAGCTCAGTTTATGAAATAAGTGCGGGTCGCAGGGGTGGGATCCACACCTATTAGACAATGGGGGCTTATCCTAGTGATATGCTCCCATTGTCTGAGATTGGAATACCCCTTTAACTGCACCACGCTGCTCTGGTCCTACCTGCTCCCTGTCTTAATCTTATAGTCCGTGCACTGTTTGCATCCAACTGGCCATGGTCATGGTCAAATGCACCACTGTAACATTGTATGTGACCATGCCCATGGCCAACCTGATGTAAACAGTGCAGGGACCGGAAGATGGAGAAAAGAAGGGCAGCGTAGAGGACCAGAGCAGCCTGGATTAGTTAAGTATGATTCTTCTGTTTCAGCAGGCAGGTAGGGGAAAACCCACTTTGATCAATCAAAACAGTTGTGTACAGCATTTAAGCCTTATTCACCCATTTGTGTCCATGCTCAAATCCATGAGAAGGTGGCCGGTGAGGCAGCTGTAAAGCTGTCCATGAAGGATTTGTGTTTGGTCCGTGTGTCTGTTTTTTGATGTCCATGTGTCATCTGTGTTTCAATGACCCTGCACAGCAGAAAAATTGTTTTCAAAGCATCTCTTCCTAATGATCCGTGAAATAGGGATGCAACATGGATGGCATTTGTGTTGCATCAGTGGTTTTCACGTACCCATAGACTATAATGGGTGTGATGGATCCGTGAACACGGACAAAATAATGCATGCGTCTCTGTGCTAAAAAAAAAACAAGGACCATGCTAAAACACACATTAAAATGAATAGAGATGTGTGCTGTCCATGGAGAACACTTACAGTACACTTCTGTGGAACACTGACCGGTGAATGAGGCTTAATCCATGAAAGAAAAACAGAATCATGCCTGTTTAAAGGGCACTTCCACCGAAAATAAATAAAATATTAAAAACTCTTTGAATAAAAATATAACATCACATACTATTTATTTTGCTATACATTTTGCATCCTGTGTGGGTCAACTACTTGCAGTTGGAGGTCTCTGACCCAAATATATCCATTGCCTGCTCGGAAAATATCATCCCAATGAACATTATCCGGTCCAAATGATGGCCCCCTGCAGGATAAAATCCAGTAAATTAAAATCTCCCAGCCCTTTCCACACAGATAAATTACTTAAAGTTTGAATCACTAAAATAAGTTAATAACTAAAACTTTGGCACGTGGAACTGTGATGAAGGGAAACAAGGTGATTAGAGCAATTTTCTTATGTTTGTACCATGCAGCCTAGTCCATATGCTTCTGCTGATTCAAGGAGCTTTCAGGTCCTGTCACCACTCAGGACATGTCTGTTTTACTAAATTATTTTATTCCCCATGCAGTAACCATTTACCAAGAATCTAACTTACAATTTAAAATGTCTAGTGTTCCAGCAAAGCAGATCTCAATTTTATGGTGTGGTAGAATTTTTTTTTTTTTTTCCAATTCTACCCCTCATGGAATTTTTCTCCAGCTTCCCACTGCAAGAAAGAAATATGAGAAAGGCCTCAGTGGAAGCAGAAGCATTGCTTTTTTGTCAATTTTATGCCTGAAAAAATAAACTTCGTGCTAACATCCACAGGCTCTTATCTGGATATTCTGCTGGTAGAGTCACTGTGTACATACATTACATTACTTATCCTGTAGATTGTATGCCCTCACGGGCAGGGTCCTCTCTCCTTCTCTGCCAGTTTGTAACTCATCTTGTTCATGCTTATTTCACTTGTTTAGTATTATGTATGTATACCCCTTTTCATATGTACAGCGCCATGGAATGAATTATTAATAAATAATAATAAACTGATCCTGAGCTACACACCATTCTGCTGATGGAGTCACTGTTTTCATATATTACTTTTCTTGGACTGATCCTGATTTACAGCCTGTATTGTAATCCAGAGCTGTATTCACAATTCTGTCAACTTCTAAACTGAAATAATCAAACATTTCTTGTTAATTGAAGGGGTCTCCCACAATGGACATTTAACACCACTACACAGGATGCCATAAATGCCTGATCACTGGGGGCCCGCTGCTGGGAACCATGCCACTTACTACAACTCACTATGGTTGCACAGTGATGGGGAAAGAGGACCTCAGGACGCCCTGTCCTGTTGACAACCAATGTGTCAGCACAGTAGGCAGGGAAACACACATACACAGTGAGCCCTAACTTGCACCCAACCCGCTGTCCCTGCCTACTTGCAAAGCAAATCCTAAGCGGCAAGTCCACAACTGGTAGACTGTCCTTATGCTGGTAAGCGCAGTGAGTCAAACTAAACACCCTTGGTAAAAACTGCAGTGACCTGTTCACACAACTAGAACTGAACTCAGAATAGACAAACACTCAGACTACAATACCAAATCACAGAGCAGAGAGAGAGAGAAAGAGAGAGAGAGAGATTCAAGCCAAGCTGAAGTCAAATCCAATAGCAACAATCAAAAACACAAAATAGCAAGGGTGTATTGCCAGCATGGATTTAAATAGAGCACCAAGTCCCAGGACCAGAACATGATAGGTCATGACTTGGCTCTCCATTAGTCAGAACACTAGCACACAGGAATAGATCAGCTAAGCAATCAGCTCATTGCTAGTCTCCTCCAGCACATGTCTGCTGTGGGGAGAAAGATCATAGCATCCAGTTGCTAATGACGCTGTTGCATCACCAGGGAATGTGGCCTAGCAGCATGTCTCTCCCGACACAGCCGTGCCGAAGAACTTACCTCTAGAGCCCGGACAGGTAAGTTTGTGATACAATGCAATATAAATAATGCAGCATTTTTATACTTTACATAAAGATCATGTTTATGAACTGTACTATAAAACTAAAGTAAAAAGGAAACTGAGCAGAAGAATCATGGGGTTCATTGGGCCCATATATCTAAAAACTTGTGCTCCAAATTTTTAATACTTGTAGAGATGAGTGAAACTTCCAAGATTTGGTTAGTTTTGGATTCAACACATTTTTCTAAAAGTTCAGTTTGTGTCCTAATCTATTCTTTCCAAACCAATGTTTCTGCAATTGCCCTGGACATTGGTATATAACCCCCTCTAGTCCTCTAAAACACAGATTTTTTAATGAAAAGCTCCAATCTCGTTTCATTAACTTTTTACAAATTTTTTCATTTTCCCTAGCCCGGTCTGATACAGCAACAGGTGTAGCTGTATCTACTTTTATTGTTGCTGCAGCAAACTGTGGTTATTGCTTTGCCGCAACTGACTGCAATTACCTCCTGTCTGGGGGTGACATAACACTTTTGATTGCATATGCACTGGGCGCCGTTTTACAAGATTCGAACCAGAAAAGAATAAGGTTCGATTCAGTGCCTAAAAAAATCGCATATAGGGAATGAATCTCCAAATCTGCGAATAGATTCGCTCATCTCAACTTGCAAATTGCTGAAAAAAAGGGTTGTATAAAATGGAAAAATAGAGGCCATGTCCTCTCATGGACAAGGAAACCTGTTGCCGCTCCATAGCTGTACCATCTCCTTCAGCATGGTATGTCTTGTATTGAAGAACATGGTGCTCGCTGTATGGGAAATGTGTACTGACAGCCCCAATATATCTAGATATACCCAGCCTTTTAGATATTTACAATCCTTCTTCTACAGACTTCATATTCACTGGCGGAGAAATCTTGCAGCTTTGTTCACGATGATGAGATGTGTGAGTCTGGCGCCATTTATGAGCAGAGAAGACGGAGGAGGGAGGGGGACAAATGTGCTCACTGAACAATGCCGAAAAAGAAATATTTTATCAACTATTTTGTTCTTTATTGCAGCTTAACAGGGAAGGAAAATTGTGAAGGTAAATTTCACTTGAGCAGTAAAACCCACATGGAGCTTGTTTTAGTACTTGACTGGCTTTTATCTCCCCATATTCCTTCACTGTTAAGCAGCAATAAAGAAATATTGGTCAATAAAGCATTTTGCCTCTGGATTTTGCGCACGCTGCATGGCTTCAGGTCATGTTGCTAAGTAAAAATCTCCTCTTCTTAATGTGCTTTCTTATTGGCTGTAAAGGAAGGCAATTGTGCATGGATTTGCAGAATGAGCAGCCGCCAAGATGGAGGGAAGCCTCATTAACATGAAATATTTATAGCGCAGGAAAGGGTGAGACTGAGAACAGGATCTTGTTCCTTATCTCGGTGTGATATATATACAGGGGGCTCTGCAGCCTGAAAGTCAAGTACAGTTGGAAAATGTGTACAACAGCTTATACTCTCAATTTTATTAGGGGTTCTCCACTCTAAAAAATCATTTGTTCTTCGAATGGTCCTATGACTATAGACTGATCGCAGGATGACTCACATAAAAAGCTGAAGGTGTTTAATTTACCTGCAGATATGGATTGTCTGTGCAATGTATGGATGTGCTCAGGGGTGTACACAGATCTCATAGGGTTCTGTAGAATTAGGGATCCCAGTACATATGTGTCAAATATAAATGCAGTTTATATTTGGGCAACAGGGAATCTTATGTGACTCCCCAGATTTCTGCCAAATTTATCATTTTAGGTGGAAGAAATTTTTAATAAAAGTTTTTTCTTATAAAAAATTGCAATAAAAAGTTGCCCTCCGCTTCAATCACTTTATCTGACATCTATGTCAGAAATAGTGCAGCGGATGCTTCACAAGTAAGGCGCTCATTCTAAAAATCATATTTCACGATGACTTTACACTAGACTTCTAGCATAAATACACTAATGAACCTCCTGCATCCCTTCACACAATGTATTATAAAACTGTCTGCCTGCAGCCACCATTAGGGGGAGCTCAGTGCATAGGAATCTATACAGTCAACATTGATATTAATCAATTGATATTATTTAAAATCAATAAAAATTGTCTTTCCATTTACTTAACGCGTTAACTATAAATGAGTGAATTCAAGTCAAACGAATTGACTTCGATCCGAATTGACTTCGATTAGCCACAAAGCCAAATTTCCTTGTGCTTCGTTGTAACAAATCTAATTTTCCTGAAATGGTGGAAAAAAACACATACTTACCTCATCCATTTGCTTGCAGAGAGGCCATTGCGGCCATCTTGCTTGAAGAAACAGTGTCAAATCTTGAGCGGGGTGATATGTGATGTCGCCAAATCACCACGTCCGGCCAGCATTTAATTTTTTACGTTAAAAAATATATATATATCACACCCAGTCTCACCCACTGTTCTGACTTCTCTGAAAGTGGAACAGGCACTTAAAAAAATATGGTATTTTTTCTGAGTATCATATTTCTCAATGTATTTTCACTAAACAACTGGCATAAACACACTGATAAATCTCTCCTGCACATCCTCAATTCTCCCACTTCCTTTCACTTAGGGCATATTAAAACACACTGCCTGCAGCCTCCACTAGGGGAAGCTCAGTGCATAGAAATGTACACAGCTACCACTGAACTCAATAGGAGCTATAAAAATCTATTTTTCACCAAGCTCCCCCTAGTGGCAGTTGCAGGGAAATGTTTTTTTTTTGTTAACAGGAGAAGTTCACTGCTGGGCTTCCCCTTATTACAGACCTCATAGATGTGGTGTTGTCAGCCTTCATGGTGAGTCTTATCAATATTCCCAGGTGATATAACCAACCCCTTTACCTTTGTCAGAAAGTGAAATTGTGTTTTTATTGATATTACTATGCTATAAGTGAACGTCCATGTTAAGGGCACAGATACTTGAGTTTACTGCCTAAATAAAGTACATTAAAAACACTTTGTTTAACTTCATTAAAAAAAATGTAATCTCTACAAATATAGGCTGGTAGGGTGAACTGGAACTATTCAGACCAATATTATGCTGGTTCCTAGGTTAACCCTACCACAAAAAAACTCCTTATTGTATTTAGGAGTATAGAAAATAAGGGAACACTCCTGCCTGCTGCAGTCCTAAGGTTATATCTGCACCAGTCCCTCAGGGCTGCAGTCCCTATAGACTGTGCGTGACCCTATTGCTGTATAGGACTAATGTGCAGCAGGAACGTTCCCTAAAAGGGCTCTAGTGAAAGAAAGAGAGTCAGCCTGCATATGTCATGTACATCTTGCAGTGCTAATGCTCTACGCGTTTCCCTGCCGATTTGTGTATTTAAATCTTTAGGAGCATTGATCTAAGTGTCTGGTCGAGACTATATACCGCGACCCTGATGGTGGGTGCCCAGCAGCCACGCCAGTACACTTGATCTTGTTGCTGACTATGAAACTATTGTTAGTTCAAAAAACTGCAAGCCTCTGATGGCGTGCGTGCAGTAAACAACGAGCCTCCCGGCACTGTAGCGGGAGGCTCGTTGTTTACTGCACGCACGCCATCAGAGGCTTGCAGTTTTTTGAACTAACAACAGTTTCATAGTCAGCAACAAGATCAAGTGTACTGGCATGGCTACTGCGCACCAACCATCAGGGTCGCGGTATATAGTCTCGACCAGACACTTAGATCAATGCTCCTGAGTTAAGTCTTTCCTTTCCCTTTAGTATTTTGTTTGGGTTCTGTGTGTTGCATTTTCCTATTGTTTACATTAGGCCTGAAGGAGACTCCTGTTCATTCTTCCTTTTGGGGGAACAGGTTGCCTCGTCCCTGCCATTAGTTCCAGGGTCCTATAGGACTTGAAAGGACTCTAGGTATTCCTGCACATGAACTTATCAACCTTTGGGGTCTGTTCATACTGGTAGTCAGTCAGGATTTTGGTTAGGGTTTTCACTAGGAGGTGTCCACTAGGAGGTGTTCATGATCCCCCCTTCCCTCCTATGTTCGGTGTGGTTTTTCCCTCCCACACCAAAGCGTGAAATTAAGAACGGCACAGCATTGTGGAAAAAGCAACTATAAATAGAGAAGGTTAAATGACCCTAATAGCCACACCTGGGGAAAGAAGGTGTGGCAAGCACCAGAAACAAGACAGATGTAATTTGATCCAAACACGCGTCAGATTAAGTTTTTCAAAAGTGGGAATCTTTATTTTAAAAATATCTCATGTGGAAATATATTTTATTGTTCTTGAATTGAATGCCTTTACTACAGATAGAGTGGGAAACAGGGAAAGATCTAACTCTGCAAACATTGGGTGACACGCCCTAAAGACTGTAATCGCTTGGGAGTTACCGTCTTTTAAGATCCACATAACTCATATATGGATGAATATACACTCCTCACACAAGAGGACCAGGCAAGATCTCCAGGTAAATTTCTGTATTCGAGAGGACACTGCCATATTTCACCTTAAGGACCCTGCCATTTTTGCAAATCTGACCAGTGTCCCTTTATGTGTGAATAACTTTAAAACGCTTTTACTTATTGAGGCCATTCTGAGATTGTTTTTTTTCGTCACATATTGTAATTCATAACATTGGTAAAATGGAGTAAAAAAAAAGTATTTTTATTTATTAAAAAATACCAAATTTACCAACATTTTAGAAAAATTAGCAAATTTCTAAGTTTCAATTTTTCTACTTCTTTAATACACAATAATACCTCCAAAAATAATTACTTTACATTCCCCATATGTCTACTTCATGTTTGAATCAATTTGAGAATGCCATTTTATTTTTTGGGGTAGTTACAAGGCTTAGTAGTTTAGAAGCAAATCTTGAAATTTTCTGAAATTTTCAAAAACCAACTTTTTAAGGAACAGTTCAGGTCTGAAGTCACTTTGTGAGGCTTACATAATAGAAACCACCCAAAAATCACCCTATTCTAGAAACTAAACCCCTCAAGGTTTTCACAACTAATTTTACAAACTTTGTTAACCCTTCAGGTGTTCCACAAGAGTTATTGGCAAATGGAGATAAAATTTAAGAATTATAATTTTTGGCAAATTTTCCATTTTTATCCATTTTTTCCAGTAACAAAGCAAGGATTAACAGCCAAACAAAACTCTATATTAACTGCCCTGATTCTGTAATTTGCAGAAACACCCCATATGTGGTCGTAAACAACTGTACAGGCACACGGCAGGGAAATGAGCGCCGTGTGGTTTTTGGAAGGCAGATTTTAGTGGACTGGTTTATTTACACCATGTCCCATTTAAATCCCCCTGATGCACCCCTAGAGTAGAAACTCCATAAAAGTGACCCCATTTTGGAAACTATGGGATAAGGTGGCAGATGTACATATGATTTTTGGTTTCTCTATATTACATTTTTGTGAGGCAAGGTTACCAAAAATAGAAATTCTGAAATTTCATCTACATTTGCCATAAACTGTTGAGGAACACCTAAGGGGTTAATTAAGTTTGTACAATCAGTTTTGAATACCTTGAGGGGTGTAGTTTCTCAGATGGGGTAACTTTTATGGATTTTATACTCTACGGGTGCATCAGGGGTTCTTCAAATGGGACATGGTGCAAAAAAAAAGTCCAGCAAAATCTGCCTTCCAGAAACCATATGGTGTTCCTTTCCTTCTTCGCCCCGACCGCAAGAGACACCTTTTTTTTGGTGGGGCAATCGGCGTCCACATGGTGGAGGAGGCGTGCGGACCGCAAGCACCGCAAATATTGGCACAACGGGACTGAGACAGATGATACAAACGCACTCTCAGGTAAGAGCTTATCACTTGTGATTAATCTATCATCAAAAAGTCTCAATCCCGATCAATTGACTTCCCTACAGAAAGGATTATCTTTTAGTCCATCCATAGGTTTTGACAGCTTTCAGTCTGAGGTCTAGCCATTAAATCCTTGATGGAGGACGAAAGTTTAGTTCTAAAGCCAGCAGACAAGGGGTGTGGGGGGGGGGGTACTATAGTCCTGATGGATAAGACTAAATATGGGGCAGAAGTCATGCGACAACCTTCTGATTCTGAAACATATGAATTATTGCCCAGTGACCCAGTGTTTCGCATTAAGGAGAAGATCATTAAGACTGTGGATCATTTTCTTGCTTTGGGGACTATTGATAATAACATGCACACCTTTTTGATAAATCATTCACCAATTACACCAGTGTTTTACACACTCCCCAAGGTTCACAAGACCTTGATTGACCCCCCTGGACGTTGTGGCCTCCGTGGGGTCTATCTTATCACCCTTGGCCATAGTGTTGGAAAAAGTACTTATACCATTGATAAAAGACACACGGTCTTATTTATCTGATACACAGCATTTTCTCAACACTATTGCGGAGCTAGGCTCTATTCCACCAGACAGCCTTTTGGTGACTATTGATGTGGTAAGCCTATATACCTCCATTGATCACAATGGAGGTATACAGGCAGTTAGGTCATTTTTGGATAAGAGCAAGTACAATGGTAATGAACGGGAGTTCTCTTTGCAATTATTGCATCTTGTCTTATATGAGAATTACTTTATGTTTGAAGACAGCTTTTATTTGCAGAGGCGTGGACCGCGATGGCGTTGAACGTGGCCCCGCCCTATGCAAATGCATACATGACGATTTTTGAGGATTTACATGTATATAGTACCGGATGGTTTTGTAATCATATCCCCGTGTGGAAAAGGTTTATCGATGATGTTTTTTGCATATGGGCGGGGCCACGTGAGACCCTGCGGTCCTTTCTCCTTCATCTGAATTCTGCATGTAGAGGACTACAATTCACGTTAACTTGTGACGACCATGCAGTAAGTTTTATGGACACCAGGGTAGTGAAAGACCAACATGGCAATTTATCAACGGATTTATTTAGAAAAGACACGGATAGAAATAGTATTATCCACTTCACCAGTGCTCATCCACCATCTTTAAAGAGAGCAATTCCTAAGACTCAATACCAAAGAGTGAGACGGATTGTCTTGGATCCAAATATATGAGAAATCAGGACAAGTGAGATGACTAGGAGGTTTGAGGTAAGGGGTTATTCTTACGGATTCGGCGATACCTAATATGATTTTTTTTTCAAGTTATTTAGATTTTACACTATATTATCCTTTTTTAAACAAAAACAAAACATTTTAGTATCTCCATAGTCTAAGAGTCAGTTTTTTTTTAGTTTTTTAGCCGATTGTCTTAGGTAGGGGCTCATTTTTTGCGGGATGAGAGGACAGTTTTATTGGCACTATTTTGGGGGGCATATGAATTTTTGATCGCTTGCTTTTACACTTTTTGTGATGTAAGGTGACAAAAATATATGTTATTTTGCACTGTTTAAAAAAAAATTGACCGTGTTAATCTGAGGGTTTAGGTCATGGGTTATTTTTGCAGAGCAGATTCTTACGGATGCGGCGATACCTGATATGTCTACTTTTTTATTTATTTTCGCTTTACAAAATATAATTTTTGCAAATTTTTTTTTTGGGTTGTCTCAAGTCTGACAACCGTAGTTTTTTTTCGATTGTCAGTGGCTAAATGGAATTAAAATTGGGGAAGGGGATTATAAATTTAGTACTCCATGGAAGTGTGGTACTCCCTGAAGCAACCAATAATGCAGAGGGCCGGATGATCGGGGCACGTGTCACACTGAGTGGTGGTGTCTTTCCGTATCCCCCTCCTGTGACACACTATGCACCTTTTTTGGGTCCGTCCCTGCTTTCCAGTATGGGGGATCTTGCCTCGAAAGTGTTAGCCAGGGACGATCCGGGTGTCTCTAGTTCCCGAGATACTCCAGCCGGCTCTTTCCCGGTCAGAAAAGATCTGGTCCTTGAGGACTGCCTCATAGAACAGAAGGAATTTCTCTGTGTTGCCAGCGCTCTGGGACAGCACAAAAGAGTTGTACAAGGCAACCTGTACCAAGTAGACCGCAACTTTTTTGTACCATGCCCGGGTTTTGCGCATGGCGTTATATGGCTTGAGGACTTGGTCAGCTAGATCAACTCCTCCCATATACCGATCCGATTGTAGTCAACGATACAATCGGGCTTGAGGACCGTTGCAGCAGTACCTCGCATAGGGACATGGGTGATGCCGTTACCGTGAATTGTGGACAGTACAAGGACATCCCTCTTGTCCTTATATCTGACCAGCAACAGGTCTCCACTGGTAAGGGCATGGGTCTCACCCCTGGGGATAGGTACCTGGAGGGGGAGGGTAGGGAGGCCGCGTTGATCCAAGCGGAAGTGGATCTGGCGGCGAGGGACTGGAACAATGTAATACAGGTATAAAAGTTATCCACGTACAGGTGGTAACCCTTATCTAGCAGAGGGTGCATAAGGTCCCACACAAGTTTCCCATTAACACACAGAGTGGGGGACATTCTGGGGGTTAAATACAGGAATCTCTCCCCTCGTACACACAAAACTTGTAAGTGTACCCTGAGGTACTCTCACAAAGTTTGTACAGATTCACTCTATAACTCTCCCGCTTAGAGGGAACATACTGGCGGAAAATGAGTCTCCCCTTGAAAGCAATGAGAGACTCATCAACCACAATCTCCCTTCCAGGTACATAGGCCTCCAAAAATGTGGTCCCAAAGTGATCGATGACCGGCCTGATTTTGTACAGGCAGTCATAGGCAGGATCACCTTGGGGGGGGGGGGGGGCATGCTCCATTATCTGCACAATGTAGGCATTCCGAATGGCCTCAACACGGGAGCGTGTCATGGCCGTACTGTAAAGTGGGGTCTGGTAGAGGACGTCCCCACTCCAGTACAGCCTGACACTGGGTTTTTTGACTAGGCCCATGTGCAGCACAAGGCCCCAAAACGTCCTCATTGGCTGTACTGACCGGAGTCGAGCCGCCGCCCTGGCCAAAAAGGAGTCCGGGTGTTTAGCAATGAACTGTTGGGCGTACAAGTTAATTTGCTGTTACAATCAGATTCACAAAGTGGTCACTGAAAAAAAGACTAAAATAGTCATATTCAGTGAAGCCCACTGTGGGAATCTGGATTCCTGGTTGGCAAACAAAATCAGGAATCACAGGCTCAAAATCCTCTGGGGTACACCATGCAAGTTCACCGGTAGGGGGCTCAGGTGGACTTATCTGGTGGGCCGGAAAACTAGTACGAGCCCCAGAGCTGCTCGTACTACTGTGGGCCACAGGGTCCCTGGCATGGTGGTCCCCTTGCTCTCCCTGGTGGTGTCTCAGCCGCCTTGGGTGCTTATCATCATCACTAGATGATGAGGAGGACGCGGATGACAAGTGGAAAGTAGGGTCATCCTCGTCCTCACTGGGGCTCTCAGAGTCAGAGGCAAGCTACGCGTATGCCTCCTCGGCCGAGAATGTCTGGCGGGCCATAGGGGAGTGTGTGTGTGCATGCGTGGAAAACTTTATTTAGTGTGCATGTGTGTGGGGGCACGGGTTTTCACGGACTTTCCACTAAACCCTAAACAGAGAAAAAAAAACTAACATAAAAAAAATGACAGCCAAAAATAATTAAAAAAATTAAAAAAAAAGGATTCAAACTCGCTGATCAGCGGTCTGAGGCTGATCACCCGTGGAGTGGGCGATGCACTAACAGTGGCCGTATGCTAAAGTGCCAGCCACAGTCAGCGTACGCAAAAAAAAAACAAAAGAAAAATGCTTGCGCCCCAAAAAATGTGTATGTGTGTGTGTGTGTGTGTGTGTGTGTGTGTGTGGGGGGCACGGAGGAAAGCTGCAGCACCCCTGGGGGGTCGAGGGTCACACAGCTGTGTTGTGGACCCCAGACACCCGATCAAGTCACAGTCATATTTTTTTTTAACCCTAAACATTCCCTGAGTATCATTGCCTAACCTAACCTGTCCCTAACATAATTTATGTGCCAGATGGCACTGTGGATGGTCAGGAGGGGAGTGATGGCCACAGATAGGGGTGCTGGGTCAGGAGATCCATGTGCAGGCCGTTCTCTCTACTCACTCCGGATGCAAAATGGAGGAGGAGAAGAGAGTGGGGGGAGTTAACCCCGTCCCGTCCGTGCAGCCAATAGGAAGCGATCCTGTGAGGTGATGTCACTATCACATCACAGGATCTAAGGATGGTGATTGGTGGTGTATTATCACACCACCGATCACCATCCTATTCCAGGTTATCGGGTCACCAGAGACCCGAATAACTTGGAAACGCAGCAAACCGCAGGTCTGAATTGACCTGTGGTTTTCTGCGATCGCCAACACGGGGATATCACTCTGTTCTGATCACTATGCGTCGCACGGCGGTGATTGCAAATATACATGGCGTAGCGATACATCATGTGTCCTTTAGTACCAGGGCATCATGATGTACCGGTACGTCAGGCATCCTCAAACTGCGGCCCTCCAGCTGTTGTAAAACTACAACTCCCACAATGCACTGCTGTAGGCTGATAACCATTAGGCTGTTCAGGCATGATGGGAGTTGTAGTTTTGCAACAGCTGGAGGGCCGCAGTTTGAGGATGCCTGCGGTACGTCATGCATCCCCAACAGGTATACGAATAACATTTCAGAACAACTACCTAGTGTTTTAATATAAATGATATCGTATTTTAGAGATCTGAAAGCTACCATAGAATTTTCATGAAGGGGGAGGGGGGGGAGAATTCAGTCATAATCACCTTTTGAGCTGCCTACATGACTTCTCCAGCTACTTCATTAATTAACACAAGAGTATCTGAGCAGCTGCTGTTACAGCAGGATAGAAACTCAAGGCAAATACTAATTCCCTGAAATTTCTTTTCACACAACATTTCTTTAGATCTTTGAAAAAAAAGAGATTTCTTCTAAATGACTCGTCTCAGCTCACTTCTTGCTCTTGGAATGTCCTGCTGCTCTTGCTCGGGGCTTCCCCGCAAATCCTGCCAAAAAAATTAGTCAGCGTTCTCTAAGTCACCGACAGATTGCCTAATTTTTGCCAAGAGTGTTCCGTTGACTTTATTTCCTCATGATGAGACACAGGTACGCTCAGGAAGAGCACATCTGTTCAAATGCCTGCAGCTGAGGCAGTAACATACATGTGGGTAAAAGAGACAAGGAGCAGGCTTGCTACACTAAATCTGAAGCCCACCATGAAGCACAAGCTCAGACACAGCTATGTTAGGAAAGGGAAGGGAGGATTGACCAACTTGTTTGTCCCTTTAACCTTCAAATTCTTAAACTGCTTCTTAAAACTTTCACTAATGAAAATAAACTAAACTGTATGAGATGAACCCCGGTGTTGAGTCCTGATTACAGTTGAGCGAACTTGTGTTTTAAGTTCGGCGTCCAAAGTTCGGGTTCGGGTTATCGAAGCATCCCGTTATGGATGCCGCTACCACGGACCATGACGGCATTTGGAATTCATAAGGGGATTCTTCAATGAACCCAAACCTTGGACAACACGAAGGACCTGGGGTGACGTCACCGTCATGTGATCAGTGCAGGGGGCGTGGCTCAGTACTGGATTAGATAAGAGGTGGTAGTCTACGACCTTCTATCCAATCCAGTACTGAGCCACGCCCCCTGCACTGATCACATGACGGTGACGTCACCCCAGGTCCTTCACCCTGTGTTCCAAATGCCGTTATGGTCCGTGGTAGTGGAATCCATAACGGGATGCTTTGATAACCCGAACTTTGGACGCCGAACTTAAAATACAAGTTCGCTCAACTCTAGTGCTGATAAGGACAATACACCAAATCCTTTCCTCCTACAAACACACGTAAAGTGGCAACCAATAAAACATAGCATGCAATGAGGACACATAAACAGACTATCGAAGAGCTAATATACTGTGGGTGACAACCATAGTACGAAAAGTATCATATAAAATAAGTAGTTGATACAAAAAGTATGGAATTCCAGGGAGCTGTGGTTGAAGGTCCTTGGCTCTACTTCTGTCTTAAGTTATACCTACTTGTTTTCAGTCTGCTGACTAAAATCATATGAGTATTTTCAGATGGTGCGGTTAAAACCACATCAAAAACTATGTGCTGTCTGCATCCGCATTTCCGGATAGAACAATAGCGGACAAGAATAGGCATTTTCTTTTATAGTGCAGGCCTAAGGCTACATGCACACGACCATATGTGTTTTGCGGTCTGCAAATTGTGGATCCACAAAAAAATCGTTCCGTATGGCATCCGTTATTTTTGCGGATCTGTTTTTTTGTGTATCCATTGTAATAATGTCTATCCTTGTCTGCAAAACAAACAAGAATAGGACATGATCTACAGAACGGACATACGGATGCGGATAGTCACGATGTGCTGTCAGAATTTTTTGCGGACCCATTGAAATGAATGGGTCCTCATACTATCTGCAAAAATAACGGAACGGACATGGAAAAAAAATACGTTTATGTGCATGTAGCCTAAAGAGGACCTTTCACCGCTCCTGACATGTCTGTTTTAATAGCTACATGCATTCCCCATGTAATAACAATTCTGGAACATCTTTTCTTATGGCTCTATGTTGTGCTATTCCTGTATTATTTCTACTGGAAGTTATGAATGAATTGTTATTAGCTTTCCATAAGGGAACAGAGGAGACGTAATACGTTGGGGGTGTGTACTTGCATAAACTCACTCTATCCAATCAGTGCTGCCATTTTCAGACTGTGCAGGTACACACACCCAACTGGTAACACCCCTTTGTACCCTTATTTCAGTCTGCTAGCAATTCATTCATAACTTCTAGTAGAAATAATAGAGGAATTGGAAAACATACAGACAGAAGAATAGATGCTCCAGAATTGTTAGTACGTGGGGAATGTATGAAGCTATTAAAACAGACATGTCAGGAGTGGTGAAAGGTCCTCTTTAACCCCTTAAGGACTTAGGACATAGCAGTACGGCATGATTCCCGAGTCCTTAAGGACCTATGACGTACCGGTACGTCATGAGTAGTTCCGATCACTGCTGCTCAGCCGGCAGTGATCGGAACAAGGTACCCGCTGAAATCATTCAGCAGGCACCTTGTTACAATGCCCAGTGGGGTCCTGTGAACCCGTATCGGTGATCACTGCAAACCGCAGGTCAATTCAGACCTGCGGTTTGCAGCGCTTACTGCGATCTCTGATCCCTGCGGTCTGTGACAGAGGGATCACCCGCTGTTTAGTTCTGGCAACAAGTGATGGTTACCATGGCAGCAGGATGCTTTCAGAGGCATCCTGCTCTCCATGGTACTGAAAGTCTAATAAGACTTCTGCTAAATGCAAAAGTCTGATTAGACTATGTGAAGTAAAAAAAATAAAGTACAGTACACTATATAGTGTACTGTTCTGTATTATATAGACACCAGATCCACTGGATCTACAAGAACCAAGTGGGTCTGGGTAAAAAAAAAAAAAAAAACAACACATATCACTGAATAAAAATAAAAAAAATAATATACACTACACATATTATGTATCACCGTATCCGTAATAACCTGCTCTATAAAAATATCACATGACCTAACCCCTCAGATGAACACCGTAAAAAAATACAAATAAAAACGGTGTAAAAAAAGCAATTTTTTGTCACATTACATTACAAAAAGTGTAATACCAAGCGATCAAAAAGTCATACGTACCCCAAAATAGTGCCAATCAAACTGTCATCTCATCCCACAAAAATGATACCCTACCCAAGATAATCGCCCAAAAACTGAAAAAACTATGGCTCTCAGACTATGGAAACACTAAAACATGATTTTTTTTGTTTCAAAAATGAAATCATTGTGTAAAACTTACATAAACAAAAAAAATTATACATATTATGTATCGCCACGTTCGTATTAACCTGCTCTATAAAAACTCCACATGATCTAACCTGTCAGATGAATGTTGTAAATAACAAAAAATAAAAACGGTGCCAAAACAACTATTTCTTGTTACCTTGCCTCACAAAAAGTGTAATATAGAGCAACCAAAAATCATATGTACCCTAAAATAGTACCAACCAAACTGCCACCCTATCCATAGTTTCTAAAATGGGGTCACTTTTTTGGAGTTTCTACTCTAGGGGTGCATCAGGGGGGCTTCAAATGGGACATGGTGTCAAAAAACTAGTCCAGCAAAATCTGCCTTCCAAAAAGCATATGGCATTCCTTTCCTTCTGCGCCCTGCCGTGTGCTTGTACAGTAGTTTACGATCACATATGGGGTGTTTATGTAAACTACAGAATGAGGGCAATAAATATAGAGTTTTGTTTGGCTGTTAACCCTTGCTTTGTAAATGGAAAAAAATTATTAAAATGGAAATCTGCCAAAAAAGTGAAATTTTGAAATTTGATCTCTATTTTCCATTAATTCATGTGGAACACCTAAAGGGTTAAAAAAAAGTTTGTAAAATCAGTTTTGAATACCTTGCGGGGTGTAGTTTCTAAAATGGGGTCACTTTTTTGGAGTTTCTAGTCTAAGGGTGCATCAGGGGGGCTTCAAAGGGGACATGGTGTCAAAAAACCAGTCCAGCAAAATCTGCCTTCCAAAAACCGTATGGCATTCCTTTCCTTCTGCGCCTTGCCGTGTGCCCGTACAGCAGTTTACGATCACCTATGGGGTGTTTCTGTAAACAACAGAATCTGGGCAATAAATATTGAGTTTTGTTTGGCTGTTAACCCTTGCTTTGTAACTGGAAAAAAATTATTAAAATGGAAAATCTTCCAAAAAAGTTTTCCATTAATTCTTGTGGAACACCTTAAAGGGCTAACAAAGTTGGTAAAATCAGTTTTGAATACCTTGAGGGTGTAGTTTCTAGAATGGGGTGATTTTTGGGTGGTTTCTATTATGTAAGCCTCACAAAGTGACTTCAGACCTGAACTGGTCCTTAAAAAGTGGGTTCTTGAAAATTTCTGAAAAATTTCAAGATTTGCTTCTAAATGTCTAAGCCTTGTAAAATCCCCCAAAAATAAAATATCATTCCCAAAATGATCCAGACATGAAGTAGACATATGGGGAATGTAAAGTAATAAATATTTTTGGATGTATTACTATGTATTATAGAAATAAAGAAGATAAAGAATTGAAACTTGGAAAATTGCAAATTTTTCCCAATTTTTGGTAAAATTTGGTATTTTTTTATAATTAAAAATGAACTTTTTTTTACTTCATTTTACCAGTGTCATGAAGTAAAATATGTGACGAAAAAACAATTTCAGAATGGCCTGCATAAGTAAAAGCGTTTAAAAGTTATCACCACATAAAATGCCACTGGTTATATTGTGAAATAAAGTCCTTAAGGGGTTAAAAGAGGTTGCCATGAAGCAGGGGAGTACATAGAAAGCACTGGGCTAAACAGCAAGAATCTAAATTGGGCTCCCATGCCAGGAATGCCAACCAGAATTTTTCTTTTTACTGGACAACTTGTTCCAAAATGACGGATGGCCAACATTTTTTTACGGACAAATTGGAAAATAATAATGAATGATAAAGATTATAAATATATATATTAATACATGTCGATAGCTCAGTATACTGATAAGAACTCATTACCTACCAGAATTTACTGTGAGCTGTAAAATGATGAGAATTACCACCAACATAAACTAGTCAAGTACCACCAGCCTAAAAAAAACACGAACACACCATTTTGAAATACCTTTGTTAAATACCACATTGCAGCACAGAATATCTCCCAAACAGAACCAAATAAATACCACAATGAAATACCAAATATCCAGCATTATTGTCCCCTGACAACACCTCCCCACCCCCTCTGGCAGCACGTTTGTCCCCATTTAACGGCCTGCCGACCGCCTAACGCAGAGTTGCGTCCAGGCGGCGGCAGGTCTGTTCCTCACTGATGTGGTGGCGCGTCATCTCACGAGAGATATGTTTACAGATATTTATATGTAAAAATACACGCCAAAACACATTGTCCTACTTCTCCTGAGTATGGCGATACCACGTGTGACACTTTTTTGCAGCCAAGATGCGCAAAGGGCCCCAAATTCCAATGAGTACCTTTAGGATTTCACAGGGCATTTTTACGCATTTGGATTCTCACGCTTTAGGGCCCCTAAAATGCCAGGGCAGTATAAATACCCCACAAGTGACCCCATTTTAAAAAAAAAGACACCCCAAGGTATTCCGTGAGGGGCATGTCGAGTTCACAGAAAAAAAAAATTTTGGGCACAAGTTAGTGAAAATTGATATTTCATTTTTTTTTTATTTTTGTTTTTCACAAAGTCTCATTTTCCACTAACTTGTGACAAAAAATAAAATTTTACATGAACTCACCATACCCCTCACGGAATACCTTGGGGTGTCTTCTTTCTAAAATGGGGTCACTTGTGGGGTATTTATACTGTCCTGGCATTTTAGGGGCCCCTAAACCGTGAGAAGAAGTCTGGAATCTAAATATGTAAAAATGCCCTGTGAAATCCTAAAGGTACTCATTGGAATGTGGGCCCCTTTGCGCACCCAGGCTGCAAAAAAGTGTCACACATGTGGTATCGCCGTACTCAGGAGAAGTAGAGCAATGTGTTTTGGGGTGTATTTATACATATACCCATGCTGGGTGTGAGAAATATCTCTGTAAACTTTTTAATTTTTTTTATACAAAGTTGTCAGTTTACAGAGATATTTCTCTCACCCAACATGGGTATATGTAAAAATAGACCCCAAAACACATTGCCCTACTTCTTCTGAGTACGGCGATACCACATGAGTGACACTTTTTTGCAGCCTGGGTGCGCAAAGGGGCCCAAATTCCAACGGGTACCTTTAGGTTTTACAAGGTTGCTCACAATTTAGCCCTGCCCAAAATGCCAGAACAGTAAACACACCCCACAAATGACCCCATTTCGGAAAGTAGACACCCCAAGGTATTCACTGAGGGGCATAGTGAGTCCGTGGGAGATTTTATTTTTTTTTGCCAGAAGTTAGCAGAAATGGAAACTTTATTATTTTTTTTTCCTCAGAAAGTGTCATTTTCCGCTAACTTGTGAAAAAAAATTAAATGATCCATGAACTCATCATGCCCCTCCGCGAATACTTTGGGGTGTCTCCTTTCTAAAATGGTGTCATTTGGGGGGTATTTATACTATCCTGGCATTCTAGCACCTGAAGAAACATGACAGGTGCCCAGAAAGTCAGAGCTGCTTCAAAATGCGGAAATTCACATTTTAGCACCATATTTTGTAAACGCTATCCCTGGGAACACACCTGAGCGTTTTTCAGCGCGTTCAAACGCGCTAAACGCTCAACATGTGAAAATCCATGCATCCCTATGGGCATGGTTCACGTTTGAACGCGCTGTAAAACGCCCAACGCCCAAACAAGTACATGAGCTTCTTTGGGGCGTTTTAACGCGCCTATGGACAATGATGCCATAGGGGAGAATCACTGAATCGCGCGTATGACGCGCGTTTCTTAGTTACAAAAAGCGTCAGCGTCAGAGGACGGCAGGCACCAGCGTCCTCTGCTCACCGCGCCTGCGCCGAATACAGAGCGGCGGTGCAGGCACGGGATTTCAGAAGGACACAGTGCCGGAGGATCGCTGCCCGGCACTGTCACTCAAAGTAAGAAGGGGCGTGCCAGCAGGTTGCCGCACGGAGCCACTAGGAGCAGGGCAACGCCCCCCCTGCTCCTAGAGGCTAATTTACATATTATAAAAGTACGTTTTTTAGCCAAAATATAAATCGGATTTTTATAAAAAAGACATTATCAAGCTGCTCTGACATTAGCACATAGCTAATGTCAGACAGCTTATAATGTCAAAACTTGATGACAGAAACCCTTTAAAGGCACTTAATTAACCACATTATACAGCACATGATACAAATCATAGCACTAAAAACAAGGATAAAAATGTGTACCTGAGAGACGGGGAATTGCAGTATTGCTCTCCCTTAGGAGATACTTCATAAAAACACACTAAGGTTATTCCTGTCGTTAAACCCTAGAGGGCCCAACGCCCCGGTTTTAATTAAATATGTTTTGCCATCTTTTGCAATAACATTCTTATTCTATCCCCTTCTTTTGTTACCTGTTGTAAACGAAACAAACCACACAACCACATTAGGCCAATATCGCCTCCATGTTGCTCGCACATGTGGTCGACTGATTAGCTAGTTGGGGAGGCCTTGATTGCATCTGCCATAGGACTAAACTGGAAAGAAAAAGTAAACCTTTTTATTTTTCTTTCTTTTGTTTTTGTTAGTTTGTAGTAACATATTGATCCTGACCTGGAGCCATTACGGGGATATCCTATCTTCTATAGACGGGAGCTCAGTTGCTGTGCTTGTAAATACAATTGTTCAGTGCTCCTGTTAAGTCGTAAGAATTGACCATACGGTAGGGATTGTTTAATGTATGCAGGGTGATAACTATCATTTCAATAAGGAGTAACTGTATACCTCCTAGTGGCGTGCCCTGGGGGGGGTGGGGGCGGGGGGTTGGTTCGCCCCGGGTGCCGGCTGAGCCAGCTCTCAGGGGGTGCCAGAAGCGGCCCTGATGCGCTGTACACACTTGTATGATAATGATAGTATGGACCTGCAGCCTGTGCAATGTGACATCACAAGCTTCCGGCACTGTTGTGCTCTCACCATGATAGTGAGAAAGTGCAGGGGTGGGGGGATAGGGGCATGCGGCTTGCAATGTTAGTGTAAAGAAAAAACGGAAAATGCAACAGCACTCTGCAGACACAAATAAAGTACAATAATGCCTTAATTATAGAAAACATTTTGGTGCTTATGCTCTGCTTATTTTGCAAATTAGAGATACTTGGCAAATACATTTTGTATAAAATTATTTGTGCCCGTTTGCCAAACGTCAAGGCGATCTCTATCAAACTGGAACCTAACACTAAATACTACCTGTAATGTGACATTAATGGCCACCATAAAATTCAGGGAGTTCAGGTTCCACTTAGGGGGTTGAGATGTCTGTGTAGTCACATAGCGCAGGCTGCAGTTTTACATTATCATACAAGTGTGTGTCAACGCAGCAGGGTCACCATCAGGGCAGTAACCGTGCGCTGCCAGAGGCCCTGCTGCAAAGAGGCAAAATAGGGGCCACTCACAGATGCCCCTAACCGAAGAGAAGGCAGCTCCCCCTCCTTTCTGCCGTGTGATAGACCATGTGAGGAGGGGGCAGGGACTCCTCCCAGACATACAGTGGCTGCAGGAAAATATGAGAACTGGCCTGCAGAGAGTCTGAGCCTTCACCTCAGGTAATGTTAGTGTGCCTCATGTGCAGTGCTGGAAGTATGAAGTCCCCTCACTGGCCCCTGCATCCCTCCTACACACAGCAGCAGGGGGGTAAGTTACTGTAGGGGGCGGTCAGTCCTGAAAGTGCTGCCTATCACCTGTGTTCAAGTGTAATTCTGTGCCCCCCTGACCTCACAGAGCACCTCCAACTCTAGTGTGCCCCTGTTGCCCTTGCCCCATCACAGATCCCTGCCCACCAACCATCTTACCTTCTGACATCTCCACCTGCCCTCTGGAGGTTATATCAGCACTGGATCATTATAAGAGCAGCGGCTGATATCAGTCACATATTTTGTAATGTCTCTGGAGGTTATATCAGTGCTGGAGTGTTATAAGAAGAGCGGCTGATATCAGTCATATATGATGTAATGTCTCTGGAGGTTATATCAGTATTGGAGAGTTATAAGAGGAGCGGCTGATATCAGTCACATAGGATGTAATGTCTCTGGATAGGGAGGAATCATTCCACAGCATTTATGCTGAACAGGGTTCAGTAGGGAAAGTTACAGCCTGGGAAATTGGAACAATCCTATTACACCTTGCTGTACTGACTGGGGACCCAAATTGCCATTATACTGCTCTGTAATTCCAGCAAACTGTTCTTTTTATTGGGGTGCAAGTGCTGTTTGATGCAGCCATTAACTGGGTTTATTACAAGGAAATATTTCTATGTCTTATTTGCCCTTGTGCGGTGCAGTTATATTTTCTAAAGCATTTTTTGGCTTGTATTAGTGGCAAAAGAAAAATATATTTGCTGTCCAGCGGTGCAGTTATATGTTCTAAAGCCTTTTGTGGTGTGTATAAGTGGAAAAATATATATATTTGCCATTCAGGGTGCAGTTATCTGTTCTAAAGCCTTTTGTGGCGTGTATTAGTGGCAAAAGAAAATATATTTGCCATTCAGCGGTGCAGTTTTAAGTTCTAAAGCCTTTTGTGGCATGTATAAGTAGAAAAAGAAAAATATATTTGCTGTTCAGCGGTTCAATTATATGTTCTAAAGCATTTGTGGCGTGTATAAGTAGAAAAAGAAAAATATATTTGTAGTTCAGGGGTTCATTTATATGTTCTAAAGCCTTTTGTGGCGTGAATAAGTAGAAAAAGAAAAAGATATTTGCTGTTCAACAGTGCAGTTATATGTTCAAAAGCTTTTTGTGGCATCTAAAAGTGGAAAAAGAAAAATATATTTGCCGTTCAGTGGTGCAGTTATATGTTCTAAAGCCTTTTGAGGCATGTATAATAGTAAAAAGAAAAATATATTTGCCGTTCAGTGGTGCAGTTATATGTTATAAAGCCCTTTTTGTCATGTATTAGTGGCAAAAGAAAAATATATTTGCCATTTAGCGGTGCAGTTATATGTTCTAAAGCACTTTTTTGTGTGTTTTCGTGGGAAAAAAGGGGCTTATTAGCCGTTGTGTGGTGAAGTGAGAAAATTACAGACTTTTTTGGGGTGTTTTAATTTCCTTTTTATTTATTTATTTGATCTAACAGTATGTCAGACAGAGAAGTGCCAGTGACATCTCCACCTGCCCTCTGGAGGTTATATCAGCACTGGATCATTATAAGAGCAGCGGCTGATATCAGTCACATATTTTGTAATGTCTCTGGAGGTTATATCAGTGCTGGAGTGTTATAAGAAGAGCGGCTGATATCAGTCATATATGATGTAATGTCTCTGGAGGTTATATCAGTATTGGAGAGTTATAAGAGGAGCGGCTGATATCAGTCACATAGGATGTAATGTCTCTGGAGGTTATATCCGCACTGGAACATTATAGGAGGAGCGGCTGATATCAGTCACATATGATGTAATGTCTCTGGAGGTTATATCAGTACTGGAGCATTATAAGAGGAGTGGCTGATATCAGTCACATAGGATGTAATGTCTCTGGAGGTTATATCAGTACTGGAGCATTAGAAGAGGAGTAGCTAATATCAGTCACACAGAATGTAATGCCTCTGGAGATTATATCAGCACTGGAGCATTATAAGAGGAGCTGCTGATATCAGTCACATATAATGTAATGTCTCTCGAGGTTATATCAGCACTGGAGCATTATAAGAGGAGCAGAAGGAAAAAAAATTCCATCTTTGCAGCTGCTTGCTCGATCCAGTGCTCCTCTCTAGTCCTCCTGAAAAAGGCTGTGTGTCTAGTAGTGAATTGAAGCAACCACCAGTGTTGTGTGTCACAGACAGTCTGTGTGCAAATACACACTGTAGCCGAGCTGAGCCTGCTGCTTCAGTTAAAAAAAATCACCCACTGTGGCGTGTGTGTGTCAGGGCATTAGTACTGTGAAGAGCATTAATACTACAAAGGGGGAACAATTGAAATTTTTACTATGGAGGGGGCACAATGGGCATTTTTACTGTGAAGGGGGCACAGAGGGCATTACTACTGTGAAGGGGGAACAGAGGGTATTATTACTATTAAGGGGCACAATGGGCATTATTACTACGGAGGGGGCGCAATGGGCATAATTACTGAGAAGTGGAGAACAGAGGGCATTACTACTATGAAGAGGGCACAGAGAGGGCATTACTACTGTAAAGGGGCACAGAGGGCATTACTACTGTGAAAGGGGCACAGAGAGGGCATAGCTACTATGAGGAGGGCATAACTACTGTGAAGGGTGCACAATAAAGGGATAAGTACTTTAAGGGGGTACAATATGGGCATAACTACTGCGAAAGTTGTCCAGTGAGGGCAAAACTACTGTGAGGTGGCACTGTGTGGGCATAATGACCGTGAGGGGGCACTTATCTGTACAAAACTAATTTGAAGGTTGTACAATGAGGGCAATACTCCTTTTTTTTTTTTGGTGGTGGGGGGGGGGGGGTGCAACAGAAAGGACCCACCCCCAGGTGCCAAACACCCTAGGCATGCCACTGATTCTTCCTAAATTCACTAGTATGCATCATTCCTTTTATCTCTATTTCAACATCTAGAAGCTGTAGGGCATTACCTCCAAACTGTGAAGCAAAAAAACATACTGTATTACAATTGTTATCATTCCTCCTCCGACCCTGACCAAACCACAAACACGTCATCAATGTATCGCACATATAACTAGATATATTGTACATATGGAAGAGGCGTAAGAGGTGGTAAGTGGTGGTATGAAGCGCAAACAGATATCTTGGTGCTAACAGAGACCAATGTAAAAGACATCCAAGATGGACAAGACATGATTAGAGATGAGCGAATCAAAGCTGATGAAGTGGAATTCAATCCGAATTTCAGGAAAAATCCGATTCGCACCAGATCCGAATTTCCTCGCGCTTCGTGGTAATGAATCGCATTTTTTCATAAATGGCTGCTGCACGTGTGAGGACATGAAGCAAGGAACTCTGGAATAGCGGGATCACCCATAATGCCATGCATGCAGCCAATCAGCAGCCAGCCCTGTGATGTCACAGGTCTATAAATAGCCTCAGCCATCTTGGATTCTGTCAATTTCCAGTGTACTTAGTTCAGGGAGAGACGTCAGCGGGTGCTAGAAAAAACTTCACTGTGCTAAAAAAATGATTATACAAGTGGAGGGAAGGATTATTCAAGGTGTAGGGAAAGGATAGGGAGGAATCATTCCACAGCATTTATGCTGAACAGGGTTCAGTAGGGAAAGTTACAGCCTGGGAAATTGGAACAATCCTATTACACCTTGCTGTACTGACTGGGGACCCAAATTGCCATTATACTGCTCTGTAATTCCAGCAAACTGTTCTTTTTATTGGGGTGCAAGTGCTGTTTGATGCAGCCATTAACTGGGTTTATTACAAGGAAATATTTCTATGTCTTATTTGCCCTTGTGCGGTGCAGTTATATTTTCTAAAGCATTTTTTGGCTTGTATTAGTGGCAAAAGAAAAATATATTTGCTGTCCAGCGGTGCAGTTATATGTTCTAAAGCCTTTTGTGGTGTGTATAAGTGGAAAAAATATATATATTTGCCATTCAGGGGTGCAGTTATCTGTTCTAAAGCCTTTTGTGGCGTGTATTAGTGGCAAAAGAAAAATATATTTGCCATTCAGCGGTGCAGTTTTAAGTTCTAAAGCCTTTTGTGGCATGTATAAGTAGAAAAAGAAAAATATATTTGCTGTTCAGCGGTTCAATTATATGTTCTAAAGCATTTGTGGCGTGTATAAGTAGAAAAAGAAAAATATATTTGTAGTTCAGGGGTTCATTTATATGTTCTAAAGCCTTTTGTGGCGTGAATAAGTAGAAAAAGAAAAAGATATTTGCTGTTCAACAGTGCAGTTATATGTTCAAAAGCTTTTTGTGGCATCTAAAAGTGGAAAAAGAAAAATATATTTGCCGTTCAGTGGTGCAGTTATATGTTCTAAAGCCTTTTGAGGCATGTATAATAGTAAAAAGAAAAATATATTTGCCGTTCAGTGGTGCAGTTATATGTTATAAAGCCCTTTTTGTCATGTATTAGTGGCAAAAGAAAAATATATTTGCCATTTAGCGGTGCAGTTATATGTTCTAAAGCACTTTTTTGTGTGTTTTCGTGGGAAAAAAGGGGCTTATTAGCCGTTGTGTGGTGAAGTGAGAAAATTACAGACTTTTTTGGGGTGTTTTAATTTCCTTTTTATTTATTTATTTGATCTAACAGTATGTCAGACAGAGAAGTGCCAGGCCCGGCACAAGGGAGTGGCAGAGGCCTAAATGTTTCTGGCGCAGGCAGAGGTTATAGCAGAGTAAGGGGCCATGGCAGCAGGGGTCCCTTTGAGAGGCCTGAGCTCCCAGTGTCAGCTAGCGTTTGTGTCTTGACCAGCAACCCAGCGGTTCTTGAATGGTTGACTCAATCTTCAACTTCGTTGCAAGTGACATCAGACACCCCCAGCCAAGAGTCAGTGGGTTCGTCAGACACAACCCTTAGTTGGCATGGCCCGGGAGCAGGCCCAATGCCCTGACCTGTCCTCAACCTGTCTCTGTCCTTTTTTGTTCCCTCAGCCAGAGAAGTTTTGTATGCTGTGGGCTCAGCTCCACTACACAGTGAGGATGAGCTACTAGAAGACAGTCAGCAGCTACTGTCAAGCCAAGCTGTGAAGGAGACATCCGTGGCTTTCTCTACTAGGCAGACAAGTAGTGATGAGGAGAGTGGCGTGGGAGCTGGTGTTGCAAGTGGTCAGGACATCAGTGACGTGCAGACAGTACTCGATGATGATGAAGTAGCTGATCGCACTTGGGAGCCGGGTGACGAAGGGGCTTCATCATTATCGGGAGAAGAGGGTGGCAGCTTGCCCGTAAGGCAGCAGCGAAGCCAGAAAGTCGTTAGCGTGGCCAGGAGTCAGCAGGGTGGCAGCAGTGGGAGGTCGGTAGCCAAACACACCCAAGGTAGACCACCCGATTCGCATGAGCCTACTTGCCTGGGAAGTAGCGGTGCACGGTTCACGGAGGCAGCAGCCGTAGCAGTCAGTCAGTACATAATGTTGGCGATAAAATAACCTATTTGGCGGTGTGGCAGTTTTTGTTAATCCGCCGGAGGAGGTGAACATGGCCATATGTAGAATATGTGGGCAGAAGGTGAAGCGTGGCCAGGGTGCCAATGTTGGCTCCGTGGCTCCGATGTGGTGGTCCAGCCTGCTGCAGCAATTGCTGCATCACCCAGTGGCACGCAGCCGATTTCAGGCAGTCAGGGCTCTACCACCTCAGCCGAAGGGATCTGTCTGTCCTTCCCATCATCTGCTGGTCCCAATGATCCTGCTCTTCCTCCTCTTATTCCTCATCAGTCATTCCATCAGCAAAAGATCACCAAAACGATTTCCAAGAGACAACAGTATGCATGCACTCATCCAACGGTGCAGGAGCTGAACGTGCTCCTGGCCAATTTGCTTGTGCTGTAGTCCCTCCCTTACCAAGTGGTGGACTCTGCACCTTTCAGAGAACTTATGCCTTTTCTTTGCCAAAAGGCAGTACCAGCTCTGCACACACATGTAGAACCTGAACGAGTAGGTGGTGGCATACTTGGAGTGCACCCTGCCAACCGTCATTGAAGATCCGCTGGACTACTGGGCAGCCAAATTGGATTTGTGGCTGCAACTGGCCGAGTTTGTCCTGGAAAAGCAGTCCTGCCCGGCCAGTAGTGTGGCATCAGAGCGGGTGTTTAGTGTGGCGGGGGCCATAGTTACCCCAAGAAGAACTCACCTGTCCACCCAAAATGTGGAGAGACTGACCTTTGTCCAGATGAATCAGGCGTGGATCGGCCAGGATTTCCACCCACTAATGCCTGATGCATCAGACTAGATCATCCATGGTGTCACACCAACTCTTTCACACAGCATCTTTAGCTGGTACTGGTATTGCCACCCACCTCCCCACTCTGTCACCGGGTAACTCTGTGGTCTAATGATGCTGCTGCCACCTCCACACTATCTCACCTTGCCACTCTGTGGTCTCTTGATGCTGCTGCAACATGCAAATATTTCATTCACGTGTCATCTCTGTTTTGGATCTACTCCTGTTTTTTTTTGGCATTAGCAATAGTGATGAGCGGCAGGTGCCATATTCGATTTCGACGAAATTCGCGAATATTCGAAAGAATATTCGTTTCATATTCGTCTAAATCGAATATTCGTCATTATTCTAGTTATCGCGATTAATATGCGATTTAAATAATCGCGTATTGCGATTTTAACTTAGGCTACTTTCCTATTGGTTTCATATCTAGAATTATAGCGAAGATGACGGATATGACGAATGTATTCGTCATATTCCTCAAAACGAAGATAACAAAGTATTCTACATCTTCGTTTTAGCTACCTATTCGTCAACTTCGCTAATTCTAGCAATTAAATAGGAAGGTTGACTATAGAGACAACTGTGTTTAATTCGCTATGCGATTATATAATTTTTTTTTAATAAATAGAATAATTATAATATAATTATCAAGTAATATAATTATTCTATTAAAAAAACAAACAAAAAAAACTGCATAGCGAATTTAACACAGCTGTCTCTATAGTCAACCCTCCTATTTGATTGCTAGAATTAGCGAAGTTGACGAATAGGTTGCTAAAACAAAGATGTAGAATACTTCGTTATCTTCGTTTTGAGGAATATGACGAATACATTCGTCATATTCGCTAATTCTACCAAGCCAACCATAGTAAACCAGGTCTAAGTAGAAATCGCAATGCGATTAATTCAAGTTATATTAATCGCATTGCGATTTCAACTTAGAGCTGGGTTTATAATGGGTCAGCTTGCTAGAATTAACGAAGTTAACGAATATGGAATATAGCAGCAGTGCTAAGTTGAAATCGCAATGCGATTAATTTAACTTGAGTAATCGCATTGCGATTTCAACTTAGCACTGCTAGTGCTATATTCCATATTCGTTAATTCTAGCCTATGTAAGATAGCAGTGCTAAGTTGTAATCGCAATGCGATTAATTTAACTTGAAGTAATCGCATTGCGATTTCAACGTAATTCCTCAAATCCGACAGTACATTTTAGTATATGGAGACGTTCCCATGGTGATGGGGACGCTCCATGAGCACGGAAGTCGGCAGAAGCGGCAACGGGCACTGACTAGAGCAGCCAGGAAGCCAGGAATCCTCAGGACAGGTAAGAACTACTTTTGGGAAGTGGGAAAGAAAAAAATATAACTAAAAAAAAAAAACGAATATTCGAAATAGCGAATTTATAGCGCTATATTCGAAATATTCGTGAATTAGCGAAGTGCCGATATTCGCTAAAAAAATTCGCTATTCGAATATTCGCGCTTAACACTAATTAGCAATACTGATGGATTACTGACCAAATGCTGACTGAGTGAAGGCGGATGGTCAACAGACAGGATCTGTTTTTCTGGGGATATTGTTCTGACGGATCAGAGGAAGGGCAAAATTATCAGTGATGTCAACACAAACTTACTGCTGACACCCTCTCCACTCTGTCGGGGGTCTCTACTTGTATAAGCTCTGAATAGAACAGATTCTGTAGACATCTATGTGGAATCAGCTGACGATGGTGTAAAATGAGTGCGCTTCTTCTTGGCGCTAACATCGACCTGTAAGACTGAGTTGATACTTGAGTTATTTGGTCAGTTTTGGCTCCGTGACTGCCCAAATAAGTGAAGTGTGCTGTGATTCTAAGAGCGACGCCTGTCATCTGCATGTCATACTGACTCACAGTATTATTTCACGACCACAGCAGACTCCCTATGCATGTTACTGCAAGGCACAGTAATCTACACCACTCTAAAGGCTTTCTGAAGCCAGGAAATAGCCGTATTTTTTACGCGATTCACTGCGAATAAAAAAAATTGTCGAACTTGCCAAATTTTTTAAAAATTTAATTTTTGAAAAATTGGCTCATCATCTCTAATTATGATAATTAATTTGACAGACGTAGAATTGTCAGATGATTCTGTGTCTTTACTATCAAATGGTCTGAATTACTGTGTAAATAATGAATTTGATTACGTGCAGTTTGAGATTGATTTATTTAATGCTGTAAGAAAAATGAATTTATTTTAAATATATAGTAATAAAAATCAAGAAACTCTGGAGACAAGACCAGTAGGGGAAAGTAAGGTAAAAATAGGCCCGCTAGGGTTCAGTATAAACACACACTTAGTTCTCACATGAGGATAGGTTATTGCTATGTGAATTCATGGATATACCTGCTGAACATTTTGCAAATAAGCACAATAAGGAAATATCTTTTTTAGGAGTTAGAAAATCTAAAGTGAATTCCCCCCTTGTCTCCTGGCTCACTGCTTGATATTTTAAATAAAATGGTTATAGAAGATATACGGGCCCAAATATATCCAATAGCGGCTCTAGTGAGAAAAAGGCATTGAAATGGTTAACCTCTCTTAAAGAGGTAATGGTGAGGCCAGCAGATAAAGGGGGAAACATTGTCATCTGGTCCAGGTCAGCCTATGAAGCAAAGGCAAGGAGGCAATTAGGAGATTTGAAAGTGTATGAGACCCTAAGTAAAGATCCAACTTTACATTATCAAAACCTACTGCGTACCAAGTTGAAACAGGGAGTAAAGTATCTGTTTTTTTTCTGAACAATTTGCCCATAAATTAATGTATGATTTTCCGCAGAAACCATATTGGTATATGATCCCTAAAATTCACAAAAATAGGGACTGCCCCCCAGGTCGCCCGATAGTGTCAGAGAGAGGTTCGGTGACCGAGCTTATCTCCAGGTGCTTGGATTGGTTATTAAGACCTCTATTGGAGGGAGTGATTTCATATTTGAAGGCTACGTCACAGTTTTTGGATACCTTACTGTCTTTCCACTGGCAGGAGGGGTACCAATGAGCCAGCATTGATATCGAGAGCCTGTACACTCGCATCCCTACTGATGTGGGTGTACAGGTGGTGGGACATCGATTGCT
Source organism: Bufotes viridis (assembly GCA_033119425.1). NCBI lineage: Eukaryota > Metazoa > Chordata > Amphibia > Anura > Bufonidae > Bufotes > Bufotes viridis. The sequence goes on along the minus strand of CM065594.1, from coordinate 83,296,490 downwards.
GGCTTCTGGTACAGATTAATAGTGTTGATCGCGAATATTCTAATCGCAAATTTTTAACGTGACTCCATGGAGTCATGAATAAGAACTGTAAAGTTTGAAACGCGTTGACTGGCACAAAGACTGCGTGTTTTCACCGCTTGAGATGTAAATACTCGTAATAATTGTGTCCACCGGAATAAAGAAGCTACGGCTAAAAACGAATATTGGAAGTGCTGGATTCTTCTCTTCTGTTTCTGTTAGGTGTTAGGTAGTGTGATAGGAATTACTGTGCTGTGATAGGGATTAGTGTCTCTGTTAGAAACAGTGCTGTGATGTCACAACAATACTTACTGCACCAATCAGTAATATCTACTCAGACCTGATAAAATGTGAAGTTGCACATATGCATATCAATAGTGCCAATTTGCGCAATCGCGAAAATAATGTCTGGACATAGCGAATTCTAGAATTCTCAAATTTATTGCGAATATTATGGGAAACATTTGCTAAATATCGCAAAAACAAATATTGTCTATGCTGCTCATCACTAGTACAGATCTGGGATTTACCAAATATATTTTGAAATTGTTGCTATTTGTGTTGGAACATAATGCTTTTCAGTTTTGGGGGGTCAGGGACTGCGATGGGGACGTCAGTGGTCCCAATTTCGCTAACCTGTTTCTGGTGGAATTTGAAGATGACAAGCCTGATAATTTTTCTGTTCATGAATTGTAATTTTTTCGCATTCTTAAGCTATTAAATACAAAAATTTTATTGTATATCTACTACTATTATATTCAGATGCACCTAATCTGTATTAATGTCAATGATCTGTACTATTACCATTAATTCCTTTAATTTACTCTTATTTTTAGTTATTCTCATTTTTTCTGTTAAATAAAATATTTTGCAAATATTCTAATAAAACTGAAATTTACAAGATTTATGATATAAAGAATCCATATGTACAATATATCAAGTTATATTTGAGATACATCAATGACATGTTTGGTTATGACATACTGTACTTAAATAATAACAATTGTAATATATTTTTTTACATCACAGTTTGGAGGTAATGCCCTACAGTTTCTAGATGTTGAAATAGAGATGAAAGAAGGAGTGATCCATACTAGTGAATTTTAGTGTTGATCACGAATTTTCGAATTGCGAATTTTAATCGCGAATATCAGCACTTTGAGAATTCGCGAATATTTAGAATATCGCAAAATATATTCGCAATCGCGAATATTCGCTTTATGCGAATTTTTTATATGCAAATTTTCACATGCAAGAAAATAATGGCATTATTTTCTTGTTTGCGAAAATTCGCATAAAAAATTCGCATAAATTAGAGTAAAAATTCGCATAAATTAGCATAAAATTCGCATAAGCTGGTATTTAAAAGGTATCTTAAATGCCAGTTTATGCGAATTTTTATGTTAATTTACGCGAATTTTTATGCTAATTTATGCGCATTTTTTATGCGAATTTTCGCAAACAAGAAAATAATAGCTGGAGATTACGAATTTGCGAATTTTCGAATATATGGCGAATATTCGCCCAAATATTCGCGAAATATCGCGAATTCGAATATTGCCCCTGCCGCTCATCACTAGTGAATTTAGGAAGAATACAGTTACTAACTCCTTATTGAGATATGATACATTAAACAATCCCTACCGTATGGTCAATTCTTACGACTCCGAAGGATTAACAGTAGCACTGAACAATTTGATTTACAAGCACAGCAACTGAGCTCCCGTCTAAGGAAGAGAGGATATCCCTGTAATGGCTCTAGGTCAGTATCAATATGTTACTACAAACTAACAAAAACTAAAATAAAGAAACAAAAAAATTGTTTACTTTTTCTTTCCAGTTTAGTCCTATGGCGGATGTAATCAAGGCCTATGTAAAGAAGAATTGGCACACAATAGCACGTGATCGCTAGCTAGCTAATCAGTCTCCACTGGTTAGTTTTAGACACAGTAAGAACCTGCGAGATTTGCTAGTGGAGGGTAGGTTTGAGAGACGGTCTGAAGGGGACCGGAGGGTAATCATCGTTGTGGCCAGTGTCGTTTTTGCAACAATTTATTAAAAAGGGGTCATATGTAAGATTGGGCAATAGTGAATTCTTTTTAAAGGAGTTTTTTACTTGTAAGACGAACTATGTAGTGTATGATATTATATGCACATGTGGTTTATATTACATAGGGAAAACAATCATGGTGATGCAGGTTTGCTTTGGCGAGCATGCACACTCACTCACTGGAAGCACCGAGATTGATCGACCACATGTGCGAGCAACATGGAGGCGATATTGGCCTAATGTGGTTGTGTGGTTTGTTTCGTTTACAACAGGTAACAAAAGGAGGGGATAGAAAAAAATTTTTATTGCAAAAGAAGGCAAAACATTTTTAATTAAAACCGGGGCGTTGGGCCCTCTAGGGTTAAACGACAGGAATAACCTTAGTGTGTTTTTATGAACTATCTCCTAAGGGAGAGCAATACTGCAATTCCCGGTCTCTCAGGTACACATTTTTATCCTTGTTTTTAGTGCTATGATTTGTATCATGTGCTGTATAATGTGGTTAATTAAGTGCCTTCAAGAGGCGTGCCACAGTTTGTGTGGGAAGGCCAGACGAAGTGCAGGTATGCACGAAACGGCCATCGCCTAGATGTTCATGTCCATGTTTATGTAACCCGCAGAAAGCAATAAAGCAAGAAGATTTTTACTCCCGGTTGAGTGCCATGTTATGCTCTACTACAAATTGTTTATTGACTCTTTAAAGACAAAGAGCACCACTAAGGAGTGTGGGACTAGAGATCTAAGCACTGACAGCAGCATATGCAGAGCAGTCCCAGTAGTGCCAGTCTGCTCCTTGGTTGTTGTTGTACTGATATGTAAGTTACAAGGTATAAATTACACCTTGTACCTCACTTATCAGTACACTGATGTATATACTATATATCTGTACACACTGTATCTATTATACCTCATACCTCACATATCAGTACACTGTTGTATAAACTATATATCTGTACACACTGCATCTATTATACCTTGTACCTCACATATCAGTACACTGATGTATATACTATATATCTGTACACACTGCATCTATTATACCGTATAATAAATTCAGTGTGTGTGTATAATATATATATATATATATATATATATATATATATATACGTATATATATATATATATATATATATATATAGCAATGTACTGATGTAAAAGGGACGAGGTATAATAGTTGCAGTGAGTACAGGTATCTGTGGCCAGTTATACATTATGGTCACTGAGGTACATATGAGGTATTGGGGATTGTAGATGGGCCACTTAGTGATAATCTGACTCTTTTGAGCTATGAGAATCAATGAGGTATGAGGTATTACTTCTGAGTCGAAAAAGGGAATCGGGGGGGGGGGCACATGAAGAGAAAAGGGGAGGACCTTCTTTTACCCACTCCATTCTATACTCAGTAGAGAGCTTCACTTGCAGTTCTTCTCCATGCTGTTGTGGTTGAAGGACCTGTGACAATGTCATCATAGGTCGCGGTAACGGCACCTTCCTAATCTGGGAACTGCACAATTCTTTGTGTAGTTCTTTTACTAGATGGTGTAGGACCTGTGATTGCGTCATCACAGGTCCTTTCATTATCTGAGTTTCCAGACTGCACTAATGACAGCGACAATTAGACAGAAGCCGGTATTGAATGTAATTAGGGGGTATGGCCTATTATCCACTGTGGGGAACCCCCTTCCCTAGTGCCCTTATAGCAGCTGTGTGGTGTGTATCCATTGGAGCCACTGCCATGAAGTTGGTTTATGTATTTTGATCAAAATGTGTACTAAAAACCGTAACAGGGTTGGCCACCTTCTGGCTACTTGTCACCAATGTGTATGTAAGTTACTTTATAGCATTTACTAAGGAAGCCTGTGTTGATATTCTGTACTGTGTGCTATATTTTATAAGGCAAATCTTCTGTGCTGTCTGATTAGAGGTCCTGTCCACAATATGGCTGCTGATGGAGGGTCATGTAACCAGACGCATCACTCAGTCTCCTTTATTCAAACCTACTGTGCAGGGAGCCCAAAGGAGGAGAGTATAGGAGTGATAGTAACAAGAATGGTGGTTGCAGTTTGCAAATGATGAGAAGGACACACCTTGGTATTGGGGTTTCTCCTGCTTGATGGTGGATTGCAGTGCCCTCGAAGATGATGAATTGTGAGGTGTAAGGCAGAGTCCCCTGTAGCGTTGGAGGATTCAATGATAAGTTAGGTTTCCAGTGGAACACTTTACAGAAGGGTCAAGTTCAAGTACATCACTTACATTTCTCAGCATGCATGGCCCAACAGATGTTACAGAGGTGTACTTTCCACCGTTTTTACAGGTTACACAGCTGCAATGGTAGTTAATAGACCAAAATGTCTCTTTAAAGCAATTCTTCTCAATCTGCCATTCTCTAGTTGAACCCTGCACAAGAATCCAGGAATGTGATGTAACACTTCTCTTTCTGCAACCACAGGGAAGATTCCAACTTCGGACTATGCTCTGCAGCTTTTTTTACAGGTTGCCATACTTATACAGGTTGCATATACTTCCACAATGTCCCCTGCAGAAAGTGCATATATTCTTGATGCAGATGGCCAATCTGTTTCAAGGGTGTGTCCAGGCACCAAGACTTTAATATACTCAACACATGGCTATGGAGACTCAGTGGTCCTTTTCAGACAGCAGTACTCAAAAGAACTTCTCTCTACACCTCCTCTTTTACATCTGGCACGCATTTTCAGCTTTTTTCTAGCATTTATCTTGCCTTTCTGTGGCTGGTACTTAATCCAGGGCTGACATTTCTTTTAGGTACCACACCACTTAGCATGTGCTTTCTCCTCTCTGCTCAGTGGCGTTGCGAGGGGGGTGCGGGGGGTGCGGACCGCACCGGGTGACACCAGTCTGATGGGGTGTCACCAGGGGCGGACTGACCATTGGCAGACACGGTGGCGGCAGGGAACATCAGGTCGGACGGAGATGAGCGCTTGCATTGCGCTCATCTCTGTGCGGAGCAGCAGCAGAGGAGGGCGAGGCGTGTCCTCTCTCTCCCTGTTCCTCTCATAGGCTGCCAGCACTAGGCCGGCAGCCTATCAGAGGCCGGCTCCGGCGGCGCGATGACGTCATCGCGCCGCCGAGCCTGCACAGCTTCGAGACACAGGCCGGAAGAGGCCTGCATCGCATCGCTGGAGGTAAGTATAAGTGTTTTTTTTTATTTTATTTTATTTATTTTTTCCTTGGGGCTACTGGCACATAAAGGGGGCTACTGGCACTAAAGGGGGCTACTGGCACTAAAGGGGGCTACTGGCACATAAAGGGGCTACTGGCACTAAAGGGGCTACTGGCACTAAAAGGGGCTACTGGCACATAAAGGGGCTACTGGCACTAAAGGGGCTACTGGCACTAAAGGGGCTACTGGCACATAAAGGGGCTACTGGCACTAAAGGGGCTACTGGCACATAAAGGGGCTACTGGCACATAAAGGGGCTACTGGCACATAAAGGGGGCGGCTACTGGCACATAAAGGGGACGGCTACTGGCACATAAAGGGGACGGCTACTGGCAGATAAAGGGGACGGCTACTGGCACATAAAGGGGACGGCTACTGGCACATAAAGGGGACGGCTACTGGCACATGAGGGGGGACTAATAACATGATGGCTGACATGATGGATGGGGGCTGACGGCTGACAGACGTCTGACATGGGGGGCTGACGGCTGGCATGATGGCTGACATGGGGGGGCATGATGGATGGAGGCTGACGGCTGACATGGGGGGCTGACGGCTGGCATGATTAACATTGGGGGTCTGATTGGTGGTCTGACCTGAGGTATAGTGGAAAATATTTTTTCTTATTATACTCCTCTAAAACCTAATGTGTGTGTTATAGTCTTATAGGGCGAAAAGTACAGTCTTCAAGCGATTGAAGCATAGCGAAGATACCAGGACCACACAGAGGAGAAGCCAGCTGCTGCACACAGGACCAGGACCAGGTGAGCTGCGGGCGGGGGGTCGCCAAGATGTAGCTTCACTTGAGCTGCCCAAAAAATCCTTGCACCGGCCCAGGTCACGTCCACGTGACAGCAGTGACTCACTCACACAGGCACAGCACAGCCTGAACCAGCCCAGACTTGTTGCTGATGTTAATGGATGCTATAACATTGCACCATCCTTCTGAACATACACATCTGTCATCCGCCTTACCTCATGATCCTGGAGCTGTGCTGTACAGTGGCCGCCGAGCTCTACAGCACAGCTCCAGGATCATTAGGTAAGGCGGATGACAGATGTGTATGTTCAGAAGGATGGTGCAATGTTATAGCATCCATTAACATAACAGCAGCAATTCCTCTTTAGTTATATGTGAAGACACTTCGTACACACCGGACTGTAAGTGAATTAATAACTAAGGCCCCTTTCACACTACCGTTGTGAGGATCTGGCGTGCACTTCCGTCGCGGAAATGCCCACGGATCCGTCTAGCACAACACACCTGAAAACATTTAAAGACTGATCAGTCTTCAAAATGCTTTTAGTGTTACCATGGCAGCCAGGACGCTACTAAAGTCCCGGCTGCCATGAAAAAGTAGTGGGAGCCAGGGAGAAGCTACTTACCTTCCGTGTGGCTCCTGGGCGCTCCACAATGACATCACAGCGCCCCTACGTCGCATGATCACATTATCCATGTGATGTAGGGGCGCTGTGACGTCATTGTGGAGCACCCTGGGAGCCGCACGGACGGTAGTAGCTCCTCCCTGGCTCCCACTATTTTCCATGGCAGCCGGGACTTTAGTAGCGTCCTAGCTGCCATGGTTACCATTCAGAAAGGTAAACGTCAGATCCGGCGATGCGCCGAAGCAACATTTAGCTTAAAGTCGGATCCGGATTAATGCTTTTCAATGGTCATTAATTCCAGATCCGTCCTTGCGGCATGCCTTCAATTTTTTTGGCCCAAGGAAAATCCGCAGCATGCTGTGGATTTTTCAATGGCAAAAAAACGTTTGAATACTGACCTGAAGACATCCTGATGCATCCTGAACGGATTTCTTTCCATTCAAGATGCACTGGGACAATCCTGATCAGTATCTTTCCGTCTTAGAGCCCCGAGGACGGAACTCTAGCACGGAAAGGAAAAACGCAATTGTGAAAGAGGCCTAAGCACTAGTAAGTATCTGTTATTTTTGGTTATATGACTAAAACATTATTGCTTCGGGGGGGGTCTGGGGTGACACCATTTTCTACCGCAGCGGGTGACACCAGCCCTAGCAACGCCACTGTCTCTGCTCACAAAGTAATGCTCATCACCTGCGCTAAAATCCCAACAGTTTAAATGCAGTGTATTTGAATGGAGGAAACATCACATGAAGGCGATTTGAAACCTCCACATGGACAGCACAAAAGACTTGGCCAACACGGAGGCATATCTTAAGAAATATAGAAAATGGTGCAGAATATCAACAAAGGCTGAAGTGCAATATAATCATCTTACAAACACATTGGTCAAAGTAAACAGAAAGTGGCCAACCCCTTTAAGTAAATTTTTATAAATTTTACTAATCTGCAATAGGTAGGTCCTATTAAAAAGGAGGAAGAGGCGTCTCTTTAATGTCTATTTAAGGACCACTCAACTTAAATAGTAACAGCAGTAACAACAGCAGTACAATTGCGACTTCAGGGTCCTTTTACACGTGCAGAGGACTGGGCCAATTATTGGGAATGAACACAAACACTCTCTCCTAATAATCGGCCTGTGTAAAGGTGTTTCTGGTCACCCGACGCTTGTTTGTCAGGTGATCGCAGTTTTCATGTGGCACCGTTTGTCAGCAACACCTTGCCTGTAAACAGAGTATGTGCTGCCAATAATATGCAAAGTGGATAGGGAACAAACGATTATAATAATCATAATTCATTCTACATTCACTTAGCTTCAGGCCGTATGAAATAGACCTTTAAATGAGTACAAATCGACGATATACACATTAATGGGCGCTTACGTAAAGGTCCTTTTCACACACTTGATGCTAAGTGACCCCCCCCCCCCCCATTTCCCCTGTTTGGGTCTGTACTTGCCCGGTATGAAAAGACTCTTACTCACTAATACTAAAACTTATCCTCAAATACCATTCTTGTAATATTACTGACGTGATGAGCGGCAGGGGCAATATTTGACTTTGCGATATTTTGCGAATATTTGGTAGAATATTCGTCATATGTTCGCGAAATCACGGTTATTCATTTGATTGCGAAAATCGGCAAAGTAATATGCGTGTAATGCACGCGCAATACAGGCATGGAAATTTCTGCTAGAAATTTCCTGAGACTGGAGAAAATGGTTGGCATGGCAGAACATTATATTCTCGAAGTTGCAATATTCACGATTAAAATTCGCGATTCGAATATCCGCGCCCAATACTAATTACTGTCCCTCTTACAATCTGTTTGCTCAGATTGACTTAGATAAACCGGCTCAGGGCACTCAATCTGGTACTACTGCTGATCTCTCCCACTCTGGACTGACACCTCTACAGACCACACTAACACAGCAAAGGCAACCAAAGTCTCCTAGTCTCCTTACGGTTCACTGTCTAGTCTACCAACAAAAACACTTCAGATTTTGTGTGCAGCACCACTCAGGTTCTTCAGGTATCTCAATGTCTTCTGACAACAAGCCTGTGTGGCACTACATTCTGTTACTTGAGGGGCCCAAGGGTCTGATTCTATACTGTAGACTGTGTATATATCCTTGCTCACATATTCCACTCTCTTTTAGCTGAAAGGTTTTGACTTTTAGGAGTTCTCCTCTTGAAGGGCTCCAAATATTTACCTCTATGGTTTACATACCCTTAGTTAATCACACTAACTTTGGTACTCTCCCATCAAGGTGTAAATTGTCTTAATAAGGATACGGGTCATCCAGTCCCTTCAGATACAGGAATTACGACCGCTTCATATTTTATACACAATTTCAAATGCAGGAAAATTAGGCTACATCAAAAGCTAATAAGACATATTTGTTTGTCTAATGAACCGCTTGTGGCCCATCTTGTAGCGCTATTCACAAAAACTTTCTGCCTTGTTTGCAGTATTTATTATTAAAACTTGATCTGTTTCAACTTAGTGAGTAAATGCCTTGGGATAGACGGCTTGAAGCAAGGAGAGAGAAAAAAGACAGCCTGCTATTTGCATAATATTATACAAAGAATATTAACTTGGAAATGTCTGATCCCGCTGGAGATTTGGAGCACCCCTCAGTGTTTTAAAGTTGGTAAATATTTAAATATCAGAAGCAACAAAGATTCACTTGCACATCGAGATCTGGAGTTGTAAAACACGAGAAATGTGTGTTTTAGGAAGGATAATTACTCTGCACAGCATGGACTAGTGACAGTATAGATATATTGAAAGTGGCTCAATATATGGGTGATTCTAAAGGGGCCTTCCAGTATGGATTTGGAAGTTATCCCCATGGTCAGCTGTTTCAAAAAGCTACTACACTTGTGCCAGTGCGGCAGTTTCTTCTGTACTGCACAATTCCATGCTTTTCATGGCACTGTAGCTTTGTCCCATTCATTTCCCCTTCAAGCAGTTCATCATCGGAGGTGCCAAGAGTGGGATCTCCACCACTCTAACATCCGCAATTCTGTTCCGCATTTTGCGGAACGGAATTGCAGACCCATTCATTCCTATGGGGACACACTATGGGGTCCCGCCCGGATCCGCACTTCCGTTAAGCAAAAAAATAGAACATTGTGGACAAGAAAAGGCATTTTCTATGAGAGTGCCAGCGATATGCGGATTTCTGAATGGAGCCTAAGGCCTCTTGCACATAAATGTTTTTTTTTCCCGTTTCCGTTCCGTTTTTTGCCTCCGTACACGGAACCATTCCTTTCGATGTATGCCTTCAGTTTCCGTTTTTCCGTTGCGTTCAAAGATAGAACATGAACTATTAGGCCTATTGCACACAACCGTATGGCTTTTTCTGTATTTTGCAGTCCGTTTTTCACAGATCTGTTCTTCCGTTTTTTTGTTTCAGTAGTTCCGTTCCGTTCCGTTTCTGTATGGTTTCCGTATGTGATCCATTTTATGCGGATCGTAACCGGAAACGGAAGCATGGCATATACAGTATACAGTAATTACATTGAAAAATTGGGCTCGTCAGAAAATTTTCAATAGATGGTTCCGCAAAAAACGGAACGGATACGGAAGACATACGGATGCATTCCGTATCCGTACCATTTTTGTTACAGCCCTATTGACTTGAATGGAGCCACGGAACGTCATTTTGCGGGCAATAATATGACATGTTCTATCTCTGAACAGAATGGATAAACTGAAATATGGAAGCGGAATGCATACGGAGTACATTCCTTTTTTTTGCGGACCCATTGAAATGAATGGTTCATTTCCGTTTCCGGTTACGATCTGCAAAAAACAGAACATAAACGGGCAAAAAAAGTTTGTTTGTAAGAGGCCTTTCATAATCCCTACTAGTCAGGCGATTCATGGGTCTTGCCTTGTAGATTGCTCCGCCAGAGATCTCACGATATCCTGCTACTGCATGAGATTTTTTTCAACAGGGTAGATATCTTTAATGCAGGCAAAAGCTTATTTTCAGGTTTAGGTGTAGGAAACTTATGAATAATCTCATAAATCGAGTCTTGGTGAATACATTTAATCTTGGTGATTCAGGAGACAACTCTTTGAAGTTGATTGGATCTCATGATCAGTTGTGATTACAGTATATGAAACCTTGGCAGTAGGGTGGATGGTTTGTAAGCGTTAAAAATGTTGGGTTTAGTTGATTACATTTCATCTTGCATGTATCTTGCCAGACGAGTGGTCCATGGGTGACTGTTGAAGACCACTGCCAATAGACTTCATGATCACTGTGGCCACATTGCAGACTGCAAACTACAGATCCGCAAAACACGGCAACGGTAGTGTACAACCTTCATCATGTTGCAGAACCAGAGGCCGCTTCAAGGTCTGTGAACAGATCGTTTACTGGATGATTGCTTGTTCAACTGCTGCTCAACTATGAACTAACTTCTATCTAATGTGTATGGTCACCTTTACAAAAGAATAAAAAGGCAAGGTTCAGGGCGCTGCTACTAATACAATGTTAGGGTCCATTCACACGTCCGTGTCTGTTTTGCGTATCCACAAAACACGGACACCAGCAATGTGCATTCCACATTTTGCAGACCGCATTTCGCCGACACTTGTCCGCAATAGGACAAGTTCTATTTTTTTCGGGAACGCAATTGCGGACCCAGTAGTGCAGATCCGCAATTGCAGATGCGGGCAGGACATAGTGTGTCCCCATAGAAATGAATGGGTCTGCAATTTGGTTCCGCAAAATAGAATTCATTGGATTTCAATGAATATTGCAAGGACCTCCTCTGAGACTCCCCATTGGATACATGATCCATACTAAGTACCAATGTTGTGCTTGCCATTAGCGGAACATTTTCTGGTGAGAAGATATATTTATCTGCTGTATTTTCTTTCAGTTATGGGATCCTACAATATGAATCGCCTCTTGTGCTTTGTCTTTTTTTTGAAGGGAACCTGTCGCATTGGAGATGCAGAATAATTAGAAGGAAGCAGGCTACAGTGCAGAGAGAGCTGAGCAGATTATTATATTTTGTAGGAAAAGTACAACTTATTAATTTAAATTCCAGATCCATCTGGGTTTAGGCCTACTCGGTGACTGACAGCTATCCTTATATACATTCTTAAAAGGATTGTGTCACAAAGATATTCTACATTTTGCTAACCAGCACCTGGATCTGAATATTTTTGTAACTGCATGTAATTATAAATTTATCATAGCCACTGAGCTATTCATTACAATGTATCTGTACAGCGCCACCTGTTTGTTCTTTTTCTTATTTTTTGTCCATTTTCACTGGGCTGGTCGCACGTGCTCAGTTTAAATCTCCAACTGCCACCAGCCATATGTTCTGTTAGAAGCTGTGGCAGTTACAGGGAGATAGTTGCAGCAGAAAGAAACTGAGCTGCCAGGCTGAATATAATCTAGCAGAGCAATAGGATTAGTGAATGTGGAGATCTCTAAATCCATATGCAGTACAGGGCTTTTTCTAGCTTTGTTAGGTATTGCCATATACTATGATGTCTTATTTTCATTTTTTACATCATTCATAACATAACCGCTTTAAGGAAGGCTCTGTCAATCCCTAATACAGCTACCCACTAGACTCTCAAACCTGGGAAATAAGCAAAAAAAAAAAATTTATATTGTATTGTACTGAATGTTTTGTCACAATTATATCAATCTGCTCAGTTCCTCCAGCTTCCCACAAATAAAGGTTACCTTTAAATAAAGATAGTTTAGGAATATATGAAATATTATTCGAATGCTGTCAAATGGTATATCAAATACATTATGATTCTGAAGTATAAATCCTCCACTTAAAGTCACCCCCTTATAATCTAACTATCCATAGCATAGCATTCAACTTAATTCTGCACCAATATAATGTGAATGTCACTTATCTGATAAATACTGTCACAATACTCATCATAAGCTTATATTACAGTAAATCACTGCTGAATGAAGATGAATTTACACACGGTAATTCAGTTACAGCTCAATCCCCATGTCAGAAGCAGGTGTGCAAGGATATACCCAGTCATGAGTTTAATTAACAGTGCAGAGGCTTATTCTATTTTATGTATCACATTCAAATTGTCAAGGTTAAGTGCTAATTTCAAAGACGTGTGATGCCACTGGGCCATATTAAGAGACCATTAAAAGCTTTCAGTATCTGCTTGGTGTCCTTGTAATTCAGAGGAAGACACAGTAGGGTATAGCTCATTGGTCATTACTATCCACTCTTCCTTGGTTCTAAGTCTGTTTATAAGACTTAATCCATTTAAGCATGAGCGAAGGTTCCATTGTGCTACCTAATGGCATCGTTATGAAAAGAATGGTTCCAGCCAGTGGTTCCCAATCTTCCTCATGATGCTCAATGTGTAGATTGTATTTATGAGCTAATACTCTGCTAATGGATTTCTTCTGAATTACGAGCATGTCTGTTGATTTTGGAAAGATGTGCAGGTAGAGTATTTGTTCTCTACGTCACTGGGCTAGTGAGTTATTACTTACATACTTATAAAAGTTCATCCTCTTAGGTAGACAGGAAGCATATATTGATTGCAATCATTATCCATCATAGTCATCATTTCTAGGGGTTAGAATCTGTGTAAGAGAAAAATACAGTAGATGACTGAAGTCTTATTCAAAACAGAAGTTAAAGGGATTTGCTGGGTTCTCCAAAGTGAGGAATGTTCTTTGTAACTGGTCTCTGCTTCGGTCAATTGATGAGAATAAATTTTTCCTTGAATTGGAGGCAAACACTCTACCTTCAAAGTTTCACTTCACCAGTGATAATGAAGTCTATTGGCAGTGGTCTTCAACAGTCACCCATGGACCACTCGACTGGCAGGATCCATGCAACATGAAATATAATCAACTAAACCCAACATTTTTAACTCTAACCCTTACAAACCATCCACCCTACTGCCAAGGTTTCATATACTGTAATCACAACTGATCATGAGATCCAATCAACTTCAAAGAGATACTCCTGAATCACCAAGATTAAATGTATTCACCGAGATGTGATTTATGAGATTAACCATAAGTTTCCTACACCTAAACCTGAAAATAAACTTTTGCCTGCATTGAAGATATCCACCCTGCTGAAAAAATGCAGGACCAGGAGATCATGAGATCTCTCGGGGAGCAGTCGACTACAAGGCAAGACCCATGAATTGCCTGACTAGTAGGGATTATGAAAGTGAGACTAACTCTAACTGTAAGCCACTAACTCTAACTCTACTAACCACTAACTAATAAAAATCTGCCTTTTCTGGTTTGGAGGCATCTACTCCACCAAGAAAAGACTCCCTTATGCTGTCTCTGCTAATTGGGAATCTGCGGGAAGCAGTCTAGAAGGAGGCATGCATATGTCACCCAATTGCTGGGTCCCACATATGGCTTTTTTCACTATTTTTCACTCCATATCTCTGATGACATCCATGACAAGATGGTCAGTGGTTCATCTGTGTAGATGTTCATGAAGAATCTATGTTTGGTTCATGTGCCTGTTTTTCCCCCTCCGTGTGTTATTTGTATTACTCTAACTCTACTAACTCTAATCATAAAAATCTGCCTTTTTTGGTTTGGAGACATCTACTGTACCAGGAAAATACTAACTTATGCTGTCTCCTCTAATTGGGAATCTGCAGGAAGCAGTCTAGAAGGAGTCATCCATAAGTCACCCAATTGCTAGGGCACACATAGTAACATAGTTTATAAGGCTGAAAAAAGAAATCTGTCCATCCAACTTGGCCTGTTATCCTGCAAGTTGATCCAGAGGAAGGCAAATAAAAAAAAAACCCTGTGAGGTAGAAGCTAATCAGGCATCAGAATAACTCCCTGGATCAACAACCTAGTAACTCTAGTAACTATAACCTATAATATTATTACCCTCCAGAAATGCATTCAGGCCCCTCTTGAACACTTTTAGTGAATTCACCATCACCGCCTCCTCAGGCAGAGAGTTCCATAGTCTCACTGCTCTTACCGAAATATGGCTTTCTGGAAGCCAGAAATATGGCTTTTTTCACATATCCATGTCTGTGATTACATCCATGACAAGATGGTCAGTGGTTCATCTGTGAAGATAACCGTGAAAAATCCGTTTTTTCCCCCTCCGTCTTTCATCTGTATTTCCAGAGAATATCTGTGTTGAGTCCATGGTTTTCACGGACCTATAGACTATAATGTGCCTTGGGGTTCTGTAATCACTGACAAAATAGAGCATAATTATGTGGTGTAACCACCAAGGGAGTAGCTAAAGGATAATGGAAGCGCTCACTAGTATTCCCTTTATAAGATGAACTGCATCTTATAAAGGCAAAGGCATTCCCTTTATAAGATGCACTGCATCTTATAAAGGCAAAAATACAGCACCACTGGCAAGGGGGGCCCTCTGGGATCCCCTGGCTTAGGGGCTTGGTCGCAACTGAGACCACTGCAACCCCTATAACTATGCCAGTGGTCACAGCGGACCTATGATATTGCAGAAAACCACTGAAATGTGAATGCTTGCATTAAAGTCTATAGGTACATGTGCTGTCCATGGAAACCACAGACAGATCAATGAGGTTTACCCTAACCCATTAACTCTACTAATTCTGTCTCTGAAAATTAGTTTCTGTCTGGACTGGAAACACGCATCTACCTCCAAAGTCTCACATATGTGGTGTGGGGATTTGCTCTGGTAGACAGGTTTGCGGACACAGTATAGAGGCAATGAACCAGGTTGTAATACAAACTTCAGTGTTTTATTCACACTCAGCAAAACATAACAGTCTTGGTGCTTGTTCATACACAGGAAAAAAAACAATGTTCACCTGTCGGTTCACACCTGGCTGAATGTTCAGCCACACAAAAGTTCACTGGCAGGCATCCACGCACGCCTGTTTGCAGTCTTCAGCACAGAGGACTCCCCTGCTTCACTGTCAGATGGAGGACAATCCACACCACCTGCTAGTGCTGACTGCTTTTATAAGCCTCCCAAGACCCGGCCTGGAAAGTGGTGAGTAGCCACCCACCCAGCACTTGGGCTACTCCCAGTAAGAGCCGTCCCGGATCGGCTTTACAGCCATATAAACAGCTGAAGTGTCAGCTGTAATCTGCAATAATGACACTTCAGGAAAAAAGCTGAAAAAAAAACGTTTTCACAGCTGAAAAAAAACGTCTCTTACCTCACTGAGGCCAGGAACCTCGGTGACACATACCGACCATCAATGACGGCCCCTTGTTCCTTCCTACAGTGGTCAGAGCTGATCAGGGCATCCACTGGGCGCAGTCTGCCTGGAGTCCCCAGGAACCACCCAACAGACAGGGCACATGTCAGAGATACTAAAGCATGTATTTCAGAGGCCGATTGAGCAAGTGATTTTTAAGCATGGTTAAAAATCAGAATTGCCTGATGAACGAGCAGCAATATTACACTGCAAGGTGATCCGAAAAATCGTCCAGCTTTTACCCTAATACCGACAATCAGCTTTCCCTTAAAGTGCTCAACTTGCTGTTGGGAATGCATTTTGGCAGCTTTTTGAAACCTTGTGCATTAGAAGCTGGAGATGTAGAGTATCTTGTGATTGTGATGGTGACATTGCAATTATTCTGATAAGTGCCTTGCTTTTCACACAAATATGCAACTTCTTATGAAATGTGCATTACAATGAGAATACTGAAGGGGTCTCTTTACACCTAGAAGGCTATGAGCTGTTTAATTGAAGCGCTGATTGTTTGGTGCATTATTTCTAAGGAGAAAGGGACCATTGACTATGTGAATAATTTGTATTGGCAAGTTTGTTCGGAAAAGCTCTGCAGGCAATGGTTTTTACCTTGAAAATCCACCCACAATGAAAGTGAATGTACTGGTTCCTTCTATTGATAAATAAATACTAACAATTTCTAGCCATGTGAATGGCTTTGAGGCGATCATAAAAAGCAATTAGCAGAACACTATGTAAAACTTATACAGGAGACTCTTCCAGGTAGTATAGTGAACCATATACGATCAAAAATATGAATGTAGACTAGTTACATTCAGCTATATAGAAATTCTCCGTTAACGGGAATGAGTGAATTGGTCTCCAACCTGTGGCTAGAGTCTTACAACAACTGAAGAGTTAGTAGGTTACAGACCACTGGATCAGCAGAGAAATTATGTATGATAGTAACATAGTACATAAGGCCGAAAAAAGACATTTGTCCATCCAGTTCGGCCTGTTATCCTGCAAGTTTATCCAGAGGGATGCAAAAAAAAAACTGTGAAGTAGAAGCCAATTTTCCCCACTTAGGCCTCTTTCACACGGGCGTCATGTTTGACGCCCGGATAGGATGCAGGTGCGTTGAGGGAAAATGCGCGATTTTTCCGCGCGTGTGCAAACTTTTGTAATGCGTTTTGCACTCACGTGTGAAAAATCGCCATGTTTGGTAGCCAGACCCGAAGACGGACTTCCTCACTGAAGTCCGGTTTCGGGTTGAGTATTCTGTAGATTTTATTATTTTCCCTTATAACATGGTTATAAGGGAAAATAATAGCATTCTTAATAAAGAATGCTTTGTAGAATGTGGATTAAGAGGTTAAAAATAAAAACTTAACTCACCTTAGCCACTTGATCGTGTAGTTGGCGATCTCTCTTCTCTCTTCAAGCATTAGCTGCAGTCTAAAGGACCTGTGATGACGTCACATCACATGGTCCAATCCCATGGTCCATCACGGACCATGTGATTTGACGTCATCACAGGTCCTTTAGACTGCAGCTAAAGCTTGGAGAGAGAAGATAGATCGCCAACTACGCGATCAAGTGGCTAAGGTGAGTTAAGTTTTTTATTTTTAACCCCTTAATCCACATTCTACAAAGCATTCTTTATTAAGAATGCTATTATTTTCCCTTATAGGGGAAAATAATGAAGATCGGGTCCCGTCTCTTAGCAACCATGCGGGAAAATCGCACTGCATCCGCACTTGCTTGCGGATGCTTGCGATTTTCCCTCAGCCCCATTCACTTCTAGAAACTGGAGCATGCTGCGATTTTCACGCAACGCAGAAGTGATGCGTGAAAATCACCGCTCATGTGCACAGCCCCATAGAAATGAATGGGTCCGGATTCAGTGCGGGTGCATTGCGTCCACCTCACGCATTGCACCCGCGCGGAAAACTCGTCCGTGTGAAAGGGGCCTTAAGGGCAATAAAAATTTCTTCCCGCCTCCAATTAGGCAATCAGAATAACTCCCTAGATCAACGACCCCTCTCTAGTAGCTATAGCCTGTAATATTATTACACTCCAGAAATGCATCCAGGCCCCTCTTGAGCTCTTTTAGTGAACTCACCATCACCACCTCCTCAGGCAGAGAGTTCCATAGTCTCCCTGCTCTTACCGTAAAGAATCCTCTTCTATGTCTGTGTACAAACCTTCTTTCCTCCAGACACAGAGGATGTCCCCTCGTCACAGTCACAGTCCTGGGGATAAATAGATGATGGGATAGATCTCTGTACTGTCCCCTTCAATATTTATACATAGTAATTAGATCTCCCCTCAGTTGTCTTTTTTCTAAAGTGAATAACCCTCATTTTGATAATCTTTCAGGGTACTGTAGTTTCCCCATTCCAGTTATTACTTTAGTTGCCCTCCTCTGAACCCTCTCCAGCTCTGTTATGTCTGCCTTGTTCACAGGAGCCCAGAACTGTACACAGTACTCCATGTGTGGTCTGACTAACGATTTGTAAAGTGGTAGGACTATGTTCTCATCACGGGCGTCTATGCCCCTTTTGATGCAACCCATTATCTTACTGGCCTTGGCAGCAGCTGTCTGACACTGGTTTTTGCAGCTTAGTTTGCTGTTTATTAAAATTCCTACATTCTTTTCCATGTCAGTGTTACTGAGTGTTTTACCATTAAGTATGTACCGGTGACTTGCATTATTCCTTCCCATGTGTATAACTTTACATTTGTCAGTGTTAAACCTCATCTGCCATTTATCTGCCCAAGCCTCCAATCTATCCAGATCACTCTGTAGCAGTATATTGTCCTCTTCAGTGTTAATTACTTTACACAGTTTAGTGTCATCTACAAAAATTGATATTTTACTATGCAAGCTTTCTACAAGATCATTAGTAAATATATTGAAAAGAATAGGGCCCAATACTGTCCCCTGAGGTACCCCACTAGTGACAGTGACCCAATCTGAGTGTGTACCACTTATAACCACCCTCTGTTTTCTATCACTGAGCCAGTTACTTACCCACATGCAGATATTTTCTCCCATTCAGAGCATTCTCATTTTATATACTAACCTTTTATGTGGTACAGTGTCAAATGCTTTGGAGAAGTCCAGATATACGACATCCATTGATTCGCCGCTGTCAACTCTAGAACTTACCTCCTCATAGAAAATGATTAAATTAGTTTGGCATAACCGATCCCTCATGAGGCCATGCTGATATGGCGTTATTTGCTTATTTCTGCTGAGATCCTTTAAGATAGCATCTCTCAGAAAACCTTCAAACAGTTTACCCACAACAGATGTTAAACTTACCGGACTATAGTTCCATGCTCTGTTTTTGGACCCTTTTTGAATATTGGCACCACATTTGCTATGCGCCAATCCTGTGGAACATTCCCTGTCAGTATAGAGTCCGTAAATATCAGAAATAAAGGTCTGGCTATGATATCACTTAATTCCCTTAGGATACGGGGGTGTATGCCATCCGGTCCTGGCGATTTGTCTATTTTAATCTTTTTAAGTCACTGTTGTACTTCTTCCTGGGTCAGACAGGGCACTTTTAATGGGGAATTTACTTTTACATTCTGCATTTCATCTGACAGTTTATTTTCCTCAGTGAATATAGTGGATAAAAAAATATTTAATAGTTTTGCTTTATCCTCGTCGCTCTCTGCAACACCCCCCTCATTGCTATGTAGAGGGCCGACTCCTTCAGATTTATATTTTTTACTATTTATATAATTGAAGAACATTTTAGGGTTAGTTATACTCTCTTTGGCAATTAATCTCTCGGTCTCTAGTTTGGCAATTTTTATTAGTTTTTTACATATTCTATTTTTTTCCTTATAGTTTATCAGTGCTTCCTGGCTCCCCTCCTGTTTTAGTGATTTATATGCTTTCTTTTTGTCATTTATTGCTATCTTTACGGTTCTATTTATCCACATTGGTTTCATATTGTTCCTTAGCCTTTTATTCCTATAAGGTATGTACCTCTCACAATTAGATGTTACAATGCTTTTAAAAATCTCCCTGCTCGTATGGAGGGCACAGAATAAGAAAATACAGTGTAGAAGACACCAAGAAAGATTTCATCAAAAGTTTTGCAAAGGAAACCCATTGGTTTTCTCAAGAGGACTAACAATTGACATGGTGGTTCTATAAAGCATCGCATTCAGAACAACAATCTTGGTCAACAGAGCAAACTAATTTATAACTATCATCCTACCTGGGGGCCAATGAATTTCAGAAGACAGATTTCTAAGAAGACAACATTATTGCAGTACCCGAAACAACGCCACTCTTGTTCCTTTAACAATGTTCGCTCTTATAGCTATACCTATACCTATGAATAGTCTGAGCTGCAGTACCACACACAGCCACTTGGACACCAATGTCTTGGTTAAAGAAGAGAAAGGGCTGTGGCCTTCCTATTATCATTATTGGGGTCCTTGGTTTGGACACCAACATCTCTTATCATTTTTCTCAAATGAAAGTAACTAAGCAATTTTTGCCATTTACAAACCTATTTGTAGGAAATTTTGAGACTCGAGTCGGAAAATATTGTTGAAATGTAGAAGGTAATAAGATGGTCTATAAATGCTGTTAGGAAATATTAACAGGAAATACACTTATATCTGTCTAGAAGTCTACATTCATGTCTGCTCTTATTAATTATTAAAAATAAAGACATCAGACAAGAGTAGCCTGATTCATCTTCATCTGCAGACAACACTAGTACAGAGACTGGAATGGGAGAACGTTCAACTCGAAAATGTCTAAGTACTTCAAATATACATTTTGGAAGATATAAATAAACATATGCAGCAGGGGTTACTTGGCCAGTACAGTATTGCAGGGGTAATGAGTTTGTCATGTAGTATAATATATCTAATACCTTGTGTGCTCAACCGCGATGCCTGAGTCAGTGTATTTAAATCAAATTTAGCCTCTATTTCTGAAAAGTTACTGCTGGGATTTGAACTCACAACCTTGTACATTAGAGGCAAGGACCTTATCAACTGATCAGAAAGAGAGACTACTATGAGGTTTTTCTGACAAAGTTCATATTTATAGCTGAGTGGATAAGGTCCTTGCCTCTAATGTACAAGGTTGTGAGTTCAAACCATGGCAGAACTTTTTCAGTAATATAGGATAAATTAGATTTAAATACACTGGGTGTCCCAAAGCACTGACTCCATATATGGACATAGCTGTATATGGAGTCAGAGCAGGGACTCCTAAGCCGAATTAGAGTCCTGACACCGTCGCCTTTTCAGAGCAGGGGGTGCTTGGTTTAACGTTTGGGTTCTCCTATTGACTTCCATTGTGCTCGGGTCCTCTGTAGAGCACCAGAGAACACGAGCACTTTGGTGCTTGATCAACACTAGTTATCTGGTTTTATTATAGGACAAGTGATAATTATCTTATAGTACTATGAAGATTAATGACCAAGTCACATGGAAAAGATGAGGGCTGGTTCCAGGTGTATGTGGGGTTGTTGGTTTGGTCTACTGTTAACCCCACCCTACTCTTTACTTACTGTACATCCCTATGGTGTCCTTTCCAAGTCCAATAGACACTAGGTTTGCTTGGTGCTGATGCAAGACCATGAAAATATAATGCTACTTCATGTAACAGTTTCTTGCCATCTAACTAGGTTGCTGATTGTTGTGAATAGTGGATAGTATTTATGCAGTTTTCTTTTTCCAGTTTTCACTTTAGTTAGTTAGTTCATGTTACTTTAGTTAATGTGGGGACTCCCTAAACAAAGAGGACCCTTATAGTGGGTTGTGAGCTTAAGGTATTTTTGGCCAAAATATTTTTCATCAGACCTCAGATCAGACCCCAAATCTTCATCAGACCCCCAATACTCATGAGACCTCAGATTAGACCCCAATTCTTCATCAGCCCCCACGAGACATCAGATCAGACCCATAATCTTCATCAGACTCCCAATACTCATGAGACCTCAGATTAGACCCCCATTCCTGATCAGACCCCCATGAGACCTCAGATCAGACCCCTAGATCATCTCATATCAGCCCCCCATTCCTTATTAGACCACATATGAGACCCCCATCAGACCTTAGATCAGACACCAAATCAGCCCCCCACTGATTATTAGACTTCAGATCCCCATCAGACTCCCAGATCAGAAAAAAATGGCAAAAACTGTATTTAGCACTGCACACCCAGGACACAGGTACCAAACAAGCAGAGTGGCTTTGCAGTCTGCTGTTGACATAGTTCACCCCTGACGCTGAATTTGAACGTTACATCAAGGCTTGCTTGGCTATGCTGTTTCTGTATATATTTACTGTTGCGTATCCATTGCATATTTTAGGAAGTTCAACTGGAGTACCTATGTATTTATGGCTTTTTATTTTTTGCTAAGAACGTCTCTGCTTCATTCATGTTCTCTCAAATATTTTTTATACCGGTGTCTGCAAGAACCCCATTTAGATTTTAGATCTTTTACTGTAGAAAAAGGAATACAAATATTAATTTATATATTTTAGAGAAAGAAAAATGGTAAAATTAATTTAAAATACTGTTTAAGGAGCCTAAACATAATGATATTAATATATTACTCTGACAATACCTACATTAGTTCAAAATCGGTGGACAGCTTACCAAAAAGCTTTTTGGGCCTTTCACCCTTAGTGCCCACAGAATTGCCCCTAGAATCAATAATACCCCTTCTTCAAGCCATCACAATGAATTTGTTCCCCTTGTTTCATTGTGTCCCTTCTTTTTTCCCTCAAAATAATCTAGTGCCATTCTGTCCCTTTCCACTATGTTCATTATGGCCCATTTGGTTTCTCCTTTATCCCCCCATAATTATTTTGTGCCATTCTGTCCCTCTATTTCTATTAAATATGGTCCATTCTGTCACTTCTCTATGCCTCCATAACTATTTTTTGCTTGTCTATTTTTGCCACCGTACTCATTATGGCCTATTCAGTGTCTCCTTTTTGCTCCTATAATTATTTTGTGCAATTATGTCCCTCTATTTTTGCCTCCATATTAAATATGGTCCATTTGGTCCCTCTTTTGTGCCTCCATAATTTTTTTTTGCCATTCTATGCCTTCATTGTTGTCCCCCATATTGCCACCTCTATGTAAGGAAAAAAAAACTTACGGTACTTTACCTAAAGAAACTTGCTCAGCAATGGCTGACAGACACTGTCCTGCTCCCACATATGCTCCCACATCATGGTGCTAGAAGCGTCAGGTCCTGCTGTTACTATCAACCAGGAAGGTCTTTCCAGGTTGATACAGTACTGTTTTTTAATGCCTGCTAGATGGGTGCACTCTTGTCTAAGAGTCCATTAAAAATGGTCCCATTGATTTCATTGCGGTCCATCTAGCTGTGAAGACTACCACAGACTTCACTTGGTTGTAAAAATGGCAATGTGATGGTCGTTACTTCAGATGCAAGTCCCCTTTCTTTGTGTTCCCACATTCTGGAACCCATAACTTTTTTATTTTTCCATCAATGAAGCTGTGTGCAGGCTTTTACTGATATTTAGGGATATATACACCGTACAAAACTTTGGAGATGAGGTAACCAAACAAGTTGCAGTTATCACACAGTTTTTTATATGGCATTCTCAATGCATAATCACCCCTTAAAAGGGTTATCCATTTTATGGTGCTTCCAAATTGGTTAAAAGTTACAGTACCATAATTTTGCAAGTCAGTACGATAATAGGAATACTAAATTTTAATCGTTTAAGTTGTATTTTACTATGTTGTGTATTCATATCTGACACCCATAACTTTTTTGATTTCCTGTCATTGGAGCTTTTTGAGAGCTTGTTTTTTGTGAGCAAACTGTAATTTGCTCACAAATGTAGTCTTTTCGGCTCTCTTTTAGTTTAATTTTTTGGGAGATGCAGCTCAAAAGCACAGTACATGGTAAATGACATATCATCACAAAATGGCATATCACTATGGGTGCAAGCCACATGGCACACCGGAGTGCTGGGAGATATAATAGCACACATAAAAATATAACATTATAGCAGTGTCTCTATATTCGAACAGTCACATTGCAGTTTAGGCTACTTTCACACTAGCATTTTGCGTTTTTCCGGCAGGGTTCAGTAAAAACGCTTCCGTTACTGATAATAAAACCATATGCATCCATTATGAACGGATCCGGTTGTATTATCTTTAACATACCAAAGATGCAATCGAAAACGGATCCGTCCCCCACTGACCTTTAATGGAGTTCATGGCGGATCCGTTTTCGATTGTGTCGGAGAAAACGATTCTGTCCCTATTGACTTGCATTGTGGGTCAGGACGGAGAGCAAACTGCAGCATGCTGAAGTTTAGGCTACTTTCATATCTGCGTTTTAAATTCCGCTATTGAGATCTGTCATAGGATCTCAATAGCGGAAGAAAACGTTTCAGTTTTGTCCCTATTCATTGTCAATGGGAACAAAACTGAACTTAATGAAACAGAGTGCACCAAAATGCATTCCGTTCCGTTTTGTTGCCTCCCCATCGCGGACAGAAAAGTGATGTGGTGCGGAGCAAGACGGATCTGTTCTGACACACAATGTATGTCAATGGGGACAGATCCATTTTTTCGGACACAATAGAAAACTGATCCGTCCCCCATTGACTTTCAATGGTGTTCATGACCGATCCGTCATGGCTATATAAGACATAATACAACCTGATCCGTTCATGACGGATGCGTGCTGTTGTATTATTGTAACAGAAGCGTTTTTGCAGATCCATGACGGATCCTTAAAAAACGCTAATGTGAAAGTAGCCTTACTCTTCAGTATGAGAACAGAACGGAATGCATTTTGGAGCATTCCGTTCTCTTCAGTTACGTTTTGTCCCCATTGACAATGAATGGAGACAAAACGTAAGCGTTTTTTTTCCGGTATTGAGACCCTATGACAGGTCTCAATACCGGAAAATATTAGCGCTAGTGTAAAAGTAGCCTTAACAGTTCAACTAAGTGTTTTTTTTAATCTATGTTAAAGTCTCTATCTAATATCTGTCTGTCTATAATTATCTATCTATCTATCTATCTATCTAGGCTAAAACGTTGCTACTGCTGAAATAAACGGGTCCAACACCCTTTCACTGAATTTGGAGTGCTGCCTTATCATTTATTTTTGTATCTATCTATCTATCTATCTATCTAGTATCTATCTATCTATCTATCTATCTATGTCTATCATGTTTCTCAAGTCTGGTTATCTGCTCATCCATCATATATTTCCAACATTCACCAGGGACCAACATGATAGAACTAGACGGATCAATTGATAATGTGGAAGCAAATTACTTCACTTATTTTGTTTTTGAATGAGGGAATACAGTATAATCGATTTGTTAAAGACTTATCTGGAAGGTAGAAGAAAAGATGTCTGAGCTCTGGAAAGGTTTAGAAGAACATGACTTGAATAGGTAAAGGCGTTTTCTGGTATTGGAAGTGTAGTTTATTCACTGTATGATAAAAAGTCCTTAAACTGACTAATATACTGTACACTGTCCCACATTTATCAGAGCATTTGCGCTAGTTTTGGGTTAAATTGTGCAAAACATTGTCGCAAATCAGTGTATACACCATTGCCAGAGAAACTACACAGTTTTTGCTAGTCTCACCAAAAGTTTAAAAAGCATGTAGTGCTGTCTCCGTTTTTTTAATAAATCAACGCCAGAGCAAATTTACACCTTAGTGGTATTGCATCTCATCCCTTTCCAAGTAATTGCTGCACTACTAGACACAGCTCTGGACAAGAGCGGCGATACCCTTGTCTATGAGTCTGTCATTCATTGAAGTGGATGCTAAAATACCAGAACAGCCATAAGTGGCACAGTTTTTTTTTAAAAACAACAACACTTTTTTCTATTCTACAACCCCCTTAAAACGCTATTTAGTAATAATTACTTTTTATCTAATGCCCACTGCCGGTCACCTGAAACAGAAAATTCATACTTACCTGCTTCCTGCTGCTCTGGTCCCCTGTGCTGCCTCCACTGTGTCCATGTTATGGTCCTTGCAGTGTTTACATCCAGCGCAGCAGGGGGATGGTCACATGCTCCGTTGCAGCCAATGACTAGCTTCAGTGGTGATGTATTGGCTGCATTGGAGCATGTGACCAATTAGTGATGAGCGCCAGGGGCAATATTCGATTTTGGGATACTTCGCGAATATTTGGGTGAATATTCGTCATATATTCACGAATTTACCATTATTTTCTTGATTGCAAAAAATGGTAATGTAATATTCACGTATTGCGCGCAAAATACATGGGTGGGTCACTGTTGCTACATTTTTCAAGCTGCTATAAGATTCTTGAGACTGGAGAAAATGGTTGGCACGGCAGAACTTTACAATAGCTTTATATGAAGAAAGAGTGCACCAATATATTTGCGAATGTAAAAATCGGCAAATAATCATGCGCATATTTCGGCGCAATATGGGCAACTTCACATTTTAGCAGGTCTGACTGCATATTACTTATTTGTGCACTAAGTATTGTTGTGAACTTGTGATATCACAGCACTATCTCTGTAGCATGTTTATGTATGGACAGCAGAACCTATCACACTACCTAACACCCTGCACTGGAACCCATCAGCTACACTATATCAGGATATAACCTACACTGACAATATCCCACTAACTATCTGCATTATATATATAAGCTATCTAACTATCTAATGTAATTAAACAGTAAAGCAGAGAGCACAGCAGTGACACTGCTGTCTCTCACAGAACTCCATAAAACAACAGAAAATACCTGCCGGGGAGGTTCGTATATATATTAAGGGTTAGGTAACTTTCCTATTGGTTGCTAGGGATGTTGCTAAGCTCAGACAAAGACATTGCAGCCTTCTCAGTTGCCCTCAAGCAAGAAGGGAGGTTACTGATGAAAAAAAAAATCTAGAATATTTAAAATTACGAATATTTATCGCTATTCGAATATTTGCGCCCAACACTAGTGACCATCCCCATGCTCTGCTGGATGTAAACACTGCCGGGACCGGAACATGATACAAAAGATTTAGTGCAGAGGACCAGAGTAAAGGGGGGCAGGTAAGCATACATTTTCTGTTTCAGGAGGCGGGCTGCTACCATTAGATAAAACGCAGAGATCAGCAAAGTTTTGAAAAACTTGATTTGGCAACTTCGCCGAAGTCAGCCAAGAAATTCGATTTGTTATAAATTAATTTGTCACAGTGCAGAGCAGAGTGCAGAGCGGCTGTGCTGTAGGCGGCTTGCGGCCATGCTGTGGTGAAGAACCATGTGGCCAATTAGCCCACAGCTGCCTTTCATTTAATAATCAAGACCACACTGTATAGTCCTTCCTCATTATTAATGGCCGCACGACACATTTAAACAGGACCTTTCATTAGAATAAAAAATATAAACTAAGTATACCGACATGTAGAGCGGCGCCCAGGGATCTCCCTGCACTTACTATTATCCCTGGGCGCCACTCCGTTCTCCCGGTATGTCCTCCAGTATCTTCAGATTTTCGGCTCAACTGGGAGGCGTCTGCCCTTGTTCTCCTGGGCGTCTCTTTCTCCTTTCACTTTGTAACACGTGCAGCAGCGATTTTAGGAAAAACTGATTCGCTATCACAAAATGCAAGGAAATTCGGATTCCTAAACTTCGGACTGAATTCCGCTTCGAATGTTAGACTAATAAATACTAATTTTTATCATAAAACCCCTTTGAATTAATAATATACTAAACTATATCACTGTAATTACCCTGGATTAGGGAAAAACCCTAAAAATAGGAAGTTTTCCCAACTACAATTAATCATGGCATTAAAATTGGTTCAGGAGTAAAAATTGAGGGAAGTAAGTACATCTTCCGGCAGTCCATGCGCCTAAACCCAAATCAATGACAGATCTGAGCTGCCGTAGATTCCTGGCTTTATTTGCAGCAAAAGCTGGTGTGACTGAACATACTGTAAATTTGTCTCCACTGTTGGCCACACGCCTTTCCCATCCTTTTCACACATTCTTTTGGGAAAGTGGCGAGGACGGCGTGAAAAAAGGTTCATGCGACTATCTTTTCCTCTCAGAAAGTTACATCTTTTAAAGCAACTTTTCTGGCTCAAGGGAGAGGAAAAAATCTCCCACTACAATGTCTCCTTGAAGATTATATGAGAATATATATATAAAGCCACAATGAATGTAACAATTCGTATTATTTTGAATCCACAAAATGTACTAGTTATCTAGGCTTCCTGGTGGCATCACACATCTAACAGTAGCAGCTGGCGATGATGAGCTGACATCTCAGTGTTCTCTCCTATAGATGGCACTGTTGGATTTCTAGTCAGATGGCAGCGTGAGCCTGGCACACAACGCACGGATGTTTTAATTGGAATACATACATACATAAACACAATGAATAAATATTATAACTTCACTGTGCCGCCCGGCAGCAATACTACAATGCTTCTGATGTTTGGATGTCACCGCCCATACTCACCTTTCATGGTCTCCCTCAGAGATGAATTTATAGATTGTTTAACCTAACAGTGCAGTGGGATGGGGTAGGGACACACAATTACATTTTACTTATAAATCTCCATCATTTGAGCTTTTCAAAATCCAATCTGTGATAACTTCAGATAAATGCAAAATGTGCCTGTAGGGTGCTGGCAAGGGACTAATCCTCAATCAATGAAGGTGGCTACATACTCATCTGATTTGTGCTTTGATATAATGCTTGCAGATAGGTTTTTACATATGGTATTATATGCTAGGGAAATAAGTCACCAACTAACATTAAGAGCTCATATACACGAGTCACGACCGTACACAAAATACGGATCCGCAAAAAATACGGATGATGTCCATGTCCATTACGTATTTTGCGAAATGGAATAACTGGCCTCTAATAAAACAGTCCTATCCTTGTCTGGAATGAAGACAATAGGACATGTTCACATGTTCCTTATTTTTTTTTTGCGGAACGGACATATGGAGACGGAATGCAAACGGAGTAACTTTTTTTTTTATTGAAATGAATGGTTCCGCATATGGTCTGCAAAAAAAAAAAAAAAACTAATGCACACAGAAAGAAAATTTGTTTGTAAGAATAATGGGTTTATTCCATAATGAATGTAAAAAATTAAAATCAGACCTCACATAGTACATGACAGTCTCTTTCTAACAAAGCTAGAACGAGACCCGTACCTCACATGGATCCAGAAATCTCCCTATTCATTGATCTGCTACGTTTATATCTAGCTGGCAGCTCAGGGGCTGTGTCCTTTCTGCTATAGCTCTCCCACATCTCAGGAGGCAGTTGAAAGATGAAAATGGGCATGTGGGACCACTCCAGTGAGGTGGACATAGAAATATGGACAGTGGATGGCGCTATACAGATACATTTTATAGCAACTTAGTGGCTATACTAAATTTTTAATTACATGCAAGTTCAAAAGTATTCAGATCCAGGTGCTGGTTTGTGTGGGACGTGGGTTACTGCAACATAAATAATGCAAGCTCCACACCTTTCTCAATAAACTGGAGCTAGTACCTGTGGGTAAACTTTAAGGAAGGCCAAACACATTTAAAAGCTGTTGGCCAAACTATCAATTCCGGACAGCTATCTCTCCCTCCCGACTCCCCCATACACATATACATTTGGCTTTATCAAATGTGTAGCGTATTCAATGAGGAGAGAAGACACAGCCTCTGCCAGACACTTCTCATAGTGGCTTATTTCCACAGAGAGCAAAAGGATTTGGAGAAAAAATTCATTTTACCCAAACCTTCTCTCCCTGACATCATATATCTGGGGAGAGTCAGGTGCTCTCCACACACATCAGACTTTCGTCTGAACAATACACTAATGTGTTTGGGGTCCTTAAAGTTGTATTCCCATCTTGGACATTGATGGCATTTTGTTAGGATATGCCATCAAGGTCAGACAGGTGCGGGTCCCACCTCTGGGATCTATGTATGTGATGGGAGTGCAGCTTTAAGTTTTCTTTAATTTAATCAAGTCTCTTAAACCCGGACCCGGAAATACAGCACCTCTATTTTTACCCAGGCAGCCCCCCTTACTTGAGCATCAGAGCAGTTCATGCTCTGATGCTCTCCTTTGCCCTGCACTAAATTGCGCAGGGCAAAGGCATTTTCTGGAGTTCCGGTGACGAACGGGGCTCTCCATGGGGTTGCTAAGAAGCCCAGTGACATCACCGGCACTGATGGGAGGGCTTTAGCGCTGCCCTAGCCTGTAAAATGGCTAGGCAGCGCTAAAGCATGCCCATCAGAGCCCGTGACGTCACCAAACACACTGCCGGGCAGAAGCTTCCATCCAGCAGTGTTATTGTAAACAAAAGAGCCCTTGCTCTGCGTGATCTAGCACAGGGTAAAGGAGAGCAGTGTAGCGTGAACTGCTCCGATGATGCTCAAGTCAAGGGGGGCTGCCTGGGTGAAATTATGGGTATGTCCGGGTTCAGCTCTGAACCCGGACAACCCCTTTAAATGTTACCACTTGGACAATCCTAAGTTATAAACCAGAAATTTCTCCTGAGGTTCCATCTTTCAGCATGGCACAGTAAGTGTGGAGCTGTGTTTGCATCCCACCACCTCCATCTGGTTGTAGGTGCACAGCTGGAAAATTTCCACCTTTGAAACTGCAAATTAGATTTATGGAAGAAAACTGTCTTTCTAGTGGCACCTAAAGAAACCTATTCACACGTGGCATAATTTTATGCCATGGACAATTCCACAGCAAATCCACAGCAAAATCTGAATCTTAGAAATGTGGCTTAGGCCTCTTGCACACGAACGTATTTTCTTTCCGTGTCCGTTCCGTTTTTTTTGCGGACCATATAAGGAACCATTCATTTCAATGGCTTCCCAAAAAAATGGAAGTTACTCCGTGTGCATTCCGTTTCCGTATTTCCGTTGCGCAATAGAACATGTCCTATTATTTTCCACATTACGGACAAGGATAGTACTGTTCTATCAGGGTCCAGCTGTTCCGTTCCGCAAAATATGGAATGCACACGGATGTCATCCGTATTTTTTGCGGATCCTTTTTTTGCAGACCTCAAAATACATACAATCATGTGCAAAAGGCCTTAGTCTGTGGTATAAAATTGTGCCTTGTGTGACATTGATTTACAGCGTAGCTTATCTATAGGTGGCACCAGAGATGTTTTTTTTCCATCTGTATGAGATCTAATTTGCATATTTTTTCTCCCCATGAATCTGTAAAATGGGAAATGAGGATACCCAGCTTAAAAGAGCACAGCTCATCTAATCTACAAGCGACACTGCCCTAATCGTTACATTATGATGAATCGCTTGTTGTGATAAGATCAAGCCACTAGATGGTGCTGTTGCATCACAAACAGGAACAATGCTATGCTCTACAGAGAATGCAGGGCATGGGAAACACCAGCCCCTTTGTGTGATGTAAGAAGGGGGAGGGGTCCTGATAACAAATAATTGATAAAAATCCCTGAATGGTGCTGGCTTGGGAGAAGTTAGGCACATGCTATGGTGAAGTCTGCAGTTACAACCATCTTCATTGTATGCTCTGATGTTACCAGAGGCATACTGTTGTTGGCTAGGAAGTGAGGTGCAACACAAGCCTCTCGTTGCCTCTGTGCTATATTTGTTTGTTGCGACTAAGATTATGCCCTAATTGAGAGGCTATTGAAACCACAAAGCCTGTTGCCACTTGTGAGAATTGTAACTAGTAAGCCAGTTGCCTCTTGTGAGAGCTACAGTATGGAACTCAGGGTCAAAAAGATCCCTTCTGTTAGGACTGATCATTACAATCATATATCATAAAATAATCAGTACATAATTTTAGACCTAAAATATTATTTGTGGATATTCCCTTTAGGTTCCTTTTCTGATGCAGTTTTCCTGCAGCTCAATTGCTCCTTTGCTGATAGCCCAAGTTCCTCTTCTTGTCACCTGGGAACAATTAGACTTTGAAAACACTGCATGCTTGTCAAAATTATTGCCCGATTTCCAGATGCGGAATGAATTAAGGAAATCAGGAGCTTGCACACTAAAAATGGGAATTAGAGACATAATATAAGTGTTTAATTGGCTAGTAATCAGCACGTTTAAGGTACCAAGGCCATCACGTCGTCTCTTCTGTCTGTGTGAATGCCGGAGAACCACCTTCAGGGCAAAAATATCAGTAATTTCTACCTGTGCGCTGATGAGCCCAACTTATGAATAATCAATTCACAAATCCCACCCTCCGAAAGGGCTGACATTTTCCTGCCCAGATGTTGTAAATCCTGTTATTGAGTCGGAGAGCAGTGACTGTGCCTCTTTTGTGCCTCTTATCAGTGATCAGTGGAATGGAGGAAATTGGAATTCCGAGACTTTGAGGAGCCTTATCTCTCAGCCAGCAATAGAACACAACTCTGCTTTGCATAAACTCCTCTCTTAAATGTGTACATCTATAATTGGATTCTTGTCTGTCTCTCTCACTTTGTCTGACATTAGGATTTTGTTGTATATTCATACGCTCTCAATTACTGGGATACCTAAATGTCTCATGTTCAGAAAAAGTAGGAAGAGAAGAAATGATCCCATGACCTGAAATACAGTTTATTTTGCTCATTCCATAGCTTACTCTAGAACATGTATCATGGGTTAGAGTGGATACAGATTCAGATAGAGGGTCCTTGGACCCGCTAGATGAGATAATTTATCATTGTATACAGAAGATATATCAGTGAGATCAAAGATTATATTTGTAAACCAAACTATAAGAAAAGATCCTCCAACGTCACCTCCAAATAGGGTTGACATGTGGTTCCAAATGACAAGCTCAGCACTGCTACATACTATGTAATATACAAACATGATGATTTAAACAAACTTACAGCTTATACAAGATCATAAGGGTGCAAAAGCAATGGTAACGACTACTCATCTTCCAGGTTATATTTAACACTACCTTACGCATACTTTCCAATCTAACTGATTTGAGAAGGAATCCCGGCAACGGCTTTCCCCAACTCCCCGAAACAAATCCAAAATTAGCTTCTTTTCTCCAGGTACAGCTACATGGGCTCCATCTTTTTGTACACAAGCCCATGACCACCCCAGTAGGCAGCGTCTCTGAAGTTATAACTTGGGGCTGAATTGAGAGAACTTTAGTACAAATTTTACATAGTGTGGGGCATGTTCTCTCACATGTGGGACTATTTAAGAAATGTACAATATAGTGTAGGTTCTGCACATACAGGAATATTCTCTTCTTTACCAAATTTTCATTTTGTTTCTTGACTGAGGGACAGATATACACATAGAGATCAGAAATCTCTGAGTAGCCCTCGAAGGCCTTGGAAGACATAAAGTAAATCTAGTTTCGTTAACCTCTTCTGGAAATCTGACAAAATCAGAAAGAGAAGTCATAGCACAAAGTTTTACTCACATCCTTCTCTGAAATTTTGTAAAAGTTAGATCATTGGGGCCCAGGTGGAACCTCCACAAAGAGGTCTAATTATACATCTTTTGAGTTAGGCCACTCTACACTGAACAAATGTTAACAAAGAACACCTCAAGAGCTCCTTTTATTAAAAAGAATGGAATGATTTCAGTAGAGAGCTACCACCGCATTAAGAACGGAGACTGATATTGCACAACATAAACAATGGAGAATAGATTTTATATGGGGGTAAATATCTATAGAATTTACATGATTAAAGTAACATTATAGAAAAATGGGATCAGACATGACGCAAGAATTGAGAGAAGACCAAAGAGTGAATCCCAGTGTCATGTACTACCTTATCAGATGGGGTCCAGATTAGAAACTTGGCTTCTTATTAGAAATTAGCAAACCTTTTGAGATTCGGCTTTGTTCCAGTTCCCCACATTTTTCAAAACGTTCGATTCTGACTCCAATTGGCTCCAATTGCCCTGGAAATTGGTGTATAACACCCTCTAGTATCCTAGGACTCAGAATTTTTATCAAAAGATGTTTTTTTTCTCTCCCCCCTCATTAAGCTCTTGAACACAATAACAGTAATAGCAGATCATCTCAAAGTGACACTGGCATACATAGCTTTGGGTAAACTTCACTAATGGTGGTAATGAACAGCGTGTTTAAAAACAAACTCCATGGTCGCTTGTGTTATGCTTTGTTATATTCAAAAGCTTCGAAAAGTTTTTATTGGGAGCAGAAAGTGTTTATACATACATCGTGTTATGGGATAAAAAACAAAAACATTGGACTGTTGGGAAACCAAGCATCCAAAAAGTATGCCTTGACAGGATGAGTGTGTCTGCTCATACAAGACACACAAGTGCTTCTTGTCAGAAGACAAGTGTGGCTTGTTGGGACCAAGCATCCAAAAATGCTTTCTGCTTTAATGAGGTCAGAACGTCTGCCTGTATTTATACACTCATAAGTGATAATTGTCAGAAGAAAAAGTGGCTCGTTATGAACAAGCCTAGAAAAATTCTCCCTTTTAATTGTGATCAGCAGCACTACAGTGTGGATATGGAAAGGGTAGGCTAATTAGAGGTTCGTGGACGTAATAGTAGCGGCAGCAGAAGCAGCATACCATGGAAAATACAAGGCAGTAGATCGGCTATCTATGGTTAGTAGAAGCAGTAGTGGTGAATGTGTAGCATTAATTAGTAGTATTGGGTGTGAATATTCAAATCGCGAACTTTAATCGCAAATATTGCCACTTCGAGAATTTGCGAAGATTTAGAATATAGTGCTATATATTCGTATTCGCGAATATTCTACATTTTTTTCCCCTCTGAACCCATGATCCCTCCCTGCTTCTTGCTTGTGGGCCAATGAGAAGGCTGCCATGTCTTTGTCTGAGCTTAGCAACATCCCTAGCAACCAATAGGAAAGTTGCCTACCCCTTTACTATGTAAGAATCTCCCCAGCAGCCATATTCTGCAGTTTTTTGCAGTTTTGAGAGAGACAACAGTGTCACTCCTGTCCATACATACATGCTAGAGACATAGTGCTGTGATGTCACAAGTTTACAACAATACTTAGTCAACCAATCACTAATATGTAGTCAAACCTGCTAAAATGTGAAGTTGCACGTATTGCGCAAAAATATGCGCATCATTAATTGCAGATTTGCGCAATCACGAATATATCGGAGCACTCTATCTGCATATAAAGCTATTGTAATGTTCTGCCGTGCCAACCGTTTTCTCCAGTCTCAGGAAACTTCTAGCAGCTTAAAAATGTATCAATAGTGACCCATGCCTAGTACTATGCGCAATACTGCGCACATTACATTGCCGGTTTCGTAATCAAGAAAATAATCGAGAATTCTCGAATTCGCAAATTTATGCCAAATATTCACCCAAATATTCGGGAAATATCGCGAATTCGAATATTGCCCCTTCCAGTTTTCACTGTTAATTAGTGGTAGCAGTAAGGGATTAGCAGCAATGAGTAGCTTCTTCAGTGGAAACCATATGGTATATGTTGGCAGGCAGACAAACATCAGTTGTGGCATGATGACGGCAGCAGCAGCCATACAGAACATGATGGTAGGCAGGCAAAAGCAACAGTAGCAAGATGAGGCACCATTAGCAAGGCCACATCTATTC
The DNA here is from genome assembly GCA_033119425.1 of Bufotes viridis. Classification (NCBI taxonomy): domain Eukaryota; kingdom Metazoa; phylum Chordata; class Amphibia; order Anura; family Bufonidae; genus Bufotes; species Bufotes viridis. The sequence goes on along the minus strand of CM065594.1, from coordinate 83,261,025 downwards.
ATCAGTATCAGCTGGAGGAGTGAAGAAATCCTTCAGAATCCAGGCTTGGTTCATTTTGACAACAGTAATGTTTTGGACACTGATGGAGAACAACTTGGTCTGTTTGGGTATCACAACGCACCCTGTGGCACTGAAAACCCTCTCCAAGAAGACACTGGAGGCTGGGCAAGAAAGAAAACAGAGAGCATAGCAGGACTGTCCGGCTTCCTTCCTTCTAGGAGGGAAGTTCGTGGAGAGATACAGAAGAGGAAGTAAGCACACGTCTGAGCTCCTGCTCCTAAAATTCTACAAAATTCTCCAAAATGAATTACTGTTATATTCTGACTCAAGTAAATCCTTGAGGAGACAGTCAGAGTAAACAACTATATCAGCATTTGAAGATACTGCTGTGAGGTGGGGACTACGGCTAACACACCCATCACTCAGAACATTACTAAGCCAGTATGACCTAAGTGCTAAACTCCAGCCATCCATCCTGCCTCCATAATCCTTGCAAGAATTGAGAGAAGACCAAAGAGTGAATCCCAGTGTCATGTACTACCTTATCAGATGGGGTCCAGATTAGAAACTTGGCTTCTTATTAGAAATTAGCAAACCTTTTGAGATTCGGCTTTGTTCCAGTTCCCCACATTTTTCAAAACGTTCGATTCTGACTCCAATTGGCTCCAATTGCCCTGGAAATTGGTGTATAACACCCTCTAGTATCCTAGGACTCAGAATTTTTATCAAAAGATGTTTTTTTTCTCTCCCCCCTCATTAAGCTCTTGAACACAATAACAGTAATAGCAGATCATCTCAAAGTGACACTGGCATACATAGCTTTGGGTAAACTTCACTAATGGTGGTAATGAACAGCGTGTTTAAAAACAAACTCCATGGTCGCTTGTGTTATGCTTTGTTATATTCAAAAGCTTCGAAAAAGTTTTTTATTGGGAGCAGAAAGTGTTTATACATACATCGTGTTATGGGATAAAAAAAAAACAAAAAACATTGGACTGTTGGGAAACCAAGCATCCAAAAAGTATGCCTTGACAGGATGAGTGTGTCTGCTCATACAAGACACACAAGTGCTTCTTGTCAGAAGACAAGTGTGGCTTGTTGGGACCAAGCATCCAAAAATGCTTTCTGCTTTAATGAGGTCAGAACGTCTGCCTGTATTTATACACTCATAAGTGATAATTGTCAGAAGAAAAAGTGGCTCGTTATGAACAAGCCTAGAAAAATTCTCCCTTTTAATTGTGATCAGCAGCACTACAGTGTGGATATGGAAAGGGTAGGCTAATTAGAGGTTCGTGGACGCAATAGTAGCGGCAGCAGAAGCAGCATACCATGGAAAATACAAGGCAGTAGATCGGCTATCTATGGTTAGTAGAAGCAGTAGTGGTGAATGTGTAGCATTAATTAGTAGTATTGGGTGTGAATATTCAAATCGCTAACTTTAATCGCAAATATTGCCACTTCGAGAATTTGCGAAGATTTAGAATATAGTGCTATATATTCGTATTCGCGAATATTCTACATTTTTTTCCCCTCTGAACCCATGATCCCTCCCTGCTTCTTGCTTGTGGGCCAATGAGAAGGCTGCAATGTCTTTGTCTGAGCTTAGCAACATCCCTAGCAACCAATAGGAAAGTTGCCTACCCCTTTACTATGTAAGAATCTCCCCAGCAGCCATATTCTGCAGTTTTTTGCAGTTTTGAGAGAGACAACAGTGTCACTCCTGTCCATACATACATGCTAGAGACATAGTGCTGTGATGTCACAAGTTTACAACAATACTTAGTCAACCAATCACTAATATGTAGTCAAACCTGCTAAAATGTGAAGTTGCACGTATTGCGCAAAAATATGCGCATCATTAATTGCAGATTTGCGCAATCACGAATATATCGGAGCACTCTATCTGCATATAAAGCTATTGTAATGTTCTGCCGTGCCAACCGTTTTCTCCAGTCTCAGGAAACTTCTAGCAGCTTAAAAAATGTATCAATAGTGACCCATGCCTGTATTGCGCGCAATACGCGCACATTACATTGCCGGTTTTCGTAATCAAGAAAATAATCGAGAATTCTCGAATTCGCAAATTTATGCCAAATATTCACCCAAATATTCGGGAAATATCGCGAATTCGAATATTGCCCCTTCCAGTTTTCACTGTTAATTAGTGGTAGCAGTAAGGGATTAGCAGCAATGAGTAGCTTCTTCAGTGGAAACCATATGGTATATGTTGGCAGGCAGACAAACATCAGTTGTGGCATGATGACGGCAGCAGCAGCCATACAGAACATGATGGTAGGCAGGCAAAAAGCAACAGTAGCAAGATGAGGCACCATTAGCAAGGCCACATCTATTCATCAGTATCAGCTGGAGGAGTGAAGAAATCCTTCAGAATCCAGGCTTGGTTCATTTTGACAACAGTAATGTTTTGGACACTGATGGAGAACAACTTGGTCTGTTTGGGTATCACAACGCACCCTGTGGCACTGAAAACCCTCTCCAAGAAGACACTGGAGGCTGGGCAAGAAAGAAAACAGAGAGCATAGCAGGACTGTCCGGCTTCCTTCCTTCTAGGAGGGAAGTTCGTGGAGAGATACAGAAGAGGAAGTAAGCACACGTCTGAGCTCCTGCTCCTAAAATTCTACAAAATTCTCCAAAATGAATTACTGTTATATTCTGACTCAAGTAAATCCTTGAGGAGACAGTCAGAGTAAACAACTATATCAGCATTTGAAGATACTGCTGTGAGGTGGGGACTACGGCTAACACACCCATCACTCAGAACATTACTAAGCCAGTATGACCTAAGTGCTAAACTCCAGCCATCCATCCTGCCTCCATAATCCTTGCTGGTGCCAGAAGATTGCACTTAAAATCTGCTGCTATTGAATGTATTTGAAGTTCTAGGTTGCATTTAATAAAAAGATTTTGTGTAATTCTTCAATGCTACTTTTCCACTGCACCAATCCCCAGGGAGCAATGGCTTGAGAGAGAACAGCATGACAGAACACTTAATTAGGTTCACTACCACTCCCATCCTCTACACTGCTATCTCTTGTGTTTGCTGCACTGGCAGTTCTTTGAGAGGTTCTGGCTGAACATCTCTGCTCTTTTTTGCTTCTTGGGGTTCTGCAGCCGCTGCAGGTGTATCAGGGGCGGACTGAGAACCCTCAGGGCCCCTGGGCAAAATAAATCAACGGCCCCCTTCCAGGCCCCACCCATGCCCTACCTCCAGCCACGCCCATGTTACACTATCAGCCACACCTATATCCCGCCTCCACTACCTGGTCACACCGCCATCATTATGCCTCTAATCCCATCACTACAGAAATACAGGGCACTTACCTATTACGTCCAGTGACGTCTTCTTTGATGTAGATGTTTTCTGTCCTCGTCTTCTCGTTTCAGACCTTCAGACCAGACCGCCATGTTGTCGCCATTTTCCATCTTTGCAGTTTAACAAAAAAAAAATCTTAGTTTACTACTTTTCCATAATCCTCCCATCTTCTCGACAAATCATCCTACTACCCCCAATACTGTGCCGCTGTGCTCCCCAATACTACACTGCAGAAACAGATAATACCCCTGGTAATACTAGTACCACACAGAGCCCCCCCATATAAAATACCCATTCTTTGTGGCCTCAGTAGAAGCCCCCATAGTGCCCCATAATAATGTGCCAGTAACACGTGCCTCTCCATGCCACCACATGTGCCAGTAATAAGTGCCTCTCTTGTGCCTCTCCCCATGTGCCAGTAGCCCCCCCCTTATTATGTGCCAGTAGCCCTCCCCCTTATGTGCCCGTAGTCCCCCCTTATGTGCCAGTAGCCGTCCCTCCTTATGTGCCAGTAGCCGTCCCTCCTTATGTGCCAGTAGCCGTCCCCCCTTATGTGCCAGTAGCCGTCCCCCCTTATGTGCCAGTAGCCGTCCCTCCTTATGTGCCAGTAGCCCTCCTCACGTGACAGTAGCCCTCCTCACGTGCCATTAGTCCCCCCTCACCTGCCATTAGTCCCCCCTCATGTGCCATTAGTCCCCCCTCACGTGCCATTAGTCCCCCCTCATGTGGCATTAGTCCCCCCTCATGTGCCATTAGTCCCCCCTCATGTACCATTAGTTCCCCCTCATGTGCCATTAGTCCCCCCTCATGTGCCATTAGTCCCCCCTCATGTGCCATTAGTCCCCCTCATGTGCCAGTAGCAGCCCCCTTAAGTGCCATTAGTCCCCCTTAAGGGCCAGTAGCCCCAAGAAAAAAATAAATAAATGAACACTTGACGTCATCGCGCCGCCTGCACCGGCCTCTGATAGGCTGCCGGCCTAGTGCTGGCAGCCTTTTTAGAGGAACAGAGAGAGGACACGCCTCTCCCTCCTCTGCCGCTGCACGGAGATGAGCGCAATGGAAGCGCTCATCTCCTGATGTCCCCTGCCGCCGCGTCTGCCCTGGGGACTAGTGTTGAGCGAGAATATTCGAATTGCGAATTTTTATCGCGAATATCGCAACTTCGCTATTGCTATATATTCGCAATTTCGAATATTCGTTTTTTTATTTTTTTTTATTTTTAGTTGTTAATTCTTGCTGCTCTCTGGTTGTCTTCCCGCTTCCCAAAAGCTGTTCTTACCTGTCCGGAGGATTCCTGGCTCCCTGCCCGCTTCAGTCAATGCCCGTTGCCGCTTCTGCCGACTTCCCGTGTGCATGGAGCGTCCCCATCCCTATGGGAATGCCTCCATGCTAAAATGTACTGTCGGATGTGAGAATCACGATCTCACAACTTTGACTAAGTTGTAATCACAATGCGATTAATATAACCTGAATTCTTCGCATTGCAATATTCCTTCTATTCTAGCAATACAACCATTAGGAACTTAGCTCTAAGATCAATTCGCAACGCGAGTATATGTTCGCCTCGCGAATGAAACTTAGAGCTAGCTGAGTTCCTAATAGTGGTATTGCTAGAATATAACGAAGATTGAGAATATAGTGCTATATTCGTGAATTCGAGATATTCTCAATCTTCGTTCTATTCTAGCAATACAACCATTAGGAACTTAGCTCTAAGATCAATTCGCAATGCGAGTATATGTTTGCCTCGCGAATTAAACTTAGAGCTGAGTTGCTAATGGTTGTATTGCTGGAATATAACGAAGACTGAGAATATCTCGAATTCACGAATATAGAACTATATTCTCAATCTTCGTTATATTCTAGCAACATTACAACCATTAGGAACTCAGCTCTAAGTTTCATTTGCGAGGCGAACATATACTCGCATTGCGAATTGATCTTAGAGCTAAGTTCCTAGTGGCTGTATTGTTAGAATATAACGAAGATTGAGAATATAGTGCTATATTCGTGTGATATTCGTTATCTTTGTCAATTCTAGCAATACAAGTTAACCATTAGGAACTCAGCTCTAAGTTTCATTCGCGAGGCGAACATATACTCACATTGCGAATTGATCTTAGAGCTAAATTCCTAGGGGCTGTATTGTTAGAATATAACGAAGATTGAGAATATAGTGCTATATTCGTGTGATATTCGTTATCTTTGTCAATTCTATCAATACAAGTTAACCATTAGGAACTCAGATCTAAGTTTCATTTGCGTCGCAAATATAAATTCGCGTAAAATTCACAATATATAAAATAATGACGAATATTCGATTTCGACGAATATATGACGAATATTCAATCGAATATTCTCAAAATATATCGAAATCGGATATGGCACCTCCCGCTCATCACTACTGGGGACGGGCCCCCTACTGGCCACGGGCTCTCGGTCCATGCCCGAGTGCCCTAATGGTCAGTCCGCCCCTGAGCTGTATTATAAGGCAGTGACTGCAGCTAGAAGGCACTGCTCAGCAGATCAAACCTCAGCTCCTTACTGCTCACTCCCTGGCTGAAAGCTTTCCCTGCCTTTCTCTATTCTATACAATTGTTCTTCTTTCTAGCCTTTTCCTAAACTATCCCTGACACTACATGATTGTGACTGTACACTGTTCCTAATATTTTCTGCCACAGACTGCTATACCCATCCACACTTATTCACATCCCACTCCCTGTTTTCCCAGTCATTAGTGATGAGCGAACACCGAAGTGTTCAGGTGTTCGGGTACTCAGTCTGAACACATAGCAATATTTGTGCGCTTGGCCGAGCACCCGAGTATAATGGAAGTCAATGGGAAACAACCAGGCACCCCTGCTTGGATGAGGGGAGGGTGCCTGGTCCATTGGAAAAGGTCAGAAAATGACTGAAACACCACCGAAATGGATCTGGAACAGCATGGGGACCATGTATGGCTGCATCTTGGACTCCAATGTCGCTGCTGGGAACCATATTGTGCCAGTTGTCTGCCACTTTTACAAAATCCTGCCCCCTGCCCCTAAATTGTTAGGAAACATTCTTTCCTTCATATTCAATTGTATATACATTGCAAATGCTGGCAAAAATTACAAGGGAGAAGCACTCCGATACAGCTTGTATATCACATAAAGGAGAGCCTCATTCACATGGTGCTACAATTGTTCAGGTACACTGCTACACTCATAACACCTATGCACTAAGTGAAAGGGCTGGCAAAAATTACAAGGAACCGGCACTCCAATACACCCTTTATTACACATAAAAGAGGGCATCATACACACCCTTGAAAAATTATCATTGATGGCCTGCTGGTGACCCTCAAAAACATTTGGAGCAAGGGCCTGCTGGTTACCCTCTAAAACATTATAGTTGAGGGCCTGAAGGTGAGCGGACCCTATAAAAAATTGTAGTGAGGGCCTGAAGGTGAGCGAACCCCATAAAACATTGCAGTGATGGCCTACAGGTGAGCAGATGGTATAAAACATTAGAGATGAGGGCCTGAAGTAGAGCGACCCCATAAAACATTGCAGGGATTGCCTACAGGTGAGCAGACCATATAAAACATTAGAGGTGAGGGCCTGAAGGTGAGTGAACACCATAAAACATTGCAGTAATGGCCTACAGGTGAGCAGACCGTATAAAGCATTGGAGGTGAGGGCCTGAATCCGAGCGAACCCCATAAAACATTGCAGGGATGGCCTTCAGTTGAGCAGACTGTATAAAACATTATAGCTGAGGGCCTGAAGCCGAGCGAACCCCATAAAACATTGCAGGGATGGCTTACAAGTGAGTAGACCGTATAAAGCATTGGAGGTGAGGGACTGAAGGTGAGCGAACCCCATTAAACATTGCAGTAAAGGCGTACAGGTGAGCAGACCGTATAAAGCATTAGAGGTGAGGGCCTGAAGCCAATTGAACCCCATAAAACATTGCAGTGATGGCATACAGGTGAGCAGACCGTATAAAACATTAGAGGTGAGGGCCTGAAGCCGAGCAAACCCCATAAAACATTGCAGTGATGGCCTACAGGTGAGCAGACCGTATAAAACATTAGAGGTGAGGGCCTGAAGCCGAACGAACCCCATTAAACATTGCAGTGTTGGCCTACAGGTGAGCAGACCATATAAAACATTAGAGGTGAGGGCCTGAAGCCGAATCAACCACATAAAACATTGCAGGGATGTCCTACAGGTTAGCAGACCATATAAAGCATTGGAGGTGAGGGACTGAAGGTGAGCGAACCCCATAAAACTTTGCAGTGATGGCCTACAGTTGAGCAGACCATATAAAACATTAGAGGTGAGGGTTGAAGGTGAGCGAACCCCATAAAACATTGCAGTTATGGCCTACAGGTGAGCCAACCATATAAAGCATTGGAGGTAAGGGCCTGACGGTGAGAGAACCTCATAAAACATTGCAGTAATGGCTTACAGGTGAACAGACCATATAAAGCATTAGAGGTAAGGGACTGAAGGTGAGCGAACGCCATTAAACATTGTAAAGGGTGCATCTGAATCTTGTGGATTGAGTACATTATAAAGCATACATTTAAATTGTGTTTTTGTTCCTCATTAGCTCAGCTTTCCTCTGGTGGAGTGGAGAAGTAAGGGGCAATCCAGGCCTTGTTCATTGCTATCTGAGTCAACCTGTCAGCATTGTCAGTGGACAAGCAGAAACGCTTATCTGTTATGATGCCACCAGCAGCACTAAATACACGCTCAGACAATGCGCTGGCGGCAGGGCAGGCCAGCACCTTCAAGGCGTAGAGCGCAAGTTCATGCCACATGTCCAGCTTGGACACCCAGTACTTGTAAGGCACTGAGGGATCATTTAGGATGCTGACACGGTCTGCAATGTATTCCTTTACCACCTTACAAAACTTTCCTCTCCTTGTAGCACTAGGCCGCGCTTCACGTTGAGGTTGCTGGCAGGGTGTCATGAAAGTGTCCCATGCCTTGAAAAGTGTTGCCCTGTCTCTGTTGGAACTACTGTGTGTTCCCCTTGTCTCCCTTCCTCGGTTGCTTAAGGAAGTACGGACTCTGGCGGCCGCATTGTCAGATGGAAAATTTTGGAGCAATCTGTCAACAAGTACCTTCTGTATTGCACGGTTTTACTCATCCTGTCCACCACAGGAATCAGAGATGAGAAGTTCTCTTTGTAGCGGGGGTCAAGAAGGGTGAACACCCAGTAATCTGTGTTACCTAAAATGTGTATATCACGAGGGTCGCGGGAAAAGCAGCCTAACATGAAGTCAGCCATGTGTGCCAGAGTACGAACGGGCAAGACGTCGATGTCAACTTCAGGATGACTTTCCATACCCTTATCCTCCTCTTCTGCCCATCCACGCTGAACAGATGGAATTAAAGTTCCATGGGTACTAGCCTCTATAGCAGAGCCAAGTGTCTCCAGCTCCTCCTCCTCTTCATGGCCCAATTCGCGCTGAGAAGACGAACTGAGGAAGGTCTGGCTATCACCTTGTGTCATCTCCTCCCCCACTACCTTGTCTGCCACATTCAAAGCATCCTCCTTAATTGTAGGCAGCGATCGTTTGAGTAGACACAGCAGTGGGATGGTTACACTGATAATAGCGTTATCACCACTAACCATCTGTGTGGATTCATCAAAGTTTTTTAAAACCTCACATAGTTCTGACATCAATGCCCACTCCTCGCTTGTGAATAGTGGCAGTTGACTGGAAAGGTGACGACCATGTTGCAGCTGGTATTCCCATACTGCCCTCTGCTGCTCACAAAGCCTGGCCAACATGTAGAACGTATAGTTCCACCGTGTGCTCACGTCGCACAACAGTCGGTGAGCTGGAAGCCACAAGTGCTGCTGCAGCATTGACAGACCGGCTGAAGCTGTGGACGACTTTCGGAAATGGGCACACAAGTGGTGCGCCTTCACTAGTAGTAGCTCCTGCAAATTGGGGTAGGTTTTCATAAACCACTGAACCACTAAGTTTAAGACGTGGGCTAGGCATGGAATGTGTGTCAGGTTGCCGAGCTTCAAAGCCGCCACCAAGTTACGGCCATTGTCAGACACAACCATGCCTGTTTGTAGGTTGAGTGGCGAGAGCCACAGCTCGGTCTGGTCCCTTATACACTGCCACAGCTCTGCGGTGGTGTGCTGTTTGTCCCCTAAGCAGATCAGCTTCAGCACGGCCTGTTGATGCTTACCCACAGCAGTGCTACCCTGCTTCCAGCTAGCGACTGATGGCTGACTGCTGGTGGAGGAAGAGGCCGCAGAGGAGGAGAAGTGTGGGTTGGAGCCAGTAACATAGCTGCTGGCGGAGACCCTGGTGGATGTAGGCGACACAACAAGAAGTAGTGGTGGCACCGTCCAACACCTGATCATAAAACAAGACTCCAATCCAGCCTCTCAGACCTCTACGGACCGGGGTGCCTGGCTTATGTAGATAATGAACATCCGAGCAAGTAAAGTAGATCCGCGGCACTCACCATTCGATTCTAATAGTTTTCTTGCTTGCAGAGCTTCGTACATGTACAGGGGTAAAGACTCACATGGGAAGTAACAACAAACAGCGACGGCCATTTCGCGGAGCAACCGCTTCTTCCAGCTGTTCAACGTGCTCGAAGCATCGCGCCTGCGCTGGTTATAAGCGTCACCAAGGGGAGGGTAAGCCAACCCATCTCCTAGCAACCGGTGAACGCTCAACAAGCAGCGCATGCACATTACAGAGCTTCAAAAGACACAAAAATAAAAAAACATATGAATGCAGCTATAGACATAAAAAGCTGACAAAGTCTTAGTTATACACCTCTATTACAAAAACAGGTACAAAGAGAGGACGTGTCACATTGCATAAACTAAGATAAAAACCGACATGTCATTCCGTTCATTTAGATCCAGCTGGCCTGTGGCATCAGTTCTTATTATATGACGGGCCTCCTTCTGGAGCAATAAGCGATGCCTATCTCCCCCATATATTACTGGGGGTACATATTCTAAACCCGCAAATTTTAATACATCGACATTCCCCCCATGTTGGCACCTCACATGCTCAATTAGGCGTGTCCTTCCTTTTCCAGTCTTAACTGAATTGCGGTGCTCGCGTATATGCTCCAGAAGGGGTCTTTTGGTCTTTCCAATATAAAAGGAACCACATATACAGATCAAAACATAAACAACAAAATTCGTTCTACAGGTTATGAAATGATTGACATACTATTCCATTCCCCCAAAGAATAGGTGCCGACCTTGTAGTATATAATTACATAATGAGCAATTGCCGCAACGGTGGTTACCAATCGGTTTCCTTAGGGATAACCAATCCTTTTCTTTTTGTTCATTATAACGGCTCCTTACCAGGATGTCCCTAAACATTCTACATCTTTTGAATGCTAACATAGGTTTTGTTTCGTTAATTGTCCCAAACTTTCCTCTGACTTCAATATCTCCCAATTATTCAAAATAGACTTCTTTATGTCCTCAGCCATCAGGCTGTGTTGGAACACAAAAACAAATCTATTTTGACTTTCCACTTCCCTTTCCTTTTTGCATCCACTTGACGTCATCCTGGTGGATGTAGGGCCCGCAATCCTGGACCCAGTGTGCGGTCAGGGAAATGTAGCTTCCCTGGCCACCAGCACTTGTCCATGTGTCCGTGGTGAGGTGGACCTTCCCAGTAAGTGTGTTGGTCAGGGCATGGGTGATGTTCTGGGACACATGTTGGTGTAAGGCGGACACAGCACACTGTGAAAAATAGTGGCGGCTGGGAACTGCATACCGAGGGACGGCCGCAGACATCAGGCTGCGGAAGGCCTCAATGTCCACAAGCCTTAATGGCAACATTTCAAGGGCCAGTAATTTTGAAAACTGCGCATTTGGTGCTATGGCCTGTGGGTGTGTGGGTGGATATTTGCACTAGCGTTCAAATGCCTGTGTTATTGACATTTGGACACTGCGCTGGGACAGGGAAGTGGATGTTGTTGCTCACGGTTCATGCAAAGGTCCAGGTGCAGAGCGAGGGGCATCCGGGCCTGTGCCTTTGACAGGTGATTGGCCAGCAGTGCGTAACACAGGGGAAGAGGAGGCGGTGATGGGACCCGCAGACCCAGAGTATGGACCCAGGCATTCGGCCCACTTATTAGGGTGCTTGAATGCCATGTGGCGGATCATGCTGGTGGTAGTGGGGTTGCTAGTGTTCACTCCCCGGCTCATTTTGGTATTACACAGGTTGCAAACTACCACTCTTTTGTCGTCTGCGCTTACCTCAAAAAAGCGCGATACTGCAGAACATCAACCCCTTGGCAAGGTAGATTTACGCATGGGAGTGCTCGGTGCAATGGTTGCGGGCCTGTTTGGTGTGAGACAACATCTCCCTTTTGCAACCCCACTGCCTCTTCCAGACTGTTGCGGTGCTGCGAATCCCTCACCCTCTGTACTGCTGTCCTCGCTCGGCTTTTCACCTTCCCATGTTGGGTCAGTGACCTCATCGTCCACCACCTCCTCTTCCACTTCCTCACTCTGCTCATCCTCCTGATTTGACCTAACAACCACCTAAGTGATTGGCAACTGTGTCTCATCATCATTCACCTTGGGAACGAATGATTGCCGTTCACCACCATCATCTTCTTGAGACTGTGAAGGCTCAAGAGGTTGGGAATCAGGGCACATTATCTTAGGTATCTCTTCAAGTGTGCTTGGCGAGAGAGCCAAACCAAGTACTGGCGATTAATAGAGGTCAAGTGAATATCCGAGTGTGGGATCACTTGATTGGCCAGACATGACATGGTGGGAGGAATGAGGATCAGAGTGAGGATTCGGTTGACCAGACTCTTGGCTACAGAGACTGGACTATGTGAAAGAGAGAGTGGTGCTTAACCAACTGGAAGCATTATCTTCTGCAATCCAACCGATCACCTGTTCGCACTGGTCCAACTTGGACAGTGTTGTTCTGCGCCACCCAGCTAAGTTGGACATGAAGCTGGGTAAGTTTGATTTTTTTTGTTTTTTTCTGGTGCACTGGCAGCAGGCACAGATTCATTGTGCCCAGGGCCACAGCCTCTGCTTGCACCATCAGCATCACGCCCAGGGCCACGGCTTCTGCTTGGACCATCACGCCCAGGGCCATGGCCTCTGCTTGCACCATCAGCATCATGCCAATTTCCCCCTCCCTTTTTGCTCGCCTTCTTCATATTAATGAATGGTTTTGTCTGTAGATGTGTTGCAGATTGTTTTAATGTCCGCTAAAGACACAGTTTTCTAATGCAGGACAGTACTGGATACAGAAAAATACAGATTTTCGGCACTACACTAGGCCAGCGTTAATGAAAATTTTACAATACACACTGTATTGGTTTGCTGTAATGTACTGGATACAGAAAAATACAGATTTTCGGCACTACACTAGCCCAGAGATAATGTAATTTTTACAATACACACTGTAGTGGCTTGCTGTAATGTACTGGATACAGAAAAATACAGATTTTCGCCACTACACTGGCCCAGAGATAATGAAATTTTGACAATACACACTGTATTCGGATGTAGTTCTATATTGGATACAAATTTGTCCCAAATAAAATGTATTCTCTGTGGGAATACTGTATATACTGTTGCGGCCTAAACGCACACACAGATGTGCCCAAAACTAGTTAACTATGGCCAAAATATAAATCACTCTCTGCTGGAGTAATTAATATACCAGTTGCGGATTTAACGCACACACAGATGTGGCACAAGTTAGGTTAATTTACCCAGAAAAAATAATTTCTCTGATGGTGCAGTGTATATCTCAGTACCAGGCACACTGTAGTGAATAAGCCCCTTTTTATAATGTCTGCCCAAAACACTGCTTTATGATGGTGCAGTGTATATCTCATTACCAGGCACACCGTAGTGAATAAGTCCCTTTTTATAATGTCTGCACAACACACTGAATTATGATGGTGCAGTGTATATCTCAGTAGCAGGCACACTGTAGTGAATAAGCCCCTTTTTATAATATCTGCCCAACACACTGCTTTATGATAGCGTATTGTAGATGTCACTAATCTGAAATCTTTTTGTCTTTTAGAAGTTAAAAAAGCGATTTCCAATCCCTTCCTGGTGACGCCTGTCCCTGATAGTGCTGAAGCAAACCTCTTATTAAAAAAAAAAAAAAAAGGTGCTGCACTGCTGTCAAATACACACTCTAGTCCTTAAAAGGACTGTTAGGTCTTTCAATAAGGTTATTGGAGTAAAATCAGTAAATTTAGAGCAAAACGCCTACTGTCTGCTCTCCCTGACGCTGAATGAGCCGAGCGCCGGACCTCAGCTCCTATATGAAATGGTATCACGTGTTCCGGCCAGCCAATCAGTTTAAGGCTTACAGCTAACATTGCTATGGCCTTACACTGAGGGGAATTACTTACCTTGACCTTGATTGGCTGATTAGAAGGTCCCAAACGTGCAGGGAGGAGACTCGAGCAATGCGACGAATACACATGGTGCTCGGCCAAGTAAAGCAGAGCGCCGAGCATAGCGATGCTTGAGCCGAGCCAATACTCGACCGAGCATGCTCGCTCATCACTAGTAGGGAACCCTATTAGAAATTTTCCTTTGGGACTCAGGAGCTTCATGTTACGCCATGTTTGGGAATCGTGGCTCTGTGTCTAGGTTCACATTGATTAGGATACTTTGTTCTCCAGATCATTTGGAGGTCTGGGGGCCATAACCCAATCCAGTACTCCCCCATAAACGTGTTTTAAAACATAGAACATGTAATGTAATGAGATATATATATATATATATATATATATATACTGCAAATTTACTGAAGATAAAGAACTTATTGTTGGCCCAGTAGAAATGGGCCAAGCCATCGTATCCTCAGCCAAGATTGGATGTGACAGGGCGATGAACGCATCTAAGTGACAGAGGCAGATATATTATGTAGGGAGCTGTGTTGCAACTCATTAGATATGCAGGCTGATCCCCTGTGACTATGGTTCTCACAGAGCTATTGGACATGAAATGGCTTTCTTGATACAGGCTTAAAGTTAGGAACGCACTGACGACAGCTACATGATTCAGTCAGGAAATATAAATGGAAAAATTGCTGGAGCTGAAATTTTATTGCAGAGTTATTTATCTTTGTTATTGCTTTCTGATGCTTTTGTGTTGCTTGTTCTATGAGAGAGACAAGGCCAGATGTTCTTACTTAGGCTTTAAAGAGGTAGCGGGCTATCAGTAAAATGAATGCAGACTGGAGCCGGCTTCTACATTGTGAAGAAACTCTATCTAAGGATGGATAATTTATTTTTAGAGTATTGAAGTGAGGAACAACAAGGCGACTTTATATTAAATTCACATTAATTTCCTATTCTATTGTGTAGATTGACACTGTTTTAGGGCTGCCCTCTAATGCTGAATTCTATCTATCTATCTATCTATCTATCTATCTATCTGATATTAATCACTTATCTATCTCATATCTATCTAATATTTATCAATCTCATATCTATATATCTAATGTCTATCTAATATTTATTGATCTCATATCTATTAAAGTGTAAAAAGTGATTAATTGACCCAGATAGCAGCAATGTATCATTCCTATCACAGGACCTTTTTCGACCCAAACAATACTGACAATCAATGAAATGTATACCATGTGTATAAGGCTGGTTTTACACCAACAGATTATCTGACAGATTTTCTGACCAATCATTGGTCACATGGCCCTTTACACAGATCTTTTGGTATACACACCAGCTATTGGTCTAATTGTACAGATATTCATCAGATAATCTGTAATACAGACCTAAGTGCTTACATCACCATAAATTAGTATAATTAGCATAAATTCAGACACCCCCCAAAAATAATGTAAACATGATTAAAACGATACCCTTAGAACCCACACTGTATAGAATAGTTAATGTGATTAAATGTGTACAAAAAAAGATGTTTAAAATCACAGCCACATTCCATAAAATTAAATAGAGGCAGAACCAGTATGCCCATCACCTGTCAGAATATTCACAAATTAATTATACGCCACATGCTTTATCAGTGTGTCCGGATATACAGAGCACATGCCCAGTGTACTAAAATCCCAACTGCGCATGTACGTAATATTCACTATAAACATGAAAAGAGGATCCCATGAAATGGAATCATATTTAGAGATGAGTGAATTTCTTAAAAATTCAATTCGGCTGCTTTGCCGAATTTTCCAAAAAGTTTTGCTTTGTGTCTAATTACTTCTCCACGAGACGCATTGTTTTGTAAGTAGTGGGTGCAATGACAGGGTGCTGCTGAAGATGCCCCTCAGATGTCATGTTCATACATGATTGCGGCATCTGAGAGTAAAAACAGTGTAAAATTAGTAGAAAAAAAAATTAAATCATACTTACCGCCTCCATTTGCTTGCAACGGACTGCCATCTTGCTTGAAGATTATTGTATTCTCGCCAATGGAACAATGCCACAAGCCTCAGGGGGGATGCCCTCTCTGATGTCCTTATAAACTGCTTCACTTCTTTGAATAAATGAGAAATTGCTTTGACCCTACTGAATGTCAGTGTTATTTCTTCCATGCACCTAAAAGCCTTGGATTACTACAAATTTGGAGCAGTAGAGCATGTGATTGACCCTGATTGGGAGGCGGGTCCTATTGAGTAGGATGGAACCTTTGTGCTTTGGAGAAGCTAAGGCGTTGTCTGAGAGCTGGAGTATATGAGAGCCATCTCAGCTGATTAAGAATGATATCCACATCTCCATTATTCCCCCCTTGGATCTCATTCTGTCCCTAAAAAAACCTAGCACATCTGTCCTCTATAACTAGACTCCTCTCTTCACCAGCTTCCATGACAACCTATACTTTGTGAATAGCCTCCTATGTTCAGCCGAGATTTTTACTATCAAGATGGAGGTGGCCAGCCCATCGCGAGCAAATGAAAGTGGTAAGTATGATTTTTTTTCCCCCACTATTTCAGGTTAAATCGATATGCTACCACGAAGCACAAAGAAATTCGGCTTTGCGGTGAATCGAATTGATCCTGAAATTCCAATCGAATTCCACTTCGTTGGATTTGATTGGCTCAACTCTAATCATAATAGAGCAATGTATTGCAGATATCCCGCACAACTAGTGCAACTACAGTACTGAAAGAAACAATGCTCGTATTTGTTTTTGGAAAAACAGGAAGTGCCGTCAGACCATAATCTACATAGTGTGTAGTTACAAAAAAGGATAAAAATAAATTAAACCAGACTCCATGTAGACTATAAAATGAAATAAAATGGGTAACAACCCAATGAGGGATTTGTCTACCCGATCGGACCTCAGTCATGGGAACTCTTCTGCAGCAGGTGTCAACCTACTGACCCAAAACTCCCATGTGGGTAGACACTTGACATCTCCAGTATTCCTATAAAATCAGTCATGCAACAATATACATATACCCTTCTAGATCTCAATAAAGAGCACCAATAGCTCTGACAGAATAGACATCCTTCTGTATTGAATGTCACATCTCCCAGTCATTAAAGGCAAAGTCCCTAAAGCATTTTTATACTCATAATATTAAATAAACACAATATACATGTTAATTTAATATAGAAAAATCTGGATCTGATCATATTTTTTATTTTTTTTTAACCAGTTTTTGCTATATTAATGAAATGGGAATATGGGAGTTGTCAAGTGCCTACTCACACGGAAGTGTTTGGACAGTATGTTGACACCCATAGTCATTCATAGGAGGTCCTGTGATTGGGGTCCGATTAGGTGGACCCTTTTTGTTCTATGTTTTATTCTATTTTATAGTCTATATGGGGTCTGGTTTAATCCTTTATTTTTGTCCTTTTCTGTAACTACACCCCTATGATCTGCCAGCACTGTTCTGTTTTTCCCAAAACAAATATGGCGAGGATTGTTTCTGTCACTACTGTGGGACATCTGTGATACATTGTTCTATTATGATCCTCTGTTTAATTTTATTGAATGTGGCTGTGATTTTAAACATCTCTTTTTGTGCACATTTAATCACACTTACTATTTAATACAGTGCGGGATCTAAGGGTCTCATTTCAATCATGTTTACATTATTATTTGGGGGAGGGGTCTGATTTTATGTTACATTAATTATGCTAATTTATGGTAATATCAATATCATCACTTATACACATTCATTTATTTTTCAGTATTGTTTGTGTTGAAAAAGGTCCTGTGATTTGTCATGGGCCAATAAATCACTTTTTGCACTTTATTGCCAGTTTGGTGTGCTGCAGATTTACATGGTGTACATGGTGGGGGTTAAAACACAATGTGAACCCATCCTAAGTTGCGCAATGTTTTGCACAATTGCACTTTATCCTAGAGATCGGTGGGGTTCACAAAGGCTATACCACCACCAAATGAATATTGATGGCAAAATTTAAATGTTGAATCTATTGGATCAGTTCCACCATCTCCTGCAGGAAACCTAGTTAAGATCCACACGACGTTCCAAAATATGCTAGCAAAATGACTAATAAATAACTTAATATACTTGCTAGGCTAACATTATTAGCAGCTCAAGGATGTAGATTTACTGTATTTCTGATTTGATTCTAAAATAAAAAGATCTGAAAATGAAAAAGAACAAATGATTGCAGATATTTTTTTAAATTAAATTCTTGAATAGGGTTTTGAGCAAGGGACGATTGGTAGAGTCAATATAAAGCTTCTGTGGCCTTGTTGTCTCAGAAGATTGTGTTATCAGGTTCTTACTATTCGAGGAACCATTGTCCAACTTCTACACAACAAATTGCTTAGTATCAGGATCCTATATTTATAGCGTACAACAGAATGGGCACTGAAGAATTACCTAATAACATGGAGAAGATAGGAAGGAGCAGAAATTGCACAATGGAAAAATACTGGTGAAGCTAAGCTGGTATACACCGGTAGTTATATTGTATGCCACCAAGATGTAGCCTCTACAATTACTACAGTGAAAAGCACCAGAATTACCAAGCATCATAAATGGATGAGCTCTGAAAAGCTCCAGATATCAGGTATCTGTAGAGTTTTAGACCAATCAATAGCAGTGCATTATGTGAGCACTTGGGTTTTACGCTTATAATGAGTTTTTTCTGTACATATGTAATTGTGGGAGATCAAAGGTTTGTAAAGAGGGTTTGGTAGTTAACATACAACCATCATAGTAATAGACTGTAGAAACATGATAAGACCAACCAAAAGAAGAACAGATAAAATGGGATTCTCTCACCAGTCTTGTCATTAACTTATAGGATCCAGACCTGGGTGAATGGAGAATTCCTGAACAAAAGACAGGCTCAATGTATGAAAAAGTGATTTCTCAGCACTCCTTAAAAAAATCAATCCTTGTACAAAAGAATAAAAAAGCAAACCTACGCGTTTCAGACACAGTAAAACTTGTCCTTATTTATGGCGTAATGGTTTCCTCTTAGCCAAAATTTCACAGGTGCCAATTGCATTTCATTAACATATTTAACTGTATGCACACCCATTTCAGAGGTTAACCAGGTATTCATAAGCACCTGTTCACATCCATACTTATTTCAGAGCTGCTCTGGTATTGATAGGCACCTGTTCACATTGTACAGTATATAATCAAGATCTCAAATAAATCATTAGATCAGTTTAAACGTAGTATATGTCATCACATATTAAGTGAAAATGTAGAGCATGCAATAAACCCAGGAACACACAATTTCTCTGCTACATTGAGATTTATTTTTTAAAGAGCATGGAGGTAATGTGGATTTTATGAAGGTCTTAAGTTTGGAAAAAGTATATAAACCTATTAGAGGAGGAAATAGAGGGTATAATGAGTATAATGAGTAATAGGGAGTAATGATCTTCAAATCCTCTGCACAGAGTCCAAAGTTAAAAATATGCCAGATGTCAACGCTAGGTGGAGTTTAGGAGCTTGCTGCTTACTGTTTTATGGTTCAGAGTGCTGTCTACAGTAAGCTCTACAACTCCCTCTAGCATTGACTTTGCCAACTCAAAATATTTATCAGATGATTTAACCCCTTAAGGATCGGAGTTTTTTTTTTTGAGTTTTCGTTTTGCGCTCCCTGCCTTCCCAAAGCCATAACTTTTTTATTTTTCGGTTCACATAGCCATATGAGGGCTTGTTTTTTGAGGGACAAGTTGTACTTTCCAACGCCACCATTTAATATTGCATATGATTTAGTGGGAAACGGTAAAAAAATTCCAAATGGGGTGAAATTGCAAAAAAAAGTACGAATCCGGAGATACCCTATATGCATAGGTTTTCTTGCGTTTTAATAGTGAAAAAAAAAATCAAAAGTGGGAAAAAATCTGTTTTACTTTTTTGTCACCATGTTTTGACCCCTATAACTTTTTTGTAGTTATATGTACAGAGCTGTATGGGGGCAAATTTTTTGCGTCATAATCTTATCTTTTTATTGATACCATTTTGGGGTGTGTATGACTTTTTGATAACCTTTTATGTACTTTTTTGTGGAACATGAAGCGACCAAAAATGGTGAATCCGCCATTTGGATGCTTTTTTCCGTTTTGCTGTTTGACATATGGGGAATATTTTTTTATATTTTTATAGTATGGGCATTTTCTCACATTGAGACACCCATGATGTATATTTTTTTATTTTTATTTTAGCAATTTTAGCAAAAGGGAACTTTGAACTTTTTTTGTTTTTTTTATTTATTTTTTTCAAACTTTTTTATTTTTTACACTTTTATATAGTTCCCATAGGGAACTATAACTTACAATCATCTGATTGCGATTTTCATACATTCCAATGCAATAGCATTGGAATATATGAAAAAATCGCATATTTCCTATGAAGCCTATTACAGGCAAGGCTCCATAGGAAATACTACAGAGCAGCCTGGGTTTCATTCATAGAAACCCAGGCTACTACAGGCACACTCCGGCTCCTCCGATCGCCACTCAGGGGATCCAGAGCGCAAACCGAAAGTAAAACTTTCGCTTTGTGCGCACTCAGATGCCGTGGTCAGGATTGACCATGACATCTGAGGGGTTAAATGGCTGCGATCGGCATCGCTGCCGGTCATGGACATTAGCCGCAGGTGTCCTGTGTCCTTAAGAGGTTAAAGGGGTTGTCAGGGACTTATGAGTAAATGTTAATGATTTATCCTCAGGATAGGTTATCAATGTTTGGTTGGGAGTCCCTACCCCCCATGATCAGCTGTTTGAAGGGGAAAACATCAAAATATATATTGGTAATATAATGGCTGTAATACCGAGCACAGTCAGACATACCTGTACATAATGTAAATGTATGTACACTTTAATGCATGGGTCCAACTCCTATAGCCCGAAAATCCTAGGCAAAAAAAAACTGTGCACACTACATTTTTCTCTCAAAAGTAATGTGTTCGATGCCAGTAACAACTCACACTGGATTTTCTGTCTAGGGATACTACCATGGCAAGCCAGATGTATGGGAACTAACATAAAAATGAAGACTTGACCACTTCTAAGATGTATTATAGACTAAGTGAATACATTCGGACATACAGACAGCAGTTGCACCCAGCCCTAATATCTTCTGGGGCCCACTGGCCCCTCTATCATGAAATGATGCACCAGTATTATAAATAACACCTCATCACAAGGTAAATGTAGGCACTTTTACAGATTTTCGTAAGGGACCAAGATCTTTAATGTCTCCCTCTGTCTCAACCTCTATTGCTTCAAAGTGTACATCTAACCTCAGTTGAATCCAATTTACCTCAATGTGACCCTTATGGCATTTTTCTTCATACATGAAATGCTTGGTACCCTGGAGCTTATGAGACATGATAAGTTTTAATTTACCAGCATGTAAATTATCTGTGAGTCCCCCATACAGTGCCATTCATCGTCATCACTTCTTTGTAAATGGAAAGTTTCTATCATTTTAATTCATTGTTCTCATGTTATTCTTGGATGTTCTTTAGTCTAAACAATATAAAGCATAAATGTTTCTATTAGCATAGCGAATGTCATTCTGCAAAGACATCAATTACAAACCCATCCATTATCCTTGTCCTATTGTACGAGTCTATGTGCTGCACAAAGCTACAGAGAACAGGATTATGGTGGCTTACTTCTGCATTGCAGGGGGTTAAATTAAAGAGTGTTATTTATGTAACACCTGCTGGGTAACTATCACCTATTAATTCCCATGCTGGAGCTTTGGGTCTCACAATGGGGGATGAGCCTCCCATTCTCTTCCCCAGCTGTCCCTTCCTTCTGTGAAGCACTTGTGCTGCCTTGTAGGCTGGATTAATAAGGATCAGTATGAGCTCTTTATAAACTCAGTAACTGGGTACCAAGAGATTTTCTTCTCTTTTTTTTATCTGTTGTTGTAAATCAAACAGAACACCTCACATAATCTGAGTTCACACTTTTGCTAAAATAGTATGCTGCATTATACAGTATAGGCAAAAAGAGAAGCCCTGCTAGACACATAGTCTAAATGTCGTATTATTTTGGAACCTAGAGGTTTTACACACCGGTCTTGATGCAGCATCCCAGAACAGGGTTACTGCAAAAGGGTAAATTGTTATAATGTTGAATTGGTAACTGAAATCTTCTGATTTAGTATGCTTGCACACCTAACAGCATTGTATGGATAAGTCAGGGTTAACAGCTTCACATAGTCAAGTAAGGTTGCTAGGAGATGGACCCGGTTCCACTCCTAGTTAGTAGAGAGAGAGTCTGAGCATAGCTGAGGAAGAAGCTATTTTCTACCAGACACTAGAGGTCCATTTCCTTTAGCACCACTTTGTGGAGGTTGGCAGCAAATGCATTTTACCCTTCTAGTAACATAGTAACATAGTATGTAAGACCGAAAAAAGACATTTGTCCATCCATTTTGGCCTAGTTCCTACAAGTTGATCCAGAGGAAGGCAAAAAAAACCTGTGAGGCAGAAGCCAATTTTCCCCACTTAAGGGGAAAAAAATTCCTTCCCGACTCCAATCAGGCAATCAGAATAACTCCCTGGATCAACGACCCCTCTCTAGTAGCTGTAGCCTGTAATATTATTACACTCCAGAAATAAATCCAGTCCCCTCTTGAATTCCTTTATTGTACTCACCATCACCACCTCCTCAGGCAGAGAGTTCCATAGTCTCACTGCTCTTACAGTGAGGAATGCTTTTCTATGTTTGTGTACAAACCTTCTTTCCTCCAGACGCAGAGGATGTCCCCTCGTCACAGTCACAGTCCTGGGGATAAATAGATGATGGGACAGATCTCTGTACTGACCCCTGATATATTTATACATAGTTATTAGATCTCTTCTAATTAGAACTAGTGTCTAGTGTGTATATATATATATATATATATATATATATACAGAGGGGGTTATGGGGGAATATGGAGGACCAGTCCAAGAGTTTTAGATGGGATGAATCCATAATGTTTGCATTTGAAGGATGGGGGGGGGGGGGGTGGAAGGGGGAGATTTTACAAAAAATCCCCATTAACTTAATGGGTTCTTCCTAAAGTCACATCTGTGCTGGAGGCTCTGTTAAGGGAAAACGTTGCAAATTAAAAATACTGCATACAGGACTTTTTAATCTGGTCAAAAAACAAAATTCCAAACGGACACTGAACAGACTCCATTGTACTCAAAGAAGTCTGTTCAGTACCATTTGGGTCAGTTATGTGTCTTATCTGGCACCTCCGTTATTTCCTGTAATGGAGCAGAGCAATGGAGAAAAATAGAGCTAATGTGAAAACAACCTAAGTTTAACGGAGTTGCGGAATATTTTTGATGGCATAAGGACTGGCAGTTCGCTATGGTCCTATCCATTTTTCTACTTTCAACACATCTGCTGACTTAAAGCTTTCTTGATCTGGCCTGAATATATATTCTTCACTTTTTATATTAAAGACTCTGAAACATGGATTGCATACCTACAAGGGTGTTTTAGGATAAATGTGAACTTTACTGAATAAAAGATCGTGGAGACAGTCTAATGGACCCATTTGGTGAGCATCATTCTATACTTATCTGACTTAATCCGATAACCTACTGCCTGGTGTAAATGGAGGTAAAATCCATGTTTTATTTCCTATGGGCAAATTTTGAAGGTAAAATGAATGAAAAATAATGTATATGGTAACCCTTTAAAAAGTAATGTTTATTATATCAATTAAATAAGCCCCACCACAGTGAATGGTGAATATCAAAACCAAAGAGGTATAGATGCCAGTAGCATACAAGGTGCGTATACACTGCTAATTAGATACCAAGGGAGGCATGAGAAGTGAAGATATGGAAAGTATAAAGGATCGGGTCTCTCAGACCTATAATTGCCCTGCATCCACCTCATAAATAGCCCACTCAATCTCTCCCTCACACTGTCCCTAAAAACGGCATCAAGGTGGGCTGCCCGGTCATTCGCCCAAAGCAAAGAAAGGGACAGAAAGATGGTAGCAAAACTGAGCCGTCAAAGCCTTGACACTCAGATATACTAAACAATGAACAAGTAATGTCCCAACACATTTCTTAAGCTGTAAGCCTATTCATCAGGGGACCAGAGAGACAATAAAGCAAACACTTATGGAGCACGCCTGTAAAAGAAAAATAAGTAGAGGACAATCAGGAGTTAAGTCTCTCTTGAATACTTATCAGTAAATTCCAGGTCGAGCTCTCATGCGTTGCGCAACAGGGAAGCAATGTCCAGGTAAAGTGCACTCACGGCGCCTTAACAGTAATACACCGGAGGCGCCTGTTGTGCTGAATACGGCAACCAATAGTCACTGCGCTTATCTGGGTTTAGAGCGTGCAGTGAAAGAGGATCCGCCCATGTAGTCACATGATCGGTCATGTAATCCCCCACATGATACTCAGAAATCATGTGATCACACACATGATGTAACAAATCATGTGACCCCAGGTCCTGCAAAAAGTGAAACATAGTGCCGGATCCGCATTACAAATCCATGAGCACTAAACAAGCATGGGTCGAGGGAAGGGGGTCCGAGACTAAAGACCTCGAGACCCGCCCACCTTATGCAAAGAGGCTATTAAATGTCAGGGCAAAAAATATAGTAAAATCGCTACCCGGACATTATAAAATGAATTCAAGAAACATTCTAGGAGTCCATTAACTTAGACCACCACAGGTTTCCAGCATGATGTGGGTGTGATGTGCTACCAAACCTTTTTGTTCAAACCTAACTGAAAATCTCTGCTACAAATTAAATCTGAATCTGTTCTGAAAAAGTTTGGTTCAGACCTGAATAGATTCAGGCTGAACCAAATTGTATACAGTTGCCCTGGAAATTGATAAATAATACCCTCTAGTCTAATTTTAGGAAAACATGTTAAATCTTTCTTTTTTTTTTATGAATTTTGCTTTTTTTCTCCCCCCTCCCTAAACTCATGAACGCAAAGACAGCAAAAGTAAATCATGGCTGAGTGACACTGACATACATAGCTATGGGTAAACGCATGTTTGACGACGTTAACATTCAGCGGATTTAGAAGCACACCGTGCCGACAAATGTGTTTTGCTTTTTCGTATTCCAAAGTTTCCAAAAATTGTTTCTTATTAGGGGCACACAGTGAGTCCACATACACAGTGGTATGGGATGAAAATATTAAAAAAAACGTGGCTTGTTGGGGGATAAAGCATCCAAAAATTTTGCCTCGACAGGGTCAGAATGCCTGCCCATGTGACAAACAGAAGTATTAATTGTCAGAAACAAATTGGCTTGTTCTGAAAGAGCCTAGATAAATTCTCCCTTTTAATTGGGATCAGCAGCAGTACAGTGTGGATGTAGAAAGGGTAGGGTATTAGAGGCACATGACCACAATAGTAGCGGCAGCAGAAACAGGATAGCATGGAACATACAAGACAATAGATTGGTTGTCTATGAATGGATGCATAGTGTTGGCAGTAAGGGATTAGCAACGAGGAGTAGCAGATGAGGCGTTGGCAGCAGCAGTACCCATATAGTGTATGTTGGCAGACAGGAAGCAGCAGTGACATGATAGCTGCAATGACATTATGAAGGCATCAGCAGCTCTATGGAACATGATGGTAGGCAGGCAATATGATGGTAGGCAGGTAAGAAGGCAGACAGCTCCAGTGGGAAAATGGGGCACAGTCAGCAAGGCCAAATCTATTCATTGGCTTCAACCCAAGCAGTGTGAAAATCTTCCTGAATCCAAGCTCGGTTCATTTTGACAAATGTGATGTTTCGGACACTGGCGGAGGACAACTTGGTCTGTTTGGGTGTCAAAACGCCCTCTGCAGCACTGAAAACCCTATCTGAGATGACAGTGGAGACTGGGCAACAAAGAAGACAGCGTGTTGTGCCAGTTCGGGACACTGTTCCAGCCTGCCTGCCCAGAAACCCATGGGGTCAGGAAACAGGGTATGCACCGGAGATAGGCCTGAATCTGAGCATTGAGACATTAGAAGGTCTCAGCTTGCTAATTTGTCTCAGCCTGGCGCAGCATGTGAAAAAACTGCTCCATCACACTGAGGAGACTGAACTGGCTTCAGCTGCTGCTACTTCTGCTGCAGCTTCTGCAAATTGTGTGGGAGGGGGATAACTCTGCTGGGGGCAGGGAAAGGCCTCCCTTTCAGGCACACTAGAGGCAGGTCTCTGCTCACCGAAAGCTGCAGCAAGCTGTGTGAGGTGCTGTGGTGCCGTTGGTCGCCGTGCAGAGTTTGCCATATTTAGAGTAGGTTTCCACTCGAGAAGGCAACCTTGTTGTGGTCAGTGGGCTTATGCTTTTTTGATCAAAATGTGTACTAATGCCTCATGTAAGCATGCAACATAGGGGCCTGTATACTATTTATGGCGCTGAGAAGCGATGTTAATTATGCTGAGAAGCAGTTATTAGATCAAAGCATAGCATAAGGATGTGTGATCTGGGTTCATTCTTTTTGTTGGATATTTTATACATTCTTTCCTTTTTTACACTCTGGTATTATCACTCCTCCCATTTGACCCAGGTGATTTTAATTAGCAGGAGGCTGCATAAGAGTTCACAAATTGCTTCAAGGTCACAGTTGGAGTTCCTGAGAGCATATGATAAGGTAAGTTTTGACAATTGTTCACATGGTGCGGTGTTGCGTGACGGCCATTGTTCCTGTGGTATTGTGCTGGTGGGTTGGTGGGGCCAAGTGCCAGGGTGGCATTGCCAAGCAGCAGGGGTGCTGTTTGGCTGATGGGTCCCGCCTCCTGCTGGTGCGGTGCTGTGGCGCCGTTGGTCGCCACGCGCAGTGCTGCGCCAAATTTAGAGTAGGTTCCCACTCGAGGAGGCAACCTTATAGTGGTCAGTGGGCTTATGCTTTTTGATCAAAATGTATACTAATGCCACATGTATAGCAAGCAACATAGGGGCCTGTATACTATTTATGCCACTGAGAAGTGATGTTAATTATGCTGAGAAGCAGTTATTAGATCAAAGCATAGCATGAGGATGTGTGATCCGGGTTATTTTTTATTTATAAGGGCGCATTCAAATCACCGTTCAGCCTACCATTCTTCTGATCCGTCAGAAGAAGAGAGAGAGAGAGAAAAAAAACAGGATCTAGTAAAAAAACGGATCCTGTTGCATCAGTTGCCATCCGTTTGAGCCATTTCCTTCTGAGATCCATTTTTTACATCGGAAAAAACTGTATGCAGTATTTTTGTTTCCATCTAAAAAAAACGATCTCAAATGGAAATGGCTCAACGGATGACAACTGATGCAACAGGATCCGTTTTTTTACTGGATCCTGTAAAAAAAAAGGATCCTATGCATAAGGGTCCTTACACACTAGCATTATCAGGATCCGGCATAGAGTTCCGTCGTCGGGGCTCTATGCCGGATAAATAGTGATCAGTATTATCCCCATGCATTCTGAATGGAGAGAAATTTGTTCAGTATGTCTTCAGTTCAGTCACTGAACGTTTTTTGGACGGAGAAAATACCGAAGCATGCTGCGATATTCTTTCTGTCCTGGGATGAGGATCCGTTTTCTCTGGCACAATCTGCCACAATATAAAATGGATCCTTCAATGGAGTTCATGACAGATCCGTCTTGGCAATGTTAAAAAATAGTTAAAGTTAATACAAGCGGAACTGTTCAAACAGATGCATGCGGTTGTATTATCTGTAACGGAAGCGTTTCTTTCCGGCATGGAGCCCCGATGATGGAACTCTATGCTGGATCCTGAAAACGCTAAGGGCTCATGCACACAAACGTATGTATTTTGCTGTCTGCAAAAAAATGGATCTGCAAAAAATACGGATGACGTCCGTGTGCATTCCATATTTTGCAGAATGGAACAGCTGGCCTCTAATAGAACAGTACTATCCTTGTCCGTAATGTGGACAATAATAGGACATGTGGACATAAGGAACCAAAATGCACATGGAGCACCTTCCGTTTTTTTTTTTGCGGACCCATGAAATGAATGGTTACGCATACGTTTTTCAAAAAAACCGAAACGGATACAGAAAGAAAATACATTTGTGTGCATGAGCCCTAACTGATGAAACAGGATCTGTTTTTTTTTACAGGATCCTGTTTTTATTTTCTCTCTTCTTCTGACGGATCAGAAGAACAGAAAGCTAAATGGTGATGTGAATGCACCCTAAGGCTAGGGCTACACAACGACATTTGTTGCACGACATTTTGTTGCACCAACATCGCGGGACAATTTTTATAATGATAGTCTATGGTGTCGCACTGCGACATGTGACATGCTGCGTCTGCGACATGACAGTCGCAAAAAAAAATCCAAAATTGATTTTTCTGCAACTGTCATGTCGCAGTCGCAACATGTAGCATGTCGCAGTGTGACACCATAGACTATCATAATAAAAATTGCCATGCGACATTGGTGCGACAAAATATCACGTGGAAAATGTTGCAGTGTAGTTGTGCCCTATGTGTCTCACGACTTATTGTCGTGCAACACATGTCGTCGTGTAGCCCTAGACTTATTGTGTGCACAGTGTTTCCTGGTAGTAATGTAATCTGGCCTCCCTTTCGGAGGCAAGAAAACATTAGGCGGTATAGCGGCAAACTGTTCTGTTACTGCAAGTTCAGGAGAGCGTTGCTCGCCATATAAGAACGGCTGAAATGTGAGGACAGTCTCCTGGACATTGCTAGCACCTTGTGCATGCCAGTGTACTTTAACCCTGTAAAGCCCACTGTTGCAGAATTACAACATCACTTTTAACACTTCTAAAAAAGGGTCAGCAAATGTTTTTTTTTTTCTCAAAACCACATTTACATATTTAATGGGTCCTATTGTTTGTCCTCACGATGCTATTGGATAGAAAAAGTGTTTATAGGTCTGGTCATCTTGCCGTGAACTTACTCTACCTGCAAACTTCGCATTGAGCTGATCTCCTTTTTTTGCGTGACTGGATTTGTCAAGATTTAAGTAAGTAAAATTCCTTAAATATTTTTTTGTGTGTTTATTATAATGTCTAGAACACATACATATATAGTTATTTTAGAAAACATTAATCAAATTTGATTTAGAGCTTATTATTTTTATGTTGTAATTCTACAACGTTGGGTCAGAGTGGTAGCCTGTTGCATTGTTCAGGGACAGGTGTTAATGGTCTTTTAGTATGATAAGTAGAGCATAGCAGGTCACTCAGACAGTATTGTTTGAATGTAGTTGAATTTTTGATTAGCATTTGCATTGAAATTGTAATACTTTGATGGATAATACTTAGACCATGTGTCAAGGGTAGAGATCTATCACCCTGTCTATTCTTTGTTTATCTGCTACAATATAAGACCTATATGTGTTATTCACATATTTAATTTAATTTTTCAAAACTTTTTCAGTTTCAGAATGCCACCAGTGCAGAAAGGTCATCTATTCAGTGTGCAGGATGTGATTGCTGCAGTCCAAAATGGAGAGAGCGATTTTGAAATGGACTCAGATTACACTGATGCAAGTGACTCAGAGAATGAAGATGCAGGTGAAATGGACAAAGAAAACCAGCAACCCATTGACTGCCCAGCCAATGATGATGTGGACATCAAGCCCCAACCAAAAAACACACCGTGCCCCGTGACAGGTTTCCGCTGGTTGAAAAAGGAGTTTATCAGTCCCAATACTGATTTTTCTGGTTCAGAAATCACCAATGATGCCACCTCCCTCCTCACCCCACTGGAGTACTTCCAAAACTTTGTGACAGAAGATATGATTGAGGTTCTGACAAGAAACACAAATGAGTACAGCTTGCAAAAAAATGGAACATCTGTAAACACCAATAATAAGGAAATTGAGAAGATGCTTGGCATGTACCTGAAGATGGGCCTAATGCAAATGTCTGGAGTCCGTATGTATTGGGAGACAGACACACGGTACACCCCTGTTTCTGATGTGATGTCCCGCAACAGATTCCAATCTCTGTTGACTTCATTACACTTTGTAAACAACTTAACTGTGTCAGAGATGGAAAAGAAGGACAAACTCTGGAAACTCAGACCATGGCTAAATTCATTTAGGGAGAGATGCCTGCAGGTGGTACCTGAAGAGCACAACTCTGTGGATGAAATGATGATTCCTTTCAAGGGGAGATTCAGTAACATCAAACAATATATGCGTGGCAAGCCACACCCATGGGGTTTCAAACTGTGGGTGAGATCTGGAATCTCTGGCATGCTCTGTGATTTTGATGTGTACCAAGGAGTGTAGATGGAATACGACAAGCGAAATCTGAACTTGGACTGTCAGGTGATGTTGTGATGAAGCTTGCCTCCACACTTCCAGAGGGTCAAAACTACAAGATCTACGCAGACAACTACTTCACCTGTGTCCCACTGGTAGTCAAGCTCCTTGAGCGTGGAATCCATTATGTGGGAACAGCGAGGCAGGTACGTCTACCCAACTGCAACCTTGAAGATGAGAAGAGCTTGAAGAAAAGGGGAGAGGAAGCTTTGATGTCCGAGTGGAGGGGAACCACAACATCTGTGCTGTCAAATGGTTTGACAATAGAGCAGTCACACTTGTGTCATCCTTTGCTGGACCAGAACCTATGCAGAAAATTCAGCGCTGGGACAAAGCCACTAAAACCATCATTGATGTTGAGAGGCCTTACATTGTAGGAACCTACAACAAACACATGGGGGTGTGGATTTGTTGGACTCATTTGCTGCCAAGTACAAGTTCCCCATGAAATCTCACCGCTGGTACATTTACATCTTCTGGCACACCATCATCCTTGCAGTAATTAACGGCTGGCTCCTTTACAAGCGGGACTGTAAAGCTCTGAAGATGACTAAGAAAGAGATACTGAACAGGAGACAGTTTCAGGCACAACTTGCATCCTCTCTCATCCTGGTGAACACACACAACACATCACCCAAGAGAGGGCGACCATCTTCAGGGAAGACGGTGACATCAGGGAGCCCTTTGGATCCTCAGAAGAGACCATCCTCATCAGATGTGAGTCCCCCAGCCAAGAGGTCATCAGACCACCCTCCACTGGATGTACGCAAAGACATGATTGCACATTTCCCAGTAAAGACGAAGAGAGGACGCTGCAGATACTGCAATAATGGATACACAAACACATTGTGTAGCAAGTGCAATGTTCGCCTGTGCTTCTCAGATGAAAAGAACTGTCTTAGGGACTATCACTGCAAGTAAACAGAGACTTCATTCAAACCACACTGAATGTGACCAAATATTTTTTCCAAATTTTTTTATTAATAAATGCTTATTCCAAAAAATGATTGTTGTGTAATTATTACTTATGATATATACTGCTATGCGGCTAAGTAAGTGAACAACCCTGCAAATAAATGCTTAAATGTTCTGTATACCTGTTCAGACAAAGTGAGAACAAATACAGAAATTCTGCTCACAACAAGGCCCAACGTTGCAATATTGCAACATTTCCCTAAAAACCTACTAAAATGTAAAAAATAAAAAAAAACTTTAATTCCTACATCAGAGGCCTCCTAAAACAATATCTGAGAGGTCAAAAAAATTTTTTGCTTATTTTTTCAATATTTGGGTCTTACAGGGTTAAAAAAGAAAAACACTGCAAAAGCAGTTTAGTGACTTGTGCCATGCATGTGTTTTTTTCCCCCCAGGTTCTGAGCAGTCATGAAGTTGTGGCCATTGTCGCTGAGCACCTTTCCAACTCTGAGATGTCAGTGTGACAGTCAGCTGGATGCTTGCTGTTTGATGTATTTTAGCAACTGCTCGTCTGTGTGGTTACTCCTGCCCAGGCTGATCAGCTCCAACACCACAGGACACCGCTTGACTTGACACGTGATAAGAAGGAAGGGGAATGTATGCAACCATGTGCTGTTGGGGAAGGGAGTGTGTCCACAGAGAAGGATGCGAATAAGTGCCTAGTGTTGGAACCAGACAATCATGGGGAGGTCAAGCCTTGTAGCCTTGTTGCTGGGGTGCTGCCTCCCCACTGTTGCAAAAAACATTGACCCGGTGGGCTGTGAAAGACATGTCCTGCCCTGCTTGTAATAGCAGCTCCAGGTGTCAACTATGGCTTGCACCTTGCCGCACAGCAACAATCATTTGGGACTGCCCACATTATCCGCCACGATTAAAATGCAGGGGTGGCTTTTTGGGAGAAATAATGCATGCTAGGTATTTTCCCGAAGGCTGAGTGTAAGCAATTAGCTTTCTAAGCGTAGCAGACTCTACTAAGTGGTATGGCAGCGACTGCACCACCAGCATCTTGGCCAGTTTAGAATTAAGCTTGCCCACCAGCAGCTTGCTGTGTGTCCTGGCCACGGATTCTGTTATTGATGACTGAGGAGCAATCTGAATGAGAGAAGCAGAAAGTGATGATAACAATGTAAAGTACACCATACTGCTATAAATTTTGGGAAGTTTGTAACGAATCAGACCAATTGACTCATCTCTAATCTAAAACTCTAAAAGTTTGATCCTATAACACAATTTTCGAGATTAAGATATCTGTCTGGATCAAGCCTTCTATGTATTAGTACCTTAACGTCTTAGCATGAGGGGCCCAACCACCATCTTAGACCCAGGACAGATTTTACCCTTCCCTCATGAGAATAAAACCACTTAGCATGAAATTGTAAATTCACAATGAAAATGTTTCCAACCCTACGATTAAAGTTTCACTGTGTCCTTGGTGTTTCTATCATCTTCCTCCTTTATATTTCAACTTCGTACTGTGGTCGGGAAGTTTGCTTCCATTTGCTCGAACTCTGTTATTGCTCTATTAATTATGCATGGGGAGACTTAATTTTTAATTGGTGTGCCTCCGTCTCTTTCTCTCTTTGCCTTTTCTCTACTGTTTTAGCCTTCGAATGAGCTCCCAAGAGACGCTTTCTCTGCTGATGGGTAGAATTCAACTTCTTCAAAACTTTCTAGCATGTATTCAGTCGGACTAATACCCCCGATACAGCAAAAAAGGTTTTATAAGTGGAATTATTTGCATAATAACAAAGATTATTTTTTTTATTAAATATTCCTATGGGCCTAAACATTCACCATTATTTTAAGTATGAGCTTAAGAATATATTATTTGCATTGTATATAGTGTGGTAAAGGAGTTTTCTGTTGGATAGCCTACTTTTCAGTAAAGGTTCCCTAACAGGGGTTCCTCACTTTTCTATTATCCTTCTCTTCCTGGTTCCCCAATAGTGTCATCCAGCTGCTACTCTTAATACTGTAACCACTGCGTTCCCCAATGCCACCAAATACTTACTTACAGAATAACTGTGCCATGCAAATAGTCTCCAAAGTGCTCCCAAAAGTAGCACCAATAGTAACAATTCTACCTGCAGAGTGTTTGATTAGTAATAATGTCCCCTGCAGTGATAATGCTCCCTGAGAGTTCCTCTGTTAGTAGTAGTGCTCTTTATTCTGTGCCCAATAACAATAATAATGTCATACACAAAACTCCCAGCAGTGATAATGCCAAATAGTGCCCCCATTAGTGATAAGGCTTCCCAAGGTACCCCTAGTGGTAATAAGTTCCCTCCATAAGTCCCCCCTTTAGAGGCCATTGTAGTTATAATGTCCCCTATAGTGCCCCAAATAGTTATAATGCCCCTCCAGTATTCCATTACATATAATGCCTTCTATAGTGGTCCCAGTAATTATAATGGCCCCCTGTAGTGCCCCAGTAGTAATAATATCCCCCTATAGTGCCCCAAGTATAGTAGTTATAATGCCCCCATAGTGCCTTAGTAGTTTAAATCACTCCTGTACTGTCCCCAGTAGTTATAATGCCCCCTGTAGTGCTCCCAGTAGGTATAATGCCACATATATTGCTTCCAGTAAGTTTAATGACCCCAATAGTGCCCAAGTAGTTATAATGGTCCCCTGTAGTGCTTCTAGTAAGTATACTGTAGCCCTGTAGTACCTTCACTAGGTATAATACTCCCTGTAGTGCCCCCAGTAGGTATAATGCTCCTATAGTGCCCGCCATCTGCGCCTGAAATGTGCCTAAGTAAGGCTTATTTCAGTATAGTAAATTACCCCCTATGTGCATTGATTGACCACGGAATGAGGGGAATTTGAGAACTGGTGACAGATGGTGTTGAGCGGAAATATTCGCATTGTGAATTTTTATCATAAATATCGGCACTTTGAGAATTCGCGAATATTTAGAATATAGTGATGTATATTCGTAAAAACGAATATTAGACTATTTTTTTCATCTGAAACCATTACCTGCCTACTTCTTGCTTGTGGGCCAATGTGAGAAGGCTGCAATATCGTAGTCCGTAGTGAATTAGAATATTCTTCATTATTTAATTTATTTCATCTTATGCGAAAAATCGGCAATGTAATATGCGCGTTAATCGAGTAAGGGCGGGTTATAGGCAACATTCCTATTGGGTTGGCTTGCTAGAATTCGCAAATATGTAGAATATAGTGTGATATATATTCGTAAAAACCAAATATTTTTTTTTATCTGAACCCATTGGTAAATGTAATGGGTTCAGATGAAAAAAAAAAGACGAATATTCGTTTTTAAGAATATACTGTATATCACACTATATTCTACATATTCACGAATTCTAGCAAGCCAATCCAATAGGAAAGTTGCCTATAACCCGCCCTTACTCGATTAACGCACATATTACATTGCCGATTTTTTGCAATCAAGAGAATAATCTCGAATACAAATATTCACGGATATATGATAAATATTCTACCACATATTCGCGAAATATCGCAAATTCGAATATTCACCCTGCTGCTCATCACTAGTGACAGACACCATGCTTAATGTGGTCAATGTGCAGATTTTCTTGCTGTGATTCCTGTAATGAACAAGCTGGGAGATGTGTGGAGCGCTGTATTGTGTTTCTGCCTCTTCCAGTCTCCTTTATAAACCCTACTTGAATGTGCTGTTGACTGCAGATCTGAAGGAGTCATTGAGCTGCGAGCCCCCGCTACTAGCTGGATGTAAACAGACACGGTGGACCCCATTGTATGAGAGCGCAGCTTTGTAATCATACAATAAATGCTACTGCTGAAGGAATAGCAGCTGCACTTAATAAGACTTGTTAAAAAATGACACATCTATCTATCTATCTATCTATCTATCTATCTATCTATCTATCTATCCATCCATCTATCTATCTCATATCTATCTAATCTATCCAGAGGTGTAGCTAGGCTTTATAGAACCCGGGGCAAGGGTTTAGCATTGCGCCCCCCTGCTGTTGACATAAAGAACGAAAAGTTCAGCGACGTGCATGGTGTGCCATGGCAATTCTTTTTTACTCCTCTAACTCTACCCAATGCATAACTATACTCACTCAGTCCCACCTAATAAAATCTACAAAAGCCATTGAAATCCATTAAAAAAGTCAACATTTTCTTGCCATTGTTTACTTAATGTATTAACCATCAAGTCTATCTTTCTATCCTTTATTTATCTGTCTATATTCTTTTATCATATATATATATATATATATATATATATATACATATATATATAATATAGAAAAACAAACTGCACTCCAAAAAATAAATCAAAAGGAGTTCATTTATTGACCCGTGCGGTGCAACGTTTCGGCTCTGAACCTAGAGCCTTTCTCAAGCAAAGAATATAGTGCTCCATGTGAGGTATATATAACAAACATTTCAATTAGTCACACTCATGTGTTACAATCAATTATGCAAATTAGGTGACCAGTGCAAACACAAATGACAAGTGTTCATCTGAAGGTAAACAATACATAGGCAAGTGACAACATCATCAGTAATGCACATATCGTGCTCATATATCACGATCATCAGATCCATATAATCATGTGATAATCAAACAAGTGTAGTGAAAACACATAAGAAGAGACAACAACTGGGAAGATAAAAGAACATACCGATCGGGTATAACAATGTGTGTGGCGTTGTAGCAATCGCATCGCGCCTGCTCAAAGTACCGCCATGCTTAGTATGTGTCAGAAACCAAAGCTTGGCTTTGACCCTGAAACGAATGGCTGGTTGTGCGCACGGATGCAATGGACGTGCACAGTCAGTTTCTGACACATACTAAGCATGGCGGTACTTTGAGCAGGCGCGATGCGATTGCTACAACGCCACACACATTGTTATACCCGATCGGTATGTTCTTTTATCTTCCCAGTTTATCTTCCCCGATCCTGTTAGGCCACGCCCCCTCCCAATCCACAATCAACGGGGATTATAAAAATGAAGGTAAAAATCAACTTCTGTCAGCTGCAGGGGTGGAAGGGAGGGTGACTTTCTCCCTGCAGCTCACTCTCAGACAGTACAGTGCTGCTGTCTGAGAGTGAGCTGTTCAAAAGGACATCCCTGTGTCCGTACAGGCCCTGCACCGGACAGAGGACAGGGAGTCTGAAAGCCGGACTGTCTGGCCTAAAACCAGACCTCTAGCCACCCTAGGGGCAGGCTGCTGTGGAGGTCATAGTTAAGGGGACGG
Organism: Bufotes viridis; assembly: GCA_033119425.1. NCBI lineage: Eukaryota > Metazoa > Chordata > Amphibia > Anura > Bufonidae > Bufotes > Bufotes viridis. The sequence continues at coordinate 83,224,770 of CM065594.1, read as the reverse complement.
TCCACTATGGAGGTCAGTATTAAAGGGCAGATTAATGTAGAGGCCACTGTTAAGGGGACAGGGTGTTGTGGAAAAGACTGTTATGGAGATGGGGTACTGTGGAGGTCACTAATAAAGGTGTGGCCGCTGTGGAAGTCACTGTTAAGGGGCGGGATGCTGTGGAGGTCACTGTTAAAGGGGCGGGCACTGTGGGGGTCTCTGTTAAGGGGATGGTCTGTTATGGAGGTCAGTGTAAAGGGGCGGGGTGCTGTAGAGATCACTTTTAAGGGGGTGGGTTATTGTGGAAATCACTGTTAACTAGATGGGGTACTGTGGAGGTCACTAATAAAGGGGTGGCCACTGAAGAGGTCACTGTTAAAGGGGAGCGCATTGTGGATGCCACTGTTATGGGAGCAGGCTGCTGTGGAGGTCACTGTTAAAGGGAGGGGCGGGATACTGTAGATGTCACTGTTATAGTGGATACTGTCGATATCTTTTAATGACACACACAAACATTAAACGAAATAGATGAAATATACCCGTGCAAAGCTGGGTCCTTCTGCTAGTATATATCTATATATATATATATATATATATATATATATATATATATAATGTGGTAAGGTGCAAGGTACCGTGGTCGATGGCAGGTACGTGTCACCGAGGTTCCTGGCCTCGGTGAGGTAAGAGCCGGGTTTTCCTGTGTCAGCAGCAGCTAGTGCTGCTTGACACCTTGAAATTTAGTTTGGCTGCAAAGCCAATCCGGGCCGGCTCTTACTGGGAGTAGGCAAAGAGTTGGGTGGGTGCCTACTCCCCACGGTCCAGGCCGGACTTTGCCGGGCCTTTATAAGACAGCCAGCACCAGCAGGTGGTGTGATTGTCCTGGAGCTGCTGTAAGGCTGTGGAATCATTTGAGTTTGGGAGTTCTCTGGGCTGGAAGCAAGAGCCCAGCAAGGAGGACTGCAGACGGCCTGGAAACCTGACGTCGCTTGTCTTGCGGCTGGACTGACAGCCAGGTGTGAACCTGCACCTAAAACCTCCCAGGTGACTGGAGCCTGTATTGGACTGTCTTGTTTTTCTCATGATTTCTTATGTGTGTGAAGTAACACCAAGAGACTGTTTTTGTTTATCTTGTGCAAGTGTAAATAAAACACTGTTTATTGCACCTTCGAGACTCCTGTTTTGCCTCGGTACTGCACCCGCTATCTACCAGAGTGACTCCCCACATTTGGTGTCGGATGCGGGCATGCGCAGTGAGGCTGGCGTGAACGCCGAAAGTTTTTGTTTTTGCTGGGCACGACTGGATGTCCTATATTAGGCCGGCAAAGTTGCAGCCTGTGTTCCCTGACAAAATGGAGGTGGCTGTGAAAGCTCTCATAGAGGCTAACGTGCAGCAGCGGGAGACCAACCAGCTACTGCTACAGCACGTGATGGCGTTACAAGCTGCAGGAGCGTCCCACCACGACCATGATGCCCGAAAAACGGTCTGTGCGGCGATCCCAAAGATGACCCCCTCGGACGACGTAGAGACATATCTGGCGGTCTTTCAGAAGGTAGCCGTGAGGGAGAAGTTACCCCGTGACCAGTGGGCCGAGGTGGTCGCTCCGTTCCTGGCATCCGGACCCCAGCAGTTTTTTTGACTTAGCAGATGACCAGGCTGCTGATTACCCCACGGTGAAGAGGGGAGATCCTGGCCAGACTGGGGGTAAACGTGTTAGTCCGGGCTCAGCGGGTCCACCAGTGGGACTTTAAAGCGGATGAACCCGCCCGGCCGCAGTACTATGAGTTGCTGCACAGGTTGCAAAAATGGCTGCAGCCTGATATTCTAAGTCCGACTGCTATGCTGCACCGTCTGCTGGCCGACATGTTCTGGAGGGCCCTGCCTTACCCCCTTCAGCACTGGATTGGCCAGGTATCCCCCACTAATGCCCTTGAAATGGTTGATCTGGTGGAGCGCTATGAGGCCACAAAAAACTTGCAAGGGGGTGTTGTTGGGAGGGGGCCGGTCAAACCCCGGAGGTCTCCCATCCAGTCCCGACGTCTGATACCTGAGAGACCTGTTCGGGGTGTGCCCCCTGTGGACCCGGCCCCGATTGTCTGCTGGCGGTGTCAGGAGCCTGGCCACGTAAGGGCCGACTGTCCACACCGGGGAGAACCCATGGAGACTAATTATGCATACCGGGCTTCCATGTATGCCCGGATACTGTGTGCAACCGGCACCCCCGAGACAATAGACAATCGTCATCTGTGCCAGGTGCAAGTGGGTGATAATCTGGCCGTGGCGCTGCTGGACTCAGGGAGCCTAGTAACTCTGGTAAGTGCTGCCCTGATACAGCCCCCCAGTATACGGGCCGGAAAGTTGGTGTGGTGTGCATACACGGAGACTTAAAGGACTATCCCACTGCTGTAACGTCTCTGTCCACGGCGGCCGGCACATGGACTTGTGAAGTGGCGATCTCCGCAAAGCTACCTTATGAACTGATAATTGGGAGAGACTTCCCTGGTTTTCCGTCACTATGGCCTAAGGTGAAAGTGACTAATAGCCCTGAGACAGGGGTAACCCTAGCAGAGTGGCCTGGTTCCAGTGGGAGGCCAGAGCCCTGGGAGCCCGAGTCCGAAGGGCCTGCGGTAGGTGTGACCACCACTTCTGTGATAGAGGGGGAGACACCCCCACTGAGTGTAATGGTGGGAGACATGGAGGACTTGCCACCAGGGCCTGAGTTGGCAGACCTCCACGTCTCCGGAGATAATTTTGGGACCGCCCAACACCGGGACCAAACCCTAACCAGGGCCTGGGAGAATGTGCTGGAAATTGATGGTAAACCCCAGAAACCAGGGGCTGAGTTAATATTTCCCCGCTTTGTTGTTCACCAGGAAATGTTATATCGGGTGAACCAAATCCGGGGTGAACCTGTTGAACAGTTGGTGGTGCCCACAGCGTACTGCAAGCTTGTCATGGAGCTTGCCCACCAACATGTTCTTGGGGGACACTTGGGGTGGCAGAAAACCCAGGACCGCATACTGCAGCGGTTTTATTGGCCCAGTGTGTTCTAGGAGGTAGAAAATTATTGTAAGTCCTGTCCCACCTGTCAGATAAATAGCCCCCAGCCACATTTCCGTAGTCCTCTGGTACCTCTTCCAATTATTGAGGTCCCGTTTGAGCGAATCGCTATGGATCTAATTGGGCCTGTACCAAAGTCTGCCAGGGGCCACCAACACATTCTGGTAGTTCTCGACTATGCCACTCGGTATCCGGAGGCGGTGCCTCTGCGACATACCTCAGCTAAGCTCATCGCCAAAGAGTTAATGGAAATGTTTTCCCATGTGGGCCTGCCAAAAGAGGTTCTGACAGACCAAGGGACCCCTTTTATGTCCAAAGTTATGAGGGAACTGTGTAAATTGTTGCGTATAAAGCAGTTACGGACGTCTGTTTACCATCCGCAAACAGACGGTCTTGTCGAGAGGTTTAACCAAACTTTAAAAAATATGTTAAAAAGGGTGGTGTCTAGAGATTGGAAGGACTGGGATCTGCTTCTGCCCTATCTCATGTTCGCAGTGCGAGAGATGCCCCAGGCCTCTACTGGGTTCTCGCCCTTCGAACTGCTTTATGGCAGACACCCTCGGGGCCTGTTGGATATCGCCAAGGAAGCGTGGGAACAACAGCCTGTCCCCCACAAAAGTGTCATTGAGTATGTCACCCAGATGCAGGAACGGATGGAAAGGGTGTTGCCGCTGGTCCGGGAGCATATGGAGGCAGCGCAACAAGCCCAGAGTAGGGTGTACAATCGTCAGGCTCGGGTACGGGGCTTCAATCCGGGAGATCGGGTTTTGGTTCTGGTACCCACCCTTGACAGCAAATTCCTAGCTAGGTGGCAGGGCCCCTATGAGGTGATCGAGAAGGTAGGGAAGTAAATTACAAAGTACACCAGCCAGGGCGGCGCAAGCCGGAGCAGGTGTACCACGTGAATTTACTAAAGCCGTGGAAAGATAGGGACATGGCCGACGACCACAGCCCCCGGCCAGGGCTTCTAGGTGAAAGGGTCCAGCCCCACAGTTCGAGGCCTGTGAAGCAGTAACCACGGTAAAAATTGCAGACAGCCTGTCTTCCAAACAAGTTCAGGAAGTCAGGGAGTTCATCAGTCGGAACACGGATGTGTTCTCGGACCTCCCTGGCCGCACGTCTCTCATCCAACATGACATTGTCACTGAGCCTCAGGCCAAGATCCGGTTAAAACCATACCGGGTACCCGAGGCTCGGCGACGGGCCATCGCGGAGGAAGTGCAATTAATGTTGAAGCTTGATGTCATTGAGGAGTCGAAAAGTGAGTGGGCCAGTCCCATAGTTCTAATACCCAAGTCGGATGGGACGTTGCGGTTCTGCAACGATTTTCGCAAGTTAAATGAAGTGTCCAAGTTTGATGCGTATCCCATGCCCCGGGTAGACGAGCTTGTTGAGAATTTAGGACAAGCCCGTTATTTTTCTGTGCTAGACCTCACTAAAGGGTACTGGCAGGTACCCTCGGCAAAGGAAAAAAACACTTATGTTACCCCGCAGGGCCTGTATCACTACAAGGTGTTACCCTTTGGCCTGCATGGCGCCCCCGCCACCTTCCAGAGATTAATGGACATAGTGCTGCGACCTCATCGTCGGTACGCCTCGGCCTACTTAGATGATGTAATCATCCACAGCACCGACTGGGAAAGCCATTTGCCCAAAGTGCAGGCGGTAGTGGATGCCCTGAGGAAAGCTGGACTAACCGCCAATCCAAAGAAGTGTGCGATTGGGTTGGAAGAGACCAAATATCTGGGATATGTTATTGGGCGGGGAGTCATCAAGCTGCAGGTAACTAAGGTAGAGGCCATACGTAATTGGCCCCGACCGGTTACCACCAGGCAGGTAAAGTCCTTCCTAGGAATTGTAGGGTACTACATGCGGTTTGTGCCCCACTTTGCCACAATAGCAGCGCCATTGACAGACCTGTTGAAGGGGCGAAAGTCTGGGAAGGTTAGCTGGAGTGAGAAGGCGGAGGAGGCTTTCTCCGCGTTGAAGTCGGCCCTGTGTGGGTCCCCGGTTTTGGTGACACCCGACTTCAACAGGGAGTTCGTCGTTCAGACGGATGCCTCGGAGGTAGGTCTTGGTGCAGTGTTGTCTGAGGAAGTCAATGGGGAAGAACATCCCGTTGTCTTCCTGAGCAGGAAACTCACCCCAGCCGAGACCAGGTATAGTATAGTGGAGAGGGAGTGCCTGGCTATCAAGTGGGCACTCGAATCTCTCCGCTACTACCTGTTAGGGAGGAGGTTCCGTCTGGTGACCGACCATTCCCCTCTCAAGTGGATGAGCCAGGCCAAGGAGAGGAATGCTCGGGTCACCAGGTGGTTTCTGTCCTTGCAAAATTTCAAATTTTCGGTTGAACACAGGGCAGGCCGCTTGCAGGGTAACGCAGATGCCCTGTCCCGCGTCCACTGCCTCACTTGTGTTCACCCCCTCAGGGTTGAACAAAGGGGGGAGGTATGTGGTAAGGTGCAAGGTACCGTGGTCGATGGCAGGTACGTGTCACCGAGGTTCCTGGCCTCGGTGAGGTAAGAGCCGGGTTTTCCTATGTCAGCAGCAGCTAGTGCTGCTTGACACCTTGAAATTTAGTTTGGCTGCAAAGCCAATCCGGGCCGGCTCTTACTGGGAGTAGGCAAAGAGTTGGGTGGGTGCCTACTCCCCACGGTCCAGGCCGGACTTTGCCGGGCCTTTATAAGACAGCCAGCACCAGCAGGTGGTGTGATTGTCCTGGAGCTGCTGTAAGGCTGTGGAATCATTTGAGTTTGGGAGTTCTCTGGGCTGGAAGCAAGAGCCCAGCAAGGAGGACTGCAGACGGCCTGGAAACCTGACGTCGCTTGTCTTGCGGCTGGACTGACAGCCAGGTGTGAACCTGCACCTAAAACTTCCCAGGTGACTGGAGCCTGTATTGGACTGTCTTGTTTTTCTCATGATTTCTTATGTGTGTGAAGTAACACCAAGAGACTGTTTTTGTTTATCTTGTGCAAGTGTGAATAAAACACTGTTTATTGCACCTTTGAGACTCCTGTTTTGCCTCGGTACTGCACCCGCACCGCTATCTACCAGAGCGACTCCCCACAATATATATATATATATATATATATATATATAAATATAGATAATGGAATGGTATTCTCAAAGAGGTGGTCTTTTGGAACAGTTTTACATGATGTATTTCTTCAAACAGGTGTGTACGCAGATCTTAAAGAGCCCCATAGTAAAAACTAGTATGGGCCCCAGCTGCCCAATTGAGTTTCTGCAGTGACTGGATTTGAGGTGGCCTAAGCACTACATTGGTTCCTGCCTACACCGTTGAGGTGTCACCATGTGTTACTGCTTTCTGCAGAGGATGGTAAGGAATGGTGCAGAGAGTCAGGGTTTGCAATAAACCAATGTGGTTCTATACTGGAGGAATGCAGGTGCAAAACTGGAGGAATGCAGGTGCAAAACAATACAGGCAATACACTGATTTGTCTTCTTCAGTCTTCCCTTTGGCCAAAGAAGATTCTGTGCTGAGGAAAGACCTTAGCTAGCTTGCTTTCTCTCTCTCAGAAGACTGATACCCTGGCCAAAAGGCTAGCCCCATCTCAGCGTCTTCTTCTGGTCAATCACGCAGTCTTGCAGAGTTTCTCCTACTAAATACTTGTTCCTCAAGCTTCTACCTGATCCAAAACCTTCTACTGGGAGGGGTGAAGCCTGAGAAGCACAGCCTAACAGAAACAATGATACAGTTCATGGCTGCCATAGACATGTATTGTGCCTCAATAGAAGTCAAAGGAAATGACAAAGCAGTTTCCAGACATAAACAAACATCTGACAGAGCTAAACCATTCAAAAGTTTACTGTGCCTGTTTTTTTTTTCCATCCAAAACTTAGTTCTGCATATTCCCTTATGGTAACTATGGAAAATTACTGTATTCTCAGTTCACATGCTGGAAAGTCCCAAAGTCTTTGCTAGTATTAGCTGGCGTGCAAATGCACAGGATACATTACAATAAACATAAAATGCAGTTTGACAATATAAAAGTATAAGTGCCAAGTATAAGTGTAAACAATGGTATAAATCATAGTGCAAGTTAACCCTTCAAAGTTCAATAAAGTAGGAAGTTGAGGGCTTTGCATAGCAGCAATAGGGGCAAATGTCCACAAACGTCCAGATTCCAAAGTATCTTCGCTCCGGGGCAGTATATTTTCCAGTAAATGTTAAACACTTCAAGGCAACACAGAGTGCAAAGTCCAAATAAAAAAAGTTGCCCTCCATCTCCATCACCTTTAACTGACCTCTCTGTTGGAAAATGTGGAACAGGAGCTTCATAAATATAGTGCTCCTTCTCTGCAACATGTTTTTTTAATGTATTTACACCAGACAACTGACACAAGTGCATCAATAAATCTGCTATGCTTTACACAGTATATTATAAAATATCAGCCTGCAGCCAACACTAGGGGAGTTCAGTGAAAAGTATTTTACACAGTTGCTATTGAAATTAATGGAAACTTTAAATAATCAATTTGCACTGAGCTGTCCTAGTGGTGGATGCAAGAAAATGCAGTGAATCTTTATAGGGAACAGAAGAAGCTGCTGAACACTGGGTCACCCTTTCCCCTGGGCGCCACATTATTCGCATCCATGGTAGGTATGTCACGTTTGATGCCACAGCTCACTATTAATGAAGAGTTGTGTTCTAATACCCTCACTTTTAGAACATTGAGCACTGTTAATAACATTGTGCCCTGTGATGCCGTATGCCAATGTAACATCTGTACTTACCTTACAGATTTGTGCAGATTACAGATCTGATGGGTAGAGCATGGCTTCTACCACTCCATACTGAAAATGAACCCAGTTGTCTACCCATAATGTGTAATTTAATAAAAGAGCATTTTTGATATCATGATGATCAGTCTATGCAAAATGTTGTGAAACTACAACTCTCAGCATTCCCTCGCAGCTTGAGGTCAGAGGCTCCACTATTCTATGAGTTTATAAACCTGCAGGAGGAAAAAAAAGCAAAAAGACCAAAATATATGATTTAAATCTTTGTCATAAAAATGGACTTGCAGATTTGTGGTACAATATCCTGTGAGTGAGAGGCATGCCATACTGTTGGTATATTTAAAGAGTGTGCTGTGAAAAATTATATTCCAAATAGAAGGAAATAAACAGGACAAGCATCAGGCTGTGTCATTTCCATCAATTTCTGATAAAATGAAGAAAATAAAAGAAGCAGCCGCGGAAGCACCATATTTCTACTTCATAATAGTGGAAACATGGTGGACATGTCCTACAGCCTTGTCTGTTTCTATGTATCATAGAAGAATATAACATTCCCTCCACCAGTCAGCAGCCATGCATTTGTATAAACTACTGCTACCTTCCTGCTATTTTACATTCTTTATTTGAAACTACAGTATCTTCAGACAGCAATGCATCATGGCCGTCATTATACACTCCAATACATAACTCCAAAATTGAATGTCCATCTTTGATCATCATCTGTGCCAGATCCATCATATGATGGACACCATCAGAGCCTGACAGTCCGCTCAGACCTATAATGAAGTTCCATTAGATTCTGGGACCAGCAATTTGGGAAAAATGTGCTAAATACTGGAGTATTCTTCTCATCTAACATGATGGAATCCCTGAAGGAAGCTCCTGACATAAATGTGAACAGGGTTTTAATATATCTTTAGAATACAACCATACAACATGAAAATACTGTGGATTTTCTGATGCTGATTTGTCGGTGGCAGATCCACAACATTTTAAAGTGGCAGCAAAGTGAAAAAGCTGCAGAGTGCACTTCTAGATCGGAAGGCCAGTCTATCTCAGAAGTAGCGGGCATTAGAAGCAATTAACCCTAACATGGGCAGAAAAGTCCAAAGCCATAAGCATGCTTTACCTTTGCTGACAAGTCCATCCACTCTACCTTAATGGTCCTCAACCTTCTGTAATATCTGTTTTTTCCCCTCAGAGGTTGGAGTGTTCAATTGCTTTTTCTGGCAGTTTGCAACTCATAGGCTTCAGCCAAGTTCGGAGACTGCACCTAAATTCAAGGGCTTAGCTAGACTCCTCTGTGGCTTAGCTAGATTCTTTTGTAGTTTAGCTACACTGCTCTGCACAACAGCCACATCACACTAGAAGACTGCCTACCATCTGGCAACTATAACTAAGTACTGCTAATTATTTCCTCCCATATACAGCTTTTTGGCATACATAGTGCATGAAATATACAGTTTGAGCAATTAACCATTTGACAATTCTAACAATAAACCAGAGCATTAACCCTTTAGCAGTAAACCACTGGGTCACTGCATATGGAGCAGGCACTGGGACTCATCCTGCTCCATACATGGCAGGTACCAGTTGTGTTATATGGATGACACCCGTCTGCAGCGACTGCGATCAGAGATTACATTGATCCCAACTGCTTAACCCCTCAGACATTTTGGTGAATAGTGACATTGGCATCTGCATGGTTATACAGTGGGAGGTGGCTGCAATTGTGGATGGCAAATGGTTGTAATCACAGCTGGGGCTCTTCTAAAGCATGTTAGGGGTTCTATTAGGGCAGTGTTCCTCAATTCCAGTCCTCAGGGCCCACCTGCGGGTCATGTTTTCAGGATTTCCTTAGTATTTAGCAGGTGATATAATTAGTGTCAGTGCATCAGGACTCACCTCAGGTACTCATTCTGTGGGATATTCTCAAATCATGACCTGTAGGTGGGCCCTGAGGACTGGAGTTGAGAAACACTGTATTAGGGTAAGGCTACACAATAACATTTGGTTGAGAAAGGCTGGACGAGCCGAAACGCGTCCTATGAATGTTGGATTATTTCCTTTGATGAAATAAACCTACACTCTTCAGAAGCAACTGGGATTTCTCTTCTCTTCTCACACAATAACATTTTTTGTAATTATAGTCAATGGTGACGTGCTGCGACATGCTGCTACAGCCACATACAAATAAAACCTGGATGGATTTTTGTGCGACTGTCGCTTCGCAGTGGCAGCATGTGGTATGTCACTGTGCGACAACATTGACTATCATTACACAAAATGTTTAGCGACATTGCAGAGACAAATAGTCACGCGACACATGTCGCAATGTAGTAGTACCCTTTTTGTTACGTGAATGTCGCCATGTGGCCCTAGCCTTGCTGTCCGTAGCAAGGTCAATAGGATGTCAGTAAAATGACAACACAATGGAGTACAGATGTATTGCAGCGTACATTACACAAGATCAAACGATCAGAGGTTCATGTCCTCTAGAACATCTGCTTTCCTCAAGTGTCTGTTTTAGTAAATACTCTACAATTCTGGAGCATCTTTTCTTAGAACTCTGCACTGTGTTGTTCCTCTGTTATTCCTTTTAGAAATGGATGAAAAAACAACTAGTTCTTATCATTTCCCTTGTCAACAGGAAGTATCCCTACACAGCTTAGCACAGTCAACACTGATTGAACAGGATTAGACTATGTAGGGACATACCCCATTGCCTTTCAGGAGAAATAACAGGGGAACAGAAAACACAGAGTTTGAAGATGCCCCAACATTGCTTTTTGTAACTATCTAGATCCAGGCCTCACTTAAAACAGCAGGCAGGTTGAGAGCTTCAATAGCCTCTGCAGTTACATAAACTGAACACGCTGCGGCTCGCTTCCGGGATGATGGGCACTGTTACTGAGGGAATGGAAAAATCAAACAACCATGTATAAAGCCAAAGAATTTGATGAATATTAGCTTGTGCCTGGTTAGGACGGCTGGTGATGTAGATAAATGAGCTTCCAGCCATGATTATCCTCACCGCTGATCAGTAATTAATGTTACGAGAGAGTTAAAAAGAGCATTGACTCTTAAATGCTTCCCATCGACTCGGTACAGAAGATATCTTCAGTGACACGAGAGTGATGTATGCACTCCGAATTCTAAATGCTTCTGCCCCGACATCCTGTGCATTTAATCAATTACCATCATTTCAAATACTACAGATATGTCAGCGCCGGCTCACGGGTAGAAATAGCGAGTGAGAGGTGAGCGTTAATTAACTCTTGAAATCAGAGCACAGGAGAGAAGGTTCGTCTCATGTTTAGCTCACATTGTATCTGTACAGATGGGAAACGTGCGCTTTATTTTGTGCCACTGCTCACTTTTATTTGCATTTCTATTAAGAAAAAGACGTTTATCAGGAGATGTAATCTGGAATCGTTTTATTTTGATAATGGCAGCGGAACAGGATGTCCTTAAGGTACGAGACTCAGTGTACACATTGTGAAGGTTTCACTCACAGGAGAACAGTAGATTGAAGATACTTCAAACATTAGATTTTTAAAGGATATGTATACTTTTGCAACCTATTTTATTATTCCTTTGCATCTAAAGTAACAAATGAGGCCAAGTTGCTAGTAGACTTTATGAAATTTTGTTAAATGTCTGCAGCTCCAATGCATAGCAATGGGATTGCAGATTACAAATAAACCCTTTGTAGCATCGGCCTCTTGGTACAGCTCGATTGGGAGTCGGACCCCTCCCCATCTCATATGGATGACCGATCCTGAGGATAAGTCATAAATATGTGAATCCCAGAGAGCCCTTTTAATAACCTCAGTCTACAGTATCTCCCCTTACTTTTTGCTAATATGCATTTGGTAAGTTTGGTAAGGAATCTGTCTGCTGGTTAATACCGTAACTCTCATCATCTATTCAGTAAAGATAGACTCTTTTTTTTCTGGCCTGGTCATTGCCTCCACCACCTGCTCCCCTGCCTTTCCCCCGATTGCTTATTCTAACACAAGGTCACCCAAGCCACCACTATGCTGGAGAGCCCAAGGTGTGGTGCGCCCCAAGGGGAGCAAAGGGTGCGCCCAGGGGTGGATTGGCCATAGACCGTATAGGGAAATTTCTCAGTGGGCCGATGCCCAGGGGCCACTCAAGCCCTCTTGATAGCCACAGGCCAGGTACATAATGATCTGATTCTCACCGGCCGCAGGTGCCCTCCTGAACTGTATTACTGTCCTCATGATGGTAATACAGTTGAATACTGTGATGAGGGCGGCAGTATTTTGTGCTGTCCTGTGGTATTTGGTTCTGTTGGGGCAATATTCTGCTTTGCACTACAGTATTGCAGGCCCTGCCTACTTCGGTTGTCCCCGTCTACTTGTCTACCATCTACTTGGCCTGTCTTCTTTTAGTTTGAACCCACCTATAACATGGGGCCACTTTTAGTTTTTTCTTTAGTTCCCAATCCGCCCATGGTTGAGCCCCTCCATTCACTGCCCACACAACCAGGGAGAGTGCTGGAAATGGCATTAGCCACTATGAGGACTACAACCACCCTCATTTGCTTAGCCCCCACGTCTATCCAGCTCCACTCTCCGAGCCTCCCTTACATGGTCCAATGCAGGCCACAATGTACTAGTCCAGTTCACTTTAAATCTTTATTTACTCCGAAAGTCTTTCCGTATTCAGTACTGTAAGACACAATGCCATCTGTCAGTCAAGCTCTGCATGAATGGTTTTGTCCGTGTAATGTGCGAGATCCTGAAAGCTTCCAGTGTTACAGGTCATCCAGGCCTTGAGCTCTGATCAGGCTTCTAATCATTACCTGCTTTTGTCAGATATGATCTCTGTTATCCCTGTGCTGGCATAAGCTTCTATCTCTCCGCCCTTTGAAGAGCTTGACCTTCATGCCCCCGAGTCTAGACTTGCTGATGCACAGCGAGCTGTTGTATAATCCATTGATTATCATGATTTTACTAGTAATAGATAAATGCTTTTCATTTCCTCACTGCTCTTCATCTTTACAGTCCATTTTGAACCTGAATGGTAACAACATGAAGGCTGCGTCCAGGCATTAAATTGCCCTATTTTTGCTAAATATAATTCTCGGGAACATCATTTTCTTCTGTCGGTACAAATAAAAGCACTTTATGGACATGACTCTGAGGTCCGACATGTGACTTATAGATAAGTCATTTTGAATTCGTTAAATGCTTTAATGCAGAAATTGTTCTGTCTTAGAGTGCTCATTAAAAATAATTTTGCAAACGTAGCACTTACTGCATGTTGACTGCAAGCCAGGGGTGAACATAAACAGTGAAGGGCCCCTCTACAAGAATTGTATGTGGCCTTAAGGGCCCCTGTGTGGCTGCACATATAGTATGTCCGCTCCTGCTGTGAGAATACTGTGGTACATAAAGTACTTCACCCAATAAGAAACTGCAATTGCACATTCTACGGTGCCCCCTGGTGTTGAGCGAATCGAGCTTCGGATCCTGGATACGAATTCAATCTGTTCAAAACTTCGTTTGAATGCTGTACATAGATTTATCTCTGTACAGCATTTAAATGTATGGGCTCCAGCGAGACGAAGTGAGTTATCACGAAGTTCCGTGGGACTTTGGTGAATAACTTCGGGATTTGATTTTTCAACTTTAAAACCATTTTAAAACATGGATGCAAAGTTGGCTTTAGGTACTGAGGTACCAGCCGATACCGAAGCCGACTTCGGATCCATGTTTTAAAATAGTTGTCGAGTTGAAAAATCGATGGCCAAATTTATTTTGGTGTAAAATTGTTGATTTGTTGGCACAAGATTTTAGTTATGCAAAATTTAGCAATTTTGGCCTCCACTTTCAAAAGTGGAGCAGGGTTTAGTCCAAGTTTGGTGTGTAGGTCATTTTAATGTCTCATTTATCTTTTGCGACTTTTTAAAACGTTTCAAAACCCCTGCTAGGCATCCCTCATGCATAATTTTAATGATATAGGTGGAAACCACATCACACTTGCACCAAACTTATTACTGTGTGCCAATCTCATAAATTTGGTGCAACTGTGCACAGCAACTCCAGTGTAAAAACTGACCTCAAATACACCTACAATGATAAATTCTCCTCTAAGTGTGCAAAATCCAGGTAACAGGTTCACATTAAGATAGCTCCTAAGCCTCCTCTGCTGGTGCCCTCCAGACATAGATGATTTTACCATTTACTATCTAGGGCTATACACATGATTTGAACTGCTGTACAAATATGGTCACAAATTCACCACTCAGGTGATCTGGACAAAAAAGATGGCTGACAAAGACACCTGCAGCCAGGTTTTTGCTTAAAGGCTACGTACACCTTTGGGGGCATTTTTTTTAGGGCTCAGATGCTCTAGTAACAGTATCTGAATTTTCTCTCTGTTCCATCAGCCACCTCACCTGATGGGCTCCTTATCTCTGACCTTATAAACATTCATTATAGCTCAATCCTTATCTTACTGATAAGAATATGGCTTAAATAAGTGTTTATCACCTTTTTTTAGAGATAAGGGTTATTAGATGACTTCACAAACTGAAAGGAAAAACAGCTAACCCTTTGTGACAGAAGGGTTAAATATTTACTTGGCTGGATAAGGTACTTGCTATGCATGTACTGAATATATGTTAGATTGCGTGTCAAGAACTCTAGTAGCATAACTAAATTTGTGTTGAAATCCTCCTTGTGGTTGACAAAGAGGTGCCACATGTCCAGATGTTGCAGAGTTCTTTAGTTTTAGTTGTTAAAACTTGCAAATCCGCTGGGGCAGAGTTTATGTTAAGCCCACCCATTTTCTGCCTGGGACAGCTCAAATTTGTCGTGACTGTATCTGAAAATCACGGACACTCTGCAACGCCTGGAAACCCTAGGGGTGTTCTGTGTGAGTGCACTATTGATGATGTGCCGAGTGGGGGTAGTAGTACTCACAGTTACGTTGTCCCCTGGGTCAGCATACAGTGCATGAGAAGACAGTACTGAATCCTCCTAGGCACTCTCGCAGGGAACACCAGGAAGATGTCAGTTGAGGTGCCCTTGATGGGCCCCTGTGTTCGTGAATCGTGATGCTAGCACCGCAAGGTGCAATGAGGAGATGAGATAGAATGATGAGAGAGGCAGTAGTTGAAGCAAACAGGAACTTTACTTGACAGTTGTAGTCTTGCGGTAAATAACATTTGATAGCATCACTTTGTATTACATGAACTTGGCAAAGATGATAAAGCTGCAAATCCTAATTAGCAGGCTCTGTGAAGTGATGTATGTAGTTTCCAGCTCAACTTATGCAGGAGTGGTGATGATACTCTACTTGGCTCCAGTCCTGATCTTGCTCAGACTTTTTAGTCTTGCAATAATATGGATCTACTGGTACTAATAGTATACAACCCAAGGGCTGTCTCCCTCACGGCAGGCAGACTCTCTGCTCCATTCTTTTAAAAGGTTGTTTGAACCATAGCGTCTGGCCTTGACTCTACAATGCAGGATTCCTAAGTCCTGCTTCTGGATTCCAAAGGTTCAAGAAGCTTACCTCTTGAGCAAGGCTCAGGAGAACAGAGATAAGTCTGTATCCTAGACTCCTCACTTCTAATCTCCCTCAACTCCTCTTCCCTCTAACCTCTAACTTCCTGTGGCTGACCTATATAAATCATGTTATTGTGACCTCTAGTGTTGGTAGTGTATAATGCATTTCAACAGCCTGTAATAGGAGTTTAGCAGCATTAGGGTCCATTCACACATCCGGACACAGGCAATGTGCGTTCCGCATTTTGCGGACTGCACATTGCAGGCACTCTCATAGAAAATGCCTTTTCTTGACCGCAATTACGGACGAGAATAGGACATGTTCTATTTTTTGGGGGAACGGAAGTGCGGACCCGGAAGTGCGGATTCCCAGTTCCAGATCCGGGCAGGACATAGTGTGTGTCCATAGAAATGAATGGGTCCGCAATTCCGTTCCACAAAATGCGGAACAAAATTGCGGACGTGTGAATGGAGCCTTAACCAAAGAAAATACAGTGATTAGTGCAAAATGACATGAAAGGGCATATAGCAATTTGGATTGACACATACACACATATGTGGGACACTACAAGTCCCTGCAAGTTTGGAAAATTTGGCAACTGTGTGATTGACATACCTGTTTGTACTGCTCAACAGTGCCAACGACTGGAGAAGACCGTAGAAACTCGAAGAGAACCAAATCCATACCAAGGAGGGATACTCCTATTTAGGTCAATTCTGCTGTATATAGCCAAGATACATAGGGGGTTATTTATTAGGACCGGCGTTTTAGACGCTGGTCTTAATAAGCCCTTTATCTGGCTGCAGATCTGCCGAAGTTATGTAGAGGCAGTGGCCCATGCATAACTTCAGTGTATCCAGCGCCAGTTTAAAATGTAATCCTTGCTGTCTCACATTTAAACCATTTTCTACGTCTAAAACAAGCATAGAAAATGATGAATGAGACGGGCTTACTGACCCATCCCCTTCCCCGCCACCCCACTTTTTTTAGACCTGGCTTGAGTGGAGAAAGATTGCAGTACAAATAACCTTTGCAATCTGACCAGAAATACGCCAAATATAGGCTTATTTCTGATAGTAAATGACCCCCATAGTTTAATCCACCATATGCCTTGGTTTTTCAGCATCTTATTCATACTGCAGTGTATTTAAGAAACCTTACTACTGCATTTGTCTATTTGGGGTTGGAGCAGGGTAACCATTTTACATTGAAAATTCCATGCTGACATTGCCTTTGGTTGTATTCGAACTCACCACCTGGGTTTCAAGGCAACAGTGCTAACCACTGAGGTAGAACCATAAATACCGTAACATGACATCACAATGTGCCAAATTACAAACTCAGCTCTGATACATTTAAAAGTGACCTGTCACTTCTCCAGACATGTCTGCTGTAGTAATTATTTGCATTCCCAATGTAATAACTATTCTGGAGCATCTATTCGTATGACTCCTTGATGTACCATTTCTTTGTTATTTCTACTAGAAGTTATCAATTAATTGCAGTTAAAGAAACAGATGGGTAGTACCATTTAGGGGCGTGTCCCTGCCCAGTCTGACACCAGCAGTACTGATGTAACTACTACTGTTAACACCCTGCAGTACCTTTACTGCATACCAGTGGTGTACCTCTGCTAGAGGGAGACCATCCAGCTGCTATGGGACACATGGAGGAACGGGCCCAGTGTTCTATCATTCTGTTGGACCATCGAAATGGTAGTCTTCACCAGATGATCTCCAGCTGATCTGTCACACCCCCGGAAATCCACCAATTAGCAGCCTCACACACAGTCACACACCCCTGCAAATCCTCCAATCACTATCCTGAAACTTTTTACTATCTGCATGTCCTAACATGTCTATATTAAACTACGAGGAGACGCCCAGGACCCGCCTACATTTGCATCATGCATGATTCAGGTCAATATTAAACCACGAGGAGATGCCCAGGACCCGCCTACATTTGCATCATGCATGCTTCACCTCAATATTAAACTACTAGGAGACGCCCAGGACCCGCCTGGAGTTGCATAATCTATCACATAAGCGCACAGCCCCCCTAAACACAAAGCCCCCCTCCACCTCGTCTCTCACCTAGGACTACTAGCTTGATACAGCATTTTTCCACACACAGGACACTGAGATGAGAAGAATGGATTTCCATACAAAGCATGCATTATGCAAATGTAGGTGGGTCCTGGGCGTCTTTTTGTATTTTAATATAGACGTGTCAGGACATTCAGATAGTAAAAAGGTTTCAGGATAGTGATTGGAGGATTTGCAGGGGTGTGTGACTGTGTGTGAGGCTGCTGATTGGTGGATTTACGGGGAGGTGAAATTAGCTGGAGGAGACTCAAATCTCGATAAGGTCCACCAGAATGACAGAACACTGGCCGTGCAGGAAAGCCCCACACCCAATTACACTTACATAGCTAGCTATAAAAACCTAGCTTGCTGTGGTAAAGGATGATGTCATCATCATATGATCAGGGCAGTAGTTTTACAGCTGAAGAACATGCAATGATGTCATCATCATGTGATCAGGACAAGGAGATGGAGCTCAGCAATGGAGAGGAAAATGTGGCCTGGGGAGGAGCTTCTGTGTGTGCCTGGAGGAGAGGTTACTTAGTTCTCTCTTCTTATACCCTCTCCCTGTAAAGTCAACTTGTATTGAATTATAAAAACCTGGACATGTTGGGAGTTGTAGTTGTTTCTAGTGTTGAGCGAATAGTTTGAGAATAGTTCGGGTTCGTACCGGATTTTGGGGTGTTCGGGACACAGACCCGGACCCGAACATTTTCAAAAAAGTTCGGTTTCGGGTTCGTTGTTCGGCGATTACTTTCCGCTTTCTGAAGGTCTGCACAGCAGCCAATCAGCTAGCATTTTACTTCTTGCCCTAAAAGCCCATCACAGCCATGCCTACTAATGGCATGGCTGTGATTGGCCAAGTGCAGCATGTGACCCAGCCTCTATTTAAGCTGGAGTCACGTAGCTCCGCACGTCACACTGCTCTGATTAGTGTAGGGAGAGGACGCAGCTGCTGAGAGGGCGAGATTAGGCAGGAAAAAGTCAGTAAAAGCACCTAATCAAGTGATCGATCTACAGCTGTGAATGATTGAACTTCTGCTAGGTACTTGCTCACTGGTTTTTAGGCTGCACAGAGCGCTTTTCTGTTACTTATTTTCTGGGGTGATCGGCGGCCATTTTGTGACTTGTGGTGCACCAGAACAAGCTGCCACCAAGTCGATCAATCCATCAATACTAGTTTTTTTTTGCTATATCCTACATCAGGGGCTTGGCTGTGCTAATTGTCACCCCTAGAAACTCAGGATAGCAATTTCTATATTTTATTAGGGGGTTAAATACAATTGCCCAAATACCAATATCCTAAATCTGGTGTTCCAGCTTTGGCTAGCCAAGTATAATACTGTCTGCTGTCTGGCACAGGATAGATTATTTTCTGTGGCGAAATTCAATTATCAAAATAGCAACCCCTAAATCTGGTGTCCGAGCACTGGTTCACAAACTATAATAGTGTCCGCAAAAACATATATTTTGTTCTGGGGTGAAATTCAATTGCCAAAATAGCAATACCATAAATCTGGTGTCACAGCTGTGGATGGCAACGTATAATAGTGTCTGCCAAAACATAAATTTTGTTCTGGGGTGAAATTCAATTGCCAAAATAGCAATACCATAAATCAGTGGTTTCAGCTGTGGCTGGCCAAGTTTCATAGTCAGGGCTGGCGTGTCCTATACGCGGAATAGGCCGTCGTGTAGAGCGCCCCTTGGGAAGGGGCGCTGCTAGGAGCGCCGCCCCGCCTCATGCTGCAGCCGCCCGAGCGCTCTGAATTGAGCCTCTGGCGGCTGCAGCACTACCCGGGCTGGCGCGTCCATGAGGGCGCACCACCCGGGCGCACCAAGAGGAGAGGAGCTGACAGGGGGGAATCGATCGGCGCTCCCTCCTGTCACTCCATTGTAGCATGGCCGAGCTCTTTAAGGTCCGCGGGTAAAGGGAGCATCTGTCTCCTGTACCCAGCCGGACTGACATGAAGTGCGCACACAGTGTGCACTTCATGTCAGTCCCCTCGGGTACAGGAAACAAAAGCTCCTGTACCCGTGGACCTTAAAGAGCTCGGCCGCGCTACACTACGGGTAGGGGGGAGAAAGAGAATGACAAGGGGGGGCGGGAGTGAAGAATGACAAGGGGGGGGGAGAATGACAAGGGGGGGGGAAGAATGACAAGGGGGGGGTGTGAAGAATGACAAGGGGGGGTGAAGAATGACAAGAGGGGGGAGGAAGAATGACAAGGGGGGGGAGGAAGAATGACAAGGGGGGGGAGTGAAGAATGACAAGCTCAATTAAGAATAAGAAAAATGGAGCATGGCTTAGCTGCCGGTAAGGAAGGAGGCTTAGGTGCTGAGCTCCAGTCCTGGATCAAGACTTATCAGTCTAAGGCTCCATTCACACGTCCGTAAGTGTTTTGCGGATCCGAAAAAAACAGACACCGACCATGTGCACGTGGCCAGCACTATAATAGAAAATGCCTATTCTTGTTCGCTATTGTGGACAAAAATAGGATATGTTCTATTCTTTTGCAGAAAAAGAAAGTGCGGATGCGGAAGTGCGGATCCGGAAATGCAGATGCGGACAGCACATAGTGTGCTGTCCACATCCATTCCGGCCCCATTGAAAATGAATGGGTCCGCACTCGTTCTGCAAAATTGCGGAATGGAGGCAGACCCATTTTGCGGACGTGTGAATGGACCCTAATACTGCTCTATTGGGAACCATTGATGCGGAAAATTCACCCAAGAAAGCGCAGCACTGTCACTTTTCCCCCTGTCATGTTTTGGTTTTCCATACTGGGTCCCTACTTTTTGTGGCATTGAGAAGGGCAGGTCACCATTATGTTTGGGGGCACATCTCTCCCCAATCTAATGCAGAGATGGTGACAGACATCACAGAACCCAGCAACGATCTCTTACACACAGCGGCGAATTCTGCTCCACCAGATGAAACCTTGCAGCTTGGGTGGAACATTAGGCCTACACCACATCACAGCAGGATCTCCTCTTTCCTCCTGAGATGCTGGAGGGATCTCAAGCAACATATAATCAGAGGAATACTCTTCACAAGTACTTGAAGGTCAGTAAGAGGCCTTCCTCAATACCTTAACTCATAGTTCACCAGAGAAGAGAAGAGCCATTGGTCTCCCTGATACTGAGTCTAAGATATTCAAGTCACACAGTTGGCATGATGTTCCTGACAAACCTATTGATGCAACTTCCTTACTGTCCCTATTTCTAAAAACCCCACATGTTTTCCGCTTCTGGAGATATTGTATGTTACAACTACATCAACCGGGCTGCAGGGGCGTGTGAGTGGCCAGAATTGTGTAGTAGTTTCAGTACTCACAGTTCTGAAGGTCCCTGGGTGGTGCCCCTGTTCTATCTTTCAGGGCATGCTCTGATTTTGGGGTCTTCCTGCACTTGATGGTAAAGGTTGTTAGGTTCAAGGCAGTGTCCTGGTTGTCTTGATGCCAGCACTTTTCAGTGCAATAATAGTGCAGGATGTGCAGTGTCCCAGGGGGTCAGTAGTATAGCTTTAGGTATGCTGGGCTTTGTAGTGCAGGGCAACCCACTAACCTGGGACCGACTGTCGTCTTCAATCGGATCAGCAATGGAACAGGCAGGTGATGAATGTCGTGACGCCAGTACCAATTGAACGGTGGCACACCGTGTAGTGACAGGTGGAATAATTGAGGAATCCTTATATTTGAATAACAGGATAACTTTACTGAACGTATTTGAAGATAGATGAACAGTCAGTAAGTACAGTTCCAGAATATTCCACACGTTACAATACAGTCACAGCAGTGGTTCAGGCTATTAATCACAGTCACAAAAGCTATCTTCAAGACAGGCCTCCTAGGATCAGGGCTTTCCTCTTACTCTCAATGCAGCAATACACTTCAGGAAACTATTCTCTCTGCAGGGGTACACTTACTTTCTCTCCTGCCTTAGTTCCTGGCTGTAGGCAATACTCTCAAGGTCCAGACACCCGAAAAACAGTGATAATCCTTGAGCAAAGGTTTTGTAGAGGTTCCCTTCTCTCCTGGTGACAAGCTCTTACTTGATATGTGGACTGGCTTGCTGTTTATACTCTCTGTCCCACTTGCTAGTGACAGGCTGTTACTTAGAGAACCTCAGGTGTACGTGACCTGGAAAACTGGGTGGGAATGATCCTCCACACCAGTGGTGCAATTTCTGCACTAGTTACTGAGTCTTGAATCTCTCAGAACTAACTCTGAACTAGAAACTTCCAACAACTGACTTCCCTAGGCTAGGCCCTGGCCTATTTATACTAAACTGGGGGCTCCCTCTGCTGGCTGGAATATGAATTGCCTGCTACAGGCCTAACTTTCTTAAAGGGAGATACACATTAAAATATAGCAGTGTCGGGTAACCTACCCGTATGCTGCAGATGCAATGAGGAGCATAGGAGATAGTTGTGCAGCAAAATGGTTATTTACTAAAGAATGCAAATGCATGCAGTTCAGGACAGCTTTTATATACAGTGGACCCACTGATGTGACTTAGAATGCATTCCCCACAGATGTTATAGGTTTCACGGCTGCACAGATAGCTAAGAAAATCTTTCTTACTCTGCACTTTTTTAACTGACTTCTGCTTTAGCATCTAGATGAGGGGTGTAATACTCCACTTTGGCCAGGATCTCGTAACCAAGAAGGAAATCCTCTCAGCCTCAGGCGAACACTTCTGCAACATTCTTTGAACAGGTTGCTATTAATCCACTCTTCCACCTTGGAGTTTTTCAGGCAGCGGAGGCTTCTCCAGAACGGGGTGCCATAGAGTCAATAAAGTCCTTTTTAAGATAGGTTATCCACACGTCTTACTCTACGTCTCTCTTGCATCTGGTCTGCTTTCTGGAGATGTTCTGGCTCTATAATGGATGGTACTAGGTCCAGGATGAGATGGTCTGTCTTCTACATTCATATGCTTCCTTCTCCTATCCCTTGCTAGACAGGACTCAAACTGGAATAAACGGACTTTCTCTAGTATGTTTTGCCCTCTTTTATATAGAGGGTGACACCAGCTCCTTCTAGTGCTGGATAAAAATATGGCCTGTGGTTACCATGTGCACATAGAAATATAGTAAATGTATTAATGACTTGAGAAATACAATTTTGCTCTTTTCAACATAGTCTCCAGAAGCATGATACTGCACAACTTCTCACAAAAAAGTGATTTTAAGGCACTGGTCACTGAGGTAAGAAGAAGACTGCTGGTCTGTAATCCCTGCAAAACATAGTCCTGGTGTTGGTTCTTTAGAGAAAGGTCATTATGGTACTATGAGCTATGTTTCAGAGTTTCATTCTGCTGTTGCTACACATTGCATCTCTGTTATCTCCAGTAGAAATGAGTGAAGTTCTGAAAAATTCAACTTGGCTGCTTCGCTGAACTGACAAGAAATTCGATTCATTATGAATTAATTCATCACAAATCGCTTTCGATTGTATGGAGTGGGTGCAATGATGGGGAACAGTGATCGCACCCTCCCCCCCCCCTTCATTTAACCTCCCAGATGCCGCATTCAATGGCATCTGTGATTAAAATTCTGCCTTTCAGGGGTTAAAAAAAATACTCACCTCATTCACTTGCTCGTGGAGAGGCTGTCCGCTCCCATCTTGGTTGAAGAAAACCTGGCTTTGTGACCTGAAATTCAGATCAAAGTCCACTTTGGATACTTTGATTCGCTCAACACTAATCTCCAGCCTCTGGATGAACCTCTCCTGTAGCAGGTACTCCTTAAACATACTCAATATCCCTGCTGGGATTCCCCTCAGTAGTCTATATATCATCTATTTCTGGAGATTTCAACCTCTTCTTTTAGGCCTAATGTTCTTGCTTTTCAACCCTTGCATTAATGCTTGGTAGGGGCAGGATGGCCCTGTTTGTTTAATTAAATATATTTGCTTTATTTATTATATAGATTATTGCTTTTTGTGCTACCATGCTCTACCCCTCTGTAGGTTTTGACCAGTTCTCTCTTTTTTGAGGAGTTGTGTTACTTTTATGAGTTTTTTTGTTTTTAGTTGTATTTGGATATGACAGGCTTGTATTCCACTTGAGACTATATATTTCTGGGAACAACTACTGTATATCTGTATACTGCATATTTTTTTCTCTGTTGTCATCTTGTTTGTTTCCATCCTCTTGTGTCCTGGTATTTGTCTCATTGTCACGAACCAGCGCGTGTGAACCCACTATGCCACGCGTCCTGTCTCCTCTAAGGCGTTGCCTAAGTGAACCCCTCGTTCTTCACAGAACCCCTGATGTTAAGGATTTACCGAGAGGAACGCCCGGTCGCTACCTCTTGAGGAGGATTTGCACGCAAGGCAGCTGGTCCAAGCAGACCAGGAGATACCAGAGCAAGGTACCAGAGGTACAGACGTACTCAGCAGGCTGAGTCGTAACCAGGAGCAACAGTTTAGGACCGAAGGAAGAAGCAGAGGCGAAGTCAAACAAGCAATAGGTCAGGGCAGGGGGCACAGGTACTGGTCACACAATCTGGGTGGGCAACAGGACAGTCAAGGCAAGCAGACAGGGAGCAAACTGATAGCGGAGTCCAGAAACACAAGCATCGGTCAGGTACACAGGAACACAAGCAGCGAAATCAGCCTTGATGCTCAGGCATCTAGGAAGGGGGCTAAGCCACTTATATACATGAAGGAGGGCTAGGATTGGTCAGCAAAGTCACATGATCTAACCCATGAAGCACAAACCAACAGTACCTGCAAGGACAGAGCTCAGGACTACAGCGGTAAATGGGAAGGCACAGGCAGCAGATCAGCACTGAACACAGCCCCCAGGACCATGGCGGTAAGCAGGAGCACAGCAGCCGCTGTTACACTCATCAAGATGACTGACATGCTTCTCGCCCTGTTTGGAGGAATTCTGGGGCACAGCTTGACCTTGATGACTACCTAGTTTTGCAGAAGGCCTTAATCTTCACTGTAAGTTTGAATAATCTATATCAGCGTGTGGTAATTTTTCCCAATTTACCCACTGAAAGTTAATGGGTTGTCTCACTTCAGCAAGTGGCATTTATCATTAGACAAAGTTAATACAAGACACTTACTAATGTATTGTGATTGTCCATATTGCTTCCTTTGCTGGCTTGATTTATTTTTCAATCGCATTATACTCTTCTCATTTCCATGGTTAGGACTAGTATTGAGCGTGAATATTCGAATCGCGAATTTTAATTGCGAATATCGCCACCAATTTGCAAATATTTAGAATATAGTGCTATATATTCGCATTCGCGAATAGTGCTGGTCGCGACTATTCTAATCGCGAATTTATTGCGAATATCGGCACTTAACAACATCCCTAGTAACCAATAGGAATGTTACCTACCCCTTATTGTTGATCATGAATATTCCAATCGCGAATTTATCGCGAATTTAACGTGAATATCGGCCCTTAGCAACATCCCTAGAAACCAATAGGAAAGTTGCCTACCCCTTAGTGTTGATCGCGAATATTCTATATTACATTGCCGATTTTCGCAATCAAGTAAATAATGACTGTACAAACACAGAAATGCATGTTGGTACCTGCATCCCTGGTTCTAATGGAGGCTGTTATGACACGAGAAAGGGTTGATAAGCAAGGTTGATCCGGGCATGCATGCTGGGCCCACACTCCCTGGACTCTATGTGGCTGTTGTGACCCATAACAGGTGGGATTTAGCGTTAGGACCACTCATAGAGGCGGCCTTGACGTGGCGAGTGGCTTATTACTTTTTGATCAAAATGTACACGAATGACCTCTGATAGCTTTTAGCATAGAGGCAGGGCAGAGTGCTAGTTGCAGAGTGCTGTTGCATTTCTGTGTTTGTATGTATATTTTGCTGTGGCTGCGTGCATTTGCATACAGGGGCGTGCTGACTGACCCCCCCTTGTGTTTCTGTAAATAATGACTGGAGATCATGAATTCTCGAATTTGCGAATTTATGGTGAAATATCACAAATTCGAATATTGCCTATGCCGCTCATCATTAGTTAAGACATAGGTCTGTGCTTTTTCCTATTGTATGCAAGCACTGCCATCAATGCTGGATTACAGGGATGTCGTGATACCTGGATATGAGCAGTGTATAATGTGATGAAAAAATTAATCCAGCCAGTAAAGGAGGCATTATGGACAATCACAATAAATTAGTAAGTGCCTTGTATTAACTTTGTCTACATGATAAATGCCTTTTACTAATGAGGCAACCCCTTTAAGGAGTTAAATTCCAATACTACGTAACCACGGGACAATTGGCATTAAGGGAAATTTGACCCTGATTTATCAAATTGGTTTTGTCTTTATTTTGTAGTAAATTGTGGCTTTTCTGTCGTTTTAATTTTAAGACAAATTTAGCAATAGTCTGTGACAGGCCAGTGTTATATTTTTTTTTACTGCTAAGGCAATTTTAGAAATCCATTTTTTTTGGGGTTTGTTAGGGAGTACATTGGATTTTGGTCTTATTTATAATTGGGATATTTGGAAAAGTCCCAAAAAATTGTATCAACTGTGCTTTACTCTCTACTTGACATATCTGGGGCAGGTGAAAATTACTCAGAATGCGAAAGTTTGTCTGCGCGAAATTTAACAAGTGCTCTGTGCTATAAATTTGGCACACCGTCCATTACCTTTACACAAAATTCAAATTGTCCCCTGTTGCTAAATCCGGGCCTCTGGTGCTAATGAGGCTTTTTTTTTTGCAGGAGATCAATTTTGATTTCCAGGGTTCCTTCACAGGGTTCCTTCAACTTGATTAAGCATGTCTATCCATATGTTTACTCGGTAGGAGTTGCAATTTTACTTTCCCGAACCTGCCTCATTCAGGTATCCTGCCAGATAGCACATTGATCCCAAATGCAGATATGTTATTTTGGAGGGCTCTTTATTGTCACCCAATAATTTTATTTTATATGTATGCACCTACTACCTCTCATATGACATTTTTGCGTCAGATTTTCACTAAGCTGTGCTCCCTTCCACATGCACCATAGCTGCAAGTTGGGTATTTCAGTATTCCATTATCTGAGCACATGGACCTGGATAGGATCTGCCCAACAGATTTGTCACTAGATCACAAACTTTTCTTTCCATCTTCTTCAGAAAATATTTGAGTGAACACTCCTTGTTCATACACTTTTTTCTCTCATTCCCATAATACCCATTCTCATTTAGATTATTTTTGTGGCAACACCTTAACCACCCGCACTTTCTGACAGGCCACTATAGACGTGATCTCATGGTCTCATCATGCCTCTGTGGTGTTGAAGCTGGCGGTCATTTATCAAACTGGTGTAACATAGAATTGGCTTAGTTGCCCATAGCAACCAATCAGATTGATCCTATTTTCCAAAGGAGCTATACAATATGAAAGGTGGAATCTGATTGGTTGCTATGGGAAGCTAAGCCAGTTCTACTTTACACCAGTTTGATAAATGACCCCCTTTATGACCAAAGGGTCACTTTTTAGAGATAACACTCTTGCACAGTCATCGCAGGCCTTGAAAGATCGGTCTGGTTACTACCGCTATCACACCAATCAAATTTTGTCTTTCTAGAACTTCATACAGTAACTTGCCCAGGGCACTCTCCACTTTGATTGACAGAGCTTGGTTTGATCACGTTTACACTACATGGCCCTGTCAGTCAAAGTGCCGATGGCAGGTCAATTGCAGAGAGAGCTGAGCCTAGGAGTAATGGCAATGCCCCCATTGCTCCTAGAGGCTCATTTGTAGATATTAAAACTTAAGCAACACGGGTACATACGAACATGGGACCAACATCAGGTGCCATCAGCTGCAAAGCAAGCCAGTTTCATAGGTCTTTTTTACAATATTCCACTTTGATATGATTTGGGAGGCTTGTGGCTCCTACTGCGTATTTACTGGGTAAAGAAGTCATACTTTTGGAGCGATATTTGGCTTGTTTGTTTCTTTTTTCCCCTCTCTCCTTTGTCTTTGTCTCATGTATTGTCTTTTTTCATGCAGAGGTCTTATTTTTGCTTTTTGGTCATAGAGACTATTAGATTACATTCTTTCAAAACTGTTTTATCCTCATTTACTGTATGTGGATTTTGTTTTTAGTGGGATAACTGGCTTACTGTGTGTTTATTAGCGATATACATTCACTAGACAACTGTATGAGGATTATTTATCTATTTTATTTTATTTTTCTGTATTTTTGAAAAATCTCTCCAATAAAATTACAGTTTAACCCCTTAGTGACCAAGCCTGTTTGGGCCTTTATGACCAAGCGTTTCTCTCCCTTTTTTCATCGTCTCGTTCCAAGAGCTATAACTTTTTAATTTTTCCGTCTATATAGCTTTATGAGGGCTCGTTTTTTGCCGGACAAGTTGTAGTTTTTAATGGTGCCATTTTGGGGTACACATAACTTTCTGATTAACTTTTATTAACTCTTTCTTGGAGGGAAATAGGGAAAAATAGCTATATTGCCACTGGGTCTTTACATTATAAATTTTACGGCGCTAATTTTTCGGTACAAATAACATAATATCTCTATTCTCTGGGTCAGTACGATTACAGTGATACTAAATACATATAGTTTTGCTGACGTTTTACTATTTTTTTTGCAATAAAACCCCTTTTTTAACAAAAAAATTTGATTTTGCATTGCCGCTTCCCAAGACCCATACTTTTTTTTTTTCCATGGAGTTGTGTGGGAGCTTTATTTTTGCGTGACGACTTGTATTTTTCATTAGTATCATTTTGGAGTAAATGGCGCTTTTGAACACTTGTTATTACGTTTTTTTCAGTGGAAACTAAGAATAAATTAGAAATTCTGTCTTTTTTTTTTTGTATGGCATTCACCATAGCGGATAATTTATGTGATATTTATGTAGTCCGGGTCGCTACGGACGCCGCAATACCAAACATATGGGGGATTTTCTTTTTTTTGCAATTTTTTTCACTGAAAAGCGTATTTTCAATGGAAAAAAAGCATTTTTTTTATTTTATGGAATTTTTTTTATTTAATAAATGTGTATTTTTTTCTATTTTTTTTACTACTTAAAAGTCCCACGAGGGTACTATACCATACAGTATTTTGATTGCTTTTAAAATGTAATGCATTATCTCTATAATTCATTACATTTCAATAGCAATGCTATTCTAACATATAAATAACTAATGACAGGCTCGGGGCCCTGACCAGAAGTCAGGTAAGGCTTCCCCACACATCAGCACCCCATGATCGCGTTTGCAGGGTGCTGATGAGAGACAGAGGGAGTCTGCTCCCTCTGTCACCACTTTACATGCGGAGGGCGCCATTGTGTCCGGCATGTAAAGGGTTAAACAGCCCGGATCAGCACTCCTGCCAGTCCGGGCTGTTATAGCAGGGCCCCGGCGCTCATGTGAGAGCTGGGCCCGCGCTCCCTGCTGCACGGGGGACTTGGGGGCGGCTCAGCCTAAGGCCACTTAGTGACCACCGTAAAAAGGTGTATGGGTGGACTAAAGGGTTAAAAAATTATACATATTTCAGGCACAGATTGCGGCACATCGGTTAGTTGCACCGCAATCTCGGGATCAAAATCCAGTGCTGAGCCACGCCCCCTGCACTGATCACATGACAGTGACGTCACCCCAGGTCCTTCGGCTGTTCAACAGTTCGGGTTGGTGGCAGCCGCCCCTTATGGATTCCATATATGCCGCTATAGTGGAATCCATAACGGGATGCGCGACTTACCACAACCCGAACGCCGAACGCCGGACTTTTTTTTAAAGTTCGCTCATCTCTACTCATTACTCTTTTTTTAATTGTTGACTTATTTGCTGATATGTAATGTATGATTCTGTTGATATATGAACCCTCTGATTATAAAGCACTGAATATATATATATATATATGTTAGTGTTGATCGAGCACCAAAGTGCTACAGAGCACCAGAGCACAATGGAAGACAATGACAGAACCAGGGCATTAAACCAGAGGGGAGGGTATCTGGTTCATAGGCAGGGGCGTAGTTAGAGTCTCAAAAGATCTGGAGCCCAAGCCCCAATGCATATTGCCCAATTCTCTAAGTGGACTCATATTCCTCCATTTACTGTCCTCAGAAATTATAATTCCTCAGCTCCTCAACATACAGTCCCACCTTATTTCCCTCCTCTACCATAGAGTCTCATGTAAATACCATCACACCATCTCTCCAGCCCCCTCCAATATACAGTCCCATGTAAATAACATCCCTCTCCATCTACAGCCCCCTCCAAAATACAGTCTCACGTAAATAACATCACCCCTTCCCCAGCTGCCTTCAACATACAGTCCCATGTAAATAACATTACCCCGCAACATTCAGTCCCATGTAAATAATATCACTCCCTCCCCCAGACATCTTCAACATACAGTCCCATGTAAATAAAATCAACCCCTCCGCAGCCACCTCAAACATGCAGTCCCATGTAAATAACATTACCCCCTCAACTTTCAGTCCCATGTAAATAATATCACTCCACCCCACTGTCCCATGTAAATACCTTCCCTCCATTCAGCCCTAACATAGAGTCCCAGTTAAATAACTACAACTCCCAACATTGCTCTGCCTCTCACACTGAGTAATCTATCCCTTCACTTACCTCTCCTTGTGTAGCAGACCTCACCACAGCTTCTTCCCAGGGCTTCTCTCCACCAACCGTCCTCTCCTGCACTGGTCATCACAGGTCCTTTTCAGCTACTGCATTAAGAACTGATCACATGGACTGTGATGTCACACAGGTCCTTCAGCTCTTGCAGGGCATTAGTTTAAATTGTATTTCAGTCCTGAGGACAGCAATATAGTTGGATCTATCTGGCAGGCAGGACATTCGGGGCCTGGGACAAAACATCAGGGGCCAGGCCCAAATTGATGGAAACACCACTGAAATGGTTCTGAAACAGCATGGGGAGGATGTCTGGATGCATCTTGGACTCCTAGGTTGCTGCTGGGAACGATGGTGTCCGAGTAGTACGCCACTTTTACAGACTGACAATAATATGCAGAAAACCGAAGATAAAGTCGATTTTAGAGGAAAAGTTGTTAGGAAACATTCTTTCCTGTACATTTACTTGTATATAAAGTGCAAGTGCTGCCAAAGATTACAAGGAAGAGGCACTCCGATACAACCTGTATATCACATAAAGGAGGGCCTCATTCACATTGTGGTACAATTGTTCAGGTAGTAGGACTCCTACACTCATAAAGCCTATGCACTAAGTGAAAGCGCTGCCAAAAATTACAAGAAACCGTCACTCCAATACAGCCTTTATTACACATAAAGGAGGGCATCATAACTGCCCCACCGTACCGCTTATTACCCCTAGGAAACGGGAACAATTGTGTGGGGTGCAAGATACAGGTGGCCCACGGTGCAGCACAAGAGCTTACAGTCTTACAGGTTTATACAGTAGTTTCCCTTCCCTTACTCCTAAGCTGACACTGTAGCTCTTTCCTGGACTACATCTGGATTGCTGACAGTCATCAGTCACTTCCAACAGTGACTCTGGCCACTCCAGGTCTCACTGACGCCTGGATGCCACTAGATGCTGGCTCCAGCTCCTGTCTCTGCAAAATATGTCTGCCCAGCTATTTCCTGGTTCTTCTTCAGCTAGTAACCATACCTCTCAATGCATATTCAAATACTTGCCGTATGTCAGCTGTGTGGGGAAACAGCGGCCTCTTGTGGCAAAATTCAGAATGACAGTTCTAATAAAGTAATGTGTACAGAAACAGTATGAGCTGTTTCTCCATCGTAGAATTTCACAGGAAGATTTCCTGCTGGATATTTTCAATTTTTTTCTTTGAAGTAGGTGGCTAGATTCTCAGCACAGAGGTCTATGCTAGGTGCCTGCGCTTTTATTATTATTATTTTAAAACTTTCAAATGACATCAACTTGTGAACCAAAATTATTAATTTCCTTGGTTAATTGCGTAAACAACAACTTTCAAGTACAGTAACATTGGATGTGCTTTCTAGATTCAATGGTAACAACCCCCTACTGTAAAGGTGCAAAAGTATCACTCACCTCCATGCCAGTGTGCCTGAGCAAATGATTTTGCATTTATATCCAGGAGCTTTAAGTTACATATCTGGTTGGTTATCAAAAAGACGGTATTACAGTCAAGGCATGAAGCAGTTGCAGCAGTCCTTGATTATTGACTGAACATGTGGCTATACCTGTTGCTTTACTAGTAATGATCACCAGATCCTCCAACATTCAAATCCTCATGCATGAGATATTTTTAAACTAAACTAAATTTGCTCAGGAATGCCCAAGGCATGTTTGCCTAAAGGGATTGTGTCATTTCAGCAAATAGCATTTATTATGTAGAGAAAGTTAATACAAGCCACTTACTAATGTATTTTTACTATCCATATTGCTTCCTTTGCTGGCTGGATTCATTTCACCATGACATTATACACTGCTTGTTTCGATGGATACAACCACCCTGCAATCCATCAGCGTTGGGCGTGCTTGCACATTATAGAAAAAAGCACCAGCCTATGTGCGCTCCCATGGTCCCCGCCACCAGAGAGGCCAGCACTTTTTCCTATAGTGTGCAAGCACAAGCACCAAACAAGCAGTGTATAATGTGATGGAAAAATGAATCGATATGCAATATGGATAATTACAATACATTAGTATGTGCCTTGTATTAACTTTCTCTACATGACAAAGGCCACTTGCTGTAGTGATACAACCCATTTAAGTCACCCCTTTGATGGTTAACATGAATGGATGACACATTTGTGGCCCATCCTAGCATAGGCTATGTGTACACCCAAAAATCCCTTATAAAAGTTTTGTCATCCTTCATTACCAAGTTAATGTATTTTTACTATGCATCTAAAATGAAAACCGAAGCAATTTACATATTAGCCTTTATTTAAAAAAATAGGGTGTCTAAAGCTCCTATGCAGACCTATATGTCTCCGTATTAAAAGAACAATGATTCTCAATACTTGTAGACTACTGTAAGTGCTCCCTACTCAAATAAATCACATCAAAGAATCCACACAGATATAATCATGTACTGTGCTGGGAACCCCCTAGAGACATGGCAGGTACCTTCTGGGGTATCTATACCATAGTCTGACAACCTGAGTAATAGACAATAAGCAACCCTGTAGTCTAATTCCACAGCCATACTCTCTTAGTTTTTAACATACATTTGTTTTGTTATGGGAAAAATTTAATGGACTCAAGACTACACAGGGTTTGTTTGTTGTCTGTTACCATGGAGACACATAGGGCTATATAGCAGCTGTATACACAAAAATGGTAGGGGATTTTTATTGAAAACTAATTGGAGATGTACTTCATTTTATATACATTGGAGCAAAATCAAAACATTTGGTGTGAACTTCTACATACTGTAACCCTGCAGATACCTTAAGTAACCTGTTGCCGTAATGCTTGTCTAATTCGCATTGCTTCTTTTTTACCTTAACTTGTTTACAATAAACTATCCCCATTTGTCCAGTGCTAACATCCTTCGTTCTTCCATAGTCTTTACTCCTTATTCATATGGCACAATTACTCCTATTTTCTCTTCCATTCAGCCAGTTCAAATCAATCTGTCTTATTTATTTCCTTCCTTGCAAACACAAGAAGAAGGCTCCCTTATCTTTTAATGTACATAGACATGTTTTGCAGGAAAATTAATGCCTCACTTTCTGGTTTGTGTTTTATGCCGTCTTTTTTATTTTTTATCTGCCAAATAGAATTACATACAATGCGTCATAAATAATTGCAATTTTACATTCATAACAGTGCTGGGGAAAAGCACAAACATTTAAAAGTCTGCAGATAATTGTTAAAATGCAAATACAATCGCAATACAAATTAACGGTGGATCGTTCCTCACTTTATGGCAGGAAATAGAATGCTGTAAAGTTGTACTTGTGTTGGCCAGTATATAAAGTCATTGTAAAGATTTATTGGGCTCCATGCTTCCGATACTGACTTGGAACATACTGAGATATCTTCTGGATATTGTATTCTGCATTCTGCATTCATATTTCAGAGTTTTCATAAATCAACAAAAGATTCAGTAAGATAAAAGTGATGTGAATAATTTATCAAAAATATCTGCCTGGTGTAAAAATTTACATCATTCTGAAAAAAAAAAAAAAAAAAATGCTACCAGTGGGGTTTTTCCAGTAGAGAATATCCTATCAGCTTTTCACAAAGTAGATAGCATTCAATTTAGATGTTCTTTTGCTTATACACAGTACTAGGGCTCATATAGAACATGTCCTATTCTTGGCGGACAAGAATAGGCATTTTCTATGAGAGTGACAGACCGCAAAACACATATGGACTTCTGAATGAGCCCTTAAGATGTTGGTTCTTCTCTCCAGCTTACATCCTGTGTTTCCTCTATTTAAAGTATTGCAAAATAATTGCACCTTTTTACACTGAAAGTTATTTGCTCTGCATAAGTTTTCTGATAATTTTCTGTAAAGTTGATAGTGTTTTGCAGCCTTAAAGCTTGTAAAAAAGCGGGATCTTGACATAGGGGCCACTTAATATGGTGGATTTGGTGATCTCTGTAATGGAGACACCCCTTTGCTCGGTTTTCCTTCCTTTGAGGGATATCTGGCTTTCATTGTGTTGTAGACCCATAACTGGGGCTCCACATTTATTTTGCATATTCCTGTTTCCCAGGGAGCTTTGCACTTCGGATTGCTGTGTTGAGACTCTTAGGTAAAGCTCTGCGGTGTTTTAGGTAGCTGGTCTCCCTGAGATCAGCTATTGTTGTGTTATTGTATTTAGTAAGTGTACTCTACTTAATTAATTGGAGTTACAGTGCTGGATAAAAGTTTCAGCTTCATTATTTTTGCAATGTAATTATCATCAAAGCTTGGTAATAATTAGAATTAGTGACCAAAAAAAAAAAAATATACTGTATACTTATGACCATCTTCACGAGGAATTGACCTGAGATGCTTTTCCAACTGCCTAAACCGCAGTTGGTTTCACACTGGCTAAATTGAGTCCAAGGAATCCCCCTGTTCTTTACCCTAGAGTCCCTGCAAGGAGATGTGCTTTGGATTCTCACGTCATGGCCCTCAGAATAGTCACTATTTGGTGGATGGTATCATTTAAGTGCCATTCTTTAAAGTGTATATAATTGAATTATATCAAAATTGAACCAAAAGGGAACCATAGGTATCTAAAGAAAGTCACTGTAAATAATGTTTCTGCTTCTCACGATCATCACACCTATTGTCCTACACTCCCTAAAATACCCCCAAACCCCTGCACCCAGCAAACAACTATTTATCTCTCCCCACACATCTGGCCTCCTCATCAGATCTGTTACTTTAATAGGTAATCAAGTCCTAAAATCAAAATTCTTTTTATGTGCTCCTAACTCCCCTCACCATGCATACATATGGCCACAATACCTGTTTTTCATGCCTGTGCTTTCCTTCCACCTGTCTGGGCATCAGACTACCCTGGCAGATTGGTTTACTTTCAGCCCTTCCTGTTTTATTGAATACATAACTTTATTGAAAAAAAAAAGCCTGGCTGCTCTGCACAGTGATGAGTCACAGGCTGGGCACGCCCCCACACTGCTCAGTCTGCAGGAGCTACTCCCACTATAACTCCTGTGGCCATATTACTACACCCATAATGAATCCTGCTACTCTGTTTTTCACTTTGTTTCTAAATCTTATCATTGACAGTCCACAGGCTCTTCCCTCACCATCTGCAGAGTGTAATAAACAGCTTTAATCAGTATGCACATCCAAACACATCTGTATCTAATCCTATCATGTATGTGTGCCTGATACTCAGCCTGTCGTGTGCGATACTGCTTACTGAAGTGTATATATAATCCCATATTGTACGATACAGCCTGCTGGAGTGTGTATCTAATCCCATTATGTATGATACTGCCTGCTGGAGTGTGTATTTAAACCTTTATGAATGCAGCGACCAGGCCACAGGGGCCATGTGTGAGTGTGGTGGCCTGATGGGTGTAGTAGTTGGTACTCACATTTCACATTTAGGGTTCAATGTGCAGGTAAGGCAGAGTCCCTGATGTTGTGACACCAGCAACCTTAGGTGCAAATGAGGTGTTTACGATAAAGAGGAGTCTGTTTGAACAAATAACTGGAACATTTACTGAGAATTACATGCCTTGAGTTAGATATACAGATTATTGCAATGCAAAATGGTAGTTATAATCCATTCAAAGGACATACAGTTGTATCTGTAATCCTAGTAACAGGCTCTTGGTGAGGTATTGACTCTGGGCACTTTTAGCCTATTGTAACTTCTGTCTTACTGTATCTTCCAGGTATGGAGTTTACATCAATAAACTTCTCAGTTTTACACAGCCGGTACATATATCTTGCCTTCCTGGCTTAATCACAATTTCCAATAATACGTCCACATTGTCCATAGAGGAATATAGTTCCGCTTACAGCTTGTACTTCACTATAGACTGTAAACGGGCACCATAGGCTAACTCCTGTCTCACATTGGGTGCTAATAGAGTCTATCGGCTGAGGTAACACTCTCGTCTCCATTAGTCTCTCCTTATACTCTCTCAACATACTGGGTTTCTGTTTTTCATTACAAAAGCACCTTTCACAAATTTAGAAGAGTGAGGTGGTATCATACGCTGCATGTTAGATGCAGCATATGGAAGAATTGTACCTAAATTCTCCTGTAATAAATGTAACCAAATGGACATTGCTATTGCATCTCTTTGAGGAGTAGACAAGAATGGTTCATTTGGGAAAATTAATGGCATTGTAGGAAATTCTTTTAGTGAGACACAAAATTCAGGGAAAGAAAATGATTTTGTGCTGACAGCTTTTCCTCCAGAGCAGGATCAGTCACAATCACCATATGCACCTTTAATAAGTAACACAAAGCATAAAGGGAAATCTTATGGTGTTAAGATTGAAGGGACAACTGGTTTGTTACCTTCTCCATGACTAAGACGACCTATGACCCCTCTTCCTTTGGAATTAGTAGCTCTAGTTTCATTGGACGAGTGTGGGAGACTCTTTGTAAGGGGATCCTTACATGGCAAAGAGGTTACATTTCTGATTGACACAGGAGCTCAATTAAGTGTGACTAATCAGGACTTGCCTCTAATTCCAAATTCACCTGTTTGTACAATTGTTGGTTTTAGTGGAAAGAGCGGTACAAAAGCGACTTTAGCTCAGAATGTTGTTTTGGAAACTCCTGGCTGGCTCGCCAAGTATAATAAATATGTATGAAAAATATGAGAACTGTTTTGGTTCTCCTCTTCAAATATAGTGTATGTGTTATTTGGATGAAGGAACACCCGGAGGACTCATTCAACAGTATTCAACAAGAGTTATATAAAAAATTAATAATGTGATTTATTTTCAATCTTCATAGAAGTTTATTACTGACAAAAATAGTTTAGGAAACGTCTTAGTCTATTGTTCATGTGTGAACATAAAGTATCATTGTTGAAGGGTAGGAACCTCCTTCTCAGGTTCCATGTGTGTCTTCCATCTTCTTCAGCAACAACAACCCCCAACAGAGTGAGAGTAAGAAGACGACCCCCTTGTCTGTCTCTGTCAATCATTTATAGTATAGATACAGGTGTGTCTTACTAATGTATGTACTTCTACCTTGTTATATATGGAGACTTCAAATATAGGTCTTGAGTGGTTCTTATACAGACCTCCCATTGACTTCTATGGGTTTGAGGTCTGCATTTTGAGGCCCAGAAAAGGACATGTTCTATCTTTTGCGGAACTGAAACGCGGATGTGGAAAACACATGAACATCATCAGTGTGCTTTCCACATCCGTATGTCAGACATCCACAGTGCCCCCTAGTAGAAATAACAAAGGAATGGCACAATATACAGATATAAGAATAGATATTCCAGAATTGTTATTACATTGGGAATGCATGTAGCTATTAAAAGAGGAGTTGAGTGATTGTGGAAATCTAGTTATTTCATGCAGCCTTCTTCAGCTTCTTTTTCAAATAGTTTTTACACAGCCTGGAGGTGTGTGCATCCTTAAAATAAAATTATCGCAAACTCAAACAAGATGGGATGGTATCTCCAAGGACCAAGGAATGTCATGAATAAATCAACAGTAGTGTCCTTCCAATACTAACTTCACTATCAAACCCCTTTCTGGGATACACTCTTAATTAGAGATGAGCGAATCGAATTTGATCTGGATTTCAGGAAAAATTTGATTCACAACGAATCCGAATTTCCTCAGGCTTCGTGGTAACGAATCACATTTTTTCCTAAAATGGCTGCTGCACTGTGAGGACATGAAGCAAGGAACTCTGGGAAGGCGGGATCACCCACAATGCCATGTATGCAGCCAATCAGCAGCCAGCCAGCCCTGTGATGTCACAGCCCTATAAATAGCCTCAGCCATCTTGGATTCAGCCATTTTCCAGTGTACTTAGTACAGGAAGAGACGTCAGCAAGCGCTAGGGACAGTGCTATAAAAAACTTAATTGTGCTAAAAAAATGATTTTCAAGTTCAGGAAAAGATTATTCAAGGTGTAGGGAAAAGATAGGGAGGAATCATTCCACAGCAGGGGTTGCAGCCTGGGTAATAGGAACAATCCTATTACACCTTGCTGCCTTGACTGGGGATCCAAATTCCCATTATATAGCTCTGTAATGCCAGCAAACCATTCTTGTTAGTGGGGTGCAAGTGCTGTTTGATACAGCAATTAACAGGGTTTATTACAAGGAAATATTTCTAAGTCTTATTTGCCCTTGTGCGGTGCAGTTATATGTTCTAAAGCATTTTTTGGCTTGTATTAGTGGTAAAAAAATTGCTTATTAGCCGTTGTGTGGCGAAGTGCGAAAATTACAGTCCTTTTTGGCGTGTATTAGT
The DNA here is from genome assembly GCA_033119425.1 of Bufotes viridis. NCBI lineage: Eukaryota > Metazoa > Chordata > Amphibia > Anura > Bufonidae > Bufotes > Bufotes viridis. The sequence continues at coordinate 83,186,455 of CM065594.1, read as the reverse complement.
GGCAAAAGAAAAATATATTTGCCTTTCAGCCGTGCAGTTATATGTTCTAAAGCCCTTTTTGTTGTGTATTAGTGGCAAAAGAAAAATATATTTGCTGTTCAGCGGTGCAGTTATATATTTCTAAAACATTTTGTGTCGTGTATTAGTGGAAAAAAGAAAATATATATTTGTAGTTCAGCGGTGCAGTTATATATTCTAAAGCCTTTTGTGGCGTGTATATGTGGAAAAAAGAAAAATATATTTGCTGTTCAGTGGTGCAGTTACTGTATATACTCTAAAACCTTTTGTGACATGTATAAGTGGAAAAAAGAAATATATATTTGCCTTTCAGCAGTGCAGTTATATATTCTAAAGCCTTTTGTGTCGTGCATAAGTGAAAAAAAGAAAAATATGTTTGCTGTTCAGTGGTGTAGTTATATATTCTAAAGCCTTTTGTGGCGTGTATAAGTGGAAAAAATAAATATATATTTGCCGTTCAGCGGTGCAGTTATATATTCTAAAGCCTTTTGTGTCGTGTATAAGTGAAAAAAAGAAAAATATATTTGCCGTTCAGTGGTGTAGTTATATATTGTAAAGCCTTTGATGGCGTGTATAAGTGGAAAAAAGAAAAATAAATTTGCCGTTCAGCGGTGCAGTTATATGTTCTAAAGCCTTTTGTGGCGTGTATAAGTGGAAAAAAGAAATATATATTTGCCGTTCAGCGGTGCAGTTATATATTCTAAAGGCTTTTGTGTCGTGTATAAGTGGAAAAAAATAAAAATATATTTGCTGTTCAGTGGTGTAGTTATATATTCTAAAGCCTTTGATGGTGTGTATAAGTGGAAAATAGAAAAATATATTTGCCATTCAGCTGTGCAGTTATATATTCTAAAGCCTTTTGTGTTGTGTATACAGTAAGTGGAAAAAACTTAAGGGCCTATTTGCCATTCAGTGGTGCAGTTATATGTTATAAAGCCCTTTTTGTTGTGTATTAGTGGCAAAAGAAAAATATATTTGCTGTTCAGTGGTGCAGTTAGATGTTCTAAAGCCCTTTGGTTGAGTTGAAAAAAGAAAAATATATTTGCCGTTCAGTGGTGCAGGTATATGTTCTAAAGCCCTTTTTGGCATGTATTAGTGGCAAAAAAAATATATATTTGCCATTCAGAGTATATGTTCTTAAACCCTTTTTGGCGTGTATTAATAGGAAAAAAAGGACTTATTAGCCATTGTGTGTTAAAGTGAGAAAATTACAGCCCTTTTTGGTGTATATTAGTGCAAAAAAATTTTTGCTGTTCAGCGGTGAAGTTCTATTGTACTACAGCCATTTACAGGATGTATTACTAGGATAGATGTGTACATCCTTTTAGCCATTCTGCGGTGAATTGTGATTGTTATATTTATTTTTTGGGGGTGTATTAATAGATAAAAGAATATGGCAAAATCGATGGTTGCTTGTTGATTTTCTTTTGTATGAACCGATTAGCCATTCATTGGTGAAATTTATTTGTGAAGCAGCCTTTTTTGGGAAAATCGATGGGTGATTCTTGACTTTCTTTTGTATGAACCGAATTACGTCGATTAGCCATTCAGTGGTGAAATTTTGTGTAATACAGCCTTTTTTGGGAAAATTTGTTGGTTGCTGTAACTATGGTCAAGGACAATATATATCCTTTACGGCCTACTGGGTAAATGTGGTTCTTGCCCCGCCTTCACGTTCTCACGCCGTTGGTCCTGCGAAAATATCCGCCTCTCTCTCTTCATCCTCCAGAGAGTCCTCAGCCTCCACTGCAGGGACAATTCACAGTGCTCCTTTAGCATACCACATGTGCTGGGTACAGCACTGTCACACTGTTCTGCACCTCATTTGCCTAGGCAGGTCTGACCGGGAGGGCCCCCTGTGCTCACGTTCCTCTGCCATGGCTGCTGTGGCGGGGTGGGGGGCTAAGAGCAGTTCCAGCTCCATCAGCAGCAACTTGAGTCTAGAGTCTCTGATGAGCAGCTTTTTTTTACGCACCTAGTGAAGAAACTACTCACCAGCAGCAGCAACAGCTAGACTTGGAGCAGGACCTGAACCAGCAGGTGGTGGCATACTTGGACAGTACCCTGCCACCCCACATTGAAGATCCGCTGGACTACTGGTCAGCCAAACTGTATTTGTGGCCACAACTAGCAGAGTTTGCCCTGGAAAAGCTTTCCTGCCCGGCCAGTAGTTTGGCATCAGAGTGTGTGTTTAGTGCGGCGGAGCCATAGTTACCCTACAAAGAACTCGCCTGTCCACCCAAAATGTGGAGAGACTGACTTTTGTCAAGATGAATCAGGCGTGGATCAGCCAGGATTTCCACCCACCGATGCCTGATGCATCAGACTAGATCATCCATGGTGCCACACCAACAATTTGACAAAATAGACCGGTTTCTTCTGGCTACCTGTCTCAGCTACTATTCTGATGCTGCCACCCGCCTGATGCCACACATGTGATGCCAAGTGCTTCTTCTTTCACCCACCATCTTCAGCTGGTACTCGTATTGCCACCTACCTCCTCACTCTTTCACCAGGTTACTCTGTGGTCTCCTAATGCTGTTGCCACCTCCTCACTATGTCATCTTGCCACTCTTTGGTCTCCTGATGCTGTTGCCATCTCCACACTATGTCACCTTGCCACTCTGTGGTCTCCGGATGCTGCTGCTACCTCAACACTATGTCACCTTGCCACTCAGTAGCCTCCTGATGATTCTGCTGCCACCTACACACTCTGTCATTGTGCCACTATTTGGCCTCCTCATTCATGTGTCATCTCTGTTTTGTATCCACTCCTGTTTTTTTTGGCATTAGCAATACTGATGGATTACTGACAAAATGCTGACCAAGTGAAGGTGGGTGCTCAACAGACAGGATCCGTTTTTTGGGGGTTATTGTTCTGACAGATCAGAGGAAGGGCAAAATAATCAGTGATGTCAACACAAACTTACTGTTGACACCCTCTCCACTCTGTCGGGGGGCTCTACTTGTATAAGTATTTAATAGAACAGCTTCTGTAGACATCTATGTGGAATCAGCTGATGACGTTGTAAAAGGAGTGCCCTCCTTCTTGTTGGTAACATCGATCTGTAAGGCTGAGTTCATACTTGAGTTATTTGGTCAGTTTTGGCCCTGTGACTGGCCAAATAAGTGAAGTCTGCAGTGATTCTAAGAGCGATGCCTGTTATCTGCATGTCATATTGACTCAGCATACTCCCTATGCGTGTTACTGCAAGGCACAGTGTTCTACAGCACTATATAGACTCTCTGAAGCCAGGAAATAGCTGCTTTTAACTCAATTCGCTGCAAATAAATTCAGATCAAACCATATTTTTTCAAAAATTAGGCAAAATGGCCGAATTGAATTTTTAAAAAATTCGCTAATCTCTACTCTTATTACGTCACCCATCTTTTCTGTGTCTCAGGAATATATAGAAATTGTAACTAAAAAGTTTAAATTTTAAATCTCAAACTGGAACCAAAAATCTAACACTTTTACATGCAGTAAGACCAATTGCATTTTAGCAAACTACTGTAGCAAAAATGACCTGGAAGGCATTCTCATCATTGGAGTCATGTTTGCCAATGTTGGGCAGATAACTCTGGAGACCGTGTCCAAACATCTAGTAAATGAAACCCAGAACTAATTATTTCACATAAAATACTGAAAAGACTTAAAATTACGTCATGTGACCATTTGTCATGACATACGAATGCAGGTCACCTCTGCAGCCAGTGATTGGCTGCAGGCGATGTCAAACTGGATGTTTACAGCGATGAATCCCATCGGAGCATTGCAGGCTGGGAGAAGAAGGATTGGGGTGCCTGCTCCAGGAAGCAGAGTTTTCTTTTACAGGTCTGGCCCAGTGGGGAGAGGTGGTTGCCCCCTCCATTCTTGCACAGCCCCTTTAAGTTTAATACAGTGTATTGCCCAGGGTGTTCCTTTAAGATGTTTAATCTATGAAAAGGAAACATACTATGACTACTGACAATGTTTATAGATATATATCATCAAGCAGTGTAGGATACAAGGGGATACACTCAAAGTTAGAAGGTATAATTTTATCCCTATAAATAATTCAAAATTCTCCAGGTCAGCAAGATGCACAAAGGAAGGTCTGAGAAAAAGTGAGTAAAAAAGATGGTATAAAAGTGCACTGCCAAAATAAGATATAAATATTTGATACTGTTTGGGACACAGTCTCATAGATAATGGTGAAAAATGTGTGATACAGTCAGTGTTGGGGGTTGTGTCAATATCTACATTACTGAGATAACATTCCTACCAAATAACTGTATTATGTATTTCACTACTGACCATATTTGTAAGTGTTACTATATGTAGATTAATACAAGGGCAACATAGTAGGAAAAGTGACTACAAAGTGCGACTAGTGGACAAAACTAAATACTAAAACTGACCATGCACATTCAATAAAAGTTGGATGAACTACCTGAGTTATGCAGTATTGTCTTATATCTTGATTGCATCCCCTGACAGAAAATGGGGCAGGTTGACTTCCATCAATTACTCTCCCATTGAAATAAATAAGTATATTACACTGCATACAAATTTGTAGTGGAATTGAAAGTAAAAGCTTTCAGCCAACAGTTTTCTTATGTGTATACCCACCTTAGCCCTAACACAGAAAATCAGGTATTGACCAAGGTGACCAAAGAGATATTTGGTTGAAGTTACTGTCAGAATTTGCTTGGTCACCATGAGTAACATTATTCCTAATGTGTTATACAGGGTGGCCCATGAAAAAGTAGCCCGTCTCCAGTGAAAGTATTACAAGATGAGCGAGCAAGTGGATTGTTTTTTTTAAATTACCCACAAGTCACAAAGGATTCAGAAAATGGTCCCCATTCATGTTTCTTTATCTTTGGGCATGCCAGATTATGTTGGCTGATACTACTTGCAGCTCTTCAACAGTGATGCTGCGGATAGCGTTTGTGATGTTTTACTTGAGTTCATCCAGGTGATGTGGATTGCTAGCAGACACTTTATGTTTTAAATTTCCCCACGGATGTGGACAAGTCTGGAGAACGGGTGGCCATAACCCCTTGCTCACACTTCACTCCTTCATAAACAGTTCATGAACCTGTGCCAGTGAGTTCTAAGAGGTATAGCATGTTGCCCCACCTTGTTAGAAAAAGCAGGACATTTTTTCTTCTGCGGCATCCCTGTTGAAGAGCTGCAAGCAATATCAGCCAACATAATCCCACGTGCCCAAAGATTCATAGACATGTTTTGTGACTTGTGGATAATTAAAAAAAACAAACCACTTGCTCGTTCATCTTGTCAAACTATCGCTGGAGGCGGGCTACTTTTTCGTGTGCCACCCTGTATCTTTGAAACCTTGACTTGTGGAAACTGGAAGACCATTAGACTCATATTGAGGAAAATTAAAGGGTTTTACACGCTGCTTTCATAAAAATGATCACTATTGTATGCACTATGAAAGATTCTTATTTATCTTGATGTGGTTCCATGCATCCTTGTAAAGAGAAGCATGGGCTTTATTGTGAACAACTTAGATATAGAGAGTAAACAGCAGGTCCGTTAGAAATCAGTTTGATTCTGGCATAACATGGTGTTATTGTGTAATTTGCTGTGCAGACATCCTTTGAATAGGATGATTGCTTCATGCATAGAAACATACAATCAGGGCTGCCTTTATATTGAATGATACTTAGCAGGATACCGCCTATATGTTCCTCTATCATATAATGTATGGTCACCACCACCATACACTGCAAAAATGATTTACTGTGCCTACTTTAGGTAGCATTGCCACACAATGCCTAAGTAAATATTATTAGTATTATTATTTAGTTTAAAGCACCAGCAATTCCATGGTGCTGTACATCTAAGGGTGGGTTCACATCACCGTTTAGCTTTCCGTTCTTCTGATCTGACAGAAGAAGAGAAGAAAAAAAACTGGATCCTGTAAAAAATGGATCCTGTTGCATCAGTTGTCATCCGTTTGAGCCATTTCCGTCTGAAACCCGTTTTTTAGACGGAAAAAAGAACAGAAAGCTAAATGGTGATGTGAACCCACCCTAAGGGCTCTTGCAGACGAGCGGATCTCCTGCGTGTTATCTGCAGCGAGAATGAGAGCCAAGCTGCGCGGTGGACATCAGAGGTACGAAGCAGTAACATGATAGATACTGCTCTGTGCCTCTCTGTGACCCTTTCACTACAAAATCACTGTGAGATAAAGTTGTCACAGTGATTTTGTAGTGAAAGGGTTACAGAGAGGCACGGAGCAGTATCTATCATGTTACTGCTTCGTGCCTCTGATGTCCACCGCGTAGCTTGGCTCTCATTCTCGCTGCGGATAACACGCAGGAGACCTGCTCGTCTGCAAGAGCCCTTAGAGGGGTATGCCTACATTATATAAAACACCACAAGTAAAGTGCACATGAACTTAGTAACAAACTGGTACAGAGGGGGAGAGGACCCTTCCCAAGACAACTTACAATCTACAGGGGAAAGACACAGTAGGTGAGGGTAAAATCTGCTTATCTGGTTGTAAGGAGGCAGCATGCTTATTGTAGGTGGTTGGATTTCCTGAAAAAATTGGTTTTTCAGGTTGCGTTAAAATTTTTGCATGTTGGGGAGAGTCTGATGTGCTGGGGTAGTGAGTTCCAGAGCATGGGGGATGCACATGAGAGATCTTGTACATGATTGTGTGAGGAAGAGATGAGTAGAAAACAGAGAAGGTCTTGTGAGGATCAGAGAATATGTCTGGGAATTTTTCAGGAAAGCAGGTCAAAGATGTAAGAGGGGAAGAGATTATGGACAACCTTATATGTAGTAGTCAGTATCTTAAACTGAATTTGCTGGGCAAAGGAGAACTAGTGAAGAGATTTTTCACAGGGGAGAGGCAGAGGAGGAACATGGGGAAAGTTGTATTAACCGAACATCAGAGTTGAGAATAGATTGGGGGAATGTAAGAGTACTAGATGTTAGCCCAGTTGTCCGTGCCGGCGCTGCTGCCCCTAACCGCGGTCAATGGCGTTGGGCTCCCTCTTTCCCTGCCGCCATGCACCGTGCAGCAGGTAGCTTAACTATGGCATCTGTGTTCCATGCCAGAGTTTCCTTCCTGCTGGAGACTTGTACTGGTGTTTGAGCTTGCATAAGTGTGTATCTCTTCACCTATGAAGCAGCACATACACGCCCTCTGTCTCACCAGCCTATGGCTGGATTGCAGGAGGTATTTAAAGGTGCTTCCTACCACAGGAAGATGCCTGAGCAACCTCGTGGTCTCTAGCTTCAAGTGCAAAGGTGTTTCTCTTGTCTGCTTCACTGTGTACTGGACTCTGCTTATTGAACTCCTGGACTTTGCCTGTTTGCCGCCTGCCTCTGACCTTGGATCTCGTTTATGGACTTTGCCTGTTTTCGGCCTGCCTCTGACCTCAGATCTCGTTTATGGACTTTGTTTGTTTTCCGCAAGCCTCTGACTTTGATAACTGACCTTTCTTGATCACTGCCTGTTCAGACCTGGAACCTCCTGGCCGTGCACATCCCCTCGGTGCTTGCACCAGGTACTCTGACCCCTGGTTAGCTGCAACTGACTCGGGGACTGCTCTGGAGTGGCACCTGGCAACTACCCAAATGGCTCAAGCCTTTCCTCACCATCAGAGGCTCTAGTGAAGACCAGGTAGTTGTTTAGTTACACCCCTCCAGAGTACAGCCAGTCAGTGGCGCAGTGGGTCCACACCCGCTTGCATAACAATAGATGGGAGGCTACCAAGGAGGATGTTGCAGTAGTTCAGGCGGGAGATGACAAGGATGTGCAGTAGTATTTTAGTTGACTCAGGGGTGAGGAAGAAAAACATACAAGCAATATTCTTGAGTTGAAAGTGTCAGGTGGAGTTAAGGGTTTTGATGTGTGGTTTTAACCACAGGACAGATTCAAATGTCCCAAGGCAGTGCACCTATGAGACTGGAGAAAGCATGGTTCTGTTAACTGTAATGGATAAGGCCAGGAAAGTTACTGGTCTTTGATGCCGGAAGAAGGGAGGGTGTGCAACAGGAGAGAGAGTGACAGTGACCAAATAGCATCTCAGAACATAAAGCAATTATATAACAAAGTTAACTTAAATTAAGATTCATGGTGGTAACAAGCACCATCTATGGTGTCCCATACAGTAGGTCACACAGAGGTGTTTTCTATTTTATCACAAATTCTGCTGTGCCAATTTATCTGATAAATATATAATTTCTATATATACTGAAATAACTGAAATACTCAACATAGACAAACCCTCTTAGAAACCCTAATTTTAAAGGGAATCGAGAATATCTCAAAAGATCTCTCCCAGTACCGGAAGTCTTACTTTGGTTGGTTTAACATTCTAGAGGGATCTCATGCCCAGTTGTTTCTGTAGTATGCCTGCTAAGTGTGTTTGAGGAAATAGCACTGAAGCACTGAACTGAAGAAGAGATAATTTATTAGATAAAATTAGTGTTGAGCGAAACAAGCTTAGGATCATAGATCCGAAGTCGCTTTGTTTAAAACCTTGTCTGAATGCTGTACGGAGATTCGTCTCCATACAGCATTAAAATGTATTGCCTCCGGCGAGACACATTCATTATTCCTGAATTCTTGCGGGATTTCGGTGAATAGCTTCAGGATTTGATTTTTAAACTTTGAAACCATTTTAAAACATGGATCCGATGTCTGCTTCGGTACCGAGGTATCAGTATCAGATCCATGTTTTGAAATGGTTTAAAAGTTTAAAAATCGATGGCCAAAGTTATTCACGGAAGTCTTGTGAGACTTCGGAAATAACTCCCTTCACCTTTCCGGAACCCATACATTTTAATGCTGTACGGAGATCCGTCTCTGTACACTATTAAAACAAAGTTTCGAGTGAATTGACTTTGTATCTAGGTTCTGGAGCTTGATTCACTGGACACTAGAATAAAGGAAAAAACAAGGGACAGGATAACGTGATAGACCTACAAACAAGTGGGTGAGCAGCCACCATTGGGCCTAGTACCTTTTGCCTCTAATTGCTTTTTGCCTTTCTGCTAAGTGTGTTTGTCATGAGCTACACATACCCAGTCATCAACATTGGTACCATGCAATACTGTAAAGCACAGGGTCAGGAGATAGGTCACCGGTCACTTGACTGGAGGAAGCAGATAAATCTGGATAATCAGTCAAACTTTTGGTATGTCTTAAAGGTTTGGGAGATTTACTCTCTAAATATGGTTTCATTTTTCATATGTTTTCTTTAGTTACCATTGTTGGAGGTGTGGATGGTTGGTGCCAAGATGGTATGTACCACATAGACAGACCATGTGGCTGTTATAGGACATTAGAAAAGAGGTAGGGCCAAAGCGTGGTGGTAGCAGAGGAACTGCATTGTTACAAACATGACCTTCCTGGCCTAAGTGGAAAAATTTGTCACATAATTGTGATCCATTTTCATTTTATCTTCTTTTTGGAATTCATTGATAGAAGTCTTTGATTAGTTGTTTGAAAGGGGATATAAGAAGGTTTGTGGTTGTTTTTGATATATAATTTGAAGATCCTGAGCCCCAATGCAAAATATGTAACATACACTACTCACAAAAAGTTAGGGACATTTGGCTTTCAGGTGAAATTTATGGAGAACATAAAAAGTTCAAGCTACAGTGATATTATATCGTGAAAGTAGGGCATTTAAGTAGAAGCATGCAATGGTGATTTCCTCATATCAATTTATTGAAACAAAAGCCGATAACAGGGTATACTCCCGCAAAAAATGTCAATGGCTCAAAAACTTTTCATGTGGTCTTGAGTATCAATCACAGCTTGACTATGACGTCTTATGCTGTTCACATGTCGACTTATTGTCTGCTGAGGCATGGCATCCCGCTCTTCTTGAAGGACGGCCCTCAGGTCATTGAGGTTCTGGGGTACAGAGATACATTCCTCTACACGGCGACTCAGCTGATCTTATAGGTTTTCAATGCGATTCAGGTCTGGAGAAAGTTCAGGCCACTCTATTTGAGGTACCCCAGTCTTCAGCAGCCGTTCCCTAATGATGCGACCTTGATGAGCTGGCGCATTGTCGTCCATGAAGATGAAATTAGGCCTATGTTGTTCATGCAGAGGTAAAATAACTGGATTAAAGTTGTAAATTCAAGTAGTAGGGGCTTGTCATTGTACCATTCAAAAAGTGTAGGGCAGTTCTGTATTGACTAGACACACCTGTCCACACTGTAACACCACCACCACTAAAGGCTGATCTGGTGACAACAGTGGCTGATTCATTGCACTCTTCTTGACGTCTCCAAAATCACTGGGAGCCGTCATTTCTGCTCAGCGTGAATCAACTTTCATCAGTTAACAGCACTGAGGCCCACTGGTCCCTTATCCAGCGTTGATGCTCCCTGGCCCATGCAAGACGATGACACCTATGGTCAGGTAGCCTTGCACGTCATCTAGCACGCAGAACACGCTGATGGAAATGGTTTTGAATAGTCTGACATGACACTTGGATGTCTCTCTCCTCCCTTAAATATTCCTGAGTTGTGTGGCATTCATCATCCGGTTTTGCAGGGATGTGGCCAAAGAACATCCACTTCTATACCTTTCTGTGACTCCAATTTCTCTGTTGCAACCTGCTGATGACGCTCTGTGACACTCTAAGCTCAGTGACCTCTTTGGTCTGAGAACATCCTGCTTAAAGCCTCGCAGTGGGGAGGTACTGTTGATTAATAGTTAGGTGTCGTCTTTGTCTCATGATGTCAAAATGTGAACAGCATGATGAGGAGGACTGTTTAAATACCAATTCTAATTGAACCAAGAAATTATTGTGCAAATCATGGATCAAACACCTGTTGCGAATTTTGCCATTAAGCTCCCTGTTAGAGAACAGTAAGTTGTGCAAAAAGTATTGGAACATTGAACAGTTGGACACGTGCATTGAAAAGTTTAGAGAAGGTCACATTAAGTTCACTTGTAAAGATTAGAGTGCATTTTAGGTTCATCCTGAAATTTCACCCACAAGCCAAATATCCTTAACTTTTTGTGAGTAGTATATATCCTACCTTCCATGTGCTATTTGTAATGTTAGTGTGGCAGATGTGGCAGAAATAACCAGTGCTCATTGTCAGCTGCTACCTCTACACCCATATTCATGATCTATACTAATTAATGGACATCTAATAGCACCCATTATTTATGATGGGGGGCATTTTGCCTCCAGGGTTGAGAGATGTACTGGGTTGCACAGAACTCAGCTTTAGCATAGCATGATTGTCTATACTGCTAAATGGCAACATAGTGTGAATGAACTACTGCTTTATGAGCATTTTAAAGTGTCAAATTGCATTACCAAGACGGCGTTGTGCATTATAAATCACAAAATTACATCATATATGAAGCGCTAGTTTAAAATTCAAAGAATAATAGTGCCATCAAGCATCTATTACTGGAGCATTACACAGAATGTGGATACCAGAGAAATATTGACATGTTTCTTCATATCCTGCATTAGTTGCCCATAAATAATCATTATCTGGTAGGAATTCTTTATAGAGCCGCAATATTTTTTTTTCTCAAGAATCTCTAATATACTGTAACAGCACATTTCATTATCATGTTATAACTTTGCTCCTAAAAAATCAACCTGTGCCTATGCAGGGGCAGGACAAGCTTTCTTGATGAGCAAAGCCGGTGTATTAATATTCACTGTTCTGTCCACATTTGGGCTCTCATGATCAGCATTATAGTTGTCAGATGTGTAATGATACATTTAAATACTCCTTATTCCCTTTAGGCTACTTGAATGTGGTGGTATGTATTTTGCGATCCAAAAACTGTGGATCTGAAAATTTGGATATTGGTCGTGTGCATGATGCAATTTCTTGGTAGGAATGCCTATTCTTGTCCACAAAATGGACAAGAATAGGACATGTTCTATAATTTGCCGACCAGTGTCACAGATGCGGACAGCACACATATGACATCAGTGTGCTTTCCAATTTTTTTTGTAGCCCCATAGAAATGAAAATAATGGGGATCACATGCGGACCAAAAACATGGTTGTGTGCATGAGGCTTAAACCTCCATCTTGTCCATTGGCTCTGGACATTTAGAAGCCGTTGACTGGCTGTAATGGGTGCCTATTGCCCAGTTAAAATCTATTACTCTGTGATAAACAATGGTCTTGCACCAATGCAAACATTCGTCATATTACCAAATACTTGAAATGCAGCGAGCCACAGGGGGGAATTCTGGACTCTACCACTGGTTTATATGGGGTGTATGATGCTCTGGCAGGCAGATTATATCCCCTAACAGTCTCTAGCAAGGTTATTTTCCGAAGCAGTACTCACTCTAGACATTGCTTCTCAGGATCCAGGGAAGAAGGATCTGTATTTTCCCTTTTCTAAAATGGTCGCCGCTTCTACTTCCTGTAGGGGGTACAGTTGTTTTTTTTTGTCCTCCTGGGAACTTGTACTGAGCACTTTAGTTCCTTCTGCTGCAAGAATGGTTCCTCTGTGGAGGTGGGCTGTTTGGTTCCCTCCCCTCTGCTGGGTGGATGTCTTCCTCTCAACACAGGATGACCAAATCCAAGATGGCAGATTAACCCCCTTGTGATACAAATGTGATACAAACATATAAGACTAAGGGCTTGTTCACATCACCGTTTCTCCTTTCCGTTCTCTAGCTCTGTTAAGGAGCAGGAGAATGGAAAGAACGGATTCTGTCCTTTCCTACTCCTTAACGGAGCCAGAGAATGGAAAGGAGAAACGGTGATGTGAACGAGCCCTGAGTGGAATAATGATGATTGACACTCAAGTAGTCATTAAACTTAAGTCAGTATGGCTGTGTATATAAGTGATGAGGGTACTGGAGTTCAAGAAAACAAAGAAGATTCTCAGGCATTGTCATAAGATGTCCTGAGCAGAAAAACAAGTTATTGTCCATGAACACATGAAGTGTGTTCATAATAATACTTTTTCTCATAATAAGTTCATAGTCATAATAAGACTTCTGTTTCTCATAATAAAGAATTTTCTCTCTGCGCATGATCAAGCAAATGTGATCACGCGCTTCCCAATATGAAATCATATTGCTTATAAAATTGGGGGTTTCCAAGAGGATCTGGGATTCGTTGAAGATGCAGCAGACATGCCTTGCGCTGTTCCCAGATTCTTCCCCTTGCTGATTTTTTGAATCCCCCAATTCATGGGCAACGGGTGATGCTACAATATCTGATGATGTATTGATGTTTTACTCTTACTTATACTCTTACTTATACTCTTACTTACTAATGATAGTCAAAATAACTGTATTTTTATAATTATGATAACTCTTATTATCAACCATAATTTAATTATCATTAATCATAAATAAAGTAATTGTTTTGCTTTAATTGACTTAAGGTCCTAGTCTGTGCGCTAGTGAGCGCTCTGTAGTAGTGTTAGCAACATTTTTATTTGGCAAAACACCCCTGTTTTGTCACAGTGCTGCAACTGATGAAGATTCACTCTCTCCAGCAGCAAGTAGATGCTATAAAGTCTCTTGAAGGGGGTTTTACAGATAGAGGGGGCTTTCCTGGCACAAAAGTAAATCCTGTTTGTGAGGCCAAAATTGCAACAGGCTCACCCACCTAGGGTCCTCTATGTTGTGCGACCCAGGTATAGGAATGTCAAGTGGTATAGTGTGGCCTTTATGTGTGTCACGGTGCTCCTACCTGGATACGGCTGGACCCCAGGCTTTGGCTCCGAAGCAATAAATTGGGGGAATAATTGAGGAATTTACAATAAAAATTGAGCCCAGACCTTGTATATAGTTGAACAGCAGCTTTACTTGAATAAACGTCCATCAGAAAGAATCTTCAAGTTTTGTCTTGGTTCCAGCAGGCAAACTCCTGTCTGCTATATCTTTCTCTTACTCTGCTCTACTGACAGGCTTACTGTATAGCTCAGCTTCTTCTGTATGCTGCACTTTCGCTTTGTAGTCTGGCTCTAGGTTATACCAGGAAATTTTCCTCCTGGCTCCTAAGGCTTCAAGCTGTGGCCTCCATGACCATCAGAGCTTAAGGTGCTCTGGCTGGCATAGGCACATCTAGCAGAGACATGCCCCTGCACACCTGTCCCCTTGCTGGGGGTAAACTAGACTAACTCTCACTGGTCCCAACCCTTCCTGCAGGAAGTGGGACTTGCCCACTTCTCCACAGAGGGGGGTTAGAATGGAAAGGAAAGCTCAGTATAGCTCTGCCGTGTTTGCTGCCACCTGCTGATGAACCAGGCACATTACTTGAATATAACAGTTGCAAACAGATTATGAATGCACATTGTGGAAGACCTGGAAAGACATACTTAAGATGACATTAAAGACAGTAGCAGGGTGCAGTAGTGGTAACACTACTCGGGGGTGTTACATACCCCCTTACCTAAAACCATGCCGTCCTCAGCTTGTGTTTAGGATATGCTGTAAGGGTACCCAAGGAAAGTTAGAGTGCTGCTTTAGACTATATACTATTACTGACTGATATAGCAACGGCTACCACTAGGTATCTGCCTGTATGAGTAGGGTATTTATTTACTGTTTCCTTCTCGGTATAAACTAGAGAACCAAAGAGTCTGCACCAAGCGATCATTCCTGACATTTTTGTGTGTGTACTGGATTATTAATGCACATTGTGGAGGACCTGGAAAGACATACATAAGATTACATTATATTATCCCATTAAAGATAGTAGCAGGGTGCAGTTGTGATAACACCACTCTGAGGTGTTACAGATGCCGGCCTTAATAACCCCTATACCTAGCGGTGGATACGCCGGAGTTATGAAACGCGCCGAGCTCTAAATGACTTCAGCGCATTACCTGCCACTTCTAAATGTAAAACAGGCGTAAAAAAAGGTAAATGAGATGGGCATGTCTGCCTTGCCATGCCCAATTTTTTAGACCTTGCGTGAGCGGGGAGAAGTCACAGAAGCGGCAAAAATACCTTTGCGCCACATTCTGCGATAGAAATACGCCTAATTTAGGCATATTTCTATTTGCTTATAGTAATGAGCGGCATAGGCAATATTTGTTTTTGCGATATTCTTCAAATTTTTTGCATAATATTCGCAAGTCATTATTTTCGGCACTAATGATGCGCATTTATTTTTGCGCAATACGTGCAACTTCACATTTTATCAGATCTTAGTATTTATTACTGATTGGTGCACTAAGTATTGTTGTGACATCACAGCACTGTGTCTAACAGAGACACTAATCCCTATCACACTACCTAACACCCTGCAATGGAACCTATCAGCTACACTATATCACTAACTTCTAACATCTAACTTACACTGACTATCTCCCACTAACTATATGTATTATATATAATATTAGCTAACTATCTAATGTAATTCATTAAGGATCCAGATGGTGTCTGCAAAGCACAGAGCACAGCAATGTCACTGCTCTCTCTCAGAACTGCAAAAAAACTGCAGAAAATGCCTGCTGGGAAGTTTCTTATATATTAAAGGCAACTTTTCTATAGGTTGCTAGGGATGTTGATAAGCTCTGACAAAGATATTGCAGCCTTCTCACTGGCCCACAAACAAGAAGCAGTAGTACTGATGAAAGGATCCAGATGGCGTCTGCAAAGCACAGAGCACAGCAATGTCACTGCTCTCTCTTTTAGAACTGCAAAAAAACAGCAGAAAATGCCTGCTGGGAAGTTTCTTATATATTAAAGGCAACTTTTCTATTGGTTGCTAGGGATGTTGATAAGCTCTGACAAAGATATTGTAGCCTTCTCACTGGCCCACAAACAAGAAGCAGTAGTACTGATGAAAGGATCCAGATGGTGTCTGCAAAGCACAGAGCACAGCAATGTCACTGCTCTCTCTTTTAGAACTGCAAAAAAACAGCAGAAAATGCCTGCTAGGAAGTTTCTTATATATTAAAGGCAGCTTTTCTATTGTTTGCTAGGGATGTTGATAAGCTCTGACAAAGATATTGCAGCCTTCTCACTGGCCCACAAACAAGAAGCAGTAGTACTGATGAAAAAAAACTAGAATATTCGCGATTACGAATATATAGCACTATATACTAGATTTTCGAGAATTCTCGAAGTGCCGATATTCGCGATAAAAATGTGCGATCAAAACTAATTGCTAAGTCACCCTAGGTTCATACAGCAGCAAAAGGCACAGTTTTGGGGTACATTGCAGAGTAGGCTATTCCTAATAGTTGTGTATAGGCAGTAGCAATGATGTTAGTAATCCTCCCTGATTCTCGCGCTAAACATATTTTGCAATCTTCCCAAATAACCACAAGCAAGCAATTCCGTTCTCATTTACCCCTGCTATTCCAAGGCTGAGGGGTGCAATTATTAGTTTTGAGTGGCCAATTCGTCTCAAAGTGTGGTGGATGCCAGAGCCAATTTTCCTTTTCTGCAAGCAGTAAAGTCTTAATGCCATAAACAAGCAGTACCTTATTGTTGGAATCTTGTGCATGGCCTTGATGTTTCTGAACCTTCTGAAGATATCTATGCTCTTTTCCTCAGTTTGTAATTTCTCAGTTAGGGCTCATGCATATGACCATTGTCAGCCGGTGCCCGTATTGCGGGCCGCAAATCCGGAAGGTGCGTTGCGAAACCCCACTACGGAGTGCTTCCGTGGGTTTTCTGTCATGCTTCTGCACCACAAAAAAAGTAGTGCATGCGCTACTTTTTTGCGTTCCAGACTTTCGTATGCGGATCGCGGACCCCATTCAAGTGAATGGGTTCTACATCCACATACGGCAGCCCTATGGTCGGTGCCAGTGCATAGCCGACCGCAATTTGCCATCTGAAGCACAGGCATGGTTGGCATGCGTTTGTGTGCATGAGCCCTTAAGTTGTTCTATGGCAGCTGTTCAGTCTCAGCAATGGTGATTCCTGGATGAGGCTTCTATTTTAGACTTTCTAGGAGCTCACACATGTAGATCTTGTCTCTAGCTCTGCTCAGCTAAGACTCTTACTAGTTAGAGGAGACTGGTCCAGCCGATCTCCACGTAAACCTAACCAAAACTACCAGTAATAACTGTTTTATGTCCATACACAACTATTTGCAATATATAGTACACAGAGAGATACCGTATTCTTTGCTTTATAAGATGCAGTTTTTAGCAAGAAAAAAATTCTTGCTAAAAAGTGCCTGCATGTTATAAACAGCAGTGGCCAGACCCCCTGGCTGCTTCCTTGATGATCTGGCAGAACGCACCTACAGCACTTTTCCTGATCAGTGAGAGAGCTGTGTATCTGCACACACCTCTCTCTCCCTGCCAGACACCAATCTGTATGATCAACAGTAGCTAGGGTAGCCAGAGGTCTGGTTTTAGGACGGACAGTCCGACTTTCTGACTCCCTTTCCAGCGCAGGGCCTGGACTGAGCGTGAGCTTCAGGGAGAAAGTCACCCCCCCCCACCGCTCACCTGAAGTAGATTCTGCCTTCCATTTTTTAAATCCCTGTCAGCTGCGGGCTGGAAGGGGACGTGGCCTAACCGGGTCCTGCGTGGCTTAGTTGAGCCTGGGGCGGGGTTATAAAGGCCAGCTTTTTATGGGTGGTCTGAGTGGCCACCCTAGCTTTCGCAGGAGAGCGCATGGGGAGGAAGGTCCTACAGATGTACTGGAAGGAAATGAAAACTCCAAGTACAGCTTAATGATCTTAGATGATGTCATCAATGGGCGTAGCCAGAACAGAAGAACAGCCGGCACTAGTGCAGGAAAATGTATGTTTTTATTAAAAATTAAATATGTGTGTGTGTGTAGCAGACCTGTATGGCTGTAGCAGGGCTGTATGTGTGTAACAGAACTGTATGGATGTAGCAAGGCTGTGCAACATTGAAACTGTTGCCCTCCAAAATCGGTAACCTCTGTGTGCATCAAGCAAACAATGGGAGGAGAAGCACGCACACCTATATGTATCTCCTAATCAAGGTCGCCTGTGGGCTAGGCGGGGAAAAAAGTGCAGAGGAATGCTATGCCCAAAATGAAATAGAAGCGCATTCACACTTGAAAGTGCCACTCCTACACTATAAACTTGTCAAAAATCCCAGCAAGATAAAGAATGAAAACATCCAGCAAGATATGATAACTGAATATAGGGATGTGCATGGCTACACTTATGAAAATAATCACAGAAAATAATGCACTAACACAATAGATGCAAACATTATATATGGACTAGGCCCTCACTCTGATATGATAAAATCGGAGACTCTCAGCCAATATATTTTGATCAAAACACATCTGTGCCCGCCTACCAGCGCCAAGGTGGTCTTAGTCAGGCAGGTCCTACTCCAAACCTACAGATATAGCAGGGTTAACACACAAACTCTTTACTCAAATTTCTTAACTCATTGCTTTATCTTGAAACATAAGCTATTGAAAAGCAATTGAAGGTGTTTGCTTAACGCATTTAGTTTAGATAACATGTGTCAGAAAGCATGTGTGTTAACTCTACTACATCTGTACCTATGCCGCTGCGCCAAATTACCTCTGTGTGCATCAAGCACGCACAGCTAATCAAGGTCATCTGTCGGATAAGTGGGGCAAAAAGTTCACAAGAATGCTACTCTGTGATTTTCGGTAAGTTTGAGTGGCACCTTCATGTGTGAATGCACTCCTATTTTATCTTAAGAGTAGCATTCTTGTGCACTTTCGCCCCGCCTTTTTTTAAAATTTACTTTATAGTGCTTATGTATCACTACTATATTCAGCAGCGCTTTACAGACATCCAACTGTCCCTTATGGGGCTCATAATTTGAGTTACCTATCAGTATGTCTCTGGAGGAAAGCAGAGTATCTGGAGTGAAATACAAACACGGAGAGAACATACAAACTCCATGTAGACGTTGTCCCGGATCGGATTCGTACCTAGGACCCCAGCTCTGTAAGGCACCAGTGCTAACCACAGAGCCACCATGCTGCCTATTCCGTTACTGACCTTGATTAGGTGGTAGATATGGCTGTGCATGCTCCTCCCCTCATTGGTTGCTTGATGCACACAGAGGTAACTTGGAGCAGCACACTATATGTGCAGGGTCTGCTCTCCTGAATGTAGATGACCAACGGCATAGGTAAGTTTAGAGTAGAACCTGCCTGACTGAGACCACCTTGGCGCAGGTAGGCAGGGACAGATGTTGGGATGTGAAAGGTGTCATATTACATGTTCTAGATTTTCAGATGGTCATTGAAAAGTGAATACAGTTTCTGTTCTTGTGAAACCCCAAATGATATGCAGGTCTTTGCTGCCCCATCAGACTAATAGCATAATGGGATTTTACAATACCATATTAAAGAATTTTTCATTAATAAACTATCCTTGTCAGTATCCTCATCTAAGGCTACAAAGTGTGTCCCATGCATGACACAACCCATTTATTTCAGTGGGAACTGTGTACAGTGATCCCCCATGATAGAATGGCCTCAGGATACAATATTTTCAACATACAATGGTCTTTTCTGGGCCATCGTAAGTTGAAACTAAACTGAACATACAATGCGTCCGACTCAGATCCAACCAATAAAGGTAATTTCTCTGGTAAAATAGCTGCATTAGTTTCTAGTTAGCAGCTATTCCCGACTGTTATATGTAAGAACTTGTTTTATTTATCTTAGTTATTCACTTATTTTTCTTAAATCTTAATTTTCTCTCATCTTGGATGATATTTTGGGGCTTTGGAACCAATTACTCAACTTACAATGGTTTCAACATACAATGGTTCTCCTGGAACCAATTAATATTGTAGCTTGAGGGACCACTGTAATGCTTGATGAGTCTGGTGGTGGCGCTGTAGGGGAACTGGACATTTCAGTTGGGTTTCTCTGCAGACAACAGATGGATAGCTAACAAAGTGAGAGATCACCTTTTCATTTGGTGACCATTTTAACAGAAAACACAGAAAGGCGGTAACAAGAAAGGACTCTGCTCATCTGAGCTTGCAATCTAAGGATAGGAGAGAAACAGGTGAAAATATAGGACTTACCAAGAATGGCATACAGTATTGCCATGGAGCAACAGACTCATTAGCCCCTTTCACTCCGACGATAACTGTTCTCCTGGTTATAACGGCTATGCCGCTGCTCCGCTGACTCCTCCTTACTTTATTTCTTCTCCCCAATCTTCAATAGCTTCAGTATGTAGAATAATTGAATTTGCATTTAAGCCAAGAGGCAGAATCTTCTTTCTTTTTTCTTCTTGGAATAATTTGACAAATGCAGCAGGTCATCTCTTGAGAACGGCAGAACAAAGAAAATACAGAGAAAACATCCGGGAAAAAGGATTCAACACAAATGTTTGCAGCCTAAGCTAAATGAGGTGCCACAAATTGCACCTATTCAGTACAGCGCGGCGGACGCTCCCTGTGTCTGGTAGCAGCATTATACATGACTTTAATAAACAGGCGAGGGATGTTCTGCGAATATGAAAGCCTCATTTGTGAGCCGACACTCTGATGTTCTGCACTTTCCAAACTTATTTACTTTTCCACTGTAGGTTTGTGTGCAAGATTAAAGAGAACCTTCTCAGATTTTTTTGCCTGCTTGCCTTAAAGCAACACTGACATTTGCTCCAAAAAGAAGGACCCTACCCCCTCTCTCCCCACTCCCCTAGCACCTTGTATTATGAATTCTCTTTATATTCACCAGCCGAGCTGAATTCCTTCCACAGATGTCTACATAGTGAGACTTAAAAAAAACATATTTATTTTTGAGCGGTTAGATACATTTTTTTGACAGTTGGCATGACTAAGTGACTGGTTTTTAATGCTGCAAAATAGATAGAAAATGCTGGAAGTTCTGATGTCTACGTAAATGCGGTTTCTGCAGGAATAGGCTTTGAATGATCGGCTGTGTTGTTTTAACAGTGCACTTGACAGAGAAGAGGAAGCGAGTTGGGAAGTTTTAGCCTAAGGGCTCATGCACACGAATGTATATTCTTTCCGTGTCCATTCCATTTTTTTTGCGGACAGTATATGAAAAAATTCATTTCAATGAGTCCGCAAAAAAAACGGAATTTACCTCGTCTGTATGTCCTTATTTCCGTCACGCAATAAAATAGAACATGTCCTATTATTGTCCGCATTATGGACAAGGATAGTACTGTTCTATCAGGCAAGCTGCTCCGTTCCTCAAAATACGGAATGCACACGGACGTCATCTGTATTTTTTGCAGATACATTTTTTGCGGACCGCAAAATACATACGGTCGTGTACATGAGGCCTAAGTTTACTGAGACTTCAAAGTGTCTAGCAAACCTTTATTGTTAAACTTCTCAGTGACAAAAATAATGCATATCTAATGATCTTGACTTCGGCCATCATTGGGTCATGGGTGCAAAAGAACTGGAGTCACGACATTAGTACAATGTAACCCCTCTTTTCGAGAGGTGGCATAACTAGATTTTGCTGAAGTACAAAACTCTGGGGTGGTCACCAATTCCGAGAGAGCCTCTTAGCCTAAGCAACTGTTCAGATATTTTTGAATGTATAAAGTGAATGGAAGCCCTAGATGGAGGAGCTTTCATTACCATATACAAAGTTGCATATGGACTGCTGCTACCTCAGAGAGTCTTCCTTTTCCAAGTATAGCATAAACAGATGGGAAGGGAGAAATAACCGGGCATGAATGTTTATGTACACTGTGGTTTCCAGCATGCAACTCTCAGGGCACGCCAGGAGTTGTAGTTTTGCAACATTTGGAGAGGCACAGGCTGGAGATGCTACGTTTAAAGCTTGTGGGCCATGCCTGCCGGAATTTACCCATTCGAGCAAGCATCGCCACTAGAATAGTATGCTCATCTGTCCTGCCAACCTGTAGTTCTAGTGGTCCATGCCCGCTGGCATCTTTCTACACATGGCGC
Source organism: Bufotes viridis (assembly GCA_033119425.1). Lineage (NCBI taxonomy): Eukaryota > Metazoa > Chordata > Amphibia > Anura > Bufonidae > Bufotes > Bufotes viridis. Next base: position 83,164,590 of record CM065594.1, on the reverse strand, counting down.
ACACAGCAATGTTAATCTGCCCACCCCATGCTAAGCCTATGTCCCTCCTTACTTCCTGCCTGCACTCCTCTGTAATCGTAGGGCGCACATGTGCACTTCCTCCAGCTTGAGGGCCAGTGAGTGTGCGACCTAATCAGTTCACAGCCTATGACTAGCCTTTCTTGCGTATTTAAGGCACTTTAACCGATGGGAGGGTGCCTGAGCAAAAAGGTTCCTAGTTTGCCTATTCCCTGCAACGGTGTGATAAGTGACATCTAATCGCTTGCGCCTGACCTCTGATCTTTTACCATATTGTACATGTTCTCTCTGCCCTGACCTCTGCCTGTTTATCATACTGACCCTGTGCCACCTATCCTGACCCATGACCTGCTTACCAAACTCTGCCTGCCCTGACCTTGGCTTGTTCACTGGATATCAGTTTGGTGCTACTCATTGGTGTCTCTTGGCCCTCCTGGTTAAGTTTTCACTGAATAGAGACTACTCTAAAAGATAGCAGCCTGGTCATTCCCCTGCTGCAAAGACCAGATCCTTGTATAGGGGTGCCACTTAGATAACGTCCTTAAGAGTAGCCCTAAGCAAAATCCGTTTGGTGACACATAGAGTATACACTCACTGCATTACACTATACAAGTGGGTGGTCAGATGACCTTAAAGAGGTTTCTCAGGATTTTGCCATTGATGCCCCAGTCTCTGGATAGGCTATCATATCAGATCAGCAGGGGTTCAACACCCTGCACCCCAATGATCAGCTGTTACCTTGTAGATATTTTGTGTAGAAGGACACATGGGTACGTCATGTGTCCAGTCCCTAAAGATGGCGCCCGCTCCTGGCCGCTGCGGGCACCATCGCTGCGGGGGTCCGGCTGATTCCTCTAGCTGACCCCCGCTGACCCCCGCAGCTGATGATCGCGGTCGGCAGCGCTGCCGACCGCGATCATTTAACCCTGCAGATGCCGTGATCAATCCTGATCACGGCATCTGCACGCGCTAAAACCGAGAGTAAAACTTTTGGCAGCGCTCTGGCTCCCCCTAGTGGTGATCGGGAGAATCGGAGCGCTGTAAGGGATAGCCTCAAGCCTTTCATTCAGCTTGAGGCTATCACTTACTATTTCCTATGGAGCCCTTGTTAGCAATAGGGCTTCATAGGAAAGTAGTAAATGCTCATAAACTCCAATACAAGTGTATTGGAGTTTATGATAGAAGCAATCAGGTAACTGATTTATATAGGTCCCTATGGGATCTATATAAAAGTGTAAAAAATAAAAAAATAAAAAATAAAAAAATAAATAAAAAAAACCTAAAAATTTAAATCACCCCCTTTCCCCAAAATTAAAATAAAATAATAAAAAAATAAAAAAAATACACATCATTGGTGTCGCAATGTGTGAAAACGCCCATAGTATAAAAATATATTTCCCATACGGTAAACAGAAAAACGGAAAAAAGCGCCCAAATCGCCGATTTGCCGTTTTTGGACGCTTCATTTCCTCAAAAAAAATTAAATAAAAAGCGATCAAAAAGTCCTACACACCCCATAATGGTATCAACTAAAAGTTAAGATCGCCCCGCAAAAACTAAGCACCCATACAACGCCATACACTTATATACAAATACGTTATAGCGGTCAAAACATGGCGACAAAAAAAAAATAAATTTTTTTTTCCCACTTTTGAATTTTTTTTCGCTATCAAAACGCAAGAAAACCTATACATATTGGGTATCGCCGGATTCGTACTGACCTGTAGAATAAAACTAAATGGTCAGTTTTATCGCAAATCAAACGTCGTAATTTAGAAACCCGTAAAACTCTGGTGAAATTGCTTTTTTTTTGCAATTTCACCCCATTTGGAATTTTTTTCCCGCTTCCCACTACACCGTATGCATTATTAAATGATGGCCTTGGAAAGTACGACTTGTCCCGCAAAAAATAAGCCCTCATATGGCCATGTGAACGGAAAAATAAAAAAGTTATGGCTCTTGGAAGGCATAGAGCGCAAAACGAAAACGCAAAAATGTAAAAACCCTGTGTCCTTAAGGGGTTAACAGTGCTGGTAAGTGCTGTTCCCATTGAAATTAAAAATGGCTGACAATGCTAGCCACTTCCTGTCTCCAGAAAGAGCAGCTCCGTATCAAAAACCCCAAGCTATAAAACCATTCAGATTTAAATGAACACATATTAGCTTTATTATTTAGGAGGAGAAGATCTTTGATGTCTGCTCTTTATGATACAGGCCTAGGGATTCAGTGTCAGCCTTTAGGAGAGTACAGAGCCGCAGGCTACAAAAAGTCTGTGCATTGTTGTGACTCAGCCCACAGTTGCCCTATGTAGTAAGACTTTTATAAGAACATTTATTGTCCAACCCGGCTGGGACATGAGACTGGATATGGAGGCCACTTTATCACAGTGGGGAGGCACTGTGGGCTCTTGCATCATGGCAAAAAAATAAAGGAATGACAATTAATTATTCATTTGCTTTGAAGGCAGATGCCTTAACAGGAGTTCAAACAGCATGCAGAAATTCTGTCTAATGTGTCCATAAGCAGCCATATATCCGAATCAGCAGATGAGTGGCTTAAGACGCTAGATGAAAGATTTACGCTATGAGCCGACGAGATAAGGGGACTTTTACTGCAACATTATGAAATTTTGATGATTCCGGGCTTCCTTTGGAGAGTCTTATGTTTTGTACGTAACGAGATGTATTGTTGTCCATCTTGGGTTATATAACAATGTGCAGATCTAGCATAGCTGAAAGCTGTTTCTTTTGTTCTTGGAAACCCCTGGGGTTGAAATAAAGCTGTAGATTTATACACAGGTCTTTAGGAAATAAAATGATAAAGCTATTGTCATGTGAGTTATTGACAAAGTCAACTCTACTACATAGAAAAACGTCTCTTTGCTGCATCTGTAGCTTTTGGGTCTCTTTGGCATTCTTAATCCAGGCAAATCCCTTTGCTTCAGACTACACATCCAGACTGCTGTTAAAGGGGGTGCTCCAGACTCCACAAATAGACTGCTGTCATAGGGAGCGCTTCTGATTATGCAGCCACACTGCTGTTATAGGACGGGGTACTCCATATATACAACTGAACTACTGATATTGGATGATCCAGGCTGCTCTAGGGCCAGGCTAAAAAAAATAGACAGCCATTATAGGGGGCGCTCCAGACTACAAAACCAGACAGCCGTAATAGGGGGCAATCCAGACTTCGAAACCAGACAGCCTTTATAGAGGGCACTCCAGACTACACAACCAGACAGCGTTTACAGGGGGCGCTCCAAACTACACAATCAGACAGCCGTTATAGGGGGACGCTCCAGACTACACAACCAGACTGCTGTGATAGGAGGAGCTGTAGCCTGCACAGCCAGACTGCTGTCATAGGGGGCTCAAGACCAATGGCAGATTATAATAAGAGGTTTTGTGCTCATCAATCCTGGGTCACAGATGTTGTGTTTGAATACTGCACAGGGGGTAAATAAGCCAATGGCTCCTATCAAAGCCGTTCACTCTCATAGGCTATAGGCCACTAAGCCTGAAGCCTAGTTGGCAGTAGAGTGGCACAGGCTGTCACAAAACAATGACAATACCACAATCAGGTCTTAGACAGCACGATTATGTCCTCGGACCGTATGAGCAAAGATGTAGACAACTAAGGCTGTAGTCTGTAGAACAAGGGTACTTTGGAGTTTGGATGGTTGTGGACATTTGTCCCTATTGCAGCTATGCAAAGCCATCAACTCACTACTTTAGTGCACTTTGAAGGGTTAACTTGCACTGTGTTTTATGCTGTTGTTTGCACTTACATCGGTTTATACTGTTGAATTGCATTTTACATAAAGACAGCAGAAGAGACCTTGATAGTAGGAGTAGGCAGGGGGAGCATGTGGAACACCAATGCCTGGGCCCGCTATCAGCAGCAAGAGAATGAGAAGTGGGCAAGCTGCCAAGCAGAAGATGGACTGGCGTGGTGAGTCACCAGCTCTTTGACTAAGGAGCCATCCAGATGATAGAGCCACAGATACTGGGCAACCAGCCTTATGGCCAAGGAACCTGCCTTCTAAGAAAGAGAGGGACAGCTAGCTCGGACCTTTCTTTAGCACATAATTTTCTGCTACTAAACGGGAGGGGAGACTGGATGTATTGTTTTGTATTTGAGTTCCTCCAGTAAAGAAGCACACTGGTTCACTGCAAACTCTGACTCTCTGGATTTATTTCCCACTGGGATGTACCGCGACTTACCACCCCTTCCGGAGACCAGTAACACGTGATGCCACCTCGACGCTTTCCAAGGGACCCAATGTAGGGTTGGGGATCACCTCAAACCCAACCACAGCAAGGCTGAAATCAGGTATTTAAATATTTTTTTTATCACTAATACTCGAAGCATTAGAGAGCGCACAGGTGAAGGATCATTCACCGGCCGAGAAATTGGCCTGTTATCTGTCCTGCCCAACTTAGCAGGCACAATGACATCACCATCTCACACTTCCTCTCCTCTCTGTCTCTGGCCAAGAACTCCCCTTCTGACAGGGAACAAGGCCAGCCCACTCCTGCCAAGAAGGGAGGAACATTTTGGTTAGCCCTGTCCCTTGTGAACTTTTGATGACCATTCCTTGCTGGCAGCTACACCCAGACGTAAACAGTAAGATACATTTTACTTAACAATACAAACTATATACAAATTGTAGTAACCCCATGTTTGGGGTACTACATAAGCAGGTATTGGGCGTAGAGGCACTCTTAGTGCAACAAAAAATTCCTGTTGCTGCTGTTGTTCCTCTTGGGCTTCATAAAAGTTTGGAGACATAGGCACAATACAACTACTGGGGACACTGTGGGGCTTTATTACTACTTGGAGCACTGTGGGGGCAATACCACCATTTGACCCCATGTAGGCATTATTACTACTGGGGGTTATGTGGGAGCATTATTATTAGTAGGCACAATTTGGAGGACACTACTGATAATGCGGGAATTCTCAGGGATCAATACCACTATTGTGGACCCTTTAGGTAGCACTATTACTAATGAGGGCACTCGGGAAGAGAAGTATTACTATTCATGGGACTTTTAGGAACACCATAACTATGGGGGGACTACAGTATGTGTATGGTGCATTTATTTCTTCAGTATAGTATTTTGGAGAATTGAGGAGCACATCGGGCATAGTATTGGGTGTAGCAGCCGCTGATAATGGAAAAGTGAGGAGTTTAATATGTCTGTGTGGCAAACTCTGCAGAGATGAGATGGGGCTGCAAAATATTGTCATGGTGATCTGCTCGGAATGGAGAAGAGGAGATGTCACTGGATATAATTGGTATGTAACATATAGTAACATAGTATATAAGACCGAAAAAATTATTTTCTATGTTTGTGTACAAACCTTCTTTCCTCCAGACACAGAGGATGTCCCCTCGTCACAGTCACAGTCCTGGGGATAAATAGATGATGGGAGAGATCTCTGTACTGACCCCTGATATATTTATACATAGGTATTTGATCTCCCCTCAGTCGTCTTTTTTCTAAAGTGAATGATCCTAATTTTGACAACCTTTCAGGGTACTGTAGTTGCCCCATTCCAGTTATTACTGTAGTTGCCCTCCTCTGAACCCTCTCCAGCTCTGCTACGTCTGCCTTGTTCACAGGAGCCCAGAACTGTACACAGTACTCCATGTGCTGTCTGACTAGTGATTTGAAAAGTGGTAGGATTATGTTCTCATCACAGGCATCTATGCTCCTTTTGATGCAACCCATTATCTTATTGGCCTTGGCAGTAGCTGCCTGACACTGGTTTTTACAGCTTAGTTAGCTGTTTATTAAAATTCCTAGATCCTTTTCCATGTCACTGTTACCGAGTGTTTTACCATTTAGTATATACGGGTGACTTGCATTCCTTCCGATGTGCATAACCTTACATTTGTCAGTGTTAACCTCATCTGCAACTTCTCTGCCCAAGCCTCCAATCTATCTAGATCCCTCTGTAGCAGAAAACTGTGCCTTTCAGTGTTAATTACTTTACACAGTTTAGTGTCATCTGCAAAAATTGATATTTTACTGTGCAAGCCTTCTACAAGATCATTAATAAATATATTGAAGAGAATAGGGCCCAATACTGACCCCTGAGTTATACTAGTTACACTAGTGACAGTGACCCAATCTGAGTGTGTGCCGTTAATAACCACCCTCTGTTTTCTATCTATCAGCCAGTTATTAACCCACTTACAGACATTTTCTCCCAGTCCGAGCATCCTCATTTTATATACTAACCTTTTATGAGGTACAGTGTCAAATGCTTTGGAGAAGTCCGGATATACGACATCCATTGATTCGCCGCTGTCAAGTCTAGAACTTACCTCCTCATAGAAACTGATTAAATTCGTTTGGCATGACCGATCCCTCATGAAACCATGCTGATATGGCGTTATTTGCTTATTTTCATTGAGATACTCCAATATAGCATCTCTTAGAAAACCTTCAAACAGTTTACCAACAACAGATGTTAAACTTACCATCCTATAATTTCCAGGCTCTGTTTTTGCACCCTTTTTGAATATTGGCACCACATTTGCTATGCGCCAATCGTGTGGAACATTTCCTGTCAGTATAGAGTCCGTAAATATCAGAAAAAAAGGTCTGGCTATGACATCACTTAATTCCCTTAGGATACGGGGGTGTAAGCCATCCCTTCCTGGCAATTTGTCTATTTTAATCTTTTTAAAGGGATTCTGTCACCAGATTTTAGCCTATAGAGCTGCGGACATGCACGGCTAGATCGCCGCTAGCATGTCCGCAATATACCTGTCACAAATCTCTGTGTGCTTTTATTTTGTTTAAAAAATGATTTTATTGATATGTAAATTCGCCTGTTAAGGTGCCCAAGGGGCTGTACTAACCTTCTTGGAGCCCAGCCACGCCCCCCTGTGAAGGAGCCCAGCACCGCCTGCATCTTCCAAATCTCCTCCTTGCTTACAGTTAGATCGCTGTAATCTCGCGATGTATGAGCTCGCGGCCCAGTTCTCCAGGAACTCAAACCCTTCCTTCCTACACCAGTTCTTGGGCCACTTGTTAACCTCCCTAATCTCTCACTGCCTTTCTTGTGTCGCTCGTGGTACAGGCAGTATTTCAGAAAATACTACTTTTGAGGTCCTTGCCCCAAGCTTTTGACCTAAATCCCTGAAATCATTTTTAAGGACTCTCCACCCATCTCTAACTTTGTCATTGTAATGTTGTATTCTTCTGCATGTTTGGTAGCACTGAATGTAATGTCCATCAAAATATATCTTTAACAATAGCACTGGGGAAAGTAAGTACTGTGCACTATATGATTTTTTTTTATTTTTTTACTCAGTGGGACCCAAATTGAGGAACAGCCTAGGGCCTTTGGGACACTTATTCTGCCCCTCCCTACCAGACTGCTTTTATAGGAGGGGTACTCCTTATTATATAGATAACCTACTGAGATTGGGTGATCCAGATTGCACAGCGACACTGCTGTTATAAGGGGAGCTCCAGATGTAACGGAACGGACTGCTTCAGCTTGGTTGGGGTCTCGTTGCCCTCCACCCACTCTGGACCCAAGACAAGACTTCAGCTTCCAGTGGGTGGACCTCTCCTAACTCCAGAAAGCAGGAACCAGGAACAAGCTCTTACAAAAGCTTATACTCAGGGGAGTATTGTGATATAGCAATCCCCAAGAGTTTAGTTATCCCATCCCCCAACCATGAGCCAAGACTTCATGAAGGGTTTAAGCAGAACTTCTTTTTTAATTGAAGCCACAGCTTGGCCTTTTATGCAAGTCCTCCAGCAAGGGCTACTCCCCCGGGGACCTGATAGAGGACAGGCACACAAAATACAGTGATCAATCATCGTACAGCCAGATATATCCCCACCCCACATGCATTGTCCATTGTGCTTGCTGATTGCGGCCCAGGCAATGTCCATTGCTAATTGCGTGACAGGCAATGTCCATTGTGATTGTTAATTGCGTCACAGGCAATGTTCATTTTTCTTACTAACTGTCACTGGGGCCATAGTCACAGGGCAAGAGGCTGGCAAGCAGGCCTCTCCAACTCCTAGTGACAAAGGTGCTTTCGTCACACAGATTGCACAGCGAGACTGTTGTTATAAGGGGAGCTCCAGACTACACAACCACACTGCTGTCATAGGGGGTGCTCCAGACTACATAAATCAGACTGCTATTGTAGGTGGAGCTCCCAACTACATACTCAGACTGCTGTTATACGGGGAGCTCCAGACTACATAACCAGACTGCTGTTATAGGGGGTAGGGATGAGCAGACCTGTGGATATTCAAGTTCGCTGTGTTTGGCCGAACTTCGAACCCCATTGAAGTAAATGGAGACCTGAACTTTGGTGCACTAAAATGGCTGTAAAATAATCATAGTAAGGGCTAGAGGGCTGCAAAAGGAAGCAAAATGGGGGTAAGAGCAGGACAGTTGCCCTGCAAACAAATGTGGATAGGGAAATAACAAAAAAATAATAATCTTGAACTAGGAGGCGGAGGTCAAAGAGGAGTAGGAGGTGGACGTGGTGGTGTAGGTGGAAGTGGCGGTGGAGGAGAATGTAGCCAACACGTTTTTTTTTTTTTTTTTTTATAAATTTGGGAAGACCCCCAAACATTGGTAAATTAGAAAAGAGAATGCGCTGGAGTATAACAATGGCTGGGTGCGGCCGGTATACCTGTCTACTCAGCACAAGGTATGGACAAGTCCTTTGGGGTCCATGCCTGGTTAATTTTAATGAACATGAGTTTGTTCACGTTCGCTGTAGACAGGCAGCTGCGCTTGTCTGTGATTACTCCCCCTGCCGTGCTAAACACACGTTCGGACAATAAACTTGCTGCAGGGAAGGCCAGCACCTCCAAGGCGTAAAGGGCAAGCTCAGGCCATGTGCTCAATTTGGATACCCAGAAGTTGAATGGGGCAGACCCTTCAGTCAGTATGTGTAGGCATGTGCACACAAACTATTCCACCAAGTTGCTGAAATGCTGCCCCCTTCTAAGACGTTCCGTATCAGTTGGTGGTGCTGGTTGTTGTGGCATGCGGACAAAGCTTTTCTACATTTTGGCCATGCTAATCCTCCCTTTTGAGGTGCTGGCGGTGGAGACTGCGTTGGAGACTTCTTCCTCCTCCTCCTCTGCCTTCGCCTTGTGCTTCCACTGAGCCCCTGCTCTCAGGTGTAAATGCCACCAGCAGCGCGTCTACCAGCGTGCGATTGTACTCACGCATCTTCCAATCACGCTCCATTGACGGAATGAAACAACAGACAGATGAGTGGTTGGTACCACTAAGTCTCAAGCCTGGCCTGCTGGAGAGACTGTGCGAGCAGCAGCAGGCTATAGTGGAGTTTCAGCTGCAGCATGCATGGGTGAGTCGCTCTGCGGAACAGCACCAGTTTACCACCAACGAGTGGGCCTTAATGCGGGACCTGTGTGCCGTGTTGCACTGTTTCAAATCCACCAACATGGCCAGTGCCGATGTCGCAGTCCTCAGCTTTACTCCATAGCCATAGCTCCTGAGCGGTGTGGATTTTTGCCCCCAAACAAATGAGTTTCAAAACAGCCGTTTTGCTGTCGTTTTCCATTGGCTGTGCAGAAGTTGGTGTTGAAGGTGTTACGCTGACCGGATAAGGAAGCAGAGTAGGAGGAGGAGGCAACAGTAGGCAACGAGAAATGTCCTGCAATCCTCGGTGGCGGTAGGACATGGGCCAAACTACTATCCACCTCAGGCCCAGCTGCCACTGCATTTACCCACCTGTGCTTACTGGTTCACCTATTGGTAGTTACGTGGACCTTGCCACAGATGGTGTTGCGCAGTGCACACCTGATTTTGTCCACCACTTGGTTGTGCAGGGCAGAGATGGCTCGCCTGGAAAAGTTGTGGTGGCTTGGAACCACCTACTGTGGGACAGCCACCGCCATAAGGTTTTTAAAGGCCAGGAATTTTTAAATGCTGGCATTCAGAGCCAGGGATTGCGGGTGGGTAGGGGGGTACTTCCTCTTTCTCTCCAGTGTTTGGGGGATGAACAGGTGAACGCTTCCATGGGACAGTGTGGACATGCTTGGTGACGGTGGTGGAGGAGCCTGAGATATTTTGTGGTTTTTCAGATTTGTACTTCACTGCAGCTCATGCTTTGCATTAAGATGCCTGGTCTAGGGATCAGGTCCAAGGTAGGGACAGGTAACCGGACGGGGTCTCCCCTTTCGGGGCGGGTGCTCTGTATAGATAGACAGAAGTAAAATAGCCCCCTCCCCAATTGGTAGGGTTATACAGGGCCCAGGTCTGCAGCCACTATACAGAAACCAAGTAAGATTGCGACTTCCCGTGCGGTTCACATCCAATGTTTCATGGACATCCTCCCTGCCTGATCCCAAGGGTCTGGTAAGACTGCTCACACCTTTCACTAGGTGGAGCAGATTTGTTTGCTTTTTCTACCAGCATTTGGGGTACCACACTTGGTCCTCCATTGTATGTTTGTTCATGTATCACAGTGGGTCAAATTATGTTTGTTAGATAACATTAAAAATTATGTTTTAATATAATGACATTCTCCCCTTTCAGGGCCATTTTTGCCCAACAGAGGCAGGGCAACACTCTCCAAGGAAGGAGTACATAGCAGACCGTGTCAGCGTCCTCAGTGATCCCTCTGCCTTACAACTATTGGGTGTCCAAGCTGGACACGTGGCACGAACTGGCGCTCTACGTTTTGGAGGTGCTGGCCTGCCCAGCCGCCAACATTTTGTCAGAGCGGGTATTTAGTGCTGCTGGGGGCATAATAACTGATAAGCACATCCGCCTGTCAACTGAAATGTACCACAATGTGAATGAGGCCCTCCTTTATGTGATATACAAATTGTATAATTTTTGGCAGCACTTGCACTTTATATACAAGTAAATATACAGGAAAGAATGTTTCCTAACAATTTTTCCTCTAAAATCGATTTTATCTTCATTTTTGTGCGTATTATTGTCAGTCTGTAAAAGTGGCGCACTACTCGGACAACATCGTTCCCAGCAGCGACCTGGGAGTCCCGACATCCTCCCTATGCTATTCCTGAACAATTTCAGTGGTGTTTCCATCAATTTCTGACCTTTTCCTGTGAACCAGACACCCTCCCCTCTTAAGAGCATGGGGTACCTGGTTTAATGCTCTGGTTCTCCCATTAACTTCCATTATGCTCTGGTGCTCTGTAGAGCACCCGAGCATCCAAGAGCATTCTGTGTTTTGCCAGTGTAGGGAGAGGTTGCTTTGTGGAGCAGGGACAGGCTGTTAGGAACACCAAACGCTAGCTAATAAGGCCACAAAAGTCTTTTTAAAGACTAGTATAGGTGTGCTATCGATAGGTGTGATATACTAAGGGGTGTGATACACTTATAATATAGTTTTTAACATAGAAAGTATAATATAGTGCATTTGTATTGTGCAGCAGTTGTGTGCAGTTCTGCTGCGATACTGCAGTTATTTAGAGGGAGAAACGGTATTGGAGCAACAAATTGCAACGGGTGTGATATACCTGTTGCCCCAAAAGAAACTGATTAAGGGGTGTGATATACCTATAATATACTTTCTAAAATAGAAAGTATATAGTGCATTTGTATTGTGCAGCAGTTGTGTGCGGTTCTGCTGCGATTCCGCACCTATATAGACGGACAAGCGCTATTGGAACAACTATTTGCAATGGGTGGGTTATACATGTTGCCCCAAACAAAACTGCTTGAGGGGTGTGACATACCTTCTTCAACAAAATACTGATTGAGTGCTCTGATATACCTGCTGCCACAAATAAACAGGGTGGTGTGATATACCTGCTTCCACCAAATATTGATTGAGGCCTGCGAAATACCTGCTTCCACCAAATACTGATTAAGGGGTTCGATATACCTGTTTCCACCCAATACTAATTGAAGCCTGCGATATACCTGCTTCCGCAAAATACTGATTAAAAGGTTTGATATTCCTGCTTCCACAAAATACTGATTGAAGGCTGCGATATACCTGCTTCCACAAAATACTGATAAAAGGGTTTGATATACCTGCTTCCACTAAATATTGATTGAGGGCTGCGATATACCAGCTTCCACAAAACACCGATTAAGGGGTTCGATATACCTGTTTCCACCAAATATTGATTGAGGCCTAGATATAACTGCTTCCACAAAATACTGATTGATAGGTTCGATATACCGGTTTCCACCAAATATTGATTGAGGCCTGTGATTTACCTGCTTCCACAAAATACTAATTGAGGCCTGCGATATACCTGCTTCCACAAAATACTGATTAAGTGGTTTGATATACATGTTTCCACCAAATATTGATTAATCCTGCGATATACCTGCTTCCACAAAATACTAATTGAGGGCTGCGATATAGCTTCTTCCAGAAAAAAATGATTAAGGGGTTTGATATACCTGTTTCCACCAAATATTGATTGAGGCCTGCGATATACCTGCTTCCACAAAATACTGATTAAGGGGTTCGATACACCTGTTTCCACCAAATATTGATTGAAGCCTGTGACATACTTGCTTCCACAAAATACTGATTGAGGCCTGCGATATACCTGCTTCCACAAATTACTGAATAAGTGGTTTGATATACATGTTTCCACCAAATATCGATTGAGGCCTGCGATATACCTGCTTCCACAAAATACTGATTAAGGGGTTTCATATACTTGCTTCCACAAAATACTGATTGAGGGGTTCGATATACCTGTTTCCACCAAATATTGATTGAGGCCTGCGATATACCTGCTTCCACAAATACTGCTCTTCTCTAAGGACTTAGGCACAGGGTCATTTTGAAAATGACAGGCAGAGGAAGAGGCAGGCCATTCCGCAGAGATGGTAGGGGTTGGGCAGGTGCACCAGGCCGGAGCCTAAATGGAAATTTGGAGAAAGCATGTGCGATTACTTCAAAGGGCGCACCAGAGTTGGTTGAGTGACTCACTCAGCCTTCCGCTTCTATGGGCTTTTTTTAACGTGTCAGCTGCTGACAATAGTGTTGCATCTGCAGCCTGTGCTCTCAACGCATAAGTCGCGTTGAGCCCAACACTCACCTAGGGATGACCTCCTTAAAAAGGCACCTGGCCTCCCATCACCGAGCCCAGTGGGAGCAACGCCATCAAAACCCACAAAGCCACACTCCTGGCGCTCCACTTTTTGCCTCTTCTCCTTCTCCTCTCTCCTCCCATTTGTCCTCCACTCCCCCTTCCACTGTGCCATTGTCACGTTCATCTTGCAGAAGGCAGCCTTCCGTGGCCCAAACGTTTGAGCGTAAAGAGTTGATGACGCCAGATAACCCTCCTGCCCAACGGCTGACCGCTGGCTTGTCAGAACTGCTAGCCCGCTAACTACTGCCATATAAACTGCTGGACTCTGAGGCCTTTCGAAAATTTGTGGCCATTGGCACACTGCAATGGAAGGTCCCCAGAAGGGCATCCCTGAGCTATATTGCCACGTTCATCGGCAAGTGAATATATCTCTGGCACAGTGTCAGTGCCAAGATACATCTGACCACAGACACGTGGTCTAGAAAACACGGGCAGGGAAGGTGCATAACTTTTAATGCCCACTGGGTAAACCTTCTGACTGCCGTCAAGCATGTAACCCATGGCTTCCATGTCGATTTGGTTTTACCACCAAGGATTGCATGCAGGCATGCCTCTTCTCCTCCTCCTACTCCATCCTCCATCTCCTCCTCGGCTGACTCCTTTTCCACTGCTTCCTCTTCTGCTGCGCTCCCCAAGCTCCCCAGAACCTATTCGATGTTCCAGGTGAGATGTAGCCATGCTTTCAGCTCTGCGGTCACAGGCCGATCAGTGGCTAACCCCGCTCAATTTGACAGTTGGTAAAGTGGTGTGCGACAACGGTGCCAATCTGATGAGCGTGCTGAAACAGGACAAAATGACACACATGCTATGCATGACACATGTCCTGAACTTAGTCGTGCAGCGATTCATTGCCAAATACCCCGGGGTCCAGGATGTCTTTCGGCAGGCCAGGAAAATCTCTGGCCATTTTAAAAGAGAGGCATTATTCAAATTCGCAATATTTAGTAAATATTTGGTAGAATATTTGTCATATATTCGAGAATATATTCTTGATTGCGAAATCGGCAATGCAGTATGTGTGTAATGCGCATGTGCGATACAGGTGTGGCCTAGTTTTGCTTGTTGTCATACTGCCTGATCACTAAGTAATTTTACAATACAGCACTGAACAATAACTTTATATGCAGATAGAGTGTTCCAATATATTCACGATTGTGCAAATCGGCATTAATGACGTGCAATCGCAATAGATGCAACTTCAATTTTTATTAGGTCTAAGTAAATATTACTGATTGGTGCACTAAGTATTGTTGTGACATCACACTGCTATGTTTGTAGCATGTATGTATAAATATCTCTCAAATGCACATTGCACATCCATTTTCCTGCCACACAGTATATACCACACACACACACACACTAGGGTGGCAGCACAGTCTGGTTTTCAGGCTCCTGGTCCTCCGTCTGTCGCAAGTTCTCCTTTTTTTGTGGGTACAGGGGTGTTGGCAGATGGCACAGGTCAGGATTGCTTTACCTATCCCCATTACTGGGAGCAGGGCCTGGCAGCATGTCCAGACCGCTCAGTGCGCTGTATGACGTGACACCACAACATCATCAGCGCTGCTGCGTGCGTAGCACGTCCGGCGTGTGCCTTTAGTTCAGATGGGAGCGGCTGCGGAGCGCGTCTGCCACTCTGATCAATGCTCACTGGCACTGCCTGCCATCTATGATTCCACGCTGGTCCAGGCCGTCTAGTGCTTGAAGAGCCAGCAGAATCAGCACTCAGCACTCCACAGAGTACAGCTGGTATACGTTATACATCTTCTTATATATAGTAATATGGGCCATGCTGATATAACCTGGGCATCTAGTATGTAGTATTTAACTATTGTGCGCCACTGTCCCCGGTATGCTGTCCTCCTTTTTGGGGCTCTTCAAGTGGCCACCCTTACACACACACACAGAGTCAATAGATTTGAGTTTTTGTCATGTTGGTCAAGGGAAGCTTTCACTCCATACCGTACCGTCACTTCACTAGACAGGTACATCTCTGCTTTGCTGGCCAATATCGAATTGCTCAGACCCCACACACAAACAATTGCAATACAATCGGATCTTATAACAGTAACATTAAATCTAATATTTCCCCTTCAAAGACTTAAAAACTTTTAGCTGTTTAGCTTTTAGCTTTTAGCTAGTGTTGTTGGGCATTATTTTAAATACTTGTAGTTAAAAAATTTGGGATTATATGCCTGCATCTTTATCCTGCAGTGCATGTTGGAGCAGGGCTATGACCGGACCCCGGTCCAAGAAGAGAAAAAGAGAATTGTGAGGGAAATACAGAAGCAGCTAAAGAGGGAGTTTAACGGGAAGCACACTTTGATGGCAATCATCAAACATTGATCGGATCTAAGGAGGAGGCATATCGGGTGGATCAGTGAGATCCGACAGTGACAGGAAATGCCCAGATACAATGCTTACGTTACTTTTGTATCTCTCGCCTACACTCTGTAATGTATATATACAGTTATGCAAATATTTATTTTTTACAAATGATTACTTAGTACCTGGTGTGACACATACCAAAAAAGCCGATTACATCATACATCTCATCCTCGCTGTAAATATATCTATTTATACCCACAGGGGGGTACAGATGTATGATGTAACCAGCTGATTTTGTACGTTTTACACACACAAATAAATCAATATACGTATGTGTGTGTATAGGTACATAAACTGCAATCATCATTCTGTATTCCAGTAAAAGGCTCCGTCCATCATTACATTACATACATCCCCCACTTAATTGGGATTTTTATATGAGTTCTGAGTTGTTTGTTTAAATTCAGAACATTGTGTAATTACAGGTGTTCCCGTTCCTTCCGTCCACCGCAGGCCTTCCACAGAGGATCTGGAGGTAGTGGAGAGGAGGAGGGAGAGCAGCCACCCCCACCTAATGTGGGCAAAGTGGTGGAGGTGGACGCTGAAGAAGCCGGACCCTCCCAGGACCTGGTTACCCCCCCCCCCCAGGTCCTGATAAGGAGGAGGATGTCACCATTCCCCGCCAGGAGGGTAAATATGTGCACAGAGCAATATAATTCTGTATCCATAACATGTATATTGACTATTTCAAGGTGTGTAGGGAGCATTTTGACTGATCAGGCGTTTCCCAGAATTAGGAAACACTTGGCTGTGAAAATGAAAAATTACAATTTTCCCAAATTTTTCACTTTCACAAGGGGTAACAGGACAAAATTCACCCCACATTTTGTTACCCATTTCTCCCCGAATACATCAACACCCCATATGTGATCAAAAAATTATGTATGGGCGCACAGCAGAGTTCTAGAGTCAAACAGCAAAATATGTATTTGGCTGACCTGAATTGGCATACATTTATGTTTGGAACCATGTGGCATTAAATAAATTTACTGAGGTCACCAGAAAATAAAAACCCCAACAAGTGACCCCTTTTCTGAAACAGCACCTTTGTACGAACATTTTAAGTGTTGCAAAAGGTATTTTTCAGCAAACAGGTGTTTCACAGAAGGTCGAAACAATAGTGAAAGTATTTCAAAGCACACATTTGTTAAAATGTGAAATTACAAGCAGTCCCCAATTTTTTATTTTCACTAGGGGTAACAGAATAAAATGCACCCCAATATATGTTCCTCATTTTCTCCCCATTCATTAAACACCCGATATATATATTTATATATACATTCTACTGAACTAACACTAATTAACCAACTATATAATCATCATAAATATCATAAAGTAACGAATTGATATGTAAATCGGAAGTGTTTTAACAAATAATTCACACAATGCACTAATTGCCACTTTATCTGAATTGCAAGTAATTTTCATCCTATTTTTTTTAAATCCTAACAGTAAAAATTGAATAAAAAAAATATAAGGCGGCTGCAACAGGAGCACCTAACATCAATGCAGGAACTCCGGGAGCAGCAGAGGAAGCAGCCGCTGATTTTTGACAGAAAGGTGCAGCAGATAGAGGAGCAGCACTGTCAGAAAATCCAGGAGCTTTTGGACCTTCATGACAAACTTAAGAAATTGCCATAGAGGCATATTTGTTTCCCAAATAGTAAATAAATATTGTATTCAGTTCTAAAGTGTGCTTTCGTTTTTTTTTTTTTAATTGTTATGTTTTTGTGTAATATTAACAGATAAGGTTGCAGTAAGGCCCCTTTAGTCCAGGGCAAACTCATCAGGATCCGGACAAACAGCAGCAGCAGGTACATGGTAACAGTGGTGTATAAGGCCTACACAAAACTCAACAGGATCAGGACAGACGGCAGCAGCAGGTAAAGGTAATGGTAGAGAATAAGGCCTACATGTAACTAAGCATGATCATAACAGACAGCAGCAGCAGGTACACGGCAACGGTCGAGTATAAGGCCTACACATAGCTCGGCCTAACTCAGAAGGAAACAAAAGCAGCAGGTTCTTTGTTTGCAGCAGGAATGTGTTCCCAGCAATGGGCCACCACCAGACCAGGGCAACACCAAAAATAAACTTAGACACCTCTAACAGCAGAAGGTTCTTTGTTTGCAGCAGGAACGTGTTCCCAGGAATGGGCCCCACCAGACCGGGGCAACACCAAAAATAAACTTAGACACCTCTGACAGCAGCAGGTTATTCATCTAAATGCAATATTTTCCTTTGCCATTTTTTTTTCAAAGGCACGTTAAGTTTGTAAAGCCCACAATAAATTATTACAAAATTAGCTCCACATGCCGCCCGCACCGGTCTGCTCTCAGTTTCCATATCGGGCACATCGAGTCTGGAGCAGAACACTGTGGTAATGCAGCCTGCCTCGCCATGTGCTGATTCCTCTAAGACAGAGGGCAGCAGGGATGGCAGGTTTTAGCAGCGACTCTCTCATCCTCCTTTTGTCTGTGAGGAGGCATGGGTACCGCTGCTTAGCCCACCCATACATGATCAGTGCCGCACACATGCTGGGCTCCAGCAATCGGCAGCACCCAGGCGTCCTCTGCCCGTCTGAGCACAGAAGCCAGGGAGGAGCTAGCTTGCCTCGGCCCGGGCCTGGAAGTGTCCCTGGCTCTGCTGCCGGGATCAGTTCCCCTCCTCTTGGTAATGGCCCAGTCACGGTCCCCGGCTACTGGCGGGGTGCTCGTCGGCTGCCTCCAGTGTGCAGCCTGGATCATCGATTGCAGATCAGGCTGCTGAATAAGCCTTTAGCTGTGATGCTTGGCTACACACAGGGTGGGGTAGTGTCACACAGCACGGGCCAGACATCACAAGGAAGGGGCTGACAGGCACTTGGGAGCACCGACACTGTCATCCAGCAGAGCAGAGTTTGTAGTCTGTTCAGAAGCTACCATGTGTTCTCGAGCTACATAGAACTGCAGGTACGCTTACCCCACAAAACGAATGCAGGTCTGCTTCATCTTGGTGGACTTGACATAGAAAATCATATCCTTCCTGAAAAACGTACAGTAATCCGGTCCTATACAATGCAGATTTTTGGAGAGGGAGAAGAATGCAGGGCTTTCAGCGAGAGATGGGATAGATAGATAGCTATATACGTGTGGTCCATCCTACTAGAATCTATCTATCTACCCCATCTCTCCCTGGAAGCCCTGAAATCTTCTCACCCGCCATACATCCAAATTGTTTAGGACCGGATTACTGTACGTTTTTTATGAACCTGCAGGATCTGATTTTCTATGTCAGAAATTTTTATACAGTGACCGCCTAATGTACCTCCAGCTACATAATCACAAGTTCTATTCTGTCAGGTGAATGCCTAATTTTTGGGGCCTGTACTCCAGTGGCCTACAGTAAATATGTTATCCAGTGACCGTCTAATATACCTCCAGCCACATAATCACAAGTTCTTTTCTGTCAGGTGAATGCCTAATTTTTGGGGCCTGTACTACCGTGGCCTGAAATAAAATTTTTCTAGGCTCCAGCAGGGCACATTTTTGAGAGTTTCCCTTTAAGATGTATAAAAAAAATCATCCTTTGTTTTGAGTTATATAGTGCATAAAATCCATAAAGTGGCATGATCCCTATTAGTGAATTAATCAGGTGTACCGAATAAATCAGTTGTGCATAATAAAAACTATTAAAAATCTCCTAGTAGTCCATAGGCAAGTCTCACCAGGAGCTGGAAAAAACACGAGATCTGGTTCGGCGTCAGGAAACATGGTGCGTGCATGCCCCACCCATCCGTACTCACGCGAGATACGGGATTACGAAGAAAAAACTCAGAAACCACAGTAAAGATGGCCGCCGTCTATTAAGAATTCAGAGCGCATGCGTCTGCCCATAGAGTTATGCAGCCAGCCTGGGCCATATCAACATATTGGTCACCTAGATGACCAAAAAAATATCATGTTCCATGGATACGATATAGCGATCAAATACCTGTTCACATTCATACATAGTGATATTGCCTAAAGTAAAAGAAAAGAGAATATAAGTAAATCAGAAGCACTCGTCTTTCCATATAGTACGTAAGGTCAGCGTGGACACTACAGAATTGCAGATGTGTGTATAGATTTCCCTATCTTATTCCACCTTAAACTCCACATCCTGTGTCCTTACTTTGAGGGTCTGAAGTGTATAGATTCAATAGAGTTCCTGAAAGAGATCATGTCACAAATTGAAGAGACACTGTACAGTATAATAATGCATTTTTGTGGAATATTTAAACTTTAATCATGTTTTATTAGATTTTTTTGTCAATTTTTCAATTATGTTACACGTGATTGACACCAGTATTTATATATAATGTATGGCACATGTAATCACAGCTTGACAAAGGCTACATTGAGTAGAGCTGAAACGTTGCTGCTAGATGGGTTAATAAACCATCCACTTTTTTTCACGTTACGCTGGATTGTTGCCTTTTTTCTACTACTATTGAGTGGACCCTGGTTTCTGGTCTATCTGAAGGATTTGCACCCTCACTGCTGTGTGCTGCTTTTTATTTTTTGTGTCTATCTATCTATCTATCTATCTATCTATCTATCTATCTATCTATCTATCTATCTATCTTTAATATGTTTATCTTTTAACCTCCAACCTTCAATACCACTATTCCAATATTACTGTAAATGAAGTGGAAAGTTCTAATCTTGGTTAGAAATTATGGAGAGCTGGCTTTGATCACCCAGTATACAATTATACGTGTAATCACACCTTTCTTTTATTGGTACAGAAGGGGAAGTTAATTCTACACCAATGTGGGGACATTGCTGGCCCATGCACCTTGGGAATTAGAAATCCACTCTCCTCTTAGGATTTATTTCCATGAGGGCTTGTCCGTTTTTTTCGTTCAGTATACTGTCAGTATACAGAACAATTCATTTCAATTAGTCCGCATAATTGCCTGCAAATTACGTTCTGTGGCTCCATTCAAGTCAATGGGGCTGTAAAAAAAAAAACAGAATGCATATGGAATGCATCTGTATGCCTTCCATATCCGTTGCGTTTTTGCTGAAGCATCTATTGAAAATGTTATGCCCAGACCAATTTTTCAATGTACTTACTGTTAAAACATTATTATATGCTTCCGTTTCCGTTTGCATACAAAAATTCCTTACGGAAACACTACTGAAACCAAAACGGAAAAATGGATCCGTTAAAAACGGACAACAAAACCATACGGTTGTGTGAACGAGCCCTGAAGTGAACATTCAACTAGAACTTGAAGTTTTGTGAATATTCTTTCGATCTATCCTCAGCCCGATATAAAGCATCTAATGAAGAAACTGAAAAAGGCTACCCATGGGTTAAATCCATTATCATTACATTAGTCTTCCTTTACAATAGCAGATCAGTTTCCATCATCCCTTTAAAAAGAAATGCGACTTCATTATTTTTAGAACGTGTAAATTAACTTTCTACACTATCCAATTTGTCAAATCCAACGCTATCAAATTAAGACATTAATTTCTAGCGCTTCGGACAGTAAGTCAAATTTAATTTTTAATTGAGCTCTGAGGAACGAAGTAAACTCCCATAAAACATATTGTACGGCATCTATATTGTAATGTGATTAACTGTGATACTTCAGGAGCAGCCCTGACAGCTCTTTGTGCTTCACGTGGAAACTGAGAGTTTATTTATTAGCTCAAAGAGATGCACATTGTATATTTACTGCATGACACATCATCCGTGCTGGAGATAATGAAAGCCAGATCTGACAATTAAAGCATGCCCACAACAGTGGATCAACAGTTCTGTGGGAATATAAGAGAAGATCAGTAACATCATAATCAGGGGCAAACGTAAAAATCATAAAAAGAGTAGAACTCTACATGCCGATAAATTTTCTGAACCTTTATGAATGTTCATTCTTATCATCCAGTAGTAAATTAGATGCAGCCAACCAGGTCTGGCTCCTCTCTCCATGGTCTACCTCTATGGTTTGTATAACACGTATGTATAGCACTGCTCCAAAGCTTAATTCAGATTACTTTACCAACACGTGTCTGGGGTTACCTAATGATCGTCTATCCTGGCTTTTATGGAAATTGGCTCACCTTTCACTGACTTCCTAATTGGTGGGCTTATGCTTATATCCAGTGGCCAATCTGAACAAACAGAGACCAAGTGTAGTTTGTGTAAAAAGGAAATAGCAGCAGTCTAATCCTCTTACAAGACAGAATCTGTCTACGCTATCTATCTATCTATCTATCTATCTATCTATCTATCTATCTATCTATCTATCTATCACATGGGTGAATAAAAGACCTTTTGGTAATTATTTACTAATTTACCATTTACTTGAGTGTTTTTGCCATTTTTCTATTGGGATATAGTCTAGCCCTCTTTTGCTTGCACTTCTCTTTTTTTTGTTTTCCTTCTTTTCCCGTGCTATCCTTCTTTTCTATTCATCTATGGCCCCTTGCAGATGAGCGTGCCCGGATTATGTCTGGATGCGTTGCAGATGTGTTCAGTGAAAACTGCGCAATTTCACAAACAAAGTCATTCAGTTTTGTTTGTGATCGCGTTCAGTTTTTAGTTTTTATCTAGCGGGTGCAATGTGATTTATTGCGTTTTGCACACGCGTGATAAAAAACTGAATGTGTACAAACAACATATATTAGCAACCATCCGTGAAAATCAAGCAAGCGCAGATGTGATGCAATTTTCACACAGCCCCATTCACTTCTATGGGGCCAGCGTTGCGTGAAAAATCGCAGAATATAGAACATGCGATTTTCACTCAACGCAAAAGTGATGCGTGAAAACCACCGCTCATGTACACAGACACATTTAAATGAATGGGTCCGGATTTCATGCGGGCACAATGCGTTCGCATCACGCATTGCACCTGCGTGGAATACTCGCTCGTGTGAAAGGGGCCTATCTATCTCATATCTATGTAACTATCCATCATCTGACTATCTACAGTTGTGTTTAAAATTATTCAACCCCCAATGCTGTAAAGGGTTTTAGGGAATTTAGTGTACATTTGTAATTGTGTTCAGAATGAAATCTTACAAGGACTTTTTAAAGAACCAAATGCAACTAAAATGACATCAATTGTTTTTGTAATACAGTATTAAATGTTTTTTTTGTGATTTCTTCATTGACACAATTATTCAACCCCTTAAAGACTACCACTCCTAAGAACAGAGGTTCATTCAAGTGTTTTCGATCAGGTATTGAAAACACCTGTGGATGTCAAGAAGCAGCAATCAAGCATAATAAGCACCAATTAGGCAGATGTAAAATGACTGTGATACTCCGCTCCTTCTAGACATTTACTGGTGTGTTTACAAACATGGTGAAGTCAAGAGAATGGTCCAGAAAGACAAGAGAAGAGGTGATTTCTCTTCACAGGAAGGGCAATGGCTATAAGAAGATTGCAAAGATGTTAAACATACCAAGAGACACCATAGGAAGCATCATTCGCAAATTCAAGGCAAAGGGCACTGTTGAAACGCTACCTGGTCGTGGCAGAAAG
The DNA here is from genome assembly GCA_033119425.1 of Bufotes viridis. Taxonomy (NCBI): domain Eukaryota; kingdom Metazoa; phylum Chordata; class Amphibia; order Anura; family Bufonidae; genus Bufotes; species Bufotes viridis. The sequence continues at coordinate 83,141,541 of CM065594.1, read as the reverse complement.
AAGATGCTGACTTCGACTGCTGTGTGCTACCTGAAGCGCAAAGTGGAGAAAAGTCCCCGTGTGACTTCTGAGGAACTGAAAAAAGATTTGTCAGATGCGGGTACTGAAGTTTCAGCTCAGATAATAAGGCGCACACTGCGTAATGAAGGCCTCCATGCCAGAACTCCCAGGCGCACCCCCTTGCTGTCTCCAAAAAATAAGAAGAGTCGACTGCAGTATGCCAAAAGTCATGTGGACAAACCACAAAAGTGTTCTGTGGACTGATGAAACAAAATTAGAACTGTTTGGGCCCATGGATCAACGCTATGTTTGGAGGAGGAAGAACAAGGCCTATAAAGAAAAGAACACCTTGCCTACTGTGAAGCATGGTGGCGGGTCAATCATGCTTTGGGGCTGTTTTGCTTCTACAGGTACAGGGAAGCTTCAGCGTTTGCAAGGTACCATGAATTCTCTTCAGTACCAGAAGATATTGGATGAAAATGTGATGCAGTCCGTCACAAACCTGAGGCTTGGGAGATGTTGGACCTTTCAACAGGACAATGATTCCAAGCATACCTCCAAGTCCACTAGAGCATGGTTGCAGATTAAAGGCTGGAACATTTTGAAGTGGCCATCACAGTCACCAGACTTAAATCCGATTGAGAACCTCTGGTGAGACTTAAAGAAAGCAGTTGCAGCGCGCAAGCCTAAGAATGTGACTGAACTGGAGGCTTTTGCCCATGAAGAATGGGCGAAGATACCCGTAGATCGCTACAAGACACTTGTGTCAAGCAATGCTTCACATTTAAAAGCTGTTATAACTGGAAAAGGATGTTGTACTAAGTACTAAGATTGAATGTCACTTGGGGGTTGAATAAAACTGATAATGATGTGAGCACAGAAAAGACATTTGTGGTTATTTCATTATAAATGTTATGTTATATTTGTCTGACTTACAAGTGCCTCTTTGATTTAATTGTAAACAAGATGACTGAAATGATCAAAATCAATGTCAAACTGGCTAAAACACTCAATTTCAGTGGGGGATTGAATAATTTTGAACACAACTGTAGCTGTCCATCAGCTTTATCTAACTAATTATGTATCTATTTATCTAATATACAGTACTGTGCAAAAGCTTTAGGCACATGGAGAAAAAAAGCTGCAAAGTAAGAAAGCGGTTCTGAGTGCTTGTGGTGGAATTGACAATGACACAGATTTCGGGGGTTAAAAAGTCCACAAAACTTTTATTTTTTAAAACAAGATAGCAGCAATTAAGTCATTAGTCACTTTTGAAGATTTTGAACAATATTTACATGACATCAACAAAACATATCACCTTGCCTGTCTGGGCGCTAACAATATATCAGGTTACCTCACCTAAGTACTCCAAAAATCCAACACAGGGGATCAGGCTTTCCACAGCCTACACAGGTCATGCAGCTTCCAGACACTGACTTTGAATGAGGCTCTCAGACCTGTCTTTATCCCCAGAGCATTGAGCCTAGTAGCTACATCTGGGTTCATCTCAGGCTAAAGGAAAGTTATGTACTGGAGTGGGAGGGAATGGCTGGTCCTTCTACCAACCTACCCACCATTCCATAAAAATCCAGGCTCATGAAATAACATATAAAAATGCATCAGCAAACTACACTAAGCTGAAACCATTTTACCTCACCCCTTTGTAGGTGAGATATACACTCCCTCAAGTACCAACAGTTTATTTATTATTAGTTAACAAAATCGAAAGTCACATGCAAGTATGAATCTTAATCAAAGCAATAGATGACCTTTGTCTTCAAAACAGCATTAGTGTTGAGCGAACAGTTCGAGCATAGTTCGGGTCCGTACCGAATTTTGGGGTGTTCGTGACACGGACCCGAACCCGAACTTTTTCGTAAAAGTTCGGGTTCGGGTTCGTCGTTCGGCATGTATTTTGGCGCATTTTGAAAGGCTGCAAAGCAGCCAATCAACATGCATCATACTACTTGCCCTAAGATGCCATCGCAGCCATGCCTACTATTGGCAAGGCTGTGATTGGCCAAGTGCAGCATGTGACTCAGCCTCTTTATAAGCTTGTGCGCACGTCGGGACGTGCTCACTCCCGATGTGAATAGAACAGGGATAGACGCAGCTGATGCTAGGGCGAGAATAGGCAGGGATAATTGAATAACTGGAAGCAAATTTCTCTCCTCCACCTGTGATTCATCTGAACAACTGCAGCTGAGCTGCTTTTTGATAGGGATTGGCTATTTTAGAGTGGCCAGAGTGATTTTCCATCCACATGTACCTGGGCTGACCGCCGGCCGCCATTTTGCGACTTGTAGTGCTGCAGCAGAAGCTGCCACAGTGTGCATTCAAAGCTCCAAACAAGTCAGACATCTACACCTGGGATTCAGACCAATAGCGATTTAGCAGCACAGTCCAAGGCTATTTTTTTAAAGGTTGTGCAGACCATTTTGTGGCACATGTTACTGGGCTGATAGGCGGCGGCCATCTTGGGACTAGTGCTGCAGCACAATCTCTCCCAACGTCCATTAATCACTTGTAATAGTGGTCTGTGCCATAGAAATCCTACATCAGGGACTTGGGTGTGCTTGTGTCACCCTACTAATACCAGTCCACCTGTAATCCATACAGTGAAAAGCCATAAAGTATTCCAGTGAGGGAATTTTTTTTATTTAAAAAGGCCAAGTTAGTTTATCTGGCGTTCAATATACTAGATACAGTTAGGCCTGCGTTTCATACATCTGGAATTAGCAAACTAATCTCCCAGGTTGGGAAAATATATATGTTTACCCATACTAGAATCTGTCAAAGAAAGCGGTACTCACATATAACAGTCATTCCATCTGTAATCCATACAGTCAAAAGACTGAAAGTATTCCAGTGAGGGAATTTTTTTATTTAAAAAGGCCAAGTTAGTTTATCTGGCGTTCAATATACTAGATACAGTTAGGCCTGCGTTTCATACATCTGGAATTAGCAAACTAATCTCCCAGGTTGGGAAAATATATATGTACCCATACTAGAATCTGTCAAAGAAAGCGGTACTCACATATAACAGTCATTCCATCTGTAATCCATACAGTCAAAAGACTGAAAGTATTCCAGTGAGGGAATTTTTTATTTAAAAAGGCCAAGTTAGTTTATCTGGCGTTCAATATACTAGATACAGTTAGGCCTGCGTTTCATACATCTGGAATTAGCAAACTAATCTCCCAGGTTGGGAAAATATATATTATTTACCCATACTAGAATCTGTCAAAGAAAGCGGTACTCACATATAACAGTCATTCCATCTGTAATCCATACAGTCAAAAGACTGAAAGTATTCCAGTGAGGGAATTTTTTATTTAAAAAAGGCCAAGTTAGTTTATCTGGCGTTCAATATACTAGATACAGTTAGGCCTGCGTTTCATACATCTGGAATTAGCAAACTAATCTCCCAGGTTGGGAAAATATATATGTACCCATACTAGAATCTGTCAAAGAAAGCGGTACTCACATATAACAGTCATTCCATCTGTAATCCATACAGTCAAAAGACTGAAAGTATTCCAGTGAGGGAATTTTTTTATTTAAACAAGGCCAAGTTAGTTTCATCTGGCGTTCAATATACTAGATACAGTTGGGCCTGCGTTTCATACATCTGGAATTAGCAAACTAATCTCCCAGGTTGGGAAAATATATATGTACCCATACTAGAATCTGTCAAAGAAAGCGGTACTCACATGTAACAGTCATTCCATCTGTAATCCATACAGTCAAAAGACTGAAAGTATTCCAGTGAGGGAATTTTTTTATTTAAAAAGGCCAAGTTAGTTTATCTGGCGTTCAATATACTAGATACAGTTAGGCCTGCGTTTCATACATCTGGAATTAGCAAACTAATCTCCCAGGTTGGGAAAATATATATTTATTTACCCATACTAGAATCTGTCAAAGAAAGCGGTACTCACATATAACAGTCATTCCATCTGTAATCCATACAGTCAAAAGACTGAAAGTATTCCAGTGAGGGAATTTTTTATTTAAAAAAGGCCAAGTTAGTTTATCTGGCGTTCAATATACTAGATACAGTTAGGCCTGCGTTTCATACATCTGGAATTAGCAAACTAATGTGCTAGGGTTGGGAAAACATATATGTACCCATACTAGAATCTGTCAAAGAAAGCGGTACTCACATATAACAGTCATTCCATCTGTAATCCATACAGTCAAAAGACTGAAAGTATTCCAGTGAGGGAATTTTTTTATTTAAAAAAGGCCAAGTTAGTTTATCTGGCGTTCAATATACTAGATACAGTTAGGCCTGCGTTTCATACATCTGGAATTAGCAAACTAATCTCCCAGGTTGGGAAAATATATATGTACCCATACTAGAATCTGTCAAAGAAAGCGGTACTCACATGTAACAGTCATTCCATCTGTAATCCATACAGTCAAAAGACTGAAAGTATTCCAGTGAGGGAATTTTTTTATTTAAAAAGGCCAAGTTAGTTTATCTGGCGTTCAATATACTAGATACAGTTAGGCCTGCGTTTCATACATCTGGAATTAGCAAACTAATCTCCCAGGTTGGGAAAATATATATTTATTTACCCATACTAGAATCTGTCAAAGAAAGCGGTACTCACATATAACAGTCATTCCATCTGTAATCCATACAGTCAAAAGACTGAAAGTATTCCAGTGAGGGAATTTTTTTATTTAAAAAGGCCAAGTTAGTTTATCTGGCGTTCAATATACTAGATACAGTTAGGCCTGCGTTTCATACATCTGGAATTAGCAAACTAATCTCCCAGGTTGGGAAAATATATATTTATTTACCCATACTAGAATCTGTCAAAGAAAGCGGTACTCACATATAACAGTCATTCCATCTGTAATCCATACAGTCAAAAGACTGAAAGTATTCCAGTGAGGGAATTTTTTTATTTAAACAAGGCCAAGTTAGTTTATCTGGCGTTCAATATACTAGATACAGTTGGGCCTGCGTTTCATACATCTGGAATTAGCAAACTAATCTCCCAGGTTGGGAAAATATATATGTACCCATACTAGAATCTGTCAAAGAAAGCGGTACTCACATGTAACAGTCATTCCATCTGTAATCCATACAGTCAAAAGACTGAAAGTATTCCAGTGAGGGAATTTTTTTATTTAAAAAGGCCAAGTTAGTTTATCTGGCGTTCAATATACTAGATACAGTTAGGCCTGCGTTTCATACATCTGGAATTAGCAAACTAATCTCCCAGGTTGGGAAAATATATATGTACCCATACTAGAATCTGTCAAAGAAAGCGGTACTCACATATAACAGTCATTCCATCTGTAATCCATACAGTCAAAAGACTGAAAGTATTCCAGTGAGGGAATTTTTTTATTTAAAAAGGCCAAGTTAGTTTATCTGGCGTTCAATATACTAGATACAGTTAGGCCTGCGTTTCATACATCTGGAATTAGCAAACTAATCTCCCAGGTTGGGAAAATATATATGTACCCATACTAGAATCTGTCAAAGAAAGCGGTACTCACATATAACAGTCATTCCATCTGTAATCCATACAGTCAAAAGACTGAAAGTATTCCAGTGAGGGAATTTTTTTATTTAAACAAGGCCAAGTTAGTTTATCTGGCGTTCAATATACTAGATACAGTTAGGCCTGCGTTTCATACATCTGGAATTAGCAAACTAATCTCCCAGGTTGGGAAAATATATATGTACCCATACTAGAATCTGTCAAAGAAAGCGGTACTCACATGTAACAGTCATTCCATCTGTAATCCATACAGTCAAAAGACTGAAAGTATTCCAGTGAGGGAATTTTTTTATTTAAAAAGGCCAAGTTAGTTTATCTGGCGTTCAATATACTAGATACAGTTAGGCCTGCGTTTCATACATCTGGAATTAGCAAACTAATCTCCCAGGTTGGGAAAATATATATGTACCCATACTAGAATCTGTCAAAGAAAGCGGTACTCACATATAACAGTCATTCCATCTGTAATCCATACAGTCAAAAGACTGAAAGTATTCCAGTGAGGGATTTTGCTTATAAAAATAATATATTTCATTGTGGTGCGAGTTGAATCGCAACAATGAAGAAAAATACTATTAAGGGACGAGGACGCGGTCGTGGTGGTGTCCGTGGAGCCTCTGTTGCTGGTAGAGGACGTGGCCGTTCGGCCCCAGGCGCACACAGTAGGGAACCAACTCCCTCAAGTAGCCGGCAGAATTTACAGCGATATTTGGTGGGGCCCAATGCCGCTCTTAGGATGGTAAGGCCTGAGCAGGTACAGGCATTAATCGATTGGGTGGCCGACAGTGCTTCCAGCACGTTCACCACATTGTCTTCCACCCAGTCTTCTGCGGAAAGCGCACAGGTGGCACCTGAAAACCAAGCCCATCAGTCTGTCACATCACCCCCAAGCATATCAGGGAAACGGTCTGAGCCACAAGTTATGCAGCAGTCTCTTCTTCTGTTTGAAGACTCTGCTTCCAGGGTTTCCCAGGGCGTCCACCTAGCCCTTCCCCAGTGGAGGAAGACATACCATGCACTGACGCACAACCACTTATGTCTCCAGATGAAGAGGACATGGGAATACCACCACAGCAGAGTCACCGACTCTCTGATGATGACGAAACACAGGTGCCCACTGCCGCGTCTTTTTGCAGTGTGCAGACTGAACAGGAGGAGGTCAGGGAGGGAGACTGGGTGGAAGACGATGCAGAGGACGATGAGGTCTTAGACCCCACATGGACTGAAGGTCGTGGCGATGACTTTCACAGTTCAGAGGAAGAGGTAGTGGTGAGACCGAGACAACAGCGAAGCCAAAGAGGGAGCAGGGGGCCAAAGCAGACGAGCCGCCGCCCCAGAGTTCGCCTGCTACTGGACATCGCCAACAGGGACCCAGCCCCACAAAGGCAGCTTCAAAGAGTTCCCTGGCATGGCACTTCTTTAAACAATGTCCTACCGACAAGACCCGAGTGACTTGCACGCTCTGCCATCAGAGCCTGAGGCGAGGCATTAACGTTCTGAACCTCAGCACAACCTGCATGACCAGGCATCTACATGCAAAGCATGAACTGCAGTGGGGTACACACCTTAAAAACCAGGCACTCGCTGAGGCTCCCCTGCTCCCTCTACCGCTGCTGCCTCGGCTTCCGCCTCGAGAGGAATGTTGCCACCTGCCGAGCAGCAAACAGAGGATGTGCCACCGACACCACCACCACCGCCACCGTCAACTAGCGTCTCCACTATATCACACAGCAGCGTTCAGCTCTCAATATCTCAAACCTTAGAGAGGAAGCGCAAATTCCCCGAGTCACCCTCGAGCCCTTGGCCTGAACGCCAGCATTTCTAAACTGCTGGCCTTTGAAATGCTGTCATTCCGGCTGGTGGACACAGACAGCTTCAAACAGCTGATGGCCATGGCTGTCCCGCAGTATGTGGTTCCCAGCCGCCACTACTTCTCCAAGACAGCCGTGCCTTCCCTGCACATGCAAGTGTCCGATAAAATCAAGTGTGCACTGCGCAACGCCATTTGTGGCAAGGTCCACCTAACCACAGATACGTGGACCAGTAAGCACGGCCAGGGACGCTATATCTCACTAACTGCACACTGGGTGAATGTAGTGGCGGCTGGGCCCCGGCGGACAGTTCCTTGGCGCACGTCCTTCCGCCCCTAGGATCGCAGGGCATCATTCTCTGCCTCCTGTAGCCTCCTCCTCCTACTCGGCTTCCTCCTCCACTGCTTCCACCAGCTCATCCGGTCAGCCACACACCTTCACCACCAACTTCAGCACAGCCCGGGTAAACGTCAGCAGGCCATTCTGAAACTCATATGTTTGGGGGACAGGCCCCACAGCGCAAAGGAGTTGTGGCGGGGTATTGAACAACAGACCGACGAGTGGTTTCTGCCGGTGGGCCTCAAGCCAGGCCTGGTGGTATGCGATAATGGGCGAAATCTCGTGGCAGCTCTGGGACTAGCCGGTTTGACGCACATCCCTTGCCTGGCGCATGTGCTGAACTTGGTGGTGCAGAGGTTCATTCACCACTACCCCAACATGTCAGAGCTGCTGCATAAAGTGCGGGCCGTCTGTGCGCGCTCCGCCGCTCACATCCTGCCGCTGCTCGCCTGTCTGCGCTACAGCGGAACTTCGGCCTTCCCGCTCACCGCCTCATATGCGACGTGCCCACCCGGTGGAACTCCACCTTGCACATGCTGGAGAGACTGTGCGAGCAGCAGCAGGCCATAGTGGAGTTTCAGCTGCAGCACGCTCGCGTCAGTCGTACTGCCGAACAGCACCACTTCACCACCAATGATTGGGCCTCCATGCGAGACCTGTGTGCCCTGCTGCGCTGTTTCGAGTACTCCACCAACATGGCCAGTGGCGATGACACTGTTATCAGCGTTACAATACCACTTCTATGTCTCCTTGAGAAAACACTTAGGGCAATGATGTTAGAGGAGGTGGCCCAGGTGGAGGAGGAGGAGGAGGATGAGGGCTCGTTTCTAACACTTTCGGGCCAGTCTGTTCGAAGTGGCTCAGAGGGAGGTTTGTTTAAGCAGCAGAGGACAGGTTCACAAGTCGCCAGCCAAGGCACTGTACTGGAGGACGAGGAGGATGAGGAGGAGGAGGTGGAGGGGGACGAGGATGAAGCAAGTTCACAGCGGGGTGGCAGCCCAGGCCCATCACTGGTGCGTGGCTGGGGGATACGGTGGACGATGACGATACGCCTCCCACAGAGGACAGCTTGTCCTTACCCATGGGTAGCCTGGCCCACATGAGCGAATATATGCTCCAATGCCTGCGCAACGACAGCAGAGTTGCCCACGTTTTAACGTGTGCAGACTACTGGGTGGCCACCCTGCTGGATCCCCAGTATAAAGACAATGTGCCCACTTTAATTCCTGAACTGGAGCGCGACCGTAAGATGCGCGAGTACAAGCGCACGCTGATAGAGGCGCTCTTGAGAGCATTCCCACATGTCACAGGGGAACAGGTGGAAGGTGAAGGCAGAGGAGTGGCAAGAGGTCGCCAACGCAGCTGTGTCACGGCCAGCTCATCTGAGGGCAGGGTTAGCATGGCAGAAATGTGGAAAAGTTTTGTCTCCACGCCACAGCTATCTGCACCGACACCTGATACGGAACGTGTTAGCAGGAGGCAGCATTTTACTAACATGGTTGAACAGTATGTCTGCACACTCCTCCACATCCTGACGGATGGTTCGGCCCCATTCAACTACTGGGTTTCGAAATTGTCCACGTGGCCAGAGTTAGCATGTTATGCCTTGGAGGTGCTTTCCTGCCCGGCGGCCAGCGTTTTATCTGAACGCGTATTCAGCACGGCAGGGGCGTCATTACTGACAAGCGCAGCCGCCTGTCCACAGCCAACGTGGACAAGCTGACCTTCATAAAGATGAACCAGGCATGGATCCCACAGGACCTGTCCCTCCCTTGTGCAGAGTAGTCCTTATTAACTGCCTAAAACATGTCTTGTTGTGCTACGGGCCACTTCTTTTTTTGATACAAATTTTATGAAACCCACAGTTGAATGAAACTCTTCTCTGTCTGGGCGCCGGGCCTAACCAGATGAAAGTGGCCGGTTAAACTAACGGGTGACATGAAGCCATAACCTCTGCCATGCTACCTCTGTCTTCTGTCTGGGTGCTGAGGCCTAAGTCAAATAAAGCGGTCTTCTGCTGTGCTGGGGGATATGAAGCTAATCTCTGACCTCTCTCCTCTGTCTGGGTCCAAAGGCCTAAATCACTGAAAGAGGCCTTCTCCTGTGGTGTGTGATATGATGCCAGAATATGTGCTGTGGTGCCTCTCTCCTCTTCCTGGGTGCAGGGGTCAAAGTAACTAAATGGTGGCTTCTCCTGTGGTGGCTGATATGATGCCAGAATATGTGCTGTGGGGCCTCTCTCCTCTTCCTGGGTGCAGGGGTCAAAGTAACTCAATGGTGGCTTCTCCTGTGGTGGCTGATATGATGCCAGAATATGTGCTGTGGTGCCTCTCTCCTCTGTCTGGGTCCAAAGGCCTAAATCACTGAAAGAGGCCTTCTCCTGTGGTGTGTGATATGATGCCTGAATATGTGCTGTGGTGCCTCTCTCCTCTTCCTGGGTGCAGGGGTCAAAGTAACTCAATGGTGGCTTCTCCTGTGGTGGTTAGTATGATGCCAGAATATGTGCTGTGGGGCCTCTCTCCTCTTCCTGGGTGCAGGGGTCAAAGTAACTCAATGGTGGCTTCTCCTGTGGTGGCTGATATGATGCCAGAATATGTGCTGTGGTGCCTCTCTCCTCTTCCTGGGTGCAGGGGTCAAAGTAACTAAATGGTGGCTTCTCCTGTGGTGGTTGATATGATGCCTGATTCTCTGCTGTGAAACCTCTCTCCTCCATCTGGGTGTAGGGGTCAAAGTCTTTCAAAGTCGCCTTCTCCTGTGCTGATTGATATAAAGCTGATGGTTGTGCCATCTGACATGGTTGCCAGGGTCTGATTCAATGGGGCCTACTCCTGTGGTGGGTGATCTAAATGCCTGATTCTCTGCTGTGAAACCTCTCTCCTCCGTCTGGGTGTAGGGGTCAAAGTCTTTCAAAGTCGCCTTCTCCTGTGCTGATTGATATGAAGCTGATGGTTGTGCCATCTGACATGGTTGCCGGGGTCCCATTAAATTGGGGCCTACTCCTGTGGTGGGTGATCTAAATGCCTGATTCTCTGCTTTGAAACCTCTCTCCTCCGTCCGGGTGTAGGGGTCAAAGTCTGTCAAAGTCGCCTTCTCCTGTGCTGATTGATATAAAGCTTATGCTTGTGCCATCTGACATGGTTGCCGGGGTCTGATTCAATGGTGGCCTACTCCTGTGGTGGGTGATCTAAATGCCTGATTCTCTGCTGTGTAACCTCTCTCCTCCGTCTGGGTGTAGGGGTCAAAGTAACTAAATGGTGGCCTACTCCTGTGGTGGGTGATATGATGCCTGGTTCTCTGCTGTGGGACCTCTCTCCTTTATCTGGGTGCTGTGGTCAAAATAATAGTATATGACCTTCTCCATTGGTGGGTGACTTGAAGCCTGATTCTGTGCTATGGGACCTCACTCCAATTAATATTGTTTAATTTTTATTTATTTTATGTTAACTCATCATTTCCCTATCTACATTTGTTTGCAGGGGATTTAACTACATTTTGCTGCCTTTTGCAGCCCTCTAGCCCTTTCCGGGTGTGTTTTACAGCCTTTTTAGTGCCCAAAAGTTCGGGTCCCCATTGACTTCTATGGGGTTCGGGTTCGGGATGAAGTTCGGGTCGAGTTCGGATCCCGAACCCGAACATTTTTCGAAAGTTCGGCCGAACTCGTCGAACCCGAACATCCAGGTGTTCGCTCAACTCTAAACAGCATAAATTCTTCTAGGCACGCATATATAGTTTTTGAAGGAACTCGACAGGGTGTACACCCCGTTTGTGGGTGTAAATCTACTCAAATCCTTCTGTCCCCTCCTGTTATCCCAGACAGACTCAATAATATTGAGATTTCGGCTCTAAGGGGGCTATTTCATTACTTCCAGGACTTCTTGTTGTTATTTACGCTGAAGATGACATTAGTTGTATGCCTGGGGTTATCCTATAGCAGAATAAAATTGGATCCCTGAATGTATTGCATGATGGATAAATATCTGCCTGTATTTCTCAGCATTAACCCTTTCATGTTGAAGTTGTCACTTTAAAGATAGCGCTACTCGTGAGTGCAGTGGGTGCCATAGACCCCAGGTTTCTGCTGTTTCAAACAGAAGAGATCCAGAGTGAATGTCTGTGAACAGCCATAAGACAGATGGCAGACAGTTAACCCCTCAGATGCTATAGTCACATTTGATCTGCGTGGTGAAGACGTGCGAGATGCGTGCTCATACTACTGTAACAGCCTTTCTTGGCTGCAATCAGGAGGCTGCGATCAGGGAAGCTATTAAATCCCGGTAATAGCTCAGAGCCTCAAGCAGGCTCCGATACCTATTACTGGTATATTCCAATGCAGATCTGCAGGTGGCAGCACTATATTGGAATACAGTGAATGGTGTGTTCTGTAATAAATACACATCACAGAATACAATTGGCAATCTAATGATTGCTGGCTATAGTCACCAAGGGTGACTTAAAAAAAGTTTCTAAAAAAATTTAAAAGTTCAAATCACCCCCTTTCCCCAGAATAAAAATAAAGATAAATAAATAATTAAAAAAACATCATAGGCATCTCCATGTCCGAAAACACTTGCTCTATTAAAAGATAACAATATTTTCCCCATACAACGAATGGCATACCCGGAAAAAAAAATCTAAATGGCCAGTTTGCCATTTTTTGTCATTTTACCTCCCTAAACTAATTGAATAAAAAGTAATTAAAAAGTCAATAATCAAATAAGGTCTTAGGAGGACGTTAAGAGCAAAACAAAAAATCTTTATTAATCATTTGCTATAAAAATAGGGGTGATCAGATAAAGTGAGCCTACTGTATTGCTTGGCACTCACAAAAAATCGCTGTACTGCACCTCGGTATGTGCAGGATACTTATAGCGTGTTCAGCAATGTAATGCCAAAAGCGCCATTACAACTATAGACACCAGACTCTGTTTTGTGCTGGCACTAATATAGGTGCATATTGGCAAAATATGTCACTAATGCCGAAAACAATTAAAAAGTCACACACACTTCAAAATTAAGAACAGATTGCCCTGCAAAAATAATCCTCAAAAATTATAGAAAAACTATAAAAGTGTGGTATTATAATTGTACTGACCTGGAGAATAAAGGCAACATGTCAATTTTATCACATAGGGAACATCATAATAAACAAACAAAACAAAAAAAACTATAAAATTGTGGTAGAATTGCGCTTTTTTTCAATTCCCCCCTATTTGGAATTTTTTTCAGTCCTCACTACATCACAAAGAATAATAAATGGTGTCATTAGAAAGTACAACTTGTCCTGCAATGTAATGACTGTAGGTAGGGACAGATACAGACAGTGATCCCTAACTGGAACTCCGCCCACTTTTCCTGCCTACTTGCAGTGCACGTCCTAGGTAGCAAGTCTGCAACTGGTTGATGTTCCCCACTGTGCTAAGGTGTGAAACAAACACCAAGGGACAAAACAAGACACAAAGACAGAGTCGTACAGAAAAGGGTTGGAACCAGCAGAACAACAAAGTACCAAATTTAGAGACTGAAAGTAGTCAAAAAGATAAGCCGAGATCAGAACCAGACGAGAAGCTCAGTACCAATTCATGAGATAGAGTGTTCAAAAAGGCAAGCTGAGGTCAGAGCAAAAGTAATCCAAAAATGCAGGAACCAGGAACACAGCAAGCGAGTCAGAGACTATCACTGGCAAAGATGTATGGCCAGAAGGAAATTTAAATAGAGCGCTGAGTCCCTAGATCAGAAGAACCTGATAGATCCATGGACTCAGTGCTCCATAGGACAGGATACAAAATACGCAGTAACTGGGCAGCTGGGCTGTCATTCTTCCTGCTGATAATCTCCTCCAGTGCATGCACGCTGTGGGGAGAAACAGAGCATTGCACTCTGTTGCTAGTTATGTGACCACATCACTGGGGGCATGGCCTGGTTGCATGTCTCACCCAGCCGCGCCAAAGCCAGAGACTGCAGCGCTAAAGCACGGACAGGTACGTTTGTGACACACAACCAACAAGCCCTAATATGTCTATATGAATGGAAAAGTGAAAAAGGCTCTGGGCAGGAGTGAAAAGGAAATGCAAAAACGGAAAATAGCAGGGTCCTCTAGGGGTCAAGGGCACCATTAATTCTGACCAAATCCCCAAGTCTATTTGCTGAAATGCAGCCCCTTGCCAGGAACCTCCACCATGCTTCACTGGTGCATGCAGACACTCACTATTGTACTGTTCACATCATTAGTGCCGATTTGTGCAATCGCAAAAATAATGATTGGATATCGTGAATTCCATAATTCACAAATTTATTGCGACTATTATGCGAAAAATTCACGAAATATCGCGAAAATGAATATTGCCTATGCCACTCATCACTATCTGTCGACAGGACTATTGGCCCCGTAGACATGTATTAGGAAGTAGCAAAATGAAATGCCTCTTAAAGGCTTCCGTTTTACTTTCCGTCCTAAAATTCTGTTATGTTTCATTATAACTCAGTTATAAAGGAACCTATAACAGAATTCCCTAACGCCAATGCGAACCCGCCCTTACTTTGCAGCATTTTTTCACTCCTGCCTAAACCCTTTGCGCAACACTGTATGCCTGTCTAACTATACATCTGTCTGTCCAATCAATCCAGAATTTATCCGTTTCTGTCTGTCTATAATTTGACTGAACAATATTAGTCATTATCAGTTAAGCCTAAAAATGGCTCACTAGGTCTGTCTTACATGTATGACAATGACAACGTAGGAGTCGGCAAGAAGCAGTATTTAAATATTAAATCCCTGCGCAGTTACTATTGATAATGACAGCCAACAAAGCCCAGTTTTAATGAGCTGGAAATTTCCCTCCAGCTATAGTCTCATGACAGGTAAGTGGAATGGCATTATAATGACTACATGGTGAAAATTCCAGCTTCGCACTAATAGTCCTTCACATTGTCACTAACTGATAAAAGGTGAGATTTAGCTCGTCACACATAATCTCTTCTCACCGCCTTACATGTGAGAGAGCAAAACACGTCTTCATCGTGTCATAGCTTTTAAATGAAACCTGTGCACAGTTGGAGAAGGAACGTGAAGAAATAAGACAATCTTAATTGGAACAAAAGGTTTATTTGGAATAAAAGAGGAAAATATATATGTTGCATATACTACTGAGAGGTAACTATGAGGAATCCCTAGTGGGTTGTCAGAATTTTTATCCAGAAAAAAACAGATCTCTGAGTAGTGTTAAATATATTCTGAGAAGGTTGGGGAGAATCAATATGGATATGTCATCATAGTGTAGTACCCTGGACCTGGAGGTACTACCATTGGTTTGTAATGTAATGCTTTGTAATAGTCATGTCATGTCATACTTCATGCTATATACCTTGTTCACCATCATATGGGGTACGGTTGGCAGTGTTTGGCAATAGGAATGAGACTTACTATTTTATTTTTCTCCTTTTGGTAGGAGTGGGTTGGTCTGACTTCCTGCAAAGGGAGGGGTGGAACAAGTTAGAGTCTATCAGAATGTAGAACGTGAAGAGTGAGGGAGTATGCAATCCATCTCCTGCTCCTCCAAGCCAGGTGGACCACAGAAACGACTCATCTAAGAGGACATAGCAACAAACAAATTGGTAGTAGCAGCACAATTGGGCATACTAGCCTTCTTTGGTGGTGGTGCAAGCGGTGATAGACGCGAGTCTGCAGCATTCCTCCAATAGTCATGCAAGAATTCAGGAAAACCGCAGCACCCACTTGTCTCTTCTAAAAGAAGAGACAAGTGGGTGCTGTTCATCTAATAAGACATCATTGCCCCAGAGAGACTGGCGGTCCTAGGCAATGGAATATTTGTAAACTATGGTGTATTTGATTCAGCAACAAGCAATTAGGCTATCAAGACTCTGCTGCAAGGTGGTGGGAAACATATTAAGAAACCTTCACCGCAGTTCAGGACAGGCATAGCTAGAAGCCTGCATAATACATTGGATACCAGCAACCACAGGTGTCAAAGTAAAACTGTAGGAAAGGGAATCCAGAGACAGTGTCAGCTAACAAAATTATGAGTGTAATCTACTGCTACATTGTCAGCCACTATACCACATTATCCGGTAGGAGAAAAATCGCCTTTGTACGAACTAATACTGAATGTGGTGCTATCCATTTTTTGTACTCTGTAAAGAAAGATGTTATTGGTTCAACCATCTCTGCCTGGTTTTGTTTCAGCATCACCATTTTCATTGCATCGAACTCCAGGGAGCAATACCCTGAGGTAGGACACCATGACACAACAACATCTCATCAAGACCACTACCACTCCCATCCTCTGCACCATCTCCCTGGGGGCTTGCTGCAAAAGCGCCAACATGGATTGCAATCCAGTGTCCTGTATGCTAAATAAGACCAGGTATGCCACAAAATATTCCCTAATGAAAGGTTGAGCAGCTTTCAGTACTCCAATTGTTAGGAAACTACAATTCCTAGCATGCACACTAACTCGGAAGTTCTTAACACTTCCATAGAAATGAATGGAGCATGCTGGAGCCCAGGGCTGATTTTAGACAAAATGTGGCCCCGGGCAAAATTAAAATTGGGGCCCTCAAATTCTGTAGTACTGCACTAATGTCATATTCAGTCAATTCAGAAAAATATCAAATGGAACACAGAAACAACTAAATCATACAGTCACTACAAATGTAAATGTAGTGTACGGGAGTTGTGATGCCCGACACTACAGAAGGGTCACTTGGGTGCGTACGTTCCCCTCATTTGTGGGGAGATTGGTGAATGTCATTTTCAGTAAATGCTATGTAATGTAATGCCTATTTATATATCCTATCACCCTGTTACTGCCATTGTGTGCCATTGTGCAGGCCTGCTAGGGGTGTCATGTCAGCTTTAGCCACTAGAGGGAGCTAGGGAGCCCTAGTTAATATAGGCCCAGTCAGGGGAGGAGTTAGGGAGTTCAGGCCTTGAGCCTGTTGAAGGCAGTCCAGGCCATGAGCCAGTGAAGGTGTTCAGTGTTCAGGCCCTGAGCCTGTTGAAGTCAGCCCAGGCCCTATAGCCTGAGAGGGTCCAGCCTAGGAAGAGTCATTCCCTGGGAGGAGCAGTCCAGACCCTAGGACTAGTGGAGAAGTGTTGCCTCCTTAGTCAAGCTGCAAACAGGATAAGGATCCCAGCAGGGACATCACTGGTCACCAGCCTGAGTGAGCTGAGGGAAGGCAGAGCAAAGAATTCCGGAAAGCAAGAGGTACTACAATTACCAGAGGAGGTACTCATTTCATATACCCAAGGATATAAGCCAGAGATAGGGCATTGGGGCCTTGGAGAAGAATATATTCCTAGTCAGGATCAGTCAGGAATAATGTGCAAGTCGCCTGTACTACAGAAGTCCTGCTTTAACCCTCTGTGATCACCTTGCTAAATATAAGCCTGCCATTAATGTACTGTAACTTAAAGCCTGCTGAAACCAATCGTCTTCTGAGGAACTGTCAAGAGAGTGTATGCTGTTAATTACTGTT
The DNA here is from genome assembly GCA_033119425.1 of Bufotes viridis. Taxonomy (NCBI): domain Eukaryota; kingdom Metazoa; phylum Chordata; class Amphibia; order Anura; family Bufonidae; genus Bufotes; species Bufotes viridis. The sequence goes on along the minus strand of CM065594.1, from coordinate 83,124,371 downwards.
CAGTAAAGTGAAGTTCTGGTTTACTATCCAAGCCTGCACCTCAATTATTCCTCCTATCAATCGGTGTGCCACCGTTACCGGCACTGGCGTCACGGACATCAGGGACACCCAGCCACAGGCATGTTAATCTACCAACACCAAGGGCATCTCACACTACACCTGGCTGTGTCCCTCAAGAACCCAGAGAGCGCCCCAGAGGATCCACGTGCCAGCCTCTCCATTACTGGCATTACCCAGGTCAGTCCCTCATACTCCCCTAACTTGGTGATGCTACATAAAGAGGTGAAGGAGCACTATAGTTCAGGTTCAGTAACAAATATAGAAACACAGGGGGTAATTTGTTAAACAGAAATATGCCAAAATTAGGTCTATTTCTGGCGTTGATTGCGGCGTTAAGGTCTTCTACTTTTCCATGCTCACGACAGGTCTTTTTTTTTATTTTGAGGGAAGGGGGTCAATTATTAAAACTGGTGTTTTAGATTCCTGTCTTAATAACCCCTATAGCTGGCGGTGGATCCGCCGGAGTTATGTAGAGGCCCATTTTCTGTTTTAGACCATTTTCTACGCCTAAAAGAGGCATAGAAAATGATGAATGAGAATTACCTGATGGCCAGTCCCCTCCCTGTCCACACCCTCTGCAATCTGTGCCAGAAATATGTCTAATATAGATATATATGGTGGGAAAACCACCGAGACTAGCATAAACCAACTGAACATGTCTTAGCTGACCTATGGTAGGCCTATAAGGGGGCATACCCTATGGAAATATACAGTTGTGTTCAAAATTATTCAACCCCCAATGCTGTAAAGGGTTTTAGGGAATTTAGTGAACATTTGTAATTGTGTTCAAAATGAAATCTTACAAGGACTTTTTAAAGAACCAAATGCAACTAAAATGACATCAATTGTTTTTGTAATACAGTATTAAATGTTTTTTTTTGTGATTTCTTCATTGACACAATTATTCAACCCCTTAAAGACTACCACTCTTAAGAACAGAGGTTCATTCAAGTGTTTTCGATCAGGTATTGAAAACACCTGTGGATGTCAAGGAGCAGCAATCAAGCATAATAAGCACCAATTAGGCAGATTTAAAATGACTGTGATACTCAGCTCCTTCTAGACATTTACTAGTGTGTTTACAAACATGGTGAAGTCAAGAGAATGGTCCAGGAAGACAAGAGAAGAGGTGATCTTCACAGAAAGGGCAATGGCTATAAGAAGATTGCTAAGATGTTAAACATACCAAGAGACACCATAGGAAGCATCATTCGCAAATTCAAGGCAAAGGGCATTGTTGAAACGCTACCTGGTGGCAGAAAGAAGATGCTGACTTTGACTGCTGTGCGCTACCTGAAGCGCAAAGTGGAGAAAAGTCCCCGTGTGACTGCTGAGGAACTGAAAAAAGATTTGTCAGATGCTGTTTTGCTGGGCTGTTTTGCTACTACAGGTACAGGGAAGCTTCAGCGTGTGCAAGGTACCATGAATTCTCTTCAGTACCAGGAGATATTGGATGAAAATGTGATGCAGTCCGTCACAAACCTGAGGCTTGGGAGACATTGGACCTTTCAACATGACAATGATCCCAAGCATACCTCCAAGTCCACTAGAGCATGGTTGCAGATTAAAGGCTGGAACATTTTGAAGTGGCCATTGCAGTCACCAAACTTAAATTCGATTGAGAACCTCTGGTGGGACTTAAAGAAAGCAGTTGCAGCGCGCAAGCCTAAGAATGTGACTGAACTGGAGGCTTTTGCCCATGAAGAATTGGCGAAGATACCCGCAGATCGCTGCAAGACACTTGTGTCAAGCCATGCTTCATGTTTAAAAGCTGTTATAACTGGAAAATGATGTTGTACTAAGTACTAAGATTAAATGTCACTTGGGGGTTGAATAAAACTGATAATGATGTGAGCACAGAAAAGACATTTGTCCTTATCTTATTATAAATGTTATGTTATATTTGTCTGACTTACAAGTGCCTCTTTGATTTAATTGTAAACAAGATGACTGAAATGATCAAAATCAATGTCAACCTGGCCAAAACACTAAATTTCAGTGGGGGTTGAATCATTTTGAACACAACTATAAGAAAGAAAAAGGGGGAGGGAGGGTGTGGCCCCTGATAACGCATGTCCATGTTTAAGGCTGTGTCTCGTTTATGAAGTGCCTCCGCCCCTCCCAAAATTGCAGGCTGACTCATCAGCCTTAACTCTTTGTGGTCAGGGCTATGGACAAAGAGATGTCGGGAAAACCTGAGAATATAACCACTGAGACTAGCCTAAACCAACTGAACATGTCTTAGCTGACCTGACTGAAAGGTGGAGGTGTGCCCTTTACTATTGCCGAGGGTAGGCCTATAAGGGGGCAAAAAACCTAGCCGTGTAGAGTAAGAAAGAACTTAATTGGCATGTACAACCAAATCATAAAGCCGATCTGCAAAGGGCAACAGAAATCTCACATGAGAGTTTGGATGTATCGGGCAAAGCAAGAAGAACGCAAACGTTCCGTCTTGCAAATGAAGTGGCCTGGGACATGATGCTTTGACGCTGCAGAAGCTGCCCCGGTGCGTGATGAGTGACCCGAAATGGTATTAGGGACAAAACCTGATAAAGCCACTAGGGAACGAAATGGGAGATGAATGAGATGATGGCGATGGCTTGGACTTTGAACGAAAGTAGTGGGCTATCCGGCAGAGTCACCTGGAAACCCGATAATTTTTGAAAACCTAACTGGGCGAAAACCTGACTGGAAGTACTTGACCTCTACTGGTGAACCGACCTGCGATGTTTTAAAGGACTGGTACAGTGCGAAATGGTCCTATACAGTGAGAAATGGTCATTGCACCATGCTAACTGACCCTTGGTTCTAGCAGAAGTACTAGTGAATTCCCCTGGCCTCAGGAATCCATAGAACCGAAATACATGACTACCTTATGACTATTCTGGAATGGAGCCCAAAAAGATTACCCCTGATGTTGGCTGTCTGTTTGAGATAGACCCTTCACTATTATTCAGTAACCCCTGAGGTTTGCTATTATCGCTTGAGTGGTGAAGACCTGCTATCTGGATCATCTACCTTGAAGATATCTTGATCCCGGCCAAATACTATTTATTGTGTTGTACTTGTAAAGAGTCTAAGGTTAGTATGGCAAAAAGCTAAGAAAGCCATAATATACGAGGACCTGTCGGTGTCCTCCCATGAATGAAGGAGTGCAAATTTGCTATGAATGTTTTGCAATTTCTAGCCATATTAACAGACGAGACTTTGTACGTGACACTTGGCTGAGAGATGTACGTCTTTCGACCATGATCGGAGACTGAAATGCTGGAGGGGATAGCCCTACTTGTTCCACCTCTGCTGTGACATCAAAGAAGCATAAAAATTTAAAACGAGACAATGCATCTGCGGCAAGATTTTTATTTTCTTTTTTTAAACCCTGAATGTGCCTGCATGAAACATGAAAATTATGCTGTTGGCGACAAACATTAGATTTAAAACGTTAGCCTGAAGAACGTAACAGGCAACATACATTATTAATTAGGAACGTGAGCCTGAAGAACGTAACAGGCAATAGACATTAATCAATGAATGTAGGTCTGGATAACTTGACAGGTGACCGACATTAAATAATAAACGTATGCCTGAATAACGTAAACAGGCAACAGATATCATTGAACAATGAACGTAAGCCTAAATAACATAAACAGGCAACAGACAATAATGATTAATGAACATAAGCCTAAAACATAATAGGCGACAGACATGAAGATTAATGATGTAGGCCTGAATAATGTAAAACAGGCGACAGACATTAAGCAATAAATGTAAGCCTGAATAACGTAACAAGTGACAGACGTTAAATACTAAATATAGGCCTGAATAAAGTAAACAGGCAACATACATTAAATAATAAACGTATGCCTGAATAACGTAAATAGGCAGGAGATATCAATGATCAATGAATATGAGCCTGAATAACGTAACAGGCGACAGACATTAATAATTAATAATATAGGCCCAAAAAACATAAACAGGTGACAGACAGTAAATATTTAAACGCAAGCCTGAAACGTAACAGGCGACAGACATGAAGATAAATAAACGTAGACCTCAATGACATAAACAGGTGACAGACAATAAATTATAAACGTAGGCCTGAATAACTTAAACAGGCGACAGATATCAATGATCAATGAACATGAGCCTGAATAACGTAACAGGCGATGGACATTAATGATTAATAAAGAAGGCCTGAGCAGGCGATAGATAAAAAATTTATAAATGTAAGCCTGAAAGTAACAGGCGACAGACATGATAATTTGTAACCTATGCCTGAATAACATTAACAGGCGACAGATATCAATGAACTTAAGCCTGAATAACGTAACAGGCGATGGATATTAATGATCAATAACGTAGGCCTGAATAACGAAACAGGCGACAGTCATTAAATAATACACATATGCCTGAATAACGTAAACAGGCGACAGAGATCAATGAACGTAAGCCTGAATAACGTAAACAGTTGACAGACAATAATGATTAATGAACGTAAGCCTAAAACGTAACAGGCGACAGACATGAGCATCAATGAATGTAAGCCTGAATAACGTAAACAGTCGACAGACAATAATGATTAATGAACGTAAGCCTGAAACGTAAAAGGCGACAGACATGAAGATTAATGATGTAGGCCTAAATAACGTAAACAGGCGACAGACAATAATGGTTAATAAATGCAAGCCTGAAACATAACAGACAACAGACATGATGATTAATAACGTAGGACTGAATAACGTAAACAGGTGACGGACATTAAATAATAAAGTAGGCCTGAATAACAGACAACAGACATTAAATAATAAACGTATGCCTGAAATACGTAAACAGGCGACAGATATCAATGATCGATGAACGTAAGCCTGAAAGACGTAAACAGGTGACAGACATTGATCATTGATAAGCGTAAAACTGTATAAATTACTGGGCAACAGACATTGACGATGTAATAAGCGTAAGCCTGAAAATATGACAGGCGGCAACATTGATAATTTGAAAATACACATGAGCCGTATGAATCTACCAAGTGATGAGACTGATCAAACGTCACCCCCACCCCCAATCTTGGAGGGGAAAGAAGACTGACCCTCGCCAGCGGCAAAACAATGTTATTGAGCCCTACCGCCTGCTCCAACTTGAGACAGACGGTGGATTAATATACCTGTAATTTCTGCTGGCCAGAGGATGATAGTCACTAGCTGGACTGGAGCGGTAACTGGGGGAGCGCCGAAGCTGGTTGCTCCTGCGGCTCTCGTACAGGTAAGGGTCCCCAGGGGAGCGGCGCCTGCCTGAGTACCGGTAATGCGGGAACGGGGAGCGGGGGATCTGGAACGAAGGGTTCTAGAGCGGGAGTGCCGGGTCTGGAGCAGGAGTGGCTGATACTCGAGCGGGAGCGGGATTGGCCACGTCTCTTGGAGGAGTGGCCATAGCGTGCGCGGGGGGAGGGGGCGGCTGCATCTGCCCGGAGAACGGCCGCGTCTGTCGGGAGAGCGGTACCGGAGCGGGGAGTGCGAACTGCTTCTGTGAGAGACCGGAAAGACCGGGGACAGCCGCGGAGTATTGGTGTCCGGTACATGACCGACTCGGGGCGACAAATCAAGCGCTTCACCGCAGCGCCGCGCGTCACAGGCCCTATGACGTGACGTCATCATGGCCATCGCCATCTTACTACAACTGTAAGCATGCGCTGTGCCTGACATCTTACAGAAAACTGAAGCGCATGACAGTCAAAACCCGGAAACGAAGTAAGCCTTCCAAAGCCTGAAAATGTTATTATTATTATTTTTTATTTAATAACTGTGCTAACTAAAATCCAGACACAGATAGGAGAAGACACATTTAATTTTGCTAATCATAACCCTTCATCAAGACATACAAAACTAAAAGTAAAACTTTCTTATACATAGTAGAAACGCACTCCTATTGTCTTATTGGCCTCAGCTGAAGTCAATCAAAGCCGATTGTTTTGGCTAACAGAGGCAAAGAGACCAATCTGAGTGAACACGAACCGAGGCATGAATACAAAACAGTGACACAAAAACCAGCTCACCCGAGCACCACAGACTGCTTTAAAATGTATTTATTTATTTATTTATTTTTGTAACAGAACCACTCTCCAGTAAAATAGCTATGTTTAATAGAATTGTTGCTATCCCTCCATTATTCCTCCTGGCAATGCTGGTATAATATGGCAGCTGGGTGCTAGACAGATGGATTTAAGGGAGCATGGTTAGTAGGGCATAAAATGCAGGAGAAAGACACGCCGTGACGGCGACACTAGAAGCGGCGAACGAGAGACCAGGGTTGAGAAACCAGCAGAGACAGACGAAACAGCCACACCGTGCGAAACCATGAGCGTGCCGCATGTGCAAGGAAGCCAACAGCGTTGCCCCGAGTGCAGGAAAGGAAAAGCGGGGAGTGATCAAAGATGATCCATGTGCCTGAAGCAGCGGAAGCCGCACCCTACCTACAAACCTAGCCAGAAACAAACCCAGAGCGGCGGTCGACCCTGAGCCCGAGTCTTCCTTACCGTAAGAAGCCTTGGCCGGCTTAGGGCACCGCGGCCCATGCATACTTACAAGTCAAGCGCACTTCAGCATAGCTGCTGTTGGCGTGAGCTCCTTGGGTCAGGGATGAAGACACGCCCCCCAGCATCTGAGAACGCACGCCCATGGGTGAGGCCACCCTTCCCACAATTGCAGGCTGACTCATCAGCCTTAACTATATATAAATATACAATCAAATCAACTCCAGGTTATATCCAAAAAATTATCTTTATTAACACATTGAATAAAAAGGACCAAGTCCATCCAATTACATAGTTCATGGTTGGTGGTAAAACAAACACAAAGGGGGTTAACCCTCACAGAAGTTAGTAACCCTGCGGTATATATAACATTCAGGTATCAAGAAAATAGCCTAATTGTGGCTTAAATGTGCCACAGAGCACATCCAATATACCAACGACCCCTATTTATCACCATAGATAAAGTATATAGTAACCCGTATGGTGCTCTAAAGGCTCCATCCAAACATTATAGTTGTAACAATGAGTAGCAAGCTGAAATAATTATGTATTCAGAATAATGCACTGTAAAGAAAACCGCCTTCTACATAATATACCTGATGATGCTTGTCACCCGCACCTGAAGGTAAGGGGGATCGATTGGGTTCTCTTTGACCAGAGAGGGGGGAATTGGAAGCGCCTCTTAGCGCAACGAGAGGCCCAATGGATCTTTACATTGAATACGTATCCTGTGTCCCGACGCGTGTTTCGCCCGCAATGGCTTTGTCAAGGGATCATGCATACCAGTATCTGCCCTTCTTGATCATTTTATAGCCTCACAAATCAACACAAATGAGTCTAAACACATACACACCTGCTGCAGACACACCACTTGTGGCGCCAGACGTTACCGGAAGTGACGCGTCATGTAAAGATCCATTGGGCCTCTCGTTGCGCTAAGAGGCGCTTCCAATTCCCCCCTCTCTGGTCAAATAGAACCCGATTGATCCCCCTTACCTTCAGGTGCGGGTGACAAGCATCATCAGGTATATTATGTAGTAGGCGGTTTTCTTTACAGTGCATTATTCTGAATATATGATTATTTCAGCTTGCTACTCATTGTTACAACTATAATGTTTGGATGGAGCCTTTGGAGCACCATACGGGTTACTATATACTTTATCTATGGTGATAGATAGGGGCCGTTGGTATATTGGATGTGCCCTGTGGCACATTTAAGCCACAATTAGGCTATTTTCTTGATACCTGAATGTTAGATATACCGCAGTGTTACTAACTTCTGTGAGGGTTAACCCCCTTTGTGTTTGTTTTACCACTAACCATGAACTATGTAATTTTTATGAGTGGACTTGGTCCATTTTATTTAATGTGTTAATAAAGATAATTTTTTGGATATAACCCGGAGTTGCTTTGATTGTGTATTTGAATGGGGCTATTCCGGGTGTTAGAGCAATTGTCCCATGCTCAAATTTGGTGTGTATATATAAATATATTTATATCTCCTATATATATAAAAATGAGTTTCTGTCTAGACGTCTAGACGTTCTTTATGCGTGACCAAACGACTGGACCGAACTTCACCAAATTTGGCACACGGGTACATCAGGTGTCCGAGAAGGTTTTAGACCAGTTCTCAGCTCTCTAGGACTTACCGTTCCTGAGATATTCCCAAAAAATGGCCTGAATTATAGCCAATACAAGCCTGCAAGGCTTTCACTTAAATCCAAACTGTCATTTACTGCTCCCTGGCAGTTCGTCTCCACACACACAGTTTTACTCCAGGTAACCATAACCCCCAGCCATGTTTCCTCACTGCTCTAGATGACGTTTGAAGGAAATCTGTCACCAGGATAATCACTATAGAAGTAAAGCCAGGGCCTAATAGCACTTAGTACCTTATATCCTGAGGTTTCCATAACAACTCGGCCATTTCGCTTCCCTGCAGCAGGTCAGCTTTAAAGGGGCAGGGCGCTGTGGATGACACTGTTAAGGGAGCGAAGTGCTATGGAGGTCACAGTTCAGGGGAAAAGTAGGGTGGCCATTCAAGTCACCCTTAAAACCCCGCCCCCAGGTCCAGATAAGCCACACCTCTGATTCGGTTAGGTCATGCCCCTTCCCCTCCTGAGATGGGAGGGACAGTGATTTTCTCCCTGCAGCTCACATTCAGACAGAACAGTGCTGCTGTCTTAGAGTGAGCTGTTTCAAAGGACACGCCCCTGATCCTGTTAGGCCACACCCCCTCCCACTAAGCGAACAGGGATTGAAAAAATAAAGTTAAAAATTAACTTAACACTGCAGAGGTGGGAGGCATGGTGCTGCTGTCTTAAAGTGAGATGTTCAAAATGACACGCCCCAATCCAGTTAGGCCATGCCCCCTCTCACTCACCCAACAGGGATTGAAAAAATTAAGTTAAAAATCAACTACTAGGTACACAGCTCAGCAGACAGGATGTGATTAGATACACAGCTCAGCAGACAGTATCACACAGGATAGAATATTAGATACACGCTCAGCAGATAGTATCACACAGGATAGAATATTAGATACATGCTCAGCAGACAGTATAACACAGGATAGGATTAGATGCACAGCTCAGCAGATAGTATCACACATGATAGAATATTAGATACACGCTCAGCAAACAGTATCACACAGGATAGGATTAGATACACAGCTCAGCAGACAGTATCACACAACATAAGATTAGATACACAGCTCAGCAGACAGTATCACACAGGCTAGGATTAGATACACAGCTCAGCAGACAGTATCACACAGGATAGGATTAGATACACAGCTCAGCAGATAGTATCACACAACATAAGATTAGATACACAGCTCAGCAGACAGTATCACACAGGACAGGATTAGATACACAGCTCAGCAGACAGTGGGGCGGGGCACTATAGAGGTCACTGTTATGGGGGATACTGTTGATATCTTTTTACGACACACGGAAACCTGAAACGAAATAGATTAAATATACCTGTGCGAAGCCGGGTCCTTCTGCTAATATATATATATATATATATATATATAAAAGCAGAGCAGCAGTCCAATGAGTAGTAGAAAAAGGAGGATGTTTATTCACCAAGAAGTGACGTGACGTTTCGGCTCCAAGTTGAAGCCTTTCTCAAGCTTTCTCAAGCCTTTCTGAACGCCGCCCTGCTGGAGCCCCAGAGGTTCCTGACCCCTAGCCTAATCTAACTCCTCAACCAGTAAGAATCAATCAGGACTCTGTATACATTCACATTACCACACCCAAACCTATGGGCCAATTCTGTACCCCTGTATACCTTTAATAGAGCTGGGGGAAAAATTGTGACATGCTCCATTGTCTGCCATATTATGGAGGTATGTGGTCCCCCTAATGGTAGTGTCACAGGGGGAGGGGGGTTCAATGCATAAGAATTTATAAAACTCCAATTAAGTTCATTGAGGAAAAGTAAAAAAAAAAATAATAAAAAAAAATCCAAATAGCAGATAAAGGGGTACAGACCTCTTGAGATGATATGGAAGACACTGACCATTTTAATTGGCTGTCCTGTACATGAGACCTTAGCTCTAGGCTTAATTGTCCTTCACTAGGAAGATGGCAAAACAGCTTGGCAGTATGCAAAGCTCATATTCTCCATGGTTTTTATTAAAATAAAATATACCCCATGTAGTCTGGTCACTGCCTGGCACATATACAAGAGGGTGGAGTGTGTGGACAACAGTAGAGCTGCCTATTAACATTCACAGGTCTGGTTCTTTACTGAGCGCTGCAGCCTCTATGTTTTTGAACAAACCCTGTGACAAACCCAACACATAAAGAGACCCTATCCCCACGAAATGCAGTGCAATCTGATGTCAGCATGTTATAAAACTGGAGAAGCTGAGCAGATTGATATATATTTTCCGGGAAAACATTCAGTAAAACTTGTAATTTATTTATATAAATCTCTGCTTTCGCTGAGTTTAGTTGTCCGTGGAGGAGGTGTTATTAGTGATTAATAGCATTCTCTGTGTAATGGCGGGTTTACTCAAATGAGAAGCAGATGATTATCAGGAAGGAAATCTTCCTTCCTGACAACTGGCTGCTTGTTCAGTGGAGGTGAAGAACTGCAGGGATCACCTACACAGTGTTATGCTCATTCATCAGATGATCAGCTACACTTTTGGAAAGGCAGATTGTTATGCAAGCGGGTGTGGACCCACTGCGTCACTGACCGGATATACCCTGGAGGGGCGTGACTAAGTAACTATAGGCTCTTCAGTAGAGCCTTTGATAGATAGGCTTCGGCCTTTAGGGTAGTTACCAGGTACCACTCCAGAGCAGTTCCCGGGTTAGTGGCAGCTGACCAGGGGGGCAGAGATACCAGTGCAAGAACCAATGGGAAAGACGTAGTCAGGAAGACCAGAGTCTGGGCAGGCAGCGATCAAGCAAAATCCATAATCAAAGTCCAAGGTTAGAGGCAGACGGCAAACAAGTAAAATCGAGAAGCAGGGTCTGGTACACAGGGGCAGAAACTTCCAAAACACCTTGACATAGGGAACTAGACAAGCTAGTGACCAAGATTGCTCAGGCGCCTGCATGAAGCTCCTTTAAATACTTCCTGCAACCCAGCCGTAGCCTGGGGAGATAGAGGGCATGTATGTGCTGCCTTACAAGGGAGGATAGACACACCCATGCATGCCCCAACAACACTACAGGACTCAAGCAGGAAGTAAGCTCTGGCATCGAGCACAGATACAACATTTAAGCTACCTGCTGCCCACGCTTGTCAGAATGGCGCATGGCATCAAGAGCAAATGAGGGAGCCTGCGCGTAGGACCAGCAGCGCAGGCACTGAACGCTGGGGTAACACAGATGATCGGGAACAGGCGTTCATAGGAACATTAGTTGCTGGTAATCTGACCGACAATCAGGTCATGTAAACCTGCCATAAGGGTGTATACAGCGATAGCTGTGCACAGGCCTATAACATGCTGCCTGCAAATGGCACTTAATTTGGTGGTGACATTTTCTCTTTAACCGACTTATTATGTAAAAGACAAACAATAGACTTTACTTACTAGCCTTTTGTCATGATTGAAAGCAGCACTTAGCTATTGTGGTACAGTGTTAGTAGTCACATCAAAGTCCGGTTTATGAAAGGGGCCCAAAGGTTACCTCTGATACATAAGAAGACACCATTGTTATAAAGAGAACATTGTACGGGGTCGGAGGCCTGTTAAGGCTCCTTTCACACGGGCGAGTTTTCCGTGAGGTAAACGCATTGCACCTGCACTGAATCCGGACCCATTCATTTCAATAGGGCTGTGTACATGAGAGGTGATTTTCACGCATCACTTGTGCTTTGCGTGAAAATCGCAGCAAACTCTATATTGTGTGTTTTTTACGCAACGCAGGACCCATAGAATTGAATGGGGTTGCGGGAAAATCGCAAGCATTCGCAAGCAAGTGCGGATGCAGTACGATTTTCACGCATGGTTGCTAGGAGACGATCGGGATGGGGACCTGATCTTTATTATTTTCCCTTATAATATGGTTATAAGGGAAAAAAATAGCATTCTTAATACAGAATGCTAAGTAAAATAATGATGGAGGGATTACAAATAAAATAATAATATAAGGAACTCACCTCATCCACTTGATCGCGCAGCTCGGTTCATCTTCTTTCTTCTTCTTTGATCTTCTATCTTCATTCAGCAGGACCTGCACTGACGTCACCTCGCTCACCACGTGGTGAGTGTGATGACGTCACCAAAGGTCCTTTTCCTTCCAGATCCTCAAAGACAAAGAAAGAAGACAAGCCGGGCTGCGCAATTAAGTGGATGATGTGAGTTTAATTTATTTTCTTTTATTTTTTAACCCCTCCATCACTATTTTACTTAACATTCTGTATTAAGCATGCTATTATTTTCCCTTATAACCATGTTATAAGGGAAAATAATAAAATCTACATAATACTGAACCCAAACCCGAACTTCTATGAAGAAGTCCAGGTTCAGTTCTGGGTACCAAACATACCAATTATTCTCACGAAAACACAAAACACATTAAAACGCTTTGCACTCGCATGGAAAAATCCCACATTTTCCCGCAACGCACCCGCATCTTGTCCGGCCCTCACACACAATGCCCGTGTGAAAGAGGCCTAAAACTTTTACACAGGGCCCAGGTTGGGTGAATAATCTTGATGGATAAGAATAAGAATAGAACCGTCATTTTTTCTGTTCCAGTTTCTACAGTTGCCAGTCACATAATTAGTTCATGATAAAGTGTACATAAAAGTATGTGGAGCCCTTATTTCCATATCAATGCACGGTTTGTTTATGAGGATTTAAGCAAAGATTAAATGGAGTCTATATGATTCATGTGCGTTACAGTCGTCCATTTAATGATTTCTATATATCAAACATCAAAGACTTTGTGCTAATGCAGCAACCAAAAGAAAACGCTAATAACTCATGTTAAAAATTAAAAATACTACATTAATATATTCTTTTATTCTGTTAGAACATTGCCATTACATTTATTGCTGCCAGGGGGGCATGGAATCGAGTAGTCTTCTCAGACCCCTGCTGCCTTAGAATTTATATCATACGAGACATTACTGTATAATACTTCAGTAGCCTAGGTCAAGTTTTGAGAGGCTAGCTCTCAACGTTCAAGTTCCTGTGAGCTTCAAACAGGTGATTTTGCTAGTTTCGAATGATCTTTACCAGAGTCATCTCCATCCTATGTATTAGACTCAGAGGTAGATGCACTCTAACATGTTTCTTAACTACTTCATTACCAGAGTGTTTCTCCCTCTTCCTTACCAGGCCAGTTTTTCAGTTGTAGCAATGCGTCTATCTAACAGCAAATAACTTCTGAGCCAGCCTACATGTATTTGATATTATTTTTCTTGGGACGCCTTAGACCTTTCTTTTGTGCCATTAGATGATAGATATAATAAAAATAAAAAAAATTTAAGGGAAAACTGTAAAAATGCTGAAATTCTTTTTTTCCTTTCTTATCATTTTTTTTTCTAACTCTTACAAAAGGTTTCAAGACAAAACATTTCTAAAACCATTACCGTACTATTGTACTCTGAAAATAAGCGCTATTTATGTAATTTATCTACTGGCTGGGCCCGCGGCAAGACTTCAAAAGACTGGAGCGCATTTTGGATTTTGGCGGTCTATTTTTCTATTGCTGGTTCTATAGCACCATACTGCCAGAAAAATTTTGTACAGCACCAAAACGCTACAAGCCCCTTCAAAGTGATTTTTTTAAATGTTATTCATCTTGGGGAAATTTGGAAATTGTAAGTTGTTTTTTTTTAAATTATTTTTTTATTTATTTATTTTTATTTTATTTTGTATTTACTTTTTTTTTTAAATTGAATTAACCCCTTTCTGCCACAGTCAAGACAGGAAGAGGTTAATTCCCAGCCTGCAGGCTGACATTTCATAGCCAGCAGGTGGCGATCTTACCTAACAAAAAGCGCTGCCTGTCGGCTTTTAGATTTTACAATGTAGTAGATGCTTGTAGCTGGATGCTGGATGCAGCAAGGGCAGCCAGCAGATCGCAATGTAACCCAACGCTTTTAGACTTCGAGTTACAGATAACAGCCTACCGCCACGACGTAGAAAGTCGTGCAGCGGTAAGCAAGTGGTTAAGGCCCCTTTACACTGCTTATAAATTAAGCAGATCATTGCTAACAAGCATTCATAGGAATGCTCATTAGCGATAATCTGCCGTTGTAAAGCTGCTGCTCGTTCATCGGGTAATTGGATCTTTCATGCGGTCACCCATATCATTGCTTGCCGGCAGCAGATCGTGCTGTCTAATAAGCACTCTGCCTCCTGCAATAAATGATTGTGTATGGGGCGAAGGATAACATTAGCGATCTCTCCTCTCCATACTGTGGTGGAAATTTCTGCATGTAAATACTGTAGTCACTGACGAGCAGGCAACTGTCGGAAAGGAAAGCTCCCTTCCTGACAATTGTATACTCAAATGAGTAGTGTAAAGGGGTCTTTAATATCACACTAGGGTTTCCTGGGCCCATCAGAGGAGATTATTCTGAGGGTGCATCCTCACAGGACATAACCTACTTTAATTACATTGTGTTACCATTGCAGACACAGGACATATAATAAAAAAGGTCCAGTGTGTTTTCTAGACTTATCCAATAAGAAATTCATTAGATCCTAGTAATCAGTAATAATTGGTTCCAAAGTCAGATCCAAATCAGGATGTCTTCTGGACCCTCGGGGACCATTATTGTGTCAAAGCATGGGTCCACCAGAGGATCTCTAGTGAGCTACTCTGATCTTAGGAACCAGTGTTGTACTGGCTCACCAAGTACCAGAGGATCCTCCAATTGAACCAGGTTCTGATACCATTGTGATCCCTAATGGTCCAGGGGAAAAATAATTTGGAACTTCCTTTGGGGCCAATAACTTGAAACAATTTCTTTAAATTAAAACCTATTAGACTCAATTTGGGTAATTTGGAGGTATGGGGGTTTGGCCCCATAGAATAATCTCCTATGTTGGGCCCAGGAATCCTCATTCCAACACTGTTAGGCAGGGGTCAAGTCCTGGGAAAAAAAGTGTGAGAACTCACCCAAGTGCCTCCGTGTAACGTCACGGCGCGCGGCATATGCAAAGGGCAGGGGAGGTCAGGAGGAGGAGCAAGCACCATATTTTTCGCCCTATAAGATGCACCTAGGTTTTAGAGGGGGACAATAGGAAAAAAATATTTTTTATTACACCTCAGGTCAGACCACCAATCAGACCCCCAATGTTAATCAGACCTCAGCTAACAGCCCCAATAAGATGCCCAATGTTAATAAGACCCCAATAAGACCTCAGATCACACCTCAGCTCAGACCCCAATATGAATGACCCCCAATCAGACCTCAGATAAGACCTCTCCACCAGCCCCCAGTGCCTCTCCACAAGCCCCATCAGCCCCCAGTGCCTCTCCACCATCCCCCAGTGCCTCTCCACCAGCCCCCAGTGCCTCTCCACCAGCCCCCAGTGCCTCTACATTAGCCCCCAGTGCCTCTCCACCAGCCCCCAGTGCCCCCTCCACCAGCCCCCAGTGCCCCCTCCATCAGCCCCCAGTGCCCCCTCCATCAGCCTCCAGTGCTCCCTCCATCAGCCCCCAGTGCCCCCTCCATCAGCCACCAGTGCCCCTTCCATCAGCCACCAGTGCCCCCTCCATCAGCCACCAGTGCCCCCTCCATCAGCCACCAGTGCCCCCTCCATCAGCCCCCAGTGCCTCTCAACAGCCCCCAGTGCCCCCTCCATTAGCCCCTGCATGTAGGACAGTGTGTATATGTAAGAGTACCTGTATGTATCATAGTGTGTGTATGAAAGGGGGCCTGCATGTATGACAGTGTGTGTATGAAAGGGTGCCTGCATGTATGACAGTGTATGTAAGTAAGAGTGCCTGCATGTATGATAGTGTGTGTATGAAAGGATGCCTGTATGTATGACAGTGTGTATGAAAGGGCACCTGTATGTATGACAATGTGTGTATGTAAGAGTGCATGCATGTATGCCAGTGGGTGTATGTAAGAGTACATGCATGTATAGCAGTGTGTATGAAAGGGTGCCTGCATGTATAATAGTGTGTGTATGAAAGGGTGCCTGCATGTATGACAGTGTGTGTATGAAAGGGTGCCTGCATGTATGACAGTGTGTGTATGAAAGGGTGCCTGCATGTATGACAGTGTGTGTATGTAAGAGTACCTGTATGTATGATAGTGTGTGTATGAAAGGATGCCTGTATGTATGACAGTGTGTATGAAAGGACGCCTGTATGTATGACAATGTGTGTATGTAAGAGTGCATGCATGTATGCCAGTGGGTGTATGTAAGAGTACATGCATGTATGACAGTGTGTGTATAAAAGAGTGCCCACATGTATGACAGTGTGTGTATGTAAGAGTAACTGCATGTATGAAAGTGGGTATATGTAAGGGTGCCTCCATGTATGACAGTGGGTGTGTATGAAAAGGTTCCTGCATGTATGACCGTGTGTGTATATAAGAGTACCTGCATGTTTGACAGTGTGTTTATTTAAGAGTAGATACATGTATGACAGTGTGTGTATGAAAGGGTGCCTGCATGTATAACAGAGTGTGCATGAAATAGTGCTGGCATGTGTAGATGTATGGGTGTAACAGAGTTCTGTTGCTGTATTTATGCACAGAGCTTGGTTCTGTTACCTTATCTAAGTACAGAGCTTGGTATTGTTATAGTATCTAAGTACTGACCTTCAAGGGGGTGCCTAAGTTCAAATTTTTGAGGCCAAACTACAGCGATGCTGTTAAAATAAAATGGAAGAAAAAAACACTTAAACTCACCATTCTGATCACTATTTGATCCAGCACCGTTACCCTGTTCTCTCTGTCGGGCTGCAGCTGGGACATAATTATTTGGCTGCCGCAGTAAAATGCCTGTGTACCACATCAGACTGCTGTAACTAATCAGTGATCTCAGTGGTGTACAGCACCAAGACCAGTGATTAGCTGCAGTGGTCATGTGCACTATTACACTACAGCTTCCTATATAAAGGATTATTTTAAAGAATGTTGATGCAAATTGGAAAACTCCCTTAAGTGTCAATACTTGTATGAAACTATAAGTGTGCCCCTAGAGTAACTTCTACTGGTGGGCCCTTGGCAGCCCAGTCTGACACTGACTGTAACTACATACCTTGTTATATGTTCATATGTGACTTCTAAAGGGCAGCAACAAGTCCATACCTACTTGTAAAAGTTTAGTGTGAAGGACATAGACAGTGCAGGGGTAACAGTTACATTCAGCCCTGAGGGGGCCCAAAGATATCTCTTTCATGTATGAGCTAATCAGTATTTAAAGGGGTTATACAATGATGACTCCCCCCCAATGCTCGGTCCCCCACCTGCGATGCTAGGGAGGCTTGACCCCATTGCAGCCTGCTACTGGCTGCTCCTACCCATTAACGGATGTTTTGATCAGCACGACGGGGAGATGCAGCCACGGCCGCACAGGCATCAGGAGCGATGCGGGCGCTAGGAAGCAGGGTAAGTATAATCTATATGAGGGGCCCAGGCATTGGGGTGGCCATTATAGGGGTTGGATAACTCCTTCAATACTAAAGAGAAGGCCCTGCTACAGCTTTTATATTAGGTCACAGGTGCTTTTAGTTGTGCCTTTGGAAGAACAATGCTTTAGTCTTGATTTTGATATTACCGACCTAGTTAAGGCATGCACCACTCACATGTTCACAAGCAGCTCAGCTTGATTCCCCAGTTGAGTCTCTACACGGGGCTATCCCTTGTTGAAGTGACGGTCTGACTAAAAAACGTAAGCAAGCCTGTCTGCCATGCTAGAAATTAAAGAAATTTTAAGAATTATATCCAGGATTATATCCAGAAAACCATGTGCTCATTTTTATAATAATAAAAAAAAAAAACATAGAATATTCACTTGTACACCATTAATATGCAATGAAAAATTTTGATAGTAGTATCTCTTTAGAGAATTGATAGCAATAAGAAAAGTCATGGGGGTAAATATGCCTATATTAGGTGTATTTCTGGCGCAGATTGAGGTGCAAAGGTTATTTGTGCTGCAATCTGCGACTTTTCCCCGCTCACGACAGGTCTAAAAAAGGCATGGTGGGGAAGGGGATGGGCTGGCAAACCCATATCATTCATCATTTTCTACGCCTGTTTTAGGCATATAACATGGTCTAAATGTAAGACAGCAAGGAAGCTGTCTTACATTTAGACTGGCACTCGATGTGCCGAAGTTATGTCCTGTGCCTCTCCATAACTTTGGCGGATCCACCACCAAACGCAGGTCTTAATAAATTACCCCCATGGTGTTTGTTGCAACCTGAAGAAATTTTTTTGAGGGGGTTCATACTTTCATGCCCACATAAAAGAAAGGTCAACATAAACAAGGAAACTCCTGCCCGTTAAAGGGATATTTCCATCTGGGACATTGATGGCATATTGCTAGGATATGCTATCGATGTCAGATGTGTGCAGGTCCCACCTCCGGGACCCACTCCTATCTCCAAAATTAGACCCCCAAAGTGAGGGAGAGCACACTGCATACCCATATCTATGGGAATTCCAAAAACAGCAGAGTGCGTATGCTTGGCTGTTTTTGGAAGTCTCATAATAGTGAATGGAGAGTGCATCATGCAAACACGGCCACTCGGCTACTTTTGGAACTCCCATGGGGGTGAACGCCACACATGCACGGCTGCTCTCTTTTCCCTTTAGGCATCCCATTCTGGAGACATAAGTGAGTCCCGGACTTGGGACCTGCACCTAACTGATATTGATGGAACATCCTAGCAATATGCCATCAAGGGGTTAAACCCTTTAAATCCAAACAGAAACCATAACAATTTCATCTCTCATGGGCCATATACCCTTTTACTGCATCCCTTATGAATCTTAAGAACTCGGAGACATGAACAAACCCACCAGTCCATTCAGATTAAATGAATTGTTGAAGATGGACTCAACAATGTCAGAGGCATTGCCAAATCAGTAGTAGAGCCCATTCATTTTCTCTTCTCCAACTACCAACTTGTGGTTTTGTGATGTCATCCACTCTGATCTGCTTTTTCACTCCTTCCCACTATGCATCTTATAGTGTAACTGGATAACCTGTTGTCTTAGTGAGTGTTAAATTTTATTTCCATTATTGAACAGGAAGAAGGAAGCTGAGTGGTTGAAGAGTCATTAGACTGCGGATGCTCTGAACATGAAATTCTCCTTTCTGCATGGCTGACAATCTAATTCTGGCCGACTGAGCTCACACAATCAATTTTTAGTGATAATAATTATTGCTAAAACATACATGTCAGAGGCTGATGGTCCATCAATATCACAGCAGCCAGGGCTGCAACTCCGAGCATTTATTTGATGGGATGCTTGAAAGCTTGCAGAATCGGATCTCCTCATTGATGGCTTTTAAATGATAATGGAAAGTGTATTCGTTAACAATCAGACTGTTTAATATGCCTGTTACCATGGATCTGTTACCTGAAAAACATTTCTATATTTTGTGAATGGTTATTCATTTGTGAACACAGAGTATGGGGAAGAATTATTTGGTTCCCAAGGGGTGGGGGCCTTAAATGAACGGGAACCCAATTGCTTAAACCTCTGTGGTGACAAGGGGGTTGTTGAAGTAGAGAAGTCGCTAAGCTGCGCTGTATTACTAAGAATTGCACATTGCGGCACGGCATTGTTTATCAAAGAAATGGAAAAATAATATTCATGAGTTTTCTAAATTATACACTAGCTCCGTTCTCCCACGAACAATGCATGGGGCCTTCCCTTCATAGATATACTGACAGGTGAGCGCTAGGAACAATTTCTGGTAACCATGGCAACAGCCTGAGTAAATCACTGCACTCTCTTCTGCCAGTACGGTGCCAGCTATGTATCTGCCAGATAGCTGTGTCTTAGGGCAAAGCAATAATGGGCTCTATCATCAGTTGATTTAATTACGTCGTCTAAGTTCTGCAAACATTCATAAGGGTTGGTGTCTCTGGATGGAATGTAGTGGTGTCAAGAAAAATCGTGTTCAGGAGGATGATGAGAGATAAAAACATGCAGATGCTGAAGAGTTTATTTGGAAAGTGTTGGAAATATGAAGAGAAATGCTTAGGTTGTGCCATTGTTGCTGTTTTTTTTCCTTTAAAATTATCAGAAAAGCAGTTTCAAAATAATATGTGGAAACCTTATCGTGTTAGGGTGGTGAAAGTGATGGTGGTGATGATGAAGATAGTGGAACATTCTGAAAGTGGTGTTTAAGATGTTGATGCCGGCTATGATGGGCAAGGTAGGAATGATTATGAGGATAATGATTATAGTCATGATCATGGACATAGCTACAATGAGTGTAAAGGTAGAATATTCAACCAGGCTTTGGAGCCTGATGAAGCCTTAATTCTCCTCTGAGAGATACCAGTGTTATAAATGTCACATGGTAGGTGGAGGCTTATTACAAATTGTGTATTATGGTCCAAGAACTATGCCCCAGATCAGTGCAGTCGGGGTCCCCAAACCATGCCCCCTCACCACACTATTTGTTTGCTCTCCTTTCTGATTCTCTTTGATATCTGGCATCCAAAGTATTATAAAAATTAAACACTGTGGTGGAGGAGACATGAGGGAGGAATACGTATGCTTGAAATCCTGTCAGAAAGGAGATCATTAACCTTTTAATGTCAAATGTAGAAGCAGCTCAGTATATAGTCAAGGCGATGAAGCTGTGGAGAAAAATGCAGTTGGGCAGCTGTGAGGGTTGCATTGTTATCATAGCACATGTCAATATGAAGAGTCTACTGATCTGCACAGGAGATTATACTCCACCTCTACAACTACCTATAGTGGTGGTGTGTAAGGATATCCAGTAATATGAGAACTATATGAGGTCCTATAGCCCAAGTAGATTACAATAGAATATTTATGCACTGGCTGATACCCGAGAGCAAATGTATACATAAAAGTACACAAAAACCACAATATGGTTTGAAATTCTCCTTCCCCTGTCAAACACCTTAGATGCTGCGGTCACTATTTGGGAATCAGACGACTCCAATCAGAGAAGACGTAACTGCTCTGTAATTACTGGCTGCTAGTGCTTCATCTATGGGTCACTTAAGAGACCCAGTGAACATGCTAAAAAGGTTAGGACAGGCTGGAGAACATGAGAGACCATGGACCAGGGCCTGTGAGCCCTTAGTTATGTTCCTGCCCCAGATGATGATGAAGGTAATAATGGCAAAAGAGTAAACTGTAGCTCTTCGATACCAATGCAGAATCTGTAAACGGACCCCCACCTACCCAAGGCAATTTGTAATACTGGGTTTTCTTATGTGGTAGAGGGACTTTTGGGACACCTAAGGCTCCGGGGTACACTTGCAACCTCTACTGTACCTCTGCAGCCCTTACAGCTACACCCCTGAGTGGTGGTGATGATATGTATGATGATCATTATGATCATCAGGTTTAGTGTGAAGTTGTTTTCCTTCAATTGGTTGTTATTATTATTAGTATTCTTAATGTTCTTTGTTTTTAGTTTTTTTGCTATTTATTACATCCTGGATTCTGGAACGTATTAGCAGCTTGGACTCTTGGCGGCCTTGTAAACATGTCATGTCATATTATATAATCTCCTCTTTTGATGTCATAATGTCTTATGATAATCACCTTTGCTGATTTCATGGTCTAGTCTTATGTTATAATCCATTCTAATGATATCTTTTCATGTGATATGATGTCACATTCCTTTTTTATGATGTCATATGCATGTCTTATGTCACACATTATGCTGGATATATCACAAAGATTCCTTAAGATGTGATTATTATGACTTATGGTGTCATAGTTCAAATTTAATGATGTCACAGTCATGCATTTTTTTTTTTTAATGATATTATAATAAGGGGTGAGCGAATCGACTTCGGATTAACCCATTAAGGACACGGCCCTATTTTACCTTAAGGACCAGGCAATTTTTTCAAAATCTGACCAGTGTCACTTTATGAGGTGATAACTTTAAAACGCTTTTTCTTATCCAGGCTATTCTGAGATTGTTTTTTCGTCACATATTGTACTTCATGACACTGGTAAAATGAAGTCGAAAAATTTCATCTTTATTTATAAAAAAATACCAAATTTACCAAAAATTTTGAAAAATTTGCAATTTTTCAAGTTTCAATTTCTCTACTTCTATAATACATAGTAATACCGCCAAAAAAAGTTATTGATTTACATTCCCCATATGTCTACTTCATGTATCGATCATTTTGGGAATGCCATTTTATTTTTTAAGGGACTATACAAGGCTTAGAAGTTTAGAAGC
Source organism: Bufotes viridis (assembly GCA_033119425.1). Taxonomy (NCBI): domain Eukaryota; kingdom Metazoa; phylum Chordata; class Amphibia; order Anura; family Bufonidae; genus Bufotes; species Bufotes viridis. The sequence continues at coordinate 83,101,908 of CM065594.1, read as the reverse complement.
AAATCTTGAAATTTTTCTGAAATTTTTAAAAACCCACTTTTTAGGGACCAGTTCAGGTCTGAAGTCACTTTGTGAGGCTTACATAATAAAACCTACCAAAAATGACCCCATTCTAGAAACTACACCCCCCAAGGTATTCAAAACTGATTTTACAAACGTCATTAACCCTTTAGGTTTTCCACAAGAGTTAATGGCAAATGGAGATAAAATTTCAGAATTTAAATTTTTTGTAAAAGTTTCCATTTTAATCCATTTTTTCCAGGAACAAAGCAAGGGTTAATAGCCAAACAAAACTTAATATTTATTCCCCCGATTCTGCAGTTTGCAAGAACACCCAATATGTGGTCGTAAACTGCTGTAGGGCCAAACTGCAGGGCGCAGAAGGAAAGGAAAGCCATCTGGTTTTTGGAAGGCAGTTTTTGCTGGACTGGATTTTTGACACCATGTCCCATTTAAGGCCCCCGATGCACCCCTAGAGTAGAAACTCCATAAAAGTGACTCCATCTACGAAACTACACCCCTCAAGGTATTCAAAACCAGTTTTACAAACTTTGTTAACCCTTTAGGTGTTCCACAAGAGTTATTGGCAAATGGAGATGAAATTTCAGAATTTCTATTTTTTGTTACCTTGTCTCAAAAAAAGTGTAATATAGAGCAACCAAAAATCATATTTACCCTAAAATAGTACGAACAAAACTGACACCTTATCCCGTAGTTTCCATAATGGGGTCACTTTTTTGGAGTTTCTACTGTAGGGGTGCATCAGGGGGGCTTCAAATGGGACATAGTGTCAAAAAACCAGTACAGCAAAATCTGCCTTCCAAAAACCATATGGCATTCCCTTCCTTCTGTGCCCTGCCGTTTGGCCATACAGCAGTTTACGACCACATATGGGGTGTTTGTGCAAACAAGAGAATCAGGGCAATAAATATTGAGTTTTGTTTGGCTGTTAACCCTTGCTTTGTTACTGGAAAAATGGATTAAAATGGAAAATTTGCAAAAAAATAGCTGTTTTGGGACCGTTTTTATTTTTTGTTATTTACATCGTTGAACTGACAGGTTAGATTGTGTGCTATTTCTATAGAGCAGGTTGTTATGGATGCGACAATACCAAATATGACTACTTTTTGGGGTTTTTTGTTTCAGTTTTACATAATAAAGCATTTTTGAAAAAAAATTATTTTTTAGTGTCTCCACTTTCTGAAAGCCATAGTTTATTTTTTATTTTTTGGGCGACTGTCTGTAGGGGCTCATTTTTTGCGGGATGAGATGGCAGTTTGATTGGCCCTATCTTGGGGTGCATACGACATTTTGGTCGCTTGCTATTACACTTTTTGTCATGTAAGGTGACAAAAATGGCTTTTGACACCGTATTTTATATTTTTTTTTTGCTGTGTTTGACTGAGGGGTTAGGTCATGTGTTATTTTTATAGATCAGGTTGTGACGGATGCGGCGATACATAATATGTATACTTTTTATTTATTTATATAAGTTTTACACAATAATATCATTTTTTAAAACAAAAAAAAATCATGTTTTAGTGTCTCCATAGTTTGAGAGCCATATTTTTTTTTTTTGGGCGATTTTCCTATGTAGGAGCTCATTTTTTGCGGGATGAGATGGCGGTTCGAATAGTACTATCTTGGGGTGCATATGACTTTTTGATCGCTTACTATTACACTTTTTGTGATGTAAGGTGACAAAAAAATAGCTTTTTTGACAACGTTTTTATTTTTATGTTTACGGCGTTTATCTGAGGGGTTAGGTCATGTTATATTTTTATAGAGCAGGGCCTTTCGGACGCGGCGATACATAATATGTATACTTTTTATTTATTTATATAAGTTTTACACAATAATATCATTTTTTAAAACAAAAAAAAATCATGTTTTAGTGTCTCCATAGTCTGAGAGCCATATATTTTTCAGTTTTTAGGCAATTGTCTCAGGTTGGGTATAATTTTTGCGGGATGAGGTGACGGTTAGATTGGCATTTGGGGGGTAATATGACTTTTTGATCGCTTGCTATTACACTTTTTGTGATGTAAGGTGGCAAAAAAAAATGGCTTTGACAAAGTTTTTATTATTTTTTTTTTACAGTGTTTACTTGAGGGGTTAGATCATGTGATATTTTTATAGAGCAGATTCTTACGGGCGTGGAGATACCCGATATGTCTACTTTTTAGTTTTTTTTTACATTTAACACTAAAAAGCATTTTTGAAACAAAAAAATCATGTTTTAGTCTGAGAGGCATAGTTTTTTTATTTTTTGGCCAATTGTTTTAGGTAGGGGCTTATTTTTTGCGGGATGAGATGGCGGTTTGATTGGTACTATTTTGGAAGGCAAACGCCTTTTTGATCGCTTTGTATTACACTTTTAGTGATGTAAGGTGCCAAAAAATGGCTTATTTACACCATTTTTTTTTATTTTTTTTATGGTGTTCACCTGAAGAGTTCAGTCATGTGATATTTTTATAGAGCAGGTTTTTACAGATGCGGTGATACCTAATATGTGTAGTGTATTTTATTTTTTTTAATTTTTATTCTGTGATATGTGTTTTTTTCATTTTTACTTTTTTTTTTAACTTTTTTACATTTTTTTTTGACCCAGACCCACATGGTTCTGAAAGATCCAGTGGATCTGGTGTCTGTATAATACAGTACAGTACACTATATAGTGCACTGTGCTGTATTTTGTACTTTACAAAGTCTGAATAGACCTTTAGCAGGTCTATTCAGATTTTCAGCCCCATGGAGAGCAGGACGCTTCTGAAAGCGTCCTGTCTCCATGGCAACCATCACCCGCTGCCATAAGAAAGCAGCACGTGATGGATGGGGAGGGAGTGGAGCCCCCTCCCTCTGCGATCCCATCTTGTTGGGGGGCTGCAAAGGCACAGCAGCCCCCCGATGGGAGAGGGAGGGAGCTCCCTCCCTGTTAACCCTTCCATACCGCCGTCCGTACGGACCGCGGTATAGAAGGGGTTAAACGTCTGGCATCTGAATAAGCACAGATGCCATCCGTTTCTATCAGAGTGTCAGCAATGTGCTGACACTCTGATAGATCCACTAGACAACAGGGAAACATTACATTACCTCCGGCTGCCCGCAACCACCCCCCCTGCACCCCCGCCGCCATAATATGATTGGGGGCTGCAGGGAGGGTTAAAGATGAACACTTTGGGGGCATTAACTCTCTGATCCTCGCGGTCACAGACCGCGGGGATCAGAGATCGCCGAATGATTTCAGCAGGTACCTTGTTCCGATCACTGCCGGCTGAGCAGCAGTGATCGGAACTACTCATGACGTACCGGTACGTCATGTGTCCTTAAGGACTCAGGAAACATGCCATACCGGTACGTCATGTGTCCTAAAGGGGTTAAACATCCAAAGTCGATTCACATATAACTTAATTTCAATACGGTACGGAGCAAGCGCTCCGTACAGTATTAGAATGTATTGGGTCTGATGAGCCCAAGTTATTATTTCGCGAAGTCTCACAAGACTTCCCATAATAACTTCAGAAATTGATTTACAGTATACTGTAAAAAAACATTTCCCAAACTCAGGTTCGGTGCCAAGGTACCACTTGGAACTACCAGCTGGTCTTACCTGTTATTCTAATGTCACTCGCTCATACAAGGAGTAATGTAAGTAACAGTAAAATACATTAGTGAATATTTATTTAATTTTTTTATCACTTTCCCTACATTATCTTGTCATGATGAAACATGTCACATGTCATTAGCATTGTCTACTGGACACAAATCAGTCTTCTCATCTTCTAACTTAGATTTCTCTTTGAAGTGTATTTTATGAGCAGCCAGGTAAATGGTAAATTAAAAACTGCAAAAAATTAGCTATCAAACGAGTAGCTGGAAAACGTCTCTCACATTGGAATTTGTATTCCCTTAAAGGGATTTTCCAGTAAACTATTATCCTACAATGAATAAGCTTTATTTACTGAGGCTGATATCTATGAGGCTGGAAAACCTGTCTTTAAAACCATGGCAGTAAGAACTCCTCATCTCTAATGCAATATCTGTTAGGCCTCTTTCACACGAGCGATTTTTCCAAGCTCGTGGATGTGTGACCTGAACGCATAGCACCCAGACTAAATCCTGACCTATTCATTTCAAAGGATCTGTGTACATGAGCGTTTTTTTCACGCATCAGTTCTGCGTTGCGTTAAAAATGCAGCATGTTCTATATTCTGTATTTTTCACGCAGTCCTGGTCCCATAGAAGTGAACAGGGCGGGGCGTGGCTTGACCGTCTAACAGGATGGCCGCGTGAGACTTCGGCTCCGTCCTTATCCTGCCTCAAAAAGCGACTATATGAGCGACTCCCTCATGATGAATGTGAGAGGATCATCCCAAAGAAGTAGGCAACTAAAGAAAAGCGACATGAGGGACGCAGAGCAATTTATTAGACGCCACAGATCGCTATCCAGCCGCGAGCAAGGAAAACAAGATGGCGCCGACGAGATGTCTGATGCTTCCACTTGCTCCAGCAAAAGAACCAGCGAGCGACCTAGAGAAGAAGCACCTTCGACCACTCTCGAAAGAGAAGTGCTACAAACATCTCATCAACCCTCCGATCCACCTGTAAAAAGGAACAGACATTCTACGGAAGGTAAACTCCCTACCGCCACGAGACAAGAGGAGGAGCAGCTAAAGAGGCCCCATGAGACGGCGGGGAAAAAATCACAGGCCGTGACTGCAGCCCAGGAGAGGGATCTATCTAACGGACCAAGGAGAAACTCATCCCCGCAAGACCCAGACAATGAAGGAAGCTCCAACAGTATGGATGATAGAGAGGACTCCTCGTCTGATTGCTTTAGTCCGGCGAAACAACGCCTGAAACCCGCAACCCCCCCTTCATCAACCGCAGTGAGTAATCATATCGTATCCAACGATGCAGTAGACATATTTGCTAGCTTTCAGGCAAAAGACAAGGAACTGTCAGCTACACTACTCAAAGACATGCTGTTAGCTCTGAGAGAGTCCATAAACGGTGACATCAAATCACTAATCACACCATTTCATGAAACACTGCAGGATATAGGCGACAGGGTGTCGCATATAGAAAATAAAATGGGAGAGTTTGCGGCCTCTCACAATGGCGAGATTGACCGCCATAATACCATGGAACACCAGTTAGAGTCGATACAAGCCAAACTAATAGACTTAGAAGACAGAAGTCGCCGTAACAACATAAAATTTAGAGGAGTCCCTGAGTCTATCCCAGGCAGCTCCCTCATTACGTTCATTACAGACTTGGCCAAAATACTGCTTCCACAAGCCAAGGAGTTTGAACTAAGCATTGATCGGGCTCACAGAATTGCTAAACCTTCTAATCTCCCAAAAGAAATACCAAGAGATGTGCTTGCACGTTTTACATTTTTTTCAAACCAAGGAAAACCTTCTTAAAATGATGAGAACATCCCCTGACCTGCCAGCACCATATACAGACATCAAAATGTTTGCGGACTTGTCTGCAGCTACCATAAAACAGAGGAAATCCTTTTTTCAAGTGACTAAAGCCCTCAGGGACTATGATATTCCGTACAGATGGGGCTTCCCAGTCAAAATTCTTGTGTCAAAAGACAACCAGCTACATGTGATTAATACCCCTGAAGAGGGGCTACTTCTTCTCCGTGAATGGGATCTGGGAATAGATCAAGCTACAAACAAGCAACAGGTGGCCACAAAGCCTCTAATCTCGCCTAGGAAACTAGATGTGGAAACCATTTTCCAAAAGAGGGTAAAAAAAAACTCGCCCAGAAAAAAGGCGGTTACATGAACCATCATGCCAGCTCTGCTATTATCAAGATGAGGCGGAGAGAGTCTCACTTATGCCTGAACATTTGCCCCACCACAGAAGCTGATAATGGCATATCAGTCTTTTTTGTTAGTTTGGGACATCCAACTGCCACATTTGACCCAAAAGTTAAACTTGCTTAATGTTGATGTTCCTAGTTTTCTTGTTTTATTAACTTTCTATTTTTCAGGCACTACCCTCGCTCACATTGATGTATCAGAATACCACAGACTGTCCATTGTCTTCACCATTCACCATGTCACCGGCAGTGACCTTGAGGTATTTTCAGCAAAAATTAGATGTATGGTAATATGGCAGTGAAAATTGTGTCTATAAATGTAAGGGGTTTAAACTCTCCTTATAAAAGAACCCAATTTTGGAAGGAAACTAATTCCCAGAAAGCTGATATAATAATGGCTCAAGAGACACACTTTTCGACGCACAATGCACCAAAAATGCAGCACAAAAAATTTCCACTAATAATAATGTCACATTTTGAAAAGAAAAAGAGAGGAGCGTTGGTTGCTTTTAAAAATAGTATTGCTGTGGAAATATTGGACCAATATGTGGACCCAGGAAGTCGCTATCTTATAGTTGTGGCAAGGGTGGAGGGCAAATTACTTACATTGGTTAACGTATACGCCCCGAATGTAAGACAGACTAAATTCCTAAAAAAACTACTTAAAAAAGTTAACATTATGAGACAAGGGAATCTTATATTGGGAGGGGATTTCAACTCAATATTAAACCCGGACCTTGACACTACAAACAAAAATAGAATGAGGGAGGCCCCTTTTCAAAAAGTAGTGGATGAAGAGAATTTATATGATATTTGGAGACTCCAACACTCCGCAGAAAAAGACTTCTCCCACTTCTCAAACAGACATGAATCCTATTCTAGGATCGATTATTTTCTGGTGGACAAAACCACCACGGAAATGGTCGCTGACTCTAAGATAGGAGATAGGATTTGGTCTGACCATGCCCCAGTATGGATAACAGTGAATTTAACAACTACCCAAACTAATGATTATGTTTGGAGAGCAAACCAATTCTTAATATCTAATGAGAAGTGGAGTAAGAAGATTGAATGGGAGCTGCTGGACTACTTCAAAATCAATGATCAACCGGACACTGATCCTTTCATGCTCTGGAGCGCTCATAAAGCGACTATTAGAGGTACTTTTATATCACTGGGCTCCTATATTAAAAAACAAAGAGAAAAAGACTTCAATGATACCCTTAGACAAATTAGGCTCAATGAATCCCTTAATAAGACTAACCCAACTACTCAAATCACCCTACAACTCCAAAAACTTAGGTTGAAAATGCGTGAATTACTCCTCCATGATTATGAGAAAATGTTAAAAAAATGTAAACTTAACTCTTATTCCTTGGACAACAAGGCCGGGGCGTTTCTAGCTAGAAGACTCAAAGCTAGACACAACAAAACTAGGATTAGATCAATACTACACCCGTTTACTAAGCAACTAAAACAAACACCCAGGGATATAGCCAATGCTTTCAGAGATTATTATGACAGCTTATACAACTTAAACAGAGATAATCCTAATACTACCATCTCTGAAGACGACATAAATAGATTTCTTCATGAATGACGTCTCCCTAAAATTAACCCTGAACAACTCCACCTTCTAAATTCTCCCATATCCGAACGGGAAATTGAGTTGAGTACTCTTAATGCCCCGAATAACAAATCACCTGGGCCTGACGGGTTTACTTCAGAATACTACAAAAGATTTCTATATATTCTGAAACCCTATATAGGAAAGATATATAATAAAGCTTTCCAAATAGGCCAGTTTCCACCTGATATGCTCAGAGCCTTGATTGTTACGATTCCTAAACCAGGGAAAGACGCAAGAGAGGTTAAGAACTACAGACCTATTTCTTTATTAAACGTGGACATAAAAATTTATGCAAAAATTCTCGCCAATAGATTCCAGAAGCTGCTTCCGTCCTTGGTTCATGGAGACCAAGTAGGCTTTATTTCGGGTCGACAGGGGCCAGATAACACTAGGCGCATTATTGCTTTAATGCAACAATGTGAGCAAGCCAATATACCAACAATTTTTCTAACAGTAGACGCTGAAAAAGCGTTTGATAGAATCAACTGGTTATACGCTTTTAAGGTACTTGATCACTTCAACATAATAGGCCCAGTCCAAAACGCAATTAAAGCACTATATAGCAACCCCTCTGCTACTGTTTTCACGAATGGTACTCTGTCAGCTCCATTTCTTATAACGAACGGGACCAGACAGGGTTGCCCATTCTCCCCGCTCCTTTTTGTGTTGTCTATTGAGCCATTGGCGGAAGCAGTACGAAACAACCAAAACATTAAGGGTATACTAATAGGTAATAATGAATATAAATTAGCTTTGTTTGCAGACGACATTATCCTGACTCTCACCAGACCTCGAGAATCACTAACCAACTTCTTCAAACTGACCTCAGAATTTGGTCTATTGTCATACTACAAAATAAATAATGATAAATCCCAAGCACTCCCAGTGAATATACACCTCACGGATATTGCCCAACTTAGACAAGACTTTGATCTGGACTGGCAAGAACAAGAAGTTACATATCTGGGAATTCAAATTAGCTACCCTTCAGACAACTTATATCAAGCAAATTACCCTAAATTGCTATCCACCCTTGCCAAAGATATGAACGACTTATCCAAGAATATGATTTCGTGGCTAGGCAGGATTGCAGCATACAAAATGCTCCTCCTACCAAGATTGTTATACTTATTTAGGTCATTGCCGGTCAAATTGCCTTTGCGATTTTACAACATGGTGAATGTGTCTATGAAAAAGTTCATATGGGGAATTAAAAAGCCTAGGGTTGCCTTTAAGGTTATCACTAAAGTTGGTGGGAAGGGGGGATTGGGAGTCCCACATGCTCAATTTTACCACTACGCAACTATATTAGATCAGTTAGCACACTGGTGGAAAGATGACCCAGGGAGATTGTGGGTAACCCTTGAAAGAGATCTATGTCGTCAGAACTTAATGAAATCTAGATTGATCGCGAGGATCTTAGGTCGACGTATTTCTCAGCCGCCAATTGAGACAATAAAAATATCTGACGACATATGGACCTGGTACATCAAACTCAAAAGAAGAAATATCTATATCCCCACTAATGAGATTACTATGAATGTTTTACAAGAATTAATCCCAAATATCTCTTTTGAATCCTGGGTTAGGAAGGGAATAACCACTACAAACCTTCTAACTAGAGGGGGAACAATTAAGTCTTTTTCAGAGTTACAGATTGAGTATTCCCTCCATAAATCAGAATTCCATAAATACCTAAATATTAGGAATTTGCTGTCTAAACTCCCCCCACAGAGCAGTCCATCCGGAGATCCATATATATCAATACCTAAACTACTTAGGAGGACGAGAAATATCTCAAATTTCTACAAAGACATCCTAGATTCCCAACCTGCCGAACAACCTATAGTCCTGACAAGGTGGGAGGAAGATTTGAATCAGAGATTCTCAGAGGAAGACTGGAATACTGCTTTTTTGAACATTTATAAACTGTTTGGCTCGGTTAACCATAGAGAAGCATTACTGAAAACCTACCTGCGGTGATATTACACCCCAGATAGGCTTTGTAGAATGTACCCAGACGTATCAGATAAATGCTGGAGAAATTGCAATGAGAGAGGTACGTTATTCCATATTCTCTGGGAGTGTCCAGGTATCTTTACACTATGGCACACGGTATTCTCTATATTGCAGAAATTAGTGGGGTATGCAATTCCTATTAACCCGTCCCTGGCACTTCTATTGATGGGCATAAATCACTTCCCTACTGAACACAAAACAGTGATTGCCCATGTACTCTTGACCACCAAATTGGTGATCACTAGGTATTGGCGAACCACAACCATCCCTTCCCTTAGAGAAATAATACAATCCATTGACACGACTTGTTCTTATGAAAAAATGCTCTCCCGTATGAATAACACAATGCCCTTATTTGAGATAGTGCCTGAAATGGTTTTCTTTTCATGTTTTTGCATATTGAACAAGCTTTGATTTGTTCTTTCTTTTGTTACTGTTTTACCTTATTCAATATATATGTACAGATCTCCCATATGCGAGATATGCTGTAATTGATCCGTTATATATCTCATATACCTTTGTGCAATTTTGATTACTGAAATATGGATCCTGTGACTTTACTACAATGATATCACTAATGTTACTAGTAACTATGCTATACTACTGGTGCTATGTAAAGTTCAGTTCAGTATATTTTGTACACTCTCACACTGTATTGGTATTTACTGTTATACCTTAGTGTATTATTTCTATATATTTTTCTTAAAATCCAATAAAATATTGTTGAAAGAAGTGAACAGGGCTTCAGTGAAAGACGCATTGCATCCGCAAGCAAGTGTGGATGTAATGCGTTCTTCACTGAGGGTTGCTCAGAGATGATGTTTGTAAGCCTTCAGTTTTTTATCACATGCGTGAAAAACGCATTGCACCCACACAGAACTGAACACAATTGCAGACAAAGCTAACTGAACTTGCTTGCAAAATGGTGTGAGTTTCATTGAACGCACCCTGAACGAATCCAGACCTAATCTGTCATGCTTGTATTAAAGACTGAGGCCTTAAGGTGCGACCACATGGCACGGTTGTGAGATGGCGGGGTTGCGGCAATGCTGCAGTCAAGAACTAAGTGGCCAATTAGCTTGCAGCGGCCTTTCATTTAACTAATGAAGACCGCCGCACTGTATAGTCGGTTGTTATTGTTAATGATCGCACGGTATTGATGTTGCTGCATGGCCATTAACAATGAAGACTAATTATATAGTGCGGTCTCCATTAGTTAAATGAAAGGCAGCTGTGGACTTATTGGCCATTGGGTTCTTGACTGCAGCACGGCTGTAAACCAACCAGATCATGACCATGTGGTCTCACCCTAACAAAGTTCCCAATGATGATGCATTCATTACAGTACTGGTTGGTCTTTTTATAAAGGGCAAAGGGACCTTTTGACCACCTAAGAGTCTAAAATCCAGGTATGACCACAAACTCTGTACCCTCTATAGCTAAGACATGGTTCCAGAAGCTCTCTACCTCTAAATAAGCTTGCAGTAAGATGTTCTGTCCAAAAGTCAATCTGATAATCCAGGAAAACCTGATGTCCCCCCCCACAACTTGTTGTGACAGGTTATTGGAATTTCACCTTGTTTTTGATTAAATTGCTCTTCTATGTAAACAGCAAAAACATGAACTAACAGAGTATAATGTTAAAATATGGAATTAATAAGGATAGCATATCTGTTTAATCATAGCATGACTGGACTTTCCTGTAATTAAACCAGATCTCAGTATGAACAACTAAAGCAGTCTGATCACATTCAACTGTATTGTCAAGGCTGAAATGACTATTCAAAGGGATTGTGCAACACTGGAAAAAAGGTCTACGGTACGATTTTTCCTAGAAACAGCTCCATGCTCCTCAATAAACTTAGTCTGGTCTTGCTGCATTCACATGATACCAGATGCAACCAATGGACAAGATAAAGGTGTTGTTTTGCAACAGAAGCAGACGAATTTTTGGGGTACAGCCACACATTCAGGTTTCTTGATGTCGTTTTAGGAGACAAAATCAGGAGTGGATCATAAAAGGCAATTTGTCCTCTTTTTGGAATTCACTCCTGGCTTTGGCCAGAACCTGAACTTGTGACCGTACGGAACCCTTAGGCCTCTTGCTCATGAATGTGCCATGTTTTGCGCTCTTCAAATTGCGGATCCGCAAAACACGAAATGAATGGGTCTGCACCCGAGCTGCAAAAAAAACCGGCTCGGATGCAGAGCCAAACCACGGTATGTGCAAGAGGCCTTAGACTAGACACACACCAACGAGTTGAATGCGATAAACTCGTTGCATGCGTTAGCGAGAGGTCCCGTTCTTGCCTTGCTCCTCTGACAGGATAGCACAGTTTTATACTGATTGATAATGCTATGTAACTCTTAGAGTCGAAAAATCTCCTGAATTACACTGAGTTAATACTGTCAGTGTAATTCACTAGATTCCAGTACTGTCAGGGTTACACAGCATTATAAATCAGTATAACGCTGTGCGATCCTGTCAGAGGAGCAAAGGCCAGAACAGGACCTTGCACTGGCACATACTGCGAGTTCCTCGTATTCAACTCGCTCGTGTGTGTCTGGCCTTACTGACTCTTTACAGCCCCATAAAAGCAAGTGCAAATGAAGCACAATGTACCATACCCTTGAAGACACCCTTTTTTATTTAGGTGCATGTTACTTTAAAACTGCTAAGTATGATCTCCTAGGTTTAACATTGGGGCTACACGGGGACATGTGTTGCGCAACAGCAAGTTGCTGGAAGCTCACGCAACAGAAAAATATGTGCAATTTGTCTTCAACTTTCTGTGTGAGAGCATTTTATTTTTAGTAGAATGTGGCACTCGTCTCCTGTTAACCGGGTGCTCTAGTTATGGGGTCCCAACCCCGTAGAGGACAATAAATAAAATAAACGTAGGCACTCCGTGAGATTTGTTTGAAGTATTGTGCTGATTTTTATTTGGTTTTCATATTGTGTACATGTGATGTTTCGGTCCTACTCAGAACTTTTTCAAACACTAGTTGCCATAGGAAGAAAAACGAGATTAGTGATTTGAGGAAGGTGAATTCACACTATGTAGTTTCCTAAGGGGACTACATGGTGTGAATTCACCTTCCTCAAATCACTATTCTTCCCATGGCAACTAGTGTTTGAAAAAGGTCAGAGTAGGGCCGAAACGTCACTCACATGTACACGATAAAGTTGCCTTGCATATGAAAACCAAACAAAAATCAGCACAATACTTCAAACAAATCTCAACGAGTGCCTTAGTTTACTTTATTTATTGAGAGTATTTTATAGCTGTGATTTTGCTGTTAAAAGACAGCCAATTCACAGATAAGTTACAGACAAATCTCGAGTCGCACGTGACTTAGGCTACTTACACACTAACGTTAATATTTTCCGGTATTGAGATTCATCATAGGGTCAATGGGGACAAAACGTAACTGAACTGAATGGAATGCTCCAAAATGCATTCTGTTCCGTTCTCATACCGGAGAAAAAACCGCAGCATGCTGCTGTTTTCATTCCGTCCTGGGATGTGGAGCAAGATGGATCCGGCATGACCCCCAATGCAAGTCAATGGGGACGGATCCGTCCTCCTTTGACTTTCAATAGAGTTTGTGATGGATCCGTCTTGTCAATGTTGAAGATAATACAAAAGGATCCGTTCATAATGGATGCAGGTGATTGTATTATCAGTAACGGAAGTGTTTCTGTTGAACCCTGCCGGATCCAGCAAAAACGCTAGTGTGAAAGTAGCCTTACATTAAAGGGAACCTGTCACTGGGATTTTGGGTATAGAGCTGAGGACATGGGCTGCTAGATGGCCGCTAGCACATCCGCAATATCCAGTCCCCATAGCTCTGTGCGCTTTTATTGTGTAAAAAAACTGATTTGATACATATGCAAATTAACCTGAGATGAGTCCTGTCCGTGACTCATCTCAGAGACAGGACTCATCTCGGGTTCATTTGCATATGTATCAAATCAGTTTTTTTACACAATAAAAGCGCACAGAGCTATGGGGACTGAATATTGCGGATGTGCTAGCGGCCATCTAGCAGCCCATGTCCTCAGCTCTATACCCAAAATCCCGGTGACAGGTTCCCTTTAAACTCTGTGGATTTCGTCTGTGAGACGCATCACTTGACCAAGGATCTCTGTGTAGCAGCAGTGCAGCCAAAGAAAAGAATGGAGTTGCCGTGACAGTGACCCCAGAAATGCAGAAACATCATGCTGGGTTGAATTTTTCTGCAATTCTGTTGTCATGGTCGCAGCAGATTGCAAGTCGCTCTCCAACCCCATTCATTTCTATGACTGTACTGCTACACAGAGATCCTTGGTCACAACCATAACACATGGGAATAATAGTAGTGAGGTTTTTCATCAAGAAAATCCTATCATTAACTACAGGTAAGCCTGTTTCTGCATCTCATACAGCAGATTCTGGGTTCAAGACTTGGTTACAGGTGATCTGATAAAAATAGCAAAGATTTAAATACATAGCTTTTGCTGTTAGAATGCCCCACCTCCAGGCATAGCTTAGGGTAGCCTCCAAAAAGGGAAGTCTCCGAGCCATGACTCTCTATAACAGGGATTAGCAACCTTCGGCGCTCCAGCTGCTGTGAAACTACAACTCCCAGCATGCAAACATGCTCGGCTGCTCTTTTAACTCCCATGAAAGTGAATGAAGCATTCTGGGAGTAGTAGTTGCTGAACAGCTGGAGTGGCAGAGGTTGCTGATCCCTGCTCTACAGTGTCTTGGCCCTATAGTAACTGACTGGTCTGCCTCCATTGACAGTATGCTACTGTCCTCACCCTGTGGCTCCACAGTTGTAGCAAAACCACAATTCACGGCATGCACTATTAGCTGCAGGCTGTTACAATTTTGTTTTACTAATCTACCGTAAGGACATCTGCCGAGGTACTATTGATTTGGACTGGAATTCAACTAATAGATTTCATTTATGTACTATCAATCCTAATTTAAATTATCTACTTGGGATCCAGTGCTGAAATATGTCATCAAGACAGCAAATGCAACACACATGGATACAATGTAATATATGCAGGGTATTATATGGATACTAGATGTCAGCAAAGAGTAATTTATCTATAGAATAGCGATTCCATCTACAGAATAGCGGAGCTTTCCAGTCCCATTACACGTAAAGGGGTTGTCTCATTAAGGCAAACCCTGTGTTCTTGTCCTATTAGGCATATGGGTGTCATAAAGAAAGGCCCCTCCATCTGGGAACCCTTCTATATATGACAATTTATTGAAGTTAATGGAGATTCCAGGAGCTGCAGGGCCTGTGTGAGGCCAGTTTCAAATATATCCAGCCATCCGTTACAGTTTCCCTCTGGCGTATTTCAAAAATGCTAGAGGGAAGCTGAGGTCAGAACTAATCCCATAGTTTTCTGCTGGATTGCTTCCAATACCTGGTGCATTAGTTTTGGTGCCGGATGTTTGTTAGGGCTAGAAAGAAAAATGCAAAAGAAAATGTTTTTACGTTTCGTGCCTTCTTTATTAACAGGTGTAGAAATCTGATCATACAATATACCGTAGCTGGTGGCCAGTTGTATATAGACATGGTCCATGGATTGGCTTTACCTTCTAAAGCCATACTTGCTAAAGCCTCATGCACATGACCGTTTTTTTCCATCTGCGTTCAATCTGCATTTTTAATTCCACATCTGATCTGCATTTTTCCTTTCACATTCAATTTGCATAAATTTCTGTGCGGCCCGAAAGAATGCGGACAGCACATGGATACCATCCGTGTGCTGTCCACATCATTGTGGCCTTATGTCTCTCCCACAAAAATAAAAAATAGAACATGTCCTATTCTTGCCTGTTTTGTGAGCAAAAATAGGCACTTTTACAATAAGTCAGGACATGCAGGGCAGGAAAGTGTGGGATGCATTTGGCTGGTATCTGTGTTTTGCAGATTCACAGTTTATGGAGTTGTATACATAAGCTTAACAGTTTAAATTTTGCTGGAACAATCTTGTGAACCTGACAATTGGTTTTAGGGTGTTCCTGGAAAGGACTTAAAGGGGTTGCGCCACTAATAATGTTAATCCTCTATCCACAGGGCCCCCAGTGATCATCAGAATTGGGGTCTGGAAGTGCCATTGAACTGCCCCCTGAGAACAGAGCGATAGTGCACCTGTGCTCCATTCACTTCTATGGCACTGCTATGAGCGCTGTACTCGGCAGTACTATAGAAGTGAATAAAACCCACTAGTTGGACCCCCAGCAATCAAACACCTATCTCCTATCTTGTGGCATGAGCCCTTTAAATGTCCTGGTTTTGACCTTTTAAATGTGGGTAAGTATGCAAAGTCCTTCTCCTGCCCCCCCCCACCCTTCAGGAGACTCATGACTTTTAATTGCTTAATAAAATAATCTTATCGTGACAATTGTCTTCTTCAGTGGTATACCTACAATTAGAGAAGAGCGAATTTCAGGTTATGAAATTCGTTTACGCTTTGTTTACTAGTAAAAGGTGAATTGCTTTATGGATTCCATTACCACAGACCATAACGCTATTCTATGACGGAATACATACTCCTCTAAAGGCATTCCGTTATTCATTCCGTAATACTAGAAGTCTATGGGCTGCAAAACGGATCTGTCCTGTTTCTGTTATGCAGGGGAGTTCTCTAAAGGCATTCAGTCATAGAATTGCGATATGGCCGGTGGCAATGGAATCCATAATGCAATTCACCACTTACCAGTAAACGAAGCGTGAACGAATTTCATAAACCACTTCTGGACCTCATTAGGTTAGAATTGATTCTCTAAGATTAGCAAAGTGAGTCTAAACAAATCAAATTTGTTAAGAATTTACTTACAAGCGAAATTTTTGGTGAATCGCTTTGAATGACTCTTGCAAAATGGTGCCCGCCATTTTACATATCAAGTTCAGTATATTAAAGGGAAAGATCGCTCACATCACCCTGGGGGGTGGGGGGGGGGGACGGGGGACGAGCGCTGGACAGCAGGCTTTCCCACTATGCCTTGCAACCACCAGTCAAGAGGGAGGACATTGGTTGGTCTATTAGGTACTATGTAACGTTCCAAGAGGAGACATCATTCTCAGACAATAATGTGATAGGACATGTCTGTCACAGACGCAGCAATTTTGACACACAAGACTCATTTTTTATGTGCAGAAGCTGGCAGGCAACCCAATTAATATTAAAAATCTAAATCTACTGTCTGATAATATTTTTGTGCAATTGCACCTGTGGCATTTCAAAATGTCAGCTATATACAATTACACCTGTGTAGAGCCACCTCTGTGCGCATGGAGGTGACTTGTTGAATTTGATTTTTCTCCACTTACAGCTTACGCATCAGACACCCATGCATTAATCAAGTAGTCTTTTAACCTGGAGATTGTATTACAAGATGTTGCAGGGTAATCCAGATGGTAAATGAATTATGCCAACAATATCTCCTTGCTAAGAAGATAGATGCTGCTACTGAGAAAGCTGAGCACACACTAAGAGCAAGGCATCACTGGGAAAACAGGGGGTGGTTAGACTAAACTAACTAGAAACTTAAAAACAGGGGGGGAGGAGAAGAGAGGAACATTCCAATACACAATGCAAGATACTTGAACAGAACACCCCCCGTCTGGTATCGGTAGATACCACTATATATATGCATACAATGGAATTGTATAAAATAACAATAGCTTGCAGATGAAAATAATGTCCATTTACCTGAAAAGGAAACATGCAATGAACATTTATTCAAATCAAAAAAGGATATGTCTTCAGTTCAGGCCATAGAGCAGGTACTGGAAACAGTCGTAGAAGATGTTGAGGATCTTTCGTAGAAGGAATCTCAACATGGATGTACTGCAGGAATGAGTAACACAACTTTTGTAACAGGGCGAAAGAAGGTCTTGATTACTCCACCTCTCGCGGTTCTTACTTCCATCTTACGAACCTTCCCATCCGAACTGGAAACGACTTTAGTAATAAGTCCAGTAGGCCAGTCGAGACAATCCACTTGGTTGTCTCTTAACAGAACAAAATCTCCTTCCTTTAAATTAGGCCTTGGTTCTTGCCACCTTCTGCGTCCTTGCAAGAGGCAGAGAAACTTTCTTCTCCACCTTTTCCATAACTGACTGGCGGGATGTTGTACCTGCTTCCACCGAAACTTACAAAGGTTGTGCTCTTTAAAAATGCCAGATGCCACAGGAATATTTCCTATCTTTTCTGGTTTATTCTTGAGTGATCTTTTATGCAGATTTTGATTTCTTCTTTTTTACTACAGGAGATTGTCTGTTGCTTTCATTAGAAGCTGAGCAAGACTTAGTTCTCCCTGAACTTGCCAAAGATTTAGAATGTGACTTCTCTGTCTGTGTCACCGATTTAGAGTGAGAGCGCTTATTTTGTGGGGCTCATTTAGATGTAGATTGCTTACTGTCTATGGATCGTGAACAGGAATGCTCATGTCTGCTTTTTACTTGTGAAATGGGATCTGTCTACATACAGACTTGGGTTGTTGACATTCAGAAGATACTTCCTTTACAAAATTAAACTCATTGTCAAAGGTTGACTGGAAGGCTCACATTTCTGTGGTATCTCATCAGAACTACATGAATCAGAAGGCTTGTTGTCAGTGATGATATAGGAGTCATCATGATGAACTGTGTGAGGACTGCAAAGTTGGTAAGGGCTTGAAGAGAGCTCAAATTGAGATCCTGAAGGCATTTCCAAAAGCTGCCCTTCTGTCCAGGAACATTCCTCTGCAGCTGACTAATTGGGATTTAAGCTGCTTTCTGATGAACAAGTTTGTAGAATATTTGGGCAGGGAACCTCTTGCACATAGCAGTGGTTGGGACACTGCCTGAAGTAAGAAGTTTGTCCCCCTCTTAATACGTCGGTTCTGAAGGAGTGTACTTGGCAGGGTCTGTGGGTTCTGTTCAGACATACATCCTCCACGATGACCCAACCTACTGTAAGTTTCTGGGCATATGGAGCGTTGAAAGTTGCATTGCGAAGTTCAAGGACCTTATGAGCCTCGAGAATGTCACTACCTAGCAGGAGTAAGATTTTGGCATGGTTATCAAGGGGAGGAATCTCTCCAGCTATGTTCCTGAGATGAGAGTGATGCTGTGCGGCTTCAGGTGTGGGAATATCATCCCTTGTGTCTGGCAATTCGTCACACTCAATAAGGGTTGGAAGAGAGAGTTCCTTATCTCCTTTGATGAGCTTTAAGGTGAAACCATTAGCTCTTCTTCCTCAGGTTGTCACAAGATCAAAGCATGTTCCTAGGGTGTAGGGTGTAGTTTTTCCCTCTATCCTGAACAGATCAAAGAACTTAGGGCTAGCTAGGGAATGATTACTTTGGTCATCTAGAACAAAATACATTCTTATGGTCTTCTCTGGTTGTGCATTAGGAAACACATCCACGAGGCAAATCTTGGAACAAGACTTACTGCACACAAGTCCATATCCGCATACCTCTGTGCATCTGGGCGTGACGGTAGTGGTTGGTCAGTCGGCACTCTTCCCGCCATGACTCTCCCTGCCTTGATCGGAATGGGGCTTGTGTCAGCTAACTGGTTCTAGGTTCCGCTTGATTGGTGAACAGCGGAGACATGTAGATCACTATTACATTCAGAGCACTACGACTCCTTAGGAACTCCTACTTTCCTCAAAGGGCTTTCCTATGAAGACACGGCACTTCCTTAAAGGATATGGTTTATCATGGATACGGCAATGATGATCGGGTTCTTAGGGTTTTCGTTTCTAATGAAAGTGGTTGCTTAGTAGTGGGGACAACCCCTGTCTTTTTTACGGAAATTAAACCTTTAGCGTTTCTCTGTCTGGGACTAAAATTCTCGTGTCTCTGTTTAGTAGAGCCAAAGATGTTGGTTCCCAAGGCGTTGAAGCTCGGATTGTTTTAGGCTCTAGCTAAGTCCTTGATAAACATACAGAAGAATTAAAATGCTGGAAAGAGAACGTGATATTGCTCCTTGTATTTTGAACCCATTGTTGCCCATTGGTCTTGAACATTGAGGGCTAATTTCTCCACGATCAGGCCCACACCATGGGAGGTATCAAGAAAGCTGAGACCTGGTATCTGCGGGTCTCCCTTGATGATTTCAAACTCAAGAAAAAGGTTGCTTAATTCTTGGAACCCTCGGCGGTCTGTATTGGATGATTCTGGAAAGTTGTATAGTCAAACCAATCTATACAAAACAATAATTCACCATGCCTACAATGTCATAAACCCCTATAAATGATTCAGCGCTATAGGTGCATCATATAAATCTTTATTAAGTATTCAACAAGAAATAACATCATATAAAATCATTAAAACACTGAAACACAGACAAATGATGACAAGATTCCCCCTCCCAATATGGTTGTACACAATTAATTTGACAAAAGGGATCCCAGTAACAAAAATGCAATAGGATGTGTCCATGCAAACCAAATAAAACGTCCACAAAGTCATTAAGAGAATGATAACTGGTGTTCACTAGCTGGAGACATACCTATATTACCCATTAAGACATGAGACAAAGTATTGCACATAAAACATCAACAATCCCGATTATATCATAGTTACCGACCTATGGAGAGAGAGAGCCCTGATGACCGTTTCGCCACTGCTTCTTCTGAGGGCATGATGCCCTCGAGAGAAGCAGTGGCGAAACGGTCGTCAGGGCTCTCTCCCTCCATAGGTCGGTAACTATGATATAATCGGGATTGATCGAATTAATTGTGTACAACCATATTGGGAGGGGGAATCCTGTCATCATTTGTCTGTGTTCCAGTGTTTTAATGATTTTATATATCTTCTTACTAAGGAGAAAGATGCTGCTACTGAGAAAGCTGAGCACACACTAAGAGCCAGGCATCACTGGGAAAATAGGCAGTGGCAAGGCTAAACTAACTAGAAACCTGAAAACAGGGGGGAGGAGAAGAGAGGAGCATACCAATGCACAATGGAAGATACTGGAACAGAACAGCACCCTTTGTTTTCCTGAAACCTGTTGCAAATTTTCTACAGTTAATAAGTGTACAATAAGTAAATTTTCCAATGTCACCGGCAGCCTGCATAGTCTAAGAGGACATTCACATGACTGTCAGTTTTTCATGGCCATTTTGCAACCTTGTATCCATCCATTTTTATGATTACATTTTACTCTTTTTGGGCTAAAATCGTTTTTTCACTATGCCGAATTTCAAGAAGATTTGATAATATAACTTTTATCCATTAGTACATTATAGTTTTTACTAGTTATTACTATTAAAACTAGGTTTTTACCCTCTAATCTAAATTATGACAAATTTTTTGTCATATTTTCCTTAACAGCCTGAGTAATACGTTTGTCCAAAAAAGCCAATCCTATGTTTGTTTCTGACAGATACCAAAGGTGTCTCTTAGCAACTGTGAGAGCACTTTTTTTTTTACATCTGCATATGGGTAAATGCATATATTGCCTTTGCCACCCACCTTGCTTGATGCAGAGCCCCTGGGATCCTGAAACTGAAGTCATTTTTAGACCAACCTCCTAGGTACAGGAGTGAGAGTTGTAATAACTATAATGTACTAATGGATGAAAGTGATCAATGTGTGCAACCCCTAAATATTATCCAACCTTCTTGAAATTTGGCATATATATCCTTTACATCACTCAGACTCGGGGCGTAAGCAAAGTCATGAAAATCACATCTTTGGAAAAATGAAACACCCTAATGTAACTGTATAGTGTAGTGGTTAAGATTCTTGGCTCTAATGTAGAAGGTCGTGAGCTCAAATCCCAGCAGAAATGTTTCAGAAATAGAGGCTATATGAGATGTATATGTAAATATATTATGGCTAAAACATATATATATATATATATATATATATATATATATTTAAATTTACACTCTGTTTTTCAAAAGTTTCTGCCAGGATTTGAACATCGTGATGCTCGAGTCGAACACCTGTTCGGCCGAGCATGCTCGCTCAACAGTAGTACATAGCCTTTAACGTCTGCTTTGCATACGCTTTAAACAGCATTAAAAAAGGAATACATTTCATTGGATTTCATTTTTTTACCCCAACCCCTGCGCACACTTTATGCACCCAAACTGTGTCCTCATAGTGCCTCCAGGACATATAATGGCCCCCCTAGTGTGCCCAGAACATATAATGGCCCCCATGGTGCCCCCAAATATAAATATTCTCATCCTTACTTCTCTATGTATGCCAGTGCCGGCATGTCCCCACTGCTTTTGTAAATGAGCAGCAGGAGGACCGGACCAGCATCACAGAGTGCAGCACAGGGGAGACATACTAATTTTAAACATAATTTTTATTTTAGGGTATTGCAGGGGTTGTCCAAGATTTTAATGATCTCACACAGCCACTTTAAGGTGTAGTATATTTGGTGGGGTTTTCACAAGGTGTAGGGCCTATTTAGACTTTTGTTATCGGGCCCTATGATTTCCATATACATGCTTCTCTATATCTGCTCTCAGTAGAGCTATAATACAGTTCCAGACCAATATTTATTCAGTAAAACTGCCAGGACTGAAGAATATTTTCACAAGTCTCTTGCATGGATGAGCACAAAGTTTAATACCTGTGTAATAGAATGTAAATGGCAAACAGTGTTATGTCTTTATTTCATACGGCCAAATGTGTTTTAGGAGTGAAAATGGAACACAAGGGAGAGTTTAACCTTTGTGCAGCGAGTAATGAACACAGAACTCAATGCTACTCATCCCTCCTCCATCCCGCCTCTGAATGGACTCTTAACATGAATTGTGGAATTAAGTAAACTTGGGTTTCCATGAACAGAAACCTACAATATAAAGTATTTCTCTCTCTCTCCCTCTCTCTCTTTTGCTGTATTTTATTCTTGAGTGAAGTGCAAATTATCCAATTTGTCAAGCAGCAAATAATGAGAGAGCTGGTTTCCATAGAATTGTTGCTCATCAAATCATAGGAAGCAGGAGGATCGGAGTGTTATCACAAATAATTGCCCAAAATTAACATTGAAGTGAAAATTGCAACATGTAGCAATAATGAAAAAGAAAATATGAAAAAGCAACAAGCTGAAATGTATATTATATTAACACTTGTGAACACAACAGTTTACTACTGCAAAAAAAAAAATTAAAAATCTAAGGAGATCTTATAATGGTGGCAAAAAAAAAGCATATTTAGGGACAACAAATCGATACATAGACGTGTGGGAGATGAATTGAGACAATTTGCATATACTTTGCTATTGGTACAGCACCCCAAATTTCAGGGGTGACTTATGTATAAAGACTCTAGAAGCAAGCATCAATTAGTCCTGAAACATTAGGATGCACACAATCATAATTAAAGGGGTTGTGCCAATTTTGCAAGTTATCCATAGGGATAGGGCAGGGCCGCATCAGCCATGAGAATAGACCGACCTCTGAGGGGACGCAGTTTAAGTTAGGGCATGGGAGTCTGTGGCTCCTATACCTGCCGTTCAGCCTCATAGGCCACAGGAGGTGGTGATATCATTGCGACCTCCTGCGCCAGGTCTGCTGGGACACATTATACTACAAGGGTGTATAATACAGGGGGGTGTTATACAAAGGGGTGCATTATGTCATTATACTACATGTGAAATAATACTATGTGGGACATTATGCCATTATAGTACTATAGGGGAGTAAAAACATTTTACATACTAGCAGGGGGAATTATAGAACAGGGGGGGGGGAGCCTAATACATTATACCACTAAAGGGGGGCATTATGCTACAGGGGACACTACGGGGATGAGGCATTATACACATTAGCACTACAGGGGGCATTATGATCCAAGGGGTCTACAAAGAGGCTGATAGCATTATACATTCTAGCAATATGGAGAAGTGATAGAATTCTAAATACTAACACCACAGGGGAGAATGTTAGTACAGGAAGGCTACAATGGTGATGAAAGCATTATACATACTAGCACTACAGGGGCATTATAATACCGGGAGTACTACAGGGGGAATATTATACATACTGGCACTATACAGGGAATGAGGGCATTATAATGCAGACCGGAGCACTACAGGGGGCATTATAATACAGGGGACATTACAGGGGGTCATTATAACTACAGGGGGAACTGTTGTGGGACTTTATAAATACTAGGGCTACTACAAGGGGTATTATAATTACTTGGAGATACTACAGGGGGCATTATAAACACTGGGTCCACTATAGGGGGCATTATAACTACTGCGGGGGCTCTATAGAGAGCCAAATTACTACTGTGCAGTCTATAGGGGTGCCTTATAGATTGGCCTTATTACTACTGGGGGCTTTAACCCCTTAATGACCGGGCCATATTGCACCTTCGTGACCAGACTGATTTTTGCAAATCTGACATGTGTAACTTTATGTGGTAATAACTTTAGAACGATTTTAGTTATCTAAGAAGTTCTGAGATTGTTTTCTCGTGACACATTGTACTTCACGACAGTCATGAAGTTGAGTCAATATAGTTCACCTTTATTTATGAAAAAATCCCAAATTTAACAACAATTTTGAAAAATTCACAATTTTCTAAATTTCAATGTCTCTGCTTTTAAAACAGAAAGTGGTAACTCATAAAATAGTTATACCTTTGCATTCTCTATATGTCTGCTTTATGTTGGAATCATTTTAAAAATGTAATTTTATTTTTTTAGGACATTAGAAGGTCTAGAATTTTAGAAGCAATTCTTACATTTTTTAAGAAAATTTCTAAAACCCACTCTTTTAAGGACCAGTTCAGCTATGAAGTCACTGTGTGGGCCTTACACAGTAGAAACCACCCGAAATGGCACCACTTTAGAAACTACACCCCTCAATTTATTTAAAACTAATGTTACAAACTTTGTTAACCCTTGACGTGCTCCACAAGAATTAAAATAAAATGGAGATGAAATTTAAAAATGTCACCACTTTTTTCGCAGATTTTTCATTTTAATAATATTTTTCCTGTAACATAGCAAGGGTTAACAGCCAAACTAAACTCAATATCTATTACCCAGATTATACAGTTTACAGAAACACCCCGTATGTGGTTTTCAACTGCTTCATGGGCGTATGGCAGAGCTTAGAACAGATTGAGCACAATAAGGCCTCTTTCACACAGGCGTCACGTTTGATGCCCGGATAAGAGGCGGGTAAGTTGCGGGAAAATGCGTGATTTTTCCACGCGAGTGCAAAACATTGTAATTAGTGTTGAGCGAACAGTTCGCGCATCGTTCGGGTTCGTACCGAATTTTGGGGTGTCCGGGACCCGGACCCGAACCCGGACATTTTCAAAAAAGTTCGGGTTCGGGTTCGGTGTTCGTCGATTTCTTCCCGCTTTCTGAAGGGCTGCACAGCAGCCAATCAGCTAGCGTCTTACTTCTTGCCCTAAGAAGCCATCACAGCCATGCCTACTAATGGCATGGCTGTGATTGGCCAAGTGCAGCATGTGACCCAGCCTCTATTTAAGCTGGAGTCACGTAGCGCCGCACGTCACACTGCTCTGACTAGTGTAGGGAGAGGATGCAGCTTCTGTGAGGGCGAGATAGGCAGGGAAAAGTCAGCAACAGCACCTAATGAACGGATCGATCTGCAGCTGAGAATCAGTGAACTTCTGCTATTTACTTGATTGCTGGTTTTTGGCTGCACAGAGCGTTTTTCTGTCACTTATTTTCTGGGTTGATCGGCGGCCATTTTGTGACTTGTGGTGCTCCAGAACAAGCTGCCACACATCCATCAATGCTTCAATACTATTTTTTTTTGCTATATCCTCCATCAGGGGCTTGGCTGTGCTAATTGTCACCCCTAGAAACTCAGGATAGCAATTTCTATATTTTATTAAGGGGTTAAATACAATTGCCCAAATACCAATCCCCTAAATCTGGTGTTCCAGCTTTGGCTAGACAAGCATAATACTGTCTGCTGTCTGGCAAAGGATAGATTATTTTCTGGGGTGAAATTCAATTGGCAAAATAGCAAAACCATACATCAGTGGTTTCAGCAGTGGCTGGCAAAATATAATAGTGTCCGCCAAAACAGATATTTTGGTTTGGGGTTAAATTCAATTGCCAAAATAGCAATACCATACATCAGTGGTTTCAGCAGTGGCTGGCAAAATATATTAGTGTTTCCTCCAAAACATATATTTTGTTCTGGGGTGAAATTCACTTGCCAAAATAGCAACACCCTAAATCTGGTGTCACAGCTGTGCCTGGCAAACTATATTAGTATCCGCAAAAACATATATTTTCTTCTGGGGTGAAATTCACTTGCCAAAATAGCAACACCCTAAATCTGGTGTCACAGCTGTGCCTGGCAAACTATATTAGTATCCGCAAAAACATATATTTTGTTCTGGGGTTAAATTTACTTGCCAAAATAGCAATCCACTAAATCTGGTGTCACAGCTGAGCCTGGCAAACTATATTATTATCCGCAAAAACATATATTTTGTTCTGGGGTGAAATTCACTTGCCAAAATAGCAATCCACTAAATCTGGTGTCACAGCTGAGCCTGGCAAACTATATTATTATCCGCAAAAACATATATTTTGTTCTGGGGTGAAATTCACTTGCCAAAATAGCAATCCTCTAAATCTGGTGTCACAGCTGAGCCTGGCAAACTATATTAGTATCCGCAAAAACATATATTTTCTTCTGGGGTGAAATTCACTTGCCAAAATAGCAACACCCTAAATCTGGTGTCACAGCTGAGCCTGGCAAACTATATTAGTATCCGTAAAAACATATATTTTCTTCTGGGGTGAAATTCACTTGCCAAAATAGCAATCCTCTAAATCTGGTGTCACAGCTGAGCCTGGCAAACTATATTAGTATCCGCAAAAACATATATTTTCTTCTGGGGTGAAATTCACTTGCCAAAATAGCAATCACACTAAATCTGGTGTCACAGCTGAGCCTGGCAAACTATATTAGTATCCGCAAAAACATATATTTTCTTCTGGGGTGAAATTCACTTGCCAAAATAGCAATCCACTAAATCTGGTGTCACAGCTGAGCCTGGCAAACTATATTATTATCCGCAAAAACATATATTTTGTTCTGGGGTGAAATTCACTTGCCAAAATAGCAACACCCTAAATCTGGTGTCACAGCTGAGCCTGGCAAACTATATTAGTATCCGCAAAAACATATATTTTGTTCTGGGGTGAAATTCACTTGCCAAAATAGCAATCCACTAAATCTGGTGTCACAGCTGAGCCTGGCAAACTATATTATTATCCGCAAAAACATATATTTTGTTCTGGGGTGAAATTCACTTGCCAAAATAGCAATCCACTAAATCTGGTGTCACAGCTGAGCCTGGCAAACTATATTATTATCCGCAAAAACATATATTTTGTTCTGGGGTGAAATTCACTTGCCAAAATAGCAATCCTCTAAATCTGGTGTCACAGCTGAGCCTGGCAAACTATATTAGTATCCGCAAAAACATATATTTTCTTCTGGGGTGAAATTCACTTGCCAAAATAGCAATCACCCTAAATCTGGTGTCACAGCTGAGCCTGGCAAACTATATTAGTATCCGCAAAAACATATATTTTCTTCTGGGGTGAAATTCACTTGCCAAAATAGCAATCCTCTAAATCTGGTGTCACAGCTGAGCCTGGCAAACTATATTAGTATCCGCAAAAACATATATTTTCTTCTGGGGTGAAATTCACTTGCCAAAATAGCAACACCCTAAATCTGGTGTCACAGCTGAGCCTGGCAAACTATATTAGTATCCGCAAAAACATATATTTTCTTCTGGGGTGAAATTCACTTGCCAAAATAGCAATCCACTAAATCTGGTGTCACAGCTGAGCCTGGCAAACTATATTATTATCCGCAAAAACATATATTTTGTTCTGGGGTGAAATTCACTTGCCAAAATAGCAACACCCTAAATCTGGTGTCACAGCTGAGCCTGGCAAACTATATTAGTATCCGCAAAAACATATATTTTCTTCTGGGGTGAAATTCACTTGCCAAAATAGCAACACCCTAAATCTGGTGTCACAGCTGAGCCTGGCAAACTATATTAGTATCCGCAAAAACATATATTTTGTTCTGGGGTGAAATTCACTTGCCAAAATAGCAATCCTCTAAATCTGGTGTCACAGCTGAGCCTGGCAAACTATATTAGTATCCGCAAAAACATATATTTTCTTCTGGGGTGAAATTCACTTGCCAAAATAGCAACACCCTAAATCTGGTGTCACAGCTGAGCCTGGCAAACTATATTAGTATCCGCAAAAACATATATTTTCTTCTGGGGTGAAATTCACTTGCCAAAATAGCAATCCACTAAATCTGGTGTCACAGCTGAGCCTGGCAAACTATATTAGTATCCGTAAAAACATATATTTTGTTCTGGGGTGAAATTCACTTGCCAAAATAGCAATCCACTAAATCTGGTGTCACAGCTGAGCCTGGCAAACTATATTATTATCCGCAAAAACATATATTTTGTTCTGGGGTGAAATTCACTTGCCAAAATAGCAATCCTCTAAATCTGGTGTCACAGCTGAGCCTGGCAAACTATATTAGTATCCGCAAAAACATATATTTTCTTCTGGGGTGAAATTCACTTGCCAAAATAGCAACACCCTAAATCTGGTGTCACAGCTGAGCCTGGCAAACTATATTAGTATCCGCAAAAACATATATTTTCTTCTGGGGTGAAATTCACTTGCCAAAATAGCAATCCACTAAATCTGGTGTCACAGCTGAGCCTGGCAAACTATATTAGTATCCGCAAAAACATATATTTTGTTCTGGGGTGAAATTCACTTGCCAAAATAGCAATCCACTAAATCTGGTGTCACAGCTGAGCCTGGCAAACTATATTAGTATCCGCAAAAACATATATTTTGTTCTGGGGTGAAATTCACTTGCCAAAATAGCAATCCACTAAATCTGGTGTCACAGCTGAGCCTGGCAAACTATATTATTATCCGCAAAAACATATATTTTGTTCTGGGGTGAAATTCACTTGCCAAAATAGCAACACCCTAAATCTGGTGTCACAGCTGAGCCTGGCAAACTATATTAGTATCCGCAAAAACATATATTTTCTTCTGGGGTGAAATTCACTTGCCAAAATAGCAACACCCTAAATCTGGTGTCACAGCTGAGCCTGGCAAACTATATTAGTATCCGCAAAAACATATATTTTGTTCTGGGGTGAAATTCACTTGCCAAAATAGCAACACCCTAAATCTGGTGTCACAGCTGTGCCTGGCAAACTATATTAGTATCCGCAAAAACATATATTTTCTTCTGGGGTGAAATTCACTTGCCAATATAGCAACCCCTAAATCTGGTGTCACAGCTGAGCCTGTCAAACTATAATAGTATCCGCAAAAACATATATTTTGTTCTGGGGTGAAATTCACTTGCCAAAATAGCAATCCACTAAATCTGGTGTCACAGCTGAGCCTGGCAAACTATATTAGTATCCGCAAAAACATATATTTTCTTCTGGGGTGAAATTCACTTGCCAAAATAGCAATACCCTAAATCTGGTGTCACAGCTGTTGCAGGCCCATTGTAAATCTGTCCATAAAGGATACCTTTCATCCAGGGCCTAAATACTTGCCCTAAAAGAGATATTCCCCTAAATCAGTGGTTACTGCTGTGCCTGGATTAGTGTAATAAGCTACATAAACAAATAGGCAGATAGTGGTAGGTGCCTGTAAAAAAGGCCTGAATTTGAAATCAATACATTGGGCCAAATATTTTTTTCCTTATTGTGGTGCTTGGTGAGCGGTAACAATGAGGAAAACATCTAGTAAGGGACGCGGACGCGGTCGTGGTGGTGTTAGTGTACCCTCTGGTGCTGGGAGAGGACGTGGCCATTCTGCCACAGCCACACGTCCTAGTGAACCAACTACCTCAAGTTCCAGTACCCGCCAGAATTTACAGCGATATTTGGTGGGGCCCAATGCCGTTCTAAGGATGGTAAGGCCTGAGCAGGTACAGGCGCTAGTCAATTGGGTGGCCGACAGTGGATCCAGCACGTTCACAACATTATCTCCCACCCAGTCTTCTGCAGAAAGCGCACAGGTGGCACCTGAAAACCAAGCCCATCAGTCTGTCACATCACCCCCATGCATATCAGGGAAACTGTCTGAGCCTCAAGTTATGCAGCAGTCTCTTATGCTGTTTGAAGACTCTGCTGGCAGGGTTTCCCAAGGGAATCCACCTAGCCCTTCCCCTGTGGTGGAAGACATAGAATGCACTGATGCACAACCTCTGATGTTTACTGATGATGAGGACATGGGAATACCACCTCATCGGAGTCCGCACGTCTCTGATGATGACGAAACACAGGTGCCAACTGCTGCGTCTTTCTGCAGTGTGCAGACCGAACAGGAGGACAGGGAGGAAGACTGTGTGGAAGACGATGCAGGGGACGATGAGGTCCTAGACCCCACATGGAATGAAGGTCGTGCCACTGACTTTCATAGTTCAGAGGAAGAGGCAGTGGTGAGACCGAGCCAACAGCGTAGCAAAGAGGGAGCAGGGGGCAAAAAGCAGAACAGCCGCCGCCAGAGAGTTCGCCTGATACAGGCCACCGCCACCAGGGACCGAGCACCCCAAAGGCAGCTTCAAGGAGTTCCCTGGCATGGCACTTCTTTAAACAATGTGCTGACGACAAGACCCGAGTGGTTTGCACGCTGTGCCATCAGATCCTGAAGCGAGGCATTAACGTTCTGAACCTTAGCACAACCTGCATGACCAGGCATCTACATGCAAAGCATGAACTGCAGTGGAGTAAACACCTTAAAAGCAAGGAACTCACTCAGGCTCCCCCTGCTCCCTCTTCTGCTGCTGCCTCGGCCTCTTCCTCCGCCTCGGGAGGAATGTTGGCACCTGCCGCCCACCAAACAGAGGATGTGCCAGCGACACCACCACCTGCGTCACCAAGCATCTCCACCATGTCACACGGCAGCGTTCAGCTCTCCATCTCACAAACCTTGGAGAGAAAGCGTAAATTCCCACCTAGCCACCCTCGAGCCCTGGGCCTGAATGCCAGCATTTCTAAACTACTGGCCTTTGAAATGCTGTCATTCAGGCTGGTGGACACAGACAGCTTCAAACAGCTGATGTCCATGGCTGTCCCACAGTATGTTGTCCCCAGCCGCCACTACTTCTCCAAGACAGCCGTGCCTTCCCTGCACATGCAAGTGTCCGATAAAATCAAGTGTGCACTGCGCAACGCCATTTGTGGCAAGGTCCACCTAACCACAGATACGTGGACCAGTAAGCACGGCCAGGGACGCTATATCTCCCTAACTGCACACTGGGTAAATGTAGTGGCGGCTGGGCCCCAGGCGGAGAGTTCCTTGGCGCACGTCCTTCCGCCGCCAAGGATCACAGGGCATCATTGTTTGCCTCCTGTAGCCTCCTCCTCCTACTCGGCTTCCTCCTCCTCTGCTTCCACCAGCTCATCCAGTCAGCCACACACCTTCACCACCAACTTCAGCACAGCCCGGGGTAAACGTCAGCAGGCCATTCTGAAACTCATATGTTTGGGGGACAGGCCCCACACCGCGCAGGAGTTGTGGCGGGGTATTGAACAACAGACCGACCAGTGGTTGCTGCCGGTGGACCTCAAGCCCGGCCTGGTGGTGTGCGATAATGGGCGAAATCTCGTCGCAACTCTGGGACTAGCCGGTTTGACGCACATCCCTTGCCTGGCGCATGTGCTGAATTTGGTGGTGCAGAAGTTCATTCACAACTACCCCAACATTTCAGAGCTGCTGCATAAAGTGAGGGCCGTCTGTGCGCGATTCCGGCGTTCACATCCTGCCGCTGCTCGCCTGTCTGCGCTACAGCGTAACTTCGGCCTTCCCGCTCACCGCCTCATATGCGACGTGCCCACCAGGTGGAACTCCACCTTGCACATGCTGGAGAGACTGTGCGAGCAGCAGCAGGCCATAGTGGAGTTTCAGCTGCAGCACGCACGCGTCAGTCGCACTGCGGAACAGCACCACTTCACCACCAATGATTGGGCCTCCATGCGAGACCTGTGTGCCCTGTTGCGCTGTTTCGAGTACTCCACCAACATGGCCAGTGGCGATGACACCGTTATCAGCGTTACAATACCACTTCTATGTCTCCTTGAGAAAACGCTTAGGGCGATGATGGAAGAGGAGGTGGCCCAGGAGGAGGAGGAGGAGGAGGAGGAGGATGAGGGGTCATTTTAGCACTTTCAGGCCAGTCTGTTAGAAGTGGCTCAGAGGAGGTTTTTGCAACAGCAGAGGCCAGGTACAAATGTGGCCAGCCAGGGCCCACTACTGGAGGACGAGGAGGATGAGGAGGAGGTGGAGGAGGATGAGGATGAAGCAGGTTCACAGCGGGGTGGCACCCGACACAGCTCAGGCCCATCACTGGTGCGTGGCTGGGGGATACGGAGGACGATGACGATCGCCTCCCACAGAGGACAGCTTGTCCTTACCTCTGGGGAGCCTGGCACACATGAGCGACTACATGCTGCAGTGCCTGCGCAACGACAGCAGAGTTGCCCACATTTTAACGTGTGCGGACTACTGGGTTGCCACCCTGCTGGATCCCCGATACAAAGACAATGTGCCCACCTTACTTCCTGCACTGGAGCGTGATAGGAAGATGCGCGAGTTCAAGCGCACGCTGGTAGAGGCGCTCCTGAGAGCATTCCCAAATGTCACAGGGGAACAGGTGGAAGCCCAAGGCGAAGGCAGAAGAGGAGCAAGAGGTCGCCAACGCAGCAGTGTCACGGCCAGCTCTTCTGAGGGCAGGGTTAGCATGGCAGAAATGTGGAAAAGTTTTGTCTCCACGCCACAGCTAACTGCACAACCACCTGATACGGAACGTGTTAGCAGGAGGCAGCATTTCACTAACATGGTTGAACAGTACGTCTGCACACCCCTCCACGTACTGACTGATGGTTCGGCCCCATTCAACTTCTGGGTCTCCAAATTGTCCACGTGGCCAGAGTTAGCATTTTATGCCTTGGAGGTGCTGGCCTGCCCGGCGGCCAGCGTTTTGTCTGAACGTGTATTCAGCACGGCAGGGGCGTCATTACTGACAAGCGCAGCCGCCTGTCCACAGCCAACGTGGACAAGCTGGCGTTCATAAAAATGAACCAGGCATGGATCCCACAGGACCTGTGCCTCCCTTGTGCAGAATAGACATTTCCCTCCCCATCAACCATGTATTCTTGTACTCTGGGGCACTTCTTTATTGAATCCTCATTTTTTACTTTACCATGATCTTGCGGTGCAACCCAAAGTTGAATGAACCTCTCCTCTGTCTGGGTGCTGGTCCAAAATACATGAGAGTGACATTCTCCGTTGGTGGTTGATATGACGCATGATTCCTTGCTGTGGGACCTCTCTCCTCTGTCTGGGTGCTGGTCCAAAATACATGAGAGTGACATTCTCCGTTGGTGGTTGATATGACGCATGATTCCTTGCTGTGGGACCTCTCTCCTCTGTCTGTGTGCTGGGCCTAAATAAATGAGAGTGACATTCTCCGGTGGTGGGTGATATGACGCATGATTCCATGCTGTGGGACCTGTATCCTCTGTCTGGGTGCTGGTCCAAAATACATGAGTGGCCTTCTCCGGTGGTGGGTGATATGACGCATGATTCCATGCTGTGGGACCTGTATCCTCTGTCTGGGTGCTGGTCCAAAATACATGAGTGGCCTTCTCCGGTGGTGGGTGATATGACGCATGATTCCATGCTGTGGGACCTGATGCATGGTTCCATGCTGTGGGACCTGTATCCTCTGTCTGGGTGCTGGTCCAAAATACATGAGAGTGGCCTTCTCCGGTGGTGGGTGATATGACGCATGATTCCATGCTGTGGGACCTGTATCCTCTGTCTGGGTGCTGGTCCAAAATACATGAGAGTGGCCTTCTCCGGTGGTGGGTGATATGACGCATGATTCCATGCTGTGGGACCTGTATCCTCTGTCTGGGTGCTGGTCCAAAATACATGAGAGTGGCCTTCTCCGGTGGTGGGTGATATGACGCATGATTCCATGCTGTGGGACCTGTATCCTCTGTCTGGGTGCTGGTCCAAAATACATGAGAGTGACATTCTCCGGTGCAGGGTGATATGACGCATGATTCCTTGCTGTGGGACCTGTATCCTCTGTCTGGGTGCAGGGGTCAGAGTCTCTCAAAGTGGCCTTCTCTTGTGGTGGGTGATGTGAAGCTGATGTTTGTGCCATCTGACATGGTTGCCGGGGTCCCATTAAATGGTGTCCTACTCCTGTGGTGGGTGATCTAAATGCCTGATTCTCTGCTGTGAAAACCCTCTCCTCCGCCTGGGTGCAGGGGTCAAAGTCTCTCAAAGTGGCCTTCTCTTGTGCTGGGTGATGTGAAGCTGATATTTGTGCCATCTGACATGGTTGCCGGGGTCCCATTAAATGGTGTCCTACTCCTGTGGTGGGTGATCTAAATACATGATTCTCTGCTGTGAAAACCTCTCTCCTCCGTCTGGGTGCAGGGGTCAAAGTCTCTCAAAGTGGCCTTCTCTTGTGCTGGGTGATGTGAAGCTGATGTTTGTGCCATCTGACATGGTTGCCGGGGTCCCATTAAATGGTGTCCTACTCCTGTGGTGGGTGATCTAAATGCCTGATTCTCTGCTGTGAAAACCCCTCTCCTCTGTCTGGGTGCTGGTCCCAAATAAATGAGAGTGGCCTTCTCCGGTGGTGGTTGATATGACGCATGATTCCATGCTGTGGGACCTGTATCCTCTGTCTGGGTGCTGGTCCAAAATACATGAGAGTGGCCTTCTCCGGTGGTGGGTGATATGACGCATGATTCCATGCTGTGGGACCTGTATCCTCTGTCTGGGTGCTGGTCCAAAATACATGAGAGTGACATTCTCCGGTGCAGGGTGATATGACGCATGATTCCTTGCTGTGGGACCTGTATCCTCTGTCTGGGTGCTGGTCCAAAATACATGAGAGTGACATTCTCCGGTGCAGGGTGATATGACGCATGATTCCTTGCTGTGGGACCTCTCTTCAATTGATATTGGTTAATTTTTATTTATTTTATTTAATTTTAATTCATTTCCCTATCCACATTTGTTTGCAGGGGATTTTTCTACACTTTGCTGCCTTTGGCAGCCCTCTAGCCCTTTCCTGGACTATTTTACAGCCTTTTTTGTGCCTAAAAGTTCGGGTCCCCATTGACTTCAATGGGGTTCGGGTTCGGGATAAAGTTCGGATCGAGTTCGAATCCCGAACCCGAACATTTCCGGGAAGTTCGGCCGAACTTCTCGAACCCGAACATTCAGGTGTTCGCTCATCTCTAGTTGTAATGCGTTTTGCACGCGTGTGGGAAAAATCGGCATGTTTGGTACCCAGACCCGAACCTGGACTTCATCACTGAAGTTCGGGTTTGGGTTGAGTATTTTGTAGATTTTATTATTTTCCCTCATAACATGGTTAGCTGCCGGCTAAAGGAACTTCAAGCATTAGCTGCCGGCTAAAGGAACTGTGATGACGTCACCAAGCTCATCACATCGTACAATCAACCGATTTGACCATGTGATGTGACGTCACCACAGGTCCTTTAGATGGCAGCTAATGCTTGAAGAAGACAGAAGAGATCAGCAACTACGCGATCAAGTGAATAAGGTGAGTTAATTTTTTTCTGTATTGAGAATCTTATTATTTTCCCTTATAACCATGTTATGAGGGAAAATAATAAAATCTACAAAATACTCAACCCAAACCCGAACTTCAGTGATGAAGTCCAGGTTCGGGTCTGGGTACCAAACATGCCGATTTTTCCCACACGCGTGCAAAACGCATTAAAATCGCGCATTTTCCCTCAACTTACCCGCCTCTTATCCGGGCATCAAAAGTGACGCCTGTGTGAAAGAGGCCTTATTGTGCTCCATCTGTTCTAAGCTCTGCCATACGCCCATGAAGCACCACATACGGGGTGTTTCTGTAAACTGTAGAATCTGGGTAATAGATATTGAGTTTAGTTTGGCTGTTAACCCCTCGCGGAACTCACACCCGTGTGAAAGGGGACTAAGGCTTTTGGAGGGCAGATTTCACTGGAATCATTTTCAGGCGCTGTGTTGCATTTGAAGGTACCCTGAGGTACCCCACATTGGAAACCCCAAAAAAGTGACCACATTTTAGAAAATACACCCCCCAAGGAATTCTTCAAGAGGTGTAGTGAGCACTTTGGACCAATATGCTTTTCATAGAATTTAGAAACCCTTGGCTGTAAAAAAGAAAAATTTAAATTTTACTGAAAAATGCCACTTTTAGCCCAAATTTTTAATTGTCACAAGGGGTAACAGGAGAAAATCACCACAAAATCTGTTACCCATTTTCTCCTGAATATGGCAACACCCCATATGTGGTGTTCAACTGCTTCATCGGCGTATGGCAGAGCTTAGAACAGATGGAGCACTATAAGGCTTTTGGAGGGCAGATTTTACTGGAATCATTTTCAGGAGCTGTCTTGCATTTGAAGGTACCCTGAGGTACCCCACAGTGGAAACCCCCAAAAAGTGGAAACTACACCCTCTAAAGTGTTCATCTAGGGGTGTAGTGAGAATTTTATTATTTTACTGTATTCACCTAGGGGTATAATGAAAATTTATTTTCACATTTTAGAGTTTGTCATATTTTACAAATTATATTTTGCTAATATGTTGTGGAGTGTTAAAAAACTGTGGATTGGATAACAAATTAAAAATGGCCAAAAGTGGACAAAAGAAGTTAAAAAAATTAAATTTTTTAATAGCCTAGGGAAGTGTGGTAAATGCAGAAACACTGCTTAATGCAAAGTCCTGGCTTATCTGGTCAGGTGTCACATTGGTATATGGTGTCCCGTTGTATCCCATTTTTGTAACAGACCCTACATTTCTTTTGGGCTCTGCTTTTTTTCGCAGTAGGGGGCACCTCTGATGGGAAATGTTGCCCTGGGATAATTCTGCTGGCATGACTGGATGACGCTATCCCACTGCTATCCTGCTGCTCTTCAAATATTAAATTTTTTATTATTTCTTCTTGAAATTCAAAATATGTTCCTTGGTTCCCTGCTTTTTAGGACATAACAAAAAAATTATACAGGGCTACTTGCATAAGGTGTACTGCAAGTTTTTTTTATACCAAATGCAGGATTTCCTGACCGCACTATAGGGCTGCAGCATTTGGTCTGCAAGGTCCACCCCACCCATATATTTATTATAATCCTGTATGCAGACAGGCTTACTGATGGTGGTTTTTGTCCCGCGCACAGTAACGGGGCTGCTACCTTCTGAATGAATAGATGTCATTATGCGGACATCTTTTTTTGTATCGATATTTTACGAGTAAGATATCCCCATTACAAAGGGCCTTTATTTCACCAGACCTCAATTTCTGATTCACTAAAGGCTTGGGCAGGCCTCTTTGATTGCGGCGTATGGTGCCACATGCCACTGTCTTGATTGAAAGGCACCTGAAAAGGGGTACGCTTGTATTATAATTATCAACGTATAAGTGGTACCCCCTTGTCGAAAAGAGGGTGTAAAAGATCCCACACTATTTTTCCTGCCCCATTGAGGGAAGGCGGGCATTCAGGAGGGCTAAACTGGGTATCTTTGCCCTCATAGACTCTAAATTTATATGTTACCAGATCCGCTCTCACAGAGCTTATAAATTTTTAGCCCAAATTGTGCCCTCTTTCTTGGAAAAT
The DNA here is from genome assembly GCA_033119425.1 of Bufotes viridis. Lineage (NCBI taxonomy): Eukaryota > Metazoa > Chordata > Amphibia > Anura > Bufonidae > Bufotes > Bufotes viridis. The sequence goes on along the minus strand of CM065594.1, from coordinate 83,064,695 downwards.
ATTGGCGGAATTGAAGCCTGCCTTTAAAAAGGACAAGTGACTCGTCCACGGAAATGTTTTTTTCTGGGGTGTAGGCCTCTTGAAATTTTTCATTAAAATAATTTATAAGGGTCCGAATTTTATAAAGCCTGTTATGGCTGGGGTCATCACATGGGGGGCACTGTGTATTGTCAGCTAGGTGCAGAAACCGCAGGATTGTTTCAAATCGCTGTCTTGGCATTACTTCCCTGTACATGGGTTTATCGTACAAGACATCAGATAACCAATAAGATCTCATACTGTTTTTTTTAATGAGACCCATATTTAGAAGTAGGCCCCAGAATTTTAAAATGTCCGCAACAACAACAGGGCCCCATACGCCATTCATGGCGTAATATGAGGTCGGGTGACTAGCAATGAATTATGCAGGGTATAAATTGGTCTGCTCAACCATCAAATTTAGCAGTTCGTCTGATAAGAAGATTTAAAAAAATTCCAGCCCCCTAAACCCCATAACATCACAACGGATGCCTGTGACAGAATTAAGTTCTGGAACGGACGGAGTATATGACGCTGTTGGCATCCATTCTGGGTCAATGGCGCTAGTGCCAGGCAAAGAGTCTCATCTGTGACTTTGCTGTGGCTCATAATCACTAGTGTTAGCGGACGATGACAAAATTTCAAATTGTTCTGTCTCGCTAGCACTTTCTGTATCAGAACAGATAAATGTGTATGCCTCCTCTGCCGTATACATACGCTCAGCCATTTTATATGTTGCAAACCCTAACACTACTATTCTATATAACTATTCTATCTATCTGCCCGTACTCAGGCTAACTAACTATGGCTAATTATCGATATTTTATATATATGTCAGAGCTTCACAACTACAACTGACAGTCTGAAGGCATCGGACCTGCACTGTGTGATGCTACTAAGCAGCTCAACTACATGCGCTGCGATTGGTGGCTGCTTTCTTTCATTGACCAATCACAGCGATCGTGAAACAAGGATCGCTGTGATTGGTCCACAGACGGGTGCCCGAACAGCTCTGCTGTCCGTGACACCCGATAATATGACTGTGACATGGGGTGTGCTGGTGGGGTGGCGCGATCTTCTCATGACATACTGTGAACGTCATGATGCAGTAACTAGCACCACATCATGACGTACACAGTACGTCACCGGTCATTAAGGGGTTAAAGGGGTACCTTATAGAGGGGCCTTATTACTGGGCATTAAAGGGCCTTAGGGCATTAAAGTTGGGCCTTATTTCTACTAGGGGCTCTATGATGACATAATTAATACTGAGGGTATTAGGTACTACTAATAGGGGCACTCCTTGGGAATATTCTTGCTATTGGGAGTACTGTAAGGGGAACTATTACCATTAAGGGAATTCTGGGAGCCCTATTACTATAGGGGGACTATCTGTATGGTGCTGTTTTCTGCAGTATAGTAATTGGGGATAGATATGAGCAAAATTTAAAAAATTCAGATTGCAGTTCCTGCAGTCTCCCAGGGCTCTCCCTACAGTGTCTAAAATTCTCCCTATAATACCCCTACAATGTCCCTGCTCTGTCCCTGCACTCTCCCTATCTAATTTTTCACAATTAAAAGCTTTTATCACTTGTCACGTCTCTCCCTATGCTCAGCTGAAAGTAAAAATGGCAGAAACCGTGCAGGATGAGGCTTTTAAAGAGCTGTTACATCAATGGGGCTGTCTAGCTGCTGATTGGTTGCCTCCATGGCATTATGGGGGATCTCGCGTTTCTGGGCTTCTTACTTTCACTTTGTAACATGTGATAGCCACAATTTTAGGAACTATTTGTTACCACAAAGCATGAGAAAATTCTGATTCCTTGTGAATACATTTTTTCCAAGACTTCAGATTAAATTTCACTTTGGATGCTTCAATGTCTAGTCCAAACAGAGAACGTGAGGAAAAAGAAGGTCTACATCAGAGGAGATATCACTGGATATAAGTGGTATGTAGTGCTGTATTAGCCTTTATGTTTCGTAGTACTTTATGAAATGTTGATCTAAATATGTCTTCATCAGTTGGATGGGGGGAGGGGTTGGATTGAGAATTTGGCAAAGGGGAGGTTGGGCAGTTCGCCTTAGGAAGCAGAAAGACTAGGTGCATCCTGGCAATGGGGATAACCAACTGATAATTGGGGATATGACCATGAGAATAGGGGCCCAGTTCCCTCGATCTGATGGAGTGGCAGGTTGGGCATTCACTGCTCCATCAGATCCTGCTGCTTTGATGCCTGGCCACTCTGTTATTGACCCCAGCTAGTGCAACTAACAGCACCTGTCTGCTCCATCTGCCAGCAGCTACCTGGTTAATATATATATATATATATATATATATATATATATATGATGATATATTTAATTCCACCAGCTGGGACCACTTATGGTTATCTAGTTAGGTTCGTGTATGGCCGTACTGGTTCATAGATTAGGGGGAGGCCGACATGATGGGGTCTTTGGCGACGAAGGGGGTGTTTGGGGGACAGGGGTTAAATAATTTAAAAATGGAGTGGAAAGGGCGGAGTTCCGGCTGTGGGGGTGTGTGGCTATGTGTCAGGGCCGGAGTAGCGGCCAGGTGTGGAACCCCTTGGCAGGGACGAATAAAGTCCAGAAATAGCGTAGTACAAAAAGGATAATCCAATCGGGTAGTCAGGTCCAGTGCCGGGTCGTGGCGGGCAGCAGGAATCGTATTTGAAGGTTCAAGCAAATGGTCGGTAGCTGGGAAGTCAGTTTAAACAACAGGTTCACAGGAGGGAGCTTGGTGTTCACCATGAGGTAGAATAACTCAGCAATGAGTCAAGGCTCTGACCAGCTTTAAATACACAGGGAACCCAGGACCGCCCACTGGCTGCAGGCAACCAGGAAGCTTCCTTAGTCAGAGGCCAATCATAGGGCTGAGGGCTAGTGGTGACAGCTGAAGCCCTCCCCCAGCCTGAGTAGCACCTGTGGCCTGGAAGGGCGTGTGCGCACTACGCTCGTATTTCCGTGTACGTGCGTGCGGCTTGCATACCGCGCACCCGCACACGGCGCTCAACCCGTGCACGCGCACTGGCCATACCAGCGCCAGATGCCCTGCCAGGAGGAGGAGATACCTGCACCCGATGCCCGCGCCTGCGAACCCGATGAGGAACGGCCCCCCTGGGTCCCTGACAGAGCCCCCCACCAAGTAGCGGCCGCCGGACGCGAACCTGAGAGGGCCGATCAGGATGAGCCCGGTGGAATGCGTGGACTTTGGCATCTGCATGAAGGTTACCTGCTGGCTCCCAGGAACGCTCCTCGGGGCCATACCCCTTCCAGTGGACAAGGTATTCCAAGACTCCACGGCGCCTGCGGGAGTCTAGGATTCCTTGGACTTCGTATTCTTCGTCGTTATCCACCTGAATGGGAGCAGGAGGCACCGGCACTCTACCCGCAAGGGTGTTGGCACGGTAGGGTTTCAGTAGTGATACATGGAACACCGGATGGATGTTAAATGAGGCAGGCAGGCTTAGTCTCGCCGCGACGTCGTTGACCATTGAGGAGATAGTAAATGGCCCCAAATAGTGAGGGCCCAATTTCCTTGACGGGCAGGTCAGTTTGAGATGCTGAGAGGATAACCATACCCTATCCCCGATCTTGTACTTGGGGCTGTCGATGCGTCTCCGATCGGCCTAAGCCTTTTGCTGTTGCTGCGGTGCTTCTGCACTAGGGTACGTAGCAAACCCCGGAGACGGCGGAGGCGCTGGGCCACCTCAGGTACGGGAATGTCCACCGGAAGGTCCGGAAGCGTCAACGGATGGTACCCGTAATTCGCGTAAAAGGGAGAGAGTCCCGTAGAGGCATGCTGCTGTTGGTTGTACGCATATTCTGCCAGAGGGAGAAGGTCCACCCAGTCATCCTGTAGGTATGACGAATAGCAGCGGAGGTACTGCTCCAAGGTCTGGTTCGTCCTCTCCGTCTGGCCGTTGGACTGGGGATGATAAGCCGAGGACAGGTTACGGGTGATGTGGAGGCAGCGGCAAAATTGGCTCCAAAACCGGGAGGTAAACTGCGAACCTCGATCAGACACAATAGAGGAGGGGAGCCCATGTAGGCGAAACACCTGCTGTAGGAATAACTTTGAGGTGTGTTGGGCCGTTGGAAGGCCGGTAGTCGGGATAAAGTGTGCCATCTTGGTGCATCTGTCTACTACGACCAAGATCATAGTGTGGCCCTGTGAAGGAGGTAAATCCACCACGAAGTCCATGGCAAGGTCCCTCCAGGGCACCGTTGCCACGGGTAGAGGTTGTAGCAGGCCGACTGGCCGGGTGTGGGGTCTTTTGTGCATGGCGCAGACAGTACATGAGCACACAAAGGACCGTACGTCCGCCGCTAAGGAAGGCCACCAGAACTGTCTATGCACGCACTCCAAAGTGTTGCGTACTCCCCGGTGACCTGCTGTTGGTCGTGATGATGCTGCAGGACCGATACCCGATGGGAGGTGGGCACGTAGATCTTTCCCTGATGGTAACGTAAGCCATGCCTTTGTGGTAGGTGTGCCGCTTCCGACGGTACAGTCATGCTGGCTCGTCGGATCTCTTCAAGTAACGAGTGTTGAGTAGCCAGGAAGTAGGTACTTGGAAGGATGGTTTCTGGAGGCGTAAGGATGGTATCGGAGTCGTAAAGACGGGAAAGGGCATCAGCCTTCCCGTTCTTTGATCCAGGACGATACCTTATCTGGAGGGTGAAACGGGAAAAGAAGAGGGCCCACCTGGCTTGCCGGGGCCGTAACCTTTTAGCAGTACGAAGGTATTCCAGGTTACGGTGATCGGTATACACGGTTACCGGGTGCTTGGTTCCTTCCAGCAGATGCCGCCACTCCTCCAGCGCGTTCTTAATGGCTAGTAGTTCCCTTTCGCCCACATCGTAGTTGCGCTCTGCCTTGGTTAACTTGAGGGAGTAGAACGCCACTGGGTGTAGGAGTTGCTTCTCCCCTTGTCTTTGGGAGAGAACTGCCCCGACGGCTCTTTCTGATGCATCCGTCTCCAGGTAGAAAGGGAGGGCAGCTTCAGGTTGCGCCAGCACCGGAGCTTGTGTGAAAAGTCTTTGGAGGTTTCGGAAGGCCTTGTGAGCGGCAGAGGTCCATGCAAACGGAACGTTGTTCCCGGTTAGGACCGTAATAGGGGCGCATATGGCCGAGAAGTTCCGGATGATGCGACGGTAGAAATTCGCAAAACCGATGAATTGTTGGACCATTCGTCGATTCTGTGGGATAGGCCATTCCAGGATGGCCAGAACCTTCTTGGGGTCCATCTCCACCCTTCCAGGGGACAGTATGTATCCCAAGAATTCGACAGAGGGGGCATCAAAGATGCTCTTCTCCAGCTTCCCATAGAGTCTATGCGTCCGAAGGCACTGGAGGACTACTTTCACATGTCTCTCATGCTGCTAGAGTGTGTGGGAAAAGATAAGGATGTCATCCAGATACACCACCACATATGTGTCCAGAAGATCACGGAAGACATCATTGATGAAGCTTTGGAATAGCGGGGCGTTGGGGCGTTGCAAAGCCCGAAGGGTATCAACAGATACTCATAATGGCCGAATCTGGAACGAAAAGCCGTCTTCCATTCGTCACTCTCACGGATCCGCACAAGATTGTAGGCCCCCCAGAGGTCGATCTTGGAGAATACTCTGGCATCCTTCACACGGTACAGGAGATCAGAGATGAGAGGGAGAGGGTATTTATTCTTCCTGGTGATGTTGTTAAGGGCCCGGTAGTCCACACAGGGCCGAAGTCTTTCTTCCCCACAAAAAAGATACCTGCACCGACTGGGGAGGTGGACGGGCGGATGAAGCCCTTCGCCAGACTCTCCTCTATATAACCCCTCAGTGCCCGGGTCTCGGGCTCAGACAAGTTGTATAACCGTTCGTGCGGCAGCGGGGCCCCGGGGAGTAGATCAATGGGGCAGTCATAGGGTCTGTGGGGAGGTAAGGTGTCTGCCCCCGCCTTCTCGAAGACATCCGCATATTCCCCGTATTTGGCGGGCAATAACTGAGAAGATGAGGCCAGGGCCAGCAGAGGGCCAGGAGCAGGGGAGATGCAGTGGGAGACACAGTAGGAGGACTGAAATGTGACACGTCCCATGGCCCAGTCTATTTGGGGGTTGTGCTTTCGAAGCCATGGGATACCCAGGATAACTGGAAACAGGGGAGAGGGTACGATGTCCTATACGATCTCTTCATGGTGGAGGCGACCAATGGAAAGGGCAAGGGGTGTGATTCCATGGAGACAGCTCCGGTCTTTAACGTACTGCCGTCCACCATGTGGAGTCGAGACGGGTGTTCCTTGGGGCGCAAGTGTAGTACAAGCTGCGTGGCAAGTTCAATATCGAAAAACCAGCTGCTTGCGCCCGAATCGATTAAGGCCGTAAGTTCATGGCCAGTTCCATTCAGCTGCATGGAAACACATAGGGCTAGATGTGAAGAACCGTTGTATACAGGCATGTTCGGACGCAGCAGAAGTGACAGTCCTACCTGTAGGTAGTTTGATGGGGCAGTCTCTCAACATATGCCCGGGTTTGGCACAGTAGAGGCAGAGATTGAGAGTCCGCCTTTTGGACCTCTCGACCGCTGAGAGCGGACCCCTGACCACTCCGATCTGCATTGGTTCCTCTGGGGCGAGGTCCCCGCTGTGGAGGATGGCACAAGTACTGGAAATGGAAGAGGGTCGGATGGCCGTGCAGGAGGGAGCAGAGCGTGTTGCCTCTCCGTCCTCTGTTCCCGGAAACAATGGTCCAGTTTTGTAACCATGCTCATCAGCCCTTCCAGGACCTCCGGGACCCCGATACGGGCGAGTTCGTCTTTTAACTGGTCCAACAGACCGATCCGGAACTGGTCGATAAGGGCCACTTCATTGAGTCCGGTATCTGGGGCGATCTCCCGGAACTCCGTAATGTAGTCCTCCACTGGACGCCCTCTTTGCCGAAGAGAACGGAGAGTGCCCCTAGGAGGACCGCAGGGAGTCGTCAAGAGTGCCTGCATGGCGGAAACAAAAAGAGGCCCAAGAGGACAGCACTGGACTATCAGTTTGCAGGAGCTGATGTTCGGGCTCACTGTTCACCACCTCTAGTGAGGGGCGTGGAGCGGGAGGAGGTGAGGGTGGTAGCGCAGTGGCCTGGGCCTGGCACAGCTCCTGGGCACTCATCCTCTCCAATAGGTGTTCATGGCTGGTCTGCATGTCTTGAAGGGCTTGCGCCACCAGCGTCAGTTGCTCAGACATAGAAAGGGCACCGTCCGCAGGTCCCAGCGGGTTCCATGGTCAGGCTGAGTTATTATGTCAGGGCCGGAGTAGCGGCCAGGTGTGGAACCCCTTGGCAGGGACGAATAAAGTCCAGAAATAGCGTAGTACAAAAGGATAATCCAATCGGGTAGTCAGGTCCAGTTCCGGGTCGTGGCGGGCAGCAGGAATCGTAGTTGAAGGTTCAAGCAAAGGGTCGGTAGCCGGGAAGTCAGTTTAAACAACAGGTTCACAGGAGGGAGCTGGGTGTTCACCATGAGGTAGAATAACTCAGCAATGAGTCAAGGCTCTGACCAGCTTTAAATACACAGGGAACCCAGGACCGCCCACTGGCTGCAGGCAACCAGGAAGCTTCCTTAGTCAGAGGCCAATCATAGGGCTGAGGGCTAGTGGTGACAGCTGAAGCCCTCCCCAGCCTGAGTAGCACCTGTGGCCTGGAAGGGCGTGTGCGCACTACGCTCGTATTTCAGTGTACGTGCGTGCGGCTTGCATACCGCGCACCCGCACACGGCGCTCGACCCGCGCACTTGCACTGGCCATACCAGCGCCAGATGCCCTGCCAGGAGGAGGAGGAGGAGCTACCTGCACCCGATGCCCGCGCCTGCGAACCCGATGAGGAACGGCCCCCTGGGTCCCTGACAGAGCCACCCACCAAGGAGCGGCTGCCGGACGCGAACCTGAGAGGGCCGATCAGGATGAGCCCGGTGGAATGCGCGGACTTTGGCATCTGCATGAAGGTTACCTGCTGGCTCCCAGGAACGCTCCTCGGGTCCATACCCCTTCCAGTGGACAAGGTATTCCAAGACTCCACGGCGCCTGCGGGAGTCTAGGATTCCTTGGACTTCGTATTCTTCGTCGTTATCCACCTGAATGAGAGCAGGAGGCACCGGCACTCTGCCCGCAAGGGTGTTGGCATGGTAGGGTTTCAGTAGTGATACATGGAACACCGGATGGATGTTAAATGAGGCAGGCAGGCTTAGTCTCGCCGCGACGTCATTGACCATTGAGGAGATAGTAAACGGCGCCAAATAATGAGGGCCCAATTTCCTTGACGGGCAAGTCAGTTTGAGATGCTGAGAGGATAACCATACCCTATTCCCGCTCTTGTACTTGGGGCTGTCGATGCGTCTCCGATCGGCCTGAGCCTTTTGCTGTTGCTGGTTAGTGCGGAGCTTTTGAACCAGGGTATGTAGCAAACCCCGGAGACGACGTAGGCACTGGGCCACCTCAGGTACGGGAATGTCCACCGAAAGGTCCAGAAGCATCAACGGATGGTACCCGTAATTCGCGAAAAAGGGAGAGAGTCCCGTAGAGGCATGCTGCTGTTGGTTGTACGCATATTCTGCCAGAGGAGAAGGTCCACCCAGTCGTCCTGCAGGTATGACGAATAGCAGCGGAGGTACTGCTCCAAGGTCTGGTTCGTCCTCTCCGTCTGGCCGTTGGACTGGGGATGATAAGCCGAGGACAGGTTACGGGTGATGTGGAGGCAGCGGCAAAATTGGCTCCAAAACCGGGAGGTGAACTGCGAACCTCGATCAGACACAATAGAGGAGGAGCCCATGTAGGCGAAACACGTGCTGTAGGAATAACTTTGAGGTGTGTTGGGCCGTTGGAAGGCCGGTAGTCGGGATAAAGTGTGCCATCTTTGTGCATCTGTCTACTACAACCAAGATCGTAGTGTGGCCCTGTGAAGGAGGTAAATCCACCACGAAGTCCATGGCGAGGTCCCTCCAGGGCACCGTTGCCACAGGTAGCGGTTGTAACAGGCCGACTGGCCGGGTGTGGGGTCTTTTGTGCATGGCGCAGACAGTACATGAGCCCACAAAGGACCGTACGTCCACCGCTAAGGAAGGCCACCAGAACTGTCTATGCACGCACTCCAAAGTCTTGCATACTCCCCGGTGACCTGCTGTTGGGTGGTCGTGATGATGCTGCAGGACCGATACCCGATGGGAGGTAGGCATGTAGATCTTTCCCTGATGGTAACGTAAGCCATACCTTTGTGGCAGTTGTGCCGCTTCCGACGGTACAGTCATGCTGGCTCGTCGGATCTCTTCAAGTAACGAGTGTTGAGTAGCCAGGAAGTAGGTACTTGGAAGGATGGTTTCTGGAGGCGTAAGGATGGCATCGGAGTCGTAAAGATGTAAAAGGGCATCAGCCTTCCCGTTCTTTGATCCAGGACGATACGTTTTTTGGAGGGTGAAACGGGAAAAGAAGAGGGCCCACCTGGCTTTCCGGGGCCGTAACCTTTTAGCAGTACGAAGGTATTCCAGGTTACGGTGATTGGTATACACGGTTACCGGGTGCTTGGCTCCTTCCAGCAGATGCCGCCACTCCTCCAGCGCGTTCTTAATGGCTAGTAGTTCCCTTTCGCCCACATCGTAGTTGCGCTCCGCCTTGGATAACTTGTGGGAGTAGAACGCCACTGGGTATAAGAGTTGCTTCTCCCCTTGTCTTTGGGAGAGAACTGCCCCACGGCTCTTTCTGATGCATCCGTCTCCAGGTAGAAAGGGAGGGCAGCGTCAGGTTGCGTCAGCACCGGAGCTTGTGTGAAGAGTCTTTGGAGGTTTCGGAAGGCCTTGTGAGCGGCAGAGGTCCATGCAAGCGGAGCGTTGTTCCCGGTTAGGACCGTAATAGGGCGCATATGGCCGAGAAGTTCCGGATGATGCGACGGTAGAAATTCGCAAAACCGATGAATTGTTGGACCATTCGTCGATTCTGTGGGATAGGCCATTCCAGGATGGCCAGAACCTTCTTGGGGTCCATCTCCACCCTTCCAGGGGACAGTATGTATCCCAAGAATTCGACAGAGGGGGCATCAAAGATGCTCTTCTCCAGCTTCCCATAGAGCCTATGCGTCCGAAGGCGCTGGAGGACTACTTTCACATGTCTCTCATGCTGCTGGAGTGTGTGGGAAAAGATAAGGATGTCATCCAGATACACCACCACGTATGTGTCCAGAAGATCACGGAAGACATCATTGATGAAGCTTTGGAATAGTGAGCGTGGGGCGTTGCAAAGCCCGAAGGGCATCAACAGATACTCATAATGGCCGAATCTGGAACAAAAGCCGTCTTCCATTCGTCACTCTCACGGATCCGCACAAGATTGTAGGCCCCCAGAGGTCGATCTTGGAGAATACTCTGGCATCCTTCACTCGGTCCAGGAGATCAGAGATGAGAGGGAGAGGGTATTTATTCTTCCTGGTGATGTTGTTAAGGGCCCGGTAGTCCACACAGGGCCGAGACCCGTCTTTCTTCCCCACAAAAAAGATACCTGCACCGACTGGGGAGGTGGACGGGCGGATGAAGCCCTTCGCCAGACTCTCCTCTATATAACCCCTCAGTGCCCGGGTCTCGGGCTCAGACAAGTTGTATAACCGTTCGTGCGGCAGCGGGGCCCCGGGGAGTAGATCAATGGGGCAGTCATAGGGTCTGTGGGGAGGTAAGGTGTCTGCCCCCGCCTTCTCGAAGACATCCGCATATTCCCCGTATTTGGCGGGCAATAACTGAGAAGATGAGGCCAGGGCCAGCAGAGGGCCAGGAGCAGGGGAGATGCAGTGGGAGACACAGTAGGAGGACTGAAATGTGACACGTCCCATGGCCCAGTCTATTTGGGGGTTGTGCTTTCGAAGCCATGGGATACCCAGGATAACTGGAAACAGGGGAGAGGGTACGATGTCCTATACGATCTCTTCATGGTGGAGGCGACCAATGGAAAGGGCAAGGGGGTGTGATTCCATGGAGACAGCTCCGGTCTTTAACGTACTGCCGTCCACCATGTGGAGTCGAGACGGGTGTTCCTTGGGGCGCAAGTGTAGTACAAGCTGCGTGGCAAGTTCAATATCGAAAAACCAGCTGCTTGCGCCCGAATCGATTAAGGCCGTAAGTTCATGGCCAGTTCCATTCAGCTGCATGGAAACACATAGGGCTAGATGTGAAGAACCGTTGTATACAGGCATGTTCCGGAACGCAGCAGAAGTGACAGTCCTACCTGTAGGTAGTTTGATGGGGCAGTCTCTCAACATATGCCCGGGTTTGGCACAGTAGAGGCAGAGATTGAGAGTCCGCCTTTTGGACCTCTCGACCGCTGAGAGCGGACCCCTGACCACTCCGATCTGCATTGGTTCCTCTGGGGCGAGGTCCCCCGCTGTGGAGGATGGCACAAGTACTGGAAATGGAAGAGGGTCGGATGGCCGTGCAGGAGGGAGCAGAGCGTGTTGCCTCTCCGTCCTCTGTTCCCGGAAACAATGGTCCAGTTTTGTAACCATGCTCATCAGCCCTTCCAGGACCTCCGGGACCCCGATACGGGCGAGTTCGTCTTTTAACTGGTCCAACAGACCGATCCGGAACTGGTCGATAAGGGCCACTTCATTGAGTCCGGTATCTGGGGCGATCTCCCGGAACTCCGTAATGTAGTCCTCCACTGGACGCCCTCTTTGCCGAAGGGAACGGAGAGTGCCCCTAGGAGGACCGCAGGGGGTCGTCAAAGAGTGCCTGCATGGCGGAAACAAAAGAGGCCCAAGAGGACAGCACTGGACTATCAGTTTGCAGGAGCTGATGTTCGGGCTCACTGTTCACCACCTCTAGTGAGGGGCGTGGAACGGGAGGAGGTGAGGGTGGTAGCGCAGTGGCCTGGGCCTGGCACAGCTCCTGGGCACTCATCCTCTCCAATAGGTGTTCATGGCTGGTCTGCATGTCTTGAAGGGCTTGCGCCACCAGCGTCAGTTGCTCAGACATAGAAAGGGCACCGTCCGCAGGTCCCGCGGGTTCCATGGTCAGGCTGAGTTATTATGTCAGGGCTGGAGTAGCGGGCAGGCGTGGAACCCCTTGGCAGGGACAAATAAAGTCCAGAAATAGCGTAGTACAAAAAGGATAATCCAATCGGGTAGTCAGGTCCAATTCCGGGTCGTGGCGGGCAGCAGGAATCGTAGTCGAAGGTTCAAGCAAAGGGTCGGTAGCCGGGAAGTCAGTTTAAACAACAGGTTCACAGGAGGGAGCTGGGTGTTCACCATGAGGTAGAATAACCCAGCAATGAGTCAAGGCTCTGACCAGCTTTAAATACACAGGGAACCCAGGACCGCCCACTGGCTGCAGGCAACCAGGAAGCTTCCTTAGTCAGAGGCCAATCATAGGGCTGAGGGCTAGTGGTGACAGCTGAAGCCCTCCCCAGCCTGAGTAGCACCTGTGGCCTGGAAGGGCGTGTGCGCACTATGCTCGTATTTCCGTGTACGTGCGTGCGGCTTGCATACCGCGCACCCGCACACGGCGCTCGACCCGCGCCAGATGCCCTGCCAGGAGGAGGAGGAGGAGCTACCTGCACCCGATGCCCGCGCCTGCGAACCCGATGAGGAACGGCCCCCCTGGGTCCCTGACACTATGCTTATATAGGGGGGGGGCAGAGGCAGGGCACGGGTGCCATTTTAGTCAGGCAGAAGAGCCATCCTCTGCTAACAGAAGAGCCCTTAACTCATGGTTGACATGGATGAGCTGTTCCGGCGGCTGAGGGCAGAGACGGAGGCCCGGGGACCGGACTGGCTCTGCACCAAAGTTGCTGGCATGCTCAGGGGGAAGGCGGCAAGCACCAACAGCCTGCTGCCAGAGGTGAGACGGCCGCGGCGGATTCGTCCGCCGGCGCACCGTAGCCCCGACCATGCCCCCAGGGTTCAGCACCGCACAAGGAGCCCCTCAGGTGACCCACCAACACGGGGGAGCACACATCCTCGCCCTGCTGCCTCTTCCAGATGTGGGAGGAATTCTATCACCCGGCAGAACCCAACGCAGGGCAGGGGGACACACCCCCTGTCTTCTCCAGCAGCCAGCGCGGAAACGGGACCTGGAATGGCGGATCCCCCTCTCACACCAGGGTGGGGGAGGCCGCTCGGCGTGGGAGTAGACCCAGCGGCAACTCAGACGGGGCTGCGCTACTGGAGGACAGCTATGAGTGCAGGCCCCCACAGACAAGTGTGGATTACGTCAGCCTTCCTGCATTCCAGCTGCCACTTCACAGCCCGATGTCTATGCCGAATGCATGTGGCAGGGACCCAGCCACGGTGCAGACGACTGCCGCCAGTCAAGACCCGGCCAGAGGAGGATGTCAGGAATCAGGACCATCCGCTGCGGCGTTCACAGCACCCAGGCAGCCAGGTGAGACTCCATGGGGACGCCTTACTTCTTTACTTAGTACCCCTGGGGTGGGCGGCGGGAGCCAGGCCAAGTTAGTTGGGGGGCTGGGGAGGCTGTTGGGAGGATTGGCGGGTCTGTTTGCGGGTTTGGGCGGTTCTGGTTTGTCGCCTTTACCGGCGTGGATGGTTTACGCAGGGGCTAGTGGTGTGACGGGGGGGGGGGGGGGCGGACAGCCTGTGACGGGGACTTCGGTATCTGGTGTGACGGGGGGCGGGCAGCCTGCAACGGGGACGTCGGTATCGGTACAGACTCAGGTTGTCGGCGACAAGGAGAGAGCAAATTGCTTCAAGCCTTTGTGATTCATAACAGCGTTATCGGGGGAAAATCGTCAGAGTGCTGCTCGGCGTTATTTTGTTATCTCGATGTGATAGGGGAGGCGTATCGGGTATATGGGGGGATAGGCTGGTTAAGGTATGATGAGCAGTTTCGCCAAGGAAAAGCGTTCCGCCCAAATATGCGGTGAGACCATAAGGACATTGGTCTGTGGATGAGGGTGACTGCGCCAGGGAAGCAGGGCCAGTCCTGTTGTGGCGAGAGAGGTGGGTCCGGAGAATTCAACATTGCATCCGCGTCAGCCAAGGGACAATGTTTCCTTTTCAATGAAGGCGGATGCAAATTCGGCGCAAAGTGCAAATTCAAACATGAATGTGCAACTTGCGGCAGAAATCATGGGGCGCCCAGATGTTTTCGGGGAATAGGCAGAGGGGCAGCGGACTTGTTAAGGGGCGGTTTTACGGTAGGCTTTCACATTCCATCGGCTACGTTACCAGTGAGTTATGTTACAAAAAATTTACGTTTGGCATTACAGCATCTGTCTGAAAAGCTCCACAAGGAAGTGCGTTTGGGTTGGATGGATGGTCCGTTTGCGAAGCCTCCTTTAGTTAATTTGCGGATTTCGCCATTGGGGGTGATTCCTAAAAAGGAGCCGAACAAATTTCGGCTAATTCATCATCTGTCATACCCAAAAGGGGTGTCGGTCAATGATGGTATTGATCCTGAGTTTTGCTCGGTGGCCTATACGTCATTTAACGCAGCTGTGACATGGGTTAGGCGGTTGGATACAGGGGCGCTAATGGCGCTGACCTCTGGCCTAATTTCTGGGTGTCCAGGGGATGGATATCGAGGCGGCTTTTCGCCTCCTAATGGTTCACCCACACAGCCTTTACTTGTTGGGCTGTTTTTGGGACGGGGGGCATTTCGTTGATAGGTGCCTGCCGATGGGGTGTTTGTTATCCTGCGCCTATTTTGAGGCGTTCAGTTCGTTTTTGGAAAGGGTGGTGAGGGTCGTGGCCGGGTGTGCCTCCATCATCCATTATTTGGACGATTTTTTATGTTTAGGTCCTGCGGGCTCGGAGGTGTGTTCACTATTGTTAGGCACATTGCAGCATGTTTTTTCGTTGTTTGGAGTTCCGTTGGCGGAGGGAAAAACAGACGGTCCCGCGACCGAGTTGGAATGGAATGTCGCCTGCCTGAGGATAAGGTGCGTGATCTGCAGGCAGCAGTAGGCTGTGCTAGTAGAGTGCCTAAGATTCGTTTGCGGGACCTTCAGTCATTGTTGGGGACGTTGAATTTTGCATGCAGGATCATGCCGATGGGCAGAATTTTTTGTAGGAGGCTGGCGGCTTCGACGACGGGAGTGGTGGCCCAGCATCATTTTATTCGATTGGGGAGGGAGTTAAAAAATGATTCGCAGTTTGGGCAGTTTTCTTACAGTCTTTTAATGGGAGGGCTCTGGTCATGGATGAGGTTATCGACAACGCGGATTTTGACCTGTTTTCGGGGGCGCTGCGGGGGTTACGGGGTTACTGACCTCTGGCCTAATTTCTGGGTGTCCAGGGGATGGGTTAAGAATCTGGCTCTTTTGGAATTGTTCCCTATAGTGTTGGCTGTGGAGATCTGCGGCGAGGATTTTAGGAACAGTAAGGTCCAG
This sequence comes from Bufotes viridis, assembly GCA_033119425.1. NCBI lineage: Eukaryota > Metazoa > Chordata > Amphibia > Anura > Bufonidae > Bufotes > Bufotes viridis. Next base: position 83,049,304 of record CM065594.1, on the reverse strand, counting down.
TAAGGCGATTAACACATTGACTGCGTCGTCTCCCCGGGAGTGCGGTTGTTACAACATCTGGTACTGAGGTGTTTGTCACTCAATGCGTGGATGGTGGTGGTTCATTTGCCAGGTGTTTCAAATGTCGTTGCTGATGCTCTCTCTCGTTCGCAGTGGGAGCGGTTCCGCTTGTTGGCGCTGGAAGCAGATCCCGTCGGGTTGGAGTGTCCGGGTTCCCTTTGGGAGCTTTTGGAGGTAACGTAGATGAGCTTTTGAGGGCATCCTTAAGTTAGGGGACGTGGGCGGCCTATGAGCGCACCTGGAATAGGTGGGAGTGGTGGTGTGCAAGTCTGGGGGCGGGGGTAGAGGGGGGGGGGGTCCCGTTGTTGTTATTCATAGGCCAAATGAGAGAGGGTTGGTCAGTGGTTCAGGTGAACAGGTGTATCTCGGGACTGGCATTCGGTTTTAAGTGCAGGGGCCTCCCTGATGTATCGAAAGCCTTTTTGATACAGCAAGTTTTGCAGGGCTGGAGATGGGGTAGGAGGGGAGGGGATAAGCGAAAGCCAGTATCCTTTCAGTTGCTGTTTGGTATTGGGAGGCAGGCGGGTTTAGTGTGCCATTCGGCGGGGGAGCTTCATTTGTTCCGATTGGCCTTTGCGTTGGCATTTTGTGGGGCGATCCGTCTGGGTGAGCTGGTCAGTCGTAGTGTCGACTGCGGGGGCGGGGTGCTGAATGAGGACGTTGACTTGTTTGGGGACAGGATGGTGATGCGGCTGAGGGGCTCTAAGACAGATTTGGATGGGAGGGAACGTTGCGTTGTGTTGTTTTCGGTTCCAGGGTGTGCCTTGTGTCCGGTTCAGTTGTTGAGGGAGTATCGGTCTGGGGTGCGTTTTGGGGAGGGCCCATTACTTTGTCATGAGGATGGCAGGTTCTTGTCGCGTTTCCAGTTTCTGGCGGTTCTGAAAAGATGTCTAGTGGGTTTGGGAGTCGATCCTACCCATTATACGGGGCGGGGCGGCGACGGAAGCAGCGCGGTTGGGGTTGAGCGAAAACATGATTATGAGGATTGGTAGGTGGGAATCAGCCAGGTTTCGATCTTATGTGCGTTTGGGTGACTTATAGTCTGCCCATGCGTTTTACAGTTATGGTTGTTTTTGTTATTTGTTATGGTATGTGTCTCGGCAGCTCTGGTGTGGATCCTGGGACACTCATACGTTTTTTGGGGTGCCCTTAGGGCAGACGTGCGGCCAAACAGGCGGCGGCTCGGGTTTGACGAGTTGTTCAGTGACTGGGGTCCAGAGGTATGAGGTGGGGTGGAGTCTTGCGGGAAGTTCACCTCTTCGCGTTTGGACAGGTCCCCCGATATTTTAGTCTTACATGTTGGGGGGAACGATCTGGGGAGTACACCAGTAAGGGAACTCATAAAGGACATTAAATTCGACATGTTGCGGCTTTGGTCCTTATTCCCGCAGATTATAATTGTTTGGTCGGACATAGTTCTGAGGAGGACGTGGCAGGAGGCATGCTCGGTTGATGGTCTCAATAAAACCCGGATTAAGGTTAACAAGGTGATCGGTAAATTCGTGGCGCGGCATGGGGCTTTAATTGGAGGCTGGTCAGGGAGAGTTTTAAAAGCGGACGGTGTCTATTTGAATCAAAAAAGGACTCCCAGCAATCGTGTCTTCATGCAGGTAAACATATATAAGGATGGTCCCATAACCAGGACGCGTTTCGGTGACTTGCCTTTATCAACAGGTACATCCAAGTTTGGTCAAATACAAAGTATTTATGTGAGAAACACCACCCACAAGGACGTATCACCTGCCCCTGAAAGGGAGGGGCTATACATAGTACATATTACCAATAAAACAAAAGAAACATAAAAATACAAAAACCCAAAAAGCACTTGAGAAAGGAAGCTGTCTTACATATTGTAGTCTAATCACAAGGTAGATGGAAAGGCTGTTGAGGTCTGAAAAAGATACATAAATAGTAGATTAATCCAAGTTAATAAGAATATTACAAATGCATGATCTTATATTCTCTGTTGAGACCTCAAATCTCATTACCCGTATGCTCAATATAAGGAGAATAGCAGAAACTCCTAATGCTGGCCATACGTGTAATGATTGCGGAGACCCTCAAATGCCATGGCAGTACAAACACCTCACAAGTGACCCCATTTTAGAAAGAAGACACCCGAAGGTATTCTGTGAGGGGTATGGTGAGTTCATGTAAAATTTTATTTTTTGTCACAAGTTAGTGGAAATATGAGACTTTGTAAAAAAAAAAATAATAAATAAACTTCCGCTGACTTGTTCAAAAATTTTTTTTTTTCTGTGAACTCGCCATGCCCCTCACGGAATACCTTGGGGTGTCTTCTTTCCAAAATGTGGGGTCACATGTGGGGTATTTATACTGCCCTGGCATTTTAGGGGTCCTAAAGCGTGAGAATCCAAATGCGTAAAAATGCCCTGTGAAATCCTAAAGGTACTCATGGGAATTTGGGCCCCTTTGCGCATCTTGGCTGCAAAAAAGTGTCACTCATGTGGTATCGCCGTACTCAGGAGAAGTAGGGCAATGAGCTTTGTGGTGTATTTTTATATATACCCATACTTTGTGTGAGAAATATCGCTGTAAACAGCAACTTTTTAAATTGGGTCGCAATGGGTTCAGCAAAGTGTGCTTTCAGCCTCACTTTGCGGAAAAAACGTTGTAAATCAATGTCCAATTGAAAACTATTAAATCTTGAGGGGGCGGAGCTAGTGCTCGACTGCTATGGACGTGCGTGCTTGAGCTCTGTTACTCAGACCCGGCTTTATTGTAGCATACGTTAGCTCCCTGACACCCAGATGGGGAAAATCGGCCAGCAGAAGACTGGGGACTCTTCCCTGTCCCACAAGCAGCCTGCCGCGGGTGGAGAAATGGACAAGTTTGTTAAAAAAGCTGCCGCCATATGTGCAGCAAGAGAAGCCAAGATGGCGCCGGAGCCCGCTAAGGAAGCGGATGATAGCGAAATTGACTTTAACGCTGATGGAAGTGACCTGGAAGACCATAGACATCGCAAGCATATGCCTATTTCCAGAAAATACCTGGATACAGCCCTGCAAAAGGCCATGGAACCGCTGGTAAGCGAGATTTCCTCCCTCCGGCAAGACCTACGGCATGTGGGCAATAGAGTGGAGGTCTTAGAAAACAACCAGGCCGCGATAGTGGACTTCCAGACTGCCACAGCCTCCAGCCTCCAGAAGTACCAGGCCCACCTAAATGCTGCTTTTTCCGCCCTGGAAGACCAGGAGAACCGGGGAGACGCAATAATCTGCGTTTTAGGGAATCCCGGAGTCCGACTCCCCAGGACTCAATAGAAATAATTCAAACTATTTGTGGCGCACTACTGGGCCCAGAACGCCCGACCCCAGTGGATATCGAGAGGGCGCACCGGGCACTTAGGCCGAAACCGAGTGACACAGACCCTCCCAGAGACATTATATGCCGCTTTTTACATTTTCAAGATAAAGAGCTAATAATGCTCAAAGCTCGCCAGGCGGGAGGAGCGACCTACAATGGGGCCCAGGTCAGTGTTTTTCAGGACTTGGCACCGATGACCCTACAGAAGAGAAGAGCCTTAAAACCTCTCACAGATTGGCTCCGGAGTCGGAAAATAATGTACCGTTGGCAATTCCCTTTCGGACTATCCTTCTCTTTTCAAGGAAAAAGGATCACTATCAGATCTCATCCGGATCTCGGCCCAGTTTTCGATCTGTTGGACATTTCGCCGATGGACATTGACGACTGGGATACCATCCAGGACTTAGTCCCGCTCCCGGATCTACCGAAAATAATGCCGTTCGAAACAAAAAGCACCCCGAAGGGTCAACGTCAGAAGAAGAAAAACCAACTCCTGACTCCCAGACGCATAGATGCGGAAACCTTCTGAGGACTATAACTCGCGCCTAATGCCATGTTATACATAAGTATACTGCCCTGATCTCCGTTCCTTCAGGGGTCACTAACCCCACTTCCTCAGTCACCCATCCCTGTCCCTATTACTTCTACTTTTCTGGCTCCTATCACTCATTTCTGTCAGGATGCTCCAGATCTGACTCCTCTTCTTCTGTCTTTACTCCCCTTTCATGTCGATACCTTTCCTGTCCCGTCTGTGCTTAACTCTGTTTCTTTACTTCTGCTTCCAACCAGTGATACTATACCGAGTGAGACAAAGGTTTATACACTGTATATCCATCATCTATTCCGTATTAGATGAGCCATATGTATCACCGTACTTACTATTGCATTATAGTAAACGCTTAGCTTGCACATTATTCACCTGTAATAACTCAGGGCACTTGTTGCTTGAGATGCGATAGTATGCCATTACTTGTCACCTGTTACGTATACTCATTAATGTGCCCCTTCTGTAACTGCCCCTTTATTGTCCTGCATATCTTCATTTTCCTCTACCTTAGCCCTCAGCCTACCCTCCCCCTCTCTCCTACCTTCCTCTCCCTTCTTCTTACCCTTCTTTTCCCCTACTCAGTTGCTATTTTTACTCTGGGTGTCAGGCCTGTGTGTAGGTTAGACTACTTGTTTATCACAAAAGATAATCTCCAGATGTGCTCAGGGGCAGACATAGGATCAATCCTGCTGTCCGATCATGCACCTATTTTTCTCCGCTTGCTCCTACCTCCCACCCGCAAACCTGCTAATCACTGGCGTCTTAATGAACAACTTCTTAGTACCCCCAGCATTCAAACTAAGCTAAAAGGCGCACTACAGGAGTTTTTCTCTATAAACTGCACCTCGGATGTCGCCCCTCAAACAGTCTGGGATGCCCACAAGGCATTCATAAGAGGCCAGTGTATTAGTTTAGGCTCTCACCTTAAAAGAGAGAGACTAAAACAGATTGACTCCCTTCACCAGAAGATATCCTCTCTGGAATCTGCTCATAAACGCTCCCTTTTAGAATCCCATCTCCAGGAACTCTCGGCCTGCAGGGCTTCTCTCAAAAACATCATGAACACAGCGTCTGCCAAGGTCTTTCTACACTCCCAGTACAAGGTTTTCGCGCACGGGAACAAAGCTTCCAAGTACATGATGTCCAGACTTAAAAAGCGTAAATTACACAACTTTGTTCACAAGCTGAAAACCCCAGAGGGCACGTTTACCTATGATTCCCTTAAAATTGCTTCCTTATTTAAGGAATACTATGAATCTCTCTATAATCTCGATCGGCCGTCCTCTCCCTCGGATATAGATAATGTCTCCCTGTCACATAGGCGATTTCTGGATACACTGGCACTCCCATCTCTCACATTAGAAGATCAAATTGCCCTTTCCTCCCCCTTTTCGCCCCAAGAGCTGCTCGAGGCCATTAAAAACTCCCGAAGGGAAATGTCCGGGCCCTGATGGGATTCCGATCCCATACTATTCTACATTTCGCGATTTACTTGTCCCACATCTCCTCCCTGTGCTTAATGGGACCCTGTCAGACAGCCCCTTGTCTCATGACATGACCAGGGCTCTCATTACACTGATTCCTAAAGAAGGGAAGGATCACTCCCTATGTCCCAACTACAGGCCCATCTCCCTCCTTAACACTGACCTCAAGCTATTAGCTAAAATGTTGGCGAATAGGTTGGCAAAGCTCCTCCCTACCTTGATTCACAGAGATCAAGTGGGCTTTATTAAGCACAGGGAGGGAAAGGATAATACAGCCAGAGTACTCAATGTCTTACACTTTGCTACAAAAAAAAGCCTCCCCTTAGTCCTTCTCAGCACCGACGCTGAGAAGGCTTTTGATAGAGTCAAGTGGTCTTTTATGTACTCGGTCCTCCACCACCGTCGCTTCCCTATTCCTTTTATTGATGCTATCAAAGCCATGTATCAACATGCCTCAGCGTCGGTGCGTGTGAATGATGTCCTTTCGGCTCCTTTTAAGATAAGTAATGGCACCCGACAGGGCTGCCCTCTTTCCCCCTCTCCTCTTTGTTCTCACTTTGGAACCCCTTCTGCAGGCTATCCGGTTGGATGGGGGCATCCAGGGAGTTCAGCTAGGTGACCAGCAGCACAAGGTAGCGGCCTTTGCAGATGATATGCTTCTGATGGTGAGCAACCCTGCAACAGCACTGCCTAGAATATACGATCATTTGGAGTTGTATGGATCGCTATCTAACTTTAAGGTCAACCATAGTAAGTCTCTGATTATATCTAGGGGCCTCAAAAATTCCCTAAAAAACCAATTGAAGTCTAATTCTGCTTTCAATTGGTCCTCTCCATACTTGACTTATTTGGGGGTAAAGATTAGCTCAGATCCGGGTCAATTGTTTAACCTAAATTACATTCCGCTTTTGAATAAACTGACTGAAGAGTTGGGCTCTCTGGATGTCCCCATGCTTTCGTGGTTTGGGAGAAAAAATATTCTTCTCTCCCTCATTATACCCAAACTCACCTATCTACAACAGACCTTGCCCATTCCCATTCCTGTCGCGTATTACTCTAAACTTAAGTCCCTGTTCAGCAAATTCGTCTGGCGTGGGAAGAGGGCGAGAATGTCCTACCGGTCCTTGTCCTATCTGAGGGAGAGAGGCGGTATATCATTGCCTGACCCTGAAATGTATGGTAAAGCAATCTTAATGTCCAGAGTGGTTGATTGGATGATAGCCCCTGCCCACAAATCCTGGGTCTCCATGGAACAATCCCTAATGGGACTTCCATTTAGAACCGCTCTTCTGGGGCGTGAGACACTCTCGCCTTTCCCCCCTATTATTTCTCCGATTATGAGAGCTACCCTGCGGGCTTGGACTTGCATTCGAACCTCCGCACTAGGTTCTCCTTTCCCGTCTCCCACTCTCAGAGTAGAAGATGTGTTTCACTTAGCCCCACAGGCCTTGAGAGTCAGTCTCCCACATGATGTCTCCCATTCCAAATTGTCCTTGCTGGCCCTCTACCATGACGACCAACCAATCTCTATCTCATCTCTTTCTAGTAGGCTTAAAACAACCCAGACCAACTTCAATGGGCTTCATTTTCTTAAATCTTACCTGAGCCAACATGCTCAAATATACAAATTATCACGCCCAATGACGTGGTTTGAACATGTCATCACTCAACCTGAGGTCCCACATAAAATTATATCTCAATGGTACTCCAGACTACGGTCGCCCCTACTGCTCTTACCCCTGCCTTCATTAGACTGTGGGAGAGAGATCTTGGCAGACCTCTATCGACGGAAGACACCCTTTTTGTATTTAATTCCCCCACAGAGCATCGCGGTGTGTCAAGATCCAGGAAAATAACTATAAAATCATCACCCGATGGTACAAGACCCCTGACAAAACTTGTTTGTACTCCGCTTCTGCCTCTGACACATGCTGGAGATGCTCTGCACATAGAGGCACTTTCCTGCACATCTGGTGGACGTGCCCTGTCTTGCACCCGTGGTGGGTCGAAATTTTTACTTTATGTAATCAAATTTGTGGGTCTAACGTCGCCCCTCACCGGAAATTGCCCTTCTGAACTTATTCCCACGAGACCCGCCCCAGTGAATCAAGCCCTACTTAAACACTTACTCAATTCGGCCAAGTTGCTGGTCCCCTTATTATGGCTCTCCGCTGACGTCCCGCCCCAGGAACAATGGTTCCAGAAAATTGATCAAATTTATAGATTAGAAGAACTAGCGCATGGGAATCCAGATCTCACCATAGATTCCTGCAAATTTGGTGTCCGTGGAGATCCTTTAGGGGTTATCAAGACGCTCCCTTGGCCAATTAGAGACCTGACCTGTGGTGGGCCTATGTTCACTAACTAACTAACTTTCTCACTTCATTTTCCTTACCCTACTCTTTTTCGTTCATCTCTGCTGCGGCGTGGGGTACTGCCCGGCTCGAAGTATTGCTTGGCTTTTACCGCGGCTCCCCTCATACTTGCTCTGTCTCGGATCGGAACTATATCAGACTTTGGACTTAATCGTTCTCATTGCAATATATAGTATTGCCCGCTATTGTCATACTTGGTCTTGCAATCTACAATGTGTGATTTTTCTCTGCCTAGCTGGACTTACATTATGTATACCACATTACTTATGCCATGTTATTTTTTTGCTTGATCTACGTGGAGAGTGGCTCACCCTCTTTCCACTGTTTTACCAGTGTATTGCTTGATGCTTTCCAATAAAAAATTTACAAAAAAAAAAAAAAAAAAAAATATTAAATCTTGGTGAGGGGCTAAATGACAGGCCTTTTTGCAGAGCTTCTATTTGTTGGCTACCCAGACACCGGGAAGATAGATTTATCACAAGCGGTAGACTCTTACCTGCGAACGAGTTTGCACTTGACTCTGTTCCGTCTCCGTTGTGGTGCCGGCGTTGCTTGCGGCCTGCTCCTCTGCATCCTCCGCGTGGACGCCACCTGCCTCTCTGAAAAGGGCGGCCTCCCGCCAGCCAGTTGATTCACTGCCGGAGCTTGAGGTAAATGATTCTGTTCTCGTTGGGCTTTCTGTATCCCGGCCGTAAGCAGAATGACCTGTCTTGCCATCTATAGACTTTGTTCAGGTGGTAATCCTCGCAATCCCGTAGAAACTTCGACCTTTTCCTTTCCTCCGTGTCTTTTTTGTAAGTCGCAATGTAGGTGTCCACTGTTTCTTTTAGTTTATCAAATTCCTAGAGAGTCAGGGAATCCCGCAGCTGCTGCTCAGTGACCACAACTTGCTCCCTGATTTCACCTATGGCTCTCTGGATGGTGTCTATTTGAATGCAGTCGGTATTGACCTGTGGTCGTTAGGTCTCCAGGGTGGCATTGTACGAGCGTTGGTGCTGTGGAGGAACGCGTATTTATGAGGGCTAGTCAAGTTGTGCGTCGTTGGCAGTAGGAGGTCCTGGAAGCTGGGGGTTGGGCTCGGTATTTGATTATGGGAGGGCCTCAACGATGGGGCTTGACTCCCATGGCAGAGGTTTTGATGGATCGGAGGCGTTCACCGATAGGGGTCTCCGAGTTGGTGTTCCTGCGGATGGAGGCAAGGTCGATTAGCCTTGTGGTTTGCGGGTCTTTAGATAGTTTGGGGCTTCCAGTACCTCCTTCGTCAGGTTAAGTTATGTTATTTGTTATATATATTTGTTATGTTTGTGGTGTCTTTTGTTACTGGTGGAGGGGGATGGGTATTTGTTGGCGGGGGGGGAGGGGAGTATAAAAGGGGGGGTGTGGTAAGGTACAATTGGTGGTTAGGATCCGAAGAAGTAGCCAATAGCTCCATTAAGTATGGCCGTACTGGGTCGCAGACTAGGGGAAGGCCGACATAATGGGGTCTTTGGAGTTGAAGGGGGTGTTTAGGGGGTCAGGGGTTAAATAATTTAAAAGTGGAGTGGAAGGGACAGAGTCCTGGCAGTGTGGGGGGGTGGCTATGCTTATAAAGGGGGGGCAGAGGCAGGGCACGAGCACCATTTTAGTAAGTCAGAAGAGCCCCCACCCACCCTATTTTCCCTACCTTTATCTGTAGTGAGGGAGCTGAACAGGAGGACATCGGTGGTTCTGGATCGTGGGATTTTGGTATAAGAATGTCGCGGCTGTCGGAGGTAGGAGGTCCTGGAAGCTTGGGGTTGGGCTCGGTATTTGAGGATGGGAGGGCCTCAATGGTGGGGCTGGACTCCCATGACGAAGGTTTTGATGGATCGGTTCGGGGAGGCGTTCACCGATAGGGGTCTCCGAGTTGGTGTTCCTGCGGCTGGAGGCAAGGTGGATAAGCCTTGTGGTTTACGGGTCTTCAGATAGTTTGGGGCTTCCAGTACCTCCTTCGTCAGGTTAAGTTATGTTATTTGTTATATATATTTATGTTTGTAACTAATTAATAAATGGCTGCTGTGGCCAATTAAATCCATCCCTAGTGTGGTGTCTTTTGTTACTGGGGGAGGGGGGTGGGTATTTGTTGGTGGGGTAAGGTACAATTGGTGGTTAAGACCCGAAGAAGTAGCCAATAGCTCCATCATGATAGTGGGATCACTGTTATCAGGGCAGCTATTCTGCTGTAGGCTGGATGCTAGTTTGCCAGCTCCTGTTGAGCTTGGTAGCTAGAGCCAACTCTGGCAGTGGATTCCTGGTTTGCTGGATAGGTCACTAGAGCCCCATCAGTTTCTGTACAAAACATGCATATATCTGTCTCCTGTGAGGACCATGGATGGGACATGTGCTTCCATTTCCACCATTAAGAGGCTCCAATATCAGCAGGTTCAGCCAAACTTAAGCTCACATATGTCACCAGTTTTAGTATTTAACATACCTGCCAACAGACCCAATGTGTGTGGGGCTGTCATATGATAGTAGATTGTAGGGAAATTTTCATATTAGATATTCATGTTTGAAATAGGGATGAGGTTCAAATATTCTACCATTTGGGGTATGATACAGCACTAAACTGACTGCAGTGTCCTAAAATAAATACAGCGGATACACGTTTTGCACTGATGAAGGAACATGTTCCCATGGAAATATCTGAAATTCTTCAACTTCCTATCATAGAGTGATGAAAATACAGAATGAAAGAAGAGCGTACAAGTAAGGTTTGCCAGCTGACTCCATGAAGTAAAGCAGAGAATGGTCTGTGAATGCAGAGCGGCCTCTTATCCTGCAGGATACATAACATTGTACAGCAGCTCAGTCTAAAGGGAAATAAAGTACCAGGTTTAATAAAGAGGATTTGGAGAAGAACTAGTAAGACCTATTTTTTTTTCCTGCAGTGTAATATCAGCAGAGGAGAGGACGATGTCCGTAATGAGACTCCTTGTGTGCACCGAACAACAGAATCAACTTGGTTCTCTCGCTTAAAGGTATAGGTCTGTTTACCCCTCCCCCTATTTATTGTAGGGTCCTCTACTACAACAGTCTATGTGCATAATCTATATGATGCAATCTTTTACTAACTCTATGTATAAAACTAGATCCTTTCTTTTATTTAGTTCACTACTTAAAGGGGTGTACCCATCTGAGGCATTGATAGCAAATTGGTAAGAAATGCCATTAATGTCAGATAGGTGCAGATCCCACCTCCTTTCTCCATAACCGTATTTGCCGGCGTATAAGACGACTGGGCATATAAGACGACCCCCAAACTTTTCCAGTTAAAATATAGGGTTTGGTCTATACTCCCTGTATAAGACTACCCCAGCCTCTCATCAGCCCCCCAGCCTCTCATCAGCCCCCCTAGTCTCTCACAGCCCCCAGCCTCTCATCAGTCCTCCTTACACAGGAGCAGGCAGTATGAAAACTTAGAGGTGGAGCAGGCATGTGTGGCAGGAAAGCCTGCTCCACCCCTCATCTGCCTGCTCCTGCGCTCCCATCAACATCTCCCTGCAAATCTGCCGGCCGGTCCCTGTCAAAAAGCACCAGACAGGGCCGGCCGGTCTCTTACTGTATGTGCTGTGGCCGCCGGGCTTTCCCTCTTCCGGTAACTCACATGTCTGTGCGTGGCATTGCTTATGCTTAAGCAAGGCGCTGCAGAGACATGTGAGGTGCCGGGTGCCAGTAATGTATTAAAAGTTCGTTCTCAATGGAGCACGGTGCGCCCACCCCTCCTCCTCCGCCCCTCTATCCTCATTGGTGGCAGCAGCAGCACAGGGGGAGGGATGGACTGCTTCCCTCTCCCTGTGCTGCCTTACACCCGGCGAGGGATGGGAGCTAATGGTTTTCTGGTGGAATAATTCAAACAGTTGATGTTTTGCTTCCTCAGTTGCTTAAAGTATTTCAAGAGGCCTTGGGTCCCTACCTATGTCCGTTCATGAAGCCATAATTTTGGTTCTCCCTAAGTCTAGAAAGGATCCCCTTCTCCACGACTCTCATAGGCCCTTTTGTTACTCTCCACAAATGTTAAGCTATTGGTCAAAGTATTAGCTTTACGTTTTCATAGGGTTATTTCCTCACTAATGGTACATACTGTATATGGATCAGTCTGGATTTATGCCAGCGAGGATGAAGGCAGTTAAAGTTTATAGACTTTGGTGGAGACTTATCAAAGACCAGCATTTTACATTTTCCTGCGCTGCCTGAAGGATGAAGCTAATTTATGACAAGGTGGAGGCTTTTTCATAAATCAAGCGTGTACCTCGGCTGTCTATAAGCCAAAATGAAATCAGCATAACTCTCTATCTTCACTTCTTGCCCTTTCATACCCCCTTTTCAGAAAGAGGTGACAGCAGTGTAAAAATGCCAATTGAGATATTTTTTTCCCCCCTAAGGCAGTGATGGACAAAATGCGGCACTCCAGCTGTTGCAAAACTACAACTCCCACCATGCTCTGCAGTAGGCTGATAGCTGTAGACAGTCTTTGTATGCTGGGAGATGTAGTTCTGCAACAGCTGGAGAGCCGCACTTTGCCCAACACTGCCCTAAGGCATTTAAAAAGTAGCAAACAGATGGTTTGTGACTTTTTTACACCCAAAAATGGGCACAGGGAAATGATGAATCTCCCCATTTATCTTAATCTGCAACTTTCAGTAAAACTCCTGGTGATGGAGTCATATGCTCTGTACATGTTAGCAAACCATTTGAGAGTATTGAATGGGATTATCTCTGGGGGTTTTGGCAAAGTTTGGGTTGGGAATTAGTTCATTATATGAGTTAGACTTCTGTATGGCAATCTCACAGCTCAATTAAGGGTAAATGGGTGTTTAGCAGAATCATTTTGGTTACATAGTGTGACTCGACAAGGTTGTCAATTGTCACCCCTGTTATTTGCTTTGGCCATTGGCAGCAGTTATTGGAAGTCATTGTCATATTACATGGTTTTTTCATGCCGGTTTGGTGGAGAAAGTGGCACTGAATGCTGATGACATTTAGCTATTTTAGCTAATGCTAGGGGTTCCCTAGCTAAGAGCAGTCTCCTAGTATTCACCCTTTAATCCCTAAAGAGGGATCTGGGATTGTCTGCAGGGGAGCCACCAGGCCATTACCTCCTAGAGTAGCCCCAGTGTGTGGTTGATAGGTGACCCACGGAAGTCAAAGACACTGGTGCAAAGAACGGAGGGATCAGGCAGAACTCATAATCAGTAACAGGGCAGAGTCTGAGAAACAGTCCAAAAGTTCAGGACAGGCAGCATAAGGTCAGTAGGTGATTAGTCATGGGTCAGGTCAGGCAGCAGAGGGTCATAATCTGGTACTCAGGCAGACAAACACAGTATAATGCCTATGCAATATATAGTGAGTGAGACAAACTGCATACACAGAAGAGCTGAGTAACATTATATGCAGTTGCTCACAGAACCAACCGTTGCAATACTACAGAATAAGTTGAGGTTCAATGAAGAGCATCTCCAATGGACACACAGGACACAAGTGCCTGGACCGGATGGAGTGCTAGAACTGCAACAAATACTGGATAAGTCGAGTAATGCCCATGCCCACCCTAAGTAGTTGGGCAGTGGCGAGCACAATCCACCTACTGCTTCTGAGAGATATTTCTGAACAGAAGATTTTATACTGTAACCAAAAGTTTACTTTTCACAGTTTTATTGGAAGGCTAGAAAAGGCAAACATGATTTGTTATTAATTGTACTTGGAAGGAGAGGTGGGGATATTAAAAATAACATCCAAAGTGTTTTTAATAATATCCATTTCTTTGTAAAGCACACATGTTCTACACGTCTATCTATAATAATATCTCTTTCTCACTATAAAGTCGTATATAAAGTATGTCTCCCATGGCTATCTATCTATCTATCTATCTATCTATCTATCTATCTATCTATCTATCTATCTATTATCTATCTGTGTGCCTGCATGTCTATCTGTGTTTCTATGTGATATCTCTCATAACTTTGTTTCTCTCTCATCTCTATTTTGCTACAATCTGTAATATGCTAATACAGATATATGTCTGTCTCTTTCTATCTACAGTACCTTCTCTATCTCACTCAAATACACTGTATTTCTTATATTTATCTGTTTGTCCATGTGCCTTATATATCTTTCATATCTTTCCTTCATCCTCATCTTGGTAATATCAATCATATGTTCACCCAGATAAAGTAGAACCTGAAAGCTTGTATACATATTGTATCTCAGAGCTGAATTTTTATAACAGTTGTATCCAGTCTAGATAATTCTTTGTGAACTAAGCACAAGATCAGCACAGATCTCACTTCTGCCTTGTATTGTGCGTGCTACAATGTATTGGGTTGTCATAAAAACACTGACAGGTAATAGTCTGTCACTTCCAAAATTAGTATTGAAGTAAGGATGCCACTATAGTGTAGGTGCTACTAAACATAACCATATCTTTCTTGTCAAAATCCAGTCCTCTTTTTATTTTTATGCAAATAAGGTTTTCAGTGCACTGTGGGTGGGCTGGCTCCAATCTGTACACCTGCTTTTCCCTATGGCATTAGGCATTAGGCTCTGAAGTCTTAGAAGTTAAAATCTTGGTGACCCCAAAGGTTGTGAATGAAATTTGAAAGTATGTCTGAGATCTAAATTAATTTTAGGATCAGGTCTGTATTAATTTGTTGGTTGTGACTGGGCCCTGAATTTATATGGAAATCTGGTCAGAGATATGAATTTATTTTGGGGTCTGAGCTGAGATTTGCATTATAGAGTGAATTTTTTTAGGGGACTGAGGGGGTCTGTATTTATTTTTGGTTCTGGTTTGAGATCAGAATTTATTTTGTTGCCTAGTCTGGAGTTGGAATTTATTTTGGAGGCTGAATTTAGCATTCATTTTGTGCAGTTCATCTATTCCATGCATTACTTTAGTTGCCCACATATTATTATGACTGTGCTTCTTTAAAATGAGATAATTTACAAGTGCTTTATGTTTGGGTAAAAAAGTATCAAAATTTGGCGCAAGGGGCATTTTGCGCAAAAGGGAATAGGCCGTACATTTACAATAATTTATGCCAAAAAACTTGCACTGACCCCCGAATATCTTTGACCAGCAAGATCCTTGTGTAGCTACAGTACCTGTAATATATATTAATATTTTGATGTAGATGTGAAAGGTCTTTGTATTTTGCAGCAAACTGAAACATGAATAACATATATTTATACCGTCAATATTAGTAGATAATACAGTTAGTTACGGTGAATAATTATAATTAGAGATGAGCAAATTTTTTAAAAACTCTTTTCGTCCGGTTCGTCGAATTTTCCGAAAAAACAGTTTGTTCGAGCCGAATTTATTCGCAGCGAATCGTGTTAAAAAACTGCTATTTCCTGGCTGCATAGAGCCTTTCTAGTGGTGTAGAACACAATGCCTTGCAGTAACATGCATAGTGCTGTGGTAGTGAAATAATACTGTGAGTCAGTATGACATGCAGATGACAGGTGTCGCTCTTAGAATCACTGCACATACTTAGAATCACTAATTTGGTCAGTTTTGGCCCTGTGAACTCCCCCTTACAGGGCGATGTTAGCACCAAGAAGAAGCGCACTCCTTTTACGCCCTTGTCAGCTGATTCCACATAGATCTCTGCAGAACCTGTTCTATTAAACGCTTATACAAGTAGAGCCCCCGACAGAGTGGAGAGGGTGTAGGAATAGATGAAAGCAGCACACACGGTCTCACCGGGTCACCGGACTGCAACAGCCGCCAAACTAACTGCGGATCCACAGCGGTCACACCAGACAGTAGAAACAGAAGAGTCGCAGCAGCATATCCGGGTTTTTTCTTTATTGCGAAAACTTTACAGCATGTATACAAATGAAGTGCAACATTTCGGCTGTTGCCAGCCTTTGTCAAGCATAATCAAAAGTGACACATACCGGACTTAAATATTATAGCCACCACCCTCCTCATAATAATCCTCCAATCACATTAGCCCACCTGCGGTAACTATCCAATCCTAACCATTGCAGGTTTCAATCCCTCTTTTGGATACATTAATATTATCACCTGTGTAGAGTTCGTTATGTTATTCCATGCTCCCGCCCGGCGTTCGCGTCTCTGCATCACCACCGCGCAAACTCGCTCCGCTGGTTGTTTAAACATCACCTGGGCAACGGCAATCCAAATCCCGCGGTAATCCCTTGTAATCGCGTCACTGTACCATTAAAACTCTTGTCAAATTATCCGCGCCACGGCTATCCACTGCGCACAGATATGAAATCACTGTATGACAAGTTGCCAAGGTAATGCACAAGCCAAATCACAGATATCGCAACAGAGGGTGCATGGATCTGTATACATTGCTGATGACATCATATATATATATACACATCATATACATTATAGCAAGATATGTATATAACAGGGTGATATACATTTACATGGGGGCTGGGCCTGTGACTATCGGGGTATATCAATATATTGATATGAGGATGTAACAGTCATAGTTAAAAATAATTTAAAAAATCACATGGATTATACAGAATACGGAGGATGATCTCAAATAAAGTGCATATAGCAACAACAGATTGGGGATCACCCTAATCAACCCCTGCCACATTGAACTCTAGATTGAGACCAAATGGTTGCAGGGATCGCAGGGTATATATCTACTTAAGTTCCTTTTTCCTAAGATTTTTTGCTCTATCTCCACCCCTTCTGAGGGCACCCACTGCATCAATAACTCTAAAACGTAGCTGGTTGATGGAATGTCCACGGTCTATAAAATGTTTGGCAACAGGTTTATCCAACGCTCCTTTCCTTTTTGTACTTTTATGCTTGTTGATCCTTTTTATCACCTCCATTGTAGTCTCTCCAACATAGATGAGACTACAAGGGCATTGTATCATATAGATAACATCTTTGGATCGGCAAGTAAAAAAGCCATTCATTTTGAATACTTTTCCACTGTAAGGGTGGGCAAATGTATCACACTTCATTATACTGCTGCAATTGCAGCATGACAAACAGGGGAAATTGCCATTCTTTTTAGGTGCTAAATACATTTGCCGATCCAACTTAGGACCCCCAGCATCACATTTTATCAATCTATCACGTAAGTTAGTATTCCTTTTGTAAGCCATAATTTGAGGGGCAGAGAATCCATTAACCTCAGGTAATCTCCGTTGTAGAATGTGCCACTCCTTTCTGAGGATACTGGCAATTGCACCACTGTTCCGTCCAAAACTGGAAAAAAAAGGAATCCTTTTCATCGTCTTGTCACCAGATGATTCACTGAGCGTGGACTCCCTATCCATCCCCATGATCCTCTCCCTTGATCTCAATAGTAGTTGTCTAGGGTAACCTCTATCAGCAAACTTGTTACACATTTCATCAACTCTACTGGAGAAATTTTCTTCTCGTGAGACAATCCTTCTAGCTCGCAACAGCTGACTCCATGTAAGGAGTCAATCATGCGTCGAGGATGGTAGCTATTGTAAACCAGCAGATTATTTCTGTCTGTCGGTTTTTAATAGATATCTGTGTGTATTACACCACCAATAACGTATACCCTGACATCAAGAAATTGTAACTCACTCTCTGACATTGTGACCGTGAACTGTAGTCCTGGAACTCCCATGTTGAGGTGAGTGTGAAAATCATTCAATTCGTCCCTAGACCCGCTCCATATCATGAAGATATCGTCAATGTAGCGCCACCAGCACAGGACCCTCCCAAAGAATGCGGATTGATAAACCAACCTGTCCTCCACCTCGGCCATAAAGATATTCGCATAAGTTAGGGCCACATTGGACCCCATGGCCACACCACGTTTTTTTTGGTAAAAGGTGTCCCCAAAGAGGAAAAAATTCTGCTACTGTGACTGGTACATCCTCATATCAATATATTGATATCCCCCGATATTCACAGGCCCAGACCCCATGTAAATGTATATAACCCTGTTATATACATATCTTGCTATAACGTATATGATGTGTATGTATATATTATGTCATCAGCAATGTATACAGATTCATGCACCCTCTGTTCCGATATCTGCGATTTGGCTTGTGCATTACCTTGACAACTTGTCATACAGTGATGTCATATCTGTGCACGGTGGATAGCCGCGGCGCGGATTAATTGACAAGAGCTCAATTGGAACAGTGATGCGATCACGCGGGATTACCGCGAGATTTGGATTGCCGTCGCCCAGGTGATGTGTAAACAACCAGCGGCGCGAGTTTGCGAGGTGGTGATGCAGAGACGCGAACGCCGGGCGGAAGCATGGAATAACATGACGAACTCTACACAGGTAATAATGTTGATGTATGCAAAAGAGGGATTGAAACCTGCAATAGTTAGGATTGGATAGTTATTTCAGGTGAGCTAATGTGATTGAAGGATTATTATGAGGAGGGTGGTGGCTATAATATTTAAGTCCTGTATGTGTCACTTTTGATTATGCTTGACAAAGGCTGGCAAAAGCCAAAACGTTGCACTTCATTTGTATACATGCTGTGAAGTTTTCGCAATATAGAGAAAAACCGGATATGCTGCTTCGATTCTTCTGTTTCTACAGAGTGGAGAGGGTGTCAGCAGTAAGTCTGTGTTGACGTCATTGATTATTTTGCCCTTCCTCTAACCTGTCAGAACAATATCCCCCAATAAACTGACCCTGTCTGTTGAGCATCCGCCATCACTCGGTCAGCATTTGGTCAGTAATCCATCGGTATTGCTAATGCCCAAAAAAAAAAGGAGTGGATCCAAAACAGAGATGACACGTGAATAGAATATTTGCATGTCTTCTGTGTTTTGTACCCACTCCTGCTTTTGGCTACCAAATCACAAGCCAATTCTGATGGGACCATACAAGCCTTACAGCTGCTACACAGATTGGATCCATTGTGCATCTCGTTTTTCCTTCCTTCTGACAGATCAGAAGAAAGGTCAAATAAATGATGATATCAGCCAGGCCACAAGGCAAAATAGTGGCCCAGTCATGAAGTGGGGAGGGTGGGAACAGCATGAGAAGTCCACAGAGTGGCCCTATGACATAGTGGTGAGGTAGAAGCAGCATGAGGAGACCACAGAGTGGCCTAATGACAGGGTCTGGAGGTGGCAGCAGCATCAGGAGGCTACAGAGCGGCACAATGACAGAGTGTGGAGGTGGCGGCAGCATCAGGAGGCCACAAAGTGGCAAGGTGACAGTGTGGAGGTGGCAGCAGCATGAGGAGACAATAGAGTTGGAAGGTGACATAATGTGAAGGTGGCAGCAGCATGAGGAGACCACAGAGTGACCTGGTGACAGAGTGGGAAGGTGGGTGGCAATAACAGTACCCGCTAACTATGGTGGGTGTAAGAAGGAGCACTTGGCATCAGATGTGTGATATCAGACAGGTGGCAGCATCAGAATAGTAGCTAAGGAAGGTAGCCAGAAGAAACCAGTCTCTTTTGTCAAAGTGTTGGTGTGGCACCATGGATGATCTAATCAGATGCATCAGGCCTTGGTGGGTAGAAATCCTGGCTTATCCACGCCTGATTCATCTTAACAAAGGTCAGTCTCTCATTTTGGGTGGACAGGCGAGTTCTTCTTGGGGTAACTTTGGCCCCTGCCGCACTAAACACACGCTCTGATGCCACAATACTGGCCGGGCAGGACAGCTTTTCCAGGGCAAACTCTGCCAGTTGCGGCCACAAATCCAGTTTTGCTGCCGATTAGTTCAGCGGATATTCAATGTGGGGTGGCAGGATGCTGTCCAAGTATGCCACCACCTGCAGGTCCTGCTCTATGTCTAGCTGCTGGTGAGCAGTTTCTTCACTATGCAGGGGAAGAAAGCTGCTCACCAGCGACTCTAGACTCAGGCTGCTGCTGATGGAGCTGGTACTGCTCCTGCCACCCCATTCCTCCCCAGCAGCCATGGCAGTGGAACGTGAGCGCAGAGGGCCCCCCGGTCAGACCTGCGAGTGGATGGACAATGGCGCAGATAGGCATCGGCCAACTGACTACATAAGATGTCTCTATAGTAGTTCAGTTTGTCCTCCCTCTCAGCGGGTGTAAAAATAGCCCTGATTTTGGACCGGTAGCGAGGGTCCAACAAGGTGGAGAGCCAGATGTCATCCCTCTGACGAATTGTGACAATTCAGCTGTCACTATGCAAGCAAGTGAGCATGCATCAGGCCATTTGTGCAAGTGTCTCGTATTGACTCCCTGCCTCAATCTCAACTGCATACTGCCACGGTGTGTCTTGGTTCTCTGCCTCCTCTTCCTCATTGCCCTGTAGCTCCTCTTGGTGCTCCTGCTCCTCCTTACCTGTCACCTGTGTAGAAAAACCACCCATTTCGCTACACATTACTTGTGCTCCAAAGTCCTCCTCCTCCTCCAGGTTAGCCCCCATAGGGCTCATCTGGCTGTGAGATCTAGGCACCACGTCTCCAGTCTCCTGACCAGCCACATTTACCAGCATCTGTTCTAGGACATGAAGCAGTGGAATGACATTGTTCATCCCGTAGTCCTGACAACTGACAAATAATGTGGCCTCCTCAAAAGCTTGAGCAAATGGCAGGTGTCACGCATGAGCTGCCACTGGCTGACATCGAAGTTACACAGGGGAGTACTCCTGTCCACTTGGATCATCAAGAAATCGTTTATGGCCTTTCTCTGTTAGTATAGTCATCCAATATATGGAGGGTGGAATTCCAACGGGTGGAAACATCGCATATCAGCCTATGTTGGGGGATGCCGTTCTGCCACTGCAGCTCAAGGAGGGTGTGCTTTGCGTTGTATGAGAGAATTGTCCCTGCAGTGGAGGCTGAGGATATGGCGGAGGATAAGGAGGCAGAGGCGGACATTGTCACAGGACCAACAGCGTCACAACGTGGAGGCGGAAGCGGCATCGGCTTGGTACTTTCCACCTCTGCTCGGCACAAGTTTATCAGTTCTCTTAAAGGTGCAGAGTCCACCACTTGGAAAGGGAGGGACTGCTACACCAGCAACTTCGCTAGGAGAACATTCAGCTTCTGCACCGTTGGATGAGTGCACGCATACTATTGTCTCTTGGCAATCACTTCGGTGATCGATTGCTAAAGGAATTACTGACGAGGAGTAGGAGGAGGAGCAGGAGCATCAGGACCAGCAGATGATGGGAAGGACAGACAGCTCCCTTCAACTGAGGTGGTGGAGCCTTGACTGCTTGAAATCGGCTGCATGCCACTGGGTGATGCAGCGGTTGCTGTGGCAGGCTGGACCACCACATCGGAGCCACAGTTCTCGCAGGTCACTTTATGGTGATGCTGCATATGTTGATGCAGGGCCATGTTGCCAACATTGGCACCCTGGCCACGCTTTACCTTCTTCCCACAGATTCTACATATGGCCATGTTCACCTCCTCCGGCGGCTTAACAAAAAACTGCCACTCCGCCGAGTAGATGATTTTACCCCCAACACTACGCACTGACTGACTGCTACCACCGCTCGCTCCATGATAGAGATGTCGCGAACATAAAATTTTCCGTTCGCGTGCGGCAAACGCGAATTTACTCAAATGTTCGCGAATGGGCGAACCGGGCGAACCGCCATAGACTTCAATAGGCAGGCGAATTTTAAAACCCACAGGGACTCTTTCTAGCCACAGTAGTGATGGAAAAGTTGTTTCAAGGAGACTAACGCCTGGACTGTGGCATGCCGGAGGGGGATCCATGGCAAAACTCCCATGGAAAATTACATAGTTGACGCAGAGTTGGGTTTTAATCCATAAAAGGCATAAATCACCAAACAATCCTACACTTTTTTGAACAACGTGGTTTAAAACATCCAGTGTGTGTATACGATCAGGTATGATGTTGTATCGATCAGGTAGTGTAAGGATTACGCCCGCTTCACAGACATTGACAGACCAAACTCCCCTTTTAATGCACCGCAAACAAACGCAAACAGTCCATTTGCACAACCGCAAACTCCCTATTTGCACAAGGTTGGATGCCAAGCTAGCCATGTCCCGGTGATGTTATTGAAGGTTTCTTCCTCCACCCAGCCACGTACAACACCAAGGGTCCCCGAAAAGTGAATTGAATTGATTTTTCGAATGGGGAGATGGTTTAAAAAAACACTGGCTCCCTCCACTTTGTTTTAATCCACGGTCACTGCGTCTGTGCCGTGCAATTTACTCTCACACCCGATATGAGTGTTATTTTCTGTAGTTCTCTTCTCATCAGTTTAGTCCCTGTTACGTCCCCAATCTGGGATCCATTTATTGAATTGATTTTTCGAACGGGGAGATGGTTAAAAAAACGCTGGCTCCCTCCCTTTTGTTTTAATTCACGGTCACTGTGTCTGCGCCGTGTAATTTACTGTCAGACCCGATATGAGTGGTATTTTCTGTAGTACTATTCTCATCAGTTTAATCCCTGTTATGTCCCCTTACAGGACGTGCATTGAATGGATTTTAGATAAGTGGTACTACACGTGCTAGGTACTGTGCCATCCGGTATGAGTGTTGGGCACTAGCAGAGGGCACACTACAGTCTGTGGGCCTGATACACACACACTGGCAGGCAGGCAACTGAAATTAGATTAAAGTGTACAGATAAAGTGCCTTACTTTAGGCAACGTCCAGTTCCGCATGGTATGATTGATGGGCAGCACTGGCAGAGGGCACACTACAGTCTGTGGGCCTGACACACACACACACTGGCCGGCAGGCAACTGAAATTAGATTAAAGTGTACAGATAAAGTGCCTTATTTTAGGCAACGTCCAGTGCCGCACGGTACGATTGATAGGAAGCACTGGCAGAGGGCACACTACAGTCTGTGGGCCTGACACACACACACTGGCCGGCAGGCAACTGAAATTAAATTAAAGTGTATAGATACAGTGCTTTATTTTAGGCAACGTCCAGTGCCGCACGGTATGATTGATGGGCAGCACTGGCAGAGGGCACACTACAGTTTGTGGGCCTGACACACACACACTGGCCGGCAGGCAACTGAAATTAGATTAAAGTGTACAGATAAAGTGCCTTATTTTAGGCAAAGTCCTGTGCCGCACGGTATGATTGATGGGCAGCACTGGCAGAGGGCACACTACAGTCTGTGGGCCTGACACACACACACTGGCCGGCAGGCAACTGAAATTAGATTAAAGTGTACAGATAAAGTGCCTTATTTTAGGCAAAGTCCTTTGCCGCACGGTATGATTGATGGGCAGCACTGGCAGAGGGCACACTACAGTCTGTGGGCCTGACACACACACACTGGCCGGCAGGCAACTGAAATTAGATTAAAGTGTACAGATAAAGTGCCTTATTTTAGGCAAAGTCCTGTGCCGCATGGTATGATTGATGGGCAGCACTGGCAGAGGGCACGCTACAGTCTGTGGAAGTGGGCCTGACACACACTGGAAGCAGGCAGGCAAACCTTAGATTAAAGGGTAAAAATGAAATGCCTTATTTATCGTCAAGCTACTGTGCCACCTGGTATGAGTGGTGGGCACTGGCAGTGGGCACACTACAGTCAGTGGAAGTCGGCCTGACACACACTGGCAGGAAACTAACCTTAAATTAAAGGGTAAAAATGTAATGCCTTTTTTTAATGCAAAGTCCTGTGCCACCCGGTATGAGTGGTGGGCTCTGGCAGTGGGCACGCTACAGTCAGTGGAAGTCAGCTTGACACACACTGGCAGGCAACTAACCTTAGATTAAAGGGTAAAAATTAAATGCCTTTTTTTAATGCAAAGTCCTGTGCCACCCGGTATGAGTGGGCACACTACTAGCACTGGCAGGGGGTGCACTACAGTCTGTGTGCCTGCAGCTCCTCACACATGGGCAGGCCAGGCAACTGCAATATATATATATATATATATAGAGAAAAAATGAATAAAAGCAGACTAATGTAGCAGCCCTAAAAAGGGCTTTTTGGGGTGCTATAAGGACGCTGTCCTTACAGCAGAGATCAGATGAGTCTTTCAGGACTAGAGTGGACACTGAATACACTAGCCTAGCTATCGATTTTCCTATTAAATCAGCAGCAGCTACACTCTCCCTCCTCTCACTAAGACTGCAGCTTCTGAATAAATCTAAAATGGATGCTGTCCAGGAGATGGGAGGGTCTGGGAGAGAGGGTGTGCTGCTGATTGGCTGGAATGTGTCTGCTGACCGTGAGGTACAGGGTCAAAGTTTGCTCAATGATGATGTATTGGGGGCGGACCTAACATCGCATATGTTCGCCCGCCGCTGCGAATGTGAACAAGCTATGTACGTCGGCAACTGTTCGCCGGCGAATAGTTCGGGACATCTCTACTCCATGATCATGTGCACCGCTACTTACTGGGCAGGTAGGCTCCCGACCTCCCACTGCTGCCACCCTGCTGACTCCCTGCCACGCTAACAACTTGCTGGCTCCGCCCCTGGCTCACAAGCATGCTGCCACCCTCTTCTCCCGATGATGATGAGCTCCAAGTGCGATCAGCTACATCATCGTCATCATCATCGAGTACTGTCTGCACGTCACTGATGTAAGTCTCAACGATCTCTGGGTCTCTGGGTCAACGATCTCTGACCACTCGCAACGCCAGCTCCCACGCCACTGTCCTCATCACTACTTGCCCGTCTACTGGAGGAAGCGGCGGATGTCTCCTCCAGATCTTGGCTTGCCAGTAGCTGCTAACTGTCCTCTAGTAGCTCGTCCTCGCTGTATAGTGGAGCTGACCCCGGACCATGCCAACTAAGGGTTGTGTTTGACGAACCCACCAACTCTTGACTGGGGGTGTCTAATGTCACTTGGGACGAAGTGGATGACCGAGTTAACCATTCAAAAACTGCTGGGTTACTGGTCAAGACATGACCGTTAGATGACACCGGGATTTCAGGCCTCTTGCTATGACTCCTGCTGCCATGCCCCCTTACTCTGTTGTGACTTGTGCAGGCGCCAGAAACATTTAGGCCTCTGCCACTACCCGATGCAGGGCTTGGCAGTTCTCTGTCTGACATACTGTTAGATCAAATAAATAAATAAAAAGGAAATTAAAGCACCCCAAAAAAGTCTGTTTTTCTCATTTCACACCTTTTTTTTTACCACTAATGCACGCTAAATGGGGCTTTAGAACATATAACTGCACTACTGAACGGAAAACAGGCCCTTATTTTTTTCTACTTATACATGCCACAAAAGGCTTTAGAACATATAACTACCCGCTGAATGGCAAATAATATATATTTTTTGTCACTAATACACACCAAGAAGGTCTGTCATTTTCTCACTTCACCACACAATGGCTAATAACTAATAAGCACTTGTTTTTCCCACTAATACAAGCCAAAAATGCTTTAGAACATATATGTAACTGTACCGCCCAAGGGTAAATAAGACATGGAGATATATCCTTGTAATAAACCCTGTTAATAGCTGTTGTGACAAACAGCACTTGAACCGCAATGACAACAAGAACGGTTTGCTGGAATTACAGGGGTGTATAATGGCAATTTAGATCCGCAGTCAGTGCAGCAAGATGCTTTAGGATTGTTCATATTACCGAGGCTTATCAATTCGGTGCGAATCTAATTTTTCCTGAAATTCGGATCGAATTCCACTTAGTCAATTTTGATTCGCTCATCTCTATTACAGATTTAAAGTGAGTGTGTGTGACCACCTCAATGAGGTGGACAGAGAAATAAGGAAAATAACAGCAGGTGACGCTCTAAATATACATTTTATTGAATAGCCCACTGTCTATATTAATTTTTAATTACATGCAATTACAAAAGTATTCAGATCCAGGTACTGTTTTGAAAAATATAGAATATGTTTTGTGGCACAACCCCTTTAAGTCTCTCCCTTTAAGTTTACTGACGTATCTTTAATATGAGTTTCACTTTGTAAATAAATTAAAGGACTCTCAGGTATTCAGAAGGACCACACAGTTCTTCCATGTAAAATTATTTTTAAAATAATGTCCTTATTTAAGATGGTGGTCTCTAGTAATCTCCAGTGAGTGTGTTGAGGTTTTTACTGTGTAACTAGCACTCTTGCCAAAAAATACAGCAGAAAAGTCAGCTGTGGTTTTTGCTGTTTTGTTCTATAGCAACAAACGTAAACAAAAATGCAACAAAAACATATATTACATGTGTTTCTTGCTGAGGAAATTGCTGTGGATTCCACCCCCTCTATTTCCTCAGCATAAATTAACATGCTGCATACTGTATTTTAAATCTGCACCGTCAGTCAATTTACGCAACTTTTTTTGTACTCAGTGTGTGGATGAGATTTTTTTTTATGGAATCCACTTTGCTGGTACTGTACAATGCTGTTTAATTGCTATATGAAAATCTATTATTGAAAATCGCCAGTATTTTAGTCACATGTGGACATAGTCTAAAGCTAGTCTAGATCATATAATCAGTTGTTTTCTTATGTCTTCTTATGGGGAGAACCAATAGAAATTCTACAGGGATTACCTTTTAACCTATGAGGCCAGCCCTGATAATACTAGCATTTTAATATAAAGTCTAGTCACATTATTATGACCACCAGCTAATATCCAAAGTAACCGCCATAGGCAGCACTAACAGCAGCTAAACGGACTGGGAGTGACTTAGTAAGGTTCTGATAAGTTTTCACAGGTATCTGGAGACATGCGGACTGCAGTGCATCCCACAGCTGCTGGAGGGTTCATGGGGGAGAATCCACAGGGAGAACATGACGGTCGAGGTGGTCCCACAGATGCTCAATTGTGTTCAAGGATTAGTGATCCAGCGAAGTACTGGGAAATCTTGGTTATGCTCTTACAACCTATGTCGGACATTTCTAGCTCTGTGACATGTCACATTGACTTGCTGGAAAAGACAATCAACATATATAGGTGTATGTGATCTGAAAGAATGGATTCATACCCAAGTTGGTTGAGAGTGCCTTTAACATAAATGAGTGGGCCCAGAGAATGCCACAAAAACATTCCCTAGACCATACTGCTGTCACCATCAGCTTGTGTTCTTCCAGCAATGGTTGCAGGGTATTTATTCTCTGATATTTCTTGTCTGACACCCCAAAATCCTTTAAATCAATGAAGCAGAAAACGCAACTTATCGAATAAGACAACCCTTTGCCAATAAGTAGAGGTCTAATTTCAACAGTGCCACGAAAATTGAAGCCTTTCCTGCCGATACAACTTTAAGTTAGGTGACCTCTGTGGTTACCAGTGAGGTGAGTAGTGAAGTAGGATTACTTCACTACTCTCATATCATCTCTTAACCCCAAAAAACTATTTAATTCCTTAAATTTTTTACTTTACCCCCTGGTGCTCTCTGCCAGACCCCTTATCTCAGCCACAGACTTTGTCTCATATTTCACATATAAAATACACAAAATCTGTGAAAGATTCACACAAAAATCCCCCCTACACAGCTGTCCACTGCTCTTCCTACATAACTCAGTTTACCATTGTTACAGAAGAAAAGCTCAACATCTTAATCTCCAAGTATACCATCCTGTCTCCTTCCTAACCTCACCACTATAGTTATCCCTGCCCTTACCCACCTCATCAACTTATCAGTAACCCCTGGCATCTTCCCTCCCTCTCTTAAACATGCAACCATCACGCCCATACTCAAGAAGCCCCCCTTGGTCCCATCCTTGTTATCAAGATATTGCCCCACCTCACTACCCCATTTTGCATCAAAACTCCTAGAAAAACATGTCCATCTTAAACTGTCCACCCTCCTTTGATCCCTCTCACTTTTTGATCAGCTGCATTCTAGCTTCAGACTCAATTACTCCACTGAAATTGCCCTAACCAAAGTTGCCAATGATCTCCTGGCTTCCAAAGCTAAACATCATTACTCTGTGCTCCTCCTCCTTGACCTGTCCCCTGCCTTTGATGCTATTGACCACTCTCTCTTGTTACAAACTCTTTCTTCCCTCTGCATCAAAGACTTGGCCCTCTTCTGGATCTCCTAGTTCCTAACCAACAGAACCTTCAGCGTTTTCTATTCATACACCACGTCCTCATCACACCACCGTTCTGTTGGTCTCCCTCAAGGCTCTGTACTGGGTCTACTTTTTTTCATTTATACATTTGGCCTGGGACAGGCTCATAGAGTCCCATTACTTCCCATTACTCTGTGCTGATGAAACTTAAAACTATCTCTTTGACCGAGATGTTACTTCACCGAATAATCGAAGTGGTGATATTCACGATAAAAAATCGCAATTCGAATATTCGAGCCCAACACTACCGACTTTATCTTCATTCTTCTTCTCCCGCTTCCTAAAACTCAACATGTAAAAAACTGAATTTATCATCTTTCCCCCATGTCACTCAGCCACACCCTATTTGACTTTTCCACTACAGTTAATAGCATGATGCTTTATCCCGCCTCACAGGTCCGCTGCCTGGGGATAACATTTTATTCTACCCTGTCCGTTTACTCACACTTCCAAACCCCCACCTGCTGCTTTCAACTCAAAAACATTTCTTGTTTTCACTCCTTCCTCACCCCTGAGTCAACTAAAATGCTTCTGCATGCCCTTGTCATCTCCTGCCTGGACTACTGCAACATTCTCGTCTGTGACCTCCCAGATAGCACTCTTACTCCCCTCCAATCTGTTCTCAACTCTGCTGCCCGGTTAATACACCTCTCCCCTCGTTTCTCTTCTGCCTCTCCCCTGCCAA
Source organism: Bufotes viridis (assembly GCA_033119425.1). Taxonomy (NCBI): domain Eukaryota; kingdom Metazoa; phylum Chordata; class Amphibia; order Anura; family Bufonidae; genus Bufotes; species Bufotes viridis. The sequence continues at coordinate 83,020,860 of CM065594.1, read as the reverse complement.
TCCCTTCACCGGCTCTACATATGAGGCTGTCGACTAGTCCTCTCCTTATATTTCTGACTTGCTTTCCCGATACATCCCCACATGTAATCTCTGATCCTCACATGACCTCCTTATTTTTTCTTCTCTCATCTGTTCTTCACACAATAGACTAAAAGATTTCTCATGTGGATCCCCAATACTCGGGAACTCCCTACCCCAGTACATCAGACTCTTCCCCAACATCCAAAATGTAACCTGAAAACCCATCTCTGCAGGAAAGCCTAACACCTGCGATAAGCATGCTGCCACCACACAGCTAGATGAGTAGCCTTTACCCTCACCTACTTTGTTCTTCCCCCTTCCCTTATAGATTGTAAGCTCTTGTTGGCAGGGGCCTCTCTCCTCTGTACCAGTCTGGTAATAGTTTATTGTTCATTGTATGTGTAGATAATATAATATAAACCCCCTCTAGCTATACAGGGCCATATAATGAATGGTGTTTTCAAATAAATAATAATATTATAATAATAATATCTGCTTCTGAGTCTCATACATGGTAGGGTTCACTAAACTATTGTTTTGGACAGTTGTCAGGTAGCCCTCTGGTTCATTATGGGGGTGAGCTGCTCCAACGTCCCTTGTCGGTCCGCCCTTGTATACATTTGTAGCCGATGTTTACCTTTTACATCAATGGCATGTGGTGTTCCCCAGTTTCCACGTCGCTTATTCACAATGGTGCCATTTGTCCACTCACCATACACTTTCAACACAGCAGCATGGGAACAGTTCACAAACTGCACAGTTTCAGAAATACTGCCGCCTTTGGCCCAAAAGCCAATAATCATCCCTTTTTGCAACTCTGATAAATCACCCCTTTTACTGATGACAGCAACAAGGTATATATATGCAGACCACCTATTGCACACCTTTTATACCCACCAAGCCAGTTCACAACACATGACTTCCTTCATGAACTATGGGCTGCCGACTTCAAAAGTAGGAGGTGGTCATAATAATGTGACTCCACTGTGTACAATGCAGTTTACTTACAGTCCTGCATGTAACAGGACTGTGATATAACAGTGAGTGGTACCAAGTGACAAACTCAGCTTATCTACATCTGTTTTACCAGTAAAGTTATATATTTAGCTGCAATTAACAAGTCACCAGGTATCCTTCTCTGAGGCTCCTTAGGTCGGAGTAGCTAATTAACCTTCATCACACAATCTAGGGATGTATAATCAGTAATCAGGGACTTACATGTGTCACATGGAATATAACTTGATACATTCTTTCACATTAATTAACAAGGTCATGGCTCAGTTTTAGTTATTAATTGTCGCATTTAAACGGAATAAATACCTTAGATGTCATTCCTTGTATCATCCATTAATAATGGGTGGGAGTTATTGTTTTCTACATCCAGTATGATCCCTTCCTGTGATTATACTGTGCATTATCCATCCATCTGATCTCCTATGGTCATTGTGTGAAATATTCAGAGGGCCATGCTTTGAAATATCACGGCTGAATGTTACCTTGCAGATTATCAACAAGGTAACTATTTAAATCCATAATCCCCTGTAAGACTTTGGTATCTTATCCCCGGATTTCCTCAGTAGTATATGAGCAGTTACTTCATGTGTAATGTAATACAGTATATTCTTTCATTTCTGTTTCTGAAAAAGCTGGATAACAAGCAGGACTGTAGTACCTTGTGAGGTTGCGACCCTGGCTTTTTGGAGTCCGAAACAATCTACTCTAGATACTGTTGATATGAAGCTATAAAGGATTGAAGAATCTATCACTTATGAGGCAGTTTGCCTGAATGGCATCAGAGAAAGCTGGTTGACTACCATTATATGTTCTTCAGCAGCTGAAATCTGTACAGTGTCCCGCAACACCTAAGGTGTGTATTATAATTACGCTTCAGCGAATTGAGCTTTGGTTCATAGCTCCAAAGTGGATTCATTAAAAAACTTCTGGGGTCAATCAGATTCCATCAAAACTTCTGGGGTCAATCAGATTCCATCTTTCCACCTTGGAAAATAAAAGGTGGAATCTGATTGGTTGCTATGGGCAATTAAGCCAGTTCTACTTTGCACCAGTTTGATAAATGACCCCAGAAGTTTGTAATGCTATTTCCGTACAGTATTAAAATGTATGTGTTTCGTGTAGCAAAACTTTGTCTTTGCTGAAGCTGTGCAAAACTTCTGTGAATGACTTCAGTATTCCTATTTGCATATTTAAAACATTTTTAAAATAGGAATCTGAAGTCGGCTTTGGTACTGAGGTACCAGCCAGTACCAAAGATGACTTTGACTTCCTATTTTAAAATGTTTTAAAATATGCAGATAGGAATACCGAAGTCATTCACAGAAGTCTCACGCAACTTTGGCCGAGACAAAGTTCTTCTTCACACAATCTTTACACAGATGCTCCTTAGGGCAGTGAAAGGAGGAAGATAGATGGGGTGCCCTTGGTGTTATGGGTGTTTTATGGGTGCAAGACAGGAGAGAGGTAGTTTCTGTGGCCGTGCTGATGAAGAAAATAGACAAGTCTTTCTTTAATAAAAGGCAGAATGGGAGTTGGAGCCCATCCAACAGAATCAGACACAGTTCCAAACAATTCACAGTGCAAATCTTCCCATATAGCAATGTATGGATATAATCAAGGATGGGGGTTGTAGTACTACTTTCCTCTATTGCCCTGAAGTCTATCTCTTGCAAATCTTATCTGTAATTCCCAGGCTGAGGTGTACAGAATTAAGATATGGCTGGCCAGGACTGTGCAGTAAAGTTGTTATCAGCCTTAAACAGCAAATACCCTACTAAGTGACTTCAGCGCTCTACCATGCAGATTCCGGACCTTCTTGGTTCTGTCTTTCTCTCTTTGTAGTAGCGCAAAGCCTGTAGCTCAAGACATATCTCCTAAGAAAAAGAATCATCTCCCTAGTGCCACCTATTGGAAGTGGCTCCTGATAAGTCAATATGCAGCTTTTCAATAAGCCTTGAGTTTTGACAAGTGCCAGGCCAGTTACCCATCCATAAACAGCTGTTTCAAGGTGCTTGCCCCTCATCAGTACAGAGGATTCCGGCTGGCTCAGTATAATTCCTCAGAAGCAGCTTAATCAGGGTGCTGAATCTCCTTATAGGACCAGTCCTGTAAGGAGACTGACTGGAAGTACTCCATGGTATGAATGCATATTGGCAATGCTTCACGGAAAACGAATATGCAAAGAAGTATCTCCCGAGAGTGAACTATCTCACAAGTGCCACCTATTAATCACAATAAGACTCCATAGCATGGAGTATGTCCAGTAACTCTTCATACAGGACTGGTCTCTTTAAGGAAATTCAGCATCCTTCTTAAGCTGCTTCCGACCATCAGTCTGAGCCATCCAGAATCCTACTCCAGGCTAATGAGGGACAAGCACCCCGAAACAGTCTATGAATGCATATCTGATCTGTCTGTATTCCCTTGTCAAATCCCATAAGTTATTGGAAAGTTGAATATTAACTCATAGGGAACCACTTTCAATATGTCTGTCTGGGGAGATGGTTCTCCTTTTTGGAAGATACCTCTTTTCATATTTGTTTCATATGGACCATTGCCAATAAGTCTCCATACAGGACTGGCTGTTTTATGGAGATTCAGCACCCTGCCTAAGCTGGAGAACTGTATAGTAGTATGGCTTTCTTGATGCAAAGCTCTCAGGAGTGAGCATATGTAGCTCCTCACACTTCCTCAGCCAACACTAGACTCACACTGACTGAACTTAGGGCAGACCTAAATCCATCACCTAGCTTCCTACAAGAGCAGAGTCAGTATTGTTAACCCTGACTTAACTATACAAAACTATACTGGGTAGTACAATGCATTAGAACAGGGTTAAGCAACCTCCGGCATGCCAGCTGACTCTCAACATGTTCTATTCACTTCTTTGGGAGTTCTGAGAACAGCCAAGCAAGTGTGCATGCTGGGAGTCATAGTTTCACCACATCTGGAGTGCCGAAGGCTGCTGTCTCCTGCATTAGAACATTAAATAACAATCAACAATTTCTGCAAGTACCCTATTCTGGGGTACTGCAGAGGAACCTTCTTGCAAAAGTTATCTGTGGCTAAGCAGAGAGACATACGATGCCTATCTAGTGCCGCTTGTCTCTTATTACTTATAATGTGATACTTATACAAACGTTATTTTCATTTATGTAGCAATTAAAATAATAATAGCATATCTGTGTTAATAAATAAGCTGGGATAAACTGCTGATTTTCCAAGGAAGATATTACTCCCCCCCCCTCCCCCCTCCTTTCTTCAAGTCAAGTGCATGCTGCTTTTCTACCACTCCGCTAGGCTGACCTTCCATTATTCAACCTTTGCAAAGCAATGTAAACACAGAGCAATGAGGTTAACAAGCCGTGGCAGAGAAATTGTGTACTCAGCATAAACCTATACAGGCCGCACTCAATGGCAAGTTGAATCTTTGAATCATGGCTTTTATGGAGACTAAATAATGCAAGCACCACAGTTCTTGCTTCTCATTCTCTGGCCAACAAAAAGAGTTGCGATTAAAGCCTCAGTGGCTTAGTACAACCCTGTGGCTTCTAGTAGGGATGCCTAGAGAAAACCTCCAAGCAGTGACCAGAGCCTCGGCATGTAGTACACCGAACGTGGCTTACACACAACTCTGTTTTTCATAATAAAGAAGGTTAGACTGGGTACATTTTTGGGAGACAAGGGAGCTGTGATCATAGCCTGGCAGAGATCAAAAACAGAATAATACCATGCTCTCATCTGACTGTCTTTCAGTTCTCGCTGTAGATTTCAAAGCTGACTTCAAAAGTGTTGTATCTAGTAGGTGATAGGATTGTAATGACAATAGTGTGTTTCCACCACAGCCCACTCAATGTAATCTGTGTGGGAGTGATGTAGTTCACATCATACAATGAATTGGGGGTAAACGCTAAATTCAGAAGTGCTCATTTTTATCTTTATTTAACTTCTGTTCTGTGAAGCATTGGTTTCATGGAAACATTAAATTATAAATTCTTTTATTTTCATTTTGTGGATTTATAGAGAATCACCAGCTGCTATAGAATGTACAACACATTTGGAAACTCTTAAGGCTCTTTGACTTTTTTCACATTTTGTTATGTTGTGGCTTTGTGCTAAAATAAAATAAAAAATTCAAGTTTTCCCCATCAAAACTAAAATTTTACATGGACACCATATTTTTCACTTTTTTAGATGAACCTGACTATAAGACAAGCCTCAGGTTTAGACAACAGAAAATTAGAAAAAATATTTTCTAGGTCCTCTTTGAAGGGAATGTGGTTTACTGGTGTTTTACTGAAGTGGAGGGGTCAAGGTCAGTAACTTTAGGGTGTAGTGGGTGGGAGGGGGGGATAGTTCTGGTCAGCTCCTGTTACCTTTACTGTGTCATCTGCTGACCACTGTAACAACCAGGAATGGCACATGTGGTCACCTCATTAAATGTACTTATTCAAATAAATATATCTTCCTCTCTCTGTTGTATCCTGCCATGCTTCTTGTTCTGCTAGATTATTTTTAAGTATCTGTCTGCGACAAACACACAGCTCTACTATACACACTGTGAGACAGTGACAGGCATCATTTATAGAGTTGAGCGAACACCTGGATGTTCGGGTTCGAGAAGTTCGGCCGAATCAGATGGTTCCGTATCAGATGGTGGTGCAGTTAGCAGTGGTGTGGTGACAAAACTTTTGCACATTTCTGCCATGCTAACCATGCCCTCAGAGGAGCAGGCCGTGACACAGCTGCGTTGGCGACCTCTTGCTCTTCCTCTGCCTTCGCCTTGGGCTTCCACTTGTTCCCCTGTGACATTTGGGAATGCTCTCAGGAGTACTTGCGCATCTTCCTATCACGCTCCAGTGCAGGAAGTAAGGTGGGCACATTGTCTTTGTACCAGGGATCCAGCAGGGTGGCAACCCAGTAGTCCGCACAGTTTAAAATGTGGGAAACTCTGCTGTCGTTGCGCAGGCACTGCAGCATGTAGTCGCTCATGTGTGCCAGGCTGCCAAGAGGTAAGGACAAGCTGTCCTCTGTGGGAGGCGTATCGTCATCGTCCTCTGTATCCCCACAGCCACGCACCAGTGATGGGCCTGAGCTGTGTTGGGTGCCACCCCGCTGTGAACCTGCTTCATCCTCATCCTTCTCCACCTCCTCCACATTTGTACCTGGCCTCTGCTGTTGCACAAAACCTCCCTCTGAGGCACTTCTAACAGACTGGCCTAAAAGTGCTAAAAATGACCCATCCACCCATGGCCACCTCCTCTTCCATCATCGCCCTAAGTGTTTTCTCAAGGAGACAAAGTGATATTGTAACTCTGATAACGGCCACTAGCCATGTTGGTGGAGTACTCGAAACAGCGCAACAGGGCACACAAGTCTCGCATGGAGGCCCAGTCATTGGTGGTGAAGTGGTGCTGTTCCGCCGAGCGACTCACCTGTGCATGCTGCAGCTGAAACTCCACTATCGCCTGCTGCTGCTCGCACAGTCTGGCCAGCATGTGCAAGGTGGAGTTCCACCCGGTGGGCACGTCGCATATGAGGCGGTGAGCGGAAGGCCGAAGTTACGCTGTAGCACAGACAGGCGAGCTGCGACAGGATGTGAACGCCGGAAGCGAGCACAGATGGCCCGCACTTTATGCAGCAGCTCTGACATGTCAGGCTAGTTGTGAATGAACTTCTGCACCACCAAATTCAGCACATGCGCCAGGCAAGGGATGTGCGTCAAACCGGCTAGTCCCAGAGCTGCGACGAGATTTTGCCCATTATCGCACACCACCACGCCGGGCTTGAGGCACACCGGCAGAAACCACTCATCGGTCTGTTCAATACCCCACCACAACTCCTGCACGGTGTGGGGCCTGTCCCCCAAACATATGAGTTTCAGAACGGCCTGCTGACGTTTACCCCGGGCTGTGCTGAAGTTGGTGGTGAAGGTGTGTGGCTGACTGGATGAACAGGTGGAAGCAGAAGAGGAGGAAGCCGAGTAGGAGGAGGAGGCTACAGGAGGCAAAGAATGATACCCTGCGATCCTTGGCGGCGGAAGGACGTGCGCCAAAGAACTCTCGCCTGGGGCCCAGTCGCCACTACATTTACCCAGTGTGCAGTTAGGGAGATATAGCGTCCCTGGCCGTGCTTACTGGTCCACTTATCTGTGGTTAGGTGGACCTTGCCACAGATGGCGTTGCGCAGTGCACACTTGATTTTATCGGATACTTGGTTGTGCAGGGAAGGCACGGCTGTCTTGGAGAAGTAGTGGCGACTGGGAACAACATACTGTGGGACAGCCATGGCCATCAGCTGTTTGAAGCTGTCTGTGTCCACCAGCCTGAATGACAGCATTTCAAAGGCCAGTAGTTTAGAAATGCTGGCATTCAGGCCAAGGGCTCGAGGGTGACTAGGTGGGAATTTGCGCTTCCTCTCAAAGGTTTGAGAGATGGAGAGCTGAACGCTGCCGTGTGACATGGTGGAGATGCTTGGTGACGCAGGTGGTGGTGTCGGTGGCACATCCTCTGTTTGGTGGGCGGCAGGTGCCAACATTCCTCCCGAGGCGGAGGAATAGGCCGAAGCAGCAGCAGAAGAGGGAGCAGGGGGAGCCTGAGTGAGTTCCTTGTTTTTAAGGTGTTTACTCCACTGCAGTTCATGCTTTCCATGTAGACGCCTGGTCATGCAGGTTGTGCTAAGGTTCAGAACGTTAATGCCTCACTTCAGGCTCTGATAGCACAGCGTGCAAACCACTCAGGTCTTGTCGTCAGCACATTGTTTGAAGAAGTGCCATGCCAGGGAACTCCTTGAAGCTGCCTTTGGAGTGCTCGGTCCCTGGTGGCAGTGGCCAGTAGAAGGCGAACTCTATTGGCGGCGGCTGTTCTGCCCCCTGCTCCCTCTTTTGCTACGCTGTTGGCTCGGTCTCACCACTGCCTCTTCCTCTGAACTATGAAAGTCAGTGGCAAGACCTTCATTCCATGTGGGGTCTAGGACCCAATTGACTAGCGCCTGTACCTGCTCAGGCCTTACCATCCTTAGAACGGCATTGGGCCCCAACAAATATCGCTGTCAATTCTGGCGGGTATTGGAACCTGAGGTAGTTGGTTCACTAGGACGTGTGGCTGCGCAGAATGGCCACATCCTCTCCCAGCACCAGAGGGTCCACTAGTAGTGATGTCGCGAACATAAAATTTTCCGTTCGCGAACAGCGAACCCGAACTTCCGCAAATGTTCGCGAACGGGCGAACCGGGCGAACCGCCATAGACTTCAATTGGCAGGCGAATTTTAAAACCCACAGGGACTCTTTCTGGCCACAATAGTGATGGGAAAGTTGTTTCAAGGGGTCTAACACCTGGACTGTGGCATGCCGGTGGGGGATCTATGGCAAAACTCCCATGGAAAATTACGTAGTGGACGCAGAGTCGGGTTTTAATCCATAAAGGGCATAAATCCACTAACATTTCTAAATTGTTTGGAATAACATGCTTTAAAACATCCAGTGTGTGTATACGATCAGGTATGATGTTGTATCGATCAGGTAGTGTAAGGGTTACGCCCGCTTCACAGACATTGACAGACCAAACTCCCCTTTTAATGCACCGCAAACAACCGCAAAAAGTTCATTTGCGCAACCGCAAACTCCCCATTTGCACAAGGTTGGATACCAAGCTAGCCATGTCCCGGTGATGTCATTGAAGGTTTCTTCCTTCACCCAGCCACGTACAACACCAAGGGTCCCCAAAAGGTGAATTGAATTGATTTTTCGAACGGGGAGATGGTTAAAAAAAACTCTGGCTCCCTCCCCTTTGTTTTAATCACGGTCACTGCGTCTGCACCGTGCAATTTACTGTCACACCCGATATGAGTGGTATTTTCTGTAGTACTATTCTTATCAGTTTAATCCCTCTAACGTCCCCGACTCCCCAATCTGGGGGCCATTTATTGAATAGAATTGGCACTGGCAGTGGGCACACTACAGTCTGTGGAAGTGGGCCTGACACACACTGGCAGCAGGCAAGCAACTGAAATTAGACTAAAGTGTAAAAATTAAATGCCTTATTTATCGCCAAGCTACTGTGCCACGCGGTATCAGTGGTTGGCACTGGCAGTGGGCACACTACAGTCTGTGGAAGTGGGCCTGACACACACTGGCAGCAGGCAAGCAACTGAAATTAGACTACTGTCTAAAAATGAAATGCCTTATTTATCAGCAAGCTACTGTGCCACCCGGTATCAGTGGTTGGCACTGGCAGTGGGCACACTACAGTCAGTGGAAGTGGGCCTGACACACACTGGCAGCAGGCAAGCAACTGAAATTACATTAAAGTGTAAAAATTAAATGCCTTTTTTTGATGCAAAGTACTGTGCCACACGGGATGACAGGGGTGGGCACTGGCAGTGGGCACACTACAGTCAGTGGAAGTCGGCCTGACACACACTAGCAGCAGGCAAGCAACTGAAATTACACTAAAGTGTAAAAATTAAATGCCTTTTTTTATGCAAAGTCCTGTGCCAGCCGGTATGAGTGGTGGGCACTGGCAGTGGGCACACTACAGTCAGTGGAAGTCAGCCTGACACACACTGGCAGGCAACTAACCTTAGATTAAAGTGTAAAAATGAAATGCCTTTTTAGGATGCAAAGTCCTGTGCCACACGGGATGACAGGAGTGGGCACTGGCAATGGGCACACTACAGTCAGTTGAAGTTTGCCTGACACACACTAGCAGCAGGCAAGCAGCTGAAATTACACTAAAGTGTAAAAATTAAATGCCTTTTTTATGCAAAGTCCTGTGCCAGCCGTTATGAGTGGTGGGCACTGGCAGTGGGCACACTACAGTCTGTGGAAGTCAGCCTGACACACACTGGCAGGCAACTAACCTTAGATTAAAGTGTAAAAATTAAATGCCTTTTTTTGATGCAAAGTCCTGTGCCACACGGGATGACAGGGATGGGCACTGGCAGTGGGCAGTGGGCACACACAGGCAGGCCAGGCAACTGCAATATGTATATAAAGGAAATAAAAAGCAGACTAATGTTGCAGCCCTAAAAAGGGCTTTTTGGGGTGCTGTCAGGATGCTGTCCTTACAGCAGAGATCAGATGAGTCTTTCAGGACTGGAGTAGACACTGAATTCACTAGCCTAGCTATCGATTTCCCTATTAAATCAGCAGCAACTACACTCTCCCTCCTCTCACTAAGACTGCAAATTCCGAATGAATCTAAAATGGATGCTGTTCAGGAGATGGGAGGGTCTGGGAGGGAGGGTATGCTGCTGATTGGCTGGAATGTGTCTGCTGACTGTGAGGTACAGGGTCAAAGTTTGCTCAATGATAATGTATAGGGGGCGGACCGAACATCGCATGTGTTCGCCCGTTGAGGCGAATGCGAACAAGCTATGTTCGCCGGGAACTGTTCGCCGGCGGATAGTTCGGGCCATCTCTATCCACTAACACTACCATGAGCGCGTCCGCGTCCCTTACTAGATGTTTTCCTCATTGTTACCGTTCACCAAGCACCACAATAAGAAAAAAAATATTTGGCCCAATGTATTGATTTCAAATTCAGGCCTTTTTTTACAGGCACCTAACACTATCTGCCTATTTATTTATTTACCGTATTACACTAATCCAGGCACAGCAGTATCCATTGATTTAGGGGAATATCAATTGTAGGCCTAGTATTTAGGCCCTGGATAAAAGGTATCCTTTTATGAACAGATTTACACTTGGAGATGCACAGTAGCGTGTAAAAAAATATGTAGGATTATGCCTTCAGCAATTGTATTTTAACACTTTGTGTAATATACCCTTTAACGGACAGAAATACACTTGGAGATGCACGGTAGCGTGTGAAGTTATTGAGGATGACGCTCTCAGCACTTGTATATACACCTTGAGTGTAATATACCCTTTTAGGGACAGAAATACACTATAAGATGCACAATAGTGCGTGCAAATTTACAGGATTATGCTTTCAGCAATTGTAATGTAATACTTTTTGTAAAATACCCTTTTACGGAAAGAAATATATTTGGAGATGCACGCTGAGTGTAATATACCCTTTTAGGGACAGAAATACACTATGAGATGCACTATAGTGCGTGCAGATTTACAGGATTATGCTATCAGCAATTGTAATTTAACTATTTTTGTAATATACCCTTTTACGGAAAGAAATATACTTGGAGATGCACACTGAGTGTAATATACCCTTTTACAGACAGATTAACACTTTGCCAGCCACTGCTCGGACACCAGATTTACGGTATTGCTATTTTGGCAATTTAATTTCACCCCAGAAAAAAATATATCCTTTTCCGGACACTATTAAACTTGTTCAGTCACAGCTGGAACACTAGATCTATGGCATTTCTATTTTTGAAACTGAATTTCTCCGCAGAAAATAATATATCCTATGACGGACACTATTAAACTTGTCCAGTCACAGCTGGAACACCAGATTTACTGTATTTCTATTTTGGCAACTGAATTTCACCCTAGAAAATAATAAATCCTTTGCCGGACACTATTAAACTTGTCCAGTCACAGCTGGAACACCAGATCTACGGTATTTCTAATTTTGCAACTGAATTTCACCGCAGAAAATAATATATCCTATGATGGACACTATGAAACTTGTCCAGTCACAGCTGTAACACCAGATTTATGGTATTGATATTTTGGCAATTGATTTTCACCCCAGAACAAAATACATCCTTTGACGGACACTAGGGAAATTATCCAGTCACAGCTGGAACACCAGATTCAGGGTATTGCTATTTTGCAATTAAATTTCACCCCAGAAAATAATATATCCTGTGACGGAGACTATTAAACTTGGCCAGCCACTGCTGAAACCACTGATTTCTGGTATTGCTATTTTGGCAATTGAATTTCACCCCAGAAAAAAATATATCCTTTGCCGGACACTATTAAACTTGGCCAGCCACAGCTGAAACATCAGATTCAGGGTATTGCTATTTTGGCAATTAAATTTCACCCCAGAAAATAATATATCCTATGACGGACACTATGAAACTTGTCCAGTCACAGCTGGAACACCAGATTTACAGTATTGCTATTTTGGCAATTGAATTTCACCCCAGAAAATTATCTATCCTTTGCCGGACACTATTAAACTTGGCCAGCCACTGCTGGTTCACTAGATTTACGGTATTACTATTTTGGCTATTGAATTTCATCCCAGAACAAAATATATCCTTTGCCGGACACACCCCAGAAAATAATATATCCTATGACGGACACTATGAAACTTGTCCAGCCCCTGCTAGGACACCAGATTTAGGGGATTGCTATCTTGGCAATTGAATTTCACCACAGAAAAAAATCTATCCTTTGCCAGACAGCAGACAGTATTACACTTGGCTAGCCACATCTGGAACACCAGATTTAGGGGATTGCTATTTTGGCAATTGAATTTAACCCCTTAATAAAATATAGAAATTTCGATCCTGAGTTTCTAGTGGTGACAATAAGCACAGCCAAGCCACTGATGTAGCACATAGCAAAAAAAAAAACACTCTGTGCAGCCTAAAAACCAGTGACCAATTAACTAGCAGAAGTTGAATAATTCACAGCTGTAGATCGATCACTTTATTAGGTGTTTTTGCTGACTTTTCCGTGCCTAATCACGCCCTCACAGAAGCTGCATCCTCTCCCTACACTAATCAGAGCAGAGTGACATGCGGCGCTACGTGACTCCTGCTTAAATAGAGGCTGGGTCACATGCTGCACTTGGCCAATCACAGCCATGCCATTAGTAGGCATGGCTGTGATGGCTTCTTAGGGCAAGAAGTAAAACACTAGCTGATTTTCTGCTGTGCAGCCCTTCAGAAAGTGGGAAGAAATCGCCGAACAACGGACCCGAACCCAAACTTTTATGAAAATGTTCGGGTCCGGGTCTGGGTCCCGAACACCCCAAAATTCGGTACGAACCCGAACTATCCAGTTCGGGTTCACTCATCCCTAATCATATATGAAGGATGGTATGTATCTCCAAGTATGGTGCAAGAAACATATTAAGGAGCTGCATATCAAGGTTTGCTGTGGTGCACCTGAGACGTGCCACCAAGATGGAGTAAAAGCCTTGGTGGAGTAAAAGCCGTTAGCTTGTGCGTCCACTAGAATAGACAGTGGACGCTCTTGTTAACTAACATAGCTGCTAATCTGGATCTGGCTTTTAATGGGAGTAAGCAAAGAGCTGAGCGGGTGCTTACTCCCCTCGGCCCACTCAGTGTTTTGTACGTGGCTCATGTGCACAATTAAGTTTAAAAGTGAGCAGCATGGTGCAGGGTGTGTCTGTTGAGTGAGAGGCTGCAAATCACACACTGTAATGCCCGTGTGAAAGAAACACTGGCCTGTGGACTGATTACCTGATCAGGAGCCCACGGCATTACAGCACATACAGCTATGCTACACACATACAGTTCCGTAACACGCGTACAGCTCTGCTACAAACACACTGTAATAAAAACTCACATTTCCCTGCAGTAGTGCCGGCTGTATAGTTCTTATGTTCTGGCTCCTCCCATTGATTACATCATCAAAGGTCATTCAGATGTTCTTGGAGTTTTAATTTCCTTCCAGTACAGTAGGGCCTTCCTCCCTATGTGCTCTCCTGCCTGCTGCTGAGCATACAGATCAGTGTCGGCAGTGACAGAGAGGTGTGTGCAGATGCACAGCTGTCTCACTGATTGGGCGAAGCGCTGTATTTGCACTCTGTCAGATCATTAAGGAAGCTGTCAGGGGGTCTGGCCATGCTGGATCTCCCTATAGGTTCATATAAACACGGCACTCGATTTCAGGTATTTTCGAAATGCAGTATTTTTATTGTTGCATATTTATGCCACCATTAGTTTTACATAATTTTTTGGCCGACGTTTCGATCATATAGATCTTTATCAGGGCCTGGAAAAAATATACAAATATATACATAAGACAAATATATATAAAGTTGATATAAAAGTGATAAAAAGAGATAGCATCTACCTCCAGAAATTAGCAACTACATACAGAAAAACCTTCCATTAAAAATATATAGCAGGTAAAGTTAACTAGACTATAGTGGCATGACCAATACATTAATACGTTGAGTTCCAGACAATACAATTCATAGACAACCACCATTAAAGTTTATAATAGAATGTTATCACTAAAGAGATATATATTGAACAGAGTGACAAGACAAAACAAGACAAGATTACAGGACTTCAATGATCACAGCAAGATCCACAGATTAAACCTATGTGAAAATATAAAGTACTCCAATCCACCTAAGTGCTAAGTATATGATCAAAGTGAGACTGTTATCCGATATACAGAGTAGTATAATCACCCTCCTCAATTAACAGCAATATTCTAAGTTGACACCATACCTTAGAAACATGGATACAAGAGACCGGTTGGCGTGTAGGGAGTTGTTTGGCGCGGTCTTTTAAAGGTGGAATAGCGGTACGTCACTTCCGGTCCATGCATGGACCGGAAGTGCGTCACGACGTAGAAAGATATTGTAGAAAGAGAAATACAGACTGAAGTTACTAAATATAAAAGAGGCATGTATCCAACCAAGTCGAACCTTTCTAATATCGAGCGGATGGCTTTGACACAACTAAGTGGGGATAGAACAATCACTATCAAACCCGCCGACAAGGGGGGTGCGATTGTGATTATGGATACGTCATATTATAAGGAAGAGATTTGTAGACAGCTCTCCGATACTGATACATATGAGAGAGTGTCCTACAATCCCACGTTTGAGATACAGAGGGAGTTGGAGTCATTTCTAGAGAAACATTTGCTGTCAGGCACCATTGATAAAGTCACCTATACCTATTTAATAAATAAAAATCCAATTGTGCCTGTATTCTATATATTGCCAAAAATACACAAGTGTCTGGAGCGACCACCTGGCCGCCCCATAGTGGCCTCAACACAATCTTTACTAGCCCCTGTATCAGTTTTTCTGGAGAAGACTCTGACTCCCTATGTGCGACTGACTAAGTCCTTCTTGCTTGATACTTCGCATTTTTTGGAAATTGTTAAGTCAATAGATACATTAACGCATGATACATTGTTGATAACTTTAGATGTGGGTATCTTATACACCTCGATTTTACATGAGGAGGGGATACGTGCTGTTACGTTACTTTTAGAGGGCTCTGATTTGCCTGCTACTCAAAGGTCGTTTTGTGTTTGGCTGTTGAGATTTGTCTTGGAAAAAAATTTCTTTATGTTTGGGGAGGAGTTTTATATACAGCGCAAAGGTACGGTCATGGGGGCCAATGTGGCCCCCCCTTCTGCAAACATCTTCATGGACCGCTTCGAACAAGATCATGTGTACCCTCACGCCTTATTTCAGACCCATGTCAAAATATGGCGTTGATATATCGACGACATATTTTGTATTTGGCAGGGTGACCGTGATTCTTTTGAGGCATTCTATCTAGATCTCAATGATATGATGCCTGGCCTCTCTTTTACAGCACACGTGGACCCATATAAGGTGACCTTCCTGGATACCACTATCATCAAGAAAACAGATGGCGGCCTTGCCGTGGACTTATATACCAAGCCCACGGACAGGAATACTCTATTGCATTTTTCTAGTAGTCATCCCCATAACACGAAGACCTCACTACCTCGATCACAGCTTATGCGTGTCACGCGAATAGTGAGTGATCCCACAGTAAGGAAACTGCGTCTTGATGAGATGTGCTCTAAATTTAAAGCAAGGGGATATCCTACAGCGCTATTGACTAAAGAAAAATCACAACTACAACAATTTAAATGCAGATTTTATCAACGGATACAGCAGATTATACAGAAGCATTGGTCACTTTTGCCTAAGGCATATCCTCATGTCTCTGAATTCCTTCAACCTTTACGGATCTGTTATAAGCGTCCACGGAATATCCGTGATCAATTAGTACACGCTGATATAGGCCCTCTCAAGACTACATCGAGACAGACCACTCTCACAAGTAAACGATCCGGTACTTTTCCGTGTTTAAACTGCTCTCAATGCACACATGTGCAGAAGGGGTCTACTTTCACACATCCACACTATTCGAGGTTATTTTACATGTACTACCACACATGTGGTGTACTTGATC
This sequence comes from Bufotes viridis, assembly GCA_033119425.1. Taxonomy (NCBI): domain Eukaryota; kingdom Metazoa; phylum Chordata; class Amphibia; order Anura; family Bufonidae; genus Bufotes; species Bufotes viridis. The sequence continues at coordinate 83,004,713 of CM065594.1, read as the reverse complement.
AAATGTCCTTGCGGCCTCGCATACATAGGGGAGACCACCCAGTGTGTGCGAGACCGCATAGGAAAACACAAATCTGATATACGCTGTAAGAAAACCGAGCTACCCATTCCTGGCCATTTTCTCCGTATGGGACACACGATAAGCCAGTTGAAGTTTCAAGTGATAGAACATGTTCCAATGCCCCGACGGGGAGGTGATCGCAAGACGATCCTCCGCCGAAGGGAAGCATATTGGATCCACCAACTTAAAACTCTGCATCCTTTAGGTCTCAATCGTGATTTTGATTTGTGTCTATGATGGATGTCCATATTTTTTTGCTTACGTCCCCTTTCTCCCTAACCAGTTAATTATGGTTTGATATTTCGAGTGGTGAACATTTTCAATATTTTTGATGCTGAATATTTTAATATTGAATATTGTATAGACGTTTAATAAAATGTCTTTATCTTACAGACAAAATGATCCACTGTACAGGTAGGACAGTGACCAATATAATATATTTTCTTGCTTTCTACTAATATACCTACCTATTAACCTTGGTATAGCGCTTTATAACATATAGAATTGGAAGTGTAAGGCCTTTATTAATGAACTAACATCTTAATATTTTGTTATCAATATAATATTAATATAACACTCTCCATAATTTATACTATATATTGCAGATATTTGTCTATGTCACCTATGACCTTTTTGATTGTACTATAATCTTGTCCATGTTGCCCATGGGTCTTCGGCCTGATGAGCGGGGGAGCATGGTGCCTCTTGTGTGCATTTAGTGCATCCTTGTGATTTTGTAATATGGATGCAATGCCGGTGGCTGTTTGGCTCATGGAGTTTGTGGCCAGATCAAGATCAGGAAGTTCTATTGCCCATATTTAGTTTGGCTTCATTGCCCTTAATATTCGTGACGCACTTCCGGTCCATGCATGGACCGGAAGTGACGTACCGCTATTCCATCTTTAAAAGACCGCGCCAAACAACTCCCTACACGCCACCCGGTCTCCTGTATCCATGTTTCTAAGGTATGGTGTCGACTTAGACTATTGCTGTTAATTGAGGAGAGTGATTATACTGAGTGGGAGGGGGCTGTAGGCTGCTTAATACCTGTTCAGACCTTGTTCACACACCATAGGTAGTCTAGTGGTAGGACCCCCTTGTCATGCTGAGATACCGTGAAGTGGTGCTTAAAGGGGCTCCGATATGTTCCTGATTGGAAATATTGGCGAATCTCTCAGCTTTTAACACCAGAGTGAGGGATTAGCCAGTGTTGTCAGTTGCTTATCCATGTGGTGCATCTTTTTTCTGTGAGTTATGTGTTTATATATTTTCATCCGCACATGTTTTATTTTGTGTAGGATGTTTGTGTGGTGCTTGTGGTTCGCGCCGGTATCCTCCATTGTATGCAATTTTTGCTGGGGATAGCCGTTCGCTGCGAACCACATGCGGAGGAACTGCCCCCCCAGTTAGAAACACGCCACAGTGTTTGGGGTTTGGAGCAGTCCCACCCATTTAGGCCACGTTTATTTCTGCGATTTGGGTGATTATACTACTCTGTATATCGGATAACAGTCTCACTTTGATCATATACTTAGCACTTAGGTGGATTGGAGTACTTTATATTTTCACATAGGTTTAATCTGTGGATCTTGCTGTGATCATTGAAGTCCTGTAATCTTGTCTTGTCTTGTTTTGTCTTTTGTTTTGTCTTGTTTAATATATATCTCTTTAGTGATAACATTCTATTATAAACTCTAATGGTGGTTGTCTATGAATTGTATTGTCTGGAACTCAACGTATTAATGTATTGGTCATGCCACTATAGTCTAGTTAACTTTACCTGCTATATATTTTTAATGGAAGGTTTTTCTGTATGTAGTTGCTAATTTCTGGAGGTGGATGCTATCTCTTTTTATCACTTTTATATCAACTTTTATATATATGTGTCTTATGTATATATTTGTATATTTTTTCCAGGCCCTGATAAAGGTCTATATGACCGAAACGTCGGCCAAAAAATTATGTAAAACTAATGGTGGCATAAATATGCAACAATAAAAATACTGCATTTCGAAAATACCTGAAATCGAGTGCCGTGTTTATATGAACCTATATTGAAGAGGGGACACCCTATTACACTGAGCACCGAAATCATCTCTTAAGAAGGTGTGCTGATCATATATGTAAAGATGCTGGATCTCCCTGACTGCTGTTTATAAGATGCAGGCATTTTTTTGTAACATTTTTTTTGCTAAAAAGTGCATCTTTCAAGACGAAAAATACAGTAAGTATTCAGACCCTTTTGTGTGACAATTGAAATTTATCTCTGGGGGCCTTCCATTTCTCTTGATCATCTTTGAAATGTTTCTACGCCTTGATTGGAGTCCACCTGTGGTAAATTAAGTTGACTGGACATGCTTTGCACCTCTGTCTATAAAAGATCTCACAGCTGACAATGCATAGCAGAGCAAAAACCAATCTATAAGGAAGACAAAACTGCCTGTAGAGCTCAGATACAGGTTTGTGTGCAGGCACAGATATGGAGTAAGGTACAAAACATTTTTGCATGATGTGATAACTAAATCAGGCAGATACTACTCTAAACCTACCTATGCCATTGGGCATCTACGTTCAGGAGAGCAGACCCTGCTCCTAGTTACCTCTGTGTGCACTAAGCAAACAATAAAAGGAGGAGCACACACAGCTATATGTACCACTTAATCAAGGTCTCCTGTGGGACATGCGGGTCAAAAAGTGCACAAGAATGCTACTCCCCAGATAATAGGAGCACATTTCCACTTAAAGGTGGCACTCCTTTAAGAACATAAAATCACAGAAAAAGATACAAAACATTCTGCATGATGTGATAACTAAATTTGCAGATTAAGGCGTTTCATTTTTCCAAAGATGTGATTTTCATATGACTTTGCTTACATCTCAGTGATGTAAAAGATATATATGCCAAATTTCAAGAAGATTGGATAATATTTAGGGGTTGCACACAAACTTTGAGAGTTCTCAGGCAGTCTTTACTGTGCATATGCCATCCTCCAAATCCTTGCTGTGAATTATCATCAATGAGAAAGATGCACAATGGGCAAAAAGTGCAGAAGATGCTACTCCTCAGATAATAGGAGCACATTCACACTTGAAGGTGCCACTCCTTCAATAACATAAATTTATCAAAAATCACAGAAAAAGATACAAAACATCCTGCATGATGTGATAATGAGGTAACTAGCAGAATGTACAGGGTCTACTCTCCTGAATGTAGATGCCCAACGCCATAGGTAGGTTTAGAGTAGGACCTGTCTGACTGAGACCACCTTGGCGCGGGTAGGCGGGCACAGATGTGTTTTGATCAACATATACTGGCTGAGAGTCTCAGATTTTATCATACCAGAATGAGGGCTTAGCCCATATATAATGCTTGCAGCTATTATGTTAGTGCATTATTTTCTGTGATTTTTACACTGAAAGTTTCCAAGAACACAGTGGTCTCCATAGTTCTTAAATGGAAGAAGTTTTTAATAACCAAGGACCCAATAATCACTCTGGCTGAGCTCCAAAAATCATGTGTCCAGATGGGAGAAGCTGCCAGAAGCAGTGGCGTAACTACAAGCAGAGCCTGTGGACCCTCTGCCACATATTATAAACAGCCCATGATATATAGGGGTCCATGAAGCTTCAATTAATAGATCTGCATGGAGCAGCCATTGACATTAATTACCTCCGCTAGCCATAAGGAGACTGAATTGCTGCTTTCAGTCATACGTAAAGATCTGATCCATCTTACATAACTGGCCATCTATGATGCACACAAGTTTGTATCTTGATCTCCCTTTATTCTCTGTTACACTATGGTTTTTGCATGGTAGCATGGCTATCTCCTTGACAAAAGTTTTCCTGTATAAGAAAGTGTTAGACTCCAACCCATGTTATTTTCCATTCTTTGCTTGTGCTTCATTGGACAGGTGCAACCAGTTGTGTGCTCAAGTTGAGGTATATAAAATGTTGTTCAGAATCCATCTCTTTTGTTATTGTCTCCTAAAAGAGGGTGATCATTGTTACACGTGATGACTTGGGTTTTGTGCAAATTCATTCATTTATGTATCTCTTTAGCGGTTGTGTTTTTCTTGTACAGAGTTCCGAATCCCGTTTATAGAGTTAAAATATAAAATTCAGGCTTCCTAGATGTAAGCGGGGCCAGACGTAACAGAAAGGATCTTTTTGGTACTTAGTGGTTTGCGTGGGACGAACTTGCAACTCTAACAAAGCATTTAATGGTCTCCCATGGGGCCTCAAGCTTAGTGGTTAAAACAGTCTTTTGATACACAACAGGTTTAGCAGTTCAATTCTGATAATAGGCAACAAGTTTAGTGATTTCCTAAATCTTTCAATGAGGACGCCATCTTAATCAGCGGCAACAGGCAAATATAACAAATTTACTAGAAACAATGTACTCTCCCTCTGGCTTGTATTGCACCAAACTCCTGGGTCATTACACTTTGGGGGGTCATTTGCTATGCTGAAATACGCCTAAATTAGGCGTTTTTTTAGGTGCAGATGGCGGCACAGTGGTTATTTGCGCCACTATCTGCGACTTCACCCCACTACTGCCAGTTCTACAATTGCGGGCTCGGGGGTGGGGAAGGGAGCGGGTCAGCAGGCCCGTCTCATTCACCATTTTCTACTCCTGTTTTAGATGTAGAAAATGGTCTAAATGTAAGCAATTTAGGAAGCTGTCTTATATTTAGAACTGGTGCTGGATGTACCGAAGTTATCAACTGCCAGCTGTAGGGCTTTATTAAGACTGGCGTCTAAAACGGCGATCTTAAAAAAGGTGCCCCTTTGTCTCTGCGTCTCCCTCTGCTTGGCAGCTATGAAGATGCTTTCCTGTTTTGTATGGGTGGAAGTTCAGGGCTGCACTATTCCCTATCTAACATGACACTAAGATCAAGATAATATAAGATCAAGAAAGACAATCGTTAATTTCTAACGATAATTTGTTTTCCCTTAGTCCTAACAGCAGCACAGATGGGGTTAACCACCCCCCGTGGACTGGCAGGACCGGCGGAATGTTTAATGAGCCCAGGACTAATAACTCAATTTAACAATTAAGTATCTCCTTAAAAGGAGGAAGTCAACCCTCAGCCCACTGTGTTTATAGTAAGAAAAAAACTAGACTTACTAGGGTAGGAAATTTGTGTGCTGCTGTTAGGACTAAGGAAAAACAAATTATCGTTAGAAATGAACGATTCCCTTAGGTCCTACCAGCAGCACAGATGGGGAGATAGCAAGAAAAAAAACCTAGGGAGGGCCTTCCTGCCTGGCAGAACTAAGAATAGTCTGCCCAAAGGCAGAAAACTCAGCTAGAGTTGCATCTAGTCTATAATGGGAGATGAACGTCGATTCAGAGCTCCAGGAGGCAGCTTTGCAAATCATGTTGAGAGGCAGAAGACTCCTCTCAGCAAAAGTAGTAGCCACAGCTCTAGTAGAGTGGGCCTTCACGAATCCCTGAGGGTCCAGAGATTGGGAAACAAAGGATTCCTTAATAGCCTCCTCGATCCACCGACTGATGGAAGGTTTGGATGCCTTACAGCCTTTAAACTTACCGGCAACAGGATTAGCAGATTTTCATCTTTCCTGAACTCCTTGATCTATCCACATAGATCCGGAGACATCTCGAGACATCCAGAGGATGTCTAGCAGGTTCCTAGGAGGAGGTGGTAGATGTCGACAGAACCGGGAGGGATATCACCTGGTTGATGTTCTGGAAGGAAGGAACTTTAGGCCTAAATACGGGGGGAATCTAAGGAGGATCCGGTCATGTAACAAAATGGTATAGGGCTCATGCTGGGAGAGCTTGAAGCTCAGAGACCCTCTTCCAGCCAGGCGCAACTGCGCGGGGCCGACAGCAGATAAGCTGCCGGCCAAACTGACAAGGTACCTAGGAAAAGGGCAACGCCGTTACCCAAAGAAAAGAAAGCTCCCTGCACTTTCCATTAGAAAGGGGGGAACAAAACCGCCTAACCTGTCCGGGAGTACAGAAAAAAACACAGTGGGCTGGGGGTTGACTTCCTCCTTTTAAGGAGATACTTAATTGTTAAATTGAGTTATTAGTCTTGGGCTCATTAAACATTCCGCCGGTCCTGCCAGTCCACGGGGGGTGGTTAACCCCATCTGTGCTGCTGGTAGGACGTAAGGGAAACTCCACTTACATTAAACAAGGTGCAACTTGCATGTACTAACATCCAATGTGGAGAACAGACACATGAAAAAACTGGGCACACCCCAAATCAGTACAAGTTATTAACATCTTCATTATTTAAACTATCATAAAAACAATTATAAGCAAAAACACAAGGGACAGATTGTAAGTCAAATCAAAGTCACTACCATGGTACAGGTGTCTAATATGGCTAAAAAATGTGGGCCAGAGCAATTCAAATACAAGGATGCTACTAAAGTCAGGAATTACCATCAGATTGCTAAAAGAGTCTACTCTCATTCCAAAACCTTTAAGATTAGTGTAAACCTAAAGTGCTACCGTGCAAATGAGAATATAAAGAGAATCTGTAAATGTGATATCCATAATACAAAAGTGCTGCTGAACCAGCAGTGTCAATGTAGTGGAACACAATCTGAAAAATAATACAGCAGTGAGCCAAGGTACTATTCTTCCCTATGTGTATCACTATGAAGGCATTCAGCTTTATCAGTGGCCATCTGAATAATGAAACATGGCCTATCTAAATATACAGTATATACATCTACTTAAGTAAATTAACCATCATTAAGTAATATGCGAAAGCCATCACTATCTTCCAACCTTTTCTCTCTCCCTTCTGTGTGCTACTGTCTGTAGGGGGCACAGGCATGTGCTCTCACTATAGCTCTATGACAGCCATAACTAAATCACGTGATCAGAAGGTCTTTGTGCACAATTTGGCACTAAACGGCAATATAACCTCTGTGCTGCTTTCAATATACACATCTGTAACACCCTAGAGTGGTGTTACCACTTTTGCACCTTGCTACTGTCTTTATTGGTCTAACCTGAATGGTCCTCCACAGTGTGCATTCCTATTTTGTTATGCAACTGTTATATTCACATGTATGTAATGTGCCTGGTTCACCAGCAGGTGGCAGAGAACATGGCAGAGCTGTATGTAGATAGAATGGAACTTACAATTCCATTCTAGCCCCCCCCCCCCCTCCTGTAGAGAAGTGGGCTTGTCCCACTTCCTGCAGGAAGGGTGGGGACCAGGTATTGTTAGTTTATCTTACCCCCTGCTAGGGGAAGGGTGTACCGGGGCACATCTCTGCCGGATGTGCCAACACCAGCCAATGCAACTTAAGCTTTGCTGGCCATGGAGGCCAAAGCTTGAAGCCTCAGGAGCCAGGAGAAAAGTTCCCTGATATAATTTAGAGCCAGACTACAAAGTGTAGTCCAGCATACAGAAGAAGCAGAGTATTAAGCAAGTCTGTCAGTACAGCAGAGAGAGAGAGAGAGAAAGCAGAGTTATTGGAGAAGCCTGCCAATTTAATGATAAAGCCAGCTGGGACCAAGACAAAGCGTGAAGACAGTTTCTGATGAACGTTTATTCAAGTAAAACTGCTATTCAACTACTGTACATACAAGGTCTGGACTCAATCTTTCATTTATTGCTTCAGAGCCAAAGCTTAGGGTAAAGCCGTATCCAGATAAGACCACCGTGACACACAGCGAGAGACATTGTAGGCCACACTATACCATTTGGGATTAGTAGTGTGTTTCCCATATCATCAGTGCAGTTTACAGTGTAAGGTATTTTGCATCCTGCCCAAGGCAATATGAGTGGCAGTACACCATCGCCGGCTTGCCTGCAACCTCTCCCACTGCCATGTTCAGGCTCTGTGTACACAAAATGTTCCACCCACATTAGTGCTATTTTGCAGTACCTTTGTTGACATTCCTCAGTCGTTGCTGGACTATAATCAGTGCAGGTCCTATTCCTGTCCATATCTGAAGATGCATCTTGCCCATTAAAGCCTATGGGACTGTAAAAATTGCTACAAATCTATGGGATACAAAAGCTGGCACTCTTAATGCATGTTGAACTATAATCATCTAGGGAACTACAGTATATGGGGCACATTGTAATGGCACTATTATTTTTGTGAGCACTATGTTCCACTATTGTTTTCAGTGGTGTTGTCTATGTGGCACTATTTATAATGCTGAAATACTACATTTTTGGGAACAATGGGTACAGTAATTAGAGGTATCAGTAGGATAGGGAGTGTAGGTTTGGAAAAGGTAGGGTGGATGCTGGAAAAGTGAGGAGCCAAAGATGTAGACATAACTTATTCTAGCCACTACTCTGAAGACACAAGTTAAGGCTGGAAGAGGTTGTCATGGGGGTCCAGGCCTGATGGAAAATGCCTGTAAAATACCTCTGAATTGGCTATTTCTCCTACCTTTGCTGCAACATTATCATCAACTCAGTAAAGAGTCTTTATTTGTTCCAAATAACAGGCCTTCTTACTGACCAGCATACATCTGTAGGCTCCTAAACATGCCCTACTGCCTTGCACCCTGCCACCATCAAGAGCACTCTAGCTACCACCAAGTAGAAGCGCCAATACCAAGGAGTGCCCAAAGAGATAAAAAGGTGTGACCTCCATACATTGTATGACCCCCAGGGAGCTCAAGGGTAGGAATGCCATTGAGAATTGTGAGAACTACTACTCTTCTCAGGGTCACAGCCACCACTCTCATCCTCTCTGCCCTTTTTTCTTGGTTGCTGCAGGTTGGGACCCAATAAAATGTTTTGCCCACCACTGTGCTGAACCCAAAGCTGATCTGGATAATAAATGCATCGTTAGACACTTTTGTCTAACTATACTACCCACTGGTTGGCATTCTTAGCAACAACATTTTGCATTGAAAATGTTCTTAATTTTGGTGCACATTGGAGACACACCATTGTTCCCGTGTTGAGTAAGGTGCAAACAGTGTCTAAAAGATATTATAAATGTGGACCAAGCATCCTGTGTATGGTCTACTCCAAATTGTTATTTATGTTATCATGTCATTTTTGCACTATTCCTTTGTCTTTGCTGCTAAATCCATATTCAAGGCTGGTAACACGCACTGCACATTTTCACTACTAGATGTCTCTATCACACCAGTTATATAAAGCTGTTACAGGAAGTTAGAGTTAGGAGAGAGATGAGTAGAGGAGCTAGGAGGAAGGAGAGGAGACAGGCTTGTCCCTGTCCTCCTGGGCCTAGCCCAGGGGAACCAATTTACCTCATCCAAGGAGCCTGCTAATATGGATTTGCATCATTACTATTTTTGCCATCTGTATGAAAGACAAAGTGATGAGATTGGATGCCTTACTACGTCTGATAACTAAAGTTCCTGTTTGGATTAACCTCTGCCTCACTCCTCATTCTCATGCTCTATCTCTTAATTGCACCTTACGGTGCTGGTGTCACAAACACAGGGGCCCAGTCACCAAAGCACCCTAAACACCAAGTACCATCAAGGGCACCTCAATCAACATCTGGCTGGTGTTTCCTGCAAACGAGGATGCCCCGGAGGATTTCGTGCTGTCTTCCAATCCACTGCATGCCGGCCCCAAGGGACAACTTAACCATGAGTACTACTATCCTCGGCACCTCATCACTAGTACGCTCACACACATTATCCCCTCGGGTGTCCGGGCACTGCATAAGTACCAGTTATCTGCATAAATTAAGCCTGAATTCTGGCCCTTTCTCCTCCATTGTGTTCATATTACTGTAGTATAGTTCCAGAGGGGTTAGATCATGGACCTGTGATTAAATCCTAAGTAAGGCCCAAGGCCCTTAGACCAGGATCACACTATGATCCGGTCACTGCATCTGGCATGTATGCAGGCTTTCGGGCAGACAAAAAATACTAAATGCAGCATTTATCATCCAGATGAAAGCCGGCATATATGCCGATAGGCGGACACTTCCCCACCAGATTCTGTTATAGTGCATGAGGATCCAGTGGGGCACGGTGGTATTCAGCTACATTCCCTTTAATGCTATCTTGCTTCTTACCCTTCAGAATTTTACACAATCAGCAGTGTCACACTTTAATCTCACAATCTTTCTTACAGACTTTAGTTGGAAAAGACAGAGTACATAACAAAACGTTGCAGTGTGAAACCAAATGCTCAAAGAGCGAATGTAAAGTGATGTAAGAATTAAGATATACAGTTAGAAGGCACCTAGTTTACAATAACCTGTTCTTGCGGTGGAATTAAAGGGCTTCTGTCACCCCCCTTAACCCATTTTTCACTAGCTGACATTAGCTATTTGCTAATGTCAGCTGAGTCGAAATATATATTTATTACCTTGTCCGAAGTTGTAATTTACGAGAAAAAGCCACTTTTATTATATGCAAATGATCTTCGCTACCAGCAAGTTGGGCGTTTACTTGCTGGTAGCCGCGATCTCGATGAGTTATGCACGCCCTTCCTCGTTTGATAGACAGGGCCAGCGCTTTCTCCTCCTCGCACTGGCCCGTCTGAAGATAAAATCCCGCGCCTGCGCCGTACCGCTCAGTAGTCGGCGCAGGCGCTCTGAGTGAGGACGCGAGCTTTGCCGCTCCGTCCTCCAGTGCGCCTGCGCCGACACGTCACCGCTACACCCGCTTCCCTTCCGGGTGTAGCGGTGACGTAATCGGCGCAGGCGCACTAGGACGTGAGCGCAAAGCTCGTCCTTCGCTCAGAGCGCCTGCGCCGACTACTGAGCGGCACGGCGCAGGCGCGGATTTATCTTCAGGCGAGACCAGTGCGAGGAGGAGAAAGCGCTGGCCCTGTCTATCAAACGAGGAAGGGGCGTACAACTCATCGAGTACGGCGTACCAGCAAGTAAACGCCCAACTTGCTGGTAGCGAAGATCATTTGCATATAATAAAAGTGGCTTTTTCTCGTAAATTACAACTTCGGACAAGGTAATAAATATATATTTCGACTCAGCTGACATTAGCAAATAGCTAATGTCAGCTAGTGAAAAATGGGTTAAGGGGGGTGACAGAAGCCCTTTAAGTACTGCTAAGTGATACGGGACAAGGATAATTGAATCTCGCAACTTTCTAGGACATGTTACAATGTATCAGTTTGCCTTTTAGTGCCAATTGCGCTTGTCCCAGAGGAGCTTAATGGAGTCTTCCTGAGAAACTCAGGATTTCAACTTTGATGATTGACCCCAAAAAGCTATGAAGTTTATCTTGAAGCCAGATGGTGCAGACTTTGTATCATAGGAAAACATTTCCACCTAGAGTCAAAATTTCGGAAAGTAAGAAGGAGTCGTTCTTTCCCCCTGAGATTTTAAAAGGTCTGTTCAGCCAATCTTTACAACTATAGAGGTTGCAACCTAAATTCTTTCCAGATTTTTTTTTAAATCCTATAGTGATCGAAACATCTGAGTGCTGGTGCTGTCTAGCCATTGGATTGTTTTTAATGTTATGTGATTTCGTAAAGCACTGGACATATTTGCTTGCCTGTGGAGCTGGATGTTCTTGGAATGTATATTTTTGAGACTGCCTGCTTGGAGAGCACTGAACCGTCCAGGGAGGGTGATGTGGGACTGCGGGTGGACCTCATCACTAGTAGGCTCACGCACATTATCCCCTTGGGTGTCCGGGTGCTGCATGAAAATTGGCGTCACATACAGGATCAAAATCCTCTGTTCCTTATACGAACTACTGTATATGCGAACAGGATTCAAAATCCTCTGTGCCTTATATGAACTACATGCGAACAGGATGCGAAATTGTAATTGACTGTGTGCCATAGCCTTATGAGAATAACACCCACTTGCTTTATTGAAAGACTTTTGCTTGTTATACACTTTATTGGGCTGCAGAACTGTTGAAATTGCTTAAAATTGCATTGACGTATGATACAAGTCACTTGCTACAGAATCTCAGTGTTAAAAGTGAAAAAAAAAATCTCATGTTTCTGTGATACTGCTACTGTTTGCTGTCAGTGAATAGACTGTTGCATTGAACTTAAAATGGCCGCCTGAGTCACTCAGAGACTTTGCATTACCCTTACAGGAAGCCCTGCGAATTGTTATACATGTAGACCCCATGAAGCAGAGGAACAAAAACACTGAAAGAACAATGTATTGAAGGTGTTAGTACAGAAACCTTAAAGAGCCAGTTAAAGATGTTCCTAGACTTCAAAGAGCTAACTCTCAGTATTTTGGGGAAAGACCCACAACCAGAACCTGCTAGGCCTTCTGAAATGTCTGTGAATAAGCCAACTATATCTCCAAAGTGTCACCCTATAGCCAGTCAGGAAGCCCAAGCTCCGGTTCCTGATGTAGTTGCTGCCTTGACAGAGAAAGTCAACTTTCTAACCAAAGAAAGTATGCAAAAAACTGGTAAAAGTATGCAAAAAACTGGAACAGTGGTAGAAACATTTATTGCTAGAGGATGAGACACCATTATCAAGGAAGCACTTCCCTCCTGATTATAAAGAGACTTATCCCAGAAACTCTGGTAGACGCCCCACTGACCACTTTAACGAACAGAAGTGACCCATTTGTACATACTGTCACAAGCCTGGCCATACAGAAATGATGTGCTGGCAGTAAAAAGGTTGACACCCGAGGCCAAGGACCGCACCTCGGGAGGTAGAGTAGTAGGTCCAGAAGATCCCAGCTGGATGCCCAGATATACAGGGCCGTCTTTAATATTGATTAGACCCTGGGCAAAAATTTACTTGGGCCCCTTGGATCCCGCCTTCCCACATCTTAGCAGGCAATCACGCCCTCCACCACAACACACACACAAAAAATCCACACATCTGGTAGAGTACAGTGAATGACTGAAAATACTTCCAGTTCTGAAGACTATAGCGGCTCAGGATCAGTGCTCTGGGCAGCTGGGCTCAGGCTGGAAGTGGGCACCTCTCTGCAGGAAGGAGAGCAGGGCTCGGCTCACCCTAGCGTTACAATGCACCCCAGAACCCCACAGTATGCAGTAGAGCACCCTATAGTATACAGCAACCCACAGTATGCAGTATAGCAGCCTACAGTATACAGCACCACATAGTATGCAGTATAGCACCCCACACTATACAGTACCCCACAGTATATAGTAGAGCACTATAGCAGCCCACAATATACACCTCACAGTATACAGTAGAGCAGTATAGCACCTCACCATATACAGCACCCCAAACTATACACAATACAGCACCCCACACTATACAGCCCCCCACACTATACAGTACAGCAGTATAGCACTCCACAATGTACAGCACCCACAGAATACAGTATACAGCCCCGCACAGTATACAGCCCCCCACAGTATACAGTACAGCAGTATAGCACTCCACAATATACAGCACCCACAGTATACAGTATACAGCCCCCCACAGTATACAGTACAGCAGTATAGCACTCCACAATATACAGCAACGACAGTATACAGCCCCCCACAGTATACAGTACAGCAGTATAGCACTCCACAATATACAGCACCGACAGTATACAGTATACAGCCCCCCACAGTATACAGCCCCCCACACTATACAGTACAGCAGTATAGCACTCCACAATATACAGCACCGACAGTATACAGCCCCCTCCACAGTATACAGGCCCCCACTGTATACAGTACACCATTATGGGCTAGCAGTGCTCAAGAGGCAGCTGCCTTGGGCCCCCCAAGAGCAACTGGGCCCGGGGCAGCTGCCCCTTTTGCCCCTTGTTAAAACATACTGCAGATATGTAGAATCCCATCCAGCAGTGGTTCTCCGAATTAATGGAGTTCCCTTTGTTGCCTTATTGGATACAGGGTCTCAAGTCACAACTATCCGGCAGACTGCATTTGAGGAATAGTGGGACCACAAACAGCTGACTCAACCACCAGAATCCTGGCTGAGCCTTATAGCCAGCAACGGCAAACCTGTGCCAGTGCATGGGTACTGGGAGCCAACTCTTCAAGTGGAAGAAAACACACTACCCCAACAAGGTATCATTGTTGTGCAAGTCAGGGAAGATAATAACCCTCCAGTAGTCCTCGGAATGAACGTCCTTAGGAACAGAGGGTGGTTATTAACGGCACACACTCAGATTGGGTCACTGTCACTAGTGGGGTACCTCAGGGGTCAGTATTGGGCCCTATTCTTTCCAATATATTTATTAATGATCTTGTAGAAGGCTTGCATAGTAAAATATAAATTTCTGCTGTTGACACTAAACTGTGCAAAGTAATTAACACTGAAGAGGACAATATACTGCTACAAACGGATCTGGATAGATTGGATGCTTGGGCAGATAAGTGGCAGATGAGGTTTAACACTAACAAATGTAAAGTTATGCATATGGGGAGGAATAATGCAAGTCACCAGTACATACTAAATGGTAAAACACTCGGTAACACTGAAATGGAAAAGGTTCTAGGAATTTTAATAAACAGCAAACTAAGCTGCAAAAACCAGTGTCAGGTAGCTGCCGCCAAGGCCAAGAAGATATTGGGTTGCATCAAAAGGGGCATATTCGCCCGTGATGAGAACATAGTCCTACCACTATACAAATCGCTAGTCAGACCACACATGGAGTACTGTGTACAGTTCTGGGCTCCTGTGAACAAGGCAGACATAACAGAGCTGGAGAGGGTTCAGAGGAGGGCAACTAAAGTAATAACTGGAATTAGGCAACTACAGTACCCTGAAAGATTATCAAAATAAGGGTTATTCACGTTACAAAAAAGACGACAGAGGGGAGAACTAATTACTATGTATAAATATATCAGCGGTCAGTACAGAGATCTATTGATCCCCAGGACTGTGACTATGACGAGGGGACATCTTCTACGTCTAGTTGCCCAGAAGCAACTATTACATGAACGGGTACAACAGACCCATTTCACAGTTGAAGCCTTGAAACAATCTATCTGTCAGCTGGAAGAGGACCTAACTTTTCAGCTGCCAGCTAAAACGTGGAGGAAAGTAGCAGATTTCACAGTACATGCACAGCTAGCTCAGCACACTAAGAGCAAGGAGAGGCAGAAGAACAAATTCTCCATTTTGTTATCCAGAACTGCAAACAGCCATACCAGTGAGGAACTGACATGGAGGCGAAAGGAGGAAACAAGGACAGTGCAAAACATAGAGAAATGGGTGCAGAATCTTTCAGAACGGGTTCTCACCCAACCCAAGAACCCTACCAATATTTCAGCCACTGAAGCCTCAATCAAAAGCAACAAAGTACATGGTGAGTCTGAACAACTTTGCCTTAAAGTGTCTGCAGCTCTGGCCAGTGCCAAACCACCTTCGTCAAACTTGACTAGAGAAAAAAGGAGGGCGGTTACATCGCTGAAGAAAGACACAAACATCACCATCCTGCCTGCAGATAAAGGAAGATGCACGGTTGTACTTCATACATCTGACTACGATTCCAAGGTGACCACACTCATGGATGATAAAAACACATATGAGGCCCTAAGACGAGACCCAACCAGTTTCTACAAGAAGAAGGTTATAGAACTACTACAACAATTAGAAAAGGACAAAATCATTGACCGGGCTATGTATCATCGCCTCTACCCTGGGGAAGCCCCTCCATGTATTAATGAACTTCCTAAGATACATAAGGATGGGGCCCCTCTCAGGCCAATTGTCAGCAGCATCAACTCTGTGACCTACAATGTGGCAAAATACTTAGCCAGAATCCTAGCACCCCTGGTTGGAAACACACAACATCACATACAGAACACTCAAGATTTTACCACTAAAATCCAGAACTTGATATTGGGCACAGAAGAAACAATGGTCTCCTATGATGTTCCCTCTTCACCTGCATACCCACTGCAGAGGCAATTGAAACAGTCAGGAAACAGTTGTTACTAGACAACACCTTAGGCTGCAGAACAGAACTTAGCCCAGATCAAGTGTGCGCCTTACTGGACCTTTGTCTGAGTACCACCTACTTCAAGTATAAGGACAAGTTCTACAAGCAAAAACATCTCTGTGCTATGGGATCACCAGTCTCACCTATTGTGGCAAACTTGTATATGGAGGAAGTAGAAAGGAAAGCCCTGACCACTTTTAACGGAATTACACCGAGTCATTGGTTCAGATAGGTGGATGACACTTGGGTTAAAATTCATAAACAAGAGTTACAGGCTCTCACTGACCATATCAACTCAGTGGATCATAACATCAAGTTCACGCGGGAAGATATGCAGAACAACAAACTCGCATTTCTGGACTGTCTGATAACAGTGGAAGAGGGAAGGAAGCTGGGAATAGAGGTCTATTGAAAACCAACACACACAGACCAGTACCTGCTATTTGATTCCCACCATCCTCTAGACCACAAACTAGGAGTCATCCAGACTCTACACCACCGGGCAGAGAAAATCCCCACCAGCACAGAGGCCAAGGCGAAGGAATTCAAACACCTCAGAGGGGCACTTAAATCTTGTGGGTATCCAGATTGGGCCTTTGTCAAAACAGAAGGAAGGAGAAGAAAGAACACCAAGACTACCAGTGAGGGCGAGAAGCATGACAGATGCAAAAATATGGTTATTCCATATGTAGCTGGGGTGTCTGAGAAACTCAAAAGGATTTTTAATAAACATAACATCCCTGTCTGCTTTAAACACAGCAACACACTGAGACAACAACTGGTTTACCCAAAAGACCGAACGCCTAAACACAAGATGGACAACATTGTGTACGCAGTCCAGTGCAATGAGGAATGCGCAGAACTGTATATCGGCGAAACAAAACAACAACTACATCAGCGTATGGAACAGCATAGAAGAGCAAAAAACCTCTAGTCAAGATTCAGCCGTGTACTTACATCTAAAAGAAACAGGTCACACCTTTGAAGACAGTCAAGTACGTGTTTTGGATAAGGAGGCCGATTGGTACAAACGATGTGTGAAGGAGGCAGTCTACGTAAAAATGGAGAAGCCAAGCTTGAATAGAGGTGTGTGTGTGTTTGTGTGTGTGTGTGGGGGGGGGGAGGGTTAGACATCTATTGTCTGCCACTTACTATGCTGTCTTGACACCTTTTTCTGGGAGGTCATTATCACCTTCCTACTCCAATTAGTACTATGGAATCCACACCTTTGACTCCATGCTGGGTATAATGACCTAATTACCAGATGTTGATTCAGTTACATATTTATTCCCAGAGAATTCTTGCACAAGTCACTCAGAATTGAGAGAGCTCTTTGGAAGAACCTACCAGAGTAAACCCTACTGAACTGGAAGATATTTGGGAAGAGGTAGAGACAAAGACAAAGAAGTCCTCCACTTCTAACAGCAGGAAAATCCAGAACCCCAGATGAGAAAGAAACGTGGATCAAGTTGCGAACAGAGAGCAGAGCATTAGGTGAGCTACAAGATTTCTTCACTAGTGGAAGAACACCAGAAAGAATCCGCAGAAAGAATGCCAATCCAGAGCTGCTCAAGCTATTGGGTCACAGAAAGCAACTGTTTATGCAAAAGGGACTAATGTTAGATCCCATCAACAATAATCGGCTGTATCAAATTATAGTACCAAGCCGAGATGCCAGAATTGTCCATAAAATGTCCGACTATAGGTCAGGACACTTTGGCGTACAAAAAACAGAAGCTACCATCTGCTGAAGATTTTATTGGGTTTGAATGAGAGAAGATATTGACAATTGGTGTCGAGAATGTTCTACTTGTGCCATTGGAAGAAGTGAAAGACATGACCAAAGAGCACCATTGCATCCCATTGTGAGCAAAACACCTCTAGAAATAGTAGAAATAGTAGCCATTGATCATGTGAAACTAGAACCAAGTCGTTCAGTATATACCTACGCCATGACAATAATTGATCACTACACCAAATTTGTAGTAGCTGTGCCTGTTAAAGACTTGTCAGCCAACCGCTGCAAATGTTTTCTGGAAGAATTTCCCGTGGCCCTATGGATGACCTGAAAAGATTCTCAAATAACAAGGATCTGCCTTTGAATGCCAGCTCTTCCATGAACTATGGTCACTTCACAATTGTCAGAAGATGAGAACAACAGCTTACCATCCTCAAGACTTTGCAAGAAAATGAACTAAACCTTGATTGAAATGTTGAGAGCTGAACCACCTGCTAAAATACCTGATTGGCCAACTCTACTACCTCAATTGATGTATATTTACAACAATAGCATCCATTGTTCTACTGGATACACTCCGTATTACCTTATGTTTGGCTGTCAAGGAAGATTATCTGCAGATCATACCTTGTATGTACAAGTTCCAGATTCCATCAATCCTTTACTACAAACTGATTGGGTCAGTGAACATCAAAAATGCCTAGCTGATGCCCAAGAGATTGTCCAGATCCGAATGAAACGCCAAAAGCAACAGAAAGGCTATGATCAGTCTGCAAAAGCGGAACCCTTAAAAATTGGTAACCACGTGTGGCTGAAAAATAATCATCGCACTAGTAAACTGGATAGTAAATGGGAAAGGGAACCCTACGTCATCGCAGCTATTCCTAGTCCTGAGACTGATATCTACAAAGAAAACAGAGCACCACAAATAGTGCATCACAAGCGTCTCAAGTTGTGTTTGAAGGGAGTGGTCCAAGAAGAAACTCCATCTACAGACCAAGAGTCTGAAAAGTCACCTGATCTTGAGGAACCAACACAGTCTATTGGAAATGTAATATTAGACTCAGACCCTTTACAGTGGTTCCTTACACCATGGCTTAACTTTCTTGTTCTCACCAAGACTAATACAGCCCCACTTCCGCTAGAAGAACTACTTTGTGAAGGATCCTCAGAAGCTCAAGATATACCAAACCACTAAAGGTCAGCTGCCTGCCCATTATAGGGAGTTTCTGCAACAGCAGCTGAGAAGGAGACTTCCAGCCCTTCCAGTTCAACTGTCATTGTATTCTTGCATCATTTGGAGTTACAGAGCCAGGGTTAGAGACTAATTGCTTTGATTATTTGCCTTGCTCTAAGGTCTCTCTAAAGACTCCTTTACTCTTGTTTGGCAATGTTCGAGTCATGTGCCCGGAGATGGACTTTGACGTACTAAAGCCCTCCGTGATGTTCTGCAACCATTATGCTTTATGCCCAGGGAACGGACTCATGCCCTGTGAGCCTCCAGAGAGGTTTCCTTTTTGTTTACGTTATAGACTATCCTGGTCTTTATTAGTGATGAGCGGCCGGGGCTATATTTTAATTTGTGATATTTGACTAATATTTTGTGGAATATTCATCATATGTTCGAGAATATTCGAAAAAAAATGAATATATAGCAATATATTGAATATAGTGCGATATTCGAATATTGGTCATTTTTTTATGAGGTAGTGAACACACATGAGTGATTCCTCCTTGCTGTCTGGTTCCCCAAAAACCTGTTGCCGAATTCCCGTGCGCATGAAGCATGCCCATCACCACGGGAACGCTTTGGGGTTAGAACATACTATCGGATGTGAGATTTCACTATATAACAACAGCGAATAGTCTTGTCATAAGACTATGCAACCAATAGAGGGCACAGTTCATGACTCATAAACAGCGCCCTCTATTAGTTGCATAGTCTTATAACAAGACTATTCGCTGTTGTGAGTGAATAGTCTTGTCATAAGACTATGCAACCAATAGAGGGCACTGTTCATGACTAATAATAAGGGCCCTCTATTAGTTGCATAGTCCTATGACAAGACTATTTGCTGTTGTGAGTGAATAGTCTTGTCATAAGACTATGCAACTAATATCGGGCACTGTTCATAAGTCATGAACAGGGCCCTCTATTGGTTGCATAATCTTATGACAAGACTATTCGCTGTTTTGAGATCATGAAATCTCACATCCGATGGTATATTCTAACCCCAAGGCGTTCCCATGGTGATGGGGATGCTCCATGCGCATGGGAAGTCGGCAACAGGCACTGATCCTAGAGAGCCCGGATATGTAAGAACAGTTTTTTGGGGAACCAGACAGCAGGGAGGAATCAATCATGAGTGGTCACTACTTCATAAAAAAAATTATGAATATTCTAATAACGAATATAGCACTATATATTGCTATATATTAGTTTTTTAAAATATTAGCAATTTTTTCCATCTGAACACATGATTCCTCCCCGCTTCTTGCTTGTGGGCCAATGAGTCATTGGCCCACAAGCAAGAAGCAGGGAGGAATCATGTGGTCAGATGGAAAAAAAATTACGAATATTCGAGCAAATATATAGCAATATGTTCTAAATATTTGCAAATTATCAAAGTGCCGATATTCGCTAATAAAATTCGCTATTCGAATATTCGTGCTCAACACTAGTCTTTATTGTCCACCGTACCAGGTCAGCGCCCCATATCCCCAGTCCCCATATTGATATATTGTAATGCCCCCTTATATATGCCTAACCAAATTCTCTTGCAGTCAAAGAGGAGAACACAAGAATGGGGTAATAGTATTGTGTATATGCATGCATGCTCTTTTTGTATTTTTCAGGTGATGCTTTATCGTGGCAAGAGTGCGTCGAGGACGACTTACATGAAAGAAGGGGGGGATGCAGTGTCCTGAAACACACTGCTTAATGTTGTGATTATGTTTTATGTAAATTGTGCTTAATGTGTTCTTATGACGTTGCATAGGGAGGGGAAGGTTCTAACAAGCCTCCCAGGGCTGACTCCACCCTACACACAGTGCACAGTGCAGCAGGAAAGAGAAGGTCAGTGTGTGATGTCTGAGGACAAACTGAACCTAAGCAGCCATTTTGCCGAGTTATCCAAACTCCATAATTTGTTCCGTGCACCAGCCCATTGAAAGGAAAAGATCACAGTATCTCCAGGCAATTCAGAGAGGGAACGAAAATATTGACAAAGGAAGGTAACTGTCGTTTAACAGACTCCAGACTCCATTAGTTGGATTTGCATTAGTTGGGGAGATCTCAAGCTACAAGCTGCCCACAATAGCTAAAGACAAAAAGGCCATTTGTCTGAATATAGTATTACTAGAAAGGGTACGAAAGTATAGTGTAGTGTCCCAGTACGTATGGGTGGGCACTACACAATGGTGTTATGGTTATTGTATGCCACATGTCGTTCCATGCACCTTGTATTATGTCATAATTGCATATAAATGGCAGAGAGTTTCCTTGGTACAGGCCTGTCAGGGTGTTAGTATTCCCCCAAACCACTAGAGGGAGCTAAGGACCACCCTGTAGATATAGACAGGTCTGGGTCTAATCAAGGGAGTTGGAGTGTGGACCTCCTGAAGTCAGGAGGCTAGTCAGCCTGCAGTGGCTAGTGGCGTAGTTTATGCAAGACAACTATCCAGCAAGAGAACATATATTTCAGTGGAGCCTGCCCCAAGGATAAAGCAACCTTTTCTGCATTTGGGCCTTGGGAGAATCTAGGTGCAGGAGTCGGATTATTAATCACCGCACCAATACAGCTACTGAGTTACCAGGGATCAAGTGAAGTCCTGTCCAGTAAGCATCTTACCCTCTGTCTACCTTTCTAGGATTAGCCTATTCTTCACCAAGCCTGCATACCAGGAAAATCACTGCATTTATACCATTTGTCTTCAAAACGGAATTACATAAAGAACTGTATATAATTTGCCGTTCAGTAAAGAAGTTAATGATCAACGGAATCCGTTGTACCTCAGTTATTCCTGCTGCAAATCAGTTGTGCCACCGTAAAAGGCACTGGCATCACAAATTGCAAGGGACCTTGCCACAGGCACGGTAAACCTTAACATCAAGGGCGCCTCACATACCAACTGGCCTGTGTCCCTTCAACCAGAGAGTGCCCCAGAGGACCCACATGCTGACCTTTCCATCACTGACTGCACGCCTGCTCAGGGATTTTATAACTTTGAGTACAAATCTCATCCCCTCGGTCTTCCTGCCTATGTCCGTGACCTCACAGGTCGCTTACCCTGAGGACTGGCATACTGCATAGGATTATATAGTACAGCAGAGATAATTCATAAGAGAGAGAAAGACTGATTGTCACAGAGGACTATTCCTTATGCAACTGCTGAGAACTAATGGTAATCCTTGTAAAAGCTGCCTTGATGTAAATGACTTTTGCATGCATTGATAACCTGTGGATCAGCTTCAGTAAAGTATTGGGAGTGTGTTAAAAGCTCTAGTGTCCTTATTGTATATCATCATTACTACACTCATCATTTGCACCTAACGGTGCTGGCGTAACGGACACAGGGGCCCAGCCACCAAAGCACCCTAAACACCAAGTACCATCAAGGGCACCTCAACCAACATCTGGCTGGTGTTCCCTGCAACCGAGAGTGCCCCGGAGGATTTCGTGCAGTCTTCCTATCCACTGCACACCGTCCCCAATGGACAACTTAACCGTGAGTACTACTATCCTCGGCACCCCATCACTAGCACGCTCATGCATATCATCCCCTCGGGTGTCCGGCCGCTGCAATAGTGGGGCAAGACAGGGTCTATTTTATCTTCTTCCTCCCTCTCCTCCCCGTATTCATTATGGACCAGTGGTGCGGGGCAGCAGGTTAAGGGTTAAAGTTAGCTGTCCGGCATCCTCTTGGTTCAGGGGCAGTTTAGCTCCTCCCATGAGGTTATTTAACCCCCCTTCCTCCTTACGGGCGGTCTCTTGGCTGGAGAAACGATGTTGCAGGTTGTACTCATCAGCAGCTGCAGTTCATCTCGGCCAGGATGTCCACGGATGACTCCCTCCGGGCAGCTCTTCTGGCGCGTCTTTGATCTGAAGGGGAAGGTTTGGTTGTCAGCTTTTCTTGCCGGTCTTTGAGCCTCTGGCAGCACGGAGTGTTGTGCCTGCACTGCCAGCAGCTCCCTCTAGTGTAGCTCCCAATCCCACTCCCCCTGCAGGTCCTGTTGTTATCCACAGTCCAGGTGGTGGAAGGGAGCACTTATAGTGGCCCTCTCCTGTAGCCCTTCCCCTTCCTCTCACTTCAGGCCACACTTCCCGGCAGCCCTTGGGTGCGCGGGAACTTGCTAGGGGATGGAACATGGGCACACATGCCAGCTTATCTTTGGCCATTTATGAGCTCCCTGCACCCCTACCACCAGGTAATAATGGTGTTGGGGGCACTACACCCCTACTTAAAATAATGGTGGGGGGGTAACTGCACCCCTACCTCAGGATAATAATGGTGGGGGGGGGGGTCACCATGGAGCCCTCCTCTGCAGCAGTCCCCTGCAGGATGCGCGTGCAATTCTTGAAACCCCCCCCCCCCCACAGCCATGGTTCCGCTCAGGCATAGACGCCGATTGCCTTCCTCATCATCTGTGGAGTATAGGCGTCGGCCCTGGCATGTTTCTAGCAGGCGCCAGTCCCGGCCCAGTTCAAGGGATTCCAGGAGAAGACAGCGCTCCAGATCCTCAAGATGATGATCTCTGTCACCCTCGAATGTTTCGTTGGGCGAATCTGTGGAGTCTGGTTCAGTATCACAAGCAAGAGGCTGGAGCCTGCCTGTTCTTCCAGGGCCTCTAGCCTGGTTTCTCCTCTGGTATGTCCGTCTTCGTTTCCAGCGCCGATTCCATTGATAAGCACAAGTGTGATTCCTCCAATGACTCCAGGACTGGCTTCATCTGGTGAATTTCAATATATCGGGGCGTGGGAGGCAGGTGGCCAGGGTTCTGAAGTGGTTACGGCTTTTAAAGCCGTTCAAGAGAAATTGCAGTCTGTTCTGCAACCTCCCAACCCTTCACCTTCGCCATATGTCTACTTCATGTTTGGATCATTTTAGGAATGACATTTTATTTTTTGGGAACGTTACAAAGCTTAGAAGTTTAGAAGCAAATCTTGAAATTTTTCAGAAATTTTCCAAAACCCTCTTTTTAAGGACCAGTTTAGGTCTGAAGTCACTTTGTGAGGCATACATAATAGAAACCACCCAAACATAGAAACTACACCCCTCAAGGTATTCAAAACTGATTTTTAACCCTTTAGGTGGTCCACAAGAGTTATTGACAAATGGAGATGACATTTCAGAATTTCTACTTTTGGGCAAATTTTCCATTTTAATCAATTTTTTCAAGTAACAAAGCAAGGGTTAACAGCCAAACAAAACTCGATATTTATTGCCCTGATTCTGTAGTTTATATAAACACCCCATATGTGGTCATTACTACTGTATGGGCACATGCCAGGGCATAGAAGGAAAGGAGCGCCATCTGGTTTTTGGAAGGCAGATTTTGCTGAACTGGTTTATTTACACCATGTCCCATTTGAAGCCCCCTTGATGCACCCCTAGAATAGAAACTCCTAAAAAATGATCCCATTTTGGAAACTACAGGATAAGGTGGCAGTTTTGGGGGACTATTTTTAGGGTACATATGATTTTTAGTTGCATTTTTTTAGGCAAGGTTACAAAAAATAGAAATTCTGAAATTTCATCTCCATTTGCCATAAACTCTTGAGGAACACCTAAAGGGTTAACAAAGTTTGTAAAATTAGTTTTGAATACCTTGAGGGGTGTAGTTTCTTAGAGGAGTCACTTTTATGGAGTTTCTTCTCTAGGGGTGTGTGACAAAACCAACCTCGCCACTGGGCATTCGAGAAGACTGATTGCCCACCTCCTACCCTGCGACTATGGCCCCTGGGAGATTGTACCCTTTTAAACCAGCATTTGGGTATATTGTATTTTATTATGCTTCTTCTGGCCCTTAAAGAACCATCTGGGGACATACTGTGGAGTTACTGGGTGGCCACCATTTCATGTATCAGAGACACATGGTGAGAACAATGGATGAAGCACATTTTGAGAACAATGGATGGCGGCCATTTTAACTCTCAGACACTGTTTTGACTTTTCTACACGGTGCCATCTTGCCGGTATTTGGTGCACAAAGATATCGTTCAGTAGTTTTAAACTACAGAACAGGGGACACATTTAAAAGTAATTATTTTTCATATAGCCTGTATATGTTCTGCGGAATCTGCATTAAACCATATCTTCCAAACTACGGAATGGATCTGGGTGAATTTTGGATATGTGGTTCACCCAGATCCCCAGGTTCCGAGGATATATTTTGTATATTTTATATATTGTATGGGGTTATTGCATGTTTTGGGGTCCCTGTGATATGTTTTATAATACTGTATTTCTCTGCTTGTGATAATTATATTAACCATTGTGTTCAGTAATCATATTACAGGCAGAGGTGAGGATTTTGTGTCAGAGCGTCTGTGTGTATTGTACAGATTGATTGGTTGTATTTCAAAACCCTCTGGGCAGTACTATGTTTGTGGTTTGTGAATAAAAGAGGCTGTATGTGCCAGTACAGTCAGTTCCTGCTTGACCCTCAAAACGAAGTGTCGTCTCGTTATTGGGGGGGATTTATGGTATGCTGTTCCAGTTTGTTTACTAGGAGTGTAAACCTATTCGTATGGTTTTTCCTATTCGGCTGTTTACAGCATTTATATGCTTCTCCGATTTGGTGGTTGTGGTGTCGGCTAGAGTGCTTGGAATCCTCAAGAAGCGCTAGGAGCATCCTTCAACGGAGGTACCCAGCAAAGGGTGCCCATCGATCCGTTACAGGGTGCATCAGGGGTTCTTCAAATGGGACATGGTGTAAAAAAAAGGGCATCAAAATCTGCCTTCCAGAAACCATATGGCGTTCCTTTCTTTCTGCGCCCTGCCATTTAGCCATACAGCAGTTTACCACCACATATGGGGTGTTTCTATAAACTACAAAATCAGGGCAATAAATATTAAGTTTTGTTTGGCTGTTAAACCTTGCTTTGTTACTGAAAAAAATTGATTAAAATGGAAAATTTGCCCAAAAAATAGCTGTTTTGGCACCGTTTTTATTTTATTTTTTTAACGACTGTGTTCATTTGATTCTTACGGACGCGGCAATACCTAATATGTCTACGTTTTAAAATTTATTTAGGTTTTACACTATCATATCCTTTTTTAAACCAAAAAAAAAAATTTGTATCTCCGTAGTCTGAGAGTCCGTTTTTTTTTAGTTTTTAGCCGATTGTCTTAGGTAGGGGCTCATTTTTTGCAGGATGAGAGGACGGTTTTATTAGCACTATTTTGGGGTGCATATGACTTTTTGTTCGCTTGCTATTACACTTTTTGTGATGTAAGGTGACAAAAAATGGCTTTTTTTACACCATTTTTATTTTATTTTTTTGACTGTGTTCATCTGAGGGGTTAGGTTATGGGGTATTTTTATAGTTCAGGTTCATTACGGACGCTGTGATACCTAATATGTCTACTTTTTTTATTTATTTTAATTTTACAAAATAATATCATTTTTGGAAAAAAATGTAATTTTGTTTTACCATCTGCAAAGTCTGAGAGCCATAGTTTTTTTTTTTTTTTTTCTGGGCGATTGTCTGTGGCTAAATTGAATTAAAGTTGGGGAAGGGGATTATTAATTTAGTACTCCATGGAAGTGTGGTAGTCCTTGAAGCAACTGTCAATGCACAGGCCCGCCTGATCGGGGCACGTGTCACACTGAGTGGTGGTGTCCTTCCGTATCCCCCTCCTGTGACACACTCTGCACTGTTTTTGGGAAAGTCCCTTCTTTCCAGTATGGGGGACCACACCTGGAAAGTGTTGGCCAGGGACGATCTGGGTGCCTCCAGTTCCCGAGGTACTCTGGCCTGCTCTTTCCCGGTCAGAAAAGATCAGGTCCTTGAGGACTGCCTCATAGAACTGCAGGTATTTCCCTGTGTTGCCAGCGCTCCGGGACAGCACAAAAGCGTTGTACAAGGCAACCTGTACTAAGTAGACCGCAACTTTTTTGTACCATGCTCAGATTTTGCCCATGGCGTTATATGGCTTGAGGATTTGATCAGAGAGATCAACTCCTCCCATATACCGATTGTAGTTGACATTGACAATACAATCGGGCTTGAGGACCGTTGCAGCGGTACCTCGCACAGGGACAGGGGTGATGCCGTTACCGTGAATTGTGGACAATACAAGGACATCCCTCTTGTCCTTATATCTGACCAGCAACAGGTTTTCACTGGTAAGGGCAGGGGTCTCACCCCTGGGGATAGGTACCTGGAAGGGGTAGGTAGGGAGGCCGCGTTGATTTTTCCACACAGTCCCACAAGTGGACATGGATCTGGAGGTGAGGGACTGGAACAAGGGATACTAGTATAAAAGTTATCCACGTACAGGTGGTAACCCTTATCTAGCAAGGGTGTATAAGGTCCCACATAAGTTTCCCGCTAACACCTAGAGTGGGGGGACATTCTGGGGGTTCAATACGGGAATCTTGCCCGTCGTACACACAAAACTTGTAAGTGTACCCTGAGGTACTCTCACAAAGTTTGCACAGCTTCACGCCATACCTCACCTGCTTAGAGGGAACATACTGACAGATAATGAGTCTCCCCTTGAAAGCAAAGAGAGACTCATTAACAGCGACTTCCCTTCCAGGTACATAGGCCTCCAAAAATTTGGCCCAGAAGTGATCGTTGACCGGCCTGATTTTGTGCTGGCGGTCATAGACAGGATCACCTGCATAATCTGGCATTTCCGAATGGCCTCAAAACGGGAACGTGTCATGGCCATACAGTAGAGTGGGGTCTGGTAGAGGACGTCCCCACTCCAGTACAGCCTGACACTGGGTTTTTTGACTAGGCCCATGTGCAGAAATCGGATATTGAGTCAGCCTGTCGCCTCCTTCCGGTTCACCCGGATTGCTATCACTTGTTGGGTTGCTTTGTTGACGGCCTTCTTTTCTACGATACTGGCCTCCCAATGGGTTGCTCCATATCCTGCCATTATTTTGAAATGTTTAGTACTTTCCTTGAGTGGGTTGTTCGTTATGAAACAGGTTCCTGATCCGTTATTCACTACTTGGACGATTTTTTGTATGTTGTCCCAGACTCAAGTGACGCATGTCGTTATCTCCTGAATACTTTTCTCCACCTATATAACGTTTGGCATTCCGGTCTCTCCTGATAAGACAGAGGGTCCCTTAACTTGCCCTTCCTTCTTGGGTATCGAGATTGATACGGTTGATATGGTTTTCCAGTTGCCAAGGGATAAATTATCAAAGTTGTTAGACCTGGCAGCAAAGGTAGTGCCGTAGCAACCCCACAGAGCATTGCCCAGCGGGCCACAGAGCCCTCTATTACATCAATACTGGTATACATACAGTGCGGCATATCCAGTTTCCTGAGGAAGGCTTAGTGCCGAAACATTGTATACTTTACCTGCAACGGGCAAACCACATTTTGTAAACCAAGCTGTGAAATAAACGCAAAAAGCAAAGCAGTGGAGTCCAGGAACCTTTATTTCCTTACCGGTTCTCAGCTTGTTGAAGCATTTAGTGTTGTGATGTCTTGAACTTTACATCTTTTTCAGGACTCGCCATCTTCCTGGCTCTTCTAACCTTATTGCTGATGCTCTTTCTTGTTTTCATTAGCAGCAGTTTCGGGCCCTCCTTCCTGGAGCAGACCAGGATGGCGTACCTCTGGAAACTGGTGGACAGCAGTTAATGTCCTTGATTTCCTCTTCAGTTACCCCAGCAACTTGGAGAGCACATGGTAAGGCCTGGGGGGTATGGCTATTATCTGCCAGGACTTGGGATGTGAGTCTACAAGATGATTAATAAATATATTGAAAAGAATAGGGCCCAGTACTGACCCCTGAGGTACCCCACTATTGACAGTTGCCCAATCTGAGTGTGTACCGTTAATAACCACCCTCTGTTGATTCGCCGCTGTCAAGTCTAGAACTTACCTCCTCATAGAAACTGATTAAATTTGTTTGGCATGAATAATCCCTCATGAAGCCATGCTGATATGGTGTTATTTGCTTATTTCCGTTGAGATCCTTTAAGATAGCATCTCTCAGAAAACCTTTAAGCAGTTGAGGTTATTTAACCCCTCTTCCCCCTTCCGGCCGGTCTCTTGGCTGGAGAAACGTTGCCCCTTATGTTGATGTTAGGTCGCTCGTCTTTGAGTCGGCTTCCATTTGGATGTTTTCTTGTTGAATGTTCGTATACCTTTCTAATTCCAGTTCAAAGTCAGTTTCCTGGTTCCTTAAAGTCACAGCTGGCGGTTTGGAGACACTCAGAATACATGGTCAAGTTTAAAGGACAGACATGTCCACTGGGAGTTCAGCGGCTGTCGTGGTTATGATGTTACAAATATCGAATAAAGAAAGCTGTGGTGATCACCACACAACATGAAGGCGTTATGTGTGGTTCTTTGAGGAAGTATTGAGGGTTTTAGATTAAAGGGGAGGGGAGAGGGGTTTAGAGTGGCTCCTCGGCCTACCAGCAGTCTATACAGTACATATACTTTAATTTTTTTACATATGAGTGCAGATATACAAATTTGGCCTTTTATCTGGCCTGAGTACCTGTCTGTACTTCATGTATACTCTGTACCAGTTGTGTAGAATTGTGCGAGTTACTTTCCAACAACTCCGAGTGCATACGATATATAGGTGACACACCACTGCTACCATTGGAAATGCTGAAACACTATGGCCGTGTGCACTTGGAGATGGACGACTGTGCACAGCTGTGAAAGTGGCCTTACAGTGACAGTGGGGACACCCGGCAATTGGAGTTGCAGGGGCTGGTGGCGGATGAGCGGGCGGGAATCAGGACTGTTACCTGCGCACATGTAGATGTCGGGATCTACTTCCTCACTGGTGCAGACGTGCAGTTCAGAGAAGAGGACGCAAGGCAACCTCTAAGATTTTTAAGTACCACTAGACTATTCTTTTTACTTTAGAGTTTTACCTGCCCACAATAGTTATGGTAGGAAGGGTATCATTTACCACCATATTCCCTCATAGGCTAATTAACCTATGGGAGGAAATTAGGACCCTATAAAATTACCACATGATATGAGCATTAGATAGCCAGACCATTTGGGACATGGACTACTCCACATCCCACAGAAAACCTTGCCTATTGGCATACCGGATATCCTTACTACTTTGTCTCACACCTGTCTTATGAGCCATTCATAACCCACTAATGATGTTGGATGATTTACTAGCAGAAATGCATTAGGTTAAAACTTTAAAAATGTTCTGGTTCAGATGTGTAACATAGGGATAGGGATAGGAATAGCATAACGGGGTCACTGAGTGGGTTGCTCTTTTCAGGGCTGGTGCTCTTTAGAGGGACAGTGCCGAGACTCTGTCTTTAGGGCTAGGTAGATGAATCCATTGTATCTGATTTTACTTTTAGTAACCATAATCAACCAGAAATATAGCACCTGTGGATCAAAAAACCAGCTAGAAAAACCAAAGACAGACTACTTACGTAGCATCGGCGGATCTAGAAAAAAAATCTGACATTTCTGAGTCACTAGCAAGCACCAGCCCAACAGCTTAAGAATCTGCACCTTGATAGGTATATTAAAGAATGGGTGAGTGGCGAAAAAAAAGTCTTGTGTTGTTGTAAGGTTAGTTTTGCAATTTTTGCAATGATTATCTTGCATCGCCCTCCCCTGCATCCTCCCTTTAGGAGTCCTGCATGTCTCTGGGATTGCAGTGAGGCAGCCAGGCGATATCTTGATCAGACTAGCAGCTGAGTACAGTAATCAATCACCCCCTCATTGCAGACTATCTTCTTCTGCAGGCTCCATTTATTGCACAGAAAGCCAAATTGCTTTGAGTAACTTTTCCCATTGTTCCAGCTAGTCACCCAGAGATGCAAGAGGCCGATCTACTAATATGTTAATTCAGCCTTAGCTGTAAAAGCCAGCTCAAATCTGACCTGACAAATCTATTCTTTCATGGCTGGACCCTAGTGATTTCTTATATGGTTGAGATGAGACATCATAAAGTGCCTTATGTTGGCTTCTCGCACATACAGTATAGTGTACTGCAATACAGTGGATTAATGGGAGTCTGTCACCAGGAAATTCATTGTTAAACCAGGTACAATGCCTGGTAGGTAATAATAAGCAAAGTATTGAAAAATTTAGATTTGGCTGCTTCGCCGAATTTTACAAAACAATTACTTTGTCACTAAGCGCATTTCTTTGTAAGTAGTGGGTACAATGACAGGGAACGGAGATTGCACAGCCCCCCATCATTGTACCCCTCAGATGCCATGTTCATAGCTGATCGCAGCATCTGACATAAATATTACATTGTAAAATAAAATTAAAAATAATGAAATCATACTTACCCTCATCTATTTCATCACAAAGAACCATCGCCACCATCTTGATTGTAGATCCAGTGTAAAATCCCATGAAGACATCGTCACGTTGGCCGGCGTGGTGACATATACGTCACCGTGCATGGAATTTCACATGGGAGCTTCAATCAAGATGGCGGCGGCCAGCTCTTCTCGCTCAAATGAATGATGCTCGTATGATTTTTTAACACGAGGAAATTTGTGGACTACGGTTCGCTCAACACTAGTGCTAGCCTAACTGAATATAATGACTAGAGATGAGCGAATTTTTCAAAAATTCGATTCGGCCGGTTCGCCAACTGCGTGAGAACGTGGAGGCAGAAGCAGCGTCACCTGGCCAAGTAGGTGATGTGCCTGGGCCGGAACCACATCTAATCAGTGGGCCGTAAAGGACATATATTGTCCTTGACTATAGTTACAGCAACCGTATCACAAGAAGAAAGTCTATAATTACCCATCAATTTTCCCAAAAAAGGCTGTTTCCCAAATAAATTTCACCAATGGATGGCTAATCGACGTAATTCGGTTTATACAGAAGAAAGTCTACAAGCACCCATCATTTTTCCCTTATTCTTTTTCCAATTAATACACCCCAAAAAAATAAATATAACAATCACAATTCACTGCAGAACAGCTAATAGGACATACATATCTATCCTATTAATACACCCTGTAAATGGCTTTAATACAATGGAACTTCACCGCTCAACGGCAAATATTTTTTTTTTGCCACTAATACACACCAAAAAAGGCTGTCATTTTCTCACCTTAACATACAATGGCTGATAAGCCCATTTTCTCTTTCCCCACTAATACACGTCAAAAAGGGCTTTAGAACATATCAGCTGAACGGCAAATATATATTTTTTTGCCACTAATTCATGCCAAAAAAGGCTTTAAAACATATAACTGCGCTGCTGAACGGCAAATATATTTTTCTTTTGCCTCTAATACATGACAAAAAGGGCTTTATAACATATAACTGCACCGCTGATCGGCAAATATATATTTTTTTTGCCACTATTACCACCAAAAAGGGCTTTTGAACATATAACTGCACCGCTGAACAGCAAATATATTTTTCTTTTTTCCACTTATACACGACACAAAAGTCTTTAAAATATATACCGTATTTTTCGCTTTATAAGATGCACTCCAAACTGGAGAGAAAAAGCCAGTGCGTCTTATAAAAGCAAGGTGACCCTAAGGCCCCTTTCACACGGGCGAGTTTTCCGCGCGGGTGCAATGCGTGATGTGAACGCATTGCACCCGCACTGAATCCTGACCCATTCATTTCAATGGGTCTGTGTACATGAGCGTTTTTTTTTCACGCATCACTTCTGCGTTGCGTGAAAATCGCAGCATGTTCTATATTCTGCGTTTTTCACGCAGCCCTAGCCCCATAGAAGTGAATGGGGCTGCGTGAAAAACGCATTGCATCCGCAAGCAGGTGCGGGTGCGTTGCGTTTTTCACTGATGGTTGCTAGGAGATGTTGTTTGTAAACCTTCAGTTTTTTATCACGCGCGTGAAAAACGCATCAAAACGCATTGCACCCGCGCGGAAAAAACTGAACAACTGAACGCAATCGCAGGCAAAACTGAATGGCTTTGCCTGTGAAATCGCACAGTTTTCACTGAACGCATCCGCAACGCATCCGGACCTAATCCGGACACGCTCGTGTGAAAGAGGCCTAAATGTGCAGGCTGCGGCAGCTCAGGAGCTCTCACTAATGGCTCCTGAGCTGCAATGAAACGGTTGCCGGGCAGCCGGGAGTTAGCGCGAGCTGGCAGCTTCACAAAATGCTAAATGATGCTGGCGCTGACATTCACTATCACTATCGTTGGGTGGGCTGGCGGCTTCTCTGTATGCGCTGTACTGCCACCAGCCCACAAGTCCTTCACTCACCACAGCCGGAGCAGATGGAGGATCCCCTTCTCCTCTGTGCTGCCTGGCCATCCAGTTGGTGAGCGCAACCTGCTCCCCCCCCCCTCCACCAATCAGCTCCCTACATGTCTATATTAAATATGACTATAACCCATGCATTGCAGTATATGGGTAGATTTCTATGGATGAGGGGAGGTTATAGTCATATTTAATATTAACATTGTTCTGTAATTGGCATGTGTCTATATTAAATATGAAAATAACCCCCTCATCCATAGGAATGCACCCATGTACTGCAGTATATGGGTGGATTCCTATGGATGAGGAGGGTTATATTCATATTTAATATAGACACATGTCAATTACAGAACAGTCCCTGGACAGTGTATATTTTAAATATGACTATAACCGGTTCAGGTAGTGGGACTCCTACACTCATAAAGCCTATGCACTAAGTGAAAGAGTTGCCAAAAATTACCAGGAACCGGCGCTACAATACACCCTTTATTACACATAAAAGAGGTCCTGCTGCTGATCTGACCCATCTAAAACATTATGGGCCAGGGCCTGCTGCTGAGCTGACCATCTAAAACATTATGGGCGAGTGCCTGCTGCTGATCTGACCATCTAAAACATTAGGGGTGAGGGCCTGCTGCTGAGCTGACCATATAAAACATTATGGGCGAAGGTATGCTACAAAGCTGACCATCTAAAACAATAGGGGCGATGGTCTGCTGCTGAACTGACCCTCTAAAACATTATGGGAGAGGGCCTGTTGCTGATCTAACCATCTAAAACATTAGGGGTGATGGTCTGCTGCTGAACTGACCCTCTAAAACATTATGGGCGAGTGCCTGCTGCTGATCTGACCATCTAAAACATTAGGGGTGAGGGCCTGCTGGTGACCCTCAAAAACCTTATGGGCGAGGGCCTGCTGGTGACCTTCAAAAACATTATGGTTGAGGGCCTGCTGGTGACCATCAAAAACATTATGGTTGAGGCCCTGCTGGAGACCTTCAAAAACATTATGTTTTAGGGCCTGCTGGTGACCCTCAAAAACATGATGGGTAACGGCCCGCTTCTGAGCTGCCCCTCTAAAACATTAGGAGCGAGGGCAGGCTAATAAGCATGTTGATATGATGGAGGAGGACAAGAAAAGGGAGATTGAACATATACCCTTTTTAGTGGTGGAAGGGGTGCATGGGAATACAGTGTATTCAATACACCATAAAAGTAACATTTAGAGTGCCTTTATGTCCAGCCGTTTTCGTCTGGTGGAGTAAAGAAGTCAGGGGCAATTCAGGCCTTGTTCATTTTTATAAGTATCAACCGGTCAGCATTTTCAGTTGACAGGCGGATGCGCTAATCAATTATTCTGCCCCCAGCAGCACTAAATATACGCTCTGACAAAACGCTGACAGCGGAGCAGGCCAGCACCTTCAAGGCGTAGAGCACCAGTTCGTGCCACGTGTCCAGCTTGAACAGCCAATAGTTGTAAGGCACAAAAGGATCACTGAGGATGCTGCCACGGTCGGCCACCTACTATTTTAAATTTCCAAAATGTTTCCCGCCTTGTGACACTAGGCCGCGCATCAGGTTTAGGGTGCTGGCGTGGTGTCATAAAACTGTCCCAGGCCTTGGAGAGTGTTGCCCTGCCTCTGTTGGAACTGCTATGTGTTCCCCTCATCTCCCCTCCTCGGTTGAACAAGGAACTACGTACTCTGCACCCCAGCGTTGTCAGCTGCAAGTTTTTGGAGCAATTTTTCCACAAGGACCTTCGGGTATTGCACCATTTTGCTCATCCTCTCCACCACAGGAATGAGAGATGAGAAGTTCTCTTTGTAGCAGGGGTCAAGAAGGGTGAACAACCAGTAATCGGTGATGGCCAAAATGTGTAGAACGCAAGGGTCACGGGAAAGGCAGCCTAACATAAAGTCAGCCATGCGTGCCAGAGTCCCAACAGACAAGACTTTGCTGTCCTCATAAGGAGGATGACTCTCAATCTCCTCATCCTCTTCCTCCTCTTTTAACCATCCATGCCGAGCATATGGAATAACACTTCCATGGGTACTACCCTCTGTAGCAGAGGCAACCGTCTCCTGCTCCTCCTCCTCATCATCCAATTTGCGCTAATAAGACGAACTGAGGGTGGTCTGGCTATTACTCTGTGTACTGTCTTCCCCCATTTTCACCTCTTCCCCATGCAAAGCGTCTGCCTTAATTGTGAGCAGAGAGCATTTGAGTAGACACAGAAGTGGGATGGTTACACTGATAATAGTGTTATTGCCGCTCACCATGTGTGTTGATTCCTCAAAGTTGCGTAAAACCTCACAGAGGTCAGACATCCATGCCCACTCGTCGCTTGGGAAGAGCAGAAGCTGACTGGAAAGGCGACGACCATGTTGCAGCTGGTATTCTACTACTGCCCTCTGCTGCTCACAAAGCCTGGCCAACATGTGGAACGTCGAGTGCCAGTGCGTGCTCATGTCGCATAACAGTCGGTGAGCTGGCAATTGCAAGTGCTGCTGCAGCATCGCCAGAGCAGCAGAAGCTGTCGATAACTTGCGGAAATAGGCACACACGCGGCTCACCTTCACCAGTAGCTCAAGCAAATTGGGGAAGGTTTTGAGAAACCGCTGAACCACTAGGTTGAACACGTGGGCTAAAAACTCCAAAGCAACCACCAAATTACATCAGATGCAACCATGCCTGGTTGTAGGTTAAGTGGCGAGAGCCACAGCATAGTCTGGTCCCTTATCCCCTGCCACAGCTCTGCGGCGGTGTGCTGTTTGTCACCTCAGCAGATCAGTTTAAGCACGGACTGTTGCCGCTTCCCCACTGCAGTGCTACACTGTTTCCAGCTACTGACTGATGCCTGACTGGTGCTGCAAGATGTCAGGGCACGGGTGATGTTACGGGACACATGCTGGTGTAAGTTGGGCACGGCACACCGTGAAAAAAAGTGGCGGCAGGGGACTGCGTAACGTTGAATGGTCGCCGACATCAGGCTGCAGAAGGCCTCAGTGTCCACAAGCCTAAATGGCAACAATTCCAGGGTCAGTAATTTGGAATACTGCGCATTTAGTGCTATAGCCTGTGGGTGAGTGGCTGGGTATTTGCGCCTTCGTTCTAAGGCCTAGGATATGGATATCTGTACGCTGCGCTGGGACACAGAAGTGGATGTGCTAGCTGATGGTGCTTGCAAAGGTCCAGGTGCATGGCGGGAGGCATCCGGGCCTGTGTCTTGGACAGGGGATTAGCCAGTACGTAACACAGGGGAAGAGGAGGCAGACACTGATTGTAGACCTAGGTTTCTGGCCTGCATCTTGCAGCCTGTTGCAGTGCTGCGGATCCCTCCCCCTCTGTACTGCTGTCCTCGCTCGGCTTGCCACCATCTCAGGTTGGGTCAGTGACTTCATCATCCACCACCTCCTCTTCCACTTCCTCACTCTGGTCATCCTCCTGACTTTTTGATAACCTCAGTTATTGACAACTGTGTCTCATCCTCATCATGAACCTCTTGAGACACTAATTGCGGTTGACTTATTGGCAACTGTGTCTCATCATCATCATCCACCTCGTGAAACACTAATTGCCGTTCCCCACCGTCATCTTCTTCTGTCTGCGGATGCTCAAGAGTTTGGGAATCAGGGCACAAGATCTCCTCATGTCCCTCTTCAAGCGGGCCTGTCGAGAGGCCCAAATTAAGGAATGGCGATGAAAAAAGCTCCTCAGAAATATCCAAGTGTGGGATCACTTGTTTACCAAGACTCTCCATGGTGGATGGAAGGAGTATCAGGGTGAGGATTCTGTTGACCAGACTCTTGGCTACAGAGACTGGACTTTGTGGAAAACAGTGTGGTGCTTAACCGACTGGAAGCATTATCTGCTGCGATCCAACCTACATATCACCTG
This sequence comes from Bufotes viridis, assembly GCA_033119425.1. NCBI lineage: Eukaryota > Metazoa > Chordata > Amphibia > Anura > Bufonidae > Bufotes > Bufotes viridis. The sequence goes on along the minus strand of CM065594.1, from coordinate 82,967,777 downwards.
GTCGCACTGGTCTGACTTTGAGAGTGGTGTCCTGCGCTGCCCTGCAAACTGGGACATGAAGCTATATATCGTGGATGAGTGTGTTCCTTGTGCTCTGGCAGCAGGCGCAGTTTCACCATGCCCAGGGCCTCTATGTGCACCATGAGCAGCACGGCCACTTCCCCGTCCCTTACTGCTTGCCTTGCGCACATTAAATGGTCTATATGTGCTTGCAAATATGTCACACTTACAGTAGCGCAAGTTTTGTAAGTGTATGCGCAAATAAAGTACATAGAAAGTCACAGATATTTTTAGAATGCGCACACGTTAAACAGGAGATGTAGTACAGATAATGTCACTGTCACCACCACAGAATAAATAATTACACTGAATGAATCTCACAGATTTTTCTGATGTACAGATGTTATACAGAAGGTATAGTGCAAGTAATGTCGCTGTCACCATTGGCTAATAAAAAATTACACTGAATTAATGTCACTGATATTTAGGATGGGCAAACGTTATACAGGAGATGTAGCCCAGGTAAAGTCACTGCCATAAGCAGCAAAAAAATTAGACTGAATGTCACTGATATTTCGGATACGCAAACGTTATACTGGAGAAGTAGCGCAGATAATGTCGCTATCTGCAGCTGGCAAAAAATTGCAAGCTATTTCTCGCAGGTTGCTCTAAAAATATATATTGCTGCCAGATACAACTATAGTCCTTAAAAGGACTTTTGGGTCTATAACAAGTATAAAATGTAAAATATTCCAAGTTCACTCCCTATACTATCTCTCCCTTCTACCCTCCTGCTCTCCCTGACTAAGACTGAGCCGAACACATGTCATCAGGTGCTACATAGCACCCGATTACGCTTTCCTGCCAACATGGCTACGGCATTACAGTGAATGGCAGTAGTTACCTGTACGTTTATTGGCTGCATAGCAGCCAACAAATTGTCTGGAGAGAAGCGTTCCCTTGTGGCAATCACTTGCTAGCTAGCCGAGCAGACCACTGCTATTTTATGCAGTAATTTCCTCGCTATGCCATCACTTGTTCCTATACTAGTGGTTTGCCGGAAGCAGATATCTATAAGACAGCATGATCTGACGCCGGCAAGCGCTGAGTAAGCATGCTTAAAAATCTGATTTGCCAATTCATCAGGCAATCGGCGAGTATTACACCGGAACGTTCGTTAGTGATTATTGGCGAAATATTGGCCAGTGTAATGCAGCCTTTACTTTCTCACATGAGCTTTGTTGCATGTTTTGAGTATCGTCAGTTTGGAATCTGGGGCATTTCTGTCCCACGGTCATGTGAATGCAGCCTAATGCCTCTTTCACACGAACGTTTTTTTATGAGTGTACGGGCCATTTTTTGTGTTCCGTATATGGTCCGTATATGGAACAATTCATTTAAATGAATCCGTATGCATTCCGTTTCCGTATTTCCGTTTTACTGTTCCATTCAAAGATAGAACATGTCCAATTGTTGTCCACATCACGGACAAGGATAGTACTGTTCTATTAGGGGCAAGATGTTCCGTTACCGCAAAAAACAGAATGCACATGGATGTCATCCATTTTTTTGGCGGATCAGTTTTTTGCGGATCGCAAAACCATACGGTCATGTGAAAGAGGCCTTAGGATTAGAAAAACATGGCTGCTTTTCTTCAAAAACCACATCACTCCTGTCCGCAAGTTGTGTATGCTATTTACTACTTAGGCCTCTATCACACAAACATTTTTTTTTGTGAGTGTATGGACCGTTTTTTTGAATTCCATATACGGAACCATTCATTTCAATAGTTCCGCAAAAAAACAGAAGTGTTTTCGTGTGCATTCCGTTACCCATATTTCCGTTTTTCCGTTCCGAGCAAAGATAGAACATGTCCTATTATTGCCTGCAAATTATGATCCGTGGCTCCATTCAAGTCAATGGGTCTGCAAAAAAACGGAACGCAAACTGAAATGCATCCGTATGTCTTCTGTATTCATTCAGTTTTTTGCGGAACCATCTATTGAAAATGTTAAGCCCAGCACAATTTTTTCTGTTATTACTGTATACTATATATGCCCTACGGAAAAACTGAGCACAAAAACGGAGCCGAAACAGAAACACAACCGAAACAAATAACGGATAAACGGATCCGATAAAAATAGCCCGCAATACACTAAAAAAGCCATACAGTCGTGTGAAAGCGGCCTCAATGACAGGGCAATTTTCCATTTTCGTTTGTTACTCCCAGCTTCCTAAAGCCATAACTTTTTTATTTTTCCATTCACATAGCTCGATGAGGACTTCGTTTTTGCAAGACAAGTTGTACTTTCTAATGGCACCATTTATGATTGCATACCATGTAGTGGGAACAAGCGGGGAAAAAATTCAAAAAGGGGTGGAACAAATTTATGGGTTTTGTTTTTACAGCGTTTCTTTGTGGTAAAACTGACCTACTATTTTCATTTTCTTTAGACCAGCATGATTACAACAATACCACATATATATGTATATAGTCGTTTTTCTTGCGCTTTAATACTAAAAAAAACACCATATTCTTACCCCCATAACTTTTTTTTAATTTTATGTGTACAGAGCTGTGTGAGGGCTCTTTTTTGCGGGGCGATCTGTGCTTTTCAGTGATACCATTTTGGGGTGTGTTTGACTAAGGCCTCATGCACACGACCGTATGTGTTTTGCGGTCTGCAAATTGCGGATCCGCAAAATAAACGGATGACGTTCCATATGGCACCTGTTTTTTTTGCGGATCTGTTATTTTTGCGGATCCATTGTAATAATGTCTATCCTTGTCCGCAAACTAGAAAAAATAGGACATGCTCTATTTTTTTGCTGAATGGAAAAACAGACACACGGAAACGGAATGCACACGGAGTACCATCCGTTTTTTTTGCGGACCCATTGAAATGAATGGTTCCGCATATGGTCCGCAAAAAAAACGGAACGGACACGGAAAGAAAATACGTTTGTGTGCATGAGGCCTTATTGATCACTTCTTATTCAGTTGTTTGTTGGAGGTGAAGTGACCAAAAAACTGTGAATCAGCCTTTTTTTCATTTTTTTCCCTTTATTTCCATTTCACGATTTGCCATATGGAATAGATATTTTTTTTATATTTTAACAGTACAGGCACTTTTTAAATGACCTCCTAAGTTCCTATGGAGCCCTAACACAGGCAGCTTTCTGTCACTCAGGAGGACAGGGGCTGCCGCACACACCATCTGGCTTCCTCGATCCTTGTCAGGGGGAGCTGGAGCGCACTCGCTGCTTTTATCTTCCCAGATGCCGTGGTCACATTTGACCACAGCATCTGAGGGGTTAAATGTGTGTGATCAACGTTATTGTCGATACATTAGCCCTGTGTTTCCTCTGTTTAAAAGAGCAGGCACCCGACAATTATGGCGTCCGCTTCATGCACTAGCGGGCACGATATTTAAGGTGCAACAGTCCACGTATATATACGTAAGGCGTTCGGGAAGAGGTTAATAACAGATTACAGGAATTTTTCTAGACAGGGTCAGGATGAAGCTGTGCACAGGTACAGAGATCTCAGCGAATTAAGTGTTATTGCAGCTTTCTTACCAGCTCATGTTATATAGGTTGCTTTCAATGAGCTGGCATTATTTGCTTCTAGTTCACAAATCTCTCAGGAGCTGTTAAGCTTTTACATTTTTTTTGTTCAGACTATTTAAAGCTTTAAAACATATTTGTAGTCTTTGGCGATCTCTTAGAGGATTCCAGCTGTTGTGGAATTAAAATCCCCTGTCTGCTTTGACAGTCCATGAATATTAACATGAATCAATACATGCTTTACTACCAATACACCCCAAAGTACTGGAGGTACAGACTGAGCTAGTTGTCACACCTGAGCCCTAGTGCCTAAAGGGGTCTGGCGGGGTGGGGCGGGGGGGATCTTACCATTGGTGCCTGGGCACTACAAGTTACCTCACTGATTGTAATTACTCATTAAAGGGGTTGTGCAAGAATGCAGCAGACGTGGCTGGACCTATAAAGGCAAGCTTGCTTACTAGCTGCCCAGCTCTCACTCCTTCTTTTACAGGCTTGCTATTCTCCATTGGGCTCCCTTGCTGTAAATATCCAGTTGGACATTGCGGCAACCAGTCATAGACTATAGTGGTGACCAGCTCACACTTTTTTGTTATGTATATAATACCACATGTGTTAATTCATAGTTTTGATGCCTTCAGTGTGAATCTACAATTTTCATAGTCATGCAAATAAAGAAAACTCTTTGAATGAGAAGGTGTGTCCAAACTTTTGGTCTGCACTGTGTATATATATATATATATATATATATATATATACAAAAAGGAAAAGAGGCAGCACTTCCAAAAAATAAAACTGAAGATTTATTCAAACATGTGCATCCGCGACGTTTCGGCTCGTATCACGAGCATTTCTCAAGCCTATACTATATAAATAGTTTCTCAAGCCTATAGTATATATAAATACTATAACCCTGGGTTCAGACCTGAACGTTCCAAAAACGCACGTTTTACGCGCGTTTTTGACGCGCGTTTTTTTGCGCGTTTTTGCAAATAGGAAACGCGCATTCTTGTGATTGCTACTGTGGTGTCAATCACAAAACGCGCGTCAAACGCCCCAAAAGAAGCTCAAGTACTTGTTTATGCGTTGGGCGTTTTACAGCGCGTTCAAACGCGCTGTAAAACGCTCAAGTGTGAACCACTCCCATAGGGATGCATTGGTTTTAATCTGTTGAGCGTTTTACAGCGCGTTTGAACGCGCTGTAAAACGCTCAGGTGTGAACCCAGGGTAAACCACCCATCATTAGGTGTAAATGAATGAATACATAGATGTGAGTGATGACATTGTATTCCACAAACAACACTTATTGAATTAAACCAATGTGATGAAAATAAAACCATATATTGGACATAATGTCAATAATATGACATACCACATTATAACCAATTAAAGTGAAATGGTAATTGATTTGCATAAAATAATATGCCCTCATTGGCAAACCTCACTTTGGCTTTTTGGGAGGAATGGTTCCTTTACAACAGTGACAATCTATTTGGTGAGTGCATACACTGGTGTGGAAGATACGTTAATGAACTGCTCTTCATGTGGCAGAGAGATGTGTCTGCCATACTAGTGTTTGTAGAATATATATATTTTTTAATTTAAATTATTTTTATTTAAGAAACAACAAAATTATAACAAATACATAATTAAACATTGACATCCTCCATTATCATCCCTCTTTTTATCCCTCCCCAACCCATTCAAGCCCACCCTACCCCCCTACCCTCCCTCCCTAGCGATGCATCTCTATAATAGTAATAATAAAGATGGACAATGGGGGGGGGGGGAACCAAGAGGAAAGCTATGACTTCCAAATCTATTTCATTTAATTATAGGTTTGTCGTTAAAAGATATCAACAGTCCCTCCACAGTGCCCCGTCCCTTAAAATGGGACATCCACAGCAGCCCACCCCCTTAACTTTGACCTTTACAGCAGCCTTCCCCTTTAACAGTGAGTTTCACAGCACACCACCCCCTTGACAGACACCTCCACAGGGGCCCTCCCCCTTAACAGTGGCCTTTACAGCAATCTGCCCCATAACACTGACCTCCATAGCAGACCATTCCCTTTATTCAGGGCCGGTGCGTCCTATAAGCGGACTAGGCAGCCGCGTAGAGCGCCCCTTGGGAAGGGGCGCTGCTAGGAGCGCCTGCCCCGCCTCATGCTGCAGCCGCCCAAACGCTCTATATTGAGCCTCTGGCGGCTTCAGGACTACCCGAGCTGGTGCGTCCATGAGGGCGCTCCGCCCGGGCGCAGCAAGAGAAGAGGAGCTGACAGGAGGGAAGCGCTCAGTGCTCTCTCCTGTCATTGCCTCATTGTAGAGTGTCCGTGCCCTGTATGGTCTGCAGGTACAGGGAGCATCTGTCTCCTGTACCCGGCCAGACTGACATGAAGTGAGCACACAGTGTGCACTTCCTGTCAGTCCGCTCGGGTACAGGAAACAAAAGCGCCTGTACCTGCAGACTATACAGAGCTCGGCTACGCTACACCAGAGGTAGAATGACAAGAAGGACAAAGAGAATGACAAGGGGGGAAAGAGAATGACATGGGAAGGAACAGAATGACAAGAGGGGGAGAGAGAGAACTGGCGTTAGTTAAAGGGGTCCTGCAGTTTATTTAAACTGATGATCTATCCTCTGGATAGATCATCAGCATCTGATCGGCAGGGGTCCGACACCCGGGACCCTCACCGATCATGGCAGTAGTGCCTCGGCCTTCTCGCTGTGTACCGCAGGCGCAGTGACGTCACGACTAGTATCACTGGCCTTGGCGGGGTTAGGCTCTGTTCACTTGAATGAAGCTTAGCCCCACTCAGGCCAATGATACTACTGCCAGCACCGCTGCCTTCTCAAACAGCTGATTGGCGGGGGTCCGGGTGTCGGACCCCTGCCGATCAGTTTAAATAAACTGCAGAACCCCTTTAATATGGCAAATCATATGGGTGGGGCATTGTGATGTCACATGTTGGGGGGGGCGGCAAACTTTTCTTTTGCCTAGGGCAGCAAAAATCCTTGCACCGGCCCTGCCTTTATTGTGACCTCCACAGCAGCCTGCCCTTAGGGTGGCCAGAGGTCCAGTTTTAGGCCGGACAGTCCGGCTTTTAGACTCCATGTCCTCCGTCTGGTGCAGGGCTCTAATGTAGAAGGTTGTAGTTCAAATCCTGGCAGAAACATTTTAGAGATAGAGGGTAAAATAGATTTAAATACACTGGGGGTCCCCAAGCACTGACTCCATATATAGCTATATATGGAGTCAGAGCAGGGACTTCTAAGCCAAGGACTCACACTGGGGGATTTCCTCACTGTAAAGCGATCTTCTGCATAGACCTAAGTGGGATCCGACACCCTCCCCTCTTCAGAGCAGGGAGTGCCTGGTTTAACCCTTTATGGACCGGAGGTTTTTTATTTTTTTATTTTTCGTTTTGCACTCCCTGCCTTCCCAGAGCCATAACTTTTTTATTTTTCGGTTCACATAGCCATATGAGGGCTTGTTTTTTGCAGGACAAGTTGTACTTTCCAACGCCACCATTTAATATTGCATATGATGTAGTGGGAAGCGGTAAAAAATTCCAAATGGGGTGAAATTGCAAAAAAAAAAGCAATTCCACCACAGTTTTGCGGATTTTTAAATTCTGATGTTCGATGTGCGATAAAACTGACTGGTTACTTTTACTCTACAGGTCAGCACGAATCTGGCGATACCCTATATGTATAGGTTTTCCTGCGTTTTGATAGTGAAAATAAAGTTCAAAAGTGGGAAAAAATCAGTTTAACTTTTTCATCACCATGTTTTGACCCTTATAACTTTTTTGTAATTGTATGTAGAGCTGTATGGGGTCTCATTTTTTGCGTCATAATCTTATCTTTGTATTGATACCATTTTGGGGTGTGTATGACTTTTTGATCACCTTTTATATAATTTTTTGTGGAAAATAAAGCGACCAAAAATGGCGAATCCGCCATTTGGATGCTTTTTTCCATTTTGCTGTTTGACGTATGGAGAATTTTTTTAATATTTTTATAGTAGGGGCATTTTTGCACATTGCGACACCCATGATGTGTATTTTTTAATTTTTTTTATTTTTTTTTGTTTTTTTATTTTAGCAAAAGGGGGGTGATTTGAACTTTTATGTTTTTTTATTTATTTATTTTTAAACTTTTTTTTTGTACACTTTTATATAGTTCCCATAGGGAACTATAACTTACAATCATCTGATTGCGATTTTCATACATTCCAATGCAATAGCATTGGAATATATGATAAATTCGCATATTTCCTATGAAGCATATTACAGGAAAGGCTCCATAGGAAATACTACAGAGCAGCCTGGGTTTCATTCATAGAAACCCAGGCTACTACAGGCATGCTCCGGCTCCTCTGATCGCCACACGGGGGAGCCGGAGCGCAAACCGAAAGTAAAACTTTTGGTTTGTGCGCACTCAGATTCCTTGGTCAAGATTGACCACGGCATCTGAGGGGTTAAATGTCCGCCGATTGCGGACATTAGCCGCGGGTGTCTGCTACAGGAACCATGCGGACACCCGCGGCTAAGGTGCCCGCATGGAGCAGGTGCGGGCGCCATCTTTACAGACAGGACCTTAAAAGGTTAATGCTCAGGTTCTCCCATTGACTTCTATTGTGCCAAAGTTCTACTCGAGCCCTCAAGCACTTTGGTGCTCGATCAACACTAGAGTGCACAAAAGAGAACACTTAATCCCCAACCATCTTCTACTGGTGGTCCAGGATCTAGAAAATAACTTTCCAGTCCCTGCCATTGAGAGAATAACCATAGCTGTCCAGCTATAAAATAGCCCTTGAAGTAAGGGAGATTAAACCCTCCCTGCTCTAACAGCTTATAAAATAGCTCAACTTTGCTTTCTTCCCCAAAATAGATCATTAATCTTCCGCTCAATGAGTTTGCAAAACTTCTCGTCGATCCAAATTAGAGAGTTTCTGAGGATATAAAGAAGTTGGGGTAAAATCACCATCTTAGCCAAATATATTCTATTAGCTCTAGATAGGGGTAAGAGAAGCTATATTGTAAGTTTTTATCTCAATTTACTTATCAACGGAGTTTAGTTAAGGTAAATAAAGTCATCGATACTGGGCGATATGGTCATGCCCAGATATTCGAATGAGTCAACAGCTTTTAACATCCCCAGGATCTCCTAGCTAATATATTCAAATCTATCTAATAACATAAGGATTGTTGGTTGTTGACCAATTAATATCAAGTCCAGAGACTTCCCCAAAGGAGTTAACTGTACGAAAAATTCTTGGGAGAGTTATATTAGTGTGATTTTTAAAAAATAACACATCATCCGCATACAAAGAAATCCGATCCTTTAGACCCAGTACTCCTAACCCCTCAATCATTGTATATTGCCTAACCCTAAAAGCCAGGGGCTCCATATAAATATTGAACAATAATTGAGAAAGTGTACGGCCTTGACGAGTACCTCTAGTCAACATAAAGCTGGGGGTTAAAGTACCATTTAAATTCAGTCTTACAGTATAGGGATTATACAACAATCTAACCATACTTATAAAATTTGTACCAAATCCAATCCTTCCCAAAACCTTCCATAGGAACCCCCACTCCACCCTATCAAACGCCTTGGATGCATCTAATGACAGAATGGAGCAGGAATTCCCCACCCCCCCGAAAGACTGAAAATTTGGAAAAAGTAGATGAAGGTTAAGATTCGTACCTTTAGCAGGGATGAACCCATTTTGATCTGGATGTATAATTGTATAAATAACCCTAGAGAGACTTGTGGCCAGCATGCTTGATAGGAGCTTAACATCTGTATTAAGTATCTATATCGGTCTGTATGATCCCATATCTAAGGGTCCTTTCCTTTTTTTCCTTTTTTTGGAATTAATATAATTGCCGCTTCTGTCATTGACTCGGGTAGGCTACCATTCTCTAATTAATCAACCATTACCCTCAAAAGACGTGAAAAAATAACTTCACTGTACTTTATTGCTGCCTCTAACTCTTGAAGGGAAAATTCTACTTCAAGGGATTCTCTCTGTGCTTCAGTGAGAACCAGAAAAGTTATGGAGTCCAAATAGGTATCTATCATTTCATCCGAGATATTATTAGTAGAGCTATATAATTCTGAAAAATGTTTTAGAAATGCCCCCTTTATTTTATCCGGCTCTTCAGTAATTCTGCCCTAGGGTAAACGAATGCTGAGTATTTCTTTTTTTTTGGTCCTGATTAGATATTACTTTAGCCAGCAATTTTCCTTTAGCCAGCTGGATTCACTAAATTGTTTTTGTCCCCTGAAAAAAAGCATCTGCTGGGCCTTTTCCAGGAGAAAATTGGAATACTGCTGGCTTGCATTCTGCATTTCCCTTTTATTCTCCTCTGTTTCATTCCTGGAGAACTGATTCATCCCACATAGCACAGCTGCCTTCAAAGCCCTCTCTTTCTTCCCATACCCCCTTCTTAAATTGGTGATATTGCTAACAAGTAGACCCCTCACAAAAGCCTTAAACGCACCTTCACCCATAGAAGTCTGATAATAAGTAACACAATTAAAATCCCATTTACTAAAGTAAGACAGTCCAGACGTAGCTCCATACATGTTAATAAGCAATTAAGTATGTAAAAAGAAAAAGGAGGAGGAATATAAATGAAAGCTAGAATGCATAGTCTTCCAGAAAGTTTACCATAAAGTAAAACATATCTCCCTTACTTATCAATAGAGGATGCCTCACAGACAAAATCAATATTTTTATGTATAAACACCGTCACTCCTCTAGAGTAACTGGTGAAAGTTGAATGAAATGCCTGCGATACCCTTCCTCTACTAATCCGCGCCATTGTCTCTTCAGTAAAATGGATTTCTAATAGACAGACAACCGCTGGTAAATGTCTCTGAACTAGGTCAAACACTGCCTGTCTTTTTATCTTATCCCCAAGTCCCCGTACATTCCAGGTCAACATTCTTACAGACATATAGGGCCAGATTTATCATTAGCCTAAGTCACTTTTCTGGAGTTGAAAAGTCGCAAAAAATTGCGCAAAAAGCCAAATTGCGCAATTTTTTGCGACTTTTTGGAGACTTACGCCACTCACTCCAAAACCAAGTTTATGGGCGTTTTGTCATATGTAAATCACTTGCAAGACAGATTTATTATTGCGACTTTTTAAATAGTCGCAAAAAAGTCGCAAAAAATTGCGCAAACTCACTCCACTCATGACCATGCTTATGTTTGACAAAATCACTTTTTTAAAATTGCGACTTTTCCAAAGACAAAGCCAAAATACAACTAGGAACCAGAAATACACCAGATTTATCAACCTCTGAAAGAGCCCATGATAAATTTGACTTGACTCAAATACACATACGCCTTCTTTGAAAGTGGAGTGAACTGCAAGAGTAATGATAAATCTGGCCCATAGTCAACTAGGCAAATTCAAAAGTAAAAAATCCCCTTAAAACCCAAACCCTCCCATTATCCATTCTAAGAGACGCATCGCTACCTGCCCACAAAACCTCTATCCTCCCCACAAAACCCTATGATCCGCCACTATCAAGAAGCAGACCTCTCTACTCAGACCATCCCTCCCCCTCCCCGCTAATCCTGCCTCAGCCGAAAAAGCAATCACAAAAAGATAGGAAAATAAGAAAATACTTTTTTTTTAGACCAAAAAACTGTGTCTCTTTTCTTGAATCTCTTTTGAGAAGTCGGGAAAAAAGGGCAGTTTACTACCATTATATATAATGGGGGGAAATTTACTGGCCCTCTTTAAAATCATGTCTCTATCCCGGGAAACAAGAATCTTTGTCAGGAGTACCCGAGGCTGCATTCCAGGAGTTGGTTTACGCCCCGGGATCCGATGGGCCCTCTCCACTAAGAATAAAGACGAGAAGTGTTCCTTTCCAGAAATGTTGAGGATCCGAGACTGTATAATTCCAACAGGATTTTTTTTCCTCTGCACCCTCAGGAAGCCCCAGAATTCTCAAATTGGATCGTCTCGACCTGTCTTCCAGATTCAAGATTATTTTTTGGTGATTATTATATTTTGTTCTTAACGTGGAAATTTCAGATTTTAATATTTTCCCTTCATACTCCAGGGAGCCAATGGTCTTTTCTATAACTGTGACTTTGTCTCGTATCTTTGTTACATCGTCTCTATTTAAAGACACGTCCGACAGGACTGCCTCCTGTTGCATTGCAATATCTTCTATCACCTTTCCATTATTTTTGACCGTGACTAAAATCACCTCTAATGGAGAGAGCTCCCCCATAGGAGTGTTCATTTCATCCCCCCTCTCCCCATCTCCATTCTGGAAATAATCATCCACTGCCTCCTCCGGTCTTGATCCAGCAATGTTTTTTTTCAACGTTAGATCCTGCTTCCTTTTTTGTCCAGTTGTTGCACTTATATTTGGCGATTTTAAAAACTGGTCAATAGAGATGAGCGAACACCTGGATGTTCTGGTTCGAGAAGTTCGGCCGAACTTCCCGAAAATGTTCGGGTTCGGGATCCGAACTCGACCCGAACTTTATCCCGAACCCCATTGAAGTCAATGGGGACACGAACTTTTGGGCACTAAAAAGGCTGTAAAATAGTCCAGGAAAGGGCTAGAGGGCTGCAAAAGGCAGCAAAATGTAGGTAAATGCCCTGCAAACAAATGTGGAGAGGGAAATGAATTAAAATAAAATAAAATAAATAAAAATTAACCAATATCAATTGGAGAGAGGTCCCACATAGCAGAGAATGATGTGTCATATCACCCACCACTGGAGAAGGCCAATTTCAGTTAATACGGCCCCAGCACCCAGACAGAGGAGAGAGGTCCCACAGCAAGGAATCATGCGTCATATCACCCACTACTGGAGAAGGCCACTCAGTTATTTCAGCCCCAGCACCCAGACAGAGGAGAGAGGTCCCACAGCAAGGAATCATGCGTCATATCACCCACCACTGGAGAAGGCCACTTTCAGTTATTTATGCCTCACCACCCAGACAGAGGAGAGAGGACCCACAGCAAGGAATCATGCATCATATCACCCACCACTGGAGAAGGCCACTTTTAGTTATTTCGGCCCCAGCACCCAGACAGAGGAGAGAGGTCTCACAGCAAGGAATAATGCGTTATATCACCCACCACTGGAGAAGGCCCCTTTCAGTTATTTCGGCCCCAGCACCCAAACAGAGGAGAGAGGTCCCACAGCAAGGAGTCATGCGTCATATCACCCACCACTGGAGAAGGCCACTTTCAGTTATTTCGGCCCCAGCACCCAGACAGAGGAGAGAGGTCCCACAGCAAGGAATCATGCGTCATATCACCCACCACTGGAGAAGGCCACTTTCAGTTATTTCGGCCCCAGCACCCAGACAGAGGAGAGAGGTCCCACAGCAACAAATCATGCGTCATATCACCCACCACTGGAGAAGGCCACTTTCAGTTATCTCGGCCCCAGCACCCAGACAGAGGAGAGAGGTCCCACAGCAAGGAATCATGGGTCATATCACCCACCACTGGAGAAGGCCACTTTCAGTTATTTTGGCCCAGCACCCAGACAGAGGAGAGAGGTCCCACAGCAAGGAATCATGCGTCATTTCACCCACCACTAGAGAAGGCCACTTTCAGTTATTTAGGCCCCAGCACCCAGACAGAGGAGAGAGGTCCCACAGAAGGAATAAGGCGTCATATCACCCACCACTGGAGAAGGCCACTTTCAGTTATTTTGGCCCCAGCACCCAGACAGAGGAGAGGTTCATTCAACTTTGGGTTGCACTGCAAGATCATGGTAAAGTTATAAAAATGAGGATTCAATAAAGAAGTGCCCCGGAGTACAAGAATACATGGTTGAGGGGGAGGCAGTTATAAATGTCTATTCTGCACAAGGGAGGCACAGGTCCTGTGGGATCCATGCCTGGTTCATTTTTATGAACGTCAGCTTGTCCACGTTGGCTGTGGACAGGCGGCTGCGTTTTTCAGCAATGACGCCCCCTGCCGTGCTGAATACACGTTCAGACAAAACACTGGCCGCCGGGAAGGCCAGCACCTGCAAGGCATAAAATGCTAACTCTGGCCACGTGGACAATTTGGAGACCCAGAAGTTGAATGGGGCCGAACTATCAGTCAGTACGTGGTGGGGTGTGCAGACGTACTGTTCAACCATGTTAGTGAAATGCTGCCTCCTGCTAACACGTTCCGTATCAGGTGGTGGTGCAGTTAGCTGTGGCGTGGAGACAAAACTTTTCCATATTTCTGCCATGCTAACCCTGCCCTCAGAGGAGCTGGCCGTGACACAGCTGCGTTGGCGACCTCTTGCTCCTCCTCCGCCTTCGCCTTGGGCTTCCACCTGTTACCCTGTGACATTTGGGAATGCTCTCAAGAGCGCCTCTACCAGCGTGCGCTTGTACTCGCGCATCTTCCTATCACGCTCCAGTGCAGGAAGTAAGGTGGGCACATTGTCTTTGTACCGGGGATCCAGCAGGGTGGCAACCCAGTACTCCGCACACGTTAAAATGTTGGCAACTCTGCTGTCGTTGCGCAGGCACTGCAGCATGTAGTCGCTCATGTGTGCCAGGCTCCCCAGAGGTAAGGACAAGCTGTCCTCTGTGGGAGGCATATCGTCATCATCCTCCGTATCCCCCCAGCAACGCACCAGTGATGGGCCTGAGCTGTGTCGGGTGCCACCCCGCTGTGAACCTGCTTCATCCTCATCCTCCTCCACCTCCTCCTCATCCTCCTCGTCCTCCAGTAGTGGGCCCTGGCAGGCCACATTTGTACCTGGCCTCTGCTGTTGCAGAAAACCTCCCTCTGAGCCACTTCTAACAGACTGGCCTGAAAGTGCTAAAAATGACCCCTCATCCTCCTCCTCCTCCTCCTGGGCCACCTCCTCTTCCATCATCACCCTAAGCGTTTTCTCAAGGAGACATAGAAGTGGTATTGTAACGCTGATAACGGTGTCATCGCCACTGGCCATGTTGGTGGAGTACTCGAAACAACTCAACAGGGCACATAGGTCTCGCATGGAGGCCCAATCATTGGTGGTGAAGTGGTGCTGTTCCGCAGTGCGACTGACACGTGCGTGCTGCAGCTAAAAACTCCACTATGGCCTGCTGCTGCTCGCACAGTCTCTCTAGCAGGTGCAAGGTGGAGTTCCACCTGGTGGGCACGTCGCATATGAGGCGGTGAGCGGGAAGGCCGAAGTTCCGCTGTAGCGCAGACAGGTGAGCAGCGGCAGGATGTGAACGCCGGAAGCGCGCACAGACGGCCCTTACTTTATACAGCAGCTCTGACATGTCGGGGTAGTTGTGAATGAACTTCTGCACCACCAAATTCAGCACATGCGTCAGGCAAGGGATGTGCGTCAAACCGGCTAGTCCCAGAGCAGCCACGAGATTTCGCCCATTATCGCACACTACCAGCCCGGGCTTGAGGCCCACCGGCAGAAACCACTGGTCGGTCTGTTGTTCAATACCCCGCCACAACTCCTGCGTGGTGTGGGGCCTGTCCCCCAAACATATGAGTTTCAGAATGGCCTGCTGACGTTTACCCCGGGCTGTGCTGAAGTTGGTGGTGAAGGTGTGTGGCTGACTGGATGAGCTGGTGGAAGCAGAGGAGGAGGAAGCCGAGTAGGAGGAGGAGGCTACAGGAGGCAAATAATGATGCCCTGCGATCCCTTGGCGGCGGAATGACGTGCTCCAAGGAACTCTCCGCCTTGGGCCCAGCCGCCACTACATTTACCCAGTGTGCAGTTAGGGAGATATAGCGTCCCTGGCCGTGCTTACTGGTCCACGTATCTGTGGATAGGTGGACCTTGCCACAGATGGCGTTGCGCAGTGCACATTTGATTTTATCGGATACTTGGTTGCGCAGGGAAGGCACGGCTGTCTTGGAGAAGTAGTGGCGACTGGGAACAACATACTGTGGGACAGCCATGGACATCAGCTGTTTGAAGCTGTCTGTGTCCACTAGCCTGAATGACAGCATTTCAAAGGCCAGTAGTTTAGAAATGCTGGCATTCAGGCCCAGGGCTCGAGGGTAGCTGGGAGGGAATTTACACTTTCTCTCCAAGGTTTGTGAGATGGAGAGCTGAACGCTGTCGTGTGACATGGTGGAGATGCTTGGTGACGCAGGTGGTGGTGTCAGTGGCACATCCTCTGTTTGGTGGGCGGCAGGTGCCAACATTCCTCCCGAGGCGGAGAAAGAGGCCGAGGCTGAAGCAGAAGAGGGAACAGGGGGAGCCAGAGTGAGTTCCTTGCTTTTAAGGTGTTTACTCCAATGCAGTTCATGCTTTGAATGTAGATGCCTGGTCATGCAGGTTGTGCTAAGGTTCAGAACATTAATGCCTCACTTCAGGATCTGATGGCACATCGTGCAAACCACTCGTGTCTTGTTGTCAGCACATTGTTTAAAGAAGTACCATGCCAGGGACCCCTTGAAGCTGCTTTTGGGGTGCTCGGTTCCTGGTGGCGGTGGCCAGTAGCAGGCGAACTCTCTTGGAGGCGGCTGTTCTGCTTTTGCCCCCTGCTCCCTCTTTTGATACGCTGTTGGATCGGTCTCACCACTGCCTCTTCCTCTGAACTATGAAAGTCAGTGGCACGACCTTCATTCCATGTGGGGTCTAGGACCTCATCGTCCCCTGCATCGTCTTCCACACAGTCTTTCTCCCTGACCTCCTGTTCGGTCTGCACACTGCAGAAAGACACAGCAGTTGGCACTTGTGTTTCATCATCATCAGAGACGTGCGGACTGCAATGAGATGGTATTTCCATGTCCTCATCATCAGGAAACATAAGTGGTTGTGCATCAGTGCATTCTATGTCTTCCACCACTGGGGAAGGGTTAGGTGGATTACCTTGGGAAACCCTGCCAGCAGAGTCCTCAAACAGCATAAGAGTCTGCTGCATAACTTGAGTCTCTGACAGTTTAACTGATATGCATGGGGGTGATGTGACAGACTGATGGGCTTGGTTTTCAGGCGCCACCTGAGCGCTTTCTGTAGAAGACTGGGTGGGAGATAATGTTGTGAACGTGCTGGATCCACTGTCGGCCACCCAATTGACTAGCGCCTGTACCTGCTCAGGCCTTACCATCCTTAGAACGGCATTGGGCTCCACCAAATATCGCTGTAAATTCTAGCGGGTACTGGAACCTGAGGTAGTTGGTTCACTAGGACGTGTGGCTGTGGCAGAGTGGCCACATCCTCTTCAAGCACCAGAGGGTACACTAACACCACCACGACCGCGTCCGCGTCCCTTACTAGATGTTTTCCTCATTGTTACCATTCACCAAGCACCACAATAAGAAAAATCATATTTGGCCCAATGTATTGATTTCAAATTCAGGCCTTTTTTTTTACAAGCACCTAACACTATCTGCCTTATTATTTATGTAGCGTATTACACTAATCCAGGCACAGCAGTAACCACTGATTTAGGGAATATCTCTTTTAGGGCTAGTATTTAGGCCCTGGATGAAAGGTATCCTTTTATGGACAGATTTAAACTAGGCCTGCAACAGCTGGAACACCAGATTCAGGGTATTGCTATTTTGGCAATTGAATTGCACCCCAGAACAAAATATATCCTTTCAATACACTATGAAACTTGGCCAGCCACAGCTGAAACCACTGATTTATGGTATTGCTATTTTGGCAATTGAATTTCACCCCAGAACAAAATATATCCTTTGCAGAACACTATGAAACTTGGCCAGCCACAGCTGAAACCACTGATTTATGGTATAGCTATTTTGGCAATTGTATTTCACCCCAAAACAAAATATACCCTGTTACGGACAGATTTAAACTAGGCCTGAAACTGCTGGAACACCAGATTTAGGGTATTGCTATCTTGGCAATTGAATTTCACCCCAGAACAAAATATATCCTTTGCAGGACACTATGAAACTTGGCCAGCCACAGCTAAAACCACTGATTTATGGTATTGCTATTTTGGCAATTGAATTTCACCACAGAACAAAATATATCCTTTTATGGACAGATTTAAACTAGGCCTGCAACAGCTGGAACACCAGATTCAGGGTATTGCTATTTTGGCAATTTCATTTCACCCCAGAACAAAATATATCCTTTGCAATACACTATGAAACTTGGCCAGCCACAGCTGAAACCACTGATTTATGGTATTTCTATTTTGGCAATTGAATTTCACCCCAGAACAAAATATATCCTTTGCAGGACACTATGAAACTTGGCCAGCCACAGCTGAAACCACTGATTTATGGTATTGCTGTTTTGGCAATTGAATTTCACCCCAGAAGAAAATATACCCTGTTACGGACAGATTTAAACTAGACCTGCAACTGCTGGAACACCAGATTTAGGGTATTGCTATCTTGGCAATTGAATTTCACCCCAGAACAAAATATATCCTTTGCAGGAAACTATGAAACTTGGCCAGCCACAGCTGAAACCACTGATTTATGGTATTGCTATTTTGGCAATTGAATTTCACCCCAGAACAAAATATATGTTTTAGTGGACACTATGAAACTTGGCCAGCCACAGCTGAAACCACTGATTTATGGAATTTATATTTTGGCAATTGAATTTCACACCAGAACAAAATATATGTTTTGGCGGACACTATTATAGTTTGCCAGCCAGAGCTGAAACCACTGATTTATGATATTGCTATTTTGGCAATTGAATTTAACCCCAGAATAAAATGTATCCTTTGCAGGACACTATGAAACTTGGCCAGCCACAGCTGAAACCACTGATTTATGGTATTGCTATTTTGACAATTTAATTTCACCCCAGAACAAAATATATGTTTTGGTGGACACTATGAAACTTGTCCAGCCAGAGCTGAAACCACTGATTTATGGTATTGCTATTTTGGTAATTAAATTTCACCCCAGAACAAAATATATCCTTTGCAGGACACTATGAAACTTGGCCAGCCACAGCTGAAACCACTGATTTATGGTATTGCTATTTTGGCAATTGAATTTCACCCCAGAACAAAATATATCCTTTGCAGGACACTATGAAACTTGGCTAGCCACAGCTGAAACCACTGATTTATGGTATTGCTATTTTGGCAATTGAATTTCACCCCAGAACAAAATATATGTTTTGGTGGACACTATGAAACTTGGCCAGCCACAGCTGAAACTACTGATTTATGGTATTGCTATTTTGGCAATTGAATTTCACCTCAGAACAAAATATATCCTTTGCAGGACACGATGAAACTTGGCCAGCCAAAGCTGAAACCACTGATTTATGGTATTGCTATTTTGGCAATTGAATTTCACCACAGAACAAAATATATGATTTGGCGGACACTATTATAGTTTGCCAGCCAGAGCTGAAACCACTGATTTATGCTATTGCTATTTTGGCAATTGAATTTCACCTCAGAACAAAATATATCCTTTGCAGGACACGATGAAACTTGGCCAGCCACAGCTGAAACCACTGATTTATGGTATTGCTATTTTGGCAATTGAATTTCACCCCAGAGCAAAATATATGTTTTGGCGGACACTATTATAGTTTGCCAGCCACAGCTGAAACCACTGATTTATGGTATTGCTATTTTGGCAATTGAATTTCACCACAGAACAAAATATATGTTTTGGCGGACACTATTATAGTTTGCCAGCCAAAGCTGAAACCACTGATTTATGCTATTGCTATTTTGGCAATTGAATTTCACCTCAGAACAAAATATGTCCTTTGCAGGACACGATGAAACTTGGCCAGCCACAGCTGAAACCACTGATTTATGGTATTGCTATTTTGGCAATTGAATTTCACCCCAGAGCAAAATATATGTTTTGGAGGACACTATTATAGTTTGCCAGCCACAGCTGAAACCACTGATTTATGGTATTGCTATTTTGGCAATTGAATTTCACCACAGAACAAAATATATCGTGTTATGGACAGAGTTAAACTAAGCCTGCAACAGCTGGAACACCAGATTCAGGGTATTGCTATTTTGGCAATTTCATTTCACCCCAGAACAAAATATATCCTTTGCAGGACACTATGAAACTTGGCCAGCCACAGCTGAAACCACTGATTTATGGTATTGCTATTTTGGCAATTGAATTTCACCCCAGAACAAAATAAATCCTTTGCAGGACACTATGAAACTTGGCCAGCCACAGCTGAAACCACTGATTTATGGTATTGCTATTTTGGCAATTGAATTTCACCCCAGAACAAAATAAATGTTTTGGTGGACACGATGAAACTTGGCCAGCCACAGCTGAAACCACTGATTTATGGTATTGCTATTTTGGCAATTGAATTTCACCCCAGAACCAAATATATGTTTTGGCGGACACTATTATAGTTTGCCAGCCAGAGCTGAAACCACTGATTTATGATATTGCTATTTTGGCAATTGAATTTCACCCCAGAACAAAATTTATCCTTTGCAGGACCCGATGAAACTTGGCCAGCCACAGCTGAAACCACTGATTTATGGTATTGCTATTTTGGCAAATTAATTTCAACACAGAACAAAATATATCCTGTTATGGACAGAGTTAAACTAAGCCTGCAACAGCTGGAACACCAGATTCAGGGTATTGCTATTTTGGCAATTTCATTTCACCCCAGAACAAAATATATCCTTTGCAGGACACTATGAAACTTGGCCAGCGACAACTGAAACCATTGATTTATGGTATTGCTATTTTGGCAATTGAATTTCACCCCAGAATAAAATTTATCCTTTGCAGGACACTATGAAACTTGGCCAGCCACAGTTGAAACCACTGATTTATGGTATTGCTATTTTGGCAATTGAATTTCACCCCAGAGCAAAATATATGTTTTGGCGGACACTATTATAGTTTGCCAGCCACAGCTGAAACCACTGATTTATGGTATTGCTATTTTGGCAATTTAATTTCACCACAGAACAAAATATATCCTGTTATGGACAGAGTTAAACTAAGCCTGCAACAGCTGGAACACCAGATTCAGGGTATTGCTATTTTGGCAATTTCATTTCACCCCAGAACAAAATATATCCTTTGCAGGACACTATGAAACTTGGCCAGCCACAACTGAAACCACTGATTTATGGTATTTCTATTTTGGCAATTGAATTTAACCCCAAAACAAAATATATCCTTTGCAGGACACGATGAAACTTGGCCAGCCACAGCTGAAACCACTGATTTATGGTATTGCTATTTTGGCAATTGAATTTCACCCCAGAGCAAAATATATGCTTTGGCGGACACTATTATAGTTTGCCAGCCACAGCTGAAACCACTGATTTATGGTATTGCTATTTTGGCAATTGAATTTCACCCCAGAACAAAAAAAAATAGTTTTTGCGGACACTATGAAACTTGGCCAGCCACAACTGAAACCACTGATTTATGGTATTGCTATTTTGGCAATTGAATTTCACCTCATAACAAAATATATGTTTTGGTGGACACTATTATAGTTTCCCAGCCAGAGCTGAAACCACTGATTTATGGTATTGCTATTTTGGCAATTGAATTTCACCCCAGAACAAAATATATGTTTTGGCGGACACTATTATAGTTTGCCAGCCAGAGCTGAAACCACTGATTTATGATATTGCTATTTTGGCAATTGAATTTCACCCCAGAACAAAATTTATCTTTTGCAGGACACTATGAAACTTGGCCAGCCACAGCTGAAACCACTGATTTATGGTATTGCAAAATTAATCTTTTGCAGGACACTGTAAGGATACAGTGGTTTGCGCTCCAGCCTGGATCATGCCCTGTGTAACCATGACAACGATCGCTGTTTGCCTCCCAGGCTGGAAGCAGTGGCCGCTGGGCCGTCTAAGGTGGCTCCGCCCACCCACACTTGGTCAATAAATAGGAGCCAGGTGCTGCACAGGGGGTTCCACTAATGGAGTGCGCACCCTGCCTGCTCCATTCACCACGAGGACTCAAGATCCTAACTACCTGCAACTCTGAACCTCCAGGAGAAACCCTCACCTACCTTACCCGGCTCCACCACTGCAGGATCCCTGCATGACTTCCAACAGCAAGTATCAAGCCTGTCATTTTGTTTCACTGACATTGCTCACTGAAAGGAAGGGACTCGCGCTGGTGGTTATTAGTACTGCAGGCCTGGGATTCCTGAACGTTGCCAAGAGCTGTTATTCACATGAACTTTAATCTGAACTCTCATTCCTAAAACGAACTTTCCTCACTATTAGTTTTACACTCTATCTTTAGTACGCGGTACATGATTTTGTTAACCCCATACTCTCCGCTTAAGACTGAGAGAGCCGCCTGGGGTACACACTGAGCAGCCGCAAAGACACCACCAACACTCAATCAGTGTGCCAAAAGTGGATGTCAAAGGACACCGCAGTTGAGATCCTAACTGATCAATTTGGTGCGTTACATATTAGTGGAACCTCCATGGATCCAGCGGAGCTCGCGCGGCATATGGTCGCCCTCACTGAGAGGGTGGAAACCCTTAACGTGACCGTACAGAATCTCCAATTGGAAAATCAGACGTTGCGAGATCTCGTCACGTCGCGCACAGGACACCCCCACGATGGACCGGAACCCAAGGTCAGTCCACCTGAACTTTTCTCAGGAGACCGGAAGCAGTTCCGCGAATTCCTGAATGCGTGCAAACTGATGTTTCAGTTACGCCCGGACCTATCCTACCGATAGAACCAAAGTACTCACCATGATCTCGTACCTCAGGGGGAGCCCAGAGCATGGGCTAACACCTATTTAGAAAAGGAAGACCCGGTCTTGAATTCCTTTCCGCAATTTCTTGAAACAATGGCCCTCCTTTACGAGGACCACAACAAGCAGCTGACTGCGGAGACCGCCATTCGCACCCTAAAGCAAGGGAGACGACCCGTAGAGGACTTTATTGCGGAATACACTCGTTGGGCCCGTGAGACGGAATGGAATGATCTCACTCTTAGAAATCAGTTCCGTCTCGGTCTATCTGAGGCCCTGAAAGATGAGTTAGCCCGCGGAGAGCTGCCACATACACTCGACGCCATGATGCAGAAGGTCACCACCATTGACAGACGCTAAGGGAACGCAGGGCTGAGAGAGTCTCAGGGTTTACACCCACCCCGAGACAGACCAGCCCAGATCCTGTAGCAGAGATGATGGAGATTGGGGCAATTCGTGGTCCTCTGACTGAGAGAGAGAAGACCCGAGACGGAACCTCAACCTCTGCTTATACTGTGCGTCGGCTGACCATTCGGTTGATGGATGTCCTGCCATAAGAAAGAAACATGAAGGTAAAATGATGACGTTCTGTAACTTAGGCAGAAAAATAACAACACAAGTGGTTACATTTATACGTCTCTTACCTTACAGTGGGACCAAAACCGAACTATCGTTGATGCAATGGTGGACACGGGAGCTTGGGGAATTTTATCGATAAGCATCTAGTAGAGAGAAATAAAATTCCCCATACAAGGAAAAATGTATCGATATCCGTGAGTTTTATTGATGGTACAACCTCTAGACCTATCCATAGCCAGACTCAACCCCTTTTGGTGACAAGCGAAAATAGCCACACAGAATTTTTATCCTTTGATGTCATACACTCCCCTTCGTTCCCCATCATTTTAGGCTTGCCATGGCTCTGGTTACATCAACCAGTTCTCCTATGGGAACAGGGGAGAATTGGGTTTACCTCACGTTATTGCAGGGAGACCTGCTTCCCTATTAAAACGCTCATGCATGTAGGGGTGAACCAGGTCCCTACCCAATACTCAGAGTTCTCGGAGGTATTTAGTGCAAAGATGGCGGAATCCCTACCGCCCCATAGACCCTACGATTGCCCCATAGACCTGCTGCCGGGCAGTGAAATACCCACAGGAAGAATCTACCCATTGGCACAACCAGAACTTGACCACGTCAAACAATATCTCGAAGAGAACTTAAGGAAGGGATTCATTCGGCCTTCAACCTCCCCTGCAGCCATGGGTATGTTCTTCGTAAGGAACAAAGACTTGAGCCTCAGACCCATCATTGATTACAGAGCATTAAATAAAATAACAATCAAAAACCGGTACTCCCTGCCGCTAATATCCGAGCTTAATGAAAGACTTCAAACATCAACTATCTACACTAAATTGGACTTGAGAGGCGCATACAACTTGATTAGGATTAGAACCGGGGATGAATGGAAAACTGCTTTCCGCACCCGGTACGGACTCTTTGAGTACATGGTAATGCCTTTCGGCTTGTGCAATGCCCCTGCCACTTTCCAAAACTTTATCAACGACATATTTAGGGATCTACTAGATGTATGTGTTGTCATCTATCTAGATGACATATTGGTCTACTCCGATAACCTACAAGATCACAGGAAACACGTCCGTTGGGTACTTGCGCGATTAAGCGTCCATCACTTATATGTCAAACCAGAAAAGTGTATATTCGAGACTACTACCCTTCCGTTCCTTGGTTATATAATCCCAAGGGAATTCAGATGGATCAGTCAAAGATCACTTGCATCCAAAACTGGCCGATTCGGACTCCAGGAAAGCCCTCCAGCGTTTCATAGGGTTCTCGAACTTCTACAGGAAATTCATCAAAGACTTCTCCGCTACCATCAAACCCCTAACCAGATTAACTAGTGTCAACACGAAATTTGTTTGGTCCATGGAGGCCCAATCAGCTTTTGAGTTACTTAAAGACAAATTCACTTCAGCACCAATTCTGACCATTCCGAATCCAAACTATCACTTTGTGCTGGAAGTAGATGCATCACAGGCAGCCATAGGAGCTGTTCTGTCCCAGCGGAGCTCCTTCTCATCCCCATTACATCCTGTCGGGTTCTACTCCCAGACTCTAAACACCGCTGAAATCAACTACCCCATAGGGGAAAAGGAACTTCTTGCCATAAAATGTTCCCTAGAGAACTGGAGGCACCTACTTGAAGGTTCAACACACCCCATCACAATATACACGGATCACCGTAATTTACAATACCTGAAAACCAGTAAAACACTGTCAGCACGTCAGGTACGGTGGAGTTTTTTTTTGACAGATTTGACTTTCAAATTACTTACCGACCAGGCTCAAAAATGGGAAGGCTGATGCCTTATCACGTCTGGCTGAATGCCGCGCCGCAGTCACAGCCCCCACATGCATTATACCACCTAACAAAATTATCTTCGCCACCATCGAATTGGAAACCCAGCTTAAGGATGCTCTGAAAATTGACTGTGCTAACATCCCCGGGACTTCTGAAAGACCAACGGGGTTTCCTCTACAAAAACAACCTACTGTACATACCAACTCCTCTCACCACCCAGGTAATCAAACTCTGCCATGACTCACCCCTCGCGGGACACCCTGGCATTGCCAAAACCATAAACCTGATACGCAGGAACTTCTGGTGGCCAAAAATGACCAAAGAAATTAAGCAATATGTTTCCACGTGCGAGACATGTGCCTCATGCAAAAGTGATAGAAATCGACCATATGGCCTTCTTATGAGTCTTCCTATCCCTAACAGACCCTGGGAATGGGTTTCAATGGACTTCATTGTAGAACTCCCCGCTCCAGAGGAAACAACACCATCATGGTTGTAGTAGACCTACTAACTAAGATGGCACACTTCATCGCCCTCAAAAATTACCTTCCTCCAGTGAAACTGCCGAGGCCTTTCTGTCCAATGTCATAAAACTACATGGAATCCCTAGCCAAGTTATATCAGACAGGGGTTCACAATTTGTATCCAAATTTTGGAGAGCACTCTGTCTTAGACTCCAAATCGACCACAGAATGTCTACCGCCTACCACCCCCAAACTAACGGGCAGACGGAAAGGGTGAACCAATGTCTGGAACAATTTCTCAGATGTCACTGCTCATTCCTTCAAGATGACTGGGAAAGCCTACTCCCTCTTGCCGAATTCGCTTACAACAATTCTGTGAATTCCTCCACTTTACATAGTCCATTCTTTGCTAATTATGGATTCCACCCTAGGTCTCTCCCTGAAATCAACCTTCCTGCAAACGTTCCTGCCACAGATGATTTTGTAACTACCTTGCAAACAACCCTCAGGATGCTGAAAGACAACCTCCAACGGGCAAAGGAAAGGCAAAAGATCTACTACGATCGTCACAGAAGAGAAAATCCTCCTTATCAGGTTGGAGACTCAGTATGGCTGTCAACGAGAAACCTTCGGTTGGGGGTACCTGCTAAGAAACTGGGTAGGCAATTTTTGGGTCCTTTTCTGATAGAAAGAATTATCAACCCCAACACAGTGAGACTTACCCTTCCTCCTCGACTACAGGTACATCCCACATTCCATGTATCGTTGCTAAAACCGTTTAGACCTAGCCCGTTCCCCTCACGGGTTCCTCAACCCTCCCCCCCGATAAATGTCCGAGGTGAGGAGGAATTTGAGGTTGAGCAGCTTCTCGACTCCAGAAGAAGACGGGGGAGGATCCAGTACCTCGTTAGATGGAAGGGTTACGGGTCTCAGGATGACTCTTGGGAAGATGTGCGAGACGTCCATGCACCCAGACTCCAAAGGTTGTTTCACAGGAGATTTCCCGACCGACCCTCCCCTACTGGGGTACCCCGGAGAGGGTCCCCTTAAGGGGTGGGGGTACTGTAAGGATACGGTGGTTTGCGCTCCAGCCTGGATCATGCCCTGTGAAACCATGACAATGATCGCTGTTTGCCTCCCAGGCTGGAAGCAGTGGCCGCTGGGCCGTCTAAGGTGGCTCCGCCCACCCACACTTGGTCAATAAATAGGAGCCAGGTGCTGCACAGGGGGTTCCACTAATGGAGTGCGCACCCTGCCTGCTCCATTCACCACGAGGACTCAAGATCCTAGCTACCTGCAACTCTGAACCTCCAGGAGAAACCCTCACCTACCTTACCCGGCTCCACCACTGCAGGATCCCTGCATGACTTCCAACAGCAAGTATCAAGCCTGTCATTTTGTTTCACTGACATTGCTCACTGAAAGGAAGGGACTCGCGCTGGTGGTTATTAGTACTGCAGGCCTGGGATTCCTGAACGTTGCCAAGAGCTGTTATTCACATGAACTTTAATCTGAACTCTCATTCCTAAAACGAACTTTCCTCACTATTAGTTTTACACTCTATCTTTAGTACGCGGTACATGATTTTGTTAACCCCATACTCTCCGCTTAAGACTGAGAGAGCCGCCTGGGGTACACACTGAGCAGCCGCAAAGACACCACCAACACTCAATCAGTGTGCCAAAAGTGGATGTCAAAGGACACCGCAGTTGAGATCCTAACTGATCAATTTGGTTCGTTACAGACACTATGAAACTTGGCCAACCACAGCTGAAACCACTGATTTATGGTATTGCTATTTTGGCAATTGAATATCACCCCAGAACAAAATATATGTTTTGGCGGACACTATTATAGTTTGCCAGCCAGAGCTGAAACCAATGATTTATGCTATTGCTATTTTGGCAATTGAATTTCTCCCCAGAACAAAATATATGTTTTTGCGGACACTATGAAACTTGGCCAGCCACAGCTATAACCACTGATTTATGTTATTGCTATTTTGGCAATTGAATTTCACCCCAGAACAAAATATATAATTTGAAGGACACTATGAATCTTGGCCAGCCACAGCTGAAACCACTGATTTATGGTATTGCTATTTTGGCAATTGAATATCACCCCAGAACAAAATATATGTTTTGGCGGAGACTATTATAGTTTGCCAGCCAGTGCTGGGACACCAGATTTAGGGGATTGCTATTTTGGCAGTTGAATTTCACCCCAGAACAAAATATATGTTTTGGCGGACACATTTATAGTTTGCCAGCCACAGCTGAAACCACTGATTTATCGTATTGCTATTTTGGCAATTGAATTTCACCCCAGAACAAAATATACTCTGTTACGGACAGAGAAACCAGATTTAGGGGATTGCTATTTTGGCAATTGAATTTAACCCCAGAACAAAATATATGTTTTGGCGGACACTATTATAGTTTGCCAGCCACAGCTGTGACTCCAGATTTATGGTATTGGTATTTTGGCAATTGAATTTCACCCCAGAACAAAATATATGTTTTGGCGGACACTATTATAGTTTGCTAGCCAGTGCTGGGACACCAGATTTAGGGGATTTCTATTTTGACAATTGAATTTCACCATAGAAAATAATCTATCCTTTGCCAAACAGCAGACAGTATTATACCTGGCTAGCCAAAGCTGCAACACCAGATTTAGGGGATTGGTATTTTGGCAATTGTATTAACCCCTTAATAAAATTTAGAAATTGCTATCCTGAGTTTCTAGGGGTGACAATTAAGACAGCCAAGCTCCTGATGTAGGATATAGCAAAAAAAAAAAAAACTAGTATTGGTGGATTGATGGACTTGGTGGCAGCTTGTTCTGGTGCACCACAAGTCACAAAATGTCGCCGATCACCCCAGAAAATAAGTGACAGAAAAACGCTCTGTGCAGCCTAAAAACCAGTGAGCAAGTAACTAGCAGAAGTTCAATCATTCACAGCTGTAGATCGATCACTTCATTAGGTGCTTTTGCAGACTTTTCCCTGCCTAATCTCGCCCTCACAGCAGCTGCGTCCTCTCCGTTCACTAATCAGAGCAGTGTGACATGCGGCGCTACGTGACTCCAGCTTAAATAGAGGCTGGGTCACATGCTGCACTTGGCCAATCACAGCCATGCCATTAGTAGGCATGGCTGTGATGGGCTCTTAGGGCAAGAAGTAAAACAATAGCTGATTGGCTGCTGTGCAGCCCTTCAGAAAGCGGGAAGAAATCGCCGAACAACGAACCCCGAACTTTTTTGAAAATGTTTGGGTCCGTGTCCCGAACACCCCAAAATTCGGTACGAACCCGAACTATGCTCGAACTGTTCGCTCAACACTACTGGTCAATTTTTACAGCCTCTGCAGATCTCTGTCCTGTTTTAGACAACGACAAGTCTCTTGACCGCCTGTTTTGCTTAGGAACCATGTTTTTTTTTTTTCCCTTTTTTTTCCTCTTTTTTTTTTTACTTTTTTTTACCTTCTTCCTTCTTCTCTCCTTTTTGTTTCCTTTTTTTCTCCTTTTTGTTCCTTCCTTTCTCTTTTTCCTCTTTTTCCCTTTTTTTCCCTCTTTTCTTTTTCCATTACTTTTTTTTCCTCCTCCTTCTTTTTTCTTTCCTTTTTTCTTTTCTTCTCTTTTTTTTTCTTTTTATCCTCTCCAAAACTCCCCTCCCTTTTTTCCACACTTTCCCTCCCTCTCTCCTTGTTATCAATATCTCAAAATAATCTCAAAAAACACCAGGGGAGCAAAAGGGCAGGAGACAAAGGGAAAAAAACAAAAACCCAATATAGGTAGATCTCACCACGATTGTAGAAGTCCCAAGGAATCTGAAGGGGCTTGAGGTCTGTGCAAACTTCCTTTCAGGGCTGAGGAGTAGTCCCAGGGAAAGTACAGGGGCCTTGAGCTTATACAAAGTTTCTACCAGGGCTGAGAAGGCAGGAGGGTGGGAAGACACATCCAAAAAAGAGAGAAAAAAAAAGAACAGAACAAACAGGCAGTCAGCGTGGATTCAGAATCTTAAACCAGATCAACACGAACACTGGGTGCAGCAAGGCGTACAAACCAGGTGTTTCACCAGGCCCCACAGGACCCCAAACAGCCACACTCAACACAGGGTTGCCGCCCAACGGAGGAAGCCAATCCTATGCGTCCAAGACACAAGTCAGAAAATGGGTTGCTGCAGGAGCACTAGAAGAGAAGGAGGAACACAAACAGCGAAGGGGAGCGGAGTAAGGACAAAAGAAGTAGGCAGCGGTAAGTGGTACTCGCTCCCTCTCACATAATAAGCCCACCGGCAGGAATCTCAGCGTCCAGTCACGTAGCAGTA
Organism: Bufotes viridis; assembly: GCA_033119425.1. Taxonomy (NCBI): domain Eukaryota; kingdom Metazoa; phylum Chordata; class Amphibia; order Anura; family Bufonidae; genus Bufotes; species Bufotes viridis. Next base: position 82,938,362 of record CM065594.1, on the reverse strand, counting down.
GGCATGGGAGCGCTGTCTGAGTGGCATCAGGATCACGGAGGCAGATCGGGAGGAGGAGGAGGGAGCGATGTCGCGTCCTCACGTCCCATCACCCCCCTTTCCCCCATTCTTCCTAAACTCCTTTAAGAAGACCTGAATCATGCTCCAGCATATATTGACTTTTTTTTTTTTTTTGCACTGTATGTGTTACTTGCTACACTGGTTAAGGTTATTGTAATCCATTGATAGTTGCCACCAGCCCTAAGGCATGTATTCCTGGCTGGATCCTTCCTGTATTTTAAGACAAGTAAAGCTCTGATAAAGTCACAAACTCTGATAAGATTTATCAACAGCAACTAGCTAATGATGTTTTTCTTTTGTTAGCAAAAATGGCACCACTTGTCCATGGGTGGTATCTGGTATTGCAGCCAAGCCCATTAGAAGCGAGTAGAGCTGACCTACAAAACAGAACACATGGAACACATGGAAGAAATAAGAAATAAGCTGTGATTTTTTTAAACCCCTAAATTCCTATCTAATTTCTCCTTTTCTGCGGTTGGTCTTCTTTTATAGTCTTCTTTGACAGACAGAGCAGTGAGGTAGGACTCTTTCTGCAGTCAGTTGTCTTCAAATGAGAGAAAAGATTGTGAAAAATGGTTAATAAGGGGGTTGAGGAAAACCTCTCTATTCCAGTCAGAGGCTCTGTGTTGGGACAAGGCGGAGACTGTAGGTGTACATGTCCTCCACGTGAGTGTAGTGAAGCAGCATGAAAAAAGCCATTGTTAAGATGTAGTGTTTGCTGCTGTTGTGGTATCCTGAAGGCTCTAAGATTTCCCACCACCATTGCATGTTTGGACAAATTCTTTACCTCCTCTTCAGGTGTAACAGTCACATATCACCGAAAACCAGATGTCAAAATTTATTCAGACTTTTGACCAAACACGTAAGTGAATTATGACCTCAGACCAGACTCAAATAATTCAGATCCCCCCCCCCCCTAACAAGACCTAAAATAATTCAGACCTCCGACCATATCTTCAACTTAATTCAGACCCTACATCGGAGTCCCTAATTAATGAGATCTCAGCCCACAAAGCCCTCCGTCAAAAAATTTGTAGTGTCCTGATGCCAACGACAGGATCTTGTATGCATCTCCGCAACATTCAATTACTTTGAAGAAAGGAATGGTCTGACATTATATTTTCCAAAGTAGCTGGTAATTATTCTACACAGAACTCACCCACCCAGGATGCCTCTGGCTCCCCTCCCATAGAAGATCTGATGGCTTCCTTCTTACGCAGTATAGATATCCCCACATTGACAGATGAGGATTGGACTCAACTCGTTGCACCTATAACAGTGGTGGAGGCCAAGAAGGACCTTGGCACTATCCTACCTGGAAAAAAGCCCTGGGCCAAACGGTCTTCCTGACCCTGTAGTATATTATAAAACATTCAGGAATACCCTGCTCCCCAGGTTCGTGTCACTGTACAATTCCCTAATTCAAGGTTATATACTCCCTCCTCAATCACTTGAGCCCTATGTCACAATTATTCATAAAGAGGGTATGGACCACGAACTCTGCAGTAGCTACCGCCCGATCTACTCCTTATTAAATACGGATGTAAAATGGTGGGCGAAGATTCTTGCACATAGACTTTTTTCTCTCCTCCCTAAGATTGTTGGAGAGGAGCAGATGGGTTTTGTACAGCGAAGGGAAGGGAAACACAATGTATCTAGGGTCTTGCACGCTGCCTATTATGCCAAACATAAGAAAATACCATTGGTTTTGCTGGGTACAGACTCAGAGAAGGTTTTCAACAGGGTCAGTTGGGATTTCATAAAGCATTTATTGCAAGCCTTTCATTTTCCTGACCCATTTATCCAACCATTTTTTTCCTGTCTTCTTCCCCAACAGCTAGAATATAGATAAATGCCACCGAGTCGGAGTCCTTTTCTATACGAAATGGGACTGGTCAGGGCTGTCCCCTATCCCCCTCATTGTTTGTTTTGTGCATGGAGATGCTTCTCTTGAAACTATGCCAATCAGACCAGATCAAAAGCCTTGAGTTGGGCACCTTCGCACATTTGTGGACGACCTATTACTGCTTATCACAAACCCTTTGGAAGCTTTCCCTGTTATACTACAGATATTTGCCACCTTTGGCATTGTGTCCAATTTCAAAATTAACTTTGATAAATCTGAAGTCCTAAATGTCTCCCTTTCGATCTTCCAGATGGCCCTTGTCAGGGAGTTCTCCCCCTTTTGATGGCCTTCAGAAGCTATCAAGTATCTGGGTGTCCTCATTAGAGCCAATCTGACCTCCTTATTTCGTCTTACCTACCCTTCGTTACTCCAGAAAATTAACGAAACCCTTAAAGACTGGAAATACCATACGTCTCCTGGCTCAGGAGGAAGAACATTCTATCCATGTCTGTTCTCCCCAGTTACTGTATATGATACAAGTGTCCCCTATGGATATACCAGCTTCTTTATTTTCGAGAGTTCAAATACTATTTAGAAGATTTTTACGAAATAATAAAAGAGCTAGGCTACCCTACCTCATTATGTTCCATTTATGTTATGCTCTGTACTCATTCTGTAATGCGGGACTCAGCCCATACGGTGTATTAATCCTATGCAGAAAACCAGTCTTCAATGGATCATGCTGTCCCTACATTGTTAAAGAGGTATTGTATTATTTCTCATAAGGGGCAAAGACTGGAGAGACGTTCCCACTTGGTCTCATGACCCCCCACACAATCGATTATTTCGGCTACCTCTTCTTAATATATTGGGATTACTAAGTGATGTAAATGCCATATTTGTTTACTAAGCCAGCTTGTTGCCCTTTTGTAAAACCTTTTTATGAGAGTATATCTATACTCCTGTTCTTTCATAAATAAAACAGATTTGAAACAAAGTAGCTGGTAATTGCAGGCAGACAACTTTTTTGTGGCAGGTTTCTGATGGTAGTACCTTGCTGCCCTAGTGATTTTCCTGCTGGCATTTCCCTGCTCCGGGTGGGCACAGCCACTGGAACGCTCACAAGTTTGTTGCTGCATCTTTAGTCTATCAATGCTTGACTTTTTCCTCTGTTTGAATGTTGGGCACAGCTGGTGGAGTTCTCCACGCTCATTTGGGGCCTCTTAATTCCTGCCTGCAGTCATCCCCATCTGCAAGACATGCACGTGTATGCGCTCTGGTCCTTTAAGTCCCCAGATAATGACTGCCTTTCCTGGGTTACTTTATTATTATTAGTGATGAGTGGCAGGGTCAATATTCGAATTTGCGATATTTTGCGAATATTTGGTCGAATACTCGTCATATTTTTGCAAATTCGAGAATTTACGAATATTTTCTTGATTGCGAAAGTCGGCAATGTAATATGCACATATTTCATGCGCAATACAGGCGTGGGTCACTTTTGCTACTTTTTTCAAACTGCTAGAAGTATCCTGAGACTGGAGAAAATGGTTGGCACGGCAGAACATTACAATAGCTTTATTTGCAGATAGAGTGCTCCAATATATTTGCGATTGCACAAATCGGCACTAACGATGTGGATATTTGGCGCTAAATGTGCAACTTCACGTTTTAGCAGGTCTGACTACATATTACTGATTGGTGCACTAAGTATTGTTGTGACATCACAGCACTATGTCTGTAGCATGTATGTATGGACAGCAGAACTTATCACACTACCTAACACCCTGCACTGGAACCTATCAGCTACACTATATCACCATCTAACCTACACTGGCTATCTCCCACTTACTATCTGTATTATAAATATAAGCTAACTAACTAACTAACTAACTAACTAACTATCTGATGTAATCACACAGGAAAGCAGAGAGCACAGCAATAACACTGTTGTCTCTCTCAGAACTGCAAAAAACTGCACAAAATGGCTGCTGGGGAGGTCCTTCTATACTAAAGGGGTAGGCAACTTTCCTATTGGTTTCTAGGGATGTTGCTAAGCTCAGACAAAGGCATTGCAGTCTTCTCATTCGCCCACAAGCAATAAGCAGGGAGGGATCATGGGTTCAGAGGAAAAAAATATTTAGAATATTCGCTTATACTAATATATTCTAAATCTTCGCAAATTCTCGAAGTGGCGATATTCGCAATTTAAATTCTCAATTCGAATATTCACGCCCAACACTAATTATTATTATTTATTATTAAAGAGCCATTCATTTCACAGATATATGGAGGGGACAGGTTGTGAATGGCCTTGTATGTCATAGTAAATGTTTTATACTGAATTCTCTGGGATACATGGAGCCAGTGAAGGGATTAGCTGAGAGAAGAAACAGGATAGTAATGTGGGGAGAGGTGTATTAGTTGGGCGTCAGGGTTGAGAATAGATTGGAGGGGTGCAAGAGTGCTAGATGGGAGGTCACAGAGGAGAATGTTACAGTAGCATAGGCGGGAGTTGATGAAGGCATGCACAAGCATTTTTGCACACTCTGGATTGAGGAGTGTGTGGGTCCAAAATATATTTTTGAGTTGGCAGCAGCAGGAGGTGAAAAGGGCTTGGATGTGCGGTTTAAAGGACAGTGCAGAATTGAAGAGGCACTGGACTTGGTTGAGAGAGTATGCAGCAATTGACTGTGAAAGAAAGTTCTGATGAGGGGGCTGAATGAAATTGGTAAAAAATGATAAATTCTGTTTTATCCATGTTAAGTTTTGGAAAGCTAGAGAAGAAGAATTGGGCTATAAAGGATAGGCATTGGGGGATTCTGTCTAGTCAGCATAGAAGTAATATTAAAATCCATGGGACTCTATGAGCTATCCCTGTCAAAAGGTGGAGGTTAAGAAGAGCAGGGGTCCTATGAAAGAGCCTTGAGGGACACCAAACAGAGAGGGGAGGAGTAGAGTAGGCAGGTGATTCGTCACTTTTGTAAGGGCAACTTCAGTAGAGTGGTGTGGTCATAAGCCAGAAGAGATGTGGGAGGACAGTTCAAGGTGGACATGTTGTTCAAGTACCTTTAAGGCGTATGGGAGTAGTGATATGTGGCAATAGCAATGGGTCAAGGGAAGGCATTTTGAGGATGGGTGTGACGGTAGCATGTTTAAAACAGGAAGTGAAGACACCTGAGGTTATTGATAGGCTGAAAAGATGGGTTAGAGCAGGGATAAACACTGTGGTGAGGTTGGGGATGAGGTGGGATGGGGTCAAGGGCACAGGAGGTAAGATGTGATCTGGATAGTAGGGTGTAAACTTCTTCTGAAATAGTGAAGAAGCTGATTTTTGGGGAGGAGGACTGAATAGATGTGTAGAGGAGGTGTGGGGCTCTAGACTGGAGATTTCTCTGATGTCAGTCTTTTGTATGATGTATGTGGCAAAGTGCTCGGCTACATGATTTCCATATACCCAAATGGGACAAACGGAAAGTAGATCTCTCATTAAGACAACCTCTGTAAGTGTATTGTATTCTGTGGCTGTCATACCATGATGGGATATGATGTTTTTCCAGCAACCCATGTATTGATCGCTTTTAGGTTTGTGACCTTGTGGTCTGGACAGTGACACTGTAATGTTTCCACAATCCTCACATGCTTTGTATTTCTGGTCTGGTTACATTTTAAAAGATTTATGTGCATAGAGACGGTGAATATTAAATATGATTAATGAATAACAAAATGAAAACTGTGAAAAAGACGTATTGAAACATTTATCATGAACATGAGGACATTCTGAACATATCTCTAAGGGTCCTGCATAGTGTGCCTTGTATTGAACTGTGACTCTCAGCATGATCTTCTCTTAAGACAATTTTTTCATTAGAAATGATCCATCTTTCATTTGCAAATCTTGCATAAAACATTAATTTTGTATCACATTAATTAGACATTGAAAAAGTTCCGCAGATGCACCTGCATAATAGGTTTCCTCATGTGTAACTTTTCTGGGGACATTGATGATATATGAATAAGATATGCCCCCATTGTATAAAGGTCCAACCTTTATCTTTAGCTCCGCAAACCAAGGTTTCCCAGAATAGGCAGTTGCCTGGGGCACCATCAAGGAGGGATGCACAATTTTTTATGGGTTGAAAGATCTAAGTTAAGAATTCTCTGCCATTCAGTATTTTACTAAATAAATGTGGAGCCCCAGTATTGGGTCTACAACACAATGAAAGCCAGATATCCCTCAAAGGAAGGAAAACCAAGTAAAGGGGTGTCTCCATTACATAGATCACCAAATCCACCATTTTAAGTGGCCCCTAAGTCAAGATCCTGCTTTTTTGCAAGCTTTACCCTCAGTTCACACTTGCGCATTTTACAGCGCGTTCAAACGCACTGTAAAACGCATAACCGATGCAAACCAATGCTTCCCTATGGGACTGGTTCACATTTTCGCATTTTACAGCGCGTTCGAACGCGCTGAAAAACGCCCGACGCATAAACAAGTACTTGACCTTTTTTTGGGGCGTTTGTCGCGCGTTTTGGCCCATAGACTTCAATGGGAACGCGCAACGCTTGTATTTTGCGCGTTTTTGACACTGAAAACGCGCATTCGAACGCGCGTTTATGAATTTGCAACATGCTGGAAAGGCCAAACCCCAGCTCTGATTGGCCAAACTTCATATAGAAAGGGATATTTGGTCATTGGACAACACTGCAGTCAATCACACAAACGCGCGTTTACTATTGCCAAAAACGAGCAGAAAACACGCGTCTCAGAAACGCTCAGGTCTGAACCCAGCGTTAAGAATGTGATGGGGAAAACCTAAGCCAGTTATCCATCCACAGACAGCTGTTTTTTCGGGGGTTTTGCTCCTCATTAGTGTGGAGTAGGATTCTGGCTAACCGGGAGCAATGCCTTGGAGACTACTTAAACAAAACAATAGCTGATCTCAGGGAGACCAGCTACAAAAACACCGCAGAGCCTCATTTAAGAGTCTCAACACAGCAATCCAAAGTGCAAAGCTCCCTGGGAAACAGTAATATGCAAAATAAATGTGGAGCCCCAGTATTTGGTCTACAACACAATGAAATCCAAATATCCCTCAAAGGAAGGAAAACAAAGCAAAGGGGTGTCTCCATATTTTGCATATTACTGTTTCCCAGGAAACTTTGCACTTTGGATTGCTGTGTTGAGACTCTTGAACGACGCTCCGCAGTGTTTTTGTAGCTGGTCTCCCTGAGATCAGCTATTGTTTTGTTTGTTTATTCAGTGTTTTGAACATTTTGTACGTGGGATGACAGGAGATAATTAAGTGGATGACTAGATCTCCAGTGATATCATGTAGAACCTCAGGGATTGGAGGAGGAAGTGAGAGAATGTTGCATTCTAAACTAACTGTCTTGGACACCAAAATAGCTTGTCCTTCTGCTGCCAACCACTGTAACCTCCACTGACGTAGAACAAAATGCCCACTTCTTTTCTTGTAGACTGTGCTAGGCCTTCTCCCAATAACTGCATAGGTGACTGTTAGAGTAAATGGCTGTCCATGCAGCCACCTGGAAAAAGCTGAGCAGAGCCAATAGAAGACAAAGTTACACTTTTCTTTCATAGCACTGATTTCCAATGTCCCTGTTATGGCAGTGGATGTGGAACCACTATGTCAACCAGCAGCTTTGACGTTGAGCTAATCGTAAGAGTGTTATCCTGGCAGTCCCCCGGTATTCACCATTTAACTCCCGTGCAGGGATCTGGACTTTACTGCAGGGGAAATACCAGGCCGCTACTTTGTAGAGTAGTCTCTGTGTGATTGACAGCTTACCCACGGTAAGAGAGCGGGGCACTGAAGGTTGAGGCAAATCATGGTCAAGAATAGGCTTAGGTCAGGAGATGCAATGCAGTAAGTGGTCTGAGTACTGTATGACCAATACAGTAAGTGGTCTGAGGTCAGGGCAGGCAGCAAAGGGTCAATACAGAGGTCAGGAACAGGAAACTAGTAAGCTAGATGACATATTGCTCAGGCACCCTCCAACAGGGGAAGGTGCCTTAAGTACACAAGCCAACCATTGGCTGGTACGAATTAGGGTCCGCTCACAGTAACTTTAGGTGCTAGGGATCATGCACACATGCCCTATGGGCAGATGGAGGAGGGTTTACTGGCAAGAGACAAGCTGAAGGAGACTGGCAGATCTTAGTCGCAGGGAAGAAGAAGACAGGTAAGTGAAGCGGTGGGATAGCAGCGGGCACGGGCTGCTGAAGTAACAGTCCCTACCTCCAGAGAGTTCACCAGGGATCATATCCAAAGATATTTCACAGGTAAACATATCCTTTTCATACAGTGTTCCTACAATGTTATGTCTTTGAAATTAAAGTACTAATTAGCACAGTTTTTCCCTACAACAACCTTTCGACCTCTGTTACGCCACACTATAGGTTATTTCTGGCATGATAGCCCAGATCTGTTGAAGTAAAAGCAGCTGAGCTTGAATACATCCCTCATTCAGGAGTCACAAAGTACAACTCACCTGCCGTCTCCACTTGGATGCTCGGAATGTCTGTGGACCTCCTGCATAGTACCAAGGCTGCAAAGCATTGAAAACACATCAAACCTTCATGGCTTGCACACACTTAACAACATATGTGTAATGCCGCAGTGTGAATATATATATATATATATATATATATACAAATAAAAAAATAAAAATAAAAAATTAATTTCCACGGCACATCCAAAAATTTGTGTCAATTTATTTACCAGAAAATTGTGACGTTTCGGTACGCCCAATGGTACCTTTCTCAAGCAGTGGTAACACACTGCTTGAGAAAGGTACCATTGGGCGTACCGAAACGTCGCGATTTTCTGGTAAATACATTTACACTAATTTTTGGATGTGCCGTGGAAATTAATTTTTTTTATTCATATGGTTGTGGAGGACGGTTCCTGAGTCCACTGGCACTCCGTATACTAAGACACTTTGTGTCAGCTGTGCGACCCATTCAAACTCATATATATATATATATATATATATATATATATATAAGCCAAAATCAGGCAGCACTCCTCCAGTATATACCAATGGTCCAATGGTGCACGCGTCCACTCCTGGTTATAGGGTCTCTTTACAACTCCAGCAAATTGGCGCAGCACTCCTTAGGTAAAAGTGAACAAAATTGTGCTTATTAACACATGTTAACACAGCAACGTTTCAGCTCTCTCATAGAGCCATTTTCAAGCCAATTGAATAATACATATCGACATCGTGTTTTTATACAAAATTCATTATTGATTACACATGTGTATCATTAAAATCACGTGATAAATAACATAAAAAAGTCCATTGTGTCATTGATTCATTCTGTGCAAAATACATGAAAGGAGCTCCACGTCCCGCTCCACTGGAACAGCTGATTGTGCATAATAAGGTACATAGTACTTTTTTGTACTATGTACCTTATTATACACAATCAGCTGTTCCAGTGGAGCGGGACGTGGAGCTCCTTGGATGTATTTTGCACAGAATGACACAATGGACTTTTTTATGTTATTTATCACGTGATTTTAATGATACACATGTGTAATCAATAATGAATTTTGTATAAAAACACGATGTCGATATGTATTATTCACTTGGCTTGAAAATGGCTCTGTGAGAGAGCTGAAACGTTGCTGTGTTAACGTGTTAATAAACACAATTTTGTTCACTTTTACCTAAGGAGTGCTGCGCCAATTTGCTGGAGTTATATATATATATATATATATATATATATATATATCATTAAAAATCATATACAAAAATATATAAAAATACAAAAATACACAAAAATATACTCAAACAAAAAGGAAAAGGAGCAAAGATAACCACAGCAGGACATAGGGACCATTCCATTCAGTATTGTAAAATTAAATCATGTTTCAGGAGAAGACCTGTAGGAAAAACAATTTTTAAGAGAACATCAAAAAAGTCTCGCGATTCAGCAGTTTGGGTCTAAAATCATCACCTCCCAAAGGGGGAGTCACTCTTTTAATACCTTGCACCAAAAACAGAGCTTATGTCCTTTTTAGGGTGTCTTCACACAGATTTTGTTGAAGAATTTTCCACGACTGAAAATCTGTTACATTCACCTGAATGAGGATTGCAGAAATCCATTAGCTTGCCACCACATTCATGTGAATGGAACTGATTTTCAGTCGCAGAAAATTCTACAACAAAATCTACTGCATGTGAAGGTATCCTTATTGACAGACACAAAGTGCACATAGACTTCTGATACATTTCTGAGATATTAGGAATATTAGATAAATGTTTATTCCAGTGGCATGTCTAAGGTGTTTGACACTCATGGCAGGTCCCCTTTTCTGGCACCCTCCCCTCCTTTAAAACATTGTGACCCTCACTTTTGTTATGACTTTCTTTTCCACAGTAGTTATGCCTACATTGTGCCCCTTCATAGTAGTCATGCCCCCATTGTGCCCCCTTCACAGTATTTATGCCCACACTGTGCCTCCTCACAGTAGTTATTCCCAGATATGTCCCCTTCACAGTAGTTATACCCACATTATGCCCCCCTCACAGTAGTTATGCCCACATTGTGCCCCTTCAGAGTAGTTATGCCCACATTATGCCCCCCTTACAGTAGTTATCCTTTCATTGTGCCCCCTTCTCAGTAGTTATGCCCACATTGTGCCCCTTCACTGTAGTTATCCTTTCATTGTGCCGCCTTCACAGTAACTATGCCCTCTCTATAACTCCTTCACATTAGTTATGCCCTCATTGTTCCCCCCTCACAGACTGGTTATGCCCTCATTTTGCCTGCCCTCATGGTAGTTATGCCCACACTGTGACCCCCTGATGAAGCAGAAGAGCAAAACCCGGGTCAGGCGATCTGGACTATACAGTCCCTGACAGAAGTCTTGTCGCTTCTCTATTTTGTAGAAACTCCTGCTATTAACCTGACTTTTAATTAATCAATTGGTGTTAGAAATAGCTCATATGAAAAGCTAAAGCCCTCCCAAATGATGTTTAATGCACTGAAATAAATTAGTTTCACTGAAAGATGATTTATCATTTAATCAAGACAGAAAGGTCAAATTTTGGCAAGACAAAAGTGTTGTCGCCTATACAGAAATTTAACAACTTTACTGCAAATCCAAAAATATGTCAGCAAATTAAGTAGTGGTGCTCTGAGATCCAAATTTAATATCTTGTATGGCTTCCATGAGCTTAAAGGACAGCATCCGTACGGTTTGGCAAGGATTCATACAATATATTGATGAAGTCATCAGGATTAGAGATGAGCGAACACCTGGATGTTCGGGTTCGAGAAGTTCGGAAAATGTAGGTAAGAAGAAAATGAAGGTAAATCACCTGCAAACAAATGTGGATAGGGAAATGAATTAAAATAAAATAAAATAAATAAAATTTAACCAATATCAATTGGAGACAGGTCCCACTGCAAGGAATCATGCGTCATATCACTCAACACTGGAGAAGGCCACTTTCAGTTATTTCGGCCCCAGCACCCAGACAGAGGAGAGAGGTCCCACAGCAAGGAATCATGCGTCATATCAACCACTACCGGAGAAGGCCACTCTCAGTTATTTCGGCCCAGCACCCAGACAGAGGAGAGAGGTCCCACAGCAAGGAATCATGCGTCATATCAACCACCACCGGAGAAGGCCACTCTCAGTTATTTCAGTCAGCACCCAGACCGAGGAGAGAGGTCCCACAGCAAGGAATCATGCGTCATATCACCCACCACTGGAGAAGGCCACTCTCAGTTATTTCAGCCCAGCACCCAGACAGAGGAGAGAGGTCCCACAGCAAGGAATCATGCGTCATATCAACCACCACCGGAGAAGGCGATTTTCAGTTATTTAGGCCCCAGCACCCAGTCAGAGGTCCCACAGCAAGGAATCATGAGTCATATCAACGACCACCGGAGAAGGCCACTCTCAGTTATTTCAGCCCAGCACCCAGACAGAGGAGAGAGGTTCCACAGCAAGGAATCATGCGTCATATCAACCACCACCGGAGAAGGCCACTCTCAGTTATTTCGGCCCAGCACCCAGACAGAGGACAGAGGTCCCACAGCAAGGAATCATGCGTCATATCAACCACCACCGGAGAAGGCCACTCTCAGTTATTTCGGCCCAGCACCCAGACAGAGGAGAGAGGTCCCACAGCAAGGAATCATGCGTAATATCACCCACCACTGGAGAAGGCTATTTTCAGTTATTTAGGCCCCAGCACCCAGTCAGAGGAGAGAGGTCCCACAGCAAGGAATCATAAGTCATATCAACCACCACCGGAGAAGGCCACTCTCAGTTATTTCAGCCCAGCACCCAGACAGAGGAGAGAGGTCCCACAGCAAGGAATCATGCGTCATATCAACCACCACCGGAGAAGGCCACTCTCAGTTATTTCAGCCCAGCACCCAGAGAGAGGAGAGAGGTCTCACAGCAAGGAATCATGCGTCATATCAACCACCACTGGAGAAGGCCACTTTCAGTTATTTCGGCCCAGCACCCAGACAGAGGAGAGAGGTCCCACAGCAAGGAATCATGCGTAATTTCACCCAACACCGGAGAAGGCCACTTTCAGTTATTTCGGCCCAGCACCCAGACAGAGGAGAGAGGTCCCACAGCAAGGAATAATGCGTCATATCAACCACCACAGGAGAAAGCCACTCTCAGTTATTTTGGCCTAGCACCCAGACAGAGGAGAGAGGTCCCACAGCAAGGAATCATGCGTCATATCAACCACCACTGGAGAAGGCCACTTTCAGTTATTTCGGCCCCACCACCCAGACAGAGAAGAGGTTCATTCAACTTTGGGTTGCACCGCAAGATCATGGTAAAGTTAAAAAAATGAGGAGTCAATAAAGAAGTGCCCCGGAGTACAAGAATACATGGTTGAGGTGGAGGCAGTTATAAATCTCTATTCTGCACAAGGGAGGGACAGGTCCTGTGGGATCCATGCCTGGTTCATTTTTATGAACGTCAGCTTGTCCGTGTTGGCTGTGGACAGGCGGCTGCGTTTGTCAGTAATGACGCCCCCTGCCGTGCTGAATACACGTTCAGACAAAGCGCTGGCCGCCGGGCAGGCCAGCACCTCCAAGGCATAAAATGCTGACTCTGGCCACGTGGCCAATTTGGAGACCCAGAAGTTGAATGGGGCCGAACCATCAGTCAATACGTGGAGGGGTGTGCAGACATACTGTTCAACCATGTTAGTGAAATGCTGCCTCCTGCTAACACGTTCCGTATCAGGTGGTGGTGCAGTTAGCTGTGGCGTGGAGACAAAACTTTTCCACATTTCTGCCATGCTAACCCTGCCCTCAGAGGAGCTGGCCGTGACACAGCTGCGTTGGTGACCTCTTGCTCCTCCTCTGCCTTCGTCTTGGGCTTCCACCTGTTCGCCTGTGACATTTGGGAATGCTCTCAGGAGCGCCTCTACCAGCGTGCGCTTGTACTCGCGCATCTTCCTATGACGCTCCAGTGCAGGAAGTAAGGTGGGCACATTGTCTTTGTACCGGGGATCCAGCAGGGTGGCGACCCAGTAGTCCGCACACGTTAAAATGTGGGCAACTCTGCTGTCGTTACGCAGGCACTGCAGCATGTAGTCGCTCATGTGTGCCAGGCTCCCCAGAGGTAAGGACAAGCTGTCCTCTGTGGGAGGCGTATCGTCATCATCCTCCGTATCCCCCCAGCCACGCACCAGTGATGGGCCTGAGCTGTGTTGGTGCCACCCCGCTGTAAACCTGCTTCATCCTCATCCTCCTTCACCTCCTTCTCATCCTCCTCGTCCTCCAGTAGTGGGCCCTGGCTGGCCACATTTGTACCTGGCCTCTGCTGTTGCAAAAAACCTCCCTCTGAGCCACTTCTAACAGACTGGCCTGAAAGTGCTAAAAATGACCCCTCATCCTCCTCCTCCTCCGGGGCCACCTCCTCTTCCATCATCGACCTAAACGTTTTCTCAAGGAGACATAGAAGTGGTATTGTAACGCTGATAACGGTGTCATCGCCACTGGCCATGTTGGTGGAGTACTCGAAACAGCGCAGCAGGGCACACAGGTCTTGCATGGAGGCCCAATCATTGATGGTGAAGTGGTGCTGTTCCGCAGTGCGACTGACGCTTGGTGCTGCAGCTGAATCTCCACTATAGCCTGCTGCTGCTCGCACAGTCTCTCCAGCATGTGCAAGGTGGAGTTCCACCTGGTGGGCACGTCGCATATGAGGCGATGAGCGGGAAGGCCGAAGTTCCACTGTAGCGCAGACAGGCAAGCAGCGGCAGGATGTGAACGCCGGAAGCGCGCACAGACGGCCCTCACTTTATGCAGCAGCTCTGACATGTCGGGGTAGTTGTGAATGAACTTCTGCACCGCCAAATTCAGCACGTGCGCCAGGCAAGGGATGTGCGTCAAACCGGCTAGTCCCAGAGCTGCGACGAGACTTCGCCCATTATAGCACACCACCAGGCCGGGCTTGAGGCCCATCAGCAGAAACCGATGTTCAAAACCCCGCCACAACTCCTGCGCGGTGTGGGGCCTCTCCCCCAAACAGAATGGCCTGCTGACGTTTACCTCGGGCTGTGCTGAAGTTGGTGGTGAAGGTGTGTGGCTGACTGGATGAGCTGGTGGAAGCAGAGAAGGAGGAAGCCGAGTAGGAGGAGGAGGCTACAGGAGGCAAAGAATGATGCCCTGCGATCCTTGGCGGCGGAAGGACGTACGCCAAGGAACTCTCCGACCTGCGGCCCAGCCGCCACTACATTTACCCAGTGTGCAGTTAGGGAGATATAGCGACAGATGGCGTTGCGCAGTTCACTCTTGATTTTATCAGATACTTGGTTGTGCAGGGAAGGCACAGCTGTCTTGGAGAAGTAGTGGCGGCTGGGAACAACATACTGTGGCACAGCCATGGACATCAGCTGCTTGAAGCTGTCTGTGTCCACCAGCCTGAATGACAGCATTTCAAAGGCCAGTAGTTTAGAAATGCTGACATTCAGGCCCAGGGCTCGAGGGTGGCTAGGTGGGAATTTTCGCTTTCTCTCCAAGGTTTGTGAGATGGAGACCTGAACGCTGCCGTGTGACATGGTGGAGATGCTTGGTGACGCAGGTGGTGTTGTCGGTGGCACATCCTCTGTTTGGTGGGCGGCAGGTGCCAACATTCCTCCCGAGGCAGAGGAAGAGGCCGAGGCAGCAGCAGAAGAGGGAGCAGGGGGAGCCAGAGTGAGTTCCTTGCTTTTAAGGTGTTTACTCCACTGCAGTTCATGCTTTGCATGTAGATGCCTAGTCATGCAGGTTGTGCTAAGGTTCAGAACATTAATGCCTCGCTTCAGGATCTGATGGCACAGCGTGCAAACCACTCGGGTCTTGTCGTCAGCACATTGTTTGAAGAAGTGCCATGCCAGGGAACTCCTTGAAGCTGCCTTTGGGGTGCTCGGTCCCTGGTGGCGGTGGCCAGTAGCAGGCGAACTTTCTTCACGGCGGCTGGTCTGCTTTTTCCCACTGGTACCTCTTTTGCTACGCTGTTGGATCGGTCTCATCACTGCCTCTTCCTCTGAACTATGAAAGTCAGTGGCACGACCTTCATTCCATGTGGGGTCTAGGACCTCATCGTCCCCTGCATCGTCTTCCACACAGTCTTCCTCCCTGACCTCCTGTTCGGTCTGCACACTGCAGAAAGACGCAGCAGTTGGCACCTGTGTTTCGTCATTATCAGAGACGTGTGGCTCCGATGAGGTGGTATTCCCATGTCCTCATCATCAGGAAACATCAGTGGTTGTGCATCAGTGCATTCTATGTCTTCCACCACTGGGGAAGGGATAGGTGGATTTCCGCAGGAAACCCTGCCAGCAGAGTCTTCAAACAGCATAAGAGACTGCTGCATAACTTGAGGCTCTGACAGTTTCCCTGATATGCATGGGGGTGATGTGACAGACTGATGGGCTTGATTTTCAGGTGCCACCTGTGCGCTTTCTGCAGAAGACTGGGTGGGAGATAATGTTGTGAACATGCTGGATCCACTGTCGGCCACCCAATTGACTAGCGCCTGTACCTGCTCAGGCCTTACCATCCTTAGAACGGCATTGAGCCCCACCAAATATCGCTGTAAATTCTGGCGGCTACTGGAACCTGAGGTAGTTGGTTCACTAGGACGTGTGGCTGTGGCAGAATGGCCACGTCCTCTCCCAGCACCAGAGGGTACACTAACACCACCACGACTGCGTCCGCGTCCCTTACTAGATGTTTTCCTCTTTGTTACCATTCACCAAGCACCACAATAAGGAAAAAAATATTTGGCCCAATGTATTGATTTCAAATGTAGGCCTTTTTTTACAGGCACCTAACACTAACTGCCTATTTGTTTCTGTAGCATATTACACTAATCCAGGCACAGCAGTAACCACTGATTTAGGGGAGTATCTCTTTTAGGGCTAGTATATAGGCCCTGGATGAAAGGAATCCTTTTATGGACAGATTTACACTTGGCCTGAAACAGCTGCAACAACAGATTCAGGGTATTGCTATTTTGGCAATTGAATGTCACCCCAGAACAAAATATATGTTTTGCAAGACACTATGAAACGTGGCCTGCAACAGCTGGGACACCAGATTCAGGGTATTTCTATTTTGGAAATTGAATGTCACCCCAGAACAAAATATATGTTTTGCAAGACACTATGAATCCTGGCCTGCAACAGCTGGGACAACAGATTCAGGGTATTGCTATTTTGGCAATTGAATTTCACCCCAGAACAAAATATATGTTTTGACGTACACTATGAAACGTGGCCTGCAACATCTGGGACACCAGATTCAGGGTATTGCTATTTTGGCAGATTAATTTCACCCCAGAACAAAATATATGTTTTGGCAGACACTATGAAATCTGGCCTGCAACAGCTGGGACACCGGATTAAGGGTATTGCTATTTAGGCAGATTAATTTCACCCCAGAACAAAATATATGTTTTGGCGGACACTATTCTATTTTGCCAGCCACAGCTGAAACCACTGATTTATGGTATTGCTATTTTGGCAATTGAATTTCACCCCAGAACCAAATATATGTTTTGACGGACACTATGAAACGAGGCCTTCAACAGCTGGGACACCAGATTCAGGGTATTGCTATTTTGGCAATTGAATGTCACCCCAGAACAAAATATATGTTTTGGCAGACACTATGAAATCTGGCCTGCAACAGCTGGGACACCAGATTCAGGGTATTGCTATTTTGCAAAATTAATTTCACCCCAGAAAAAAATATGTGTTTTGGCGGACACTATTCTATTTTGCCAGCCACAGCTGAAACCACTGATTTATGGTATTGCTATTTTGGCAATTGAATTTCACCTCAGAACCAAATATATGTTTTGACGGACACTATGAAACGAGGCCTGCAACAGCTGGGACACCAGATTCAGTGTATTGCTATTTTGGCAATTGAATGTCACCCCAGAACAAAATATATGTTTTGGCAGACACTATGATTCCTGGCCTGCAACAGCTGGGACACCAGATTCAGGGTATTGCTATTTTGGCAATTGAATGTCACCCCAGAACAAAATATATGTTTTGGCAGACACTATGAAATCTGGCCTGCAACAGCTGGGACACCAGATTCAGGGTATTGCTATTTTGGCAGATTAATTTCACCCCAGAATAAAATATATGTTTTGGCGGACACTATTCTATTTTGCCAGCCACAGCTGAAACCACTGATTTATGGTATTGCTATTTTGGCAATTGAATGTCACCCCAGAACAAAATATATGTTTTTGCGGACACTATGAATCCTGGCCTGCAACAGCTGGGACGCCAGATTCAGGGTATTGCTATTTTGGCAATTGAATGTCACCCCAGAACAAAATATATGTTTTGGCAGACACTATGAAATCTGGCCTGCAACAGCTGGGACGCCAGATTCAGGGTATTGCTATTTTGGCAATTGAATTTCACCCCAGAACAAAATATATGTTTTGGCGGACATTATTCAATTTTGCCAGCCACAGCTGAAACCACTGATTTATGGTATTGCTATTTTGGCAATTGAATTTCACCCCAGAACAAAATATATGTTTTGGCAGACACTATGAAATCTGGCCTGCAACAGCTGGGACACCAGATTCAGGGTATTGCTATTTTGGCAGATTAATTTCACCCCAGAACAAAATATATGTTTTGGCAGACACTATGAAATCTGGCCTGCAACAGCTGGGACACCAGATTCAGGGTATTGCTATTTTGACAGATTAATTTCACCCTAGAACAAAATATATGTTTTGGCGGACACTTTTCTATTTTGCCAGCCACAGCTGAAACCACTGATTTATGGTATTACTATTTTGGCAATTAAATTTCACCCCAGAACAAAATATATGTTTTGGCGGACACTATTTTATTTTGCCAGCCACAGCTGAAACCACTTATTTATGGTATTGCTATTTTGGCAATTGAATTTCACCCCAGAACAAAATATATGTTTTGGCGGACACTATGAAATATGGCCTGCAACAGCTGGGACACCAGATTCAGGGTATTGCTATTTTGACAGATTAATTTCACCCTAGAACAAAATATATGTTTTGGCGGACACTATTCTATTTTGCCAGCCACAGCTGAAACCACTGATTTATGGTATTGCTATTTTGGCAATTGAATTTCACCCCAGAACAAAATATATGTTTTGGCGGACACTATGAAATCTGGCCTGCAACAGCTGGGACACCAGATTCAGGGTATTGCTATTTTGGCAGATTAATTTCACCCCAGAACAAAATATATGTTTTGGCGGACACTATTCTATTTTGCCAGCCACAGCTGAAACCACTGATTTATGGTATTGCTATTTTGGCAATTGAATGTCACCCCAGAACAAAATATATGTTTTTGCGGACACTATGAATCCTGGCCTGCAACAGCTGGGACGCCAGATTCAGTGTATTGCTATTTTGGCAATTGAATGTCACCCCAGAACAAAATATATGTTTTTGCGGACACTTTGAATTCTGGCCTGCAACAGCTGGGACGCCAGATTCAGTGTATTGCTATTTTGGCAATTGAATGTCACCCCAGAACAAAATATATGTTTTGGCAGACACTATGAAATCTGGCCTGCAACAGCTGGGACACCAGATTCAGGGTATTGCTATTTTGGCAGATTAATTTCACCCCAGAATAAAATATATGTTTTGGCGGACACTATTCTATTTTGCCAGCCACAGCTGAAACCACTGATTTATGGTATTGCTATTTTGGCAATTGGATGTCACCCCAGAACAAAATATATGTTTTTGCGGACACATTGAATCCTGGCCTGCAACAGCTGGGACGCCAGATTCAGGGTATTGCTATTTTGGCAATTGAATGTCACCCCAGAACAAAATATATGTTTTTGCGGACACTATGAATCCTGGCCTGCAACAGCTGGGACGCCAGATTCAGGGTATTGCTATTTTGGCAATTGAATGTCACCCCAGAACAAAATATATGTTTTTGCGGACACTATGAATCCTGGCGTGCAACAGCTGGGACGCCAGATTCAGGGTATTGCTATTTTGGCAATTGAATGTCACCCCAGAACAAAATATATGTTTTGGCAGACACTATGAAATCTGGCCTGCAACAGCTGGGACACCAGATTCAGGGTATTGCTATTTTGGCAGATTAATTTCACCCCAGAACAAAATATATGTTTTGGCGGACATTATTCTATTTTGCCAGCCACAGCTGAAACCACTGATTTATGGTATTGCTATTTTGGCAATTGAATTTCACCCCAGAACAAAATATATGTTTTGGCGGACATTATTCAATTTTGCCAGCCACAGCTGAAACCACTGATTTATGGTATTGCTATTTTGGCAATTGAATTTCACCCCAGAACAAAATATATGTTTTGGCAGACACTATGAAATCTGGCCTGCAACAGCTGGGACACCAGATTCAGGGTATTGCTATTTTGGCAGATTAATTTCACCCCAGAACAAAATATATGTTTTGGCGGACACTTTTCTATTTTGCCAGCCACAGCTGAAACCACTGATTTATGGTATTACTATTTTGGCAATTAAATTTCACCCCAGAACAAAATATATGTTTTGGCGGACACTATTTTATTTTGCCAGCCACAGCTGAAACCACTTATTTATGGTATTGCTATTTTGGCAATTGAATTTCACCCCAGAACAAAATATATGTTTTGGCGGACACTATGAAATATGGCCTGCAACAGCTGGGACACCAGATTCAGGGTATTGCTATTTTGACAGATTAATTTCACCCTAGAACAAAATATATGTTTTGGCGGACACTATTCTATTTTGCCAGCCACAGCTGAAACCACTGATTTATGGTATTGCTATTTTGGCAATTGAATTTCACCCCAGAACAAAATATATGTTTTGGCGGACACTATGAAATCTGGCCTGCAACAGCTGGGACACCAGATTCAGGGTATTGCTATTTTGGCAGATTAATTTCACCCCAGAACAAAATATATGTTTTGGCAGACACTATGAAATCTGGCCTGCAACAGCTGGGACACCAGATTCAGGGTATTGCTATTTTGACAGATTAATTTCACCCTAGAACAAAATATATGTTTTGGCGGACACTATTCTATTTTGCCAGCCACAGCTGAAACCACTGATTTATGGTATTACTATTTTGGCAATTAAATTTCACCCCAGAACAAAATATATGTTTTGGCGGACACTATTCTATTTTGCCAGCCACAGCTGAAACCACTTATTTATGGTATTGCTATTTTGGCAATTGAATTTCACCCCAGAACAAAATATATGTTTTGGCGGACACTATGAAATATGGCCTGCAACAGCTGGGACACCAGATTCAGGGTATTGCTATTTTGACAGATTAATTTCACCCTAGAACAAAATATATGTTTTGGCGGACACTATTCTATTTTGCCAGCCACAGCTGAAACCACTGATTTATGGTATTGCTATTTTGGCAATTGAATTTCACCACAGAAAATAATCTATCCTTTGCCAGACAGCAGACAGTATTATACTTGTCTAGCCAAAGCTGGAACACGAGATTTAGGGGATTGGTATTTTGGCAATTGTATTTAACCCCTTAATAAAATATAGAAATTGCTATCCTGAGTTTCTAGGAGCGACAATTAGCACAGCCAAGCCCCTGATGTAGGATATAGCAAAAAAAAAAATAGTATTGATGGATTGATGGACTTGGTGGCAGCTTCTTCTGGTGCACGACAAGTCACAAAATGGCAGCCGATCAACCCAGAAAATAAGTGACAGAAAAACGCTCTGTGCAGCCTAAAAACCAGTGAGCAAGTAACTAGCAGAAGTTCAATCATTCACAGCTGTAGATCGATCCGTTCATTAGGTGCTGTTGCTGACTTTTCCCTGCCTAATCTCGCCCTCACAGAAGCTGCGTCCTCTCCCTACACTAATCAGAGCAGTGTGACGTGCAGCGCTATGTGACTCCACATGAAATAGAGGCTGGGTCACATGCTGCACTTGGCCAATCACAGCCATGCCATTAGTAGGCATGGCTGTGATGGGCTCTCAGGGCAAGAAGTAAAACGCTAGCTGATTGGCTGCTGTGCAGTCCTTCAGAAAGCGGGAAGAAATCGACGAACAACGGACCCGAACCCGAACTTTTTGAAAATGATCCGGGTTCGGGTCTGTGTCCGGGACACCTCAAAATTCGGTACGAACCCGAACGATGCTCGAACTGTTCGCTCAACACTAATCAGGAATACTAAAGAAAACAGTCTTGCATGCCTCCCAGAGCTCATCTTTTCTTTGGTTTCGTCTTCCATGCTTCCTCTTTCATCCTACCCCACATATGCTCAATGATGTTCATGTCTAGTGACTGGGCTGGCCAATCCTGGAGCATCTTGATCTTCTTCGCCTTAAGGAACTTTGATGTGGAGATGGAAGTATGCGATGCACCATCCTGCTGCAGAATTGGGCCTTTTTTTATGGTTGGGAATATAAGAGGTAGCTAAGATTTCTTGGTATTTTAGACTATTGATGTTGCCTTCCACCCTGCAGATCCCTCACACATCCACATACTGGATGTAACCCCAGACCATGATTTTGCCTCCACCAATCTTCACTGTTTTCTGGGTAAATCTTGGCTCCATGCGGGTTTCATTAGGACTCCTGCAATATTTGCGCCGACTGTGGTGTAATTCAACAGAAGATTCATCTGAAAAATCCTCCTTCTGCCACTTTTCCAGCATCCATTCTTTTAGCAGGCTGTGGGCCTTGGCAAATGCCACACGGTTTTTTAATTTTTATTTGTTTAGTGCTGGCTTATGGGCACTGATTCAACCATGGAGGCCA
The DNA here is from genome assembly GCA_033119425.1 of Bufotes viridis. NCBI lineage: Eukaryota > Metazoa > Chordata > Amphibia > Anura > Bufonidae > Bufotes > Bufotes viridis. Next base: position 82,916,120 of record CM065594.1, on the reverse strand, counting down.
TTTCGAGACAGAATCCGACAAACTGTTCTGGTTGACACAGGGACTTCAGGTGACCAGGTCTCGCGGAGCTCTGCTGCAGTGGAAAATGGGCTGTCCTTGGATTTTTGAGCCAACAAACGGTTCTCTCGAGCAGTTGTTTTGCAGGGTCTGCCTGACCTGGGCTTGACCAAAACGTCTCCAGTCTCTTCAAATAATTTTTTTTATCCTCTGAACTTGACGCTGAGACACATTGAAGGTGTCTACCACATCAGCAGTGGATCTGGTCTTCAGCCTCTTGATAATCAACACTTTAGTCTCAGGGTGAATCTTAGGCATGTTTGCAGAGGTCTAGTTGCAGTTGATGCGAAGGTCTAGTGTACTGGGGTTCTTTTTATACACTCCTGAGACCTAATTTATCCATTATTAGTTACAGGTGAAGCTCATATGACAAGACGACAACACTTATGTCTTGGCAAAAATTGACTCAATGGGCTTTATATTTTATATATATTTTATATATATTTTAGCGGCACTTCAGGTCAATTTGTACAGAAGCGACAAGACTTTTGTCAGGGACTGTATGTTATATGCTGCTAGATTCTATTTAGTAAGTAATTAAAAGTGTCTTTAATGAACATGCTGTTGAAAACCTATACTATGTGATTTATTCTTAATCGAGGTTGTCTGTACGGAGAATTCCTGTTACTCCTTGGATGAGATCTACTGGAACAGTGTGAAGGGAGCTAGTTACCGAACAACATCAGGGTGGAAAATCACATTTGTGTCCCATTTCTGCAAGAAAGAAACATACCTCTCAGAGACTCTGCTTGATTTTAACAGCACGGATCCAGTAATGTTTTTATTTATGCCCACACTGTGCCCCCTCACAGTAATTATGCCCACATTGTGCCCCTTCACAGTAGTTAAACTCTCTCTAGGTCCCCATAACAGTTGTAGTGCAACTTCACAGTACTAATGCCCTCTCTGTGCCCCCATAATAATAATATACCAATAATAACATTTATTTATATAGCGCCACCATATTCCACAGCGCTTTACAAGTAACAGGCTAATATACAACTGAACAATAGGAGTCAGGGCCCTGCTCGCAAGAAATGGGGGGTGACACATATGGTAGTTAATTGTGATAAGTAGGATTCAAGCCATTATAGAACTGACAGGAGTGGTGCTGGCCGATCTGCTTCTGGTTTGGGACTACTAGAGGATCGAGTTTGGGCCATAGGAGTTGGTGGGGGAGAGGTTTAGTCCTGGAAAAGTCATTTTAGGAGGCTTGATAAGCCTGCCTGAAAAAATGTGTTTTTAAGGCACATTTGAAGGTGGAGAAGTTGTGAATTGACCTGATATTTCCGGGGCAGAGTATTCCAGAGAGTAGTTGCAGCTCGAGAAAAGTCTTGAAGACGGGAGTGAGAGGTACGAATTATGGAGGTTATTAATCTTAGGTCACTAATAGAGACGAGCGAACTTTAAAAAAAAGTCCGGCGTTCGGGTTGTGGTAAGTCGCGCATCCCGTTATGAATTCCACTATAGCGGCATATGGAATCCATAAGGGGCGGCTGCCACCAACCCGAACTGTTGAACAGCCGAAGGACCTGGGGTGACGTCAATGTCATGTGATCAGTGCAGGGGGCGTGGCTCAGCACTGGATTTGATCCCGTGCTGAGCCACGCCCCCTGCACTGATCACATGACAGTGACGTCACCCCAGGTCCTTCGGCTGTTCAACAGTTCGGGTTGGTGGCAGCCGCCCCTTATTGATTCCATATGCCGCTATAGTGTAATCCATAACGGGATGCGCGACTTACCACAACCCGAACGCCGAACACCGGACTTTTTTTTAAAGTTCGCTCATCTCTAGTCACTAACAGAACAGAGAGCACGAGTAGGATGGTAGATGGAGATGAGGGAGGAGATATATGGAGGTGCAGCACTGTGGAGAGCTTTGTGGGTGAGGGTGAGAGGCTTGAACTGTATTCTGTGGTGGATGGGCAACCAGTGAAGTGACTGGCACAAACTAGTAGCCTCAGTGTAGCGGTTAAATGGATAGATAAGCCTGGCTGCAGCATTTATAACAGACTGAAGGGGGGAAAGTTTAGTGAGAGGAAGACCGATTAGTAATGCATTGCAGTAGTCAAGACAAGAATGAATCAGGGCCACAACAAGATGTACTGTTTGTTATAATATATTTTTGGGTGACAACAGATTGAAAAAAAAAATGGATACAGAATGCAGTACTACAATTGGAAAACCTTGTGTGAATTTAAATCTATGCTATAGGCTGTAGTGGACAACAAGGGCCTGTTAGATGAAAAAGGATCTACTGGTACTTAATGTAAAAAAGCTTCCTTCTGAAACGTGGCATCATCCCAAAAAATGTTCTCATCCTAATAATTTCTCCGACACAAATATTATGGATGACCCGCAGAAAGTGACAGGATTATACATATAGAATGGTGTTCCCTGCCGTGTTTTTACAGATCGGTGAATAGAAGTACCCAATAAAGTAATCCAAATGTTTGGATGATGGTTGGATGATGTATCACCTTAAATTAAAAGCATTACTGTTGAGATAATCCTGAAAACCCGGTATGGGCCATATAGATATTGGCTAAGGAAGGAGAAGACTTCACCTACACTAAAGCGCCAACCTTCTTCAGATAATATTTGGGGCCTCGGATTTTGACTGCTATATTTGCGCACTCCCGTTTAAATTCAGTGGTGATTAGATTATTCAAAAGTTTCAAAAATTCTCTTTGACAAATTATCCAGTGGAATGCTATTGAATATGGGAAATAAAATTAACTCTTCCTGTTGCCTTAGCAAGCTCTCTGGAAAATACTTTTTTTTCTCGTTCTCCTCCAGGTGGAAAGAAAGGTTAACTACGTGGCCAATAGTGTTGAGCGCGAATATTCGAATAGCGAAGTTTTTTAGCGAATATCGTCACTTTGCAAATTCTCGAATATTGTGAATATAGCGCTATATATTTGCTATTTTGAATATTCGTTTTTTGTTTTTTTTTAAGTTGTTAATCCTTGTTGCTCTCTGGTTGTCTTTCCACTTTCCAAAAGCTGTTCTTACCTGTCCAGATGATTTTTGGCTCCCTGCCCGCTCCAGTCAATGCCCGTTACCGCTTCTGCCGATTTCCCGTGTGCATGGGAACACCTTGTTGCTAAAATGTACTGTTGGATGTGAGAATCTCGATCTCACAAATTTGACTTTATAACCTGAACTACTCGCATTGCGAATTCAACTTAGAGCTGGGTTCCAAATGGTTGTATTGCTAGAATATAACGACTATCACGAATATAGCACTATATTCTCAATCTTCGTTATATTCTAGCAACAACCATTAGGAACTCAGCTCTAAGTTGATTTCGCAATGCGGACATATACTTGCATTGCAAATTCAACTTAGAACTGGGTTTCTAAAGGTTGTATTGCTAGAATATAATGAATATCACAAATTCACGAATATAGCACTATATTCTCAATCTTCGTTATATTCTAGCAAGCCAACCATTAGGAACCCAGCTTTAAGTTGAATTCGCAATGCGAGTATATGTTCGCATTGCAAATTAAACTTAGAGCTGAGTTCCTAATGGTTGTATTGCTAGAATATAACGAAGATTGAGAATATAGTGCTATATTCGTGATATGCGTTATCTTCGTCAATTCTAGCAATACAAGTTACAACCATTAGTAACTCAGCTCTAAGCTTAATTCGCAATGCGAATATAAATTTGCGTAACAATCGCAATATATAGAATAATGACGAATATTCGATTTCGACGAATATATGACTAATATTCAAGCGAATATTCGCAAAATATCGCAAAATCGAATATGGCACCTCCCGCTCATCACTAGTGGCCAACAGCCAGTGCTGAATTCAGCAGGAGAAAAAAACAGAGACCTAGCCAACAGTGCGTTCGTGTTTGAGGAAATGTAGACAATGACTAAGCACGGTGTGATTGGAATATCTGCTGCCAGCAGCGCATGTTTTATGTGGCTCTGGAATTCATACTATATAATATACATGACACGGAAATGAGTATGGATGAAGCCAGAGAAGAAAATGTACTGGTTTTCTTTACCGTCATTTAAAGGATAATGCATTACATTTTTTTGTGCTATCTAAAGAGATACAGAATTACAGAAATAACACGTCTTGTCAGGATGTAAGTCTTTATTTTTTTTAATAATCCTAAAACCATATGCATGCTGCCATATCATAGATCCATACGAGCTCTGAGTACTACAAAGTATTACAAATAGTACACCTTTGGAAGGCTATGGGCCAAACTGTACCAACATGTGTCTCTGGTTCATTCAGAGTCTAACATGAACATTGGGAACACCCTTGTAGTGAACAAGAACTGTTAATCCATTTTTTTTTTAAGTACAGAATCTGACATATTGTGGTATGTTTCATAGACAGCTGGATTATGAAGATAATCTTATAATAATTTAAAGAGGATAATAACTATGGTGCCAAATATGGTGCCACTTAAGACCATACATTTATAAATGCCTCATTGACTTCCATGGGAGAATGTTGTTTGCATATGCAATATTGACTTCTATAGGAGGATAAAGTGAGCATGCTATGCAGCGTTGTGCAGAGAATAAAGAATCTGGTGTCATACGGAAATCAAACATATAAATTGTAGCCACTTAGGCTGTGCTGCTGCTCCGTCCCGATTTACTATAATGGGGACAGAGCGGCAGCACACGGTTACTTGCGGCATGACGGATCTGGCAGGCTGTTCACCCGCCGGAACAGCCTGCCGGATAGCTATGCCGCTAGTGTGAAAGTACCCTTAGATAGAATGCTATGGAGACCTTGTTTCCTAAAGGCATTGCTTGTAAGGGAGAATATCTTTGTAATATGGTGCTACAACTTGACTTTAGTCCAAGAATGCCTCATTGTCCTCTGTGGGAAAATGCAGATTTTCACTGAAGCAGAGCATTGATGTATCTAATCCACTTCTCATCACCTGACCCATCTCTGGACCAGGTATCAAAGGCAAAATATCTAATGTGTAATTATATTTCCACTAATTCAAGAAGATGATCTAAACCAAGTCATAAATCACATTAATGTGAACACTATATAAGAGGAAAGCATTGCAGGACCCATGGAATGTGGTGAAATGTGGTAAAAGGAGGTTAACTGGATTAGTGATAGGACTTTGCACACTCTATGGACAAAAGTATTGAGATATATCTCTTAATTGCTGAATTCAGGTGTTTCATTCAGTGCCATTTCCACAGATTATAAAATCCAGTCTCTGACCATGCAGTCTGCCTTTACAAACATTTGTGAAAGAATGGCACATTCCAAGGAGCTCACTGAATTACAGCATGGTTCCTTAATAGGATGGCACCAGTGCAACAAGTCAGTTAATAAAATTTCTTCTTTCCTAGATATTTCATGGTCAACTGTAAGAGTTAGTATTGCAAAGTGGTACATTTTGGAACCACAGAAGTTCAGCTGCAAAGTGTACACCACATAAAGTTACAGAGTGGGGTTGTTGAGTCCTGAGGAACATAGAGCATAAAAGGCAGTAACTCTCCTGATTCAATAACTGCATAGCTCCAAACCTTTCCTGGCGTTCAGCACAAAAACTGTGCATTAGGTGCTTCATGGCATAGTTTTCACTTCCCAACCAGCTGAACGCCAGCCTTACATCACCAGGCACAGTGCCAAGCGTCAGAAGGAGTTATTTTAATTTAAGCACACCAACACTGGACTCTGGAGTAGCTTAAACATATAGTACAAATAGTATACATAGTAAAAGTTAAAAAAAAAGAATAGTATACACAAACTAGATAAAGGACCTGGCTTTTCACAGGTATATTTCATCTATTTCATTTAATGTTTGTGTGTGTCATTAAGCGATATCACAGTAGCCACTATAACAGTGACATCTTTCAGTACCCCGCCTCCTTAACAGTGACCTTCACCCCTTCACACTGACCCCCCACAGTGCCGCGTTTCCTTAAAATGGGACATCCACAGCGGCCCACCCCCTTAACTTTGACCTTCACAGCAGCCTGCTTCTTTAACAGTGAGTTCCACAGCATCCCACACTCTTTACAGTGACCTTCATATGGGCCCGCACCCTTAACAGTGACCTCTACAGCACCCGTCCCTTAACACTGACCATAGGTTACAATCCCCTTACCTGTGACCTCCACCATGTCCGGTCCCCTTAACAGAGACCTCTACAGTGACTGCCCCTTTAACAGTGACTGCCACAGTATCCCGCTCCCTTAACAGTGACCTCACAGTACCCCGCTGCCTTAACAGTGAAGTCACAGTACCCCGCTGCCCCTTTAATATTGGCCTCCACAGTCCCCTCATCCCTTAACAGTGACCTCCACAGTGCCTGTTCCATTATAAGTGACCTCCTCAGCGGCCACCCTTTATTAGTGACCTCCACAGTACCCAGTCTCCTTAACGGTGATTTACACAATAAACCCCCCCCCCCTTAACAGTCACCTCCACAGAGCTTTGTTTCCTTAAAATGTGACCTCCACAACACCCCGCCCCCTTAACAGTGACCTCTACAGCACCCTGCCCCTTAACACTGACCTCCATAGCAGACGTCCCTTAACTGTGACCTCCACCGTTCCCTGCCCCCTTAACAGAGACCTCCACAACTCCCGCCCCTTTAACAGTGACCTCCACAGCATCCTTTCCCCTTAACAGTGACCTCCACAGTGGCCGACCCTTTATTAGTGACCTCCACAGTACCCTGTCTCCTTAAAAGTTATTTTCTCAGTACCCCGCCCCCTTAATAGTGGCCTCTACAGCAATCTGCCCCTTAACACTGACCTCCATAGCGGACCGTCCCCTTAATTGTAACCTCCACAGCAGCCTGCCCCTAGGGTGCCCAGAGATCCGGTTTTAGGCAGGACAGTCTGGCTTTCAGACTCCCTGTCCTCTGTCTGGCGCAGGGCCGGGATGGAAACAGGGATGTCCTTTTGAACACACTCTCAGACAGCAGCACTGTTTTTCACTCTCCGTTGGTTTCTTTTCCTTCTGCAGACTGTCAGCTCTGCAACTGCTCCCACTCCTCCCCCAGACTGGTGGGGAGGGAGGGCCGCTGCTTTAGCTGCTCATATCTCTGGTTGGTAGCATATGGGAGATATAGGAGATCGGGATGCAGTGAATAGAAATGAAAATAGAGGCAGGTTTTATTGCAATTATTCCCAACTCGATTTCTAACAGTGATATCTCCTACCTATCTTGGGTTATTGTTGTCATTTTGGTTTTGTATGGAAGCTTAAAATTTGTCTTTCAAATAAGACCAGATCCATGCTTCAAATAAGACCTGCAGCTAAAGCATCCCTCCACCGTTCCTTCCACTTCTGCCAGAGCCCAGCTTAGTTAGAAGAGTTAAGTTATTTTCCCACAGCCTGAGCTGAGCTCTAATAAAACAGTTAGGTGCTTAAGCAGGCATGGATCTGTGATACTGAAGCTGCGAGGGGAAGGCAAAGCAGAGATCTGATACTCACCCAATTTTCTTTGCAGCTTGTTTATTCAAAGTTAAACCATGGTCGCTGGTGTGGGTACTCAATCAGCCACAGGCACCATGTTATTTTCATCTTTGATGTTCTAGTGCTCATAACTTGTAGGCTGTGTTTATCGTTGCACTGAGCGAAAAATGTGCCCGCATCCACTTGACCTTCATTTTATGGTGCGTCACACGCTTCTATATCAATTATAGTTTCCATGCCTCCGTTTTCTCCCCTATTGTCAAGCAGCATGCTCAGACTACCACAGTCCAACATTCAATGTATATAGAAAGAAAGCAATCTCGGTGTTGGCACTGCTGCCACTTTTTGGGGTGCACCTGGAGTCTGTGCGCATTTGCGTGTAATAAATAAGTGGTGCTCAGCAATGTAGACACAATTCAAATTCAGGTACCATGTTTTAACTTTGAATAAACAAGCTGCAAAGAAAATTGGGTGAGTGCCTCAAGTTTTTGTTTTCTATATATTACATTTGAATTGTGTCTACATTGCTGAGCACCACCTATATATTAAACGCAAATGCGCACAGACTCCAGTTGCACCCCAAAAAGTGGCAGCAGTGCCGACAATTGCAAAATAACAGAAAATAATGCACAATAAAATCAGATGCAGGCATAACATATGGACTAGGCTCTCACTCTTGATAAAAACTGAGACACTTGGTCAATACATTTTGATCAAAATACATCTAAGCCCACCTACCGGCGACAAGGTGGTCTCAGTTCAGGCGGGTTCCTATGCTAACCTATTCATGCTGTGGCGCATTTTTCAGGAGCACAGTCCCCGCACATATGGTGTGTGCTGCCCCTTGTTACCTCCATGTGCATCAGCAACCGGTGGGAGGAGACCATATGTGCGGAACCCGCCCGAACTGAGACCACCTTCTCGCCGGTAGGTAGGCTTAGATGTATTTTGATCAAAATGTATTGACCAAGTGTATCAGTTTTTATCAAGAGTAATAACCTAGTCCATATGTTATGCTTGCATCTAATTTTATAGTACATTATTTTCAGTTATTTTGTAAATGCAGCCATATACATCCGTACATTTAATACCATATCGTGCAGGATGGTTCATATATAGTTTTTTTCTGTGATTTGTGAAATTCAATTGCCAAAATAGCAATACCGTAAATCTGGTGTTCCAGCTGTGGCTGGCCAAGTTTAATAGTGTCCGGCAAAGGATAGATTTTGTCCTGAAGTGAAATTCAGTAGCCAAAATAGCAATACCGTAAATCAGTGGTTTCAGCTGTTGCTGGCCAAGTGTAAATCTGTCCGTAAAAGGGTATATTACACTCAGCGTGTTAGCGTCTAAATACAAGGCCTGATAAATAAATCCTCTATATTTGCACACGCTACCGTGCATCTCCAAGTGTATTTATTTCCATAAAAGGGTATATTACACTAAGTGTTAAAATACAAGTGCTGAAAGCATAATCCTCTACATTTGCACATACTATTGTGCATCTTATAGTGTATTTTTGTCCGTAAAAGGGTATATTACACTCAAGGTTTAAATACAAGTGCTGATAGGGTCATCCTCAATAACTGCGCACGCTACCGTGCATCTCCAAGTGTATTTCTTTCTGTAAAAGGGTATATTACAGTAAGTGTTAAAATACAAGTGCTGAAGGCATGATCCACTATATTTTTTCACACGCTACTGTGCATTTCCAAGTGTAATTCTGTCCGGAAAAGGATACCTTTCATCCAGGGCCTAAATACTAGGCCTACAATTGATATTCCCCTAAATCTGTGGTTACTGCTGTGCCTGTATTAGTGTAATACAGTACATAAATAGATGGCCAGATAGTGTTAGGTGCTTGTAAAAAAAAAAGGCCTGAAGTTGAACTCATACATTGGGCCAAATAATTTTTTTCTTATTGTGGTGAACGGAAACAATGAGGAAAACATCTAGTAAGGGACACGGACGCGGACATGGTTGTAGTTGTTTCTACACTACTGGCCTTTGAAATGCTGTCATTCAGGCTGGTGGAAACATGCTGGAGAGACTGTGCGAGCAGCAGCAGGCCATAGTGGAGTTTCAGCTGCAGCACGCACGGGTCAGTCGCATTGCAGAACAGCACCACTTCACCACCAATGACTGGGCCTCCATGCGAGACCTGTGTGCCCTGTTGCGCTGTTTCGAGTAATCCACCAACATGGCCAGTGGCGATGACGCCATTATCAGCGTTACAATACTACTTCTATGTCTCCTTGAGAAAACACTTAGGGCGATGATGGAAGAGGATGTGGCCCAGGAGGAGAAGGAGGAAGAGGGGTCATTTCTAACACTTTCAGGCCTGTCTTTTAGAAGTGGCTCAGAGGGAAGTTTTTTGCAACAGCAGAGGCCAGGTACAAATTTGGCCAGCCAGAGCCCACTACTGGAGGACGAGGAGGAGGATGAAGCATGTTCACACTGGGGTAGCACCCAACGCAGCTCGGGCCCATCACTGGTGCATGGCTGGGGGGAAACGGAGGACGATGACAATACGCCTCCCACAGAGGACAGCTTGTTCTTACCTTTGGGCAGCCTGGCATGAGCGACTACATGCTGCAGTGCCTGCACAACGACAGCAGAGTTGCCCACATTTTAACGTGTGCGGACTACTGGGTTGCCACCCTGCTGGATCCCCGGTACAAAGACAATGTGCCCACCTTAATTCCTGCACTGGAGCGTGATTGGAATATGCGCGAGTACAAGCGCATGCTGGTAGACACACTCCTGAGAGCATTCCCAAATGTCACAGAGGAACAAGTGGAAGCCCAAGGCGAAGGCAAAGGAGGAGCAAGAGGTCGCCAATGCAGCTGTGTCACGGCCTGCTCCTCTGAGGGCAGGGTTAGCATGGCAGAAATGTGGAAACGTTTTGTCACCACGCCACAGCTAACTGCACCACCACATGATACGGAACGTGTTAGCAGGAGGCAGTATTTCAATAACATGGTTAACGTGTGCACACCCCTCCACGTACTGACTGATGGTTCGGCCCTATTCAACTTCTGGGTCTCCAAATTGTCCAAATGTCCAGAGCTAGCCTTTTATGCCTTGGAGGTGCTGGCCTGTGTTTTGTCTGAACGTGTATTCAGCACGGCAGGTGGCGTCATTACTGACAAACGCAGCCGCCTGTCCACAGCCAACGTGGACAAGCTGACGTTCATAAAAATGAACCAGGCATGGATCCCACAGGACCTGTCCATCCCTTGTGCAGAATAGACATTTATAACTTCCTCCCCTTAACCATATATTCTTGTACTCCAGGGCACTTCTTTATTGAATCCTCTTTTTTTTTATTTTACCATTATTTTGCGGGGCAACCCAAAGTTGAATAAACTTCTCCTCCATCTGGGTGCCAGGGGCCAAAGTCACTGAAAGCGGCCTTCTCCTGTGGTGGGTGACATGAATCCTGATTCTCTGCTTTGGGACCTCTCTCCTCTGTCTGGGTGCTGGGGCCTAAATAACTAAAAGTGGCCTTCTCCGTTGGCGGGTGACATGATGCCTCTTTTGCTGCTATGGGACCTCTCTCCTCTGTCTTGGTGCCGGGGTCTAAATAGCTGAAGGGGGTCTTCTCCACTGGTGGGTGACATGAAGCCTTATTCTCTGCTATGGGACCTCTCTCCTCTGTCTGGGTGCTGGGACCTAAATAACTAAAAGTGGCCATCTCCATTCGGTGGGTGACATGATGCCTCTTTTGCTGCTATGGGACCTCTCTCCTCTGTCTGGGTGCCGGGGTCTACATATCTGAAAGTGGCCTGTTCCAGTGGTGGGTAACATGATGCCTTTTTCCGCTATGGGACCTTTCTCCTCTGTCTGGGTGTCAGCAGCCTAACTTTCACGTACTTGCTTGCTGTCTTGGTGGCACATATTTAACTCCTTTTGCTGTCTAATGACCGCCCTATTGTGTGGGTGTTAAGGGCCTAAATTTAACGCACTTGCTTGCTGTCTTGGTGGCAGACATGTAACTCTTTTTACTGTCTAATGACCGCCCCATTGTCTGGGTGTCAGGCGCCTAAATTTCGTTTATTTGCTTGTTGTGTTGGTGGCAGACATTTAACTCTTTTTGCTGTCTAATGACAGCCCCATTGTCTAGGTGTCAGGGGCCTAGATTTCATTTAATTGCTTGCTGTCTTGGTGGCAGACATTTAACTCTTTTTTCTGTCTAATGACCGCCCCATTGTATGGGTGTCAGTGGCCTATATTTTGTTTGATTGCTTGCTGTCTTGGTAGGAGACATTAAACTCTTTTTACTGTCAAATGACCTCTCCTCTGTCTGGGTGTCTGTCTGGGTGTCAGGGACCTACATAAATGATAATGGCCTGTTCCATTGCAGGTCTGTCTTGCTGTTACGAGACCGCTCTCCTCTTTGCGGGTGCCATGGCCCTAAGTCTGTGAATGAGGCCTGTGGCACTGCAGGCAGACATGAATTCTTTTTGGCTGTGTTGAGAACTTCAACTCCCATAGCATTCCCACCTGACGCCACCCCAACCTCCTATTCCACCTCCTCCTCCTCCAAGTTGCCAATTGATATTGGTTAATTTTTATTTATTTTATTTTAATTCATTTCCCTATCCACATTTGTTTGCAGGGGATTTACCTACATTCTGCTGCCTTTTGCAGCCCTCTAGCCCTTTCCTGCGCTATTTTATACTGTCTTGTTTGATGTAGATGTTATCTTTCCTCATCTTCTCCTTTCAGACCAGACCTCCATGATGATTTCTTTCAGCCACATCTCTTCATGTTCCCCATAGTCCACCAGTAGTAATAAAGGTCACCATAATGCCCCCCTGTAGTAATAATTCTTCTTATAATGTGAGTCAGTACAAAAAATACCCCCTTATAATGTGTTCCAGTGCAAAAAATGCCTTCTTATGATGTGCACTAATACAAAAATGACCCCCTTATAATGTGAGCCAATGCAAAAAAATACCCCTTTATAATGTGCGCCAGTGCAAAAAATGCCCCCTTATAATATGTGCCAGTTTATAATGCCCCTATATAGTGCCCCAGTAGATGTCCCCTAGTGCTCCTATTCCCCATAGTGCCCCCATAATTTGTGCCAGTATACAATGCCCCTATACAGTGTCCCCATTAGATGTCCCCATAGTGCTGCTCTCCCCATTTCCCTATGGTGCCCTACATAATCTGTGCCAGTATATAATGCCACTACAGTATATAGTGCCCCCATAGTGTTCCTCTCCCGCCTTACCCATATTGACCAAACAGCATGGTGTCAAAGGAAAAAAAAGCAATAATACTTAAGCTGATTTCACACTTCATTTATTTCCATCAGTTATTGTGAGCCAAAACTAGATGCGGGTCAAAAGTACAGAACAGGTACAGATCTTTCCATGATATCTGATCTCTGAGCAGACTTCACTATTGGTTTTGGCTCACAATAACTGCTGAAAATAACTAATCAAATAACTGGTGTGAACTCAGCATTACTTCCATGCTGCTGTAAGTGATGTGGTGCAGGCCTCTTCCGGCCTGTTAAGCTGCCCAGCTCAGGCGGCGCAATGATACATAAGTTTCACACAAGTTCTCTCCATGGACTCTTTGGCAAGGCACTCCTCTCAAAAGGTTGGTTTGCATCCAAAATGGTTATCCTACCCAGGCTACTCTTCCTGCCTCCTCTCCCTTTACCTTCTCTCACCAGTCACCACTCTCCTCTTACTCATCTATTACCCCTCCCTATGGAAGGGGTGGAACATTACCGTCTACCAACTGTAACTAAGTGAGTTGGTTAACACTTTATGCAGCCTGTAAAATAGATATCACAAAAAAAACTAAAACATTTTAACCTTTTATGCACTAGGCTACCAGCACAGTGCAGTGGCAGACTTTCATGTTTTGGTTATTGGTTTACCTACAGTTGGAGCTAAGTGTAAACTCAGCTTTGCTGCATCCTGCAAACTTTCTTAACATTGAAATTAAGATGAGCTCAGAAAAATTTCGGTAGGTTTTGCACATTTAAAGCTCATTTAACTTCAGACGGCATGAAGCATAACATGAGAAACCTACTTAGCTATTTCACATAACCTTATTATTTCTCAATCAATCTAGTCCCTGAAATAACTGCAGTACTTTCCGTCTGACTTACAGTAAAAGCATTGGTGACTCTGAGAGCAGAATAAAATGAATTCTGGATGAGTGCCGTTACGTATTTAAATGTCAGGCTAAGACAAGCCATCCAAAGTAGTCAAGAAAGAAACAGAAGATCAGAACTCGGCGTCCCCGAATGTGACTTTGTCTTGACTGTATTATTTTGTGGCATTATTGCCAGTAATAGGTACTAAAAATGTAGGCTTCATTTTTTTCATTGAACTTTTTTTCACCTGTCACCCCCACATCCCGCTATTCCTAATTGGATGGATACTGTGAACAGAAGAATTGTAAAGGCATACTAACTGGTAGTTTTAACTGCACTTACAGGTACATATCAAAAGCTTTTTCTAATAGTGACATATCAAAGGTTTTGATCTATGAGGGTCTGAGTGCTGAGACCCCCATCATTTGCTAGAACAAGGAGAAAAGGTGCTCGCACAAAGCTGTAGGAGGCGGGCTCAATAGAAAGTCTAAGGGGGAAATTCTTCAAACTTGGTGCATAGGAAAACTGTACTGAAAGGGGTCCATGACCTTAATTGCCCTGGGGACCCTAAAAGGGGTTGTCTCACTTCAAGAAATGACATTTATCACATAGCTATAGTTAATGCAAGGCACTTACTAATGCATTGTGATTGACTATATTTTGCTGGCTTGGTTCATACACTGTTCTTATCCAGGGGTTATGACCACCCTGCAATCCAGCAGCGGTGGCTGTGCGTGCACACTATAGGAAAAGGCGCTAGCCTCTATGGTGGCCGTGACCGTGGGAGGGTGAATAGGTCAGCTCTTTTTCCTATCGTGTGCTGATAGATTGCAAGGTGGTCAGAACCATGGAAATGAGCAGTGTATAATGTGATGAAAAAGTGAATCCAGCCAGCAAAGGGGCAATATGGACAATGACAATACATTAGTAAGTGTCTTGTATTAACCCTTTAGTGACCAAGCCTGTTTGGGCCTTAATGACCAAGCCAGATTTTGGAAATCTGACATGTGTCACTTTAGCAGAGAATAACTTCGTAAAGGTTTTCCACATCAAAGTAATTCTGACATTGTTTTCTCGTCACATATGGTAGTTTGCTTAGGTGGTAAAATTTTACTGATAAAATATGTATATGTATCTGTATTAAAAAAACATAAAATTCTATGAAAATTTTTAAAAATTAGAATATTTTCCTATTTTCAACTGCAATATTTCACATACATACTGTACATAAATACTATTCAATACTTTTATCAGAAATAGATTTCCACATCTTTCCTTTTTTTGGCTGCACTTACAAAACACTTTTTTTTTTTATTTAAGAGACTTACCATTTTAACATTCATTTTTAAGTATATATTTTTTCCTGCAACAAGCCAAGTTTGCAGAGGCTTATAAGCGTCAGAATAATATAACCCCCCAAAAGTGACCCCCTTTTGAAAACTAGACCACTTAACGTATTTATCTATGGGTGTAATGAGTTTTTTGACCAGCTAGTTTTTTTAAAGAAATTAATGCTAAGGAGGTGAAAACATATTTTTTTTCCATTTTTTACACAAAAGTGTCAATTTAAAGACTTATTTTTTTTTCTACAAAGCACATGAAAATGAAGAAGTACACCCCAAAATGTATCACCCCATTTCTACTGTCTTCATAAATATCCCCATTGGGGCCCTAATCTTATGTCTTGACACACGACAGGGCCCAAACACAAAATTTGCTTGAAAATGTTTTAGGCCCCATTGCACACTTGTAATGGCGTTGAGCTGCCAAAGCAATAGAAAACCTCCATAAATGACCTAATTTTTAAAACTAGACCCCCTAAAGTGTTTATCTAGGGGTGTAGTGAGCTTTTAGACCCCCTAGTTTTTTGTCAAAATTAATGCTAAGCAGGCGGAAAAATTTTTTTCCTTTTTACGCAGAAGTGTCAAAGTGTTTAAAAGAAGTGTTTAAAGACAGATTTTTTCTAGTAAGCACATGAAAATGAAGAAGTACACCCCAAAATCTATCATCCCATTTCTCCTGTCTTTAGAAACATCCCCATTGTGGCCCTAATCTTATGTTTTGACACACGGCAGGGCCCAAACATAAAGGAACACCCAGTGGCTTTCAGATAATACATTGAAAATGGTTCAGTCCCCATTGCACACTTGTATAATGGCAATGAGCTGCCAAAATTATAGAAACTCCCGTAACTGACCCCATTTTAAAAACTAGACCTCCTAAGGCAGGGGTGCCCAACCTGCGGCCATCCAGCTGTTGCAAAACTACAATTCCCAGCATGCCCGGAAAGCCTACAGCTTTAAGCCTACAGCAGGGCATGGTGGGAGTTGTAGTTTTACAACAGCTGGAGGGCTACAGGTTGGGCAACCCAGCCCTAAGGTATTCATATAGGGCAGGCATGCTCAACCTGTGTCCCTCCAGCTGTTGCAAAACTACAACTCCCATGATGCCCTGCTGTAGGCTGATAGCTGTATGCTGTCCGGGCATGCTGGGAGTTAAAGTTTTACAACAGCTGGAGGGCCACAGGTTGGGCATCCCTGATCTAGGGGTTTGGTGAACTTTTAGACCCCCTAGTTTTTGGCAGAAATTAATGCTAAGCAGGCAGAATTTTTTTTTACATTTTTTGCACAAAGTGTCAATTTAAAAACAGTTGTTTTTTTTTCTACAGAGCACATGAAAATGAAGAAGTACACCCCAAAATGTATCACCCCATTTCTCCTCTCTTTAAAAATATCCCCATTGTGGCCCTAATCGTATGTCTTGACACATGGCAGGGCCCAAACATAAAGGAGCACCTGGGGCCTTTCAGATAATAAACTGAAAATGGTTCAGGCCCCATTGCACACATGTAATGGCGTTGAGCTGCAAAATGATAGAAAACCCTTCTAAATGACCCCATTTTAAAGTATGTATATAGTGGTGTAGTAAGCATTCTGAGTGCAAAATTATTATAGAATGAAATAATGAGTATATATGGTTTTATTCAAATTGTTAGTAAAATTGTCACAGGAAATTGGAGAAAAAATATTTTTAGATGGGTAACCCTGTTATTGTCTTAGAAATCTGGCATATTCTTATCTTTGTGGCGCGTACAGATGAGAAGCGAAGCTGTGCAGTGCACTTATAAGGGAGGCAGATTTCTAAAAATGCATTTTCCGGTACATATGACTATGTCTCGCCAAACTGAAAAATAAGGAAAAAACGGAACTTTAGTGAAAGACAACAACTACAAGCAAATGGAGTCTCCAACTATCTTGTAAATTCCAGTTTGTTCACAAGATACAAGAACACCGATAGGGCTATAATGACAAGCTGACATTCAAGGACAGTGACTGGTCGTACAATGTCTCTTTAGTCCAATCGGTGCACCATAACAGGCCCCTGCCTGGCAAGGTAGAACCCGCTATGCATATGTCTGTAAGAACAGTAATGGATCACTAATTCCCAAAATGATGTAAAAAATCTTAGTCAAGTCCTTAGTGTACTGGTGAGGAACAACTCAATCATTAGAGATCATCCAAATAAAAAAATATCATGCCAATATCATGATGCAGTAATGCAAATGGAATTAACAGCTTTGGGTGGCAGTACATAGTCACAAAAAATGAAATTAGGAAAATTAAGAAAACAAATCAGAAAAGGTAAAAATTTTTCCAATGTCTGAAAAAAAAAATTAGCTACACAACCCATCCCAAAAGAATCCCTCACTGGAAAGCCCACAAACTATCGTTTCTGAGGATATGTCTTGCTGGTAGTGGCAGGGATGGGGTGAGGGAAGTGGCGTTCTGAAAGCCTTCGAACATCCTCAGATTCAAAGGCTTGTCTAGGTGCGGGTGACTTAAACAGGAGACTATCAACCACCTTCTCCTGGAACTCAATGAAGTTGAAAACAATTATAGGTAGTAGTCTGAATGAGGTAGATTTCTACCTTTTTATACCAGGCCCTGTTTTTTCACTTCACCAGGTAGGGTTGAAGCGTCTGGTCCAAGAGGTCTACACCTTCCATAAATGTATTATAATCTGTCACACAGACCGGTTTGTGTTTGTCAGCAGTAGCTCCCCTCTCCCTAACTGCTACTGTGGTGTCTGCATGTAGACATCCTTCCTGTCCTCCCACTTCGCTCTCTCCAAACGCTTGGACACCAGCGGTTGTGGGTATCCCACTCTATTTTTTTTGGACTGTCCCACAAGCCCCTGTGTTTGCAGCATGGAGGGATTTAAAAAGGGGTATGCCGGTATAAAGATTATCAGTGTACACGTGGTACTCTTTGTGTAGGAATGGCGCCAATAGATCCCACACAATTTTTCCAGATGTCCCAATAAATTCTGGGAAGCCTGGGGGGTTATGTTATCAGTCTTTGCCTTCTTATATAGACAGACCGCAGGTGTAGCACACCTTATATTATTTTACCACATATCTGGCATGCTTGGTTGGAAAAAAACTGACAGAAGAAAAGGCGGCCTTTAAAACTTTTGTACAGCAAATTGTGTGGCGTACAGATTAGTTTGCTGTACAATTAATTCCAGTACTTTATCGTCCACAAATAAATGAAAAAAATCATAAGGGGTAAAATTGGTGACGTCCACATGAATTTTGGGTGTAGATAAAAATTGGGGTACTGATAAAGCTGGAAACCACGTAGTAGAAGGGATGGGACCTCTGGGTGGTGAATGCGATAAGATGGCGACTTCTATCACCATAGGGCTTTGGCCTCTGGGGATAGAAGCGGAGCTAGAGTCCCCACTATTGGAAAATATTTCTGCCTCTGAAACGGTGTCCATTTCAGAGCATTGAAATTCATATGCCGGCTCCGCACTGTATAATCTTCGAGCTTTTTTTTTACTAAAAATCTCAGAAAGAAAAAAAAAAATTATATATATAGTCCACCCTAAAAATTAAAAGTAAATGTTCGCTAGCATCAGTAGCAGTGCATCCACTGACCGATGATTATGGACGGACCCTAACAGATGGCCACTGAACGACTAACAGATGGACAGTGACAGATGGCCTCTGACTGCCAGTGACAGAAGGACAGTGACAGGTGGCCTCTGACCGCCAGTGACAGATGCTCACTGACCACCAGTGACAGACGGACAGCAACAGGCAGCCTCTGACTGCCAGTAACAGACGGACACAGAGTCCCTAATGAAAGTAACTGACCATCCCTAATTGACGCCTAATGACGGATGCCCGCTGACTGCCAGTTACGGACGGACAGTTTATTGCTGAGGGATCATTTAGGACGCTGATACGGTCTTCTATGTGAACACCCATTAATCTGTGTCATCTGAAATGCGTATAACTCTGTGTGCCAGAGTACCAACCAGCAGGACGTCGATGTCAACATCAGGATGACTCTCCATCCCCTCATCCTCATCCTCCTCTGCCCATCCACGCTGAACAGATGGAATTAAAGTTCCATGGGTACTACCCTCTGTAGCAGAGGCAACTGTCTCCAGCTCCATCTCCTCCTCTTCATGGCCCAATTCGTGCTTAGAAGACAAACTGTGGGTAGTCTGGCTATCACATTGAGGAATGTTCTCCCCCATTTCCTCATCTGCCACTTTCAAAGTGTCCTCCTTAATTGTGAGCAGCGATCTTTTGAGTAGACACAGCAGTGGAATGGTTACACTTATAATAGCGTTATCGCCACTAACCATCTGTGTGGATTCATCAAAGTTTTTTAAAACCTCACAGAGGTCTGACATCAATGCCCACTCCTCGTTTGTGAATAGTGGCAGTTTACTGGAAAGGCGACAACATGTTGCAGCTAGTATTCCACAAGTGCCCTCTGCTGCTCACAAAGCCTGGCCAACATGTAGAACGTAGAGTTCCAGCATGTGCTCACATCGCACAACAGTCGGTGAGCTGGAAGCCGCAAGCATTGCTGCAGCGTTGAAAGACCAGCTGAAGCTGTGGACGACTTGTGGAAATGGGCACACATGCGGCAGGCTTTCACTAGTAGCTCTGCCAAATTGGGATAGGTTTTTATAAACCACTGAAACACTAAGTCTAAGACGTGGGCTAGGCATGGGATGTGTGTCAGGTTGCCGAGCTCGAAAGCTGCCACCAAGTTACTGCCATTGTCAGACTCAACCATGCCTGGTTGTAGCTTGAGTGCCGAGAGCAACAGCTCGGTCTGGTCCATTCTACCCTGCCACAGTTCTGCGGAGGTGTGCTGTTTGTCCCCTAAGCAGATCAACTTCAGCACGGCCTGTTGACGCTTACCCACAGCAGTGCTACACTGCTTCCAGCTAGCGACTAATGGCTGACTGCTGTTGGAGGTGAAAGTGGAGGAGGAGGCGGCAGAGGAGGAGAAGTGGGGGTTTGAGCCAGTAACATAGCTGCTGGCGAAGACCCTGATGGACGTAGGGCCCGCAATCCTGGGCGTGGGTAGCACCTGTGCCATCCCAGGGTACGACTCACTCCCGGCCTCCACAACATTCACCCAGTGTGCAGTCAGGGAAATGTAGCATCCCTGGCCACCAGCACTTGTCTATGTGTCCGTGGTGAGGTGGACCTTCCCAGTAAGTACGTTGGTCAGGGCATGGGTGATGTTCTGGGACACATGTTGGTGTAAGGCGGGCACAGCACACCATGAAAAATAGTGGCGGCTGGGGACTGCGTACCGAGGGATGACCGGAGACATCAGGCTGCGGAAGGCCTCAGTTTACACAAGCCTAAATGGCAACATTTCAAGGGCCAGTAATTTCGAAAGTTCCGCATTTAGTGCTATGGCCTGTGGGTGGGTGGGTATTTGCGCTTGCGTTCAAATGCCTGTGTTATCGACATTTGGAACCTGCACTGAGACAGGGAAGTGGATGTTGTTGCTGACGGTTCATGCGAAGGACCAGGTGCAGAGCGAGGGGCATCCGGGCCTGTGCCTTCGACAGGGGATTGGCCAGCAATGCATAACACAGGGGCAGAGGAGGCAGTGGTGTGACCCGCAGACCCAGATTGTGGACCCAGACATTCGGCCCACCTGTTAGGGTGCTTGGATGTCATGTGGCGAATCATTCTTGTGGTGGTGAGGTTGCTAATTTTCACGTCCCGGCTCATTTTGGTATGGCACAGGTTGCAAACTACCACTCCTTTTTCATCTGCACTTTCCTCAAAAAAGCGCCATACTGCGGAACACCTACGCCTTGGCAAGGTAGATTTACGCATGGGGGTGCTCGGTGTAACGGTTGCGGGTCCGTTTGCGGGTCCGTTTGGTGTTGGACCGACGTATCCCTTTTGCAACCCTACTGCCTCTTCCAGACTGTTGCGGTGCTGCGGATCTCTCCACATCTGTACTGCTGTCCTCTCTCGGCTTTTCACCTTCCCATGTTGGGTCAGTGACCTCATCGTCCACCACCTCCTCTTCCACTTCCTCACTCTGCTCATCCTCCTGGCTTGACCTAACCATAACCTTAGTGATTGACAACTGTGTCTCATCATCATCCACCTCGTGAATGAATGATTGCCGTTCACGACCGTCATCTTCTTGAGACTGTGAAGGCTCAAGAGGTTGGGAATCAGGGCCCGATATCTCAGGTACCTCTTCAAGCGTGCTTGGCAAGAGAGCCAAGATTATGGAATCCCATAGAGTATGGACACTTTACTAGGCCCAGATTAATGGAAGTTGTGTAGACCACCCGAGCATCCCAAAGTGTTCTATTTGAGCACCAGAGCACTTTGTTGCTCGATCAACACTACATCTTACCAAAGAAGTTTATGGGGAGGGGAGGGGAAGGTGTGAGCTACAGTAAGATATAAACAGACAGCCACAACACAGACAGGGAGGCTAGAGCAGCTACTAATAAGTACCACAAAAGCTATCCAATAAAAGTTACAGTATGCCAGTCTGAAACTGGAGCACTACCGTAACTCTCAACACCCTCTATAATGTAAAAGAAACAGTTAAGTACTACATTTGCCCAGTGTAATTAACAGAGCGCACCCCTCCACCCCCCAAAAAAAAAAAATAATGGTTTGGGTGTTCATGCTTCAATAGTAGATTCAATATGGGGGGCACAAGTCTGCAGGATAAAGTTGCTCTTTATTGCAGTCTATGAATTGTAAAATTATTATTTTTTCCCTACTAGAACCTCTGTATAACTGCTGTGAGCTCTGACATTATGATTTATTGGGAAATTGAAAGAAAACAAGCTATAAGTCTGGAACGCCAAAAAGTTATTCGACTGTCTGATTGTCTTTAATAAATGGGGAAGGGAATGCAACCAGGGACTGAGATAAGGGTCAGCGTGGTTCTGATAAGAGAGAATTGCAACTGGCTGAGAGCGTTCATACCATATTTTATCCACATTTTACTTCCCTGTATGATGCACAGGGGGCACATACTTAGGCTGGGCCACCTATGTGGTCAACCTGGAAAAGTAGCAATATAGATCAAACCTTGGAAAAGTAGATAAACTGCATAAAACATGAATAAGGGAATACCCTGGCCTGGAACAGAGGCTTTATAATATATGAAACCTAGATAAGAGAGGGTCCCAGATGACTAAGAATTAATGTGAGGCGCGTAATACACTGACACACTGCAATGGTTATCTGATCAGGAGCAAAACGTAACTTTTCCATGAAATAAATATATGAGGCAGTGTGATAGGGACAGAAAAAATGGAGAAAATGAATTAAATTTATGGAGATGATATCTCCTGTCCTGATATCTGTCAGGGAGGATGAGGTTAATTCAAGTAGCCATAAGAATTGCAGCGGTCCCCTTACCACATAAGACAAGTGATGTCACATGTAAGAAAGAAAGCTGTGATCATGCTATACACAGCTGACTGTACAAAATTATGTTTGTCTGTATTCCCTGTACTCAGGGAAAGAAATTCACTGGTGTCACCAGCATGCCATCTGCAGCTCTACAGTCTGGTATTGAATCCACAGCATGCTTCATCCAGATCTGTCTGGTTCATGAATAGAAATGCAAAGCTGCAGTGAAGACTGCCACACAAGACATCCTAATTTCAATGCACCAATGGACATCACAATGTCTTACATCAAGAGCAGTGTAATGGAAAAAGTTCTGACAATACCATATTAAGAAGCACAAAAAGGTTTCTTTATTATAGTTTAAACATACAGTATGCAAAGCAAAAATGTAATTTAAACGATTTTTACACTGTCATTCTGAGGTCCAACATTAGGTACTGAATAATTTATTGATATCTTTATTGGGGTGCAGCTCTGTTTTCCCTCTAGCAATCTACAAATCCCCCCCCCCCCACATGTTGATGGTTATATGATAAAATCCTGTCTACCTGCTGCTACCAGTAGAGGGAGCATGAGAGCTTACTGAATACAGTAAGCTCCCTATAGTGGCGGTTTCAATCAGCCAGAATTTTTTCACTTACCCCTGGTGCTATGAGTGGCATTTGAAACTCCGAATCTGCAAAACGGAGCTGTAAAGACATATTAAGGACATTTATAGATTAAAATAACAAAATGGCTCACAGTTGCACTTTTTCTCTAATGGATTAGCATGGTTCAGGCTTATTACTGAATAGAAGTATCATGACCGGAGTGCCGATCACAGACATGTGACACAAAGGGAGGGAAAAGGGAAAGCCCTGTACAAGGGAGAGGGAAAGGTGGTGACCCCTAACTCACCTTTAGGCTGGCACTTGACTGCCCTGACGGCCCTAGACGGGTTTCTCACCTGTACGCCGATCACGTGCCTAAACCCTGGCTTTCCTTAAGATGAGCCCTAAGTAGTGAATAGGGAGGTGGGAGCACTAGTCCTCACCACTACCACTAAAGGAAAACACCAGGGAGAGGACAGAAAATTCAGACGAAACATATAATCCCAGGTGGGGACAACAGCGGACAACAAAAGCCCAACAGGGACCCGGAGGGTAATGCTCTGGTGCTACAACCAGGAACAACAGGTACACAGCTCCAGTGGGTCAGTATAGAAGTCCAGGCAGGAAGCTCTATATCTGGCAACCAGAGAAGTGGGAAGGGGGAATATAAGGAGGTTGGGAGTGACAGACAAGAAACAGCTGAGGAGAAGAAGCTATGGATCCCTAAGTGAGGCAAAAAGGATTGCAAGGCAAACACAGAAATCTACCATTAAGTAACAGCGCAATCTTTAGACATAGAGTGCACAGCCATCTGCTGCGACTTCCTGACCCTGGGAATAACGGAGTCAGACGTGGCTCTAGACACCCTCGTGACAAGAAGTTAGGAAATGACAGCGAGTAGGTCAGGCAATGCTGAGATTGCCTGGAATCAGTTCAGTATCCTTCCTGTTCCTTCAGTCAGATTCTCCATCCTACATTTGATCTATTAGTCACGTGCACATTTGGCAAAACAAAGTCCTGAGCAAGCGAGTTGTAAATCAACCAGGAGACAGACAGGACCTCCATTTGTTGTCAACATGTCCCATCCTTCTCTGTCACGATGGGGTATTTAGCCAAGTGTAAATTAAGTGTTTCTCTGGTACTGTCACTCTGTCATGTTCCGAGCCTTAGATGTGTGTTGTTTATTCATTAGCTACTTAATATCATATGCAAACGGAATATACATCATCATTTACTGCCTTCCTGCGCCTTCGCGGGCTCCATTTATTGTAGACATATAAAACATTGAGGAGCATTGCCTTCACTGGGTTATTACAGATCTTTTTGTAGAATGTATCTTGGAACAAACACAAGCTGACTTTTCGGCTTAGCTCCTCCAGATGGAATTAAACTGGCATTGAAAAGATGAAGGCAAGAGCGAGAAGAACAGGCAAAGTTCAATGAGATCTGAATAAATATACATTTCATATGAAGCCTATAAAATAAAAAGTATTACCTTTATGGTAATAGGGAATGTGGAGAACCCTACAGCGGGCAAACATTAAAATGAAAAATCCCTGTATTTTATAGAAGTTATATATTATCTATGGGGAATTTTTGTGTAGTAAGTTGCTCTGCTTGTTGAGAATACTTTTAGTAGTTACGGGGGAAACCAACAGCCGAATGCAGGAATGATCATTTGTAGACCAAAAAGTTGCAGAACTGTGTTGACAATTTCTTAAAGGGATGATACATCATGTATTTTTCATGGAGGCACACATCTCTTTCCTGCATTGGCAGTATAGATGGTGTGGCAGAGGGTGTATGGTTTATGACAGGTGCGATAAATGGAATTTAATGGACAATGTCATGTCATGCAGACAGAAGTTAACTTAAGGCAGTTACTAATGTATTGTGATTGTCCATATTACCTCCTTTACTGGCTTGTTTCATTTTTCCTTCAAACTATACAGTGCTCATATCCAGGGTTTATGACCACCCTACTATCCATGGCTGGAGTTTTTTTGCACAATATAGAAAAAAATCACTGGCCTACGCACACTCTCGCGTTCCCGGCCGATGGCAATTCCTTTTAGTGTGCGAACACAGCCTTCACTGCTGGATTGCAGGGTGGTCATAAACCCTGGATATGAAGAGTGTATAATGTGATGGGAAAATTAATCAAGCCAGCAAAGGAGGCAATATGAACAATCACAATACATTAGTAAGTGCCTTGTATTAACTTTCTCAACGTGATAAATGACTTTGCTAAAGTCAGACAACCTCTTTAATGAATTTTTCTAGGTGAGACTATTCCACCCTCCTCATAAGGAGGAGTAGAATGAGTTAAGAGTGAGACAGTGAAGTGAACAGAGGAAGATTAATCACCCTGGAAAAAGAACCAGCCAGAGAGGAGCAAACAATGTGAAGAGAAAGCTTTAAAGCCAGCTGAAGTGGAGAATAATAAAAAAGTGATATTTTTTGAAGCATCCCAGTGTTAATAGGAGGTGTGTGCAAAATTCAGACTGTGGAGATAAGGCCTGTTTCACATTGGCAGTAAACAGATCCGGCAGGCTGTTCTGGCCGGGAACAGCCTGCCCGATCCGTGAAGAGCTGAGGAGTGGCCGGACAAATACCGGTGCACGCTGCAGGTCCCGTCTGGCCACTTTTTGGCATATTTGCCAAGTAGCGGCCCAATCTCCACTGGTCCCCATTATAGTGAATTGCGCCCGGCAGTATCTCGACAGAGTACGGTAGCACCCAGTATTCATGGATTTGAGGGCTGTTACCAGCCAGAACAGCCTGCCGGATCTGTTTAGGGAAAATGTGAAACACGCCTAACTTGTCTGAGAGACTTATTGACTCCACAGCCAAGTTGTCCAGGAGATGAAAGGCTTTGGGAACCTGGACATACTCTAGAAGCAGACTGGGGATTTTCTAAGGCCAACATTCTGCAGAGGACATTGTGGATCTGTTTGTGAGTAAGAACCATTGAGAGAAAGTGAGTTAGGGTATTTTCACACTTGCGTTAAAGTTTTCCGATATTGAGTTCCATCCTAGGGGCTCAATACCAGAAAAAAACTGATCAGTTTTATCCTAATGCAATTCTGAATGGAGAGAAATCCGTTCAGTATGCATCAGGATGTCTTCAGTTCAGTCACTCTTATGGTATTTGGCCGGAGAAAATAATGCAGCATGCTGCTGTATTTTCTCGGTCCACAATTCCAAAAAATCCGGCATTATTTTCCATTGAAATGCATTAATGCCAGATCCTGCATCAAGTGTTCCGGCCAAACGGACCGTTTTCCCCTTCTGCGCATGCGCAGACCTTTAAAAGTGCAAAAAAGATGAATACCGGATCCGTTTTTCCGGATGACACCGGAGAGACAGATCTGGTGTTTCAATGCATTTGCTTTGCGTTTGCACATGGATTTCCGGATCTGGTAGGCAGTACCGGCGACGGAACTGCCTGCCCGATCCTCACAACGCAAGTGTGAAAGTACCCTTAGCGCAGGGAGCAGCAAGTGAAGTGCTGTGCACCTATTTCTAGATCCTAAAGCTAGAGAACAAAGCGCAGTGTGAGGAAGATTGCTCCAGAGAAGAAAAATGGCCTATAACTACCTCTGCTGCTATGAGAACTGTAATATCTGTGAAAAACCTGAAACATGCAAGATCCGCCAGTCCATGCAAAGTCTGAACTGTGACAACTATTGTGAATACTATACTGGAACTTTATTTGCAAGTTATAGGCTACTATCACACTCGCGTTTTGTGCGGATCATTCATGGATGGATCCGTTCAGATAATACAACCGTCTGCATCGGTTCAGAACGGATCCGTTTGTATTATCTTTAAGATAGCCAAGACGGAAAGTCAATGGAGGACGGATCCGTTTTCTATTGTGACAGATTGTGTCAGTGAAAATGGATCTGTCCCCATTGACTTACACTGTGTGCCAGGACGGGTTTCCGTCTCCAAAGCGGAATGGAGACTGAACTGATGCAAACTGATGCATTCTGAGCGGATTCTTTTCCATTCAGAATACATTAGAATGCAAACTGATCCGTGTTGGACCGCTTGTGAGAGCCCTGAACGGTTCTCACAAACGAAAAGCCAAAACGCGAGTGTGAAAGTAGCCTAAAGAACTGTTCATCTGTTAAACCGGTCTCATCATTGCCTCACACTTCCGGGAATTCTGCCTTGCACCTTAAAAAACACCTCCACCAAGGGCACCCCACCCAACAGGAGATCCCGAAAGCCAGGCAGTGCCCTGAATGGAAGAAAAGGTCTGCCCTTCCTATCATTGAATGGCACAAGGGAGTGACGGAAAGGACTGCTACTGTGAGTAACTACTACCACGATTATTGCTACTGCCACTAACAGCACTCCTGTTCTCCCCTCTCCTCTCACTGCGCATATACAAGTATAGTCTTCAGGAATAGATAGGCTGTGTATTAACATTGGAGGGCCCAAATCAATGCTTACATCCTACCTAGGATGAAGTTCAAAGTGAAGACCCACCCTAATTGTCAGCGGAGACCACAGTAATTCAGCCCCTACTCCAGTGTGCATCCCACATGTCTCTGAGATCGCAACCTTATCAGTACAATGGGGGATGGGTACTATATTACAAGGAATATTCTTACACAGAATACTAAAAGTATTATGAAAGAGACCAAATTAAAGGGGACAGAACCAACCAGTACTTAAAAATACCCTTTTAATACCCAACAATGTACCTCAATAAATTAAAGAGGTTGTCTCACTTCAACAAATGGCAATTATCAAGTAGACAAATTTAAGTCAAGACACTTCCTAAAGTATTGTCCTAAAGCCTCCTTTGCTGGCTTGATTCATTTTTCAGTCGCATTATACACTGATTGTCTCCAGGTGTTTCAGTCACAGCTGCAATTCAGCAGCGGTGGCCAGGATTGTACACTATAGGAAAAAGAGGCAGCCACTCTGGTTCCTGGGAACGTGGGAGCTCGCATAGGTATGCATGCGTAGCACTCGCCCGACCACCTAGTATCTGCACTGCAGTGGTGACCGCAACCCCTGGAAGCGAACAGTGTGTAATACAATGGAAAAATGTATCAAGCCAGCAAAGGAGGCAATATGGACAATCACAATACATTCGTAAGTACCTTGTATTAACTTTATAATTAAAAGAAACAAAAATGGGGGAGCTGCATTATGCTCACCTTGTAACCTGTTGCAATTCAGGCACAAAGCTGAAAGAACATGTAGTAGTGTGAGGAGAATTAGCTGCAGCCATGTATGAAGTGGCACAACAATGATGATTGCTGAATAATATATCAGGGTAGAGGAATTTTGATGTTTTATGGCCTGAGGAAGAGATGATGTCCACATTGAAACGCTTTGCGATGTATCCTTTCTTCAATAAATTTGGGATCTTGGAACATCAGCAGCGCTGGTTCTTTTTCTGTACCCCCTGTTGTATTAACTTTGTCACACTTACTAATGTATTGTGATTGTCCATATTGCCTCCTTTGCTGGCTTGATTCATTTTGTCATCACATTATATACTATTCATATCCAGGGGTTATGAGTACCGTTCAATCCTGCAGTGGTGGCCGTGCATGCACACTATAGGAAAAGGTGATGGCCTGTAGTGTTGAGCGCGAATATTCGAAAAGCGAATTTTTTTAGCGAATATCGGCACTTCGCTAATTCGCGAATATTTCGAATATAGCGCTATAAATTCGCTATTTCGAATATTCGTTTTTTTTTTTTTTTTTTTTTAGTTATATTTTTTTCTTTCCTACTTCCCAAAAGTAGTTCTTACCTGTCCTGAGGATTCCTGGCTTCCTGGCTGCTCTAGTCAGTGCCCGTTGCCGCTTCTGCCGACTTCCGTGCTCATGTGGAGCGTCCCCATCCATGGGAGAATCTCCATATACTAAAATGTACTGTCGGATTTGAGGAATTACGTTGAAATCGCAATGCGATTAATTCAAGTTATATTAATCGCATTGCGATTACAACTTAACACTGCTATCTTACATAGGCTAGAATTAACGAATATGGAGTATAGCTATGCACTAGCAGTGCTAAGTTGAAATCGCAATGCGAATACTTAAGTTAAATTAATCGCATTGCGATTACTAACTTAGCACTTCTATCTTACATAGGCTAGAATTAACGAATATGGAGTATAGCTAATGCTTTGCACTAGCAGTGCTAAGTTGAAATCGCAATGCGAATACTTTAAGTTAAATTAATCGCATTGCGATTTCAACTTAACACTGCTGCTATATTCCATATTCGTTAACTCGTTAATTCTAGCAAGCTGACCCATTATAAACCCAGCTCTAAGTTGAAATCGCAATGCGATTAATATAACTTGAATTAATCGCATTGCGATTTCAACGTAATTCCTCAAATCCGACAGTACATTTTTAGTATATGGAGACGTTCCCATGGTGATGGGGACGCTCCATGAGCACAGAAGTTATGGTTGGCTTGGTAGAATTAGCGAATAGCGAATATGACGAATGTATTCGTCATATTCCTCAAAACGAAGATAGCAGTATTCTACATCTTCGTTTTAGCTACCTATTCGTCTCGTCATCGTCAACTTAGCTATTCGCTAATTCTAGCAATCAAATAGGAAGGTTGACTTACCAGACAGCTGTGTTAAATTAGCTATGCGATTTTTTTTTTTAATACAATAATTATATTACTTGATAAAATTATTATAAGTATTCTATTTATTAAAAAAAAAAAAATACGCATAGCGAATTTAACACAGCTGTCTCTATAGTCAACCTTCCTATTTGATTGCTAGAATTAGCGAAGTTGACGAATAGGTAGCTAAAACGAAGATGTAGAATACTTCGTTATCTTCGTTTTGAGGAATAGACGAATACATTCGTCATATTCGTCATCCTCGCTAATTCTAGATATGAAACCAATAGGAAAGTAGCCTTAAGTACAAATCGCAATATGCGATTATTTAAATCGCATGTTAATCGCGATAACTAGAAAAAATGACGAATATTCGATTTCGACGAATATGAAACGAATATTCATTCGAATATTCGCGAATTTCGTCGAAATCGAATATGGCACCTGCCGCTCATCACTAATGGCCTGTCTGATGTGCATAGGCCAGCGCTTTTTCCTATATTGTTCAAGAATGGTAACCATGGATCGTAAAGTGGTCATAACCCCTGGATACGAGTAGTGTATAATGTGATGAAAAAATGAATTAAGCTAGCAAAGGAGGCAATATGGACAATTACAATACATTAGTAAGTGCCTTGTATTAACTTTGTCTACATTTTAAATGACATTTACTGAAGTGACACAACCCCTTTTAAGCCACATAGCCAAAAGGTCTTGTGCATCCACACAACAAATAACTAACAGCAATAATACAATTAGCCAGTAGCTTGCAGCATAACCTGCTTTTTTATTTTTATGTAAACACCCCCATTTACAGTGCAGTCATTTCACAGTGTGTTTCTCACTGTTCCCATTTGATATTTGACAGCCCGGACCCGCCATGGTCACACTCTCCAAAAAACTTGGATTCATTGTACCTGCTAGTAACCATCTGGCTCCAGGATGAGTATATAGTGGACTCAGCATGCATGTTGGAACCTGCATCCCTGGATCTAATGGAGGCTGTTATGGCACGAGAAAGGGTTAATAAGCATGGTTGATCCAAGCATGCATGCTGGGCCAGCCCTCCCTGGATTCTATATGGCTGTTGTGACCCATATCAGGTAGGATTTAGCGTTAGGACCACTCATAGAGGCGGCCTTGACGTGGTGAGTGGCTTATTACTTTTTGATCAAAATGTACACTAATGACCTCTTATAGCTACTAACATAGAGGCAGGGCAGAGTGCTGGTTGCAGAGTGCTGTTGCATTTCTGTGTTTGTATGTATATTTTGCCATAGCTGCGTGCACCTGCATACAGGGACGTGCTGACTGACACCCCCCCCCTTGTGTTTCTGTTTAGTATATGCTAGAGGTGTGGCAGCCTTCCTTTCAGTCGTGCACACCTGACTAGTTTGTCTGCCCTAGAGGCTGGTTTTAATCAGAGTAAGTATATAAACTAAACTTGCATTCATTGTACCTGCTAGTTACCATCTGGCTTCAGGATGAGTATATAGTGGGCTCAGCATGCATGTTGGTACCTGCATCCCTGGATCTAATGGAGGCTGTTATGTCACGAGAAAGGGTTAATAAGCATGGTTGATCCAAGCATGCATGCTGGGCCAGCCCTCCTGGATTCTATGTGGCTGTTGTGACCCATATCAGGTAGGATTTAGTGTTCGGACCACTCATAGAGGCGGCCTTGACGTGGTGAGTGGCTTATTACTTTTGATCAAAATGTACACTAATGACCTCTGATAGCTTCTAGCATAGAGGCAGGGCAGAGTGCTGGTTGCAGAGTGCTGTTGCATTTCTGTGTTTGTATGTATATTTTGCCATAGCTGCGTGCACCTGCATACAGGGACGTGCTGACTGACACCCCCTCCCCTTGTGTTTCTGTTTAGTATATGCTAGAGGTGTGGCAGCCTTCCTTTCAGTCGTGCACACCTGACTAGTTTGTCTGCCCTAGAGGCTGGTTTTAATCAGAGTAAGTATATAAACTAAACTTGCATTCATTGTACCTGCTAGTTACCATCTGGCTTCAGGATGAGTATATAGTGGGCTCAGCATGCATGTTGGTACCTGCATCCCTGGATCTAATGGAGGCTGTTATGTCACGAGAAAGGGTTAATAAGCATGGTTGATCCCAGCATGCATGCTGGGCCCGCACTCCCTGGATTCTATGTGGCTGTTGTGACCCATATCAGGTAGGATTTATTGTTCGGACCACTCATAGAGGCGGCCTTGACGTGGCGAGTGGCTTATTACTTTTTGATAAAAATGTACACTAACGACCTCTGATAGCTTCTAGCATAGAGGCCGGGCAGAGTGCTGGTTGCAGAGTGCTGTTGCATTTCTGTGTTTGTATCCAATGAAGCGGGGTCACTGCTCCATTTACCTATCTCCTTCTTCTTCAGCAGTGATGAACCTCTGGTCTTCCTCTACTCCCTTGTGAGGGTTTGGCTACCACAGTATTCTGTGCTTTCTGCCTAGCAGTTTTCTACCTATTCTCGCCACCTAAACCTCTTCCCTCTGTCCCAATGGGCATGCCTTATGTACAGTACACATTGTATAGTTATGCAGGCATCAGTCTTACATTAGTCAAACCCATCAAATAGGTGGAATGACCTCTACAATAGTGTGAAATGCCAACAGTGCCAACCTTACCCCTTTAACGTATAATGACGTACATGTATGGCATTGTGCACAAGGACTTGTATGGAGCAGGCTGCTGAACTAAGCTCACGTCATACATCAGACATCTGGCCGTAATGACCTGGATTGGTAATGAAATCTAAACCGATCTTTAACCTCTCAGATGCCACGATCGCAATAGAACATAGCATCTGAGGAGTTAAACAGAGGGAGCTCTTGCAGTGAAATTGGTTACCATGACATTCCAGCGACTGGCTGAAGGTTCCCAGGTCTGTCATAGTAATCTGACTGCAAAGCAGTGCATTCCACCTAGCTCAGTAGGCAGAGTGGCATTATCCAATTTACCATAATAGTTCTCTCTTATGGTTAGAGATTAGTGAATTTTTCTAAAATTCGATTTGGCAGGTTCGCTGAATTTTCTGAAAGAATTCAGTTCGATCCGAATTTATTTGCGGTGAATCGCGTTAATAGGTGGCTATTTCCTGGCTGCAGAGAGCCTATATAGTGGTTTAGAACACTGTGCCTTGAAGTAACACACATAGGGAGTCTGCTGTGGTAATGAAATAATACTGTGAGTCAGTATGACATGCAGATGACAGGTGTCGCTCTTAGAATCACTGCACACTACCCTTATTTGGGCAGTCACAGGACCAAAACTGACCAAATAGCTCCATAAGTATGAACTTAGCCTTAGGCTCCATTTACACGTCCGCAATTCTGTTCCACATTTTGCGGAACGGAATTGCGGACCCATTAATTTCTATGGGGACACACTATGTCCCGCCCGGATCTGGAATTGAAGATCCGCACTTCCGGGTCCGCACTTCCGTTCCGAAAAAAATATAACATGTCCTATTCTTGTTCTCAATTGCGGACAATAAAAGTCATTTTCTATGAGAGTGCTGGCGATGTACGGTCTGCAAAATGTGGAATGCACACTGCCGGTGTCCGTGTTTTGTGGATCAGCGGATCCGTGGATCCGCAAAACACACACTGATGTGTGAATGGAGCCTTACAGGTCGATGTTAGAACCAAGAAGAAGCAGCACACTCCTTTTACACCGTCGTTAGCTGATTCCACATAGATGTCTACAGAACCTGTTCTATTAGGGTCCATTCACACGTCCGCATCCGTTCCACAATTTTGCGGAACAAGTGTGGACCCATTAATTTCCAGTGGGGGCAGAAAAGATGTGGACAGCACACTATGTGCTGTCCACATCCGCATTTCCACATCTGCACTTCCGCATCTGCACTTCCGTTTCTGCAAAAAAAAATAGAACACGTCCTTTTTATGGACAAGATTAGGCACTTTGTATTATAGTGCCGGCGATGTGCGGTCCGCAAATTGCAGAACGCACATTGCCAGTGTCCGTGTTTTGCGTGGACGCGTGAATGAACCCTTAAACGCTTATACAAGTAGAGTCCCCCGACAGAGTGGAGAGGGTGTCAGCAGTAAGTTTGAGTTGACGTCACTGATTATTTTGCCCTTCCTCTGATCCATCAGAACAATAACCCCTAAAAAACTGTTCCAGTCTGTTGAGCATCCGCTGTCACTCGGTCAGCATTTGGTCAGTAATCCATCAGTATTGCTAATGCCAATAAAAACAGGAGTGGATCCAAAACAAAGATGACACGTATATGGAATATCTGCATGTCTTCTGTGTTTTGTACCCACTCCTGCTTCTGGCTACCTAATCACAAGCCAATTCTGATGAGACTAGGGCTGCAGCTAACGATTATTCGAATCATCGATTAATTGTCGATAATTTCATTGATTAATCGGGAAAAGCACAAAAAATTACCAAAAAAAGGGTTTATATGATTTTACTTGAAAAATGATGTACAAAGGCCATATTAAAACAATTTTAGGAGTTACATAATTATAAAAATTTTGCATTAGAATGTAAAAAAGACTGGTGCCCCCTGATAGTACCCAGCCCCCTCATTGCCTGGTGCCTCCTGATATTACCCAGCCCCCCTGCATTGCCTGGTGCCCCCGGATTTTACCTAGCCCCTTTGCATTGTCTGGTGCTCCTTGATATTACCCAGCCCCCCCACATTGTCTGGTGCCCCCTGATATTACCCAGCCCCCTGCACTGTCTGGTGCCCCCTGATATTACCCAGCCCCCCGACATTATCTGGTGCCCCCTGATATTATCCAGCCACCAGTATTGTTTGGTGCCCTCTGATACTACCCAGCCCCCCAGTTGTCCAGCACCCGCTCCCCCTGTGTGTCAGTCTCCTCTGCCTGCTCCTCTCAGGCGCAGAGATGATGGATGCAGTTGTCACGTGGCTCTGTGTGGACCAGTCATTATCCTTGGACAGACTGGTGGACGGCTGCAGCCCCCAGTATAAACAGTCAGCGCGGTGTGGTGGCCCTCCAGGTGTGCAGGGGTTAATGGTATGTATCCTCAGTGTCAGCTTAAAGTCCATATAGTGATCGGGGATAGAGGAGACGCCTTCCTTCACAAGGAAAAGAGCCGTCTGACATTGTGCCGGTGTTCCATCAAAAAGCCTTGCTTCTTCAGAATCCCTTACCCCGGTGGAGGAGTGGGGCTGTACTAAGTAGGGCTGTTTCGATACCAAAATTTTGATTTAGTTTCGATACCACAAAAAAGTATTACGATACTCGATACCATTCAGAAAAAATAAAAACGCCAAAAAAAGCCATGTGCATTCCACATTTTATGGAACGTTCAGCCCTTAATCGAACAGTCAGATCCTATTTTTTAAGGGGACAAGGTGACATAGAGTGGCAAGGTGACATAGTGTGGAGGTGGAAGCAGCATGAGGAGACCACAGAGTGGCAGGGTGACAAAGTTTGGAGGTGGCAGGAGCATGAGGAGACCACAAAGTGTTAAGGTGACATAGTGTGGAGGTGGCAGCAGCATGAGGAGACCACAGAGTGGCAAGGTGATATAGTGTGGAATTGACAGCAGCATCAGGAGACAACAAAGTGACCCGGTGGGGAGGTGGGTGATAATACCAGTACCCGCTGACGATGGTGGGTGTAAGAAGGAGCACTTGGCATCAGATCTGTGGCATCAGGTGGGTGGCAGCATCAGAATTGTAGCTGAGGCAGGTAGCCAGAAGAAACCTGTCTCTTTTGTCATAGTGTTGGTGTGGCACCATGGATGATCTACTCTGATGCATAAAGCATTGGTGGGTGGAAATTTTGGCTGATGCATGGCAGATTCATCTTGACAAAGGTCATTCTCTCCATATTTAGTGAACAGGCGAGTTTTTCTTGGGGTAACTATGGTCCCCGTCACACTAAACACCCGCTCTGATGCCACACTACTGTCCGGGCAGGACAGCTTTTCCAGGGCAAACTCTGCCAGTTGCGGCCACAAATCCAGTTTGGCTGCCCAGTAGTCCAGCGGATCTTCAATGTGGGGTGGCAGGGTGTCCAAGTATGCCAAGATCTGCTGGTTCAGGTCCTGCCCCAGGTCTAGCTACTGCTGCTGCTGGTGAGTAGTTTCTTCACTAGGAGGGTGAAGAAAGCTGCTCATCGGCGACTCTAGACTCAGGCTGCGGCTGATGGAGCTGGTACTGCTCCTGCCACCCCCCCCCCACTTCCGCAGTAGCCATGGCAGTGGAAAATGAGCGCAGAGGACCCCCCTGGTCAGACATGCGAGATGATGGACGATGGCGCAGAGAGTCAATGGCCAACTGACTACATAGGATGTCTCTATAGTAGTTCAGTTTGTCCTTTCTCTCAGCTGGTAGCGAGGGTCCAACAAGGTGGAGAGCCAGAAGTCATCCCTCTGCCGAATGGTGACAATTCGGCTGTCACTACGCAAGTAAGTTAGCAGGCATCAGACCATTTGTGAAACTGACTCGGAGAAACTCCCTGCCTCCATCTCTACTGCATACTGCGACGGTGTGTCTGGGTCCTCTGCCTCATCTTCCTCATTGCCCTGTAGATCCTCTGGCTGCTCCTGCTCCTCCTCTCCTGTCACCTGTGTAGAACAACCACCAATTTCGCTACACATTGCTTGTGCTACAATGTCCTCCTCCTTCTCCAGTTCAGCCCCCACAGGGTTCATGTGGCCGTGAGATCTAGGTACCACGTCTCCAGTCCACTGACCAGCCAGATTTACCAGCATCTTTTCCAGGACATAAAGTGGTGGACAGACATTGTTCATCCCATAGTCCTGGCGACTGACAAATAACGTGCCATCCTCAAAGGGCCTGAGCAAATGGCAGGTGTCACACATGAGCTGCCACTGGCTGACATCGAAGTTACACAGGGGAGTACTCTTGTCCGCTTGGATCATCAAGAAATCATTTATTGTCTTTTTCTGTTCGTATAGTCGGTCCAACATATGGAGGGTGAAATTCAAACGGGTGGAAACATCACATATCAGCCTATGTTGGGGCATGCTGTTCTGCCGCTGCAGCTAAAGGAGGGTGTGCTTTGAGGTGTACAAGTGGCTGAAGTGCATGCAAAGTTTCCTGGCCATTTTTAGGATGTCTTGCAGATGGGTGGAAGACTTCAGGAACCGCTTGACAACCAGATTGAACATGTGTGCCATGCAGGGCACATGGCTCAGCCCTCCTTGACACAGCGCCGACACCATGTTCTTCCTGTTGTTGGTCACCATGGTTCGGATTATCAGTTGTCACGGAGAAAGCCAGAATTTGATTTCTTGATGAAGGACATAGAGCAGTTCCTCCCCTGTGTGACTCCGTTCACCCGTGACAACGCCATGCCCTGCACATGTGGTATGCTGGAGGGGCTTTGTGAATTGTCCCTGCAGTGGAGGCTGTGGACACGGTGGAGGATGAGAAGGCAGAGGCAGACATTTTGAGTGTGCTTATGCCTTTTGATCAAAATGTACACTAATGTCTCTGGTACAGCATGCAGTATAGGGGGCTGCACACATTAATAGAATGCTGAGAAGCAATAGCTCAAAGCATAGCTTTGTGGATGTGCGACCCAGTGTTTTCTCTCCTAGATACTTAATATGTTTAGTCTTTCTTTCTCATTACTGGTTGTCAGCACTCCTCCCATTCGGCACAGGTGGTTTTAATTCCGCATAGGTCTGCATAAAGTGGTCATTGACCTGTAGTTCCTGATAGCAGTGGACATGATGTGTTACACAACTGTTCACATGGTGCAGCACTGCGTGGTGGCCTTGGTTTTGTAGTGCTGCGCTGGTGGGTTGGTGGGTCCCAGCACCATGGGTGGCATTGTCGGACAGCAGGGTTGCTGTTTGACTCCTGGGTCCCGCCACCTACCAGGGCAGTGCCGCTTTGTCACCGCATTGTGCTGTGCCCCTTAGTCAGAGTTGGTCCCACTCATAGAGGTGACCTTGGCGTGGTGAGTGGGCTTATGCCTTTTGATCAAAATATACACTAATGCCTTTGGTGCAGCATGCAGTATAGGGGGCTGTACACATTAATAGAATGCTGAGAAGCAATAGATCAAAGCATAGCTTTGTGGATGTGCGACCCAGTGTTTTCTCTCCTAGGTATTTAATATGTTTAGTCTTTCTTTCTCATTACTGGTTGTCAGCACTCCTCCCATTCGGCACAGGTGGTTTTAATTCCGCATAGGTCTGCATAAAGTGGTCATTGACCTGTAGTTCCTGATAGCAGTGGACATGCTGTGTTACACAACTGTTCACATGGTGCAGTACTGCGTGGTGGCCTTTGTTTTGTGGTGCTGCGCTGGTGGGTTGGTGGGTCCCAGCGCCATGGGTGGCATTGTCGGACAGCAGGGTTGCTGTTTGACTCCTGGGTCCCACCGCCTACCAGGGCAGTGCTGCTTTGTCGCCGCATTGTGCTGCGCCCCTTAGTAAGAGAAGGTCCCACTCATAGAGGCGACCTTGGCGTGGTGAGTGGGCTTATGCCTTTTGATCAAAATGTACACTAATGCCTCTGGTACAGCATGCAGTATAAGGGGCTGTACACATTAATTGAATGCTGAGAAGCAATAGATCAAAGCATAGCTTTGTGAATGTGCGACCCAGTGTTTTCTCTCCTAGATATTTAAGAGGCAGACATTGTCGCAGGAGCAACGGCGTGAGAATGTGGAGGTGGAAGCTGCGTCACCTGGCCAAGTTGCTGGTGTGGCTGTGCAGGAACCACATTCACCCACATTCTTTTTCCACTTATACATGCCACAAAAGGCTTTAGAACATATAACTTCAATGCTGAACAGCAATTATATTTTTCTTTTTCTACTTATCCATGCCACAAAAGGCTTTAGAACATATAACTGCACCACTGAACGGCAAATATATTTTTCTTTTGCCACTAATACATGCCACAAAAGGCTTTAGAACATTGACTGCACCGCTGAACGGCAAATATATATTTCTTTTGCCACTAATACATGCCACAAAAGGCTTTAGAATATATAACTGCACTAGAGATGAGCGAATCTAGGCTGACGAAGTGGAATTCATTTTGAATTTCAGGAAATATTCGTTGAATGAATGAATGCGAATTTCCTCGCGCTTCGTGGTAACGAATCACAATTTTCCTAAAATGGCGGCTACATGGGTGACGACTGAGTACATGGGGCAAGGAACTCTGGGAAGGTGGGATCACCCAGATTGACATGCTTGCATGCAGCCAATTGGTAGCCAGCCCTTTGATGTCCCAGCCCTATAAATACGGCGGCCATCTTACAGTCAGACATTTGCCAGCATTCAGAGTACAGGGACAGATGTGTGAAGGAGCTAGGGACAGCAAGTGGACAAACAATTGTGGAAAAAAAATACAGAAAAAAATATTTATAAGTGCAAGGGAAAGATAGGGAGGAATCATTATACAGCATCTTAGTGCAGGGAGAGACGCCAGAAGGCGCTAGGGGCATTGATTGGAAAGTCAATTACAAGTGCAGGGAAAGATTATTTGTCATTAGACAGCTCTGTCATTCCAGCTTTATGTTATTGGGCTGCAAGTGTTATGTTGAAAAGCCTTTAGCGGCTTATATCTTAGTATCTGAATCAGTACTAAAAGAAAAATATATTCTCTGTTCACTTCTGTAGTTATTTCTGTTGAAAGCGTATAGGGTCATATTTCAGTAGAACAAGAAAAATATATATGCACTGCACTGTTGCAGTTATTTCTGGTAAAAGCCTATAGGGGTGCATTTCAGTACTACAAGAAAAATATATTCTCAGTTCACTTTTGCAGTTATATCTGGTAAAGCCTTTACTGGCATAATGCAGTAGAAAAAGAAATATACATTCGCCATACGCTGTTGCACTTATATGAACAAAAACAGGTTACAAGACACACAAATGTCCAAATAATTTATTGATTAAAAAATGTTGGTACAAATATTACAGATGACAACTGATCAAAAAGAGGGAAAATGTGTACAAGACTCTCCTGAGGAACAGATGTATAACTAGTATAAATATAGGGGGGTTGTCCTAAAAAGACCCTTTAAGGAAAGGTAAAAAATATTAGTAACCAATAGTGTGGGAACAAATGCGCAGCACAGGCAGCACAGGTGGATGTAATTAAGTAACTTGCCCCTCCAATCGAAGAGTGCATAAATGGCTGCCAACCAAAGTTCATGTGTGCTGTGCAATTGTGTCCACCAATACATAAGAATTACTGACTAGTCATAATGGTAACAAATACCTCTGCTAATAAAGTGCAAATGCTTACATTAACAGTGACAGAAAAGAACAGTAATGAAGGACAACACATACCCATAAACGATGTAAGAGAGAGATCCTCAGGAGAGCCGTACGCCCCAACGCACGTTTCGGCTATGCCTTCTTCTGGGGCTGCTGCTCTAATATCTTGAAAATCCTTTATTGACATATATCAGTAGAAAAATAAAAATATATTCACTGTTGCAGTTATATGTGGTAAAGCCTTTAGTGGCGTATTTCTGTAGAAAAATCAAGATATATTCAACGTTCAGTGCTGCAGTTAAAGTCCTTTTTGCGGTAAGGACCGAATTACATTGTGGTGAAATTTTGTATTTACGTTTTACACACTGCACGCTTACTTGATGACGGTTATAAGAGCGGCGCACCAATATAGGTGAATACACTATGCCCTAACCCTGCACAAAAATTCAAACTAATTCACACCAGCCAGCATCTATCTGCGGTATTGCTTACTGGACACTATGGGGACTTTTCTGCAGCACAGAAACAGCACAAGGACCTCGTCTCACTCTTCCTGCACGGACCTACTTACTCTGCTACATCCCATTCACTTCAGATCACTCTGCCTCAGGCGCCGGTGTTTTTTTGAAACTGACAGCCTATAACCCTCTGTTGAAAAACCTTTAGTGGCATATATACGTGGAAAAACTATATTCGGATATTACTGTTTCAGTTATATGTGGTAAAGCCTTTAGTGGCGTATATCAGTAGAAAAAGAGAAAGATATTCGGCATTCAGCGCTACAGTTATATCTTTTTTTAATTATTTCGGTGAAAAAAAAATTGTATTCAGCGTTAAGCGCTGTATTTATATGCGGTAAAATCTCCATGATGTCTCTATGATAAATCTGCAGTGTGGGAGCCCTTGTGTGGCTTCTACACACTTTCAAAATAATTCTTCAGCGGAGCGAATAGATGCGTCCCGCTCCATGACCTTCCCAGGAGTTTGTATTCGTCGATGCTATTATATGTGGTAAAATCCGTTGTGACTTATTTCGGTGGAAAAAAAATCTTGTGTTCCGCGTTAAGCCCTGCACTTATATGCGGGAAAATCTTTTTTAAATATGTCAGTGGAAAAAAAACTTGCATTCAGCATTAATGGCTGCATTTATAGGCGGTAAAATCTATTTTGAAATATTTAGGTGGAAAAAAATCTGGTATTCAGCATTAATCGTTGCACTTATATGCGGTACAATCTATTTTGAATTATTTTGGTGGAAATACAAACTTCCACCTCCTCCATTAACTTCCTCATCTCTTCATTATCATCAGACACACTAACTTTTACACTCCCCCCTCCCCCCCCCCCAGGGTATATAAGTTGTGCCGGCACCATCTAGGAGCAAATAAAGGTAAATGACACTGCCAGCCTGTTAAAGTGAATTACAGCATGATACCACAATTTATTTAATATGACATTTAGCAAGAGTTTAAAGTGCCCACATATAGCACATAGTGGTACACTGCATCAAGATGAATCAGGCGTGGATAAGCCAGGATTTACACACACCAATGCCTGATGCATCAGACGAGATCATCCATGGTGCCACACCAACAATTGGACAAAAGAGACTACTATTCTTAATGCTGTTACCCGCCTGATGCCACACATCGGATGCCAAGTGCTCCTTCTTTAACCCACCATTGTCAGCGGGTACTGGTTTTGCCACCCACCTCCACAGTATCTCACCTTGCCACTCTGTGACCTCCTGATGCTGCCGCCACCTCCAGACTCTGTCATTTTGCCACTCTGTGACCTCCTCCTGATGCTGCTGCAGCTGCCACCACCTCCAGACTCTGTCATTGTGCCACTCAGTGGTCTCCACATGCTGCTGCCACCTGCAGACTCAGTCAATGTGCCACTCGGTGGCCTTCATCTAATGCTGCTTCTGCCGCCACCCACAGACTCTGTCATTGTGCCACTTGGTGGCCTCTTCATACTGCTTCCAACTCCAGACCATCTCATTGGGCCACTCTGTGGTCTCCTTATTCTGCTTCCACCTCACCACTATGTCATAGGTAGTGATAAGCGGGAGGTGCCATATTCGATTTTGCGATATTTTGCAAATATTCAATTGAATATTCGTCATATATTGGTCGAAATTGAATATTCGTCATTATTCTATATATTGCGAATGTTACACAAATTTATATTCGCATTGCGAATTAAACTTAGAGCTGAGTTCCTAATGGTTGTATTGCTAGAATTGACGAATATCACGAATATCACAATTATAGCACTATATTTTCTCTATATTCTCACTCTTCGTTATATTCTAGCAACAACTATTACGAACTCATACTCGCATTGCGAATTCAACTTAGAGCTCTTAGGGTTCCTAATGGTTGGCTTGCTAGAATATAACGAAGATTGAGAATATAGTGCTATATTCGTGAATTCGTAATATTCATTATCTTCGTCAATTCTAGCAATACAACTATTAGGAATTCAGCTCTAAGCTGAATTCGCAATGCAAACATACAATCGCATTGCGAATTCAACTTAGAGCTGAGTTCCTAATGGTTGTTGCTAGAATATTACGAAGATTGATAATATAGTGCTGTATTCGTGAATTTGTGATATTCGTTATATTCTAGCAATACAACCATTAGGAACCCAGCTCTAATTTGAATTTGCAATGCGAGTAATTCAGGTTATATTAATCGCATTGCGATTACAACTTAGTCAAATTTGTGATTCTCACATCCGACATTACATTTTAGCATGGAGGCATTCCCATGCACATGGGAAGTCGGCAAAAGCGGCAACGGGCATTGACTGGAGCGGGCAGGGAGCCAGGAATCCTCCGGACAGGAAAGAACAGCTTTTGGGAAGTGGGAAGACAACCAGAGAGCAACAAGGATTAACAACTTAAAAACAAAAAAACTAATATTTGAAATAGCGAATATATAGCGCAATAGTCGCAAAAAAGAATGCTATTCGAATATTCGCGGTCAACACTAGTCATAGGGCCACTCTGTGGACTTCTCATGCTGTTCACACCCTCCCCACTTCATGACTGGTCCACTATTTTGGCTTTCAGCCTGGCTGACATCATCATTTATTTGGCACTTCTTCTGATCTGTCAGAAGGAAGGAAAAATTAGACGCACAACAGATCCTGTCTGTGTAGTAGCTTTAAGGCCTGTATGGTACCATCAGAATTAGCTGATGATTTGGTAGCCAAAAACAGAAGTGGTTACAAAACACAGAAGAGATGCAGATATTCCATTCACGTGACATCTCTGTTTTAGATCCACTCCGTTTTTATTTTGGCTTTTAGCAATACTGATGGATTATTGAGCAAATGCTGACCGAGTGAAGGTGTATGCTCCACAGACAGGATCCCGTTTTTCTGGGTAATTGTTCTGACGGATCATAGAATGGGGAAAATGAATCAGTGATGTCAATAGTGATGTCGCGAACATAACATTTTCCATTCGCGAACAGCGAACGCGAACTTCCGCAAATGTTCGCGAACGGGCGAACCGGGCG
This sequence comes from Bufotes viridis, assembly GCA_033119425.1. Lineage (NCBI taxonomy): Eukaryota > Metazoa > Chordata > Amphibia > Anura > Bufonidae > Bufotes > Bufotes viridis. Next base: position 82,872,782 of record CM065594.1, on the reverse strand, counting down.
AACCGCCATAGACTTCAATTTGCAGGCGAATTTTAAAACCCACAAGGACTCCTTCTTGCCACAATAGTGATGGGAAAGTTGTTTCAAGGGGTCTAACACCTGGACTGTGGAATGCCGGAGGGGGATCTATGGCAAAACTCCCATGGAAAATTACGTAGTGGACGCAGAGTCGGGTTTTAATCCATAAAGGGCATAAATCAACTAACATCCCTAAATTTTTTGGAATAACATGCTTTAAAACATCCAGTGTGTGTATACGATCAGGTATGATGTTGTATCGATCAGGTAGTGTAAGGGTTACGCCTGCTTCACAGACATTGACAGACCAAACTCCTTTTAATGCACCGCAAACAACCGCAAACAGTTCATTTGCACAACCGCAAACTCCCCATTTGCACAAGGTTGGATACCAAGCTAGCCACGTCCCGGTGATGTCATTGAAGCTTTCTTCCTCCACCCAGCCACGTACAACACCAAGGGTCCCCGAAAGGTGAATTTAATAGATTTTTCGAACAGGGAGATGGTTAAAAAAACGCTGGCTCCCTCCCCTTTGTTTTTATCCACGGTCACTGCGTCTGCGCCGTGCAATTTACTGTCACACCCGATATGAGTGGCAATTTCTGTAGTACTATTCTCATCAGTTTAATCCCTCTAACGTCCCCAATCTGGGGGCCATTTATTGAATTGATTTTTCGAACGGGGAGATGGTTAAAAAAACGCTGGCTCCCTCCACTCTGTTTTAATCCACGGTCACTGCGTCTGCGCCGTGCAATTTACTGTCACACCCGATATGAGTGGTATTTTCTGTAGTACTAGTCTCATCAGTTTAATCCCTGTTACATCCCATATCAGGGATTGCCTTTTGTGAAAAAAAATTTAGGCCGGGTACCTTCGACTGCCTTCACAGTGACAGACCAAACTCTCAAACACCAAACTGAATTGATTTCAGGAACCGGGAGATGGAAAAAGCAGCTTGGTCGGTCCTCATACTCCCAAATTGGGGCACTGCGCGTGCACAGAGCAATGTGCAGTGACACCCTATATAAGTGGTGTCTTAACTAGTACTATTCCTATAAGCGACAGGCAGGTGCGTGCTAACTTGAGAGCAGGTGACCGAAGCTGAGCTGGAGGAGGATGGTGCGTCAAGGTTCTTAGCGGAAGCTGTTGAAGATTGGGTGTCCTGTCTAAGCCAGTCAACTATGTCCTCAGAATTTTTCGGGTTCAGGGTACGTGGCCTCTGAACACTAGGCATTATTCCAGGGACAGTGGAAATCACAGCACCACGACCATGACGGCCCTTGTGGGATGGCCTGCCTCTGACTGTCATTTTTTTTTTTAGATAAGTGGTACTACGCGTGCTAGGTACCGTGCCACCCGGTATAAGTGGTGGGCACTGGCAGTGGGCACACTACAGTCTGTGGAAGTGGGCCTGACACACACTGGCAGCAGGCAAGCAACTGAAATTAGACTAATGTGTAAAAATTAAATGCCTTATTTATCGGCAAGCTACTGTGCCACCCGGTATCAGTGGTTGGCACTGGCAGTGGGCACACTACAGTCAGTGGAAGTGGGCCTGACACACACTGGCAGCAGGCAAGCAACTGAATTTAGACTACTGTCTAAAAATTAAATGCCTTATTTATCGGCAAGCTACTGTGCCACCCGGTATCAGTGGTTGGCACTGGCAGTGGGCACACTACGGTCAGTGGAAGTCGGCCTAACACACACTAGCAGCAGGCAAGCAACTGAAATTACACTAAAGTGTAAAAATTAAATGCCTTTTTTTGATGCAAAGTCCTGTGCCACACGGGATGACAGGGGTGGGCACTGGCAGTGGGCACACTACAGTCAGTGGAAGTCGACCTGACACACACTAGCAGCAGGCAAGCAGCTGAAATTACACTAAAGTGTAAAAATTAAATGCCTTTTTTTGATGCAAAGTCCTGTGCCACACGGGATGACAGGGGTGGGCACTGGCAGTGGGCACACTACAGTCAGTGGAAGTCGGCCTGACACACACTAGCAGCAGGCAAGCAACTGAAATTACACTAAAGTGTAAAAATTAAATGCCTTTTTTCATGCAAAGTCCTGTGCCAGCTGGTATGAGTGGTGGGCACTGGCAGTGGGCACACTACAGTCAGTGGAAGTCAGCCTGACACACACTGGCAGGCAACTAACCTTAGATTAAAGTGTAAAAATGAAATGCCTTTTTTTCATGCAAAGTCCTGTGCCACTTGGGATGACAGGGGTGGGCACTGGCAGTGGGCACACTACAGTCTGTGGGCCTACAGCTCCTCACACACAGGCAGGCCAGGCAACTGCAATATGTATATGGAGAAAAAAAAAAGCAGACTAATGTTGCAGCCCTAAAAAGGGCTTTTTGGGGTGCTGTCAGGACGCTGTCCTTACAGCAGAGATCAGATGAGTCTTTCAGGACTGGAGTGGACACTGAATTTACTAGCCTAGCTATCGATTTCCCTATTAAATCAGAAGCAACTACACTCTCCCTCCTCTCACTAAGACTGCAAATTCCGAATGAATCTAAAATGGATGCTGTTCAGGAGATAGGAGGGTCTGGGAGGGAGGGTATGCTGCTGATTGGCTGGAATGTGTCTGCTGACTGTGAGGTACAGGGTCAAAGTTTGCTCAATGATGATGTATAGGGGGCGGACCGAACATCGCATGTGTTCGCCCGCTGCGGCGAACGCGAACAAGCTATGTTCGCCGGGAACTGTTCGCCGGCGGATAGTTCGGGCCATCTCTAGATGTCAACACAAACTTACTGCTGACGTCCTCTTGACTCTGTCGGGGGGCTCTACTTGTATAGGCGTTTAATAGAACAGGTTCTGTAGACATCTATGTGGAATTAGCTGATGAGGGTGTAAAAGGAGTGCGCTTCTTCTTGACGCTAAAATCTACCTGTAAGGCTGAGTTGATACTTGAGTTACTTGATCAGATTTGGCCCCGTGACCACCCAAATAAGTAAAGTATGCAGTGATTCTAAGAGCGGCGCCTGTCATCTGCATGTCATACGGATTTTTCGGTTTCCACTTATACATGCCACAAAAGGCTTTAGAACATATAACTGCACCACTGAATGGCAAATATATTTTTTATTTTTCCACTTATACACGCCACAAAAGGCTTTAGAACAGAAAACTGCACTGCTGAGCAGCAAATATATTTTACTTTTGCCACTAATACACGACAAAAAGGGCTGTAATTTTCACATTTCACCACACAACAATATGACCCTTTTTCCTAGTAATACAAGCCAAAAATGTTTTGCATTGCACAAGGATAAATAAGACGTAGAAATATTTCCTTGTAATACACCCTTTTAATGTCTGTATCAAACAGCATCCCAATAACGGTATTTTCACACTAGCGGTAGGGGAGTCTGTCAGGCTTTTCTGGTGGGTGAACAGCCTGTCGGATCCATCCTGCTGCTAGTTCACGTGTGCCCCTGGAGGGGCGGAATTCCGGTGGCAGCACGGCAGCGCACGGCGAGAGGCCGCCGGACTAAAAGTACTGCATGTGCTGCTGTGCTGCCACCAGAACTCTGCCCCCGTCCGCATTATAGTCAATGGGGATGAAGCGGCAGTCCGGAGGCACACGTGAACTTGCTGCAGGACGGATCCGACAAGCTGTTCACCCGCCGGAACAGCCTGACGGACTCCCCTGCCGCTAATGTGAAAGCACAAGAACGGTTTGCTGGAATTACAGAGCTGTATAATGGCAATTTGTGTGCCCAGTCAGTGCAGCAAGGTGTAATAGGATTGTTCCTATTACCCAGGCTGTAACCTTCCCTACTGAACCCTGTTCAACATAAATGCTGTGGAATGATTCCTCCCTATTCTTTCCCTACACCTTGAATAATCTTTCCCTGCACTTGTAAATCAATTTTTTAACACAATTAAGTTTCTTCTAGCACTGTTCCTATCGCCTGCTGACGTTTCTCCCTGCACTAAGTACACTGTAAAATGGCATAATGTAAGATGGCTGGGGGTATTTATAGGGCTGTGACATCACAGGGTTGGCTGCTGATTGGCTGCATGCATGGGATTATGGGTGATCCTGCCTTCCCAGTGTTCCTTGTCCCATGTCCTCACACGTACAGCAGCCATTTTAGGATAAAATGCGATTCGTTACCACGAAGCGGGAGGAAGTTTGGATTTGGTGCGAATCGAATAATTCCTGAAATCTACATAGTGGCATGCACACCAATCACAATATTAAAGGGATAGGCATACAGTATGTCAGCAGTTGATGATCACTTATGTCCTAAGTTTGACCTGCTCAGAGCTGCTGCACCTTGCCTATCTAACAAGATTATTTTTTATCCTGTCCATTTGTGATGGTGTTTGCTTTCTATTTTGAATTTGAACTGAGCTGTTTGTTGACCCTTTGAGTGCTGCCTACTTTGACCTTCATATCATGTTGCTTGAACTCTGCCAGCCCTGACCTTGGATTGGCACAACCATGCTTCTGTTTATTAATTCTAGTAACTCACCTTGGAAAAACCATGTGCAAAATATCTGTGGTTGCTATTGGACACTATTTTAGGTTACAAAACCTTGAGATTCTCTGCAAAAAGTCAATGCCCCCATCAGGAGCATTTTGACTCCAATGTTTAGCCATAAATACCCTCCATGCTTCTGTGTACCCCCCAAAATAGTTGTGTTTATGGCTGTATTGATTTTCTACTGGCTTTCCTTAAAACTGGAATTTGATATGGAGTCCTAAGAAACACCAACGATGGAGCCTAACTTTAAGGCATTTGTCTAGTTGTCTAGTTTAGAAAACTCATTGTCAGTTAGCCTATTAGTGGAAATTATTTTCTGCATTGCACAGACAACCCATTGATTTGAATCAGTACTGTGTAATGCTTAATTTCCCCTGTGGTGGTGCTGCAGGAATTATTGCCAGTTTTACCCAGACATTATATCTAATTCCTGGGCGTCCCATCAGGGGGATACTTTCAGTTCAGCCTCTAATCAGTAGGGATTGTCCAAAGCAGAGAACCTATTTAATATATACCAACAGTAATTTGAAAGCAATGCAGTTCCATTGGATATTATTAGTACAAGTCTAAAATACAGATTTTCATTGCCGAAGACAGGATGCTGTGAGAATGGATACAACTTTCAACCCAAGCAACAAACACACAAGTGCAGAACAGCTGAGAGTGAGATGTTCCCATATCTGATGAAGCCACTACGGGGCAGCAATCCTAATTACCATCACACTGCACAATATTAATATAGTCTGTTTGATTCAAACAGTCTTTTGTATTTCAGAGAGTGCTGTCCTGTTGAATGATAATGATAAGGCCCGAGGCAGTGTACCTGAGAGGTGTTACTTCACGCATAGACTCCACGGGCTCATTCTAGACATTTGTAAAACATTCCCAGAATCAAAGAAATTCTCCTTGCATGAAAAGTAAAACACAAAGTGTGATTTATTTCCAAATGAAGAAGATCTTATCTATTTCACATTGATTTATTGTCACTTACTGATTATTTACATTGACACTAATGGCTGGAGGAACCCAGAAAAGAAGCTGAGTTGTAGTTCATGTGCTACTCTGTAAAAGCAATATTAAATAATCCAGTTCCTGGGTACAACTAATTAGCATACTGGGTGATGCTAAACTAAGAAAATCCTTTAAGTCCTAACCTGGACTTGAAGGGGTTTTTCAGTTTCCATCAACAGCCTTTAAAACACTTATTTTTGAAGGTAGCTGTAATTTTGTTATGTATTACTGTAATGTCTATAGGCAGGGACAAGCAAAGGACAGTGAGCCCGAACCTAGAACCCAGCCCGCTTTCCTGACCTACTTGCAGTATAAGCCCTACTTGGCAGAACCACATCTGGACGACCGTCCCTACTCTAAATAGGTTCAGATAAAGACAAACAACAACAGTCAAACAAACACCAAAGCAGAGTCATACCGAGGTCAGAAGCACAGAGGAATCAGCACACAAATGCATGAACAGGGAACAAGCTACCTAGCTAGTGAGCCACAAAAAACTAACATTGGCAATGGTGTATGGCCAGGAAGGGATTTAAATTGAGCGCTGAGTCCCTGGATCAGAATCTGATAGGTCCATTGACTTGGCGCTCTATTAGTCAGAAACACTAGTACACAGTAATAGAGCAGCTGAGCTAATCAGCCCCAGCACACGCCCGCTGTAGGGAGAAACAGAGCATTGCATCATATACTAAGGATGGGCTTGCATCACCAGGTGGCGTGGCTCAGCAGCATGTCTCTCCTGACACAGTGGTGCTGAGGCTGGGGCCTCGACAGGTAAGCCCCTATCTCCCGTTCTGGGCTGTGGTCACATGACTATTTCACAAGCAGCTTTTTCGTATGTCCATTGTCGTGTCAAAGTAGCAACAGGGACAGTGATAAGGGAGCATTTATGTAACTAGCTGGGTGTATGGAGCTATAAACTAGCTGGACTTTGTTAGGGGAGGTGCTGTGTCACAAAAAGAAGAAATGAGTTTGGTGAGCTACAGTAACAGGAGGTGATACAAACAGGATGGAAACCAAAGTGATTTGTTCACATGGTTAAAATAGGTCAGGTGAGTCCAAATAAAAAAAAAGCAGGGAGAAGATGTACATGAGGTAAGCAACTACATGAGCATATTTGGCAAAAAACATAGTAATCACAGAAAATCCCTTTAAGTTTCATGTTGCCAGGGCCATAGTAAAGGAGTTATATAGGATTAGAAAAAAATGGCTACTTTCAGAAACAGCACCGCAACTGTCGTGGGTTGGTTCTAGGGAGTCTAGGACCTTTCTTCAAAGTTTTTATAGTAAAATCAAGAATAGCAAATATCTGGAGTTTCCGGGTAGACCACTAGAGGGAGGGGGGGGGGGGCACTGGGAGGGTTCAAGCATGCCGGGGGTGTTTTTTTTTTTTTTCTCCGCCTCTAAGTAATGCCAGTTAAGATTGTATCTTGGAATGTAAGGGGCCTTGGAGAGAGGGTAAAAAGACAAGCAGTTATGGATGCAGTGAGGAGACACCTCCCAGCAATAATCTGTTTAGTTGAAACCCATCTAACTGATATTACAGTCTCCCATCTGGGAATGGGATGGTCCTCGCAGAAATATCACTCAACATTCATTTAGAATGATTTTTATTGGATTTTTCAATTATAACAGACATGAAATTTAGAAAATAATAAAAATAAAATTAATGATAATGTAGTTGAATCAATAACAGTATATCTGAGTCCTGAGGTCGCATTTCTTTTGTTGCGATTCTGGACTTATATTATTAGTTTACAACGTTAGAAAATGGCTCTTCAAGAGGAGTTTCGGTTTTGATCCATCGTGCGATCGATTTTAGTTTAATTGATTCTGAAATCGATGGTCAGGGAAGATTTATCTTCCTTTATGGTAGACTTTGTGGTCAGCCGTATATACTTGCTTTTTTTTATATTCCTCCTTCCTTTTCCATACAACCCCTTAATGCTCTCTTGTCATTCATGGAACGGAGTCCCGAGGGTCAGATCATTTTAATGGGAGATTTTAACGCAGTTATGGATCCTTATAGGGATAGATTATCCATGGATGTAGATCTGGGGAGTTATGTGAGGGCCTCCCCCTTATCCTATTTTTGTCAAGAAACGGGTCTGGTGGATATATGGGAGTATTATGGAAAGGGGAAACAGGTATTTTCTTGTGTTAGCAAAGGAGGGAGGGCAATGTCTAGAATTGATCTGGCCCTAACGAACAGTAGTAATGTAAAGAACATAAAAGCGATCCGATATGGGGTCAGAACAGTCTCAGATCATTCCCCTCTCTCAATATATTTAACCCCTGGGGAACAGAACGTTAGTTTGAGGTCCTTTTTTAAGCTGAATCCATACTGGCTTACTATTATTGAGAACCAGGATTCCATTAAACAGCTCATTTCCACCTTCTGGGAAATTAATTATCCCTCTGCTAACATCAACTCAGTCTGGGACGCTCTGAAAGCATATATGAGGGGGGTTCTCATGAGTGACATTACGGCAATGAGGAGGGGCTTTAGGAGAAGGGAGGAGGAACTGGTTAAAAGAGCGACCCAGGCAATGGAACAATTTATTGCACAACATACAGAGGGCTACAAGGAGGAGATGCAGAAAGCAAGTCTTGACCTAAAGGAATTCCTTTTTGAAAAAGCTCAGCATAGTTTATTTTTTAAGGGGCAAAAAAATTTTGTGGAATCTGGGCGACCAGGCAGATTACTTACTAGAATTATTGCTCAACAGGAGAACCAAAAAAAGGATATTACTTTAATTTTCGGAGCTGAGGGAGTCTGTTTGTAATCCGGAGGGAATTAGAAATATTTTTTTTGATTATTTTTCTCAAGTGTACAGATTAGTTCAGACTATATCTATTAACTCTATGGATCAATATTTGGATACGGTTTCTCTTCCGGTACTAACAGATTCCCAGAGGACTTTTCTAGATGGGGATGTGATGCTACAAGAGATTCAGGGGGCACTTAAAATGATAGCTGGTAATTCTGCGCCGGGCCTGGATGGTCTCCCCTACGAGTTTTATCGAAAATATGGGGTTATTATTCTACCACACCTTGTAGAGGTTTTTACTCAGGCATTGCAGGGAGGTGTTCTCCCCAACTCAATGGCAGAAGCATTGATAGTGTTAATTCCAAAAAAAGATAAAGATCAACGGGAATTGGATTCTTATAGACCAATTTCCTTATTAAATACTGATGTTAAATTACTCTCCAAGGTCCTTGCTAATAGACTATCTAAGGTTATCTCGTCTGTTATTCATCCTGATCGAAATGGATTTATGCCTGGGAGGGGTACACATTATAATTTGCATCGCCTTTTTGCTAACATTCAGTTTCCGGCGGATGGCTCCCGCTCCATCCTGTCTCTTGATGCCACCAAGGCCTTCGACAGGGTGGAGTGGGGGTTTCTTTGGAGAGTGATGGTAAGAATGGGATTTGGTCCAAAATTTATTATGATGATACAGTTGCTATATAAATCCCCTGTGGCTAGGCTGAGGATTAATGATGTGCTGACAGGGAGCTTTCCACTGGAGAGAGGAACCCGTCAGGGATGTCCTCTCTCCCCGCTCCTCTTCAACATCTACATTGAACCTCTGGCGGCTAAGGTTAGACAAGATCCGAGGATGTTGGGGTTTGGAGTTATGGGATTGGAGGACCGAATCTCTCTATATGCTGATGATGTCATGTTCTTTATACAGCAGCCAGAGAACTCACTACCCCGGGTGATGGAGATTGTTAATGCTTATAGCGAGGTTTCAGGCCTGGAAGTTAACTGGGCAAAGACTTGTCTCTTGCCGTTGGATGAATTATCCGTTGTAAATGGAATACGTGGTTTGAAGCTGTCTGAGTCAGTGAAGTACCTGGGGATTACAGTGACCGCCAAAGCTACAGACTATATACAGCTTAACTTGATACCAGTATTGATGAAAATTAGATCAAAAATCAAAGTATGGCAGAAAATTCTGCTCACTAGAGCAGATAGGATTTCCCTAATTAAAATGGTGGTACTTCCCCAGGTGCTTTATGTACTCCGAAACTCCCCCATTTGGATTGAGGACAAATTCTTCAAGATGATAGAAAGAATGATCAATGATCTATTATGGGGGAGAAAACGGGTTAGACTGAAAGCGGACTATTTTTCCATGTTGTACGAGCAGGGAGGCCTAAATCTTCCGCATTTTAAGGGATATTTTGTTGCCTCACAATTATGTTTTTTTAATGAATGGAGAAATAGCCCCCTCTGTATCAAATTAGTAAGAGAAGCAGGCTTCTTAAACTTCTTTACACTATTGGAGTCCAGCTCCTTATCTAAGAACGCACAAGAATATACTTCCTTTTCTAGTTTGTGTATAAGAGCTTGGAAGGCGATCAGGAAATGGTGTAAAGTTACTGCATCATTGATCTGCACTCCATTATGGCATAATAAAAGGTTTTATACCCTTTTGAACTTGGAGGCTAGCCAGTACTGGAGGACAAATAATATTTACTATCTCAATCAAGTGGTAAAAAATGGGCAAATCTTGTCTCTTTTGGAGCTCACACAAAAGGAAAGTTTGGGTGAGGCAGCGTGGTACCCATACTTTCAGTTATGTTTCGCACTCTCTTCTATTTCAAACAAGCACTTTTTTAATATGGAAGCTCCACCTTTTCTTCATAAACTATTACAAGAAAGAGGAACACACAGGAAAGTTAAAATTTCACATTGCTATAAACACTTAATTAAATCCTACTTTTTTGAATGTTACTCTCCAGGACAAAAAGCCTGGACCAATACACTTGAAAATTTTGCTCCACTGGTATGGGAAAATATTTTGAAGAATATAACTTATCTTTCACATAACTTTAATCACACCGTAGTGCAGTTTAACATTATTCACAAGATATATATAACTCCGTTATGGCTACAGAAGAGAGGACTCAGGACCTCTTCTAATTGCCCGCGCTGTGATTGCCTTGGTGCTGACCATTTACACATGTTTTGGGATTGTCCTCCAGTGAAGAAGTATTGGCAGTTGGTTTATACAACCTTAACACAAAAACTCCAAATTCAGATTCCTTTTATGCCTGGAGTATGGATCTTGGGTGATTTTTCCGAGATAGTCTGTCAGTCTTATAAACTTCGCTTATTGGTAAAAGTGTCCTTTTTAGCTAGGCTTATTATCTCTAGATTGTGGTTTGCCTCGCACTCCCCAGAGCACCGAACATGGATAAATCTAGTTAATAAAGTCAAAAAGTACGAGCAGATTCTTTATAAACAAATAGGGTCCAATGTAGAATTTGTCAAGATTTGGAATTGCTGGAATGAATAAACGAGGAGATGTTTTTTTTTTTTTTTTTTTTCTCTCGGCATGCTTGGGGGGCTGGTTGGGGTGGGGTAATATCTTTTTTTTTTTTTGCTATTATGATACTGTATTTGATATAAAGAAAAAGTAAATAAAGATTAAAAAAAAAAAAAGAATAGCAAATATCTCTATGCAGTAAGCTACTTCTTATTGCAGCTGTTTGCCATCAGAATTTTGTCTGGGGTAAATAATAATTGGATGTAGACTGACATACTAAAGTCGCACATTTTGTACGAGAGGCATTGTTCACAAAATGTGTGACTTTTTGCCATTTAATGCCTCTCTCTCGACTTTTTTTTATAAAGCATGCTGGGCTTAGCGGAATGGGAATGACCTCCCATAGTCCAACAAATTTTCTATAGCTTATGCCAGAAACTGGAGTAAATGACAGCTCATATGTTCTCCAGTTTAAAGTCTGTATAGATTTATTTTCTGATTCGTGGACCTACAGGAGATGAGCCAAATTTTAAAAGAACTGTACAGGTTTGGATTGGCCATAGACCTTAAAGTGAAATTTCCCAATAGGCTTATGTCTAGGGGGTCATCTGAGCCCTACTCACGGCCACTGGCCAGATAGATAATGATCTAATGCTCTCAGTCGCTCTTTAAATCACTGCACACTTCACTTATTTGGGCAGTCACGGGGCCAAATATCTCAAGTATCAACTCAGCCTTACAGGTCAATGTTAGTGTCAAGAAGAAGCGCCCTCTTTTTACACAGTCGTCAGCTGATTCCACATACATGTAAACAGAACCTGTTTTATTAAACGCTTATAAAAGTAGAGCCGTCCCTGAAAGAGTGGAGAGGGTGTCAGCAGTAAGTTTGTGTTCACATCACTGATTATTTTGCCCTTCCTCTGATCCGTCAGAACAATAACACTCCCAAAAAACTGATCCTGTCTGTTGAGCATTTGCCTTCACTCGGTCAGAATTTGGTCAGTAATCCATCAGTATTGCTAATGCCACAAAAAACAGGAGTGGATCCAAAACAGAGATGACACATGGACTGAATATTTGCATGTCTTTTGTGTTTTGTAACCACTCCTGCCACAGGGTGGCACAATGACAGAGTGTGAAGGTGGCAGCAGCATCATCAGGAGGTCACAGAGTGGTGCAATGCATAGGCGTACGCATGGGGTGTGCCGGGTGTGCCTGGGCACACACTAATCATGCCTCAAAGGGTGCTGGCCGGTGAATACTAATGAAGCGCTTCCATTTTGGAAGCCCTCCTTAGTACAGGAGGACCAGGAAGAGGTTAACTTACCACTTCCTGGTCCTCGGCTGTCGGCTGTGCAGGGCTGCGCACAGCGTCACATCACACTGTGCGCGCCAGTTCAGAGCGCACAGCCGAGAGTCGACATCAGGAGGAAGAACATCACGGGCTGCGAGGAGTGGCGGCGTCCAGGAGCAGGAGAGGTAAGTGTTTTTTTATTTGATAAAAAATGAGGCTGCTGGGGGCATAATGAGGCTGCTGGGGGCATATTGAAGCTGTTGGGGGCATACTGGGGGGCTAATATGAGGCATATGGGGGATAATGAGGCATAATGGGGGGCAAATGAGGCATAAGGGCTGATGGGGGCAAATGAGGCATAATAGCTGATATGGGGGTGATAAGAGGCATGGGGCTCTTATCTGAAGTCTGATTGGGGGTCATTTACATTGGGGTCTGAGCTAAAGTCTGATTGTGGGTCTGATTTGAGGTATTTTTGGGGTCTTATTAACATTGGGGGTGTCAGCTGAAGTCTGATTAAAATTGGGGTCTGATTGGTGGTCTGACCTGAGGTGTAATGAAAAAAATTTTTTTTCTTACTGCCCCCCTCTAAAACCTAGGTGTGTCTTATGGGCCGGTGCATCTTATATGTTTCTTTTCTGAACTGCAGAGCGGTGCCCACTTACAGCCCTGAGTTCAGCTGCCCAGAGAACTGATCCTGAGCCTGCTGGAGTCTTCAGAACTGTAAGGATTTACAGTCATTCACTGTCAGTTATATTATGTATATTACTTGTTTTATGTGAGTAAGGGTGCTTGGAGAAGGGGGAGGGAGGGGGAGAGGGAGGGGTACAATGCAGGGGGTAATATAACTACGGGTATCAGGGTACATTATTATACAGGGGTTATTTAATTTATTTTTGTTTATATTAATAATTATATTACATACATACACACACGCGCGCGGCGTGTGTGTTTGTGCTTTAGGGTACACACCCTAATGCAATAGGCAGGCGCATGCCTATGGGGCAATGACAGAGTGCGGAGGTGGCAGCAGCAGCAGCATCAGGAGGAGGCTGCAGAGTGGCACGAGGACAGAGTGTGGAGGTGGGTGACAATAACAGTACCCACTGATGATGGTGGGTTTAAGAAAATTAGGCAGGTGGCAGCATCAGAATAGAAGCTAAGGCAGGTAGCCAGAAGAAACCGGTCTCTTTTGTCAAGGTTTGGGTGAGGCAGCATGGATGATCTAATCTGATGCATCAGGCAGTGGTGGGTGGAAATCCTGGCTGATTCACGTCTGATTCATGTTGACTAAGGTCTAGTCTCTCCACATTTTGTGTGGACAGGCGAGTTCTTCTTGGGGTAACTATGGCCCCCGCCGCACTAAACACCAGCTCTGATGCCACACTACTGTCCGGTTAGGACAGCTTTTCCAGGGCAATCTCCGCTAATTGCCACCACAAATCCAATTTGGCTGCCCAATAGTCCAGCTGCCCAAGTATGCCACGACCTGCTGGTTTAGGTCCTGCTCCAGGTCTAGCTGCGGCTGCTGGTCAATACTTTTTTCACTATGTGGGTGAAGAAAGCTGCTCATCAGCGACTCTAGACTCAGGCTGCTGCTGATAGAGCTGGTACCCCTCCTGCCACCCTACCCTTTCCCAGAAGCCATGGCAGTGGAACATAACTGCAGAAGGCCTCCCTGGTCAGACCTGCGAGAGGATGGACGATAACGCAGATAGACAGCGGCCAACTGACTATATAGGATGTCTCTATAGTAGTTCACTTTGTCCTCCCTCTCAGCGGATGCAAAAAAGGCCCCCATTTTGGACCAGTAGCGAGGGTCCAACAAGGTGGAAAGCCAAAAGGCATCCCTCTGCCGAATGGTCACAATTCAGCTGTCACTACGCAAGCAAGTGAGCATGCATAGGGGCATTTGTGCAAGTGACTTAGAGGGACTCCCTGCCTCCATCTCCACTGCATACTGCAGTCCTCTGCCTCATCTTCCTCATTGCCCTGTAGCTCCTCTGGCTGCTCCTGCTCCTCCTCTCCTGTCACCTGTGTAGAAAAACCAGCCATTTCACTCTGAACTTAATGCTTGTGCTCCAGAGCTCGAGTCCTGCAGGAACGCGCGGGAGCGGCGTTCCTGCACTTTTTTCATAGCAGGAACGCCGTTCCCTTTCAGGGCCGCCCGTCTTTAATGCTGGCAAAAGGACCAGGAAGCGGTGAAGGCTTTGTACTTACCGCTTCCTGGTCCTCTTATGCGGTGGTGGTGGGACGTTGTGGTGGGCGGGCCTTCGGCTATCAGGGATAAGCGGCCGCCGGCCAGACTAAGAAAGAGGCTGACCGGCTGGCTGTGCTGGGGAGAGTGCCGCCGCACAGGCACGTTTTCGCCTGTGACGTTGCCAGCGAGCTCCGCCCCCAGCCAGAGAAGAAGAAGGAGCGAGCCGAGCGCCAACCAGGTGGCAGTGGTTCTATGTCTGACAGTTAAAGTAAGTTCTGCTGCGGCTGCCCAGTGCCCACCACACACTGTACTTGCCAAGCCTTGCCCGGGGGGGTGGAGGTTATAGTACAGTGGTGGAGAAATGTGCTATTAAGGAGGGAAGGAGGAAGGGGGGGTCGTTTTATAAAACTTATAATGAGCGATGTACTGGAGAAATGTGCTATCGGGGGGGGGGGGGTTATAAATTATAACCCCCACCCCCAATAGCACATTTCTCTAGTACATTTCTCATTATAACCCCCACCCTCCAATAGCACACTTCTCCAGTACATCTCTCATTATAACCCCCTCCCCCAATAGCACATTTCTCCAGTACATTTCTCATTATAACCCCCTCCCCCAATAGCACATTTCTCCAGTACATCTCTCATTATAACCCCCTCCCCCAATAGCACATTTCTCCAGTACATCTCTCATTATAACCCCCTCCCCCAATAGCACATTTCTCCAGTACATCTCACATTATAACCCCCTCCCCCAATAGCACATTTCTCCAGTCCATTTCTCATTATAACCCCCCACCCCAATAGCACATTTCTCCAGTACATCTCTCATTATAACCCCCTCCCCCAATAGCACATTTCTCCAGTACATCTCTCATTATAACTTATAATGAGGGATCATGGATGTACTGGAGAAATGTGCTATTGGGGGGTGGGGGTTATAATGAGAGATGTACTGGAGAAATGTGCTATTGGGGTGGGGGGTATAATGAGAGATGTTACAGGCACGAGTCCTGCAGGAATGTGTGGGAACGGCGTTCTTGCACTTTTTTCATAGCAGGAACGCTGTTTCCTTTCAGGGCCGTCTTTAACGCCGGGCAAAAGGACCAGGAAGAAGTGAACTAGGCTTTGTACTCACCGCTTTCTGCTGTCGGCTGTGCAGGGCTACGCACAGGCATGAGGGCTAAGGCACTCTGTGACGTCACACTGTGCGCAGCCTTCACAGCACAGCCGACAACAGGAGGATGCAGATAAAAAATATTTTTTTCTTATTGTCCCTCTCTAAAACCTAGGTGCGTCTTATGGGCCGGCGCATGTTATAGGGCGAAAAATACGGTGCTTGCTCCTCCTCCCGACCTCCCCTGCCCTTTGCATATGAAGCACGCAGTGATGTCACGTGGAGGCACTGGATCTTGGGTGAGTTCCCACACTTTTTTTCCCAGGACTTGACCCTTGTTGTGCTCCAATGTTCTCCTCCTCCAGTTTAGCCCCCACAGGGCTTATGTGGCCGTGAGATCTAGGCGTCATGTCTCCAGTACCCTAACCAGCCTGATTTACCAGCATCTGTTAAGGACATGAAGCAGTGGAATGACATTGTTCATGCCGTAGTCCTGGCGACTGACAAATAACGTGGTATCCTCAAAGGGCCTGAGCAAAAGGCAGGTGTCACGCATGAGCTGCCACTGGCTGACATCGAAGTTACACAGGGGATTATTCCTGTCCACTTGGATCATTAAGAAATCGTTTATGGCCTTTCTCTGTTTGTATAGTCAGTCTAACATATGGAGGGTGGAATTCCAACGGGTGAAAACATCGCATATCAGCCTATGTTGGGGGATGCCGTTCTGCCGCTGCAGCTCAAGGAGGGTGTGCATTGCAGTGTACAAGTGGCTGAAGTGCAAGCAAAGTTTTGCAGATTTTATATAATTTTTATTTAATTTAAGTTTTTTTTTTTTTTTACATGTATGTGATCATCTAATCATGATGTAATTATACTGATGAATTGGTTTTGGGTATGAATTTTGAATCAACAATTTTGGTTGATTGCATAATCATGAATGTTGAATGATCTGCATATATATGAATGTACTTTTTAATATTTTTTCTGTTTCTCACCAGTGGTCATTACTAATCATTGTCTTAATAGACAGTTTTCACTATGCGTTTATCATTTTATCACTTTATTGCACATTTCAAGATAACAGTTAGCCTACAAGCTTATAGGGTATTATTATACTGCAGGCCACGTTTCAAATAATCTTCCTCGCTTCCCAAAATATGTTGTCTCCTTTTTATGGGTAGATTATACATCTAAGTAGTGAATTTAAGATAAATATGTTTATATATAATTTTTTGATCCACTGATATATACATGCACTTTATTAATGTACTCTTAAAGATGAACGAGAGGGTTCCAATCATGTGACTTGACGCTCTTCCTGTTTTTGAGACGCATCTGCGTTTCAACAGGATTGAGCGCACTTCCGGACATGTGATTTCATTATTTAGACACTCCTGGGCATATTATACATCAAAGTAGTGAATTTCAGATAAATATGTTTATATATAATCTTTGATCTACTGATATATACATGCACTTTATTAATGTACTCTTAAAGATGAACGAGAGGGTTCCGATCATGTGACCTGACGCTCTTCCTGTTTTTGAGACGCATTTGCGTTTCAACAGGATTGAACGCACTTCTGGACATGTGATTCCATTATTTAGCCACTCCTTTGCGCAGGCGCAGTCCAGCGCCGGGCACGCCATGAGGATGCACATGTATTCTTATAGCAGGTGAGACTTATGATTATGTTATTGTAGGATGTATATAAGGGACATCAGCCATACAGGACGGTTTACCCCTGACGAAGCTGGAGGTTGCCGGCGATACGCATGGGGTGTTCTATTATTCAGCTGGGGTCCACACGCCAGCGGACACACAGGTTATGACGCTTATAGATGGCCTCACAGGGTCTTGTTGATACTCTAAGCCATTGTCATACATGAAGAATTCTTGTATCATTTTGATTACTCTTGTATTATTTAGCTGGCCTTTACATGTTTAAGCCCATATTCAGGGTTATGTGTGGACTCTGTGAATGTGTCAGTTGATTCCACACTGACACTTTGGTCATATTGTATACAAGTTTTAATGTGTTTGCATGTCTATGTCTTTTTGGTATAATAAATTCTAGTTTTATATAAACAATCTGGTGGATGTGCATGTTAATAGTGGTCATTTTGACTCTCTTGTGGTCGTGGTTTTGCAGATTATGGTGTTTTTGACCTCTGTTGCACTCCCATATTTGATTATTGTGTGCCTCCTTACATACATGTGGATATAAAGTTTTGCAGATGGGTGGAAGAATTCAGGAACCACTTGGCAACCAGATTGAACACGTGTGCCATGCAGGGCGCATGGCTAAGTTCTCCTTGACGCAGCGCCGACACAATGTTATTACCGTTGTTGGTCACCATGATTCCAATTTTGGATTGTTCCGGAGAAAGCCAGGATTCGAATTTTTGACGAAGCACAAGGAGCAGTTCATCCCCTGTGTGACTCCGTTCGCTCAAGGAAACAAGGTGCAGAAAATAATGACACCGCAGTGCCCTGCACATGTGGTATGCTGGAGGGCCCCTGTGAATTGTTCCTACAGTGGAGGCTGAGAACACGGCGGAGAATGAGGAAATAGAGGCGGACATTGTCGCAGAACCAACGGCGTGGCAACATGGAAGCAGTGTCACCTGGCCAATTTGCTGGTGTGGCTGTGTAGGAACCACGTTCATCCAGTGGGCCGTAAAGGACATGTATTGTCCCTGCCCGTGGTTAAAGCTCCACACATCAGCGGTGCAGTTCCCTTTGGCAGACACCAACAGGCTCAACGACTGGCCCACCTTCTGTTCTTCATGTGTGTGCAGGGCTGGTACTGCCTTTTTTCCAAACAAATGATGGCTTGGCACTCTCCACCTCAGCTCGGCACAAGCCAGACAGCCTTGACTGCCTGAACCCAGGTACGTGCCACTGGATCATGCAGCGGTTGCTGCGGCAGGCTGGACCACCACATCAGAGCCACGGTTGTCACAGGCCACTTTATGGTGACTCTAAAAATGTTGACGCAGGGCTATGGTGCCCGTGAACCACTACTTCCCAGGCAGGTAGGCTCTTGCGAAGCTGGTGGTCCATCCTGGGCACGTTTCGCTCCTGACCTCCCACTGCTGCCACCCTGCTGACTCCCGGCTACACTAGCAACTTTCTAGCTCCGCCGATGGCTCACGGGCAAGCTGCCACAGTCTTCTCCTGATGATGATCAAGCCCCTTCGTCACCTGGTTCCCAAGTGCAATCAGCTACATCATCATCATTGAGTACTGTCTGCACGTCACTGATGTCCTCCTCAACCGTTTCTGGGTCAGGAGCCTGACCCCCTCGCAAAACACCAGCTCCCACGCCACTCTCCTCATTAGTGATGAGCGGCAGGGGCTATATTCGAATTCGCAATATTTCGCGAATATATGGGGGAATATTAGCCATATATTTACGAATTTACGGTTATTTTCTTGATTGAGAAAAATCGGAAATGTAATATTCACGTAATGCGCGTGCAATACAGGCGTGGGTCAATTTGGTACATTTTTCCAACTGTTTCCAACTTTTGAGACTGGAGATAATGTTTGGTATTGCAGAACATTACAATAGCTTTATATGCAGGTAGAGTGCTCCAATATATATTCACGATTGCGAAAATCAGAAATTAATGATGCACATATTTTTACGCAATACGTGCAACTGACTGACATCACTATGTATGTATGGACAGCCGAACCTATCACACTACCTAACACCCTGCACTCGAACCTATCAGCTACACTATAAATCAATGTAACCTACACTCCCTGAATTTTATATCTAAGTTAACTGTCTAATGTACATAATGCGGGGGAGGTTCCTTATATAGTAGGGGGTAGGCAACTTTCCTAAGGATGTTTCTAAGCTCAGACAAAGAGATTGCAGCCTTCTTATTGGCC
Organism: Bufotes viridis; assembly: GCA_033119425.1. Lineage (NCBI taxonomy): Eukaryota > Metazoa > Chordata > Amphibia > Anura > Bufonidae > Bufotes > Bufotes viridis. Next base: position 82,853,443 of record CM065594.1, on the reverse strand, counting down.
CCACAAGCAAGAGGGAGGTTACCAATGAAAAAAAATGTTGAATATTCGAAATTACGAATATAAAGCACTATATTCTAAATATTCTCAAATTCTCAAAGTGCCGTTATTCACGATAAATATTCGCAATTCGAATATTCGCTCCCAACACTACTCCTCATCAGTACTTGCCCGCCTAGTGGAGAAAGCAGCGGATGTCTCCTCCACATCTTGGCTAGGCAGTAGCTGCTGACTGTCCTCTAGTAGCTCATCCTCGCTGAAAAGTGGAGCTGAGCCCACAGCATATAATACTTCTCTGGCTGAGGGAACAGAAAAGGACAGAGGCAGGTTGAGTACAGGTGAAGGCACAGGGCCTGCTCCCGGGCCATGCCAACTAAGCGTCGTGCCAGAGGAACCCACTGACTCTTGGCTTCGGGTGTCTGATGTCACTTGGGACGAAGTTAGGGTGGCCAGACATCCGTTTTTTTCTGGCTCCCTTGTACTCCGTCTGGCACAGTGCCTGGACAGACGCAGGGATGTCCACCCTTTCAGTAGCTCACGGTCAGAGAGCAGCATTGCACTCTCTGAGCGTGAGCTGCAGCTACTGACTGAGGCTTCTCTCACCCCCAGTCAGTCACTAGAGCCACAGACATGGCTCCCTGTGGCTGACTGAGGGGGAGAGAAGGGCATCGGGATGCCCCCGCTCACCTTCTGGGCTGAAAAATCTTCCCTCTCCTCCCCCTGTGGTTTCCGGGACAGCGGGGTTAGCGTGGCTTCACATTGGTTTCAGTGCGGTGGGCGTCGCTTGTGGTGTGGCCGGTGAGGTAGCCACCCTAGACAAAGTGGATTACCAAGTCAACCATTCAAGAACCGCTGGGGTGCTGGTCAAGACACGACCGCTAGAGGACATCGGGATCTCAGGCCTCTTGCTGCGACTCCTGCTACCACGCCCCCTTACTCTGTCTGTCTGCGCCAGAAACATTTACGCCTCTGCCTCTCCCCTGTGCAGGGCCTGGCACTTCTCTCTATGACATACTGTTAGATCAAATAATCAAATGTTAGATCAAATATTTTTTATTTTGCCACTAGTACATGGCAAACAGGGCTTCAGAATATATCACTGTACCGCAGAATGTCAATTAGGCCCAAATTTTGTTCTACTTTTACACAACAGGCTTTTCAACAGAGAAGTACATCGCTGGATGGCAAATATATTTTTATTTCGCCACTAATACACTGCAAACATGTCTTCAGAATATATCACTTCACCGTAGAATGTCAATTAGGCCCACATTTTTTTTAAATTTTACACAACAGGCTTTTCAACAGATATAAGCAAAGCTGGATGGCGAATATATTTTTATTTCGCCACTAATACACGGCAAACTGGGCTTCCCAATATATCACTGCACCGCAGAAAGTCATTTTGGCCCAAATTTTGTTCTACTTTTACACGACAGACTTTTCAACAGATATATACAAGGCTGGACTGCAATTATATTTTTATTTTGCCATTAATACACGGCAAACTGGGCTTCAGAATATATCACTGCACCGCAGAACATCAATTAGGCCCACATTTTTATCTTCTTTTACACAACAGGCTTTACAACAGACATATGCAACGCTGGACGACGAATATATTTTTATTTTGCCACTAATGCACGGCAAACTGGGCTTCAGAATATATCACTGCACCGCAGAACGTCAATTAGGCCCCAAATTTTTTCTACTTTTACACGACAGGCTTTTCAACAGAGAAGTACAACGCTGGATGGCGAATATATTTTTATTTCACCACTAATACACTGAAAACAGGTTTTCAGAATATATCACTTCACCGTAGAATGTCAATTAGGCCCGCATTTTTTTCGAATTTTACACAACAGGCTTTTTAACAGATATAAGCAATGCTGGATGGCGAATATATTTTTATTTCGCCACTAATACATTGTAAACTGGGCTTTCCAATATATTACTGCACCGCAGAAAGTCATTTAGGCCCAAATTTTGTTCTACTTTTACACAATAGGCTTTTCAACAGATATATGCAACGCTGGACGGCAAATATATTTTTATTTTGCCACTAATACACGGCAAACTGGGCTTCAGAATATATCACTGCACCACAGAACGTAAATTAGGCTCAAATTGTTATCTTCTTTTACACAACAGGCTTTTCAACAGATATATTCAAAGCTGGATGACGAATATATTTTAATTTTGCCACTAATACACGGCATACAGAGCTCTCGAATATATCACTGCACCTCTGAGCGATATTTTTTCTTTTTCCACTCATACACAGAAAAAAGGGCTTTAGAGCAGATAACTGCACCGCAGAGTGGCAAATATATTTTACTTTTGCCACTAATACACGACAAAAAGGGCTGTAATTTTCGCCCTTTACCACACAACGCTAATAAAAGCTTTTTTTTCCCCACTAATACAAGCCAAAAAATGCTTTAGAACATATAACTGCACAGCACAAGGGCAAATAAAACAGAAATATTTTCTTGTAATAAACCCTGTTAATGCCTGTATCAAACAGCACTTGCACCCTAATAAGACATGTTTGCTGGAATTACAGAGCTGTATAATGGCAATTTGGATCCCCAGTCAGTGCAGCGAGGTGTAATAGGATTGTTCCTATTACCCAGGCTGTCATCTCTCTGACTGAACCCTGTTCAACACAAATGCTGGTGGAATAATTCCTCCCTATCCTTTCCCTACACCTGGAGTAATCTTTCGCTGCATTTGTAAATTGTTTTTTTTTCACCACAATCAAGTCTTTCCTATCACTGTCCCTAGCACCTGCAGACACATCTCTTCCTGCACTAAGCACACTGGTGAATGGTGGAATCTAAGATGGCCGATGTATTTATAGGGCTGTGACATCACAGGGCTGGCTGGCTGCTGATTGGCTGCATGCATGTCAGTATGGGTTGTCCCTCCTTCCCAGAGTTCCTTGCCTCATGTCCTCACACGTATAGCAGCCATTTTAGGAAAAAATGTGATTCATTACCACGAATCGCGAGGAAATTCAGATTCTGGACAAATCAAATTTTTACTAAAAATTCAGATCGAATTCCATTTCGTCATCTTCGATTTGCTCATCTCTAGCTCTCAGCATTAATTAATGCTAGAAGTATCAGGTACTTATGCACCTGGCCAGCAGCCTTAAGAACCTTCCATTGTTCGACTTTATCACCATCTTCAGGATGGTTTACCGTCATACAGGTAAATAGAGCAGTGGGCCAGCAGTATTTTGGGCTGCACTGTGATATTTGATTCTGCTGGGGCATAATTTTGTGCTGCACAATGGTGTTGTTGGCCTTGCTTATTTCTTTTGTCCCTGCCTACTTGTGTTTCCCCCGCGTTCTGTCAACGTGGACCCGGGTGTGTTGAAGACACTTCTCCGCACACTATAGGGCTGAGTTCCACTGACTGCCCATACTTTTTACAACTGAAGCGAGTGCTTATTTTGAAGTAGTAAGTAGAGCGTTTATTAATCTGGTATTTCCTATGCTGTTATATGTAGATCTTGGTTTGTTTATGTCTTTTGTTTCTTATAGATATCCCTTGACTTCAGTAAGCCCCTGATGAGTTCCGACCGTGTGGAATGAAATATGGCATGTAGGGCTATATAGTGAAGGGCTTTACAGTCAATAGGCCCCAATACAGGAACAGGTTCCGTATGGGGTCGCCCCTGTCGGGGCGGGTGCTCTGTGTCTGTTAGGCAGATTAATTTAATAGCCCCTTGTCATCGTATACAGGGAGGGCTTTACAATAGGGCACAACAGGAGTTTCCATAACGCCATATCTACAAGCACCTTCGATCACTAATGCCTCTAATTGGGGCACTAATACCACCCACTGTCTCCAGACTGCAGATCTACTGGATAGGGTAAGATCCACCCAAACTATACTTACCCTTGTCACCTCAGAGGGTGGCATTTTTTGTATATGTGTATGTATGTTCGTTTGTCTCACTGCGAGTGTATGCTTTTTAGAAGTAACTTGAAGTAAAAGTTATGTTTTACTATACCTACAGTAGTCTACATGTGGAATTGAGACAATGTGGACTACCCTACAAATTGGGGCCACTTTTGGTTTGTTTTCCAGGGTCACTTTAGGTCACTAGTCCACTCCTGGACCTGGACCTCTTAATAAATTACTCCAGCGCACTTAAAGGGGTTGGTCACTTTTCAGCTACTCTTGATCAATGTCTTTGTAAGATGGCACATACTAATAAATTCTTTGTTGATATTTTGTGCCATTTTTTGTATTTCATAAGTAATTCTCTCCTGTTGGCCAAGTCTGTTGTACTGTCCACCCAGAGGTCCTGTCCATAAAATGGCTGCTGATGAAGGGTCATGTGGCAAGGCAAATAACTCAGTCTCCTTAATTCAAATACACTGCACCTGCACTAACTTCTCAACATTGCAAGTGCAGATGGCATATGTGGTGTATTTGAGTGGAGAAGGCTCAGTGATGAGTCTGGAGCTCTTTTTGCCTGGTCAAATGACTCATCACTGGCCATCTGGGGACATGATTTATGAAATAAAGCAAAAAGCCCAGGAAATCAACAAAGGCTATATTAGTTAGTGTCATGTAGTCATCTTACTTACACATTGGTCAAAAGTAGCCAGAAAGTGTCCAACCCCTTTAAGATTGGTATTTGAATCCACCCTTTGTCTATGCAGCAGGGCTTCATGCTAAACATTTAGGAACTAAATAATGTTTTCAAGGTTGCATTTTAGACAATTATAGTTACGCTCTAGAAACTCTGAAATAAAGAGGACCTGTCGCCACTCCTGACATGCCTGTTGTAATAGCTTCATGCATTCTCCATGTAATAACAATTGTGGAGCATCTATTCTTATTGGTCTATGATGTGCCATTCCTGTATTATTCCTGCTAGAAGTTATGAATGAATTGCTAACAGTCTGCAGTAGGGGTACAGAGCGGTGGTAACCAGTTGGGGGGCTGTCTCTGCACAGTCTCACTCTATCCAATTAGTGCTGCCATTTTCAGATAGTACAGGTATAACTGGTTACCTCCCCTCTTTACCCTTACTGCAGACTGCTAGAAATTTGTTCATAACTTCTAGTAGAAATAATAAAGGAATGACACAACATAGAGCCATTAGTGTTGAGTGCGAATATTCGAATAGCGAATTTTTATTGCGAATATTGCAAATTTGATCATTCGCAAATATTGCGAATATAGCGCTATATATTCTCAATTTTGAATATTCGTTTTTTTGTTTTTTTTTAGATGTTAATCCTTGTTGCTCTCTGGTTGTCTTCCCACTTCCCAAAAGCTGTTCTTACCAGTCCGGAGGTTTCCTGACTCCCTGCCCGCTCCAGTCAATGCCCGTTGCCGCTTCTGCCGACTCCCTGTGTGCATGGGAACGCTTCCATGCTAAAATGTACTGTCAGATGTGAGAATCACGATCTCACAAATTTGACTAAGTTGTAATCGCAATGCAACTAATATAACCTGAATTATTTGCATTGCGATATTCGTTATATTCTAGCAATACAACCATTAGGAACCCAGCTTAAAGTTGAATTTGCAATGCAAGCAATACAGGTTATATTAATTGCATTGCAAATTCAACTTAGAGCTGAGTTCCTAATGGTTGTATTGCTAGAATATAACGAAGATTGAGAATATAGTGCTATATTCTTGAATTCGTGATATTCGTCGTCTTCGTTATATTCTAGCAATACAACCATTAGGAACTTAGCTCTAAGATCAATTCGCAACGCGAGTATATGTTCGCTTCGCGAATTAAACTTAGAGCTGAGTTGCCAGTGGCTGTATTGCTAGAATATAATGAAGATTGAGAATATAGTGCCATATTTGTGAATCCGTGGTATTCATCGTCTTCGTTATATTCTAGCAATACAACCATTAGGAACTTAGCTCTAAGATAAATTCGCAATCCGAGTATGTGTTCGCTTTGCGAATGAAACTTTGAGCTGAGTTCCTAATGGTTGTTGCTAGAATATAATGAAGATTGAGAATATAGTGCTATATTCGTGATATTCGTTATATTCTAGCAATACAGCCATTAGGAACCCAGCTCTAAGTTGAATTCGCAATGCGAGTAATACAGGTTATATTAATCGCATGGCGAATTGAACTTAGAGCTGAGTTCCTAATGGTTGACAACCATTAGGAACTCAGCCCTAAGTTCAATAAGTTTAATATAACCTGTATTACTCGCATTGCGAATTCAACTTTAGGAACTCAGCTCTAAGTTCAATTCGCCATGCGATTAATATAACCTGTATTACTCGCATTGCGAATTCAACTTAGATCTGGGTTCCTAATGGTTGTAATGCCAGAATATAACGAAGATTGAGAATATAGTGCTATATTCGTGATATTCGTAATCTTCGTCTATTATAGCAATACAAGTTACAACCATTAGGAACTCAGCTCTAAGTTTAATTCGCGATGCGAATATAAATTCGCGTAACATTCGCAATATATAGAATAATGACGAATATTCGATTTCGACGAATATATGACGAATATTAAATCGAATATTCGCGAAATCGAATATGGCACCTCCCGCTCATCACTAAGAGCCATACGAATAGATGCTCCAGAATTGTTATTACATGGGGCATGAAGCTATTACAACAGTCATGTCAGGAGTGGTGAAAGTTTCTCTTTAAGTTTGGTCGAATTGGTCGGGTGATTTATTTGGGGTCTGCATAAATTCAACTCAAATCTAAAGTTCTCCATTTGCCCTGAAAGATTTTTCACTGATGACACTGTGGGGTGTTGTATGACTGTAAACTCTTTAATGCCAAGACAGCATTAGTAATCTAAAAGTAACAGCAATTGTTTGTGGCAAATGCCTGCTGATGAGCCACTAGATGGAACAGCAATGCCTACATTGCTCCTAAAGGCTCATTTGCATATATTAAAACATCATTTTTCTCAGCAATGTGGACCATATGGACATGGGATGGAACCAGCACAGATGGTCAGCCAGTTTCATAGGTACCAGTCTGCTGACAGATGCCCTTTAACGATGATTTTACCCAATGACCAAGCATTTGCTCATTCATTGGATAATGGGCTGCACCTTACACTGGGCAGTTTTTGGAAGCAAGCATTTGTATGAACCTTCCTTCCCTATAATCATCCCGGTAAACATCCCATGTGAAGGGACCTTTACATCAGAAGCTACACAATTCTTCTACTATGCTTTTTTCATTTTGCTGTCTCTCTCTAATAAAAACCTTATTACTGATAATCTACAAGAGAAAATTATATTGGACATTTTGGGAATAGACAAAAATCTCTGCATGCTGAGAAACGAGCCTGACTAATTGGCAGTTTGAGGTAGAGGTAACAGTATGATTGCTGCTCTGGTTCCCACCTACAGCTTTCTGTTCTTGCTGATGAGAAATTTTGTGATAATAATCTTGCAGGTATCATATATTTGACTTTTGAACTTTTTTGTCTGTCTATATCAAATATATGTGATTGAAAATTGAGTATGTTCTGTAGATAAAATAAGCACATATTCAATGCTCAGTAGAATCTGTAGTCACTAATGGAGCTGAGAAATATTTTTGTCTCTATTCACTCAAATATGTCGACAAAACCAACAAAGGAGCAGTGATTTTGAAACACCTATTCATTGACAATTATTCTTTTGAGTTTTGGGTATTGTGTGAAATTATAATCTGTTAGTCAAGTATTTTTTTTTCTGTAGACCATTGGTCTCCAACCTGTGGATCACCAGCTGTTGCAAAACAATTCCTAGCATGTCCTGAGAGCCTGAAACTTTCTGGAAGTTGTAGTTCTTCAACAGCTGTAGAGTAGAGATGAGTGAATCTTCCAAGATTTGGTTTGTTTCGGATTCACCGAATTTTTCAATAAGTTCGATTTGCGTCCGAATATTTTGTTCTTCTGAACCAAAGTTTTTCCAATTGCCCTGGAAATTGGTATGTAACCCCGTCTAGTCCTCTAAAAAACAGATTTTCTTTTTTAAAATAAAAACACCTATCTTGTTTAGTTAATTTTTCATTTTTCCTCACCCATCCCCTAGGTCTGGTACAGCGCCAGGTGTAGCTGTATCCACTGTAATCCTTGGCCGCAACTGACTGCAATTACCTTCTGCCTGGTGGTGACAGAACACTATTGATTGCTTATGCGCTGGGCGTCGTTTTACAAGATTTGTCCGAATCGAACCAGAAAAGATTTGGGTTCAATTTGATGCCTAAAGAAATCAGAGTTTCAGAGCGAATCTCTGAATCTGTGGATAGATTCGCTCATCTCCCCCCCCACATCAATGAGGGGATGTGTACCAGAAACGGTACAAAAAATAGGATACCTTCTTGGCGCAAACACGACTTCATTAGATGTTATTTTAGAAACTCTTTTTTTTTTTTTAAGTATTAATCGACAACACGTTTCGGAGTACATATACCCCTTTCTCAAGTCTACAAAACATAATGATGATAGTTGGTGACATATAGCGAATAGTATACCAAAAGTATTTCAAACTAAAATAAATTGAATAAAAGAATGTTCAATGCATACATGCAAAATAAAAAATTAAAAACATCACTTAAATAGGTTTAGAAAAATAAAGTACAATTCATAAAATATATAAAACATCATAGATATGCAGTGACCAGTGTAAGAGGGGGGTGTGGGTCGACATGAAACCATAAGCATAACCCAGTCTTCTTCTTTACCTTTACATCAGCCACTATACACCACCAGTTATCTCTTATCACTATCCTGACAGTACAATCTAGTGTTTCTACTATCATTTCTACCCTTCACCTCAGCCTCCCTTGATGCATCACCACTATCATTTTGATAGCTTCTCTCATTTCGCCTTGTGTACTATGATCCTGATATCTTGCCCCCATTCTCCTTTTGTGAAAATAGTACTTCCTCTGACTCACCACCTTTTATACTTATTTATGTATATGTATCCAATTATTCCACAGTTTATCCTCACGTGAGAAGCTACACTGTATGCAACAGCTCGGACTTAACCTTCCCCCCTCATTATGCAGGACTTCAGTGTACCTCAATACCATTATACTATTATACCCTGCGCTTTTCACTATTTCCCCTTTGCAAATCCCTCCACTATACATGACTCAAACTACGCATTAACCCTTACTACTTAGCGATCCGCAACAAGCGGGTTATTTCACACTGTCGTCAATCCAGAGAAGGCACCATATCTCAGACAGTCGACCCACACATCCCTCTTACACTGGTCACTGCATATCTATGACGTTTTATATATTTTATGAATTGTACTTTATTTTTTTAAGTGATGTTTTTTAACTTTTTATTTTCCATGTATTCATTGAACATTCTTTTATTAATTTTATTTTAGTTTGACATACTTTTGGTATTAATATACTTCTATTCGCTATATGTCACCAACTATCATCATTATGTTTTGTAGACTTGAGAAAGGGGTATATGTACTCCAAAACACGTTGTCGCTTATTACTTAATAAAAAAATGAGTTTCTAAAATAACATCTACTGAAGTCGCGTTTGTGCCAAGAAGGTATCCTATTTTTTGTACCGTTTCTGGTACACGTCCCCCCATTGTACCTTGTATCACTCCTCTGGAGAACCGGCCACTCCACTTACGAGGATTAAGAGGTACTGGCAGCACTGGCTTACGGTTATCACGAGCATTGTGCTTTTTTTATAAAAAGGTGAGCCTAAACATTGGCACCTTTTGTCTCTAAATACCTTTTTTAATTTCATACTGCCCTATGAGCTCCTCTTCTTTTTCTCGCCACACTTACTAATGTTGGAGACCACGCCTGTGAAGGGAAGATAGCTCTACTTCATTCTCCTAATTAATAAGGTAATTTCCGCTCTTAGGACATGCTTAGGGCACGTTCACATGATAGGGCACAACTTCACTGCAACATTTTTCGCACGACATTTTGTCGCACCAATGTCGCGTGACAATTTTTATAATTGGAGTCTATGGTGTCGCACTGCGACATGCGACATGCTGCGACTGCGACAGTCGCAGAAAAATCCATCTTGAATGGATTTTTTGCGACTATCACGTCGCAGTTGCAGCATGTCGCATGTCGCAATGCGACACCATAGACTCCTATTATAAAAATTGTCGCGCGACAATAGTGCGACTTATTGTCGTGCGACAAATGTCGTTGTGTGAACGTACCCTTAAAGGGCAACTGTGATCCCAATTTTGGACCATTTTCTACAGTAATACATGATTAGTACTGCATGTATGAAGTCCTGATAACTTTTAGTAATTTTTTATTTTTTACTTCTGGCTCCGTTCCCTCACTATCAGGGTTCAGAGCTGTTTTGAAATACAAGACATACACACGCATATCCTCTCCATTATGTTAGAACAGCACAGCAGTCCTTTCTATGTAATTCAGTACATCGTGGATTGCTGACAGCGGGGGAACCAGTAGCAGTAGGAAAAGTAGTGACATGGACTCCTTATCTGCAGTACTACACACAAATTACTCTAGATAACATTCCAAAATTGAGGTGACCGATTCCTTTTAAGCATATACTTTTGGGGTCATTTATTATGAGAAATATACCACTTTTTGGCATACTCTTTTCCAGATTTTGTTTCATAGGGGATTTGCGGCTGAATCTGTGACTTTTCCCAGCTCATGCCACTTTTACCCAGCAAGGGAGCTGGTGTAGATTTAAGTAAGTCGCACAGCAGACGGTAAAGAGCCTAAGTTATGTAGAGGCCAGCGTCTCCACATCAAGCGGCAGCAGACAAGGACTAAAACTAGCGTCTAAATCACTGGTCTTAGTAAATGTCCCCCTTTGTGTTTACCATGAAATAATTATTTTCTTAGAAACTCTGACATGTGCCATTCCTTTGTCAATAAGATTTGCCCCTACATAGTTTGACACTCAACATTTCAGAGTGTGCAGGGACACACCCTTTATCCAGTTGTAACACCCAGTCATACATTTATCCATACATTTCGGGAAGTAATAACCGAAGAACAACACAATGCAGAGCTCCAATATTAGGTGTTCCAGTGTTATTTCACAGGGAATTTACTACTAAGGGCTCGTGCACACGACCATGTGAGTTCCACATTTTGTGGAACGTAACGCCTCGCCCTATTATAGAAATGCCTATTCTTGTCCACAAAATGGACAATATTAGGACATGTTCTATTTTTTTGTGGGGCTGCGAAACTGAGCAACAGATGCGGACAGCACCCAGTGGGCTGTTTACATCTTTTGCGGCCTCATTGAAATTAATGTGTCTGCATCCGAGCAGCAAAAAAATGCGGCTCAGATGAGGAACAGTACAACGGTCGTGTGAATGAGCCCTAAAACAGACATGCCCTCAGACATACATATACAAGTCTCTACTATCTCCACTAAGGGTTGATCTACCAGATACACTGCCTGATAGTTTATTTTTCTGCTGATAGTATTGATCCTGCTGACAGGTCTTTAAGAAATCATTTAAAATCATTTAAAATCATTTATGACGCTGGGTTCTTAGAAAAATAATTGTAATAGTAGGTTTTAAATTCTTCTTTGCATTTAAATTATTTCAAATACTATATTGATTTCCTAGCATATATGTATAAGGCCTAATGCACACGACCGTATGTGTTTTGCGGTCCGCAAATTGCGGATTCGCAAAAAAAATGTATGAAGTTACTTATGGCGTCCTTTTTTTTTGCGGATCCATCATTTTTGCGGATTCATTGTAATAATGCCTATCATTGTCCGCAAACTAGAAAAAAATAGTACAAGCGCTATTTTTTTGCGGGACGAAAAACGGACATACGGAAATGGAATGCACACATAGTACTTTCCGTTTTTTTTGCGGACCCATTGAAATAATTGGTTCCGCATATAGTCCGCCAAAAAAACAGAACGGACATGGAAAGAAAATACGTTCGTGTGCATGAGGCCTAATGGTCAGGGCTCTGTTATTCTGATACATAGCTCCATATGCTCTGCACAGACATAACCACTGATTGCTATCAAGATATTTTAAGAAATCAATAAGCAAAAACATTTGAACCTAAATGCTTACAATACTTTTCCATATGGTCTTCAGCACACACAGCAGCTTTCATACCTCTTTTCTTATAAAAAGGGTTCCAGTCTCTAGTATGAAAGGATAAATGTCCAGACTTATTGGTTTATATTGTTCCTTCTTACAAGAAACCCTTATTTGCTCCCAGAATAAATGTTTTTGTAAAGGACCATCTTAGTTTATCTTTTTCATCAATGTCTTTTTATTGAGAGTAAGGCTACATTCATACATTCACAATTTTTATTTTATTTTTTTACTGCTGTCACATGCCATTTTCAGAACGAATTCAAGTTAATGGGGTTAGTCACATGGCTTTTTTTGTTTTAACAGTCGCTGAATAACGGTCGTCCGAAAATAGGACATGTCCTATTTTGGCTGTTTTCAGCCAACTGACCCCACTGAAGTCAACTAGGCCAATTTGAATGTCCATTTAGACAGGAGTGCAACCATAATCCATGTTAAAAACAGGTTCACTAGTGAAAAATGACCTTTTAGGGGTAAAAAAAAAAATTACCACATTCACTTGCACTGCAGAGACAGTCGCTCCTTTATTGATGCAGAAGGATCTGTGCTCCCAGTATGATCGCAGGTCCTTCCACATCAAGTGAAGATCAACTGTCCCTAAGCATGCAAGTGGATTTTTTTTTTAACACAAGTAGAACTAAGGCAGTGATGGCGAACCTATGGCACGGGTGGTAGAGGCGGCACTCAGAGCCCTCTCTGTGGGCACCCGCACCCTGGAAAAAGTCTATGGTGTACCAATATGCCTTAGACTTTTCCTGCCATTCATCAGCGCAGGATGCGCTATGAACGGCACAGGCAGCAGCGCACTGAATGTAGGCAGGCTATTATAGCTAAATGACGAAGTACATGGAAGATAATCTATATTGGACTGTTTGCCATGTTGGCACTTTGCGAAAAATACGTGGGTTTTGGGTTGCAATTTGGGCACTCGGTCTGTAAAAGGTTCGCCATCACTGAACTAGGGGGCACTAATGGAGGCATTCATTATACTAGGGGCCCTAATACAATAATTCTTTATACTGGGGGGTCACTCTGGGGGCACTAGGGGGGCCATTTGATGTACAGGGGGCACTATGAGAGGCATTATATATACTTTGGGGGAACTGCAGTGAATGGGACATTAAAAAAAAGTTAATGAAATTCATCAGTTTTAGATGGAAGTTTTCAACCTCCATTAAAAACAGATGTAAAATGGATGCAATCCGTGGTCCGTGTTTACATTCCGTCACGTTTGCTGACAAGATAGGCATTATTACAATGGATCTGCCATAAAAATGGATCCGCCCCAAAAAACGGTCCGTCATCCGTTTATTTTGGCGGACGCAAAATTTGCATACGGAACGGACGCGGAAACAAACAATGGTCATGTGCATGAGGCCTAATGGATATGGTTGGAGAGTGTGTGCACTTAAAATGATATTCCCGTTTTAGACATTTATGGAATATCTACAGGGTATAGAAAAACTGAAAGATGTAGATCCTACCCCTGGGAGCCACACCTACTCCAGAACAGAGTTTCCCCCATACCACTTGGTGAGGTGTCACATCAAGCCAGAGAATAAATGGAAAGGTGGTTGTGCACGTGCATGGCTGTCTCCTGTCACTCTGTAACCAATGTGGATTCACTGTGCTATTGAACAGATCTGACTCATGGCTACTCCTTAGATCATTATTTAATTGCCTTCTAGGTCTTCACCCTTATACACAATGACAAGTTTTGCGTGACATACAAGGTACAACTTCACTGCAACATTCATGTTGCATCTTGTGCTGTATGGGGAAAATACACAAAACTGTCTAAATATGTTAACCTTGACATAAAGCAAAAGACTAGAGGGAACCTGTTACGTTAAACATAGGGGCACATTTATGAAGACCGGAACTCAGCTCCTCCATTTTGGCCACAGATCTCTTGATAAAGGTTAGGGATGAGCAGATCCATGGATATTCGGGTGCGGTCGAACTTCGGGTCAAAGTTCGGGTTCGGGACAACCAGAATGCTGTTATAGGGGGTAGAGATGAGAGGACCTGTGGATGTTCGGGTTCGCCAGGTTTGGCTGAAGTTCGAACCTGAACCCCATTGCAGTGAATGGGGACCTGAACTTTGATGCACTAAAATGGCTGTAGAATAGTCGTAGTAAGGGCTAGAGGGCTGCAAAAGGAAGCAAAATATGGGTAAGAGCAGGACAGTTGCGCTGCAAACAAATGTACATAGGGAAATTACTTAAAATAACATAGAATAGAAATAAATAATAATCTTGAACTAGGAGGCGGAGGTCAAAGTGTATTAGGAGGTTAAGGAGGCAGTGGACCTGGCGGGGTAGGTGGAAGCGGTGGTGGAGGAGGTAGCCAACACAGTTTTTTTTTCCCCTTTATTTATTTTTATAAATTTGGGAAGACCCCAAAAAATTTGGGAAGACCCCAAATTTGGGAAATAGAAAAGATAGTGCAAAGAGAAAGTGTGCTGGAGTATAAAAATGGCTGGGTGCGGCCGGTATACCTGACTACTCAGCACAAGGTACGGACAAGTCCTGTGGGATCCATGCCTGGTTCATTTTAATGATTGTGAGCTTGTCTACGTTGGCTGTGGACAGGCAGCTGCGCTTGTCTGTGATTACCCCCCCTGCTGTGCAGGCCAGCCCCTCCAAGATGTAAAGGGCAAGCTCAGGCCATGTGCCCAATTTGGAGACCCAGAAGTTGAATGGGGCAGACCCATTAGTCAGTACGTGTAAGCATTTGCACATGTACTGTTCCACCATGTTGCTGAAATGCTGCCTCCTGCTAAGACATCCCGTATCAGCTTGTGGTGCTGGTTGTTGTGGCATGCTGACAAAGCTTTTCCACATTTCGGCCATGCTAATCCTCCCTTCTGAGGTGCTGGCGGTGCCTCAGCTACGTGGGTACCTTCTTCCTCTTCTGCCTTCACCTTGTGCTTCCACTGAGCCCCCGCTGTCAGGTGTGAATGCTCATCAGCAGCACGTCTACCAGCATGTGCTTGCACTCACGCATCTTCCGATCATGCTCTATTGACAGAATTAAGGACAGCATGTTGTCCTTGTAGCAGGAATCCAGCAGCGTGGCCACCCAGTAATCAGCCCTTGTTAGAATGTGGACAACTCAGCAGCCGCTGCGCAGGCACTGCATCATGTAGTCACTCATGTGTGCTAGGCTGCCCAGAGGCAACGACAAGCTGTCCTCTGTGGGGGGTGTATCTTCTGTGTCCTCTGTATCCCCCAGCCACGATCGATTGATGCCCATATGCTGCTTTGGGTGCAAACCTACTGTGAACATGGTGCCTCCTCATCATACTCCTCCTCCTCCTCCTCATCCTGAAGAACTGTGTCCTGGCTGGACAGTTGTGTACCTCACCTCTGTTGGTGCAGAAACCCACCCTCCAAGCCACTTGTGAATGACCGGCCTGATAACCGTGGAAATGATCCCTCTTCCTCCTGTGCCACATCCTCTTCCATCATCGTCCAAAGTATTTTTTCAAGGAGACATAGATGTGGGATAGTAACGCTGCGTCATCGGCAGTGGGCCATGTTGGTGGAGTACGTGAAAAAGCGCAACACGCCACACACATCCCGCATGGAGGCCCACTCGTTGGTGGTGAAGTGGTGCTGTTCCGCAGAGCGACTCACCCGTGCATGCTGCAACTGAAACTCCACTATCGCCTACTGCTGCTCGCACAGTCTCTCCAGCATGTGCAAGGGTGAGAAAGCCGAAAGCGCGCACAGAAAGCCCACACTTTCTGTAGCAGCTCTGACATATCGGGGTAATTTTTCAGGAATATCTGCACCACCAAATTCAGCACACGCACCAGGTAAGGGATGTGCATTAGTGTCGGGCCCGAATATTTGAATCGCAAATTTTTATTGTGAATATCGCCACTTCGAGAATTCGTGAAGATTTAGAATATAGTGCTATATATTCGTATTCGCGAATATTATAGATTATATTGGGATATGTCACGGGCCGAACTAATAGTCAGATTAATTATATTAATTTCTCTGTCACGTATAAAGTGCACGTGTACCTCACACCAAAAATGGGAATATGTCACCCACCGAACTAACAGATGGATTAACTATATTCATTTCTCTGTCACATATGCAGTGCAGGTGTACCTCACACCAAAAATGGGTATATGTCACAAACCAAACTAACAGACGGATTAACTATTATATTTTTGTAACTCACACACTACCACCCTATTTAAAATGTAGCCTTTAATAAATATACCATTAAAAGTAACCCACAATAATGAAAAAAAAGAAGAATAAATTAATCTACAATAGTAGATAGGGCAATTTTGTAGGTACAGGCATTAGTCAATAGGTGGGAACTTTCCCTGATTCTGACAATATTTTGTTGACGCTGCCTACAAAATGGAATGGCCGCCTCGATAGGAGCGATCCCATATTTAGGAACCTCCTATATGCCCTCGGATGGCCCTAGAGGGGAGCGAATGGCTCACTATTATAAGGTGGCCTGAAATGAGTACTATCAATGACCTACCATAAATGCCAAAAATAATAAATAATGTATACAAGGAAATATTCAACTTATAAACTATCGGATCCTATCGAAATATACTGTACAAAATACACTTAGTTGCCACTTAATGGCTATTAGTCACACAGTCATTTAGTAAAATGTCCGAGACCCAACACGTTTCACCAAGTGCAGTCTAGGGGCTCATCAGGGGACAAAACTTACATTTGATAGTTCATAAGAGTTATCTGACAAGATGCTGCTGTCAGAACAGCCAATGCTGGTTAGATATAGAAATTAGTGATTACTGTGGCCGATGGAAATTAATAAAGCCCTAAGCTGGCAGAGGATCCACCAAAGTTATGAAGAGGCGCCGGCCTCTACATAACTTCGGCGGATCCTCTGCCAGTTCTAAATGTAAGATAGCTCCTTGCTGTCTTACATTTAGACCATTTTCTATGCCCAAAACAGGCGTAGAAAATGATGAAGGCCCATCCCCTTCCCTGCCCACAATTCTAGACCTGATGTGAGAAGTCACAGATTGCTGCACAAGTAGCTGTTGCACCACAATCTTTGCATATACTGTAGGCATATTTCTGCTTAATAAATGACCCCCATAGTGTTTGAGCTGAAGACTTGTACTTTATACCTTTAACTGACTGATATATAGTTTTATGGGAAAAGATTCATTATAACTTGTACATAATACCTTTAAATTCCTGCTCATTCTGGGCTTTGAAGTCAAGGAGGCGGTCCTATCAGTGATTGACAGATGTCTCTTTATATACAGTCATAAAAGGGAAGGCTGTCAATCACTGATAGGACCGACTCCTGGACTTCAAAGCCCAGAATGAGCAGGAATTTAAAGGTATAATGTACAAGTTATAATGAATCTTTTCCCATAAAACTATATATCAGTCTGCTCAGCTCATCCTGCTTAATAACATGCTGCCTGTTGCTTACACTGCATTTTCATGGTGACAGGTTCCCTTCAGATGGTATTGCCAGCTCTTAAACACACAAGCACAACTAATTCTCCATTTATTCTCTGCCTAGATTTTAATCATTTATGGCATATTCACAGGGACTTAATGGAGAATTAATAGGAGTTTAAAACAATTCATAGCTGTGATACAAACAAGTTTCTGCTTCAGCTAATGGCTAAGCAGTAACAGCACAGAAATAATATTCCATTTTTATTCTCCTTGAACCCGAAGCATTTACATTCTTGCTCTCTCCGCATACACGGTACCAGCTCCGACTAATTCATTTGCCGTCTTTGTTCTATAAGTGCAGAGAGCAGTTGTGTTGTCAAAAAGGTGACTGTGTAATGGAAGCTAGAGACTGCAATGGAAACCTTGACATTTTAGTGGATATATTTCCAGACCTTGTCTCTATTGCATTAAGCAAGATCCTGCACTGAATACAGTCTGAAGCAGAAAAAAAAATGAAAGGAATACATAAAAAAAATAATCCACCTTCCTCTTACAAAACAAAGCAGCAACTTGTCTTCTTTGTTCTACAGTACCTAAACACTAAATGGAACCCAGAACAAAAGAGCTTGTTGTCCCTTTCTCATTCACACAATTACTTCTGTCCTGATGTGTTAAACTGCATTAAATCAGTTGGGAGAGGATTCCCATCATTCTCAGCTTTCACTTTTCATTTTTCAACTATTTTTTTTTAACCTGGTTCCAAACATTATAAATAATTCATCATTTTCTGTAGCCAAGAAATGTAGGGCTTTTTATCTCAGCGAATATGTGGTAACAATACTACGTAAGTACATACCATAGAGACGGGGGCTCAGTCATGGTTGGTCCCATTCTCTTTGCCCATCCAATGCAGGACATCCCTTCTACAGAAGTGCTACAGTGTTGATCAACATGGGGTTGGGGCATTCAGGGAAAAACAAACACCAGGCCAAGAAACATCCATCCTTTCATGGTACATTACAGATAGAGTTAATCGAATCAAATCCAACAAAGTGAAATTCGATCCGAAATTCAGGATAAATTTGATTTGCATCGAAACTGAATTTCCTCCTACTTCGTGGTAGGAAATCAATTTGACCTGCAATCGTGTAAAAAACAAAAAAAATCATACTTACCTCCCCCATTTGCTCACGATGGGCCGGCCGCCCCCATCTTGAAGATCTCGGCTGAAATCCTGTGGGTGGTGACAATGTAAACTTGGGCCCCTCACGATTTCGCAAAAGATATCCAAGCAGACCGGCAGTGGCTGGCCTGTCGTGAGCAAATGGAGGCGGTAAGTATGATTTCATTTTGTTTTTATGTTAATTTTACACTGTATTATTACTCTCAGATGCCAACATAATGTATGAACGCGGCATCTGAGGGGTGCAATGACGGGTAGCGGCACTTTCGCTGCTCCCTTTCATTGCAGCCGGTACTTACAAAACAATGTGCTTTGTGACAAAGCAATTCGTCACTAAGCAAATTTTTGGGTAAAATTTGGCGAAGCAGCAGAATCGAATTTTACAAAATATCGCTCATCTCTTATTTTAGAGTACTGGAGTTTTAACTTGTAGCAAGCCAAACCCCATTATTATTATTATGCCTCATTCACACGACTGATTTCCATCAGTGATTTTGAGCCAAAACCAGGTGTGGCTCTAAACACAGAACAGGTGCAGATCTTTCCCTAACCCTAAGTTCACACCTGAGCGTTTTACAGCACGTTCAAACGCACTGTAAAACGCTCAACACATGAAAACCAATGCTTTCCTATGGCCCTGGTTCTCACTTGAGCGTTTTACAGCGCGTTTGAACGCACTGTAAATCGCCCGACGCATAAACTAGTACTTGAGCTTTTTTTGGGGCGTTTGTCGCGCGTTTTGTGATTGACACCACAGTAGTTAATCACAAGAATGCGCGTACGAACGCGCGTTTCATATTTGCAAAAACGCGCTGAAATACGCGCGACAAAAACGTGCGTAAGACGCGCGTTTCAAGAACGCTCAGGTCTGAACCCAGGGTTATACCTTATGTCCGTGGAGGCTCCAATCCTGGTTTTGGCTGAAAATCACTGATGGAAATCACTGACCAAAACACTGACATGTGAATGAGGCATTAGTTGGACATTAATGGTTTACCAAACTCTAGACACATTTGCTAGCTGCATATCTGGTTGTTCGGGTCCGACCTCAGTCCATTAAAGTTTATGGAAGTTATAGCAACAGCCACAAAATGGAGTTAGTTCTCCTATTTTCCAGCAGATAAATGAGAACCATGGTAACTAGAAATAAGTAAACTGAATTTGGTACGAATTTCCCCAAAATCTTCCAACAGATTCAAATTTGGGGTATTTTTGGGGTTTTGCCTTCCAAGAATCACACAAAATGACGGTTGCTATTTTATAGTTCAGAAGACTGAGAAGAAGGAATCTTTCACTGAATAGAGATAATTTTGGGCCATTTTTTAAAATGAAAGGGGTAAAATATTTCAACAGTGCAGTGCGTAATTAACCAATTGAGTACCAAGCCACTTTTCACCTTAAATTCCAGGCTGATTTTGCCAAATCTGACATGTTTCACTTTATGTAATAATAACTGTGGAATGCTTTTACTTATCCAAGCCATTCTGAGACTGTTTTGTCGTGACACATTGTAATTCGTGTAGGTAATAAATCTGAGTCAATATGTTTAACCTTTATTCATAAAAATATCAAAAATTTACAGAAAAGTTTAAAAAATTCTCAATTTTTCGAAATTTGAATTTCTCTGCTTTTAAGGCATATAGTGATACCTCATAAAATCATTATAATTTTACATTTCCCATATGTCTATGTCTGCATCATTTAGTAAATGCCATTTTGTTTTTGTAGGATGTTAGAAGGCTTAAAATTTCAGAATTTAGCACAAATCCTTCAGGCTTCTATTAGAAAGCTGAACATGAAGAGGAACTTCATCTTTCAGCATGACGACCCAAAGCATTCATACAAATCAGAAAAGGAATGGCTTCACCAGTAGCAGATTAAAGTTTTGGAATGGCCCAGCCAGAGCCCAGACCTGAATCCATGGGGTGATCTGAAGAGGGCTTTGCACAGGAGATATCATCACAATCTGACAGATTTGGAGTGTTTTTGCAAAGAAGAGTGGGCAAATCTTGTCAAGTCAAAATGTGCCATGCTGATAGACTCACCCAAAAAGACTGAGTGCTGTAATGAAATCAAAAAGTGCTTCAACAAAGTATTAGTTTAAGGGTTATGCAACCATATTATTTTATGTTAATATCTTTTCTTCCCTCTACCTAAAAGATTTCAGTTTGTTTTTCAATTGAGTGGTACAGTTTATAGGTCACATTAAAGGTGGAAAAAGTTCTGAAATGATTTATCTTTGTCTCATTTTTTTACAGCACAGAAACCTGACATTTTACCAGGGGTGTGTACACTTTTTATATCCACTGTATATACTGTAGTAGAAAGCGCCCATAAATGAACCTATTCTAGAACCTACACCCCTCAAGTTATTCAAAACTGATTTTACAAACTTTGTTAACCCTTTAGGCGTTCCACTAAAATTAAAGGAAAATTTAGGTGAAAGTTTTTTGCAGATTTTCCATTTTAATCCCTTTTTTCAATGAATCACAGCGAGGGTTAACAACCGAACAAAACTCAATCTTTATTACCCTGATGCTGCAGTTTACAGAAACATCCCATATTTAGTCATAAACTGCTGTATGGGCACACTGCAGGGTGCAGAAGGGAAGGACCAATAAATGGATTTTGGAAGGCAGATTTCACTGGGATAATTTTAAGTTGCCATGCCACATTTGAAGACTCCATGATGCACCCCTACAGGCACCAAAAAGGACCCCATTTTTTAAACAATGGGATAAGATGACAGGGGTCTGATCTCCTCTACAATGCCTTACAATATATTGTGTATTATAATACATTGCAGGATACACTGACAGTGTGCCTATAAGACCCAGCCTCGGGGATGGGTCTCAAAGGCATTCATAGCTGGCAGGCTCCTATGCCTGTGCAAGGCATCGGGCTGCCATACTAGCCATTGGGTCCCCATCAGTGCAGTGCAGGGACAAGATGGGGTCAGAGAGGGTGACTGTACCCTGCACAAACCACATGCATGCCGGGGGGTGAGCGTTGATTGCGGCATGCAAGGGGTTAAAATGCCAACCTTGTATACAGCAGGTGCTCGGATGTCAGTAATAGCTGGGTCCCTGCCACTTTTCGAGAAGGCGCAGCACTTGCACCTGCCCGAACAGACCGGGAATTAAGTCACGTCCCACAGTGCTGTACATGTATGGCGATGGTACCCTGCAGGTTAAACAGGTTGTTTGTTACACTGTTATCATGTGTTTACCTGTAACCATATATGTTACTATCAGTTTGACTAATTTACTAATACTGACTTGGAAATAAAGAACTTAAAAGAGGTACAGACTGTCCTAGGAGGCCTGAGAGTGTCATAAAAGACTTTTCAGGACAAATTAGGCACTTTTGTTTCAGACTGAATTTAACTTAATCTGATGGCCAGTTCAATTGAATTGGACCTGAAACTAAATTTGGGAAATTCGCTTTTCTCTAATGGTAACTAGAGTTGAGCGGACACCTGGATATTCGGGTTCGAGAAGTTCGGCGGAACTTCACGAAAATGTTCGGGTTCGGGATCCGAACTCAAACCGAACTTGACCCGAACCCCATTGAAGTCAATGGGAACCCGAACTTTTGGGCACTAAAAAGGTTGTAAAATAGCCCTGGAAAGAGCTAGAGGGCTGCAAAAAGCAGCAACATGTAAGTAAATCCCCTGCAAACAAATGTGGATAGGGAAATCACTTAAAATAAAATAAATAAAAATTTACCAATATGAATTGGCAACTTGGAGGAGGAGGTGGAAAAGAAGGTTGCAGTGGCGTCAGGTAGGAATGCTATGGGAGTTGAAGTTCTTATCACAGCCAAAAATTATTAATGTCTGCCTGCAGTGCCACAGGCCTCATTCACAGATTCAGGGCCATGGCAACAGTACATGGGAGTTGAAGTTCACATCACAGCCAAGAAGGATTCATGTCTGCCAGAAGTGTCACAGGCCTCACTCACAGACTGAGGCCAATGGCAACCATATATGGGAGTTGAAGTTGTCATCACAGCCAAGAAGGAGAGTTAAAATCACACCAAGACAGTATTGATTTCACCCAGAAATGCCATAGGCCTCATTCACAGATTCAGACCCATGGCACCCACAAAGAGGAGAGTTACAATCAAGCCAAAATAGTAGTGATTTCACCCAGAAATGCAACAGGTCTCATTCACTAATTCAGGACCATGGCACCTGCAAAGAGTAGAGCGGTCCCGTAACAGCAACACAGGCCTCAGGTCAACCTGCAATGGAACAGGCCATTATCATTTATGTAGGCCCCTGACACCCAGACAGAGGAGATGTCATTTGACAGTATAAAGAGTTTAATGTCTCCCACCAATGCAGCAAGCGATTAAACAGAAAATAGACCCTTGACAACCAGACAATCAGTCGGTCATTTAACAGTAAAAAGAGTTTAATATCTCCCACCAATGCAGCAAGCGATTAAACTAAATATAGGCCCCTGACAACCAGACAATGTAGAGGTTATTTGACAGTAAAAAGAGTTTAATGTCTCCTACCAATACAGCAGGCAATGAAACAAAATATAGGCCCCGGACAACCAGACAATGTAGAGGTCTTTGACAGTATAAGGAGAATAATGTCACCCACCAAAGCAACAGGTGATTATCTGAAATGTAGGCCACTGGCACCCAGACAGAGTAGAGAGGTCCCATAGCAGAAAATCCGGCTTCATGTCACCCAGCAATGGAAAAGGCCACTTTCAGTTATTTAGGCCGAAGCAGCCAGAGTAGAGAGGTGCCATAGCAGAAAATCAGGCTTCATGTCACCCGCCAAATCAGCAGGTGATTAACAGAATTTTAGGCCCCTGACACCCAGACATAGGTGAGGTCATTTGACAGCAAAAAGGGGTTAATGACACACACCAAAGGAGCAGGCGATTAGCTGAAATGTGGCACCCAGACAGAGGAGAGGTTCATTCAACTTGGGGTTGCCCCCAAAATAATGGTACAATTAAAAGAAGAGGATTTAATAAAGAAGTGCCCTAGAGTACAAGAATGTATGCTTCAGGGCGAGGCAGTAATAAATGTCTATCCTGCACAAGTAATGGACAGGTCCTGTGGGATCCATGCCTGGTTCATGTTTATGAAAGTCATCTTGTCCACGTTGGCTGTTGATAGGCGGCTGCGTTTGTCTGTAATGATGCACCCTGCCATGCTAAATACATGTTCAGACAATACACTGGCCGCAAGGCAGGCCAGCACCTCCAAGGCATAAAGGGCTAGCTCTAGCCATATGGACAATTTGGAGACCCAGAAGTTGAATGTGGTCGAACCATTGGTCAGTACGTGGAGGCGTGTGCACACGTACTGTTCCACCAGGTTGTTGAAATGCTGCCTCCTGCTGACATGTTCCGTATCAGCTGGTGGTGCAGTTAGCTGTGGCGCGGTGACAAAACTTTTCCACATCTTGGCCATGCTAACCCTGCCCTCAGAGGAGCTGGCCGTGACACAGCTGCGTTGGCGACCTCTTGCTCCTGCTCTGCTTTCGCCTTGTGCTTCCACTTGTCCCCCCGTATCAGTCGGGAATGCTCTCAGGAGCGCATCTACCAGCATGCGTTTGTACTTGCATATCTTAATATCACTCTCCAGTGTGGGAATTAAGGTGGGCATGTTGTCTTTGTACCGGGGATCCAGCAGGGTGGCCACCCAGTAGTCAGCACACGTTAAAATGTGGGCAACTCTGCTGTCGTTGCGCAGGCACCACAGCATCTAGTCGCTCATGTGTGCCAGGCTGCCCAGAGGTAAGAACCAGCTGTCTTCTGTGGGAGGCGTAGCGTCATCGTCCTAAGTATCCCCCCAGCTACACACCAGTGATGGGCCCAAGCTGTGTCGGGTGCCACCCCGCTGTGAACATGCTTCATCCTCATCCTCATCCTCATCCTCCTCCTCTTCCAGTAGTGGGCCCTGGCTGGCCAAATTTGTACCTGGCCTCTGCTGTCGCAAAAAACCTCCCTCTGAGCCACTTCTAAAAGACTAGCCTGAAAGTGTTGGAAATTACTCCTCTTCCTCCTCCTCCTCCTGGGCCACATCCTCTTCCATCATCACCCTAAGTGTTTTCTCAAGGAGACATAGAAGTGGTATTGTAACACTGATAATGGCATCATCGCCACTGGTCATGTTGGTGGAGTACTCTAGGGGTCCTAAAGCGTGAGAAGAAGTCTGGAATCCAAATGCGTAAAAAAGCCCTCCTAAAAGGTACTCATTGGAATTTGGGCCCTTTTGCGCATCTTGGCTGCAAAAAAGTGTCACACATGTGGTATCGCCGTACTCAGGAGAATTAGGGCAATTTGTTTCGGGGTTTATTTTTACATATACCCATGCTATGTGTGAGAAATATCTCTGTAAATGACAACTTTTAAAAAATGTTTATACAAAGTTGTCAACTTACAGAGATATTTCTCTCACCCAGCATGGGTATATGTAAAAATACACCCCAAAACACATTGCCCTACTTCTTCTAAGTACGGCGATACCACATGTGTGACACTTTTTTGCAGCCTAGGTGCTCAAAGGGGCCCAAATTCCAATGAGTACCATTTAGGAGGGCATTTTTACGCATTTGGATTCCAGACTTCTTCTCACGCTTTAGGACCCCTAAAATTCCAAGGCAGTATAAATACCCCACATGTGACCCCATTTTGGAAAGAAGATTTGGACGAGTTCATAGAATAAAACATAGAATAAAAGTTTTTTTTCTTACAAAGTCTCATATTCCACTAACTTGTGACAAAAAATAAAATTTTACATGAACTCACCATACCCCTCACGGAATACCTTGGGGTGTCTTCTTTCCAAAATGGGGTCACATGTGAGGTGTTTGTACTGCCCTGGCATTTGAGGGTCTCCGCAATCATTACATGTATGGCCAGCATTAGGAGTTTCTGCTATTCTCCTTATATTGAGCATACGGGTAATGAGATTTTTTTTTTCCGTTCAGCCTCTGGGCTGAAAAAATAAATGAATGCACAGATTTCTTCATTCGCATTAATCAATGTGGATGAAAAATTCTCTGCCAAAAAATGTGCAAAAAAAAAAAGAAAGGAGAAAGGACATAGGTGTGCTTGCGAAGTAATGCAGACCCATTCAGTGTGAATGGGGCCGGCGGTGATGCGGAGAGCACACTATGTGCTCTCCACATCAGCATTTGCGGAGCTCCGTAAAAGATAGAGCATGTCCTATTCTTGTCCGCAAATTGTGGACAAGAAAAGGCATTTTCTATATAGTTCTGGCAATGTGCGGATCCGCAAAATGCGGAAAGCACATTGCCGGTGTCCGTGTCCGGAATACCTTGGGGTGTCTTGATTCTAAAATGGGGTCACTTGTGGGGTATTTATACTGCCCTGGCATTTTAGGGGTCCTAAAGCGTGAGAAGAAGTCTGGAATCCAAATGCGTAAAAATGCCTCCCTAAAAGGTACTCATTGGAATTTGGGCCCCTTTGCGCACCCAAGCTGCAAAAAAGTGTCACACATGCGGTCGTCGTACTCAAGAGAAGTAGGGCAATGTGTTTTGGGGTGTATTTTTACATATACCCATGCTGGGTGATAGAAATATGTCTGTAAATGACAACTTTCAAAAAAATTTTATACAAAGTTGACAATTTACAGAGATATTTCTCTCACCCATCATGGGTATATGTAAAAATACACCCCAAAGCACATTGCCCTATTTCTTCTGAGTACAGCGATACTACATGTGTGCCACTTTTTTGCAGCCTAGGTGCGTAAAGGGGCGTAAAGTCCAACGAGTACCTTTAGGTTTTACAGGGTTGCCCACAATTTAGCCCCGCCCAAAATGCCAGAACAGTAATCACACCCCACAAATGACCCCATTTCGAAAGTAGACACCCCAAGGTATTCACTGAGGGGCATAGTGAGTCCGTGGGAGATTTTTTATTTTTTTTCCAGAAGTTAGCAGAAATGGAAACTTTATTATTATTTTTTTCCTCAGAAAGTGTCATTTTCCGCTAAGTTGCGAAAAAAAATGAAATCATACATGAACTCACCATGCCCCTCCACAAATACTTTGGGGTGTCTTCTTTCTAAAATGGTGTCATTTGGGAGGTATTTTTACTATCCTGGCATTCTAGCACCTGAAGAAACATGACAGGTGCTCAGAAAGTCAGAGCTGCTTCAAAATGCGGAAATTCACTTTTTTGCACCATAGTTTGTAAACGCTATAACTTTTACCCAAACCAATAAATATAAACTTATTGAATTTTTTTTTTTATCAAAGACATGTAGAACAATAAATTTAGAGAAAAATGTATATAGAAATGTAGTTTTTTTGGGAAAATTTTACAACAGAAAGTGAAAAATGACATTTTTTTGCAAAAATTTAGGTCATTTTTTATTAATATCAAAAAAAGTAAAAATGTCAGCAACAATGAAATACCACCAAATGAAAGCTCTATTAGTGAAAAGAGAAGGAGATAAAATTCATTTGGGTGGTAAGTTGCATGACCGAGCAATAAACCGTGAAATTAGTGTAGTGCTGAATTGTAAAAAGTGGTCTGGTCATTAAGGGTGTTTAAGCTAGGGGGGCTGAGGTGGTTAAGGGAATATCAATTTTAGGCCTAGTATTTAGGCCCTGGCTGAAAGGTATCCTTTTATGGACAGAAATACACTTTCAGATGCACAGCAGATATAGAGGATTTAGCTTTCAGCCCTTGTATTTAAAGGGCTTCTGTCACCCCCCTTAACCCATTTTTCACTAGCTGACATTAGCTATTTGCTAATGTCAGCTGAGTCGAAATATATATTTATTACCTTGTCCGAAGTTGTAATTTACGTGAAAAAGCCACTTTTATTATATGCAAATGATCTTGCGCTACCAGCAAGTTGGCGTTTACTTGCTGGTACCCGCCGCACGCTCTCGATGAGTTATGCACGCCCCCTTCCTCGTTTGATAGACAGGGCCAGCGCTTTCTCCTCCTCGCACTGGCCCTGTCTGAAGGATAAAATCCGCGCCTGCGCCGTACCGCTCAGTAGTCGGCGCAGGCGCTCTGAATGAGGGCGCGAGCTTTGCCGCTCCGTCCTCAGTGCGCCTGCGCCCGATTACGTCACCGCTACACCCGGAAGGCTAGAGGCTGGTGCGAGGCGGTGAAGCGTAATCCTGGCTATCGACGAGGCAGGCGTACGCTAACGCGTCATCGAGCTGCGCCGCTACTAGCAATGGCGCAGCTGCGCTGCTAGCGCAGGCTATCTGCAGTAACGAAGCGAGCCATCTATCGCGTACAAGTACAGCTGTCGGACGAGGTAATAAGCGTCTATATGTCGACTCAGCTGTACATAATAGCAAATAGCTATATCGTCAGCTAGTAAGAATAAATGTATCGGCTAAGTAAGGTGACAGACAGCGACAACTGTTAAACCCTGAGTAGAATAAACCTTTTTTTTTCGGACAGAAATACACTTGCAGATGCACAGCATCGTGGCAAATATACAGGATTTAGCTTTCAGGCCTTGTATTTAGATGCTGAGTGTAATATACCCTATTACGGACAGAAATACACTTGCAGATGCAAAGCAGCGTGCACAAATATAGAGGATTTAGCTTTCAGGCCTTGTATTTAGATACTGAGTGTAATATACCCTTTTACGGACAGAAAAACTCTTGCAGATGCACAGCAGCATGTGCAAATATAGAGGATTTAGCTTTCAGCCCTTGCATTTAGATCCTGAGTAGAATATACCCTTTTACGGACAGAAATACACTTACAGATGCACAGCAGCGTGCGCAAATATAGAGGATTTAGCTTTCAGCCCTTGTATTTAGACCCTGAGTAGAATATACCCTTTTACAGACAGAAATACACTTGCAGATGCACAGCAGCGTGCGCAAATATAGAGGATTTATTTTTCAGGCCTTGTATTTAGATGCTAAGTGTAATATACCCTATTAGAATTACACTTGGAGAGGAACAGCAGAAAGCACAGATGTTTAGGATTTCTATTTCAGGGATTTTATTTAACCCCAGAAAAAAATCTATCCTTTTATGGACAGTATTACACTTGGCCAGCCACAGCTGAAACCCCAGATTTAGGGGATTGGTATTTGACCCCAGAAAAAAAATAATACTGTTGCGGACAGTATTATAATTGACCAGCCACAGCTGAAACCCCTCATTTAGGGTCGGGATTTGTATTACACTTGGCCAGACACAGCTGAAACCCCAGATTTAGGGGATTGGTATTTTGGGAATTGAATTTCACCCCTCAATAAAAAATAGCAATTTATATCCTGTGTTTCAAGGTGTGACAAAAAAAAAAAAAGCCTTCTATTTAACCCAAAATGTATGTTGAACTTGCTTTTCACAGCTAAAAACATGTGCTGTGCACCAAAAGATCATAAAATGGCTGCCGATTACCCCAGAAAAAAGTGACAGAAAAACGCTCTGGGCATCCTAAAAACCAGTGAGCACTGAACCAACAGAAGTTGAATGATTCACAGCTGTAGATCGATCACTTCATTAAGTTGTTGTGCGGAGTCTTCCCTGTCTAATCTCACCCTCAGCTGCATCCTATCCCTACAGTAATCAGAGCAGAGTGATTGGCGGCGCTATGTGACTCCAGCTTAAGTAGAGGCTGGGTCACATGCTGCACTTGGCCAATCACAGCCATGGCAATAGTAGGCATGGCTGTGATGGCCTCTTGGGGCAAGTAGTATGACGTTTGTTGATTGGCTGCTTTGCAGCCTTTCAAAAAGCACCATAGAATTCGCCGAACACCAAACCTGAACTTTTGCGTAAATGTTCGGGTTCGGGTCCGGGTACCGAACATAGTAATATTCGGTACGAACACGAACTTAACAGTTCAGGTTCGCTCAACTCTAATGGTAACCTATTCTTGATACGTCCAACCTCTTGGTCCAACCTTATCTTTTGGACTTGGACTATCTTGCAGAATATCCAAATAGGATAAAACAAGTGGACAATAAAAATTCCGTGATGAGCTCGACAGCTTAAAAGGTGCAGAAAGAGGGGCATTGTCTGTTAGTCCCATCTGTTAGGTCCCCAAATTGCAAAAATAAAATGACTTCCTGAGCAACAGCAGCCGCCAAAGGACTGGATGCGTGGTAGTTAATACGGTACATTAGATCACATGAAAAATTGTTTGTCTTTATTATTAAATAACATTTAACTTACCTCTGTGAGGAAACTGTGACCTTTCTAGAGCTTCTATTTGCTGCACTTTAATGGGAACATTATAAATGCCAAGAAAGACCGCAGAACAAGGACAAGCTGAGACTCAAACAAATTAAAGTTTGATACTGCTGGTGGAGGGGGCCGATTGTTGTGTATCTCTGTACACATTGTCTGCTGTTATATTACTTTTCTATCACAGGGCTGACATTCACGATGCTTAAGACATATGGATGGCCTTTTCGCCTGCAAATTTAGCCTTAAAATTATCTAATTGTGGGTTTCATCTGACCCAAGCTAAACTTGGATGCCCTGGTGGCAGAATGACTGGCATTATTTGTTTTCTGAACTCTGGAAAAGGTTTTGTGTTATTCTGACATGGAAGTATGAATTGAGAGCTTGGAACCTGAGGCTGTGTAGATGTCTTATTCTACAATTTTTACAGACTCCTCTGGTAAAAGAGGCTAGACAACTAAAGAAAACCTCAGAAGAAATGTAAGAATGATGACAGAAAGAAAGACGTGAACTCAATCAAACATCTCTGAAGACACCTGAAAATGGCTGTCCACCACCAACCTGATAGAGCTTAAGAGGATCTGCTGAGAAGAATGGCAGAAAATTCCCAAATCCTGGTGTGCAAACCTTGTGGCATCAGATCCAAGAAGACTGGAGGCTGTAAACGCCATCAATGGTGCTTCAACTAAGCCCTGAGTAAAGGGTCTGAAGGGTCAATGCAAGAATTTAGTTTTTCCTTTTCAATAAATTAGCAAACATTCTGTTTTCACTTTGTCATTATGGGGTATTAAGTATAGAATGTTGATGAGGCCCTAAAATGACAAAATGTGACTAAAGTTTAAGGTTCTAAAGACTTCCCAAATACAACATCCACATGTTTGTTAACAACACATTTCCTATATAACAGGGAGTCTTGCACTGGTTATCACCACCCAGAAGCAAAGAGGATGCAAACAACCAAAGCTAAGGTCTCCTTCTTACATGGCCATTGCATGGACTATACAGTACAGAATACACACTCTTGATCAATGAAAAACCAGTACCAGGTCCAAAACCCAGCACCCCCACCGATCATCTATATAAAGAGAATGCCCGCACCCTGAGCACTTACCATCTCCTGTCTCTATTCCTGCTCACCACTACTTTGTTAAACTAATTTAATCAGTTTCTATGAGGAGATAATTTCTAGACTTTACTGCGGCTAATCAATGGATGTCGTATATCTGGACAACTCCAAAGCATTTAACACTGTACCACATAAATGGTTAGTATATAGGATGAGAATGCTTGGACTGGGGAAAATGTCTGTGGGTAAGTAACTAGCTCAGTGATAAAAAACAGAGGATGGTTATTAACGGTACACACTCATATTGGGTCACTGTTAGTGATGAGCGACCATGCTTGGCCGAGTATTGGTTCTGCTCGAGCATCGCTATGCTCGGTGCTTGGCTTAACTTGGCCGAGGACCACGTGTGTTTGTCGCATTGCTCAAGTCTT
This sequence comes from Bufotes viridis, assembly GCA_033119425.1. Lineage (NCBI taxonomy): Eukaryota > Metazoa > Chordata > Amphibia > Anura > Bufonidae > Bufotes > Bufotes viridis. Next base: position 82,822,055 of record CM065594.1, on the reverse strand, counting down.
CTCCCTGCACGTTTGGCGCCTTCTAAGCAGCCAATCAAGGTCCAGGTAAGTAATTCTTTTCAGTGTAAGGCCTTAGCCATGTTAGCTGTAAGCCTCACACTGATTGGCTGGACGAAACAAGTGATACAAGATCTTATAGGAGCCGAGGTCCAGCGCTCAGATCATTCAGAGTCAGGGAGAGCAGACAGTAGGCAGGGATAAATAGTGTTTTGCCCTAAACTTACTGATTTTACTCCAAAAACCTTATTGAAAGACCTAACAGTCCTTTTAAGGACAATAATGGGTGTTTGACAGCAGTGCAGCACCTTTTTTTTTTAAGAAGGGGTTTGCTTCAGCAGTATCAGGGACAGGTGTCATCAGGAAGAGACAGATAGTGCATGGCTTGAAAATCGCTTTTTTAACTACTCAAACTTCTAAAAGACAGAAAGATTTCAGATTAGTGACATCTACAATACGCCATCATAAAGCAGTGTGTTGGGCAGACATTATGAAAAGGGGCTTATTCACTACAGTGTGCCTGCTACTGACATATACTCTGCACCATCATAAAGCGGTGTGTTGGGCAGACATTACAAAAAGGGGCTTATTCACTACAGTGTGCCTGCTACTGAGATATACACTGCACCGTCATAAAGCAGTGTGTTGGGAAGACATTATAAAAAGGGGCTTATTCACTACAGTGTGCCTGCTACTGAGATATACACTGCACCGTCATAAAGCAGTGTGTTGGGCAGACATTATAATAAGGGGCTTTATTCACTACAGTGTGCCTGCTACTGAGATATACACTGCTCCATACTAAACCAGTGTGTTGGGCAGACATGATAAAAAGGGGCTTATTCACTATAGTGTGCCTGCTAGTGAGATATACACTGCACCATCAGAGAAATAATGATAATAATTTTTGGGGAAACTAACCTAACTTGTGCCACATCTGTGTGTGCGTTCAGTCCCCAACCGTTATATTAATTACTCAAGCAGAGAGTGATTTATATTTTGGCCATAGTTAACTAGTTTTGGGCACATCTGTGTGTGCGTTTAGGCCGCAACCGTATATACAGTATTCTAGCAGAGAACACATTTCATTTGGGACAAATTTGGATCCAATATAGAACTATATCTGAATACAGTGTGTATACTAAAAATTACATTCTCTTGGGCCTAGTGTAGTGGCCATAATCTGTTGGTTTTTCTATCCAATACTGAACTGTATCTGAATACAGTGTGTGTATTACATATTACATTATCCTGCACCGAATTTACTGTCAGAAATTTGTTGTATTTTGCTTCCAATACTGAACTGTATCTGAATACACTGTGTATATTACAAATTTCATAATCTTGGGCCTAGTATAATGTTCCAAATCAGTTTTTTTTTTGTATCCACTACCAAACTGTATTTCAATACAGTGTGTATATTAAAAATTACATTCTCTTGGGCCTAGTGTAGTGGCCAACATCTGTATTTTTGGAATCCAGTACCGAACTGCATCTCAATATAGTGTGTATATTAAAAATCAAATTCTCTTGGGCCTAGTGTAGTGGCCAAAATCAGTTTTTTTTTGTATCCAATACTGAACTGCATCTCAATACAGTGTGTATGTTAAAAATTACATTCTCTTGGGCATAGTGTAGTGGCCAAAATCTGTATTTTTTTGTATCCAATACCGAACTGCATCTCATTACAGTGTGTATATTAAAAATTACATTCTTTTGGGCTTAGTGTAATGGCCAAAATCTGTATTTTTTGTATCCAGTACCAAACTGCATCTCAATACAGTGTGTATATTAAATATTACATTCTCTTGGGCCTAGTGTAGTGGCCAAAATCTGGTGGCTTTTCTATCCAATACTGAACTGTATCTGAATACAGTGTGTATATTACAAATTTCATTATCCTGTGCCTAATTTAAATAAATTGTATTTTGTGTCCAATACTGAACTTCATCTGAATACAGTGTGTATATTACAAATTCCATAATCTTGGGTCTTGTATAGTGTCCCAAATCAGTTTTTTTTTTTGTATCCAGTACCGAAGTGCATCTCAATACAGTGTGTATATTAAAAATTGCATTCTCTTGGGCTTAGTGCAGTGGCCAAAATATGTTTTTTTTTGTATCCAATACTGTCCTGCTTCAGAAAACTGTGTTTTTAGCGAACATTAAAACAATCTGCGCCACATCTACAGACAAAACCATTAATATGAAGAATGTGAGCACAAAGGGACCGGGAAGTGGTCGTGATGCTGATGCTGCACGCACAGGCAGTGGCGCAATCAAACTGTGCCTGCTGCCAGTGCACCCGGAAAAAAAATATACATAAATGTACCCAGCTTCATGTCCAAATTTTATAGGCGGCGCAGGACTACACTGTCAAAGTCGGACCAGTGCGAACAGTCGGTCGGTTGAATTGCAGAAGATAATGCTTCCAGTCGGTTAAGCACCACCCTCTCTTTCTCCAAGTCCAGTCTCTGTAGCCAAGAGTCTGGTCAACCAAATCTTCACTCTGATCATCCTTCCTCCCACAATCTTCCTCTGACCATGTAGAGGCTTGCCAAACAAGTGATCCCACACTCGGATATTCCGAGGAGTTATTTCCAGCGCCACTATTACATTTGGCCCTCTTGCCAAGCATGCTTGAAGAGGGACCTGAGATATTATGTCCTGATTCCCAACCTCTTGAGCCTTCACAGTTGCAAGAAAATGACGGTGGTGATCGGCAATCATCCGTTCACAAGGAGGATAATGATGAGACACAGTTGCCAAACACTCAGGTTTCAGTTAGGTCAGGAGGATGAGCAAAGTGAGGAAGCGGAAGAGGAGGTGGTGGATGATGAGGTCACTGACCCAACATGGGAAGGTGAAAAGCCGAGTGAGGACAGCAGTACAGAGGGGGAGGGATCTGCAGCACCGCAACAGTCTGGAAGAGGCAGTGGTCTTGCAAAAGGGAGATGTCGGTCAACACCAAACAGGCCCGCAACCGTTACACCGAGCACCCCCATGCGTACATCTATCTTGCCAAGGGGTAGGTGTTCAGCAGTATGGCTCTTTTTTGAGGAAAGCGCAGACGACAAAAGAGTGGTAGTTTGCAACCTGTGCCGTACCAAAATGAGCCGGAGTGTGAACACTAGCAACCTCACCACTACCAGCATGATCCGCCACATGGCATCCAAGCACCCTAATAAGTCGGCCGAATGCCTGGATCCACAATGTGGGACTGCAGGTCTCACCACTGCCTCCTCTTTCCCTGTGTTACGCACTGCTGGCCAATCCCCTGTCGAAGGTGGCGGCCCGGATGCCCCTCGGCCTGCATCTGGACCATCGCATGAACCGTCAGCAACAACAACCACTTCCCTGTCCCAGCGCAGCATCCAAATGTCGATAACACAAGCATTTGAATGCAAGCACAAATACACACTCACCCACCCACAGGCCATAGCACTAAATGCAAAACTTTCAAAAATACTGGCCCTTGAAATGTTGCCATTTAGGCTTGCAGACACTGAGGCCTTCCGCGGCCTGATGTCGGTGGCCATCCCTCGGTACGCAGTCCCCAGCCGTCACTATTATGCATGGTGTGTCGTGCCCGCCTTACACCAGAATGTGTACCAGAGCATCACCCGTGCCCTGACTAACGCACTTACTGGGAAGGTCCCCCTCACCGCGGACACCTGGACAAGTGCTGGTGGCAAGGGATGCTACATTTCCCTGACCGCACACTGGGTGAATGTTGTGGAGGCCGGGAGTCATACCCTGGGATGGCATAGGTGCAACTCACGGCCAGGATTGCGGGCCCTACGTCCATCAGGGTCTCCTACAGCAGCTATCTGACTAGCTCCAACTCCCACTTCTCCTCCTCTGCCGCCTCCTCCTCCTCCACTTCCAACAGCAGTCAGCCAACAGTTGCTAGCTGGAAGCAGTGTAGCACTGCTGTGGTTAAGCGTCAACAGACCATGCTGAAGCTGATCTGCTTAGGGGATGAACAGGACACTGCTGCAAAGCTGTTGCAGGGTATAAGGGACCAGACCGAGCTGTGGCTCTCGCCACTCAACCTACAAACAGGCATGGATGTGTCTGACGAGGGCCGTAACTTGGTGGCGGCTTTGGAGCTTGGCAACCTGACACACATTCCCTGCCTAGCCCACGTCTTAAACTTAGTGGTTCAGCGGTATATCTTAACCTAGTAAAGGTGCGCCGCTTGTGTGCCCATTTTCGAAAGTCGTCCACAGCTTTGGCCGGTTTATCAATGCTGCAGCAGCGCTTGTGGCTTTCAGCTCACTGACTGTTGTGCGCGCGCTAGAACTCTACCTTCTACATGTTGGCCAGGCTTTGTGAGCAGCAGATGGCAGTTGTTGAATACCAGCTGCAACATGGTCGTCGCCTTTCCAGTCAACTGCCACTATTCACAAGCAAGGAGTGGGCATTAATGTCAGACCTATGTGAGGTTTTAAAAAACTTTGATGAATCCACACAGATGGTTAGTGGCGATAACACTATTATCAGCGTAACCATCCCACTGCTGTGTCTACTCAAAAGATCGCTGCTCACAATTAAGGAGGACGCTTTGAATGTGGCAGACAAGGAAATGGGGGAGAACATTCCTCAGGGTGATAGCCAGATTACCGACCCACAGTTTGTCTTCTAAGCGCGAATTGGGCCATGAAGAGGGGAAGATGGAGCTGGTGACAGTTGCCTCTGCTACAGAGGGTAGTACCCATGGAACTGTAATTCCATCTGTTCAGCGTAGATGGGCAGAAGAGGAGGAGGATGAGGGGATGGAGAGTCATCCTGATGTTGACATCGACGTCTTGCCTGCTGGTACTCTGGCACACATGGCTGCCTTTCCCGTGACCCTCACGTTATACGCATTTTAGGTAACACTCCTAAATTTTCCATTTGACAATGCGGCCACCAGAGTGCGTACTTCCTTAGGCAACCGAGGAAGGAAGACAAGGAGAACACACAGTAGTTCCAACATAGGCAAGGCAACACTTTCCAAGGCATGGGACACTTTTATGACACCCCGGCAGCAACCTCACCCTGAAGCGCAACCTAGTGCTACAAGGAGGGAAAAGTAAAGGAATACATTGCAGACCTTGTCAGCATCCTAAATGATCCCTCAGTATCTTACAACTGCTAGGTTTCCAAGCGGGACATGTGGCACGAATTTGCACTTGGAGGTGCTGGCCTGCCCTGAATGTGTATTTATTGCTGCTGGTGGCATTATAAGCGTATCCGCTCGTCCACTGACAATGCTGACAGGTTGACTCAGATAAAAATGAACAAAGCCTGGATTGTCCCTGACTTCTCCAGTCCACCAGAGGAAAGCTGAGCTTATGAGGAACAAAAACGCAATTTAAATGTATGCTTTATAATGTACTCAATCCACAAGATTCAGATGCACCCTTTTCACCACAAAAAAGGGTATATGTTTGAATCTTGCTTTCTCATCCGCCTCCTCCTCCGCCTCCTCTTCCATACAGTATATATGCCCTCACTACAATGTTTTGTAGGGTCCGCTCACCTTCAGGCCCTCACCTCTAATGTTTTATAAGGTCTGCTCACATGTAGGCCATTACTGCAATGTTTTATGGGGTTCGATCACCTTCAGGCCCTCACCTCTAATGTTTTATAAGGATCCGCTCACCTTTAGGCCATCACTGCAAAGTTTCATGGGGTTCGCTCACCTTCAGGCCCTCACCTCCAATGTTTTATACGTTCTGCTCACCTTCAGGCCCTCACCTTGAATGTTTTATGGGGTTCGCTCACCTTCAGGCCCTCACCTCTAATGTTTAATATGGTCTGCTCACCTGTAGGCCATCACTGTAATATTTTATGGGGTTTGCTCGGGTTCAGGCCATCACCTCTAATTTTTTATATGGTCTGCTCACCTGTAAACCACCTCTAAAAATGTTTTTTTTTTTTTTAGGGGACGAGATTTTTTGTCGCTATGTAAAAGTGGCAGACAGCTGGGACAACATGGTTCCCATGACTTTTGGAAATGGGCACAAACATGGCGCACCTTCACCAGTAGCTCAGGCAAATTGGGGTAGGTTTTGAGAAACTGCTGAACCACTAAGTTGAACACGTGGGCTAGGCATGGGATGTGTGTGAGCTTGCCGAGCTCCAAAGCCGTCACCAAGTTACGGCCATTATCAGACACAAACATGCCTGCTTGAGTGTCGAGAGCCACAGCTCAGTCTGGTCCCTTATAGCCTGCCACAGCTCTGCGGCGGTAAGCTGTTTGTCACCTAAGCAAATTAGTTTCAGCACGGCCTGTTGCCTCTTCCCAACTGCAGTGCTACTCTGCTTACAGCTACTGACTGATGGCTGAATGGTGCCGCAAGATGAAAATTCAGAGGTGGAAGTGGAGGAGGAGAAGGGAGGGTTGCAACCACTAATGTAGGTGATGTTGTATATCCTGATGGAAGTAGGGTCCGCAATCCTTGGTGCCCGTAGCACCTGTGCCATCCCTGGGTACGACTAGCTCCCGGCCTCCACAACGTTCACCCAGTGTGCTGACAGGGAAATTTAGTGTCCATGGCCAAAAGCACTTGACCATGTGTCAGCCATTAAGTGGACCTTCCAAATAACTGTGTTGGTCAGAGCACGGGTGATGTTACGGGACACATGCTGGTGTAAGGCAGGGATGGTACTCCGGGAAAAATAGTGGTGGCTGGGGACTGAGTAACGAGAGACTTCCACCACCATCAGGCTGCGGAAAGCCTCTGTGTCCACAAGCCTAAATGGTAAAATTTGCAGGGCCAGCAATTTGTAAAGGAGCGCATTTAGTGCCATGGCCTGTGGGTGGGTGGCTGGGTATTTGCTCTTTTGTTCAAAGGCCTGGGGTATGGACATCTGTACTCTGCACTGGGACACAGAAGTGGATGTGCAGGTCCAGGTGCTGGGTGGGAGGCATTCTGACCTGCGTCTTGGACAGGGGATTGGCCAGCACGTAACACAGGGGCAGAGGAGGCAGTGGTGTGACCCGCAGACACCAATTGTGGACCCAGGCATTCAGCCCACCTATTAGGGTGCTTTGATGCCATGTGGCGGATCATGTTGGTGGTGGTGAGGTTGCTAGTGTTCACGCCCCTACTCATTTTGGTCCGGCACAGGTTGCAAATGACAATTCCTTTATCAACCGCACTTTCCTTAAAAAAAGCGCCAGACTGCGGAACACCTACCCCTTGGCAAGGGAGATTGCCGCAAGGGGTGCTCCGGGGAACATTTGCGGGCCTGTTTTGTGTGGCCCGCCTTCTCCCTTTTGCCACCCCACTGACTCTTCCAATCTGTTGTGGTGCTGCGGATCCCTCCCCCTCTGTACTGCTGTCCTCGCTCAGCTTGCCACCTTCCCAGGTTGGGTCAGTGATTTCATCGTTCACCACCTCCTCTTTCACTTCCTCACTCTGGTCATCCTCCTGACTTGTTGACCTAACAAGAACCTCACTTATTGACAACTGTGTCTCATCCTCATCATGAACCTCTTGAGACACTAATTGCTGTTGACTTATTGGCAACTGTGTCTCCTCAATCACCTCATGAAACACTACTTGCCGTTCCCCACCGTCAGCTTTTTGTGACTGTGCATGCTCAAGAGTTTGGGAATCAGTGCACAAGATCTCCTCATGTCCCTCTTAAAGCGGGCTTTGCGAGAGGGCCAAATCAAGGAATGGCGATGAAAAGAGCTCCTTGGAATATCCGAGTGTGGGATCGCTTGTTTGCCAAAACTCCATGGTGGGAGGAAGGAGGATCAGGATGAGGATTCTGTTGACCAGTCTCTTGGCTACAGAGACTGGACTTTGTGGAAGACAGGATTGTGATTAACCGACAGGAAGCATTATCTGCTGCAATCCAACCAACTACCAGGTCGCACTGGTATGACTTCGAGAGTGGTGTCCTTCGCTGCCCTGCAAACTGCAACATGAAGCTAGGTATTGTGGATGTGTGTGTTTCTTGTGCATCGCAATGCTCGAGTGAAAAAGGTGTTCGGCCGAGCATCCTTGCTCAACACTAGAGAAATCTAATAACCATGTATAAATATATCAGGGGTCAGTACAGAGACCTCTCCCATTTAGTGTTGAGCGAACAGTTCGAGAATCGTTCGGGTCCGTACCGAATTTTGGGGTGTCCGTGACACGGACCCGAACCCGGACATTTTCAAAAAAGTTCGGGTTCGGGTCCGGTGTTCGTCGATTACTTCCCGCTTTCTGAAGGGCTGCACAGCAGCCAATCAGCTAGCGTTTTACTTCTTGCCCTAAGAGCCCATCACAGCCATGCCTACTAATGGCATGGCTGTGATTGGCCAAGTGCAGCATGTGACCCAGCCTCTATTTAAGCTGGAGTCACGTAGCGCCGCACGTCACACTGCTCTGACTAGTGTAGGGAGAGGATGCAGCTTCTGTGAGGCCGAGATAGGCAGGGATAAAGAAGTGATCTACCTTTCTACACCTGTGCATCATGTAAGAGGGTGCAAGGTGTCATATTTGATGGCAGGTACGTGTAATCGAGGTTGCTGGCCTCGGTGAGGTAAGATCCGGGTTTTTTTGTCTGCAGCAGCTAGTGCTGTTTGACTCTGTTAAATAGCATGGCTGCAAAGCCGATCCGGGCCGGCTCTTACCGGGAGCAGCTAAAGTGTAGGGTGGGTGGCTGCTCCCCACGATCCAGTCCTGGTTTTGGGCTGGGTATAAAACACAGCCAGCAGCTGTGTCTGAGGGGGTGATTATCCTGGAGCTGCTAACAGGGCTCTGGAGTTCTCTGTCCTGGAGGAAAGAGCTCAGCAAGGAGGTGGCTTTTGTTCCTGGCTACCTGAAGGTGGATTCTCCTGCGGCTGGGCCGACAGCCTGGTGCGAACCTGCACCTACACCTCCCAGGTGACTGAACCTGTGTTGGCCTGTTTTGTTTTGCCTCCTTGTTTCTGACATGTGTGAATTACCACCGAAAGACTGTTTGCTGTGTATTTTTGTGTCAGTGTGAATAAAACACTGTTTATTGCACATCCTGGACTCTTTGTTTTGCCTCGGTACTGCACCCGCACCGCTGTCTACCAGAGCGACTCCCCACAATCAGAACAACTCAGCTGAGCTGTTCACTGAAAGTCACTATTTTGTTGGGACTGGCCAGAGCGATTTTTACTGGCACATGTAACTGGGCTGACCGGCGGTGGCCATTTTGGGACTTGTGGTGCGCCAGCACTTGCTGCCACAGAGTGTAAACCAAAGCTCCAAAGAAGTTAAAAATCTACACCTGTGAATCAGAACAACAGCGATTCAGCTGCTCAGTCAAAGTCAATTTTTTTTCTGACTGGGCAGACTGTTTTCTGGCACATGTTACTTGGCTGATAGGCGGCGGCCATTTTGGGACTTGTGGTGCTACAGCAAAAGCTGCCACATAGATATAATACATGAGGGGTTTGGCTGTGCTTGTGTCACCCATACTAACTGCAAAGATATTTAATATATCAGTGGTGAAACTGAAAGTAACCCACTTGGATAGCAAATCCCATGAATGTGCTGTTCCAGCTAGGCTAGCCAGTGCCACTACTTTGTCCAATACTGTCAGCCAGAAATATTTTTTTTTATGTGCCAGAAATATAAATTAGAAAAAGCTTTCACCGTAATAATAAAATTATTCTGGTGTTAGACCAGAAGAAGCACTCCTGTTGTAATTAATACTGTAAAAAGGCTTAGGCAATATTTCTCCCAGTGTGGGAAATTTATCTAGCAAAACTAGCATTTTAACAATTCCGGTGTTCTGAAATACCAGCAGTCCTCTTGTAATTAATACCGCCAAAAGGCATTATTGTCCAGTGTTGTAATTTTGCTGAAAAAAAGGCCAATTTAATCAATCTGGTGTTTGTTAGACCAGAAAAACTCGGCCTCACGTTTTCACTCCTCTAAAAAGGAATTATATTTCCCCGTGTGGGGATCTATGTACCAAAACTAGAATTATAAAAAATCTGGAGTCCAATTAGCAGCAGCGTTCTTGTAATTAATACCGCCAAAAGGCATTATTGTCCAGTGTTGTAATTTTGGTGAAAAAAAGGCCAATTTAATCAATCTAGTGTTTGTTAGACCAGAAACAGTAGGCCTCACGTTTTTACTCCTGTAAAAAGGAATTATATCTCCCCGTGTGGGAATCTATGTACCAAAACTAGCATATTAAAAATTCTGGTGTCCAATTTGCAGCAGTCTTCTTGTAATTAATACCGGAAAAAGGAATTATATCTTCCAGTGTGGGAATTTTGGGGCTAAAAAATAATATATTTTATTGTGGTGCGAGTTGAATCATTCTATTAAGGGACGAGGACGCGGTCGTGGTGGTGTCCGTGGAGCCTCTGTTGCTGGCAGAGGACGTGGCCGTTCGGCCTCAGGCACACAAAGTAGTGAACCAACTCCCTCAAGTAGCCGGCAGAATTTACAGCGATATTTGGTGGGGCCCAATGCCGTTATGAGGATGGTAAGGCCTGAGCAGGTACAGGCATTAGTTGATTGGGTGGCCGACAGTGCTTCCAGCACGTTCACCACATTGTCTTCCGCCCAGTCTTCTGCGGAAAGCGCACAGGTGGCACCTGAAAACCAAGCCCATCAGTCTGTCACATCACCCCCATGCATATCAGGGAAACTGGCTGAGCCTCAAGTTATGCAGCAGTCTCTTCTTCTGTTTGAAGACTCTGCTCCCACGGTTTTCCAGGGGCGTCAACCTATATCTTCCCCAGCGGTGGAAGACATTCCATGCACTGACGCACAACCACTTATGTATCCAGATGATGAGGACATGGGAATACCACCACAGCAGAGTGACCAAGTGTCTGATGATGACGAAACACAGGTGCCCACTGCCGCGTCTTATTGCAGTGTGCAGACTGAACAGGAGGAGGTCAGGGAGGAAGACTGGGTGGAAGACGATGCAGAGGACGATGAGGTCTTAGACCCCACATGGACTGAAGGTCGTGCCACTGACTTAAATAGTTCAGAGGAAGAGGCAGTGGTGAGACCGAGACAACAGCGAAGCCAAAGAGGGAGCAGGGGGCAAAAGCAGAACAGCCGCCGTCCAGAGAGTTCGCCTGCTATTGGCCAGCGCCAACAGGGACCCAGCACCCCAAAGGCATCTTCAAGGAGTTCCCTGGCATGGCACTTCTTCAAACAATGTGCTGATGACAAGACCAGAGTGGTTTGCACGCTGTGCCATCAGACCCTGAGGCGAGGCATTGACGTTCTTAACCTGAGCACCACCTGCATGATCAGGCATCTACATGCAAAGCATGAACTGCAGTGGAGTACACACCTTAAAAACAAGGAACCCGCTCAGGCTCCCCCTGCTCCCTCTACCGCTGCTGCCTCGGCTTCCGCCTCGAGAGGAATGTTGCCACCTGCCGAGCAGCAAACAGAGGATGTGCCACCGACACCACCACCACCACCGCCACCGTCACCTAGCGTCTCCACTATTTCACACAGCAGCGTTCAGCTCTCCATCTCTCAAACCTTTGAGAGGAAGCGCAAATTCCCACCTAGTCACCCTCGAGCCCTTGGCCTGAATGCCAGCATTTCTAAACTACTGGCCTTTGAAATGCTGTCATTCCGGCTGGTGGACACAGACAGCTTCAAACAGCTGATGGCCATGGCTGTCCCCCAGTATGTGGTTCCCAGCCGCCACTACTTCTCCAAGACAGCCGTGCCTTCCCTGCACATGCAAGTGTCCGATAAAATCAAGTGTGCACTGCGCAACGCCATTTGTGGCAAGGTCCACCTAACCACAGATACGTGGACCAGTAAGCACGGCCAGGGACGCTATATCTCCCTAACTGCACACTGGGTAAATGTAGTGGCGGCTGGGCCCCAGGCGGAGAGTTCCTTGGCGCACGTCCTTCCGCCGCCAAGGATCGCAGGGCATCATTCTTTGCCTCCTGTAGCCTCCTCCTCCTACTCGGCTTCCTCCTCCTCTGCTTCCACCAGCTCATCCAGTCAGCCACACACCTTCACCACCAACTTCAGCACAGCCCGGGGTAAACGTCAGCAGGCCATTCTGAAACTCATATGTTTGGGGGACAGGCCCCACACCGCGCAGGAGTTGTGGCGGGGTATTGAACAACAGACCGACCAGTGGTTGCTGCCGGTGGGCCTCAAGCCCGGCCTGGTGGTGTGCGATAATGGGCGAAATCTCGTGGCAGCTCTGGGACTAGCCGGTTTGACGCACATCCCTTGCCTGGCGCATGTGCTGAATTTGGTGGTGCAAAAGTTCATTCACAACTACCCAGACATGTCAGAGCTGCTGCATAAGTGCGGGCCGTCTGTGCGCGCTTCCGGCGTTCACATCCTGCCGCTGCTCGTCTGTCAGCGCTACAGCGGAACTTCGGCCTTCCCGCTCACCGCCTAATATGCGACATGCCCACCCGGTGGAACTCCACCTTGCACATGCTGGAGAGACTGTGCGAGCAGCAGCAGGCCATAGTGGAGTTTCAGCTGCAGCACGCACGGGTCAGTCGCACTGCGGAACAGCACCACTTCACCACCAATGATTGGGCCTCCATGCGAGACCTGTGTGCCCTGTTGCGCTGTTTAGAGTACGCCACCAACATGGCCAGTGGCGATGCCACTGTTATCAGCGTGACGATACCAATTCTATGTCTCCTAGAGAAAACGCTTAGGGCGATGATGGAAGAGGAGGTGGGCCAGGGCCAGGAGGAGGAGGAGGAGGATGACGGGTCGTTTTTAGCACTTTCAGGCCAGTCTGTTAGAAGTGGCTCAGAGGGAGGTTTTTGCAACAGCAGAGGGCAGGTACAAATGTGGCCAGCCAGGGACCACTACTGGAGGACGAGGAGGATGAGGAGGAGGTGGAGGAGGATGAGGATGAAGCAGGTTCACAGCGGGGTGGCACCCAGCACAGCGCAGGCACATCCCTGGTGCGTGGCTGGGGGGATACAGAGGATGATGACGATACGCCTCCCACAGAGGACAGCTTGTCCTTACCTCTGGGGAGCCTGGCACACATGAGCTATTACATGCTGCAGTGCCTGCGCAATGACAGCAGAGTTGCCCACATTTTAACGTGTGTTGACTACTGGGTGGCCACCCTGCTGGATCCACGGTACAAAGACAATGTGCCTACTTTACTTCCTGCACTGGAGCGTGATAGGAAGATGCGCGAGTACAAGCGCACACTGGTAGACACGCTCCTGAGAGCATTCCCAACTGTCACAGGGGAACAGGTGGAAGGCCAAGGCAAAGGCAGAGGAGGAACTAGAGGTCGCCCACGCAGCAGTGTCACGGCCAGCTCCTCTGAGGGCAGGGTTAGCATGGCAGAAATGTGGAAAAGTTTTGTCTCCAAGCCACAGCTAACTGCCCCACCACCTGATACGGAACGTGTTAGCAGGAGGCAACATTTCACTAACATGGTTGAACAGTACGTCTGCACACAACTCCACGTACTGACGGATGGTTCGGCCCCATTCAACTTCTGGGTTTCCAAATTGTCCACGTTGCCAGAATTAGCATGTTATGCCTTGGAGGTGCTGGCCTGCCCGGCGGCCAGCGTTTTATCTGAACGTGTATTTAGCACGGCAGGGGGCGTCATTACTGACAAACGCAGCCGCCTGTCCGCAGCCAACGTGGACAAGCTGACGTTTATAAAAATGAACCAGGCATGGATTCCACAAGACCTGACCCTCCCTTGTGCAGAGTAGTCCTTAATAACTGCCTTAAACCATGTTGTCTTGTACTCCTGGCCACTTCTTCATTGAAAAATTAATTTTTGAAATGAAGTAGGATCTTGGTGTGCAACCCAGAGTTAAATGAACCTTCCCTCTGTCTGGGTGCCGGGGCCAAAGTACATGAAAGTGTCCTTCTCCTGTGCTGGGTGATATGAATGTTATACTTGTGCTGTCTGACATGTCTCCTTTGTGTGGGTGCAGGGGGACAAAGTCACTGAAAGCGGCCTTCTCCTGTGCTGGCTGATATAAATGCCTGAATCTCTGCTGTGGGACCTCTCTCCTCTTTCTGGGTGCAGGGGTCAAAGAAACAAAAGGTGGCCTACTCCTGTTGTGGTTGACATGATGCCTGATTCTCTGCTGTGGGACCTGTCTCCTCCGTGTGGCTGCAGGGGTCAAAGTCTCTAAAAGTGCCCTTCTCCTGTGGTGGTTGATGTAAAACTGATGCTTGTGCTATCTGACCTGTCTCCTCTGTGTCGGTGCTAAGGCCTAAGTCACTGAAAGCGGCCTTCTTCTGTACTGGCTGATATAAATGCCTGAATCTCTGCTGTGGGACCTCTCTCCTCTTTCTGGGTGCATGGGTCAAAGAAACAAAAGGTGGCCTACTCCTGTGGTGGTTGACATGATGCCTGATTCTCTGCTATGGGACCTCTCTCCTCTTTCTGGGTGCAGGGGTCAAAGTCTCTAAAAGTGCCCTTCTCCTGTGGTGGTTGATGTGAAACTGATGCTTGTGCTATCTGACCTGTCTCCTCTGTGTCGGTGCTAAGGCCTAAGTCACTGAAAGCGGCCTTCTCCTGTTCTGGCTGATATAAATGCCTGATTCTCTGCTGTGGGACCTCTCTCCTCCGTGTGGCTGCAGGGGTCAAAGTCTCTGAAAGTGCCATTCTCCTGTGGTGGTTGATGTGAAACTGATGCTTGTGCTATCGGACCTGTCTCCTCTGTGTCGGTGCTAAGGCCTAAGTCACTGAAAGCGGCCTTCTCCTGTTCTGGCTGATATAAATGCCTGAATCTCTGCTGTGGGACCTCTCTCCTCCGTGTGGCTGCAGGGGTCAAAGTCTCTGAAAGTGCCATTCTCCTGTGGTGGTTGATGTGAAACTGATGCTTGTGCTATCTGACCTGTCTCCTCTGTGTCGGTGCTAAGACCTAAGTCACTGAAAGCGGCCTTCTCCTGTTCTGGCTGATATAAATGCCTGATTCTCTGCTGTGGGACCTCTCTCCTCCGTGTGGCTGCAGGGGTCAAAGTCTCTGAAAGTGCCATTCTCCTGTGGTGGTTGATGTGAAACTGATGCTTGTGCTATCTGACCTGTCTCCTCTGTGTCGGTGCTAAGGCCTAAGTCACTGAAAGCGGCCTTCTCCTGTTCTGGCTGATATAAATGCCTGATTCTCTGCTGTGGGACCTCTCTCCTCCGTGTGGCTGCAGGGGTCAAAGTCTCTGAAAGTGCCATTCTCCTGTGGTGGTTGATGTGAAACTGATGCTTGTGCTATCTGACCTGTCTCCTCTGTGTCGGTGCTAAGGCCTAAGTCACTGAAAGCGGCCTTCTCCTGTTCTGGCTGATATAAATGCCTGAATCTCTGCTGTGGGACCTCTCTCCTCCGTCTGGGTGCAGGGGTAAAAGTCTCTCAAAGTGGCCTTCTCTTGTGCTGGGTGATGTGAAGCTGATGTTTGTGCCATCTGACATGGTTGCCGGGGTCCCATTAAATGGTGGCCTACTCCTGTGGTGGGTGATCTAAATGCATGATTCTCTGCTGTGAAAACCTCTCTCCTCCGTCTGGGTGCAGGGGTCAAAGTCTCTCAAAGTGGCTTTCTCTTGTGCTGGGTGATGTGAAGCTGATGTTTGTGCCATCTGACATGGTTGCCGGGGTCCCATTAAATGGTGGCCTACTCCTGTGGTGGGTGATCTAAATGCATGATTCTCTGCTGTGAAAACCTCTCTCCTCTGTCTGGGTGCTGGTCCAAAATACATGAGAGTGGCCTTCTCCGGTGGTGGTTGATATGACGCATGATTCCTTGCTGTGGGACCTGTATCCTCTGTCTGGGTGCTGGTCCCAAATAAATGAGAGTGGCCTTCTCCGGTGGGGGTTGATATGACGCATGATTCCTTGATGTGGGACCTCTCTCCTCTGTCTGGGTGCTGGTCCAAAATACATGAGAGTGGCCTTCTCCGGTGGTGGTTGATATGACGCATGATTCCTTGCTGTGGGACCTGTATCCTCTGCCTGGGTGCTGGGCCGAAAAAAATGAGAGTGGCCTTCTCCGTTGGTGGTTGATATGAGGCATGATTCCTTGCTGTGGGACCTATCTCCTCTGTCTGGGTGCTGGTCCAAAATAAATGAGAGTGGCCTTCTCCGGTGGGGGTTGATATGACGCCTTATTCCTTGATGTGGGACCTCTCTCCTCTGTCTGGGTGCTGGTCCAAAATACATGAGAGTGGCCTTCTCCGGTGGTGGTTGATATGACGCATGATTCCTTGCTGTGGGACCTGTATCCTCTGTCTGGGTGCTGGGCCGAAATAAATGAGAGTGGCCTTCTCCGTTGGTGGTTGATATGAGGCATGATTCCTTGCTGTGGGACCTGTATCCTCTGTCTGGGTGCTGGGCCGAAATAAATGAGAGTGGTCTTCTCAGTTGGTGGTTGATATGAGGCATGATTCCTTGCTGTGGGACCTGTATCCTCTGTCTGGGTGCTGTGCCGAAATAAATGAGAGTGGCCTTCTCCGTTGGTGGTTGATATGAGGCATGATTCCTTGCTGTGGGACCTGTATCCTCTGTCTGGGTGCTGGTCCAAAATAAATGAGAGTGGCCTTCTCCTGTGGGGGTTGATATGACGCATGATTCCTTGATGTGGGACCTCTCCTCTGTCTGGGTGCTGGTCCAAAATAAATGAGAGTGGCCTTCTCCGGTGGTGGTTGATATGACGCCTTATTCCTTGCTGTGGGACCTGTATCCTCTGTCTGGGTGCTGGTCCAAAATACATGAGAGTGGCCTTCTCCGGTGGTGGTTGATATGACGCCTTATTCCTTGCTGTGGGACCTGTATCCTCTGTCTGGGTGCTGGTCCAAAATACATGAGTGGCCATCTCCGGTGGTGGTTGATATGAAGCATGATTCCTTGCTGTGGGACCTGTATCCTCTGTCTGGGTGCTGGTCCCAAATAAATGAGAGTGGCCTTCTCCAGTGGTGGATGATATGACGCATGATTCCTTGCTGTGGGACCTCTCTCCAATTGATATTGGTTAATTTTTATTTTATTTTATTTTATTTTAATTCATTTCCCTATCTACATTTGTTTGCAGGGGATTTACCTACATTTTGCTGACTTTTGCAGCCCTCTAGCCCTTTCCGGGAGTCTTTTACAGGCTTTTTAGTGCCCAAAAGTTCGGGTCCCCATTGACTTCTATGGGGTTCGGGTTCGGGATGAAGTTCGGGTTGAGTTCGGATCACGAACCCGGACATTTTCCGGAAGTTCGGCCGAACCTCTCGAACCCGAACATCCAGGTGTTCGCTCATCTCTACTCCCATTATCTATTAATCCCCAGGACTGTGACTGTGACAAGGCGACATCCTCTGCGTCTGGAGGAAAAGAAGGTTTCTACACAAACATAGAAGAAGATTATTTACGGTAAGAGCAGTGACACTATGGAACTCTCTGCCTGAGGAGGAGTTCACTAAAAGAGTTCAAGAGGGGCCTGGATGTATTTCTGGAGTGTAATAATATTACAATAATAAAATTACAAGCTATAGCTACTAGAGATGGATCGTTGAGCCAGGGAGTTATTCTGACTGCCTGATTGGAGAGGAGAAGGAATTTTTATCCCTCTAAAGTAAGGAAAATTGGCTTCTACCTCACAGTTTTTTTTCTTCTGCTTTTCTCTTGATCAACTTGCAGGATTACAGGCTGAACTGGATGAACAGATGTCTTTTTTCAGCCTTACAAACTATGTTACTATGTTTGCAGCGATCAGTAAGAGAAACAGGAGGTGGCACGCACAGCACATGCCTTATCTTCATACAGCTGATCGGCGGGGGTGCTGGGTGTCATACCACCGCCGATCTGATATTGATGACCTATCCTGAGGTAGGTCATCAATATTAAAAGCCTGGAAAGCCCCTTTAACATCAAGGGAACTCCCTTGATACCATCAAGCAGGGAGCCCAAGCCCACGTCTACCAGTGAAGGAAGATGGACACCTCCTAGTAAAACCCTAACCAAAATCCTGACTGACTACCAGTATGAACAGACCCCAGAGGTAGGTGTGTTCATACGCAGGAATACCTAGAGTCCTATCTAGCCCTATAGGACCCTGATACTAATTGCAGGGACGAGACTACCTGTTCCTCCAAAAGGAAGGAAGAACAGGAGTCTCCTTCAGGCCTAATACAAACAATAGGGAATTGCAACACACAGAACCCAAACAAAATACAAAAATGGAAAGGAAAGACTTAACTTCAAAGGGAGTATGGAAGCACCAGGAAGTTCTCTGAGATCCATACACCAGCTATCGACAACTGAAACTGAAGCTATAAACCGCACATCATTGTGGGAGAAGCAACAATAAATAAGGAAGGTTAAATGACCATCTTAGCAACACCTGAGGCAAGGGGTGTGGCCATTTCCAGAAACAACACAGATGCCTATTGATCCACAAGGAAAACCTGTCAGATCAACCATGTGTTGCCAGTCTCACCAATCTCCTGCCACCTGTCGCGAGAACGTCTCTAAAGGCTCGCTGCAATTTGCTATGTGCACAGTGAGGGGCATTTACCAAGACTGGAATTCCCATATGTCTTGATTTCTCTGTGCTGGAGTGAGATGCTCATAATTTAATAAGAGGCAAATGACTCGTAACACAGTAAATTAGGAACATCGCTGGCAGCCTATGTGCCAGAAACTGAACTGTACACCAGCTAGGGCCATGCAAAGCCCCGTCCATCTGTCTAAGCTCCACCTTTTTTCTGAGCACTTTGGATAAGTGTTGAGAAACTTCAAAGATGCAAATTATGATGCAAATATGGCATGCACTATAATTTGCGACTTTTTAATACCACTTTTGTGGCATAAAAACATTAGTGAGTGCCCCTCAGTGTTCCTCGGGAGTATAATACTCGTACTAAACAAACTGCACTGATACAGGAACTCAGAATCCCTGCTCATAAGAACAAAAGCCTTGTTATCTTAAAAATGTATATTATTATATTTCCTAAGAACACAGGTAAAAAAAAGTGTTTAGAAATCAGTAATGAATGTAAAATGTAAGGAGATTTCTTTTTCTCCTGGCTGGATAATGATAACTTATCTGTTGCTTTCATCTGTATTGTTGTTTAATTGCATAGTGAGAACATCACAGAGGTACACTACCACAAGTGTTTTTACCCACATCCACAGTGTGTGATTATTAATCACAGCGCTTCAAAAGAAACCATATTTAACCCTCTCATTCACTGGAAGTATGTGCCTGTATGAGATGAATTAAAATACAGACTAAACTTTTATTGCATCGAAGATTAAAGTGACAGTTTGCCTTATGCATGAATACATTATATCATTTATACTGATCCAGAGTTACAGTCTGTATTATACTGCAGAGCTGCACTCAGTATTCTGCTGATGGAGTATCTCATTACTTATCCTGTATGTAAAATGGAATTCTACAGAAATGTAAACTTAACGTGATATTGATACTTTTGTATGGTACTTAAAAGAAAAAGTTAATCACACAGCACTGTAATAAAAGTATGCCTGCAATAACTATTGAGGGGGTTTTAACATAATTAAAAAAAACACATGGATGCTTTCTTTCCAAAGCAGTGTGACTCCTGTTCATTGGTTGTATGTAGTATTGCAGCTCACGGTCTCATTCACTTCAATGAAGCTGATTATGTAGAGCTGCAAGGGGTTGACACGAGAAGGAAACCCCTAGCCATATGCCATGTTGGAGATATTGACACCAGAAAAGAGGTCTTCTGCTCAGGACTAGTGTTGAGCTAACTTGTATTTTAAGTTCGGCATCCAAAGTTCGGGTTGGGGTTATCGAAGAATCCCATTATGGATTCCACTACCATGGACCATAATGGCATTTGGAATCCATAAGGAGATTCTTCAATGAACCCAAACCTTGGACAACACTAAGGACCTGGGGTGACATCACCGTCATGTGATCAGTACAGGGGGCGTGGCTCAGTACTGGATTGGATAAGAGGTGGTAGCCTTCAGATTGGAGCCATCTATGTATTACATGGTCATTAAAGGGGTGTCCCAGTACAACAGGATAGGGTATAATAAACTAAAAGCAGGCACTCACCATCTGGTATAATTGTTAATAATATTAGTAAAGAAATAAAATTAGAATATTAAAATGGATATATATCTTATAATAAAATAGCGTATTGATATATTGGTCATCAATAAGTGTAGACAGTATTGCGAAAATTAGTGCAGTGGTATGTATCCTATACCGTTTTAAACCAATTGCCTATACCATCAATATTAGTGTATACCAACAATAAAGTGTTACTGTTCTGTTTTAGTATGCTCCTCTCTTCTCCTCCCCACTGTTTAAGGTTCTATTTGGTTCAGTCTAGCCACTTCCTGTTTTCCCTGTCATGCATTGCTGTTTTGTGTGCTCTGACTCTGAGGAGAATCTTAGGAGAATATTAGTAGTATCTCATTTTCTTGTCAAGGAGATTATTAGAGGCATAATTCTTTTACCATCTGGATTCCCTGCATATCTTGTATTACAATCTCCGGATTAAAGACTACTTGATTAACTCCTGGGTGTCTGATGCGTAAACTGTAAGTGGAGAATGTCTGATTCAACAAGTCACCTCACAGATGCGTGATTGTATAAGGCTGACATTTCGAAACGCCACAGTAAAAGAATTGTCTTAGTACTCTCCTTCTCCCGCTAAGAAAAGAATATTCTCCTCCTCCAAGTAATAAGCCATCATCATTTGTCTTGTTATGCTACAGTAATAAGAGTAATATCTTATACTGCTCAGTACTGCATTCACTAGGATCACAGAAGCTTCTAGCAATTTCAGTTTCATACAGACTAGGAACTGTATTCAGCCTGTTTTCTGAGGTAAATATTGTCTGCCTGCCGTGGGCTAATAAAAGACTGAACCACCACTAGAGGTCGCTGTTGTGTTACAGATGGAAATGCAGGACACAGCTAGAAGGATTTCTAAACCCTCATTAAAAATGAAAGAGGCCCTCTAACCCGACAAAATTGAGATATGTGATAATTTCTCCAGTTTGTGGGAAAAGACTGAACAATGTATGGATGCAGCACATGGATCAGGCTATAATGAAGATCAATTAAAGGCTATGTGTACAAAATTGAATAAGACCTATGATAGTTATAATAGACTGTCTGAAAAATATTCTTCTCTGTTATCAAGTCTCAACTCAGAGGAATTCATCCTAGAATTAAAGACCCACACTGCACTTAATGATGAAAGATATAGCAGATTTATGGCAGTCAAGTCAATGCTAGAGGACAAGATATCACAACAATATCAAACTGCGTCCCGCCATTCTAACCTTTCAAGGCACTCCAAGGCTTCATCCTGTTCCTCGAAATCTATTGCTCAGTCCTCATCACTAAGGTCTCGCTCACAGCACTCTTCGCTGAGTACCTCATTGGTGTTGGCACGCGCAAAAGCGGAAGCAGTGAAGGTACAAGCTCACTTCATTAAAAAGGAAGCAGCCATTAAGGCACAAGTCGCAGAGACACAAGCCCTGTCCGAAGCTAATCAAGCAGCTATACAGGCGCAGGCGCAAGCGACCAAAGCCAAGTCCGAAGCTGAGTTGGAGGTCCTTCAGAAGGAAAGGGAAGAAGCAGCAGCCATGGCTGAACTCAGAGTTCTTGAAGAAGCTGCTGAAGAAGAAGAAGCTTATTATCCTATGTCCAAGATATCTAATGACTCAGAAGGCCGTACCCTGCAATTCGTCTTAGACCAAAGCAAAGTCAATGCATTTGCACCAGAAGATTTGGGCTCTGCACGCCAGCCTGCTGAACTCATGCGGATAGAAAGGGAGGCGGCTGATGACCGTACGGTTGACCCCAGTCCAGTGGACGTTTCTCCTTCTTTCGGGCCTCTGGCACCTTGCACAGTATTTCAGGTGCCATTAGAGACCAAGCCACTTCAAGCTCATCAATTCACATTAAAACCTCCTGAGACTAGTTACATAGCAACCCAGACGCTGGCGCCAAGATTACCAGATGTGAAGCCTTCATTTACGCTCAACCCAGCTGCCACTGCATTCCATCTTCCAACCCCCAAACATAGGGTATCAGATGGTGCCAACAACACCAGCGAGGGAGAAGTTCCCATCGCCATGATGCAGGAATAACGCATTAGAAATCGCTAAGTACCTCACTCTCAGGGACCTCATCAGTACTAGCCTTATGAACTTTGATGATCGCCCAGAGAACTATAGAAGTTGGAAGGCCACCTTAAAGACAAGAGTTCAAACCCTTGCTGTAACGCCTATGCAAGAAATTGATTTACTAATTAGATGGCTAGGTCCATGGTCGTCAAACTGTGTTAAGAGACTCAAAACCGTTCATATCTACGAACCAATCAAAGGCCTTCGTCTCGCATGGGAAAGATTAGAGCAGACAAACGGCAGCTCGGATGCAGTTGAACGTGCCTTATTTAAACGACTATAAGACTTTCCTGGATTATCCAATACAGACCGCCAAGGGTTCCAAGAATTAAGCAATCTTCTTCTTGAGTTTGAAATCGTCACGGGAGACCCGCAGCTACCAGGTCTCAGCTTTCTTGATACCTCCCATGGTGTGGGCCTGATCGTGGAGAAATTACCCCTCAATATTCAAGACCAATGGGCAACAACAGGTTCAAAATACAAGGAGCAACATCGTGTTCCCTTTCCACTATTTTCATTCTTCTGTAAGTTCATCAAGGGCTTAGCTAGAGCTAAAAACGATCCAAGCTTCAACACCTTGGGAACCAACATCTTTGGCTCTACTAAACAGATACACGAGACTTTAAGTCCCAGACAGAGAAACCCTAAAGGTCTAATTTCAGTAAAAAAGACAGGGGTTGTGCCCACTACTCACAATGGAAATGAAAGCCCTAAGGAACCCGTTCATCCATATCCATCCATGATAAACCACATCCTTTAAGGAAATGCCGTGTCTTCATAGCAAAGCCCTTTGAGGAACGTAAGGAGTTCCTAAGGAGTCATGATATCTGCTTCAGATGCTGTGCATCCACTGAGCACTTCGCCAAAGACTGTAAGGTTCCAGTCAAGTGTTCTGACTGAAATAGTGATCTACATGTGTCGGCTGTTCACCCGGGACCAATCAGGCGGAACCTAGAACCAAGCCTCATACCGATCAAGGCGGAGAGAGTCATGGCGTGGAGAGTGCCGACCAACCAACCACAACTGTCACTCCCCGATGCACAAAGGTATGTGGAGAAGGACTTGTGTGCGGTAAGTCTTGTTCTAAGATTTGCCTCGTGGATGTGTTTCCTACTGCACGACCAGGGAAGACCATAAGAATGTATGCTATTCTAGATGACCAAAGTAATCGTTCCCTAGCTAGCCCTAAGTTCTTTGATCTGTTCAGGATAGAGGGAGAAACTACACCCTACACACTAGGAACATGCTCTGGTCTTGTGACAACCTCAGGAAGAAGAGCTAATGGTTTCACCTTGAAGCCCATCAAAGGAGATAAGAAACTTTCTCTTCCAACCTTTATTGAGTGTGACAAATTGCCGGACACAAGGGATGAGATTCCCACACCTGAAGCCGCACAGCATTACCCTCATCTTAGGAACATAGCCAGAGAGATTCCTCCCCTTGATAACCGTGCTGAGATCTTACTCTTGCTAGGTAGAGACATTCTTGAGGCTCATAAGGTCCTTAAACTTCGCAATGGCCCTTTCAACGCTCCATATGCCCAGAAACTTACATTGGGTTGGATCATCGTGGGGGATGTATGTCTGGACAGAACCCGCAGACCCTGCCAAGTACACTCCTTCAGAACTGAAGTATTAATAGGGGGTCGAACTTCTTACTTCAGACAGTGTCCTAACTACTACTATGTGCAAGATATGCCTTGCCCAAATATTCTAAAAACATCAGAAAGCAGTTTAAATTCCAAGGAGTCAGCTGCAGAAGAATGTTCCTGGACAGAAGGGCAGCTTGTAGAAAGACCCTCAGGATTTCAATTGGAGCCCTCTTCAAGCCCTTCTCAGCTTTGTAGTGCTCACACAGTTTATTATAATGAATCCTATATCATCACTGACAACAAGAATTCTGATTCATTTAGTCCTGATGAGATACAGCAGAAACTTGAGCCTTCCAGTCTACTGTTTGACAATGAGTTTAATTCTGTAAAAGAAGTATCTTCTGAACGTTCTATAAAGGAGGTTCCTTCAACAGAGGAAGAGTTCATTTCAGATACTTTGCAAGAACCTTCAGTTCCATCTGCAGTTGTTGATTGCACTCAAGAGGATCACAGTTCTTCCCAGTCTTCAACGGATGAGCACCTTCATATTGCTCAGCCTTTTCTGAAAACCACAGGGAAAAGTTCACCGCCAATGTCCATGACAAATACTGCATGTCACCAACCCAAGTCCATACGTACAAAGACAGATCCCATTTTAGAAGTGAAAAGCAGACAAGAGCATTTGCATTCACGATTCATAGACAGAAAGTAATCCACATCTAAATCAGCCGCACAAAATAAGTGCTCTCGCTCTAAATCTTTGGTAAGATCAAGGAGAACCAAGTCTCGCTCAGCTTCTAATGAAAGCAACAGACAATCTCCTGTAGTAAAAAGGAAGAAATCCACATCTGGGGTGCATAAAAGATCACTCAAGAATAAATCAAAAAACATAGGAAATATTCCTGTGCCATCTGGCGTTTTCAAAGAGCTCAACCTCTATCATTTTTGGTGGAAGCAGGTAAAACATCTCATCATTCAGTTCTGAAAAAGCTGGAGAAGAAAGTACTCCTGCCTCTTGCAAGAACGTGGAAGGTGGCAAGAACCAAGGCCTAATTTAAAGGAAGGAGATTTTGTTCTGTTAAGAGACAAACAAGTTGATTGTCTCGACTGGCCTACTGGACTTATTACTAAAGTCGTTTCCAGTTCGGATTGAAAGAACTTCCATTGAGATTCCTTCTACCAGATATGCTCATCATCTTCTAGGACTGTTTACATTTGCATTCTATTATGTATAATATGTTCTTTGAACTACAGGTTAGGAAGTCTTATATCTCCCATACAAAAGCATTTGTACATGAGTGTATTTTAGTGTTTTTTTGGGGGGAAGTTTATAATTTTACAGATGTTACATTTGCCACATCTATGGAACCCATTCAGATTCAAGCAATTATTTATAGTTGTTTTTTCTTTTATTTTTAATTGTTGGAGCCACTTTCCAAGATAGGTTTGGTGCTCTTGTATAGGTGATGAGGGGTCCATCACTCAACATGGGCCCTATCATCCTGTCCTTTCTTAAGTGATGCCAGTGTTCCCTGACAATTTTCTCTACATTCTTATATTGTTTATTAAATGGTAGTATCAGTCGGAGATTATCTTCTTTAATCTCTCCAAACTCTTCCTCAACTTTCTTCTCGAAGAATGTATCCCTTTTCATATCCCTTACTTTCAATAGTGATCTATCTAATATGTTTAAGGGATGTTTTTGTCTAGGAATAGTTCTTTCATAGATGTGGCCTCTTTAATAAAATCTGTTTCTTCTGTGCAATTTCTTTTTATTCTCCTAAATTGTCCAACTGGAACATCTATCAGCCATCTAGGTAAATGGCAGCTTAAAAACAGTATATAGCTGTTTCTAGAAACGGGTTTTTGATAGGTCTTACAGATTAGTTGATCAACTTGTGTTTGTATTAATAAATCTAAAAATTCTACTTGTTCGCTACTCATATTGGCCGAAAATGTAAGATTGAATATCTTGTTATTAATTACCTCTAGAAATCTATCTAGTTTCTCTTGGGTGTTTTTCCAGACAAACAGGACATCATCCTAAAAGCAGAGCACCTTGACCATAGATCTGAGTAGAGGTGAGCCACAGTATATTTTTTCTATTTTTTTATAGATATTGTAGGATAGGGTAGAAGTGTTGGGTTGGCAGGAGTTAGACCACAGGGGCTCTATCTGGTCAAGAGAATAGGGTGCTGTATGCTCAGCTATCTCCAAAAGTCCTATAGAGCTGAAAGGTGCTGTGGAGAAACAGGCTTATCTGGCGTTCCATTAAAACAGGCATCATGGCCCCCATTCTCATGATGGGTGGGGACTAGGGTTGAGCGAACCCGAACTGTATAGTTTGGGTTCGTACCGAATTTTGGGGTGTTCGGAACCCGAACCCAAACATTTTCATAAAAGTTCGGGTTCGGGTCCCTTGTTCTGCGATTCTTCCCGCTTTCTGAAGGGCTGCACAGCAGCCAATCAGCAAGCTTTTTACTTCCTTGCCCTAAGAAGCCATCATAGCCATGCCTACTAATGGCATGGCTGTGATTGGCTGAGTGCAGCATGTGACCCAGCCTCTATTTAAGCAGGAGTCACGTAGCGCCACACGTCATTCTGCTCTTCTCCATATAGGGATAGGATGTTGCCGCTTCTGTGAGGGACAGATTAGGGAAGAAATCTGAAAAACCTGTTGTACTTTAATCCACAAGATACAGTAAATGGAGAGGGAGGGAGCTTCAGCAATCCTACATTTCTGTACCCAGCCACTGCCAAGGACATTCTTTTTAAAATCCATCTGTTACAGAGTTGGGGGTCGGTGGCCATTTTAGCCACTGCAGTGTACTGTATGTCTGCCTGCCTGGCAGGGACATCAGCTTAATCCTTTTTGGTAGCTCAGTGAAGGAGAAAATGCTTTTTTTCTGGCTGACAACAAAACAACCCTATTGGGCTCAGATTTATAAATAAAGGCTACCAGACACCACTTAATCAAAACCAGAAATTATATCAAAAGAGAAAGGTGCCTAAAAATTCACTTTTATTAATAATGGTTAAAAACCTCTAGATATCCGTGAGTGAGTATAAATATACACATACAAATATTGGCAGAATGCCTATTATATAAAAGGTATAGGTCTCAACCGCCCCTGTGTTGCAATGTAGCTAAGGGATGGGTAATCAGGGACAGGGGAGGAGGGTAACTGGGTCTAGAACCCTCAATACTCACCCTATACTGTGTCTCTTACCAAAAGAGGCGCCTCCTATATGCCCTCTCAAACTCGTCCTGACAGTGAGAGACTGCCCAGTTTCGTCGTGAATGAGGGATACAAGGGAGTGAGGAGGCCCCAATTTAAAGGCAGTTAGAGAACTAAAACATATAGGCAATATGCTACTAGTCAGACACTTGTCACACCGCCGTGTGACAACAATAATGGCAGCTGTGGGGGGGATTCACCAAAATAAACCCCCCTCAAAGTTACACCATATATAGACCAGACGCGTTTCCCTGGCCAGCCGGCCAGTTCATCAGGGGGGATAGAAGATACAAGCACAACTGTAGTACGTATATGATAAGAGTGCAAGATTTCGCCAGTGCGCAATAATAGCAACCAGATAGCTTAGCTTGTAGATGAAGCTTCAGTCAGTCCAGCCATCCGGAATATGGGGCCATAAGGTCCATATGGCACAGCCCTTCAGAGTGGAGGCACCGCGTATGGGTGAGGGTGAGTATTGAGGGTCATAGACCCAGTTACCCTCCTCCCCTGTCCCTGATTACCCATCCCTTAGCTACATTGCAACACAGGGGCGGTTGAGACCTATACCTTTTATATAATAGGCATTCTGCCAATATTTGTATATGTATATTTATACTCACTCACGGATATCTAGAGGTTTTCAACCATTATTAATAAAAGTGAATTTTTAGGCACCTTTTTCTTTTGATCTGATTTCTTTTTTTCTGGCTGCTCAAGTCACCTACATATTATATAATATATAAGACCGAAAAAAGACATTTGTCCATCCAGTTCGGCCTGTTTCCTACAAGTTTATCCAGAGGAAGGCAAAAAACCCCTGTGAGGCAGAAGCCAATTTTCCCCACTTAAGGGGAAAAAAATTCCTTCCGAGACTCCAATCAGGCAATCAGAATAGCTCCCTGGATCAACGACCCCTCTCTAGTAGCGGTAGCCTGTAATATTATTACACTCCAGAAATAAATCCAGTCCCCTCTTGAATTCCTTTATTGTACTCACCATCACCACCTCCTCAGGCAGAGAGTTCCATAGTCTCACTGCTCTTACAGTGAAGAATCCTTTTCTATGTTTGTGTACAAACCTTCTTTCCTCCAGACGCAGAGGATGTCCCCTCGTCACAGTCACAGTCCTGGTGATAAATAGATGATGGGACAGATCTCTGTACTGACCCCTGATATATTCATACATAGTTATTAGATCTCCCCTCAGTCATCTTTTTTCTAAAGTGAATAACCCTAATTTTCATAACCTTTCAGGGTACTGTAGATCCCTCATTCCAGTTATTACTTTTGTTGCCCTCCTCTGAACCCTCTCCAGCTCTGCTATGTCTGCCTTGTTCACAGGAGCCCAGAACTGTACACAGTACTCCATGTGTGGTCTGACTAGTGATTTGTAAAGTGGTAGGACTATGTTCTCATCACGGGCATCTATGCCCCTTTTGATGCAACCCATTATCTTATTGGCCTTGGCAGTAGCTGCCTGACACTGGTTTTTGCAGCTTAATTTGCTGTTTATTAAAATTCCTAGATCCTTTTCCATGTCAATGTTACCGAGTGTTTTACCATTTAATATGTACGGGTGACTTGCATTATTCCTTCCCATGTGCATAATTTTACATTTGTCAGTGTTAATCCTCATCTGCCATTTCTCTGCCCAAGCCTCCAATCTATCCGGATCCCTCTGTAGCAGAGGGATCTGGATAGATTGGAGGTTTGGGCAGAGATCACCTTTTGTATAATTAAGGGGTGACATAGTCAATTTGCCTAGTCTGGGACCTGTGGTGCCACAGAGCACTTGTGTATACAATGCACTAAATCGTATATTCAATTTCTGCAGTATTTTTGTGATAAAAACCTGTGATCCTGGTCCCCAAGGCAGTTTGAAATACACCGCCCAAAAACACATTTGACATTTCTGCAGTGAAATATTGAATCTATTTTTTTTTTTTTTTGGGGGGGGGGGGGGTGGAGCAATAATCTTGCTTTACAAAGCAGTTGTGCATACAGTGTATAAATACATATTTAATATTTCTGCAGGGAAATAGTGAATCAGTGTGTTTCAGGGAAAAACATTTTTTATTCTTGGTCCACAAAACAGTTTGAAATACACCGCCCAAATACACATTTGACATTTCTGCCGTGAAATAGAGCCTCAGTGTATTTTTGGGAAAAATTGAAGTATTCCTGGTCCACCAAGCAGTGGTAAAAACACATATTTTACATTTCTTCAGTGAAATAGAGAATCATTGTATTTTTGGCAAAAAAAAAACACGTATTCCTGGTGTTCAAAACAGTTGTGCAGGCAGCGTACAAATACATATTTAATATTTCTGCAGGGAAATAGTGCATCAGTGTGTGTCCTTGAAAAAAAACACGTTATTCCTGGTCCACAAAACAGTTTGAAATAACCCGCCCAAATACACATTTGACATTTCTGCCGTGAAATAGAGCCTCAGTGTATTTTTGGGGAAAAATAGAAGTATTTCTGGTCCACAAAGGGTTCCAAATACACCACCCAAATACACATTTGACATTTCTGCAAATTATTATTTTTTTGGGGGAAATAGCAATATTCTTGCTTCACAAAGCAGTTGTGCATACAGCGTAGAAATACCAACTGTGGTAAGGTGCAAGGTGTCATATGTGATGGCAGGTACGTGTCACCGAGGTTGCTGGCCTCGGTGAGGTGAGAGCCGGGTTTTTGTCTGCAGCAGCTAGTGCTGTTTGGCTTTGTTAAATAGCATGGCTGCAAAGCCGATCCGGGCCGGCTCTTACTGGGAGCAGCTAAAGAGTAGGGTGGGTGGCTGCTCCCCACGGTCCAGTCCATGTTTTGGGCTGGATATAAAACGCAGCCAGCAGCTGTGTCTGGAGAGTGTGATTATCCTGGAGCTGCTAACAGGGCTGGGAGTTCTCTGTCCTGGAGGAAAGCGCTCAGCAAGGAGGTGTTGTGTTCCGGGCTACCTGAAGCTGGATTCTCCTGCGGCTGGGCCGACAGCGTGGTGCGAACCTGCACCTACACCTCCCAGGTGACTGAACCTGTGTTGGACTGTTTTTGTTTGGCTACGTTATTTCCGTTGTGTGTGAACTGTCACCAAGAGACTGTTTTTCATTTTGTGTGCAAGTGTGAATAAAACACTGTTTGTTGCACAATCTGGACTCCTGGTTTTGCCTCTAAACTGCACCCGCACCGCTGACTACCAGAGCGACTCCCCACACAACGTTTTATTAATAGCAGTGAAATATTGCTTTTCTGTGTTTTATTTAAAAAAATCCATGTTCTGGATCCACAAACCACTTTTGCTGAAAGCGTATTAATACCAACACTTTATTAATAGCAGTGAAATACTGATTTTCTGTGTTTTATTCAAAAAATCCTTGTTCTGGGTCCACAAACCACTTTTGCATAAACCGTAGAAATACCAACGTTTTATTAATAGCAGTGAAATACTGCTTTTCTGTGCTTTATTAAAAAAATCCATGTTCTGGATCAACAAACCACTTTTGCATAAACCGTAGAAATACCAACATTTTATAAATAGCAGTGAAATACTGATTTTCTGTGTTTTATTTAAAAAATCCTTGTTCTGGGTCCACAAACCACTTTTGCATAAACCGTAGAAATAGCTATTTTTTATTAATAGCAGTGAAATACTGCTTTTCTGTGTTTTATTAAAAAATCCATGTTCTGGATCCACAAACCACTTTTGCATAAACCGTAGAAATACCAACATTTTATTAATAGCAGTGAAATACTGATTTTCTGTGTTTTATTCAAAAAATCCTTGTCCTTGGTCAACAAACCACTTGTGCATACAGCGTACAAATACCAATTTCAAATTGCATCACGGAAATAGTGCTTTACTGTGTTTTACTGAAGAAAAAAAAACTGTTCTGGGTTCACCAAACAGTTGTGCATACAGAGTACAAATACATATTTTACATTTCTGCAGTGAAATTGAGATTAACTGTGTTTTAGGCCAAAAACTTTATTCTTGGTCCACAGAGCATTTTTATGACATGAACACCGCCTTAGTGAACATAATTGTTGACAATTGGCAGTTAAATTGACACCGGAGAGAAACCATTTTAAAGCTTGGTGGGTGAACGCAAATAATGAGGAGAAATAAGTGTAGTGTCCCACTCCGTGATGGTGGGCACTACAAAGGGTCACAAGGGTCACGTTGTTCCCCCACCTGTGGGGAGATTGGTATGTCCTTTTATTGCACACTGAGAAACCCTGTTACTGTGAATGTATTGCTATGTACAGGCCTGCTAGGGATGTCATTCCTGCTCTAGGTCAGTAGAGGGAGCTAGGGAGCCCTAGTTTATATATTCAGGCCCAGTCAGGGAAAGGCAGTTTTTTAGTCCAGGCCTGTGAAAGTCAGTCCAGACCCAGGAGTCTGAGGAGGACCCTGCTCTGGTAGCAGAGGGAGAACCAGCAGTGCCATCACCAGAAACCAGCTAGAAGCAAAGCTGAGAGGCAGAGGAAGGAAAAGTCAGTGCGAGCGGTACCATAGAAACCAGAGGAAGTACTATAATACTTCCCAAGGATAAAGCCAGCAATAGGACATACGGGCAGTGGCGGATTAACATAGGGGCGTTCGGGTCGGCAGCCCCGGGCCCGGCATCACTGGGGGGCCCAATGCCGACCCGAGCGCCCACATACTGCGGCGGGGCACGGGAGCGTATAGTTCCCTGCCCCGCCGCCTAACACCGCCATAGGCTTCAGGCCTAGTAGGCCTGAGGCCTATGTGGTGGTATAAGCCCGGCGCGCGTGATGACATCATCGTGCGCCTGTATGAGTGGCGCACGTGACGCTCTGATGTACGCGCGCCTGCCACACCATTCAGCATACAGGTAAGTATTAGCTTTTTATTTTTTTCTGTGTGTGTGCTAACTTGGGGGAGATATTAGGGACAGTGGGGCATGTTTCCATGGGGGCACATTAGTTAATGGATGACAGTTGTGGGGGCAAAATAATGGATGGCAGTTGTGGGGGCAAAATAATGGATGGCAGTTGTGGGGGCAAATTAATGAATGGCAGTTGTGGGGGCAAAATAATGGATGGCAGTTGTGGGGGCAAATTAATGAATGGCAGTTGTGGGGGCAAAATAATGGATGGCAGTTGTGGGGCAAATTAATGAATAGCAGTTGTGGGGCAAATTAATGAATAGCAGTTGTGGGGAAAATTAATGGATGGCAGTTGTGGGGAAAATTAATGAATGGCAGTTGTCGGGGCAAATTAATTAATGGATGGCAGTGTGGGGGAAAATTAATTAATGGATGGCAGTTGTGGGGGCAAAATAATGGATGGCAGTTGTGGGGAAAATTAATGGATGGCAGTTGTGGGGAAAATTAATGAATGGCAGTTGTGGGGGCAAACTAATTAATGGATGGCAGTGTGGGGAAAATTAATTAATGGATGGCAGTTGTGGGGGCAAATTAATAGATGGCAGTTGTGGGGGAAAATTAATGGATGGCAGTGTGGGGGCAAATTAATGAATGGCAGTTGTGGGGGCAAACTAATTAATGGATGGCAGTGTGGGGGAAAATTAATGGATGACCGTGTGGGGGCAAATTAATGGATGACAGTGTGGGGCAAATTAATGGATGACAGTGTGGGGGCAAATTAATGGATGACAGTGTGGGGGCAAATTAATGGATGACAGTGTGAGGGCAAATTAATGGATGACAGTGTGGGGGCAAATTAATGGATGACAGTGTGGGGGCAAATTAATGGATGACAGTGTGGGGGCAAATTAATGGATGACAGTGTGGGGGCAAATTAATTAATAGATGACAGTGTGGGGGCAAATTAATTAATAGATGGCAGTGTGGGGCAAATTAATTAATGGATGACAGTGTGGGGGCAAATTAATTAATAGATGGCAGTGTGGGGAAATTACTATATGGGGACAGTGTGGGGAAATTACTATATGGGGACAGTGTGGGGAAATTACTGTATGGGGGCAGTGTGAAGGGAAAATACTATATGGGGGTAGTGTGGGGTATTGGGGGACACTATACAGGTATTGTTACCTGGAGCACAATATAGGATGTTAGTATTACTGAGGGCACTCTATGGGACATTATAACTGCTGTAGACACTATAGGGATCTTTGGGGTCATTTATCAAACTGTTGTAGTAGAACTGGCTTAGTTGTCCATAGAAACAGGTTCCACCTTTCATTTTTGACAGCTCCTCTGGAAAATGAAAGGTGGAATCTGATTGGTTGCTATGGGCAACTAAGCCAGTTCTAATTTACACCAGTTTGATAAATGACCCCAATTATGAGAAATCTAACGTGTCTGTGTAACAAACTCTGTAGGGACGAGATGCGGCGGGAGGAATTAGTCATGGCGGTCTGGGTCAAACGGAGGAGAAGAGGAAAGAGAAGAGCTACATGACAGGAGAAGTCCCTGGATGTAAGAGGTATGTGGTGCTGTATCCTCACTGCTGTGACCTGCGTCTCATCTTCTCCTCCAAGTCTTTATCATAATCATATGTATTTTAAATTTGGCACCTCAAATTTAAATTTTTCACCTGCAGTCCTATGTAACAGCCCAGATAACAGTGATAACTTTCTGTGTGCAGATAATGTACATGTTCCCTGCAGTCTAGGTAACACCCCACATAACACAATAATTCACTGTGTTATGTGGGGTGTTACATAGGACTGCAGGAAACATCTATGACATCTGTACCCAGAGAGTTATGAGATGGTGGGGGTCTGACTCCTGGCACCCCCGCCAATCAGCTGTTAGAGGAGACCGCGATGTTCCAGTGAGCGCCGCAGCCTCTTTGCTCCTTACAAAGCACGGCGCTGTCCATGTGATAGCACTGTGCTTGGTATTGCAGCTCAGCCCCAATCACTCAGATAGGACAGAGCTGCAGATGGGCCATGTGAGACGATGAATGTGATGTCATATGGCCGAGGAAGAGACTGTGACGCTTACAAAGCACCGCAGCCTCTTTATACAGAAAAAAACCTGAAACCTAAAATGGAGTGGGGGGGCCCAAGTTGGGTAGACAGCCCGGGCCTATCATGCACTTAATCCGCCCCTGCATACGGGCCTTGGATGTTTTACCAGTCAGGAGTTTAGCCTGTACTGAGGAGTTCAGCCTGTACTGTGAGTTCTGATTAACCCTCTGTATACCTTGCCAAGAAATACCTGCCTATGTACTGTAAAGCCTGCTGTGTACCAATTGTCTTTTGTGGAACTGTAAGGAGCTTGTATGCTGTTTCAATTGTTCAGTAAAGAAGAGTTCTGTTTCACCTCAAGTGTCTGCACCTCCATTATTCTCATTGTCAATCGGTGTGCCACCGTTACCGACACTGGCGTCACGAACCTTAAGGGACCTAGCTATAGGCACGTTAAATCACAACACCAAGGGCACCTCACCCAACATCTAGCCTGTGTCCCTACAACAAGAGTGTGCCCCAGAGGACCCACGTGTCTGCCTCTCCATCACTGGCATCTCCTGCTGTCCCCTCAGTGGGGATGCTACATTTGGGACGTGGGCATGGTCATGGGGGTGTGGGTGGAGCTCCTGTTGTGGGGAGAGGATGTGGCCATTTAGCGCCAACTACCGCTCCTAGTCAAACACCTTCCTCTAGTGCGAGTAGGCGACAGAATCTGCAGCGTTATTTGATAGGTCCAAATGCCACTTTGGTAAAGCCAGAACATGTACAGGCGATAGTAGATTGGGTGGCTGACAGTACCTCCAGTTCCTTCACAGTATATAACACCCAGTCCTCTGCAGAAAGCTCAGAGTTGGCACCTGCAGCCCATGCCCATCAGTCTTCCAACTCACCCCTTGCAAATCAGCCAAGCAGCAAAACCCAAATCATGCAGGAAAGTCTCACGCTTTTTGATGACTCTGTTGGCAGGGTTTCCCAGCCCATCCACCTAGCCCTGCTCCAGAAGAGGAATGCACTGATGCGCAACCACTTTTGTTGCAGGATGAGGACATGGGAATATCGCCTCAAAACGACTCTGATGATGACGTAAACAAAGGTACCAACTGCTGTGGCTTTCTGCAATGTGCAGATCGACGAGGAGGGCAGGGGTCATGAATGGGTGGAAGATGACGTGGAGGATGATGAAGTCCTATACCCAGACTGGACTGAAGGTCGTGCTAGTGAGGCGTGCAGTTCTGAGGAAGAGGAGGTGGTCGCACAGAGGCAACAGCACAGCAAAAGAGGGAGCAGGGTGCAAAGGGCAGCGGCAGTTCCAGAGACAGTGTGCCTGCTACTGTTCACTGCACCCAGGCACCAAGCACACCAAGGCCTGCTCCAAGGAGTTCATTGACGTGGAAGTTCTTCACACAATGTCCTGACGACAAGACACGAGTGGTTTGCATGTTGTGCCATCAGAGTCTGAAGCGAGGCATAAACAATCTTAACCTGAGCACAACCTGCATGACCTGGCATCTACATGCAAAGCATGAACTGCAGTGGAGTAAACACCTTAGAAACAAGGAACTCTCTCATGCTCCTTCTGCTCCTTCTTCTGCTGCTGGATCGGCCTCTCCCTCCACCTCTGGCGTCACCGTGGCACCTGGCGACCAGCAAACAGAGGATGTTCCACCAACACCACCATATACAACACCATCACCAGGCATCTCCACCATGTCACACGGCAGCATTCAGCTGTCCATCTCCAGAACATTGGAGAGAAGGAGGAAATACCCACCTACCCACCCTCGAGACCTGGACCTGAATGCCAGCATTTCAAAATTACTGGCCCTTGAAATGCTGTCATTACGTCTGGTGGAGACGGACTGTTTCAAACAGCTGATGGCGGTGGCTATCCCCCAGTTCGTTGTACCAAGCCGCCACTACTTTTCCAGACGAGCTATCCCTTCCCTGCACAACCAAGTGGAGGATAAAATCAAGTGTGCTCTACGCAACGCCATCTGTGGCAAGGTCCACATAACCACAGATAAATGGACCAGTAAGCACGGCCAGGGTCGCTATATCTCCCTAACTGCACACTGGGTAAACGTAGTGGCGGCTGAGCCCGAGGTGGATAGCGGTTTGGTGCATATCCTTCCACCACCGAGAATTGCAGGGATATTATTCATTGCATCCTGTTGCTTCCTCCTCCGCATCATCCTCCTCGTACTCCTCTTCTACCAACCCATATATGGTCATCGAAAGAACCCCCAACTTCAGCACAGCCCAGGGTAAACGTCAGCAGGTGATTTTAAAACTCATGTGTTTGGGTGACAAACCCCACACCGCACAGGAGCTTTCGAGGGGCATAGAACAGCAGATTGATGAGTGGTTGCTGCCGTTGAGCCTCAAGCCCGGCCTGGTGGTGTGCGATAATGGACAAAATCTTGTTGCAGCTCTGGGACTAGCTGGTTTGACGCGCATCCCTTGACTGGCGCATGTACTGAATCTGGTGGTGCAGAAGTTTCTTAAAAACTACCCAGACATGTCAGAGCTGCTGCTGAAAGTGCGGTCCGTATGTGCGCGCTTTAAGCATTCTCACCCTGCTGCTCGTCTGTCTGCGCTGCAGCATAACTTTGGACTTCCAGCTCACCTCCTCATATGCGACATGCCCACCAGGTGGAACTCCACCTTACATGTGCTGGAGAGACTGTGCGAGCAGCAGCGGGCGATAGTCTACAAACCACTTTTGCTGAAAGCGTATTAATACCAACACTTTATTAATAGCAGTGAAATACTGATTTTCTGTGTTTTATTCAAAAAATCCTTGTTCTGGGTCCACAAACCACTTTTGCATAAACCGTAGAAATACCAACGTTTTATTAATAGCAGTGAAATACTGCTTTTCTGTGCTTTATTAAAAAAATCCATGTTCTGGATCAACAAACCACTTTTGCATAAACCGTAGAAATACCAACATTTTATAAATAGCAGTGAAATACTGATTTTCTGTGTTTTATTTAAAAAATCCTTGTTCTGGGTCCACAAACCACTTTTGCATAAACCGTAGAAATAGCTATTTTTTATTAATAGCAGTGAAATACTGCTTTTCTGTGTTTTATTAAAAAAATCCATGTTCTGGATCCACAAACCACTTTTGCATAAACCGTAGAAATACCAACATTTTATTAATAGCAGTGAAATACTGATTTTCTGTGTTTTATTCAAAAAATCCTTGTCCTTGGTCAACAAACCACTTGTGCATACAGCGTACAAATACCAATTTCAAATTGCATCACGGAAATAGTGCTTTACTGTGTTTTACTGAAGAAAAAAAAAACTGTTCTGGGTTCACCAAACAGTTGTGCATACAGAGTACAAATACATATTTTACATTTCTGCAGTGAAATTGAGATTAACTGTGTTTTAGGCCAAAAAACTTTATTCTTGGTCCACAGAGCATTTTTATGACATGAACACCGCCTTAGTGAACATAATTGTTGACAATTGGCAGTTAAATTGACACCGGAGAGAAACCATTTTAAAGCTTGGTGGGTGAACGCAAATAATGAGGAGAAATAAGTGTAGTGTCCCACTCCGTGATGGTGGGCACTACAAAAGGGTCACAAGGGTCACGTTGTTCCCCCCACCTGTGGGGAGATTGGTATGTCCTTTTATTGCACACTGAGAAACCCTGTTACTGTGAATGTATTGCTATGTACAGGCCTGCTAGGGATGTCATTCCTGCTCTAGGTCAGTAGAGGGAGCTAGGGAGCCCTAGTTTATATATTCAGGCCCAGTCAGGGAAAGGCAGTTTTTTAGTCCAGGCCTGTGAAAGTCAGTCCAGACCCAGGAGTCTGAGGAGGACCCTGCTCTGGTAGCAGAGGGAGAACCAGCAGTGCCATCACCAGAAACCAGCTAGAAGCAAAGCTGAGAGGCAGAGGAAGGAAAAGTCAGTGCGAGCGGTACCATAGAAACCAGAGGAAGTACTATAATACTTCCCAAGGATAAAGCCAGCAATAGGACATACGGGCAGTGGCGGATTAACATAGGGCGTTCGGGTCGGCAGCCCGGGCCCGGCATCACTGGGGGCCCAATGCCGACCCGAGCGCCACATACTGCGGCGGGGCACGGGAGCGTAGTTCCCTGCCCCGCCGCCTATCACCGCCATAGGCTTCAGGCCTAGTAGGCCTGAGGCCTATGTGGTGGTATAAGCCCGGCGCGCGTGATGACATCATCGTGCGCCTGTATGAGTGGCGCACGCACGCTCTGATGTACGCGCGCCTGCCACACCATTCAGCATACAGGTAAGTATTAGCTTTTTATTTTTTTCTGTGTGTGTGCTAACTTGGGGGAGATATTAGGGACAGTGGGGCATGTTTCCATGGGGGCACATTAGTTAATGGATGACAGTTGTGGGGGCAAAATAATGGATGGCAGTTGTGGGGGCAAAATAATGGATGGCAGTTGTGGGGGCAAATTAATGAATGGCAGTTGTGGGGGCAAAATAATGGATGGCAGTTGTGGAGGCAAATTAATGAATGGCAGTTGTGGGGGCAAAATAATGGATGGCAGTTGTGGGGGCAAATTAATGAATAGCAGTTGTGGGGGCAAATTAATGAATAGCAGTTGTGGGGAAAATTAATGGATGGCAGTTGTGGGGAAAAATTAATGAATGGCAGTTGTGGGGGCAAATTAATTAATGGATGGCAGTGTGGGGGAAAATTAATTAATGGATGGCAGTTGTGGGGGCAAAATAATGGATGGCAGTTGTGGGGAAAATTAATGGATGGCAGTTGTGGGGAAAATTAATGAATGGCAGTTGTGGGGGCAAACTAATTAATGGATGGCAGTGTGGGGGAAAATTAATTAATGGATGGCAGTGTGGGCATGTGATGGCAGTTGGGGGCAAATTAATAGATGGCAGTTGTGGGGGAAAATTAATGGATGGCAGTGTGGGGGCAAATTAATGAATGGCAGTTGTGGGGGCAAACTAATTAATGGATGGCAGTGTGGGGGAAAATTAATGGATGACCGTGTGGGGGCAAATTAATGGATGACAGTGTGGGGCAAATTAATGGATGACAGTGTGGGGGCAAATTAATGGATGACAGTGTGGGGGCAAATTAATGGATGACAGTGTGGGGGCAAATTAATGGATGACAGTGTGGGGGCAAATTAATGGATGACAGTGTGGGGGCAAATTAATGGATGACAGTGTGGGGGCAAATTAATGGATGACAGTGTGGGGGCAAATTAATTAATAGATGACAGTGTGGGGGCAAATTAATTAATAGATGGCAGTGTGGGGCAAATTAATTAATGGATGACAGTGTGGGGGCAAATTAATTAATAGATGGCAGTGTGGGGAAATTACTATATGGGGACAGTGTGGGGAAATTACTATATGGGGACAGTGTGGGGAAATTACTGTATGGGGGCAGTGTGAAGGGAAAATACTATATGGGGGTAGTGTGGGGTATTGGGGGACACTATACAGGTATTGTTACCTGGAGCACAATATAGGATGTTAGTATTACTGGGGGCACTCTATGGGACATTATAACTGCTGTAGACACTATAGGGATCTTTGGGGTCATTTATCAAACTGTTGTAGTAGAACTGGCTTAGTTGTCCATAGAAACAGGTTCCACCTTTCATTTTTGACAGCTCCTCTGGAAAATGAAAGGTGGAATCTGATTGGTTGCTATGGGCAACTAAGCCAGTTCTAATTTACACCAGTTTGATAAATGACCCCAATTATGAGAAATCTAACGTGTCTGTGTAACAAACTCTGTAGGGACGAGATGCGGCGGGAGGAATTAGTCATGGCGGTCTGGGTCAAACGGAGGAGAAGAGGAAAGAGAAGAGCTACATGACAGGAGAAGTCCCTGGATGTAAGAGGTATGTGGTGCTGTATCCTCACTGCTGTGACCTGCGTCTCATCTTCTCCTCCAAGTCTTTATCATAATCATATGTATTTTAAATTTGGCACCTCAAATTTAAATTTTTCACCTGCAGTCCTATGTAACAGCCCAGATAACAGTGATAACTTTCTGTGTGCAGATAATGTACATATTCCCTGCAGTCCTAGGTAACACCCCACATAACACAATAATTCACTGTGTTATGTGGGGTGTTACATAGGACTGCAGGAAACATCTATGACATCTGTACCCAGAGAGTTATGAGATGGTGGGGGTCTGACTCCTGGCACCCCCGCCAATCAGCTGTTAGAGGAGACCGCGATGTTCCAGTGAGCGCCGCAGCCTCTTTGCTCCTTACAAAGCACGGCGCTGTCCATGTGATAGCACTGTGCTTGGTATTGCAGCTCAGCCCCAATCACTCAGATAGGACAGAGCTGCAGATGGGCCATGTGAACGATGAATGTGATGTCATATGGCCGAGGAAGAGACTGTGACGCTTACAAAGCACCGCAGCCTCTTTATACAGAAAAAAAACCTGAAACCTAAAATGGAGTGGGGGGGGGGGCCCAAGTTGGGTAGACAGCCCCGGGCCTATCATGCACTTAATCCGCCCCTGCATACGGGCCTTGGATGTTTTACCAGTCAGGAGTTTAGCCTGTACTGAGGAGTTCAGCCTGTACTGTGAGTTCTGATTAACCCTCTGTATACCTTGCCAAGAAATACCTGCCTATGTACTGTAAAGCCTGCTGTGTACCAATTGTCTTTTGTGGAACTGTAAGGAGCTTGTATGCTGTTTCAATTGTTCAGTAAAGAAGAGTTCTGTTTCACCTCAAGTGTCTGCACCTCCATTATTCTCATTGTCAATCGGTGTGCCACCGTTACCGACACTGGCGTCACGAACCTTAAGGGACCTAGCTATAGGCACGTTAAATCACAACACCAAGGGCACCTCACCCAACATCTAGCCTGTGTCCCTACAACAAGAGTGTGCCCCAGAGGACCCACGTGTCTGCCTCTCCATCACTGGCATCTCCTGCTGTCCCCTCAGTGGGGATGCTACATTTGGGACGTGGGCATGGTCATGGGGGTGTGGGTGGAGCTCCTGTTGTGGGGAGAGGATGTGGCCATTTAGCGCCAACTACCGCTCCTAGTCAAACACCTTCCTCTAGTGCGAGTAGGCGACAGAATCTGCAGCGTTATTTGATAGGTCCAAATGCCACTTTGGTAAAGCCAGAACATGTACAGGCGATAGTAGATTGGGTGGCTGACAGTACCTCCAGTTCCTTCACAGTATATAACACCCAGTCCTCTGCAGAAAGCTCAGAGTTGGCACCTGCAGCCCATGCCCATCAGTCTTCCAACTCACCCCTTGCAAATCAGCCAAGCAGCAAAACCCAAATCATGCAGGAAAGTCTCACGCTTTTTGATGACTCTGTTGGCAGGGTTTCCCAGCCCATCCACTCTAGCCCTGCTCCAGAAGAGGAATGCACTGATGCGCAACCACTTTTGTTGCAGGATGAGGACATGGGAATATCGCCTCAAAACGACTCTGATGATGACGAAACAAAGGTACCAACTGCTGTGGCTTTCTGCAATGTGCAGATCGACGAGGAGGGCAGGGGTCATGAATGGGTGGAAGATGACGTGGAGGATGATGAAGTCCTATACCCAGACTGGACTGAAGGTCGTGCTAGTGAGGCGTGCAGTTCTGAGGAAGAGGAGGTGGTCGCACAGAGGCAACAGCACAGCAAAAGAGGGAGCAGGGTGCAAAGGGCAGCGGCAGTTCCAGAGACAGTGTGCCTGCTACTGTTCACTGCACCCAGGCACCAAGCACACCAAGGCCTGCTCCAAGGAGTTCATTGACGTGGAAGTTCTTCACACAATGTCCTGACGACAAGACACGAGTGGTTTGCATGTTGTGCCATCAGAGTCTGAAGCGAGGCATAAACAATCTTAACCTGAGCACAACCTGCATGACCTGGCATCTACATGCAAAGCATGAACTGCAGTGGAGTAAACACCTTAGAAACAAGGAACTCTCTCATGCTCCTTCTGCTCCTTCTTCTGCTGCTGGATCGGCCTCTCCTCCACCTCTGGCGTCACCGTGGCACCTGGCGACCAGCAAACAGAGGATGTTCCACCAACACCACCATATACAACACCATCACCAGGCATCTCCACCATGTCACACGGCAGCATTCAGCTGTCCATCTCCAGAACATTGGAGAGAAGGAGGAAATACCCACCTACCCACCCTCGAGACCTGGACCTGAATGCCAGCATTTCAAAATTACTGGCCCTTGAAATGCTGTCATTCACGTCTGGTGGAGACGGACTGTTTCAAACAGCTGATGGCGGTGGCTATCCCCCAGTTCGTTGTACCAAGCCGCCACTACTTTTCCAGACGAGCTATCCCTTCCCTGCACAACCAAGTGGAGGATAAAATCAAGTGTGCTCTACGCAACGCCATCTGTGGCAAGGTCCACATAACCACAGATAAATGGACCAGTAAGCACGGCCAGGGTCGCTATATCTCCCTAACTGCACACTGGGTAAGCGTAGTGGCGGCTGAGCCCGAGGTGGATAGCGGTTTGGTGCATATCCTTCCACCACCGAGAATTGCAGGGATATTATTCATTGCATCCTGTTGCTTCCTCCTCCGCATCATCCTCCTCGTACTCCTCTTCTACCAACCCATATATGGTCATCGAAAGAACCCCCAACTTCAGCACAGCCCAGGGTAAACGTCAGCAGGTGATTTTAAAACTCATGTGTTTGGGTGACAAACCCCACACCGCACAGGAGCTTTGAGGGGCATAGAACAGCAGATTGATGAGTGGTTGCTGCCGTTGAGCCTCAAGCCCGGCCTGGTGGTGTGCGATAATGGACAAAATCTTGTTGCAGCTCTGGGACTAGCTGGTTTGACGCGCATCCCTTGACTGGCGCATGTACTGAATCTGGTGGTGCAGAAGTTTCTTAAAAACTACCCAGACATGTCAGAGCTGCTGCTGAAAGTGCGGTCCGTATGTGCGCGCTTTAAGCATTCTCACCCTGCTGCTCGTCTGTCTGCGCTGCAGCATAACTTTGGACTTCCAGCTCACCTCCTCATATGCGACATGCCCACCAGGTGGAACTCCACCTTACATGTGCTGGAGAGAC
Organism: Bufotes viridis; assembly: GCA_033119425.1. NCBI lineage: Eukaryota > Metazoa > Chordata > Amphibia > Anura > Bufonidae > Bufotes > Bufotes viridis. The sequence continues at coordinate 82,779,152 of CM065594.1, read as the reverse complement.
TGTGCGAGCAGCAGCGGGCGATAGTCTAGTTTAAGATGCAGTATGCACGGTTTAGTCACTCTGCGGATCAGCACCACTTCACCACCAGTTACTGGGCTTGCATGCGAGACCTGTGTACCTTGTTGCGGTCTTTGGAGTACTCAACCAACATGGCTAGTGCTGATGACGCCGTTGTTAGCATTACAATACCCCTTCAATGTCTCCTTGAAAAAAATATTACGGCGATGATGGAAGAGGATGCGGCACAGGAGGAGGAGGAAGAGGGGGCATTTCACAGGGTTTCAGGCAGGTCATACAGAAGTGGCTCAGAGGGTGGGTTCCTGCACCAGCAGAGGCCAGGTACACATGTGGACAGCCAGGGCACACTTCTGGAGGACGAGGAGGAGGAGGTAGAGGAGGAGGAGGAGGACCGGTTTAACTGCAGGGTGGCACCCTACAGCAGCTCAGGGCCATCACTGGAGCGTGGCTGGGGGATACGGAGGACACAGACGATACTCCACCTACAGAGGACAGCTTATCATTACCTTTGGGCAGCCTGGCACACATGAGCAACTACATGCTGCAGTGCCTGCGCAACGAAAGCAGAGTTGCCCACATTTTAACATGTGCTGATTACTGGGTTGCCACCCTGCTGGATCCCTGGTACAAGGACAACGTGCCCACCTTAATTCCCGCACTGGAGCGTGATAGGAAGATGTGCGACTACAAGCGCACGCTGGTAGACACACTCCTGAGGGCATTCCCAACTGACACGGGCGGACAAGTGAAAGCACAAAGCGAAGGCAGAGATGGAGGAGGAGGAAGAGGTCACCAACGCAGCTGTGTCATGGCCAGCTCCTCAGTCAGCAGGGTTAGCATGGCCGAGATGTGAAAAGTTTTGTCCCTGCGTCACAGCAAACTACACCACCAGCTGATAGGATGTTAGCATGAGGCAGCATTTCAACAACATGGTGGAACAGTTTGTGTGCACACGCCTCCACATACTGACTGATGGTTCTGCTCCATTCAACTTCTGGGTCTCCAAATTGTCCACATGGCCTGAGCTTTCACTTTATGCCTTGGAGGAGCTGGCCTGCCCTGCAGCCAGTGTATTGTCTGAACGTGTATTTAGCACGGCAGAGGGCGTCATTATAGACAAATGCAGCCCACTGTCCACAGCCAACATGGACAAGCTGACGTTTATAAAATGAACCAGGCATGGATCCACAGGACTTGTCCGTACCTTGTGCAGAATAGACATTAATAACTGCCTCGCCCTCAACCATACATTCTTGTACTCCAGTGTACTTATTCATTGAATCCTTCCTTTTTTTTATTTGCTTGTACCATTATTTTGGGGGCTACCCCAATTTGAATGAACCTCTCCTCTGTCTGGGTGCCTGCAGCCTAAGTGACTGAAAATGGCCTGTTGCTTTGGTGGTTGACATGAAGCTTTTTTGCCGTGCATTGACCTCTCTCCTCCATCTGGGTGGCTGCAGCCTACATTTATGATAATCGCCTGTTGCTTTGGTGGGCAACATTAACCTCTTTTGCTGTGCATTGACCTCTCCTCTGTCTGGGTGCCAGGGGCCTACATTTATGATAATAGACTGCTGCATTGCTGGGTGACATGAAGCCTGTTTTGCTGTCACATGAGCTCTCTCCTCTGTGTGGGTGCCTGCGGCCTAAAGTACTGAAAATGGCCTGTTGCTTTAGTGGGTGACATGAAGCTTGTTTTGCCGTGCATTGACCTCTCTCCTTTGTCTGGGTGGCTGCGGCCTATATTAATGATAATCGCCTGTTCCATTGCTGGGTGACATGAAGCGCCACCACTGAAAGTGGCCTGGTGCATTGGTTCGTGACATGAAGCCTCTTTTGCCGTGCATTGCCCTCTCCTCTATCTGGGTGCCATGGGTCTACATTTCAGATAATCGCCTGTTGCTTTGGTGGGTGACATTAACCTATTTTTGCCGTGCATTGACCTCTCCTCTGTCTGGGTGCCTGCTGTCTACATTAATGATAATCGCCTGTTCCATTGCTGGGTGACATGAAGCCTGTTTTGCTGTTACGGGACCTCTCTCCTCTGTCAGTGTGCTAGGGCCTTAATTACTGAAAGTGGCCTGTTCCATTGCTGGGTGACATGAAGCCTGTTTTGCTGTTACGGGACCTCTCTCCTCTGTCAGGGTGCTAGGGCCTTAATTACTGAAAGTGGCCTGTTCCATTGCTGGGTGACATGAAGCCTGTTTTGCTGATACGGGACCTCTCTCCTCTGTCTGGGTGCCTGCGGCCTAAATTACTGAAAATGGCCTGTGGCTTTGGTGGGTGACATGAAGCTTGTTTTGCCATGCATTGACCTCTCTCCTCTGTCTGGGTGCCTGCGGTCTAAATTACTGAAAATGGCCTGTTCCATTGCTGGGTGAGATGAAGCTTGTTTTGCCATGCATTGACCTCTCTCCTCTGTCAGGGTACTAGGGCCTAAATTACTGAAAGTGGCCTACTGTATTGGTGGGTGACATGAAGCCTTTTTGATGCCGTGCATTGCCCTCTCCTCTGTCTGGGTGCCAGGGGCCTACATTTCAGATAATCGCCTGTTGCTTTGGTGGGTGACGTTAACCTCTTTTGCCGTGCATTGACCTCTCCTCTGTCTGGGTGCCTACGGCCTACATTAATGATAATCGCCTGTTCCATTTCTGGGTGACATGAAGCCTCTTTGCTGTAACGGGACCTCTCTGCTCTGTTAAGGTGCTAGGGCCTAAATTACTGAAAAGAGGCCTGTTCCATTGCTGGGTGACATGAAGCCTGTTTTGCTTTTACAGGACCTCTCTCCTCTGTCTGGGTGCCTGCGGTCTACATTAATTATAATCGCCTGTTCCATTGCTGGGTGACATGAAGCATGTTTTGCTGTTACGGGACCTCTCTCCTCTGTCAGGGTGCTAGGGCCTAAATTACAGGAAGTGGCCTGTTCCATTGCTGGGTGGCATGAAGCCTGTTTTGCAGTGCATTAACCTGTCTCCTCTGTCTGGGTGGCTGCAGTCTAAATTTATGATAATTGCCTGTTGCATTGCTGGGTGACATGATGCCTGTTTTGCTGTTATGTGACCTCTCTCCTCTGTCTGGGTGCCAGGGGCCTAAATTACTGAAAATGGCTTATTCCATTGCTGGGTGACATGAAGCCTCTTTTGCCGTCCATTGCCCTCTCCTCTGTTTGGGTGCCAGGGACCTACATTTCAGATAATCGCCTGTTGCTTTCATGGGTGACATTAACCTCTTTTTGCCGTCCAATGACCTCTCCTCTATCTGGGTGCAAGGGGTCCTGGACATCATCTGCCCTCCTACCAGCGGCCCTGAAACCGACCGGACAGCCCAGGATTTATCACACACTGGTGTCTGTGTCCTCGGTCTGCTCAAGCCTGCATCTATGGGCTGTTTTCACTATATGCCTTTATTTATGGGCATTCACTACTGACCCTTAGTTATCCTATTATGGCCAGTAGATCTAATTCTATGTGACCAATGCCTTTATTTAATAACCTTTTTTGGCCTTGGTTTGTATGTGACTGCTGACTGACTCTTTGCTGCATTTATCTGGTGTGTTTCCTGTGCGCTTGTATTCCCCTGATGAATCTTGAGTGATGAAACATGCATGTAGGGTCTAGCTGCACTAGGGCTTACAGGGTCCTCTACCATTGAGGGACAGGTTCTGGACGGGGTCGTTCTTTTCAGGGCGGTTACCCTGTGGTTAGGCCAACAGGGAAAGAGTGGTCCCAATTATTGTAGGGACGTCTAAGTGTTTGTATATTAAATTGCACCTCTCTCTTGTTTTCCACTGCTTTGCCTCCCCGCCTACTCCGTCTGGTCTTGTGCCACCTCATTTCACCTACCGTTGAATGTACTACAACCAAGGTAGGACAAACGGGTTTTGATGGTGCCGCGAGCACTTTTTTGACTGTGACAAACGGGTACTTGCGATTTGTCCTGAACTGAACTATAGGTTTGTTTGGTATCCAGTTTTTGTCTTTTATATATTTTCTTGATATTATAAATGGGATCATGTTTTAAATTGATTATTGAGTAAAAGTTATGTTTTAATTATTTTCCACGCCCTGTTGTCTATATTTTCGATTCTCGTGGTTATTTAAGCTACTAGGTTGACATTTGATCTGGTTGTGACTAGTCCGTGCCAGGGGTCTACATTTATGACAATCGACTGCTGCATTGCTGGGTGACATGTTGCCTGTTTTGCTATTACGTGACCTCTCTCATCTGCTGGGTGCCAGGGCCTAAATTACTGAAAATGGCTTTTTCCATTGCTGGGTGACATGAAGCCTCTTTTGCCGTCCATTGCCCTCTCCTCTGTCTGGGTGGCAGGGGCCTCCATTTCCGATAATCGCCTGCTGGATTGGTGGGTGACATGAAGCCTGTTTTGCCGAGCATTGACCACTCCTCTGTCTGGGTGCCAGGGGCCTAACATTTCTGAATATCACCTGTTCCATTGGTGGGTGACATTAACCCATTTTTGCCAGTGATAAGCCACAGCTGTGCATTGCTGGCAGGAAACCAAATTTTGTAAAAACGTATGTTACTGATCAAAAGATGCGTAACTGCTGACTACAAAACTCACGCTGGTAGACGCGCTGCTGATGGCATTCCCACCTGATGCCTCCCCAACCTCCTATTCCACCTCATCCTCCGAGTTGGCAATTAACATTGTTTAATTTTTAGTTATTTTATTTTAAGTTATTTTCCTATCCAGATTTGTTTGCAGGGCACTTACCCACATTTTGTTGCCTTTTGCAGCCCTCTAGCCCTTTTCACCTATTTTACAGCCATTTTAGTGCCAAAAAGTTTGGGTCCCCATTGTCTTCAATGGGGTTTGGGTTCGGGGTCAAGTTCGGGTCACATTCGGATCACGAACCCTAAAATTTCCGTGAAGTTCGGCCGAACTTCTCGAACCCGAACATCCAGGTGTTCGCTCAACTCTAGTGGGGACCCCAGTGGTTGAACCTGCATCGATAAAACACAGTCCTATCAGCTGTTTGAATAGACAGTGGTGCTCCAGTGAGTGCTGTAGCCTCTTCCTAGGCCAGTGGCATCACATTAATCGGTTACATGGCCTAGACGCAGCTCAACCTCATCCAAGTAAATGGACCTGAGCTACAAAACCAACACAGCCGCTATACAATGTACAACACTGTCAGGCAAACTATGATGAGGCTGCAGAGTTTAAGACCCCATTCACATGTCCGCAATTCTGTTCCGCATTTTGCGGAACTGAATTGCGGACCCATTTATTCCTTTGGGGACACTCTATGCCCCGCCCGAGTCCGCAATCGCGTTCCCGAAAAAAATAGAACATGTCCTATTCTTGTCCGCAATTGCGGACAAGAAAAGGCATTTTCTATGTAGTGCCGGCGATGTGCGGTCTGCAAATTGCGGACACGTGAATGGAACCTTAAGGAGCACCACAGCCTCTTTAAACACCTGATCCGAATGGGTGGTGGGAGTCGGGCACTAATCAGATAATGATAACCTATACTGAGGATAGGCCATCAATTTCAAAATCCCCTTTAATTTTAACGGTTGCCACTTAATACACAATTTTGCTGCTGATGTTTGATCCAAGATTTAAACCAGCAAAATAAGCAGTTTGCTGGGAGCTGAAATATAAAAGGGGTGTTGATAAAACAGTGGGGCACATTTATTAAGACCGGTGTTTTAGACGCCTGTCTTAATAAAGGCTAGGGCTGCAGCTAACGATTATTTAAATAATCGATTAGTTGTCGATAATTTCATCGATTAATCGGGAAAAAACACCAAAATAACGGGCTGGAGGTCCGTCCGCAGTACGGCAAACAGGTTCGAGAGGAGGCCGGACAAAAACCGCAGCCGTACCTGTTTGCCGTACTGCGGCCGGACCTCCAGCCAGTCCCAATTAGAGTAAATGGGTCTAGAGCGGACTTCCAGCAGCAAATTGGGCTAGTGTAAACACTGATACGGCAGGCTGTTCCCCGCCGGAAAAGGCTACCGCAAGTGTAAAAGTAGCCTAAGTGGCCTGTATTCTGTAACTCAGTCTCATTAACCCCATGTTGTCCATTATGTGAGATGGTACACTACTTTGGCGGTCACTTACTATTAATGTGAGTCACATGGGGTCCAGTCCAAAAGCATGGGGTCACATTAACCTCAATCTTGCTGGCTGCCTGATACCAATGTTTTTTGCCTGCTTTTATTTTTAGGCAGGCTAATTACTCTAGGTGTGGGGTACCTTCTATGCTGGCTGTTCAGGGCACTTACTCTGGGGCTGGTGCTCGGGCTGACACTGAGCTGTGCACTCGGGAGGTGGAGGATTCTGCCGCTGCTGTTAGCTGAGCTCAGTAACTCATCCGGCGCCGCTGTAACTTTATTACCTCCCCCGTCCCTCCTCCTGCTTTAATTAATAGCCACACATTCATTAGCGCACCGTGGAAGTGGTGCGGGCAGCTTCAGAGCCCGCTCACTTCATTGGTCTCAGCGCGGCTGCGTCATAGAGGGGAGAGGTTCCCTCCCTCCTTCTCCACTGTCTGCTGAGCGCAGCACACGCCATATTCTCAGCATTCAAGATTTACGGGACCTGCAGGCAATAGCGCCTGACCACCCGCATAGCAACGATTCGCCGATTATTCGATAACGGGATTCGTTGACAACGAATCCCATTATCGAATATCATCGATAACGTCGATTAATCGTTGCAGCCCTAATAAAGGCCCTGCGCTGCTGGTGGTTCCACTGAAGTTATGAAGAGTTGCTCAATAACTTCGGCGCATCCAGCCTCAGTTCTGAATGTAAGACAGCTTCCGAGCTGTCTTATATTTAGACCTCCTTCTACGCCTAAAACAGGCTTAGAAAATGGTAAAGCAGGCATAGAAAATGGCATAGAAAATGGTAAATCAGACGGGCCTCTGCGCCCGTTCCCTTTCCACCACGCCGACAATTTTAGACTGCCGGGAGTGGGGCGAAGTCGCAGACTATCCATTCCACCGTCATCTGCACCTGACATACACCTAATTTAGGCGTATTTCAGAATAGTAAATGACCCCCGATATCTTTAATAATGCCACTTAAAGAAAAGCAAGGATCTGAATGGATGCCTGGCCATTGTAACTTGGAGGAAGAGGTTACTGTACAGATGTACTCATAAGTAGATTGCAGTGATTTTCCATTTGTCTTCTCTGCTTTTTCACTTTGTCATTTAAACTGGGCATTTGCTGGAAAACCTGTCAGCTTAGTGTAACATAAGAGGTTTTCATCAGCCACCTATTAATATGCCGACCTCGCCACACACATCAGCCCTAATATCCAAAATGGAAAGTGTTAAATTTGAGACTCCCCTGACATAAAAAAAGGATATAGAGATGAAAGAGTAATCAATCTCTCATAAATTATATACAGCAGCAGATAAATTATATATTAAAAGCCACAGTCAAATGATCGGGAGGAACGATAATTTATTCTGCTGAATTCTATCAGATTAAATCCTGGGAGAGATCAAACAAAAAGTTATAAAATAGGAATTAAAGGTAATAAAGGCTCCTTGACATGACATAAAACTGCCAGCTCTAATGCATAATTAAGAACAAGTGTGTCAGGGGTTAATATTAACACTTTGCAGACATAGCGCATCCCACTCATTGGTCTTGTTATTAAGTGCGGGTCACTAGTACTGCTAGCTGGACTAAGCCAAAGAGAAGCTCATAAATCCCCAGTTAATTAATTTAATTATTTACTCTAAGCATCAGGAATTGGCAAAATATAGCTTTGTCTTTACTGGATTATTATACTTTTCAGCATATCGGTCTCTCTGTACGGTAGACCCAAATCTCCCTGCCACCCAAGTTGGTTTTTGGACTTAATGGGGTTGTCTGGTTTTAAACCGATTTTCAAATGTCATCATAGAAGTTAATAGTGGGGTTCCTTTTTCAAAAGTATGTATCACTTATGTCTTGCTGTGGAGGACCCAACATTTTTATGCATTTCATTGATTGCAAATTTACTTCAATTGGAGCTATGTAATGTTTACTTTCTCTTGTAATGGCACTACAGTAAAATTGAATTCTTGTTTATGGGTTACTTACTAATTACAAAGGGAATTGTCAAAAATAGATATTCCCTTCAAACATCTGTCACTACTTATCTATAGGAAAGAGGGAAGAATCTAATGATTCAAGGGAGACTCTCACTGTTACCATGCAAATCTATTGACAGCACAAGGCAGGGGTGGGAGAGAGCAGGACAAACATACATTTTTGGAGCTTTTATTATCAGGAGTAGTGTGAATATGAAGCTTTATTTTGCGGGACACTGCCCAGGAGGAAGACCTTTACTATGAAGTACTATTTACAGCCCCTCCTCTTAGGGACAGCTATAGCATTCTCCTGGTTGGATGGTACATCTGTCACTCCGAGTAGATGGGAGGGGCTGTAAGCCTTGCAGTGCAGAGAGCAGAGAGTACTTTACAGTCTAGCACTGCCTCCTGGGAACCTATGGGAGCAGTGGTGGGAAGAATATAAGTTTATTTTCACACTACTTCTGATAATAAAAGCTCAGAAAAAGATCTCCTTGTTCTGCTCTTCCTTACCCTTAATTAGTGCTATCAGCAGTTATGTTGGCCAAAATTGCTGTCAGAATCAATTTAAAGGGGTTTTCCTGTCCTTCTATATTGATGACTTTTCTGCACCCCTCCAATCAGCTTTTCTGCAGTAACTCCAATGGGAGCAGTGCTGCAGTAACCAACTCTGTCCAGCTGATCATATTCTCGAACCCCCACTGATCAGATATCGATGGCCTATCCTGAATTGCTTTGTCATGAAGTGCATTTCTTTAGTAGTGGGTGCAATGACAGGGATCAGTGATTGCGCCACCCCGATCATTTTACACCTCAAATGCTGCGTTCATAGCTGATCCTGGCATCTGACAGCAATATTACAGTGTCAAATTTGAAAAATTACAAAAGTTATACTTACCTTATCCATTTGATCGTGAAGAGCCGGCCGCAAACATCTTGATTAAAGATCTAGAGCAAAATCTTGCACAGCCTGTGATGACATCATCAGGTCATATGTCACGGCGCACAAGATTTCATGCAAGATCTTCAATCAAGATGGCGGCTGCCGGCTCTTCACACTCAAATGGATGAGGTAAGTATCAATTTGTTTATCACCATTCAAGGAAATTGTATTCGCTTCCACCAATCACGAGGAAATTTGGCTTCCCTGCCAATCGAATTTCCCCTAAAATTTAGATCAATTCCACTTTGTGAAGTTTGATTCGCTCAACATTATTCATGACATATATTCCATTTTGTGTGACTTCACCAGATTAGCTCATGCTTTTTACCCTAATGACGTATGAATTTCTGTTTGCTGCTCATTAACACACCTCCTTTAGTCTATTACAATTTTCCCTGTTCGAAAAGCTAAAAAAATATCTGCCTCCTCCTCTGCCCGTCCATCTGTTTGCTCTTCCTCTCAGCCAGATCCCGCGCCTGCGCAATGACTTCGTTGGCCGGGGCATGTGCACTCCGATGCCCATTGCTGGCACAGCATCGCAATAGCTCATGCACATGCACCAGCTAATGGCGCAAAAACTGCAGAACGGCTTTCCTCCTCTTCTCCTGCGCTGAGGGGACCGCCTCCTTTCTGCAGTTTTCGTGCCATTAGCCGGCGCATGTGCAGGAGCTACTGCGATGCTGTGCCAGCAATGGGCATCGCAGTGCGCATGCCCCGGCCAACGAAGTCATCGCCAGGCATGGGATCTGGCTGAGAGGGAGAGCCAACAGATGGGTGGGCAGAGGAGGAGGCTGGGCGGGGAGAAGAGCAAAGAGGCAGAGCTGCCTGGGCACCAACGCGGTGGACGCCGCCATTGGGCACTTGCGGGCTCTCATTTACATAATAATCAAAGTTTGTTTTTGGCGGCCTCTGTTTTAAAGGTCCACTAAAGCATATAAAGGTACCGTTTTTATCATCTGTGTTACGGCTACAGCGCTATGGGAACTGTTAAAAAAGGGTATATGTGACAGGTTGTCTGTACTCCTCACCTAACCGTCCTGTTTCCCCTTTGTATCTGTCTTGTCTTCTTGTTCCCCCTTCTATGTCACTTTCCCTCCTCCTTGAGTTACTCATATGATTACACCATACGTTTTTCACTTTTCACTTACGCATTTTCTCTAATGATACAGTCTTGTCGAGTCTATTGCATGACTTGCCTATTGATGCTCTGCACTCCACATCTGATGTTCTACAAAATGTTCTTTTTGCACTTGTACGGTTCATGCATTGTGATTATTTCATTGACATGCATATGTTAAAACTCAATAAAAAAGATTGAACCATAAAAAAGGGTATATGTGCTGACAGACTCCCTTTAATCCATTTTCATGATAATATTCTTTTTGGATATGGTTAATAGTGATGGCAGGGGCTATATTCAATTTTGCGATATTTCGCGAATATATGGGCGAATATTCGCCATATATTTGCAAATTCACAGTTATTTTCTTGATTGTGAAAAATCGGCAATGTAAAATTCGTGTAATGCGTGTGCAATACAGGCGTGGGTCACTTTGGGTACATTTTGGGTACATTTTTCAAGCTGCTACAGTAGAAGTTTACTGAGATTGGAGATAATGGTTGGCACGGAAGAACATTAGAATAGCCTTATATATGCAGGTACAGTGCTCCAATATATATTCGCGATTGCGAAAATCGGCAATTAATGATTCTCATATTTTTGCGCAATTCGTGCAACTGGGGGACATCACAGCACTATGTATGTATGGATGGCAGAACCCTACTTAACACCCTACACTCTAACCTATCAGCTACACTATAAATCAATGTAACCTACACTGACTATCTCCCCCTAACAATCTGAATTATATATCTAAGTTAACTGTCTAATTATACAGCAAAGCACAGAGCACAGCAATCGCACTGCTGTCTCTCTCAGAAATCCATTACTGGTGAGGTACCTTATATAGTAAGGGGTAGGCGACTTTCCTATTGGTTGCTAGGGATGTTGATAAGCTCAGACAAAGACATTGCAGCCTTCTCATTGGCCCCAAATGCAAGAGGGAGGTTACTGATGGAAAAAAAAATGTTGAATATTCGAATATATAGCACTATATTCTAAATATTAGTGAATTCTCGAAGTTGCGTTATTTGCGATAAATATCCACGATTCAAATATTTGCGCTTAGAGATGTCCCAAACTATTCGCCGGCGAACAGTTCCTGGCGAACATCGCATGTTCGCGTTCACCGCCGCGGGCGAACATATGCGATGTTCGGTCTGCCCCTTATATGTCATCATTGAGCAAACTTTGACCCTGTACCTCACAGTCAGCAGACACATTCCAGCCAATCAGCATACCATCCCTCCCAGACCCTCCCACCTCCTATCAAAAAGCAAGGACAGCATCCATCTTAGATTCATTCTGAAGCTGCAGTGTAAGGCCCCATTCACACGTCCGCAATTTTGTCCGCATCCATTCCGCAATTCTGCGGAATGGATACGGACCCATTAATTGTGAATGTGGCTGGATGAGATGCGGAGAGCACACTATGTGCTCTCCGCTTCCGCATTTGCGGAGTCGCAGCCCCGAACTTCCAGATTTGGGCCGCGAAACATCCGGCCGCGGCTCTGCAAAAGATAGAGCATGTCCTATTCTTGTCCGCAACCTGCAGACAAGAATAGGCATCTCTATGGGGAGTGAATGGGGCCTAAGTTAGAGCAGGGAGAGTGCTGCTGCTGCTGAATTAATATAGAAAGCGTTAGCTAGGCCAGTGTTCTGTGTCCACTTCAGTCCTCAAAGACTCATCTGCTGTAAGGACAGCGTCCTGACAGCACCCCAAAAAGCCCTTTTTAGGGCTGGTACATCAGTCTGCTTTTATTTATTTTTTCTATATATATATATTGCAGTTGCCTGCCCGCGTGTGAGAGGCCGCAGGCACACCACTCATATAGAGTGAAACAGTACCTTGCAGATAGAAAAGTCATTTAATTTTTACCCATTAATATAATTGCAGTTGCCTGCCAGTGTGTGTCAGGCCCACTGACTGTACTGTGCCCACTGCCAGTGCCCACCACTCATATCGGGTGGCACTGTACCTTGTAGATAAAAAAAGTCATTTAGTTTTCACCCTTTAATATAATTGAAGTTGCCTGCCAGTGTGTGTCAAGCCCACTGACTGTACTGTGCGCACTGCCCACCACTCATATAGGGTGGCACAGTACATTGCACGGCACACGTGCAGTGCCCCAAGTTGGAAGGAAGAGGACCGACCAACCATCTTTTTCCATCTCCCGGTTCCTAAAATCTATTCCATACACCGGCCCCTGAAAGGGGACAAAACAGAGATTAAACTGGTAAGAACAGATTTTTTTAACTTAAAAAAGAGGACAGCCTCTGCGAAGCTGGGTATTTTTGCCGCATTACTGAACGCTCATGCACAATGGCTGTAGGCTCATGCGTCCTTTGCGGAGGTGACAAAACTGGTCAGTCAAACCCAAGGCAACATCATCGACCTCATCCCATATGCGTTTTTCTGGAGCTTGCCCTGCGAAGAGTGCTGGATCAGGCTGTAGATGAGCATGAAGAGGAAGAGTTGTGGTCACCATCACCACCAGAAGCAGCCTTGTCGTCGTCGATTGCTGGACCTGCGACAACGCAGAGAGAGGTGTCTGAAGAAGAGGAGTCAGAGAAGAAAGGTGGCTTTGAGGAGGTAGAAGACCAACCACAGCAGGCGTCCCAGGGGGCTTGTTGTCACCTTTCGGGGACCGTTGGTGTTGTACGGGGCTGGGTGGAGGAAGAGACCTTCAATGACGTCAGTGAGGACAAGGAACGGGACATGGCTTGCTTGGTATCCAACCTTGTGAAAATGGGGAGTTTGCGGTTGTTCAAATAGACTGTTTGCGGTGCGTTAAACGGGGAGTTTGGTCTGTCACAGTTTGGTCTGTCACAGTGAAGCGGGCGTAACCCTTACACTACCTGATCGATACAACAACATACCTGATCGTATACACACACTGGATGTTTTGAAGCACGTTATTCCAAACAATTTAGGAATGTTAGGTGATTTATGACCCTTTATGGATTATAACCCGACTCTGCGTCAACTAGGTAAATTTCCATGGGAGTTTTGCCATGAATCGCCCTCCGGCATGCCACAATCCAGGTGTTAGTCCCCTTGAAACAACTTTTCCGTCACTATTGTGGCCAGAAAGAATCCTTGTGGGTTTTAAAATCTGCCTGCCTATTGAAGTCTATGGCGGTTCGCTCGATTCGCCCGTTCGCGAACATTTGCAGAAGTTCGCTTTTGCGAACGGAAAATTTTATGTTCGCGACATCTCTATTTGCGATTTGAATATGTGCGCCCAAGACTAATGGTTGATGATCCATAAACATTGTATATAATACAAAATGTTAATGGAATGTCTGGTTTAGGAAAAACTGTTAATTGAATCGAGAAAAAAAGAAATTGATTACAGTATTTCTATCTCTAGACCTGCATGTCAATACATTACACATGCAGCCTACCTATTGATTTCAATGAGCGCCATGTACTGTAATACTTAATTTCCTGTGGTGGCACTGTAGGGGAATAGAGCACTTGTTATCCATTTCATCCATTTACAGAGTTGTTAAAATTCTATGTTCCTATAAGAAGAGGTGGAAAAATGGGCAGGAGGTTTAACTAGTTGAGTGGGTGCCGTTTATGGATTTAAATGGAATGCGTCATAAGAAAATGGCCTATATTTTAAACATGTTTTGTCAATATCTAGTAAAAAAAAAAAAAAAAATCCTAAAGGATTGAGTGAATCGACCTTCGGATCATAGATTCAAAGTCAATTTGTTCAAATGCCTCAATTTTAATGATGTCTCTGTACAGCATTAAAATGTATTGGATCCATGGAGCCAAAGTTCGTGTCTCTCGATAATCCTACCTTATCATATTGAGAATTATGGGGGAGATTTATCAAACTAATCTAAAGTAGGATTGGCTTAGTTGCCCATAGCAACCAATCAGATTCCACTTTTCAGTGTTCACAGCTCTATTGAAAAATGAAAGGTATAATCTGATTTGTCACTATGGGCAACTAAGCCAGTTCTTCTTTAAACAAGTTTGATAAATCTCCCCATATGTTTTTAGGCTTAAAAATCGAATGAATATTGCAGGTTTCTTTATAATCGTATATTGGGCACAAATCAGTAATAGGTTTTATGTTTCTTAGCACAAAAAAACACTATGCTTAATATAGTAAGGCCTTTTATTGTTATTATATGATTATATATTATTTATTATAGTTTATCCTTTTATTATGTGTTAAATGAGAGAGAGGAAAAAATAATAGAAAAAAAGATGAACTTAAGATTTCTACATGCATGGCAGACCACTTACCACAAAGCTATAGCATTACCACATAGAAAAATATGTGTTTTCTATTCTTATAAGCTAACACTTATTACTGGTGTCTTTATAATCATATATTGTGCTGGTATATAAAGCAGTAATATGTATATTAGCTTTCTAAGCAGATCTCAGTGTGGTAAAGCTATAGTACATAGAGTATATGATATGTAGGTGCTACTACAAAGCTCTGCCCTCGACTTATCAGCCCAGAAACCTTATACCGCTAGCCATTTACACATAAAGCCAGCAGCTGCCATATTATTAAAAATGAAATTATTTAGGAATAAATAATGAGAAATTTAATATGAACAATTTGGGTTATTTCATGGACAATGGCTTCAACTTTATATTTAAAAATGTACCTGTAAAGAATATTTGTCCTAAAACCAACAATTGCCCAGTACATGTAAAGCTTTTGCTTTTTCTCACAAATCAAGTGGAACTCAATTAAAAAATAAAACAAACACAATTATTCATAAGGTGCAAGTGCAGTGCCAGATCTAGAGAATGACTATCTGGTTTCTTTATGTGAAGCAGGACTTGAGCTGCCATCTCAGGTATACAAATTTTGTGAACTGTGTAATTCCTCTTTTGTTTTTCTGATGTAGTTGGATACAGGGAAAACACATCTAGAAGAGACATTAGGACATATTTCTATAAAAGTTTTTTTTTTTTTGCCAATTTTTGTAGGCAAAAACTTTTCTATTTGCATGTTGCATATTCTTTCTGAAAACGTTGCATGAATTTAAATTTTGTCCTTTCAGAAATTCCAGCAATATTGTATGGTTGACCTACCCAGCTTTAATGAGTAAACATGTTTCATGCATAAATTTGAGTACGTTTACTGTACAAGAAAATGGACCACAAGCCAAGATTAAAAACACAGTTTATGAGAAAACCTCCAAAAATATGGGGCATGATGCTGTATAAATATGGTAAATTTATCATTTTAACATTCAGCATCTCATTTATGACTGCATGCTTAATTTGTTATCTAGAAGAACAGATATTGAGTGCCAGTCTTTGTCGGCATCGGTGGGGACACAAAGGTGTATCCACCAACTAATATTTCTTACTTGTCTCATCGGCCAGTGTTAAAAGTAGGAAATGATTAGGAATCTCTGATTAAAAAAATAGGACTCTTACTTTACCGCATATGGTTAAAAACTCCTAAAAGGTGGATTTTCTGTAGCTGCTGATGTTATCAAAAATATGTGACTTTGTGTTATAGACTATTACAGCCTCCTGATAAAAACATTTGAATATTAATGGTAGGAAATGTTCTTGAAATGGTCCCCATGTGTTCCTGATACTTATAAAATTCAGACAGATGAAGTGCACACAATGCAAGTTGCCATCACGCAGAAAGCGCCACAGATCTGGAGTTAGAATTTTCTTGCCAGTAATTAAGCAATAATCACAGATGGTGAAGTCTGTAACTGAAGCTATATGATCTTCCCAGAGGTGATAATCACTGTTATAAATCCTTGCACTCAAAACACAGGAACAAAATATTTTTATGTCTTTACACTGACACATGCTACTTGTGCTGGATTGTACAAGTCAAAAATTATCTTGGGCTTTTGTCTGGATAGATGCAAAGTATAGACCTAATTACTGAGGCCATTTAGAGTGATACCTATACAAACCTAGAGGGAATCATAGCGAATGTTTCTTTCACCTGGGGCAAACAATAAATTTTCTGCCTAAGCACTATATTTAAATACCCTGACCCAGGGACATAATTTGAAGCTTCTTACCCCCAATGCAAAACTTTTCCCCCTTGACCCAAATGCATAGGTGAAACTGCGACTTCTGCAGTAATTATAGCAGTGCACACCGGCCCTGACCAAATGAGAATGGCTAGCTGGCACTTCTCCTCTATCAGTGTCTTTAATCTTGGGTACTAGTCCAATATCACATCTTGTGTATAATCAATATTAATTCAAAAATAAAACTTTTCCACTACAATCATGAGACTTAATTACCGATAACCTATCCTCTGGACAGGACATCAATATCTGATCGGTAGGGGTCAAAAACTCGGGACCCCGTTGATCAGTTGTTCAAGAAGGCAGTGGCACTTTCAGTAGCGCTGCGGCCTTATCTCAGCTTTATCTAGGCCAAGTGATAGCACGTTCATCGGTCACATGGCCTAGAAGCTCAGCCCCAATGAAGTGAAAAGGGCTAAACTGAAATACCAAGCACAGCCACTATACAGTGTAGGATGCTGTGCTTAGTGAGCAAGGAGAAGGCCTCGGCGCTCACAGGAGCACTAGTGCCTTCTCAAACAGCTAGAATGTGGGGGTCCCTCATTATTTAAGTCTCCAAAACCCTCCGAAAACTCCTGTAAATCCTTGCCTTCCATGGTGGCAATCCTAAGAATTTTGTTGATTGATTGCATGAACTGTTCCACTTTGCCATTGGCCTGAGTCCAGTAAGGAGTTATTTTTCTGTGTGTAAAGAAGCCAAAATAAGTTGCAAAAGACTGAAAGTCTGCACTATTGAAAGGTGGCCCATTATCAGTCTTTACTGTTTTAGGTGTATCATAGGCAGAGAAGATTTTGTCCTATTTTGATATAACAGCTCTCGCAAAGGTTGTTGAAACAGGTTAAATGTCTGTAGACCTAAACAAATCATCCATGACTACCAGTAAATAGGAATGATCTGGCAAAGTGCAAAAATCCACACTAACAGCAGTCCATGGACTTTCTGGCAATGGTGACATTTGTAATGGTGAATGTCTATGGTCAACAGTAGTTGCCTGACAAGGTAAATATGTTTCAATGACTGCCTTAAAGGGAGTCTTTCACCCCCATATGGCCATATAGAGTGTTTACTCCGCCCAATAGCACAGATATAAAAGAATGTAAGGGAACCTTTATCTTTTTCTTCATACTTGAAGTAGGTGTAAAAACGAAGTTTAATCCTTATGCAAATGAGCTCTTGAAGGTGCCCAGGGCGGCGCTTACTGTATGGGAGCCCAGGCTGCGCTGCCCTTTTGAACGTTTCCGCCCAGCCTGTGCTTATATTGGAAATAGGGAATAGCTCACCTGTTAGCAAAAATGTAAAAGGGTGCTCTAACCTAGCTGTTACACCCTAACAGTATGGTAATAATGAATCAAAAATATGGTTGGCACTCTATACGTGTGGTAAATCAAATGTTTTATTCTCACATAAAATCTATTAATAGTAAAGGATGCTATACAATATACTCTTTGATCCAGGAAATCAGATCATACACCATAAATCCTATAAGTAAATAGGAACTATCTAAAGTGGCTAGTGCAGCCAACCAAAGTTGAATATCTATAAAGTGACTTGTGCTGGTAAAATGAAAAGTGACATGTGCAGAAAAAGATGTGTGTAAGCCAGCTTCAGAAAAGTCAGCTTCAGAAACCTATTGCTGTTTTGTTATAGGACTTTTCTGAAGCTGGCTTCATAGAAAATTTATTTGATTGCACAACATATTGATATAAATTGAAAGTATTTTTTAAACAAACAATTTTTGCACATTTTTGCACGAGGTACCTCTTTACACACATCTTTTTCTGCACATGTCACTTTTCATTTTACCAGCACAAGTCACTTTATAGATATTCAACTTTGGTTGGCTGCACTAGCCACTTTAGATAGTTCCTATTTACTTATAGGATTTATGGTGTATGATCTGATTTTCTGGATCAAAGAGTATATTGTATAGCATCCTTTACTATTAATAGATTTTATGTGAGAATAAAAACATTTGATTTACCACACGTATAGGAGTGCCAACCATATTTTTGATTCAGCCTGTGCTTATACCCGCCCTCCTATTCCCTTGTTTCAACCTACAGTCCATCCGAGATCCCGTGCCTGCGGACTGCTTCATCGGGCCAGGATCATTACTTTAATTAATGCGCATGTGCCTGGCGCACGCCCTCTTGCGGCTGGTTTCGCTTCATTCGCTGGCGCATGCAAATTAATTATAGCAATGCTGTGCCCACAATAGGCATCGCAGTGCGCAAGCCCGGCCCGGCGAGACCGGACTGTAGGTTGAAACAAGGGAATAGGAGGGCAGGTATAAGCACAGGCTGGGCGGGGAAACGTTCAAAATAGGCAGCTCAGCCGGGGCTCCCATACAGTAAGCGCCACCCCAGGGCACCTTCAAGAGCTCATTTGCATAAGGATTAAACTTCGTCTTTACATCTACTTCAAGTATGAAGAGAAAGATAAAGGTTCCCTTACATTCTTCTATATCTGTGCTATTGGGTGGAGTAAACACTCTATATGGCCATATGGGGGTGAAAGACTCCCTTTGGAAATCTTTACCCTAAGCAATTGCTTGGTTTTAACCACACCTTAGTGAGCCTCGTGAGCCAGATCGGGCACTCTGTTCTGAAGTTTCTCAGGTATTACCAGGCGATTGTGAAGCAACAGTAGATTTGAATCAGACATGGACAGGGAATGTCTTGCATGAAAGAAAGACAGCTAGTATGCTGTTTCATCCGGTGATTGAAGGCTGGCCTCAGCAAGAAAGAGCTCCAGTTCTTAGGCCCCTTTCACACGGGCAAGTTTTCGCGGGTGCAATGCGTGAGGAAGACGCATTGCACCCGCACTGAATCCGGACCCATTCATTTCTATGGGGCTGTGCACATGAGCAGTGATTTTCACGCATCACTTCTGCGTTGCGTGAAAATCGCAGTATGCTCTATATTGTGCGTTTTCACGCAACGCAGGCCCCATAGAAGTGAATGGGGCTGCGGAAAATCGCAAGCATCCGCAAGCAGGTGCGGATGCAGTGCGATTTTCCCGCATGGTTGCTTAGCAACGGGACCAGATCTTTATTATTTTCCTTATAACATGGTTATAAGGAAAATAATAGCATTCTTAATAAAGAATGCTTAGTAAAATGAAGACGATGGGGTTAAAAATAATAAAGTTAACTTACCTCAGCCACTTGATCGCATAGTTGCGATCTGTCTTCTCTTTCCAGCATCAGCTAACAACTAAAGGAGCTGTGATGACGTCACATCACATGGTCCAATCACATGGTCCATCTTACCATGGTGATGGACCATGTGATTGGACCATGTGATCTGACGTCATCACAGGTCCTTTAGTTGTTAGCTGATGCTGGAAAAGAGAAGACAGATCGCAACTACGCGATCAAGTGGCTAAGGTAAGTTAACTTTTATTATTTTTAACCCCTTCATCATCATTTTACTAAGCATTCTTTATTAAGAATGCTATTATTTTCCCTTATAACCATGTTATAAGGGAAAATAATAAAGTCTCCAGAATACTCTACCCGAAACCGGACTTCAGTGATGAAGTCCGGCTTCGGGTGTGGGTACCAAACATGGCGATTTTTTACACACGCGCGTAAAACGCATTACAAACGTTTGCACCCGCGCGTAAAAATCGCGCATATTCCCGCAACGCACCCGCCTCTTATCCGGGCGTCAAACATGACGCCCGTGTGAAAGAGGCCTTAGACAGAACCATGTCAATAACTAACTGAAGTTGGGGATCAGACTCCCCCACTTGTTTGATTTCCTCTATAGTCATTGCTCTTTGTACAGAATGTGCAACAACAAAATTTGCATGCTCTTCAGCTAAGTCAGTTGCTGGCATGTCAACCATGAGAGACTGAGTAGTCTACAGGTTTCCCAGCTTCTGCCTTATATCTGAAATGAAAGAGGTAATTCTGTTGGCGAAGTAGCCAGCGTTCGAATTGTGGGGGAGGTTTTTAGGAATGTTTTTTGTAGATTAGAATGAATGGTTTATGGTCACCACTGTGAATTGATGACCAAAAGGTAAAGATGAAAATGAAGGCATCCGCACACAAAAGCAAGAGATTTCCTCTAAGTTTGTGAATAGTGCTGTTCTGTCTCTTTGAATGCCTTGCTTGCATAGGAAATTGTAGAAATAGTGCCTGTTTTGGACATCTGAGTTAAAATAGCACCAAGGACGGTCATTCACAATAAGCTCTGTAGACTTTAGACAGTCTAAGTAGGCCATGACTTTAGTTTTTTTAAATGCTGTTTGATGTTCACTAGTCCATAACTCAGGAGTATCTTTTTTGATAGCTATCGCAGGGGTTCAGAAACAGTAGCCAGATTAGGTATGAAACGTCCAGTGTGTGACCAGTCCTAGAAAGCTCCAAATATCTGATACATTTTGAGACTGGCTGGCAGAGTTTATAGCAGCTATTTTCTGAGGGTCTTCTGAAACACCATTTGAAGAAAAATATAGGCAATAAAGTTTAATGGCTTTTGGTTCAACTCGCATTTTGATGGATTTACAGTTAATTTGCAAGTTTGCAGTCTCAGAAATATTTGTTTCAAGTGATTGCCATGTTCCTCTTAGATTGTGCCAAATATAAGGATGTCATCGCTGACATTGAGGACTACAGGAACTCCTGCAAGAACCTGTCTGATAATATTCTGAAATATTTCTATAGCCAATGAAATACCAAAATTAAGACTCTTGAATCTTCGTAGACCCACGTGAGCGCTTAAAGAAGTAATATATCTGCAGTCTGGGTGCAACTCAAGCTGATAATACCCAGATTTTAGATACATTTTAGAAAATATTTTTCACCATTTAGAGCTGTGAGAATGTCATCAATAGTAGGCGTGATGTGCCTTTCTCTTTGAATAGCTCGATTGGCATGTTACATATCCATGCATAATCTGGTTTTACCAGGCTGCTTAGGTGCAACAGCATAGGGGGGACCCAAAGAGTTGGGCCTTCCACACATTCAATAACATCAGATGCTTCTAGGTCTTGAAGTTCTTGCTCCACAAGCTTGCAGACCTGTGATGCTGAACTGAAGGCCGCACTGACTGATCAATGTTCAATTTTATTTGAAAGTCTTTCAGTTTACCCAAGCCTTTAAAAAGTTGGGGATGTTTCTGCACAATGTTTTGGACAGAAGAATTTGTTACTGTTTACCAGTTTCACAAGGCCTAGAGATACTGCATTACCAAAGCTAAGAAGTGTCTGCAGAGATCTCCACTACCTTGAAAGTGTCAGAGATGGATTTCCATCAGATGCTACTTCTAAAATTTGCCACACAGGGTTAAGGAGGCATTCACATCAGCGATTCACTTTCTATCTTATCAATGTGATTAAAATGGAAAATAACGGAATTGGTAAAACAGAAAGCAAAACACAACACTGTTTTGATCCATCCTCATAGAGTTTAATAGAAAAAAAAATGGAAACCACTATTCTGTCAGGTTTCCATCATTTTTGATGGAAAAAAAGCCCGGTCTGCAGGAGTGCCTGCAAGTTGGAGTAAGCCGGATGATTTGTAGGCCCTTTATGTGATCTTGTTGACGGATCTTTGAAGGTGTTAGTGTGTTGGTCCAAAACCGATCAGTTTGGCAGGGACGAATGGCTTACAATTGGGCTGTTGGGTATGGAGGCTTTCCTATTATGTTTAGTGAACACTTTTTCTAGCATACGTTCTTGGCCAGGCCCCTTTTTGGTTCATGAATCAGGTTTGGCTCTTTCCAGATTCCAATTCAGCGCAGTCGTTAACCACCTCAGCCCCCCTAGCTTAAAAACCCTTAATGACCAGACCACTTTTTACAATTCTGCACTACACTACTTTCACGGTTTATTGCTCGGTCATACAACTTACCACCCAAATGAATTTTACCTCCTTTTCTTCTCAATAATAGAGCTTTCATTTGGTGGTATTTCATTGCTGCTGACATTTTAACTTTTTTTGATATTAATCAAAAATGACCAAAACTTTTGCAAAAAAATGACATTTTTCACTTTCTGTTGTAAAATGCTTTTAAAAAAAAACTACATTTCTATGTAAATTTTTCTCTAAATTTCCGCATTTTGAAGCAGCTCTGACTTTCTGAGCACCTGTCATGTTTCTTCAGGTGCTAGAATGCCAGGATAGTATAAATACCCCCAAAATGACACCATTTTAGAAAGAAGACATCCCAAAGTATTTGCAGAGGGGCATGGTGAGTTCATGTATGAATTCATTTTTTTTCACAAGTTAGCGGAAAATGACATTTTCTGAGGTAAAAATAAATAATAATAAAGTTTCCATTTCTGCTAACTTCTGGCAAAAAAAAAAAAAATCTCCCACGGACTCACTATGCCCCTCAGTGAATACCTTGTGGTGTCTACTTTCCGAAATGGGGCCATTTGTGGGGTGTATTTACTGTTCTAGCATTTTGGGCGGGGCTAAATTGTAAGCAGCCCTGTAAAGCCTAAAGGTACTCGTTGGACTTTACGCCCCTTTACGCACCTAGGCTGCAAAAAAGTGGCACACATGTGGTATCGCCGTACTCAGAAGAAGTAGGGCAATGTATTTTGGGGTGTATTTTTACATATACCCATGCTTGGTGAGAGAAATATCTCTGTAAACTGACAACTTTGTATAATTTTTTTTTTTAAGTTGTCATGTTACAGAGATATTTCTCACACCAGGATGGGTATATGTAAAATACACCCCAAACACATTGCACTACTTCTCCTGAGTACGGCGATACCACATGAGTGACACTTTTTGCAGCCTGGGTGCACAAAGGCCCAAATTCCAATGAGTACCTTTAGGATTTCACAGGGCATTTTTACTCATTTGGATTCCAGACTTCTTTTCACGCTTTAGAGACCCCTAAAATGTCAGAGTAGTATAAATACCCCACAATTGACCCCATTTTGTGCCAAAAAAATAAATCTTCTATAAACTTGCCATGCACCTCACGGAATACCTTGGGGTGTCTACTTTCTAAAATGGGGTCACATGTGAGGTGTTTGTACTGCCCTGGCATTTGAGGGTCTCCGTAATTATTACATGTATGGCCAGCATTAGGAGTTTCTGCTATTCTCCTTATATTGAGCATACGGGTAATGAGATTTTTTCCGTTCAGCCTCTGGGCTGAAAGAAAAAAATGAACGGCACAGATTTCTTCATTCGCATCAATCAATGTGGATGAAAAAATCTCTGCCAAAAATATGCAAAAAAAAAAGAGGGGAAAGGACAGGAGTGCTTGCGAAGTAAGGCCCCATTCACACGTCCGCAAAAATGTCTGCATCTATTCCGCAATTCTGCGGAATAGATGCAGACCCATTCAGTGTGAATGGGGCCGGCGGTGAAGGCCGCGCACGCTCACAGGAAATCTAGCCTCTCGTGAGATAACGTGCCGACACATCAAGGAGGAACATCCCGGCTGCAGGACGCATCCCTGCGTTAGGCAGTCGGGATTTAGTTAAGTATTGTCTTTAGGGAGTTAGGTCTTTAGCTCTTTCTGCATTGGGACAGCGTTAAGAAGTTGGGCAGATGGAAGTCTGAATGTTTCAGAACGTACTTTAGGCTGGACCAAGTGAGTGCAAATGAAAGTGTATTATTTCTTTTGTTTTACAGGGAAAGGGAAAATGGGAGTTGGTCAGCACATGCCAATGCACGTCACCATGGCTGAAAGCACAAAAGCAATACTGGTAAAGGATCCGGGGCTATGGTGGTCTAGTGTTTTACTGGAAGTTGTTTACATTAGCCACATACAGTTGTGTTCAAAATTATTCAACCCCCAATGCTGTAAAGGGTTTTAGGAAATTTAGTGTACATTTGTAATTGTGTTTAGAATGAAATCTTACAAGGACTTTTTAAAGAACCAAATGCAACTAAAATGACATCAATTGTTTTTGTAATACAGTATTACATGTTTTTTTGTGATTTCTTCATTGACACAATTATTTAACCCCTTAAAGACGACCACTCTTAAGAACAGAGGTTCATTCAAGTGTTTTCGATCAGGTATTGAAAACACCTGTGGATGTCAGGAGCAGCAATCAAGCATAATAAGCACCAATTGGGCAGATTTAAAATGACGTGATACTCAGCTCCTTCTAGACATTTACTGGTGTGTTTACAAACATGGTGAAGTCAAGAGAATGGTCCAGGAAGACAAGAGAAGAGGTGATTTCTCTTCACAGGAAGGGCAATGGCTATAAGAAGATTGCAAAGATCTTAAACATACCAAGAAACACCATAGGAAGCATAATTCGCAAATTCAAGGCAAAGGGCACTGTTAAAACGCTACCTGGTCGTGGGAGAAAGAAGATGCTGACTTCGACTGCTGTGCGCTACCTGAAGCGCAAAGTGGAGAAAAGTCCCCGTGTGACTGCTGAGGAACTGAAGAAAGATTTGTCAGATGCGGGTACTGAAGTTTCAGCTCAGACAATAAGGCGCACACAGCGTAATGAAGGCCTCCATGCCAGAACTCCCAGGCGCACCCCTTTGCTGTCTCCAAAAAATAAGAAGAGTCGACTGCAGTATGCCAAAAGTCATGTGGACAAACCACAAAAGTTTTGGGATAGTGTTCTGTGGACTGATGAAACAAAATTAGAACTGTTTGGGCCCATGGATCAACGATATGTTTGGAGGAGGAAGAACAAGGCCTATGAAGAAAAGAACACCTTGCCTACTGTGCAGCATGGTGGGGGTCAATCATGCTTTGGGGCTGTTTTGCTTCTACAGGTACAGGAAAGCTTCAGCGTGTGCAAGGTACCATGAATTCTCTTCAGTACCAGGAGATATTGGATGAAAATGTGATGCAGTCCGTCACAAACCTGAGGATTGGGAGGCGTTGGACCTTTCAACAGGACAATGATCCCAAGCATACCTCCAAGTCCACTAGAGCATGGTTGCAGATTAAAGGCTGGAACATTTTGAAGTGGCCATCGCAGTCACCAGAATTAAATGCGATTGAGAACCTCTGGTGGGACTTAAAGAAAGCAGTTGCAGCGCGCAAGCCTAAGAATGTGACTGAACTGGAGGCTTTTTCCCATGAAAATGGGCGAAGATACCCGTAGATCGCTGCAAGACACTTGTGTCAAGCTATGCTTCACGTTTAAAAGCTGTTATAACTGGAAAAGGATGTTGTACTAAGTACTAAGATTGAATGTCACTTGGGGGTTGAATAAAACTGATAATGATGTGAGCACAGAAAAGACATTTGTGGTTATTTCATTATAAATGTTATGTTATATTTGTCTGACTTACAAGTGCCTCTTTGATTTAATTGTAAACAAGATGACTGAAATGATCAAAATCAATGTCAAACTGGCCAAAACACTCAATTTCAGTGGGGGTTGAATGATTTTGAACACAACTGTATGTTCCACAGTGATCTATTACTGGAAAGAGGTCCCTTAAACCCTATTTGTTTAGATATATTTTGGCTGGTTTGCAGGATGGACCAAGAGGGACTTAGCTTTTCTGGATGGGGTTGGTCGGAAGCCAGATTAGGTGTATTCTGTCTCCCTCCATAGTGGTAGTCTGTACCCGAAGACGAACAAATTGGAGGTCCATATGCTTGCTGCTTTGCAGTTTGCATTCAGAGGAGCTAAAAATGTTGCGTATTTGAAGATGATGATACTTAAGGGCTTACTTACTTAATGTTAAAAGTTATGTAAAGCTGTGGCCAATTCCCCTCAACCCAAAGAAGGTCTGGTTGTGTCCTTTATTAGTTTAGAGTTTATGAAGAATCAAACTGGTAAAAAACGTATTTTGACCGCTTTTTCCGGCGCTTGCTTGGAAGGATTCAGACCCAAATCATCGGACATATAAGGGATTAACTTTTATTTGCAGGGTAGTCAACGCGTTTCGAGGGCTGGATTGCCATCTTCATCAGAACTGTATACACTTATAATACCTTTATGTCTCCTGTCCCGTTTATACAAACCATTAGAAAACGTGGTGTGATGTTAAACAGGCAGGTTATGCTCAATCACACATGCGGTTATGTATATATATAGGGGAGCATATCCTGCACTTGTAGTCCGTTGCTGATGGCAATCAACAGCAAAAAAATGCATACAATGGAAGATGCCAGCAACAGACTACAAGTACCACAATAACCATCCTACATAAGGTAACAATTATGTGGATGTGAAGAACAATCAAAGACTAAACAAAAGCAAAGACAGGTGCACTCTGCGATAATACTAAACCCGCACACTGATGTAAAATTGAGAGGTTAGTTCGACATATCCTACTAGGAGGACATGTCTTAAGCTAGGGACCGCGCAAGGTCTCTCAAGTAGCCCGAGGCCCTATCACTCAACTACCTGTGCCATTTGGGCAATACCAGGGGCCAGTGGGCGGATTGCGGGAGCATACGGCCTGACTCACAGACAGCTTACCAGTAACCTCCAGCATGTAGCCATGCTTGCAATGGGAGTTGGGAAGTGCCTGTGAGCCCCACCCAAGACTGGCTGATATGGCCCAGGGCCTAAACAGGTGCACCTGAATGTAGCCTGTAGATGAAAAACAGGCACATTTAAATAGGAGTTTATACACCTCCATACATAAGACTATACAAACCATTAGAAAACGTGGTGTGATGTTAAACAGGCAGGTTATGCTCAAACCCACATGCGGTTGTTTATATATATAGGGAGCATATCCTGCACTTGTAGTCCGTTGCTGATGGCAATCAACAGCAAAAAATGCATACAATGGAAGATGCCAGCAACAGACTACAAGTACCACAATAACCATCCTACATAAGGTAACAATTATGTGGATGTGAAGAACAATCAAAGACTAAACAAAAGCAAAGACAGGTGCACTCTGCGATAATACTAAACCCTCACACTGATGTAAAATTGAGAGGTTAGTTCGACATATCCTACTAGGAGGACATGTCTTAAGCTCGGGCACCGCGCCAAGGTCTCTCAAGTAGCCCGAGGCCCGAGGCCCTATCACTCAACTACCTGTGCCATTTGGGCAATACCAGGGGCCAGTGGGCGGATTACGGGAGCATACGGCCTGACTCACAGACAGCTTACCAGTAACCTCCAGCATGTAGCCATGCGTGCAATGGGAGTTGGGAAGTGCCTGTGAGCCCCACCCAAGACTGGCTGATATGGCCCAGGGCCTAAACAGGTGCACCTGAATGTAGCCTGTAGATGAAAAACAGGCACATTTAAATAGGAGTTTATACACCTCCATACATAAGACTATACAAACCATTAGAAAACGTGGTGTGATGTTAAACAGGCAGGTTATGCTCAAACCCACATGCGGTTGTTTATATATATAGGGGAGCATATCCTGCACTTGTAGTCCGTTGCTGATGGCAATCAACAGCAAAAAAATGCATACAATGGAAGATGCCAGCAACAGACTACAAGTACCACAATAACCATCCTACATAAGGTAACAATTATGTGGATGTGAAGAACAATCAAAGACTAAAAAAGCAAAGACAGGTGCACTCTACAATAATACTAAACCCTCACACTGATGTAAAATTTAGAGGTTAGTTCAACATATCCTACTAGGAGGACATGTCTTAAGCTCGGGCATAGCGCCAAGGTCTCTCAAGTAGCCAGAGGCCCTATCACACGCCTACCTGTGCTGTTTGGGCAATACCAGGGGCCAGTGGGGGATTACGGAGAATACGGCCTGACTCACAGACAGCTTACCAGTAACCTCCAGCATGTAGCCATGCTTGCAATGGGAGGTGGGAAGTGCCTGTGAGCCCCACCCGAGACTGGCTGATATGGCCCAGGGCCTAAACAGGTGCACCTGAATGTAGCCTGTAGATGAAAAACAGGCACATTTAAATAGGAGTTTAATGTCCTCCTAGTAGGATATGTCGAACTAACCTCTCAATTTGCTGACACCACAATTTCTAATGGTTTGTATAGTCTTATGTATGAAGGTGTATAAACTCCTATGTTAACGTGCGCTGCCGTGATGCAGGTCCGACTTTTTAGTCCGGCGATCTCTGCCGTGCATTGCCGTGCTGCGCCGTAGCTCTGCCCCCCGCCCCATTATAGTCAATGGGGACGGAACTGTAGTATGGCAGTGCACGTGTACTTGCGGCATGGCGGATCTGGCAGGCTGTTTACCCACCGGAACAGCCTGCCGGATAGCTATGCCGCAAATGTGAAAGTACCCTTAGGCCTAGATCTGTTTCTCTTAATTTCTATCTCCACATGGTGTCTATTTTTTGGGGACTTGCTAAATATATTTAAACCAGCATATACGTGATTACTACAACAATACACAGGGTAGTGCACAAAATTATCTGTGATTGATAACAAATTTAGGTCTCACACGTTTCCAATCAAATTGTTTTGGAGGGGTGTTGAAATTATTAAAACCAGCATATACGTCATTATTACATAAATATGCAAGGTAGCACACAAAATTTTCTGAGAGGCCCAAATATTTCATATGGAATATATAGAAGGTTTCCCAACTAAAGTTGAGTCTCTTCGTTCAAAACTTCGGAATAATACTGTACAGAGATTTGTCTCCGTACAGCTTTAGAATGTATGGGCTCTGATAAGCTGAAGTAAGTTATTCACGAAGTCGCATGTGACTTCGTTTAATAACTTCAGTAGTTGATTTATAAAGTGGTCACTAGAGTTGAGCGAACACCTGGATGTTCGGGTTCGAGAAGTTCGGCCGAACTTCACGAAAATGTTCGGGTTCGGGATCCGAACTCGACCCGAAGTACACCCCGAACCCTATTGAAGTCAATGGGGACCCGAACTTTTGGGCACTAAAAAGGCTGTAAAATAGCCCAGGAAAGGGCTAGAGGGCTGCAAAAGGCAGCAAAATGTAGGTAAATCCCCTGCAAACAAATGTAGATAGGGAAATGACTTAAAATAACATAAAATAGAGAAAAATAATAAATAAACATTCTAAACTTGAGCCCAAGTGAGTGACAGTGGCACCTGTCACCCAGAAAACAGAGGATGTGGCAGCAACGCCACCACATCTGTCATCGTCACCAAGCATCTCCAACAAATACCATGAAAGTGTTCAGCTATCAGCTGTCCATCTCCCAAACACTGGAGAGAAAAAGAAATAGAAAGAGGAAGCACCCCCCTACCCATGGCTCTAAATGCCTTATTTCAAACTTCCTGGTCCTTTGAAATGCTGTCATTCTGTCTGGTGGACAGTTTTAAAAACCTTATGGTGGTGGCTATTCCACAGTACGTGTATCCCAGCCGCCGCTACTTTTGCAGGCTAGCCATTCCTTCCCTGCACAACCAAGTGGCGGACAAAATCAGGTGTGCACTGTGCAACGCTATCTATGGCAACGTCCACATAACCAACATCACAGTGGGTAAATGTAGCGGCTGGCCCAGAGGCGGATAGCATTTTTGCGAATATCCTTCCGCCCCCGAGGATTGCTGGGCATTTCTCTTTGTATCCTGTTACCTCCTCCTCCTCCTCTACCACCCCCTCATCCACTTAGTGTAACACCTTCACCACCCACAGCAGCACAGCCAGGGGAAATGACAGCAGTCTGTTTTAAAACTTGTGTGTTTGTGAGAAAAACCCCACAACGTGCAGGAGCTGTGAACAGGCATGGAACAACAGACGGATGATTGGTTGGTGCCATTGAGCCTTCAGCCCGGCCTGGTGTTGTGCGCTAAAGGGGCAAAATGCAATAGCAGGTCTGGACCTAGCCGGTTTGACTCACATCCCCTGCCTGCCACATGTGCTGAATTTGGGGTGCAGAAATTCCTAAACACCAAACAGTGAAAATCAATTCAGTTAATCGAACACACGCAACACCCCCCCCCCCCCTTCACTTAAACCATTAACAAACTATTTACAAATTTACTTAAAAACATATTAAAATAACTATAATGCAGCTATATTTAAAATCTATCCTTTGCCGGACAGTATTAAACTTGTCCAGCCACAGCTGAAACCAATGATTTACGGTATTGCTATTTTGGCAATTGAATTTCACCCCAGAACAAAAGCTATTCTTTGATGGACACTATGAAACTTGTCCAGCCACAGCTGAAACCCCAGATTTACTGTATTTCTATTTTTGCAACTGATTTTCACCCTAGAAAAAAATATATCCATTGATAGACACTATGAAACTTGTCCAGTCACAGCTGGAACACCAGATTTATTGTATTTCAATTCTTGCAACTGTATTTCACCACAGAACAAAATCTATCCTTTGACGGACACTAGGGAAATTGTCCAGTCACAGCTGGAACACCAAATTCAGGGTATTGCTATTTTGGCAATTGTTTTTCACCCCAGAAAAAATATACCCTTTACGGACAGATTTAAACTAAGCCTGCAACAGCTGGAACACCAGATTTACTGTATTTCTATTTTTGCTACTAACTTTCACACCAGAAAATAATATATCCTTTGACAAACACTAATGAAATTGTCCAGTCACAGCTGGAACACCAGATTCAGGGTATTGCTATTTTGGCAATTGAATTTCATCCCAGAACAAAATCTTTCCTTTGACGGATACTATTAAACTTGTTCAGTCACAGCTGGAACACCAGATTTACTGTATTTCTATTTATACTACTGTATTTTACCACAGAACAAAATCTATCCTTTGACGGACACTAGGGAAATTGTCCAGTCACAGCTGGAACACCAGATTCAGGGTATTGCTATTTTGGCAAGTAAATTTCACCCCAGAAAAAATATACCCTTTTACGGACAGATTTAAATTAGGCCTGCAACAGCTGGAACACCAGATTTACGGTATTTCTATTTTTGAAACTAAATTTCACCCCAGAAAATAATATATCCTTTGACAGACACTATTATACTTGGCCAGCCACAACTGAAGCCACTGATTTATGGTATTGCTATTTTGGCAATTGAATTTCACCCCAGAAAAAAATATATCCTTTGCCGGACACTATTAAACTTGTCGAGTCACAGCTGGAACACCAGATTTACGGTATTCATATTTTTGCAACTGAATTTCACCCCAGAAAATAATATATCCTTTGACAGACACTATTATACTTGGCCAGCCACAACTGAAGCCACTGATTTATGGTATTGCTATTTTGGCAATTGAATTTCACCCCAG
This sequence comes from Bufotes viridis, assembly GCA_033119425.1. Classification (NCBI taxonomy): domain Eukaryota; kingdom Metazoa; phylum Chordata; class Amphibia; order Anura; family Bufonidae; genus Bufotes; species Bufotes viridis. Next base: position 82,747,871 of record CM065594.1, on the reverse strand, counting down.
AAAAAATATATCCTTTGCCGGACACTATTAAACTTGTCCAGCCACAGCTGGAACACCAGATTTACGGTATTTATATTTTTAAAACTGAATTTCACCGCAGAAAATAATATATCCTATGAGAGACACTATGAAACTTGTCCAGTCACAGCTGGAACTTCAGATTTACAGTATTTCTATTTTGGCAACTCAATTTAACCCCAGAAAATAATAAATCCTTTACCGGACACTATGAAACTTGTCCAGTCACAGCTGGAACACCAGATTTACTGTATTTCTATTTTGGCAACTGAATTTCACCCCAGAAAATAATAAATCCTTTGCCGGACACTATTAAACTTTGCCAGCCACTGCTGGGACACCAGATTTAGGTGATTGCTATGTTGGCAATTGAATTTCACCACAGAAAAAATCTATCCTTTGCCAGACCGCAGACAGTATTACACTTGGCTAGCCACAGCTGGAACACCAGATTTAGGGAATTGCTATTTTGGCAATTGAATTTAACCCCTCAATAAAATATAGAAATTTCTATCCTGAGTTTCTAGGGGTGACAATAATCACAGCCAAGCCCCTGATGTAAGATATAGCAAAAAAAAAAAAAAAAAACTAGTATTGATGGATTGATGGACTTGGTGGCAACTTGTGCTGGTGCACCACAAGACACAAAATAGCTGCCGATCACCCTAGAAAAAAGGGACAGAAAAACGCTCTGTGCAGCCTAAAAACCAGTGAGCAATTAACTAGCAGAAGTTGAATGTTTCACAGCTGTAGATCGATCACTTCATGAGGTGTTTTTGCTGAGTTTTCCCTGCCTAATCTTGCCCTCACAGCGGCTGCGTCCTATCCCTACACTAATCAGAGCAGAGTGACGTGCGGCGCTACGTGACTCCAGCTTAAATTGAGGCTGGGTCACATGCTGCACTTGGCCAATCACAGCCATGCCATTAGTAGGCATGGCTGTGATGGCTTCTTAGGTCAAGAAGTAAAATGCTAGCTGATTGGCTGCTGTCCAGCCCTTCAGAAAGCGGGAAGAAATCACCAAACAATGGACCCGAACCCAAACTTTTTGAAAATTTTCGGGTCCGGGTCCGTGTCCCAAACACCCCAAAATTCGGTATGAACGCGAACTATCCAGTTTGGGTTCGCTCATCCCTAGTGGTCACAGATAGTCCCTCACGCGCGACTTCGTGAATAATTTACTTTGGCTCTTTGGAGCCCATACATTCTAATACAGTACGGAGACGAATCTCCGTACAGTAATATTCTGAAGTTTTGAATGAAGCGACTTCGGATTAAGCATCTATCGAATCTATTCCCAACAAATGACCCAGAGTCAGAATGTGGGTAATAGCGGCATTAGGTATCCGGCCAGATGTAGTAGTAGAATTAGGCCCTAGTTGTCCCTGGCTTCGAGAAAGCCACAACATTATCATTGAGGACAAAGAAGATAAGATTGTGCATTGGATGGCTCAGTCCTCCTGAAAGAGAAGATGGCATGGAGGTGACTTTGGAGTCTGACATCATGCCGTGAAGCCAGGGTCACAGTGTTCCTTCTGCTTCTCCTCCTTTCATCCCCAGAAAAGGCTTTCAGTGGAGTCCTCTCTGACTTCACTGCTCTTCCTAGTTGGGCACTTTCTTTTTTATAAGAAGTTGCAAGAAAATCCGATAGGGCCCTGTGACATAGTCAAAAGAGTCTCACTGTTGACAACTTGTGTGAGAGCTGTTACCTATTTGGCTGCCCTAAGGAGGAGGTTTGGGAGGAGACTGGGGACCCCATGCATAACTGTGTTAATGGTGGTGGTAATAGGGGCACCTGTAGCTATGGCATTGGCAGTGGGGGCAGCAACAAAGGCAGTCAGGGAAAACGCAAAGCAGACGAGGGGAACCAAGAAGCCACTATGATATCTCACAGTCTGATAAAAGCGGCAGGAAGGGTGAGGACTCTGATAACAATTGTGCGCTGGATAGGATAGGGAGCCGGATCAGAGAGGAAGAAGTCAATAAAGAGCAGCGGCAATGTACCTCTCAAAAAACAGCTAGGGCCATGTCTGCTTCAGGATATGGTGATGCCGTTGACACTGTGGGTGGTTTAGGCTCTGCAGTTCTATTCAAGCCTACGACATTGCCACCTCGTGTGTGGGAGGAAGACACCACACTGAGCATAGGAGGGAAAGGTTATACCAAAAGAAGGCCTGGAAACTAGGGAAAGAAGATGGACACCTTCTAGAGAAAACCCTACCAGTATGAACAGGCCCCAAAGGTAGGCAAGTTCATACACAGTATACCTAGAATCCTTTCTCACCCTATAGGACCCTGGAACTAATGTCATGACTCAGTCTACCTGTTCCTCAAAAGGGATGGATGAACAGGAGTCTCCCTCAGGCCTAATGACAAACAACAGGGAAAGGCAACACATATATATATAGCTTTGGTAGCACCAGGAACTCAGCTGAGAACCAGACACAAGCTAACCACAAGTCCAACAGAAGTTATAAACCGCATAGCATAGTGGGAGACTAAATAGAGACAGTTAAATAACCAAAATAGCCATACCTACAGAAAGAAGGTGTGGCAAGAAGCAGAAACAACACAAGTCATTTGATCCAAAAGGAAAACATGTCAGGTCAAACCACGTGTTGCCAGTCTCACAGATCTGCCACATGTTGCGGAAATGTCCATATGTCTCGGTATGTCCGTGGAGTAGAGCCGTGAAGCGAGAGGCGCTCATAGGGTGATACGTTCAGGAATTGTGATGTCGTGTTAATAAAATAATAGGTTTATGCTCACCTTTTATGTTTCTTTATTAACGCTCTTAACTGTTATTCTGTTCAGGGATGATGGGTGGATGCTGCCAGGTGCGTCCTAAATTCCCGATGGTGGCTGGCTGGGCCGCCGTTCGAATACCGTCTACAAAAATAATTTCGCCTCTCACATATACCAGTGAGTGTTTGGCTTTTTGGACAACAATCGGCGCAAAACACCTGTCCCAGCGGAAGTGTATGATGAAAGCTTTATTAGGCCTAATAAAGACCTTATTATTAGATCTAATAAAGCTTTCATCATACACTTCCGCTTGGGACAGGTGTTTTGCGCCGATTGTTGTCCAAAAAGCCAAACACTCACTGGTATATGTGAGAGCGAAATATCTTCATAGTCGACTATGTCCGTGACAGGCGTTTTCCCGAATGGCGGGTACACAATCAGAGGTATCAGAGCTGTATTGCAGCATATGAGGCGGCATAGGCGGTTCCTTTGGGAATATACATCTGGCCAGCATTCCCAATCAGACCAAGTATGTTGTCCTTCTTCTGGTCCTCCTTGTGGCAGCCAACCTGCATCCCGTGACCTTGTCATCATCATAACCTTCTTCTCTGCTAAGACTCCTTTTTGTCTTTGGTTCCATTGTGAGACATCTATAACAGAGTGTTAGGCAATGAAAAACTTTTCTCCACCAGTAATTAGCTGAACCCCCACTTTGCTACCTGAACCCCTATGACATGTGTCAAGTCAAGCGTTGCCATGCTGTGTTGGAGCAGTTGCTAAAGAACATCAAGCAGCAAATATCCCACAAGCTATTACCTTGCCAACTCCATCTGGACAAGGTGGTCAGCGACAATGGTCGAATCATCCTAGCTGCTCATAACCTGGGTGAAATAACACATGCTCCCTGCATGCCCTTTTAAAAAATCCAGTTGTCTCTCATCCACTCACATGTATTTTTAATAGACTCTGACACTCATGCAACAGGTGGTGATGAAGGAGGAGGAAGAAGAACAACTAACGCATGTTGCTGTCCTCTCTGTGGCTGTTGGGGACCCACACTGAAAAACTCCCATGTGGGAGGAGGAGGAGATGTTACCACTTGATGACGAAGATAAGTTGGAGGAGCAAGAGGATCATTATAATGATGACGGTGATACCGGCCTGACACCCAATCGTCTCGGCGGAGGGCGGAGTTGGAAAGAACTGGCTCCTCAGTCACGTGTCGCTGACCAGAATGGTAATCTGTAAACTCACTTCCTTACGCTGTGACAGGCAGATCAGTGACATCAAGCAGTCTGATGATTACTGGATAGCCACACTTTTAGACCCTCGCTATCAAAGCAAAATGAGGGAATGTTTTCCTGCTAAAGAAAGAGGCTAAATTACGTTATTACCAGGAAACACTGTGTACTCAACTTGCTGCAGAATACGGGTAGCAAACGCCAGCCACCAGCATGTCTGAAAGAGAGGCTCCTCTCTCCACCTGTAATGTCTCCCTCCTTCTGCCACCACAAGCAGCAAAAGTCGCAGCATCAGCTAGTTCAGTCTCCTCGACATAATGGAGGAGTTTTTCCATGTGCCACGCCAGGCTGAGACCAGTTAGAAAACCGACAGCCTACCTACTCTTTGGCTAGCCTTTGACGCATTCCCTCACCTCATGGATTTCTGGGCAGGCAGACTGGAACAATGGCCCAAACTGGCACAGCATGGTCTCTTTCTTTAACCTTGTGCAGCCTCTAGTCTCATCTCAGAGAGAGTTTTCAGTGCCATGTGGGTCTGGTGACACCCAAACGGACCAACCCTGGATTGGTGAGGATTTTCACACTCCTCCAGCTGAGACCAATGAATAGAACTGGCCTTGCTGATGGTGTCCAAGCTTGCTACTGTTGCTGTCTACCTGACTCCCTCATGTCGCTTCAGCCATCATGCTGCAGCCTGCTGACCATCATCTTCTGTAGGACTGCTGCTGCCTCCATTATGCCGCCACTGTCATCATTCCACTGCTTCAGCCTGCCAGCCATCATGTTCTGTACGGCTGCTGCTGCCTCCATCATGCCACCACTGCCATCATGCCACTGCTGCAGCCGGCCAACCATCATCTTCCGTAAGGCTGCTGCTGCCTCCATCATGCTGCTGCTGCCTGCCAACATGTACCACATGGTTCATCTGCTGCTGCTCCTCGCTGCTAATCCCCTACTGTTACCGCTATTAATGCCATGCATCTGCCACTACTACCACTACCACCACTGCTACTACTACTGCTATTACTACTAAAACCCATAGACAGCTGTCCTACTGCCTTCTATGTTGCATGCTATGCTGCTTATGCTGGCTCTACTATTCTGGATACATGCCTCTTATTACCCTACCTTTTGCACATCTGAACTGCACTGTTGCTGCTCCCAATTAAATTGGAAAATTGTAGACAATGCACCCTGTACGAAGCTGCTGGACCTGCTCTCTGGACCAATCTTTGGTTGTCCTTAACTACTTAGGACCTGAATAATATGTTCTCTTGGTTCAGTTTAGTGCAAATATGTATCTTCTATTTTGACATTACTGGTACTAACTTAGCTTGTTCCTGACTACCTTCTGCTGTTTTCTGCTTGTACAGACCTTCTTTCTGCCTGCTATTCCTACTGAGAGAACTCTGCCTGGCCTGATCTTCTGCCTGAATATCATATTGTAATAACTCCACCAATCCTGACCTTGGCTCGCCTGTCTTCTGTTTTGGTTCCCCTGTTCTGATAATCCTCTAGTGAAACATTGGCTATTTGTAGAGGAGATTACTTTTTGGACTTTTTGGGGATTATAGGATAAAAAACAGAGAATCTCTTAGATTCCTTCCCAGTTTTACTCCAAAACCAAATCCATAGAATTCCGGTATGACTACTGCATGACAGCATTAACAAAATATGTCTTCACACTTTTATGAGACCATATATACATGGCACAACAAGAACACAATTTACACTGCTCATAGATGCTGTAGTAATGAAGGGCCCAACCAACCTTTCTCTGCAGCCCTGTAAAAAAGAAAACATGCTGTATAGAACTGTATAGAATTGCAACTCCCTCAAAGGTACAACACATTATATATAAATAAATTTCTTTTGAGAAGATGTCCACTCAACTCTACAATATAAAAATTGACATCTTACAACTCTGTATATTTCCATTTTCCTCTCTGTCCATCAAAAACCACTAATGCAGCTTTTCCATGCCTTAAACATGGATACCTGATGAAAGCCAATTAACAATTTCAGCCATTTAAGCCTACCATCATTAAAAAGATTGACCAATGGTATAGTTCTGTCTGCCGGAAATGTGAGTGGTCAGGTTGGAAAAATTTGGCATGTGTATGGAGTTTGTGTCGTGCTCAAGGGCCAGAGAATCATTTTTTTTTTTAAACTTACCCCCTGATTGGCCAGTTTAGTCTGCTTGATCGGATAGTTCATATCAATGCAGTTGATCACTGTCCTATAGTCGGATCTCCATCTGGTCAAAGTTACAAATTAATTTACCATTTGTGTTATATTTATTGACTCATAAATGTTTCCAACTAAATTGTCGCCCAAGTTTTAATCAATTTTAATAACTAAGCATATTGGTTCATGCAAATTGCCTTCGGGTATGCTGTACATCAAGCATAACACATGAATCAAATGTATACATACCTCTCCCTGTGACATAGCTCAGCTTGGCGTTTTGGAAAGGAATGAATTATAAAGTATAAATATGACATGATGTAGTTTAGATGCTGTTTTTAAAACAAATAAAAATAAAATGGCACAGTGTGAAAAATCGCAATGACCTTGTGTTCTCTACTTTGCTTGATATTACTCAAACTGTGTAGCTTAATGGCATTATGTTTTTTTCCTCTTTGATAGGCTATTGTAATGTAATACTGGATAATGTGACAGCTTAAGGCCCTTTCACACGGGCGTGATTTCCACGCGGGTGCGATGCATGAGGTGAATGCATTGCACCCACAATGAATCCGGACCCATTCATTTCAATAGGGCTGTGTACATGAGCGGTGATTTTCCTGCATCACTTTTGCGTTGCGTAAAAATCGCAGCACGTTCTATATTCTGCATTTTTCACGCAACACAGGCCCCATATATGTGAATGGGGCTGCAGGAAAATCGCAAGCATCCGCAAGCAAGTGCAGATGCGGTGCTATTTTCCCGCATGGTTGCTAGGAGACGATCGGGATGGGGACCCGATCTTTATTATTTTCTCTTATAGCATGGTTATAAGGGAAAATAACAGCATTCTAAATACAGAATGCAAAGTAAAATGGGTGATTGAGGGTTAAAAAAGAGGTCTCCTGTTCTGTCTTGAGCTGGGGGGTAAAGGACCTTCCGTGACGTCACTGGGTCACATGGTCCAATCACATGCTTCCATCACCATTGTCACTACAAAAAGGGCTGTAATTTTCGCTTTTCACCACATAATGGCTAATAGGCCCTTTTTTCCCACTAATACAAGCCAAAAAATGCTTTAGAACGTATAACTGCACCGCACAAGGGCAAATAAGACGTAGAAATATTTCCTTGTAATAAACCCTATCAATGGCTGTATCAAACAACACTTTCATCCCAATAACAAGAACGGTTTTCTGGAATTACAGAGCTGTATAATGGCAATTTGGGTTTCCAGTCAGTGCAGCAAGTTGTAATAGGATTGTTCCTATTACTCAGGTTGTAACCCCCTACTGAACCCTGTTCAAAATAAATGCTGTGGAACATAGGCATGCACACGGGGTGTCGGGTGTGGCTGGGCACACCTAATCAGGGTGCTGGCCGGCGAATACTAATGAAGCGCTTCCATTTTGGAAGCACTCATTAGTACCCGAGACCAGGAAGCGGTGAACTTACTGGTCCTCGGCTGTTAACTTTGCAGGGCTGCGCACAGCGTGACTTCACACTGTGCGTGCCAGTTTAGAGTGCACAGCCGAGAGCTGACAGCAAGAGGACAGCGGCAGCAGCCAGGAGCAGGAGAGGTAAGTGTTTTTATTTTATAAAAAATGAGGCATAATGGGGGCTAATAAGAGGCACATGGGGGCTAATGAGAGGCATAATGGGGGGCTAATGAGGCAGATGGGGCTAATGAGAGGCATAATGGGGGGCTAACGAGGCAAAGGGGGGCTAATGAGGCAAATTGGGGCATAATGAGGTGCATAGGGGCTTAATGAGGCGGATGGGGGCTAATGAGGCACATGGGGGCATAATGAGGCACATGGGGGCTAATGAGAGGCACAATGGGGGGCTAATGAGAGACACAATGAGGGGCTAATGAGAGGCATAATGGGGGGCTAATGAGGAATAATGGGGGATAATGATGCATATGTGGGCTAATGAGGCATAATGTGGGGCTAATGAGGCATAATGGGGGCTAATGAGGCATAAGGGCTGATAATGGAGCCAGTGAGACATAAGGGCTGATGATGGGGGCTAATGAGGCATACATTTTTTTTTCTTATTTTCCCCTTTTAAAACCTAGGTGCGTCTTATGGGCCGGTGCGTCTTATATGTTTCCTTTATGAATCGCAGAGCGGTGCCCACTTCCAGCCCTGAGCCCAGCTGCACAAGAGCACTGATCCTGAGCCTGCTGGAGTCTTCAGAACTGTAAGTATTTACAGTCATTCACTGTAAGCTATATTATATATATTACTTGTTTTATGTGAGTAAGGGTGCTGGGTAGTTGGAAAAGGGGGAGGGAAGGGTACAATGCAGGGGGTATCAGGGTACATTATTATACAGGGGTTATTTAACTTATTTTTGTTTATATTGATAATTATATGAGTGCGGGTCTGTATGCATGCAGAGTGTATTTGTGTATATATATGTGTGCATGTGTATAATATATATATATATATATATATATATATATATATATATACATATATATATATTACATACATACACACATACATACACATGCGCGCGCGGTGTGTGTTTGTGCTTTAGGGTGCCTATGCTGTGGAATGATTCCTCCCTATTAGTGATGATCGAGCACCAAAGTATTGGGGTGTTTGGGTGTACGACCCGAACACATTGCTATATTCGTGTGCTCGGCCGGGGCTATATTCGATTTTGCGATATTTGACGAATAGTAGAATATTTGTCATGTATTTGGGAATATTCGAAAAAACTAAAATGTAGCAATATATTGAATATAGTACTCAATATATTCCTTATTAGAATATTCATCATTTTTTTATGAAATAGTGAACACACATGATTGATTCCTCCCTGCTGTCTGGTTTTCCAAAAAATAGTTCTTACGTGTCCGGGCTCCCTAGGATTTCATCCCGCTCCAGTCAGTGCCCGTTGCCGACTTCTCGTGCGCATGGAGCATCCCCATCACCATGGGAATGCCTCTGGGTTAAAATATACCATTGGATGTAAGATTTCACGATCTCACAACAGCGATTAGTCTTGTCGAACAGCACCCTCTATTAGTTGCATAGTCTTATGACAAGACTATTCGCTGTTGTGAGTGAATAGTCTTGTCATAAGACTATGCAACCAATAGAGGGCGCTGTTCAAGACTCATGAACAGCACCTTCTATTAGTTGCAAAGTCCTATGACAAGACTATTCTCTGTTGTGAGTGAATAGTCTTGTCATAAGACTATGCAACCAACTTTAGTCATGAACAGCGCCCTCTATTGGTTGCAAAGTCTTACGAGAAGACTATTCATTGTTGTGAGATTGTGAAATCTCACATACGATGGTAAATTCTAACCCCGGGGCGTTCCCATGGTGATGGGGACGCTACATGTGCATGGGAAGTCGGCAACGGGCACTAACTGGAGAGGGATGAAATCTTAGGGAGCCCGGACACTTAAGAACAGTTTTTGGGAACCTTACAGCAGGGAGGAATCAATTATGAGTGGTCACTATTTCATAAAAATGACAAATATTCTAGTAATGAATATAGCACTATATATTACCATATATTTGTTTTTCGAAAATTCTTCATTTTTTCCAACTGAACAAATGATTACTCCTGCTTCTTGCTTGTGTGCCAATGACTCATTGGCCCTCAAGCAAGAAGCAGGGAGGAATCATATGTTCAGATGGAAAAAAATGCCATACACATGCCAAAAAATGCAATATATTCTAAATATTCGCAAATTATCGAAGTGCCGATATTCGCTAATAAAATTGTTACTCGAATATTCGTGCTCAAAACTACCGAGCACCCAAGTAAAATGGAAGTCAATGGAGACAACCAGGCACTCCCTGCTCTGAGGAGGAGGGTGCCTGGTACATTGAAAAAGGTCAGAAAGTGACGGAAACACCACCAAAATGGATCGGGAACAGCATGGGGACAATGTCTTGATACATCTTGAACTCCAAGGTCGCTGCTGGGAACCATGTTGTCCGAGTTGTATGCCACTTTTACAGACTGACAAAAATACACACAACAACAACACAACTCCCCCCACACACACACAAAAACAAAACAAAAAAAAAACAATTTCACATGAAAAATTGTTGGGAAACATTCTTTCCTGTATATTCAATTGTAAATAAAATGCAAGTGCTGGCAAGAATTACAAGCAAGAGGCACTCGGAAACAGCCTGTATATCACATAAAGGAGGGCCTCATTCACATTGTGGTATAATTGTTCAAGTAGTGGGACTCCTACACTTATAAAGCCTATGCACTGGGCTGCCAAAAATTAAAAGGACACATATTACACATAAAAGAGGGCATTATACACACCCTTGAAAAATTATGATTGGTGGCCTGCTGGTGACCCTCTAAAATATTTGGAGCAAGGGCCTGCTGGTGACCCTCTAAAACATTAAGGGCCTGCTGCTGAGCATTGCAAAAAATTATGGGCGAGTGCCTGCTGCTTAGCTGACCATTAAAAAAATTATGGACGAGTGCCTGCTGCTGAGCTGACCATTGAAAAAATTATGGACGAGTGCCTGCTGCTGAGCTGACCCTGTAAAATATTGTATGTGAGGGCCTGCTGCTGAGATGACCCTGTAAAATATTGTAGTTGAGGGCATGCAGGTGAGCTGACCCTGTAATATATTGCAGTTGAGGGCCTGCAGGTGAGCCACGATTTTTCTCGGTGTGCCGTCCCCGCATTACGCCAGCAATTGTGTCCCATAACATCACCCGAGCCTTGACCAATGCAGTTATTGGGAAGGTCCTCTTAACGACTGATACATGGACAAGTACTTTTGGCCAGGGACGCTACAGTTCCGTGACGGCGCACTGGGTGAACCTTGTAGAGGCCGGTAGGTAGTCGTATCCAGGGATTGCACAGGTGCTACCAACGCCCATTCCATCAAGATTTTCACCACCACCTACATTAGTTGCAGCAAACCCCCCTTCTCCTACTCCACTTCCACCTCTGAATTCTCATCTTGAAGCACCAGTCAGACATCAGTCAGTAGCTGGAAGCATTGTAGCACGGCAGTGGGGAAGCGTCAACAGGCCGTGCTGAAACTCATTTGCTTAGGTGACAAATAGCACACCGCCGCAGAGCTGTAGCAGGGTATAAGGGACCAGACTGAGCTGTGATTCTCGTCACTCAACCTACAACCAGGTCTGTTGTTGTGTCTGATAATGGCCGTAACTTGTTGGCAGCTTTGGAGCTTGGCAAGCTCACACACAAGGCAATCATACAGCATATATGTCCCATGCATAACAAACATCCTAAACTTATACATTAATATAACTAAAAACAGAACACACGAGAATGGAGGTGAACCAATGGCTTGGCCTGTTAATTAATTCATCAATAACCAAATAACAATAACATATTTTACAACTATAAACCATAATAATAATAATACCAACAATAATACAACCACAAACCATATAAATTTACAGCCGACAACGCTGGCGGCAGATTACGTACAGGGGCGTAGCCAAAAGCTCATGTGCCCTGGTGCAACAGTTCAGCTTGGGCCCCCCTTCCCTCAGTGCTTTGTTCGTCTTCTTATGTGGCACAAGGCTCTTTGGGCCCCCTGAGGCTCCATGGCCCGGTAGCGACTGCTACCTCTGCACCCCTATAGCTACACCCCTGATCACGTAGTTCCTTGTGCAACCCAGGAGGGAAGATGAGGGGAACACACAGCAGTTCCAACAGAGGCGGTACAACACTCTCCAAAGCCTGGAACAGTTTCATGACACCCCGCCAGCACCCTTACCCTGAAGCGCAGCCTAGTTTCACAAGGTGAGAAAAATTTCGAAGATGGTGAAGGAGTACATAGCAGACCGTGTCAGCGTCCTCAGTGATCCTTCTGATCCTTAAAACTATTGGGTTTCCAAGCTGGACAAGTGGCACAAACTGCCACTCTACGTCTCAGAGGCCTGCCCTGCCACCTGTGTTTTGTCAGAGCGGGTATCTAGTGCTGCTGGGGGCATAATAACCGATAAGCGTATCCGTCTGTCAACTGAAAATGCTGACAGATCGACTCTTATAAAAATGAACAAGGCCTGGATTGCCCCGAACTTCTCTACTCTTCCTCCATCATATCAACATACTTTTTAGGCTGCGCTCGCTCATAATGTTTTAGAGGGTCAGCTAACCTGCAGGCTATAACATATAATGCTTTACAGGGTCAGCTCACCTGCAGCCAATCACATATAATGTTTAACAGGGTCACCTAACCTGCAGGCCCTCACATATAATGTGTTAGAGTGTCAGCTCATCTGCAGGCCCTCACGTATAATGTTTGACAGGGTCAGATCACCTGCAGGTCCTCGCAATTCATGTTTTTTAGGGTCAGCTCACCTGCAGGCCCTCACATATAATGTTTTAGAGGGTCAGCTCACCTGCAGGCCCTCACATATAATGTTTTACAGGGTCAGCTCACCTGCAGGATAATGTTTTACAGGATCAGCTGCCCTGAAGGCACTTGCAAATGATGTTTTAGAGGGTTAGCTGACCTGAAGACACTCGCAAATGATGTTTTAGAGGGTGAGCTGACCGGAAGGTCCTTCCAAATAATGTTTTTGAGGGTTAACGCACCTGGAGGCCCTCAGCTACATTCTTTATTCAGTCTCATCGTGCCCAGGGCCACAGCCTCTGCGTGCACCATCAGCATCATGGCCATTTCCACGGCATTACTGGCCGCCTTCTTAATATTAGTGATGAGAGGCAGGGGCAATATTCGAATTTGTGATATATATCGAATATTCATTAGAATATTCATCATATATTCGCGAATATTCGTATTCGAGATTATTATATTGATTGCAAAAAATCAGCAATGAAAAATTCGCTTAATGCAAATATTCTAAAACCATGATATATATAGCACTATGGAATAAAGCAAAACGAAGTCCACGCCACGTCCAATAAAGTGACTTGTGCTTTATTTTAACAATCAGGTGCAACGTTTTGGTTCACTCCATGGAACCTTTCTCAAGCAGTGACATACAAAGAATGGTGCTTTCCAAATTTTTAAACATGTGATACAATTAATCAATTAACAAATTTCATCAAGACAAAATACGATAAAAAGTGACAAATCTGTGACATGGTATAAAATAAAAATACAACGTCCACATATTCATATGGTGAGATAAACTGTGCAAATTACATGTATGTATACATAACCATATATATAAAAATAATCTTTATAATTCATAATTGCATAATTAATATCATGTGCTGATGCCCAAGTGATTATATTAAAACGTAATGAAGGCCTCCATGGCAGAACTCCCAGGCGCACCCCTTGCTGTCTCCAAAGAATAAGAAGAGTCAACTGCAGTATGCCAAAAGTCATGTGGACAAACCACAAAAGTTTTGGGATAGTGTTCTGTGGACTAATGAAACAAAATTAGAACTGTTTGGGCCCATGGATCAACGCTATGTTTGGAGGAGGAAGAACAAGGCCTATCAAGAAAATAACACCTTGCCTACTGTGAAGCATGGCGGGGGTCAATCATGGTTTGGGCTGTTTTGCTTCTACAGGTACAGGAAGCTTCATCGTGTGCAAGGTACCATGAATTCTCTTCAGTACCAGGAGATATTGGATGAAAATGTGATGCAGTCTGTCACAAACCTGAGGCTCGGGAGATGTTGGACCTTTCAACAGGACAATGATCCCAAGCATACCTCCAAGTCCACTAGAGCATGGTTGCAGATTAAAGGCTGGAACATTTTGAAGTGGCCATCTCAGTCATCAGACTTAAATCCGATTAAGAACCTCTGGTCGGACTTAAAGAAAGCAGTTGCAGTGTGCAAGCCTCAAGAATGTGACTGAACTGGAGTCTTTTGCCCATGAAGAATGGGCGAAGATACCCGTAGATCGCTGCAAGACATTTGTGTCAAGCTATGCTTCACGTTTAAAAGCTGTTATAACTGGAAAAGGATGTTGTACTAAGTACTAAGATTGAATGTCACTTGGGGGTTGAATAAAACTGATAATGATGTGAGCACAGAAAAGACATTTGTGGTTATTTCATTATAAATGTTATGTTATATTTGTCTGACTTACAAGTGCCTCTTTTGATTTAATTGTAAACAAGATGACTGAAATGATCAAAATCAATGTCAAACTGGCCAAAACACTCAATTTCAGTGGGGGTTGAATAATTTTCAACACAACTGTTTGTAGGTGAAACATTCAACGACTTTAAAAGCAGGTTTAATCAGCACAGGTATACCATTTGCAAAAACATATGGATTTACCTGTGTGTAGACACTTTGCAGAAATGGGTCACTGTGAAAATGACCTTAAATGCATGGTTCTTGAACATATACCTGTCTCTCGTAGAGGAGGAAATAGGTCTCTTATGCTTAAAAACGTGAAAATCAATGGATTGTCAAATTAAATGCATTGAGACCTCATGGTCTTAACGTGGACTTTAGGCCGTGGATTATGTCTAGAGGTTATTGAAATTCTGTCTGCCCTCCTTGTGTAGTTATGGTGCTGTACTGTGTACTCATTTTCTAATATTTTTCTTTTTTGTTTGACTTGCAGTGATGTGGTGAAGTGGGAGGAATCAACGCCAAGTCTTCATATGCACACTACATGAATTTGCCTACTTATTAACGTCCCCTGATTGCAACTAAAATTCCTGGTTGTGATGGATTGTTTTTTGATAGTTTCATTTCATATTTTTTGTGCTGTACATTCAGCTAACAATGTGGCCATGTTCTGGTATGAACTGTTCTGTGCAGATATGCTTTGCCTCTCTGCACGCACTGTTTGTTCAACATGGCCATATGTTGACATTATGGACCCATTTTGTCAAATTTTGCTAATAATATATTAATATCACTCAGTTACTTTTGTATGTATTGTTTTTTTCCTTTTCAGTTTTACATTTTTATTTATATGGTTCCTTGTATTTTGGGAACAGTTATTATTATTCTTTGTATATATTTTTTGTTATTATATTCACACAACCCGTACATTTATGGTTAACGATATGATCCTGATGCGTGCCCATATTATGTAGTCTTTTGGTTGGACATAGGGTACGGTTTATATTTTGCGATAGTAGAATAGTGACTTTTTATCACATGACCAGTACTTTGGTCATCTGATATTTTAATCACATGGCTGTAACTGGTGGTCATGTGATTCTATGTCATCAAACTTGGACGCATCTATGATGCTTCCCTACTTCTAGTGATGAGGTATACTAAGCGCCCAGCATCATCATGTGAGGGTAAGGTTTGTCACATGGTCTGGTGATCACGTGAGCAGCCTTCTCCTCCATCGATGTGTGTGGCAGCATTCTATGGCGTCCAGCCATGAGATTACTTTGTAACTAAAGGTCAGTTTGATCCCTCCCCTCCATCTGATTCATTTGGTTTTAATATAATCACTTGGGCACCAGCACATGATATTAATTATACAATTATGAATTATAAAGATGATTTTTATATATATGGTTATGTATACATACATGTAATTTGCACAGTTTATCTCACCATATGAATATGTGGACATGTTTTATTTTTATTTTATACCATGTACACAGATTTGTCACTTTTATTGAATTTTGTCTTGATGAAATTTGCTAAATTGATTGATTGTATCACATGTTTAAATATTTGGAAAGCACCATTATTTGTATGTCACTGCTTGAGAAAGGTTACATGGATTGGATGATTGTTAAATAAAGCACAAGTCACTTTATTGGAAGTGCCTTGGACTTCGTTTTGCTGTTTCGATTTGGGTGCTTGACCATCACCTGAACCGCTGGCACTCCTGACCTGTACTTCTACTTGGTGGTGCTGCCCATTACCTGCGATTTTTGTACTATGGAATATAGTGCTATATATTCTTTTTAGAATATTAGTCATTTTTCCCATCTGAAGTTATGATTCCATCCTGCGTAAGTTGCTTTTGGGCCAAGGACTGTTCACATTAAATTTGAAAACATGACAGAATATTTTAAAGAATGAATATATAGCACTATATTCTATAGTGCTATATATTCGTGTTTTAGAATATTCGCATGGCCCGAATATTATATTGCCGATTTTTCGCATAAGAGAAAAAAATTAATATAGTGAAGAATATTCTAATTCACTTCAGACTACAATATTGCAGCCTTCTCACATTGGCCCACAAGCAAGAAGCAGGTAGGTATACTAGGTAATGGGTTCAGATGGGAAAAAAAAAACGGAATATTCGATTTTACGAATATATATCACTATATTCTAAATATTTGCGAATTTTCAAAGTGCCGATATTCACGATAAAAATTTGAAATTTGAATATTCGCGCTCAACACTACTTAATATTAAATGTTATATATGCTTAAAAGTATGTCACACATACAGTAGCGTAGAATTTGTAAGTGTATGCGCCAACAAATTAAAAAAGGGACTTGGGATGCGCACACATTACACCGGAGGTGTAGCCCTCATAATTCACTGATAATATAATTGGTTTCACCTCTCAATTATTGAAATTCACGGAAATGGAGGAGAGATGTGTAGGAACACTAAAACTTAGCAATCTTTAATGGTATGCTCTAAAATAGTGGAGGGTGAAATTGGCCTAAAAAAGGCAAAAATGCATCCCTGGTCTGCAGAGGATCAAGAGCATATAAGTCATGCAGCCAAAAAGATGCAGCAAAAAGTAAAATTAAATGACAATCCTATTAGCATGAATGCAACAGGTGGCAAATGGATAGCAGTGTTTCAGCAATAAACCAGCCACCCCAACCAGGGGTAACACGCTGTGAACTGTCTGCCTGCAATATCTCATACGTCTGCCATCAATGAATAATAGGATCGTCGTTATAATCTGAACATATAAACATCCATCTGCTCAGTCCGAACAGCCGCTAATGCGGGCGGTTAAATCGGAGATATAACTAAGCAGGATTGGAATTGGACTACCACTGGGCACAAACCTGGCGTCCCCCCTAACGAGGGATCTTACAGCCTGGCTGATAGTGCCACATGGGAGTCCTATGTTCAGGTCTGATTCCAGCTGTAACGGCTTAACACCATCGGCACCTATCGACTTCGGTGCCGGCAGCAATGAGCCATTAAAGTGTACAGATGAAGCAGGAGGCTCAACGCGTTTCAACAAAGTTCATCAGGAACCTATCCTGCGCGTTAAAGGTTGGCATCCCACACTTAATCAAATTGTTGCTGGAGCGGTTGTTCCACGTGTGTGGAGACAGCCTGCCAGCGCTGATGTAGCCCTGATAATGTAACAGACTAGCATACACTGTCTATGGATAAAGTACAGTATATGTCAGTGGTATGTATTAAAAGCACACACAGTACATGTGGCACAAATTTTTTAAATTTGCGCCATAGACACTGTTTTCTGATGTAGTACAGATTTTGTCACAGAAAGACACACAGTATGGACTCTACATTAGGCCCAAATTATTGAAATTTGCGCTATAGACACGATTTTCGTATGCAGGACAGTATATGACACAGAAACCCACAGAATATGGACACTATATTAGGCCCAGATTATTGGAATTTGTAATACAGACACTGTTTCCAGATGTTGTACAGTATTGGTTACAGAAAACCACAGATTAAAGACACTAGATGTGGCCCAGATTATTGGAATTTGTTATACAGACACTGTTTGTAGATGTTGTACAGTATTGGTTACATAACACCACAGATCATGGACACTAGATGTGGCCCATATTATTGGGATTTGTAATACAGTCACTGTTTGCAGATGTTGTACAGTATTGGTTATAGAACACCACAGATGATGGACACTAGATGTGGCCCATATTATTGGAATTTGTAATACAGACACTGTTTGCAGATGTTCTACAGTATTGGTTACAGTACACCACAGATTATGGACACTAGATGTGTGCCATATTATTGAAATTTGTAATACAGACACTGTTTGCAGATGTTCTACAGTATTGCTTACAGAACACCACAGACTATGGGCACTAGATGTGGCCCAGATTATTGGAATTTGTAATTCAGACACTGTTTGTAGATGTTTTACTGTATTGGTTACAGAACACCACAGATTATGGACACTAGATGTGGCTCATATTATTGGAATTTATTGGAATTTGTAATACAGACACTGTTTGCAGATGTTTTACAGTATTGGTTTAGTAAGTAGAATAGAACCGCGCTGCTCCTTATTCACACTGGTAGCCTTAATGCAATCATCCAAATTCGCTGACACTGCACATCGACAGGCTCCACCTCCAGGTATTTGGTCTCCACAACCATTGCTGCGTGTTTCTACCGAAAATTCGCACAAATAGTGAGGTACCTTCAGGGTGTTTTTCTTAAAAATGTTTAATTATACTCACAAGATTTTCTTTAAAATACAGCATATAAAGTCAATACGCTCGACCCTAATGACAATACAAACCACCAGTATAAATCACACCCCTCCTCTCCCCCTTCATTACATCATTTCCTTCGGCAGGCTGACTGCAAATAACAGGAGTAGCTTCTTTACATATAATCTAGAATAGAACGTTTTACATTAATATCCTTTAGTTTACCACACAACCACTTTTATCATTTTTCCAAAAACATCTCACGATCAGAATGAACACCATCTCCTTCAACACTACTTATTCATTTGCAGAAATAGTCATGTGCTTATCCAGACCAATCATATACAGATGGCAGCCCCATTCACGGCAATTGCCGTGGTCTCTTTCGTTCGCGATAGTATATGTTAATCGGGCTGAAAAAGACTCGATTCGAAGCAAACTTTTCATCCAATTAAATCAGACATGGATTCAGATCGAAGTCTATATTCAGACCTGACGGCTGCAGAGTTCGCCGCTGGTAAATCGATTCAATTTCCCTACTGTTAATATTCGCCACTGGGTCGCCTCCTCTCCACTTTTTTGGCATTAGTTCAATGCCCATAAATTTGAGTCCTTTCGGATCTTTCCCATGGACCTGCTTAAAATGAAGGGAAACACTGTGGGTAGTGAGGCCTTTTCTTATATTTCCAATATGCTCTTCTATTCGCACTTTCAGTTTCCTAAGGGTCCTACCCACATATTGGAGCCCACACGGGCACTCCAACATGTACACTACCCATTCATTTTCACAGGACATATTCCCCCTCACTTTAAACTCACATCCAGTGACCTTACATCTCATTTGTTCCACATGGTGTTGTCTCTCTTTGCTCGCTCTGTTTTTACATCCGCAGCAAAAACCGCATCATGTGAACTTGTTCCCATTCACTTTATTGCGCTTTGTAGGTATTGCCCTATGGACAAGTCGTGTCTTCAGATTCAGGGCTTTTTTAAGTACAATTCCTAGATGTTGGGGAATCTCCTTCCCCAAAATGGGGTCACCTTTCAGTATTCTCTCAGCTTTTAACACCAGAGTGAGGGATTAGCCAGTGTTGTCAGTTGCTTATCCATGTGGTGCACCTTTTTTCTGTGAGTTATGTGTTTATATATTTTCATCCGCACATGTTTTATTTTGTGTAGGATGTTTGTGTGGTGCTTGTGGTTCGCGCCGGTATCCTCCATTGTATGCAATTTTTGCTGGGGATAGCTGTCGCTGCGAACCACATGGAGGAACTGCCCCCAGTTAGAAACATGCCACAGTGTTTGGGGTTTGGAGCAGTCCCACCCATTTAGGCCACGTTTATTTTTGTGATTCTTGTTTTATATGTATTGAATGTGCCATTGCATATGGCTGGTAAACATTCTGTTGCACCTGGAAGCCGGTGTCACATGGTCTGTTGTAGGTGTAGCTTGCGGCCTCATTTGTTCCCCATTGCATTGTTGGTCCTGCAATGCAGGTGAGTGGGAGGGGCTGTAGGCTGCTTAATACCTGTTCAGACCTTGTTCACACACCATAGGTAGTCTAGTGGTAGGACCCCATGTCATGCTGAGAAACCGTGAAGTGGTGCCTAAAGGGCTCCGATATGTTCCTGATTGGAAATATTGGCGAATCTCTCAGCTTTTAACACCAGAGTGAGGGATTAGCCAGTGTTGTCAGTTGCTTATCCATGTGGTGCACCTTTTTCTGTGAGTTATGTGTTTATATATTTTCATCCGCACATGTTTTATTTTGTGTAGGATGTTTGTGTGGTGCTTGTGGTTCGCGCCGGTATCCTCCATTGTATGCAATTTTTGCTGGGGATAGCCGTTCGCTGCGAACCACATGCGGAGGAACTGCCCCCAGTTAGAAACACGCCACAGTGTTTGGGGTTTGGAGCAGTCCCACCCATTTAGGCCACGTTTATTTTTGTGATTCTTGTTTTATATGTATTGAATGTGCCATTGCATATGGCTGGTAAACATTCTGTTGCACCTGGAAGCCGGTGTCACATGGTCTGTTGTAGGTGTAGCTTGCGGCCTCATTTGTTCCCCATTGCATTGTTGGTCCTGCAATGCAGGTGAGTGGGGAGGGGCTGTAGGCTGCTTAATACCTGTTCAGACCTTGTTCACACACCATAGGTAGTCTAGTGGTAGGACCCCATGTCATGCTGAGAAACTGTGAAGTGGTGCCTAAAGGGGCTCCGATATGTTCCTGATTGGAAATATTGGCGAATCTCTCAGCTTTTAACACCAGAGTGAGGGATTAGCCAGTGTTGTCAGTTGCTTATCCATGTGGTGCACCTTTTTTCTGTGAGTTATGTGTCACCTTTCAGTATTCCCCAATTTTTTTCAGAATGTTTTTAATGACACCCGCATCTCTATTGAATTCTGTCAAAAAGATAAAACTAAAATCTTTCTCTAACTTCCATTTACATACACTTTCTTTCCCTCTCTCTTCTTCAACCTCCTTTTGTATTTTCATTAGTTCTGCTTGATTATATCCCGTTTCCCCAAAACGGGCTTCTATGATCTTACTCTGCTCTCTGTAGTCACCCACTTCTGAGCAGTTCCTGGAGATTCGTTTATATTGCCCCTTAGGTATATTCTTAAGCCACGGAGAGTGGTGGCAACTGCTAGTCTCCATGTAAGCATTGACATCAGTTTCTTTAAAATAATTCTTCGTCTTACTCTTAATTTCTTCATTTTCAATAAAAATGCATAAATCTAGAAAATTTATCGTTTCGTTACTGATGCTGCTAGTAAAGTGCAAATTCCAATCGTTGTTATTTAGAGAAACAATGAAATCCTCCAAACCCCTTTTTTCTCCCTCCCAAATTAGCAAGCAATCATCAATGAAACATCTCCATAAAATTAATTCACTCCTCTCCATTTTTTTCTTTAACACTGGAGTAATAAAAATCTCTTCGCACGCTCCCATAAAAATATTAGCAAAGCTGGGGACGAATTTCGCCCCCATCGCTGTGCCAATGCATTGTACATAGAAGCTATCATTATGCCAAAAATAATTATGGTCCAGGCAGAAATTTACGCACTTCAGAATAAAATCCCCTTGTAAATCTGTCATATCTCTATCCTTTCTTAGTTGTTCTTCTATCGCTCTTAACCCTTACTCTTTTGGGATTACAGTGTACAATGATGTAACGTCAATTGTGGCTAGCCACGTATTTTATTTGCACACACCCACTTGTTTCAACACCTCTAGAACCGTTCCCGTATCTTTTAAATAAGACGGCAAACGAGCAACATAATCCTGCAGATAAAAATCAATATATTCTGTTAATCTGCTCGTTAGGGAGTTTATACCGGAAATTATCGGTCTTCCGGGGGGGTTAACCAAGCATTTATGCACTTTTGGGAGGTGGTATATGACAGGTAATATCGGTTATTTTACCGTAAGATACTCAAACTCCTTTTTATTCAATAGATTGTTTTTTAAACCTTCATCTAGCAGTTCATCAACCTTCTTCTTATAGACCCACGTGGGGTCCCCTTTGAGTTTCTTATAAGTTTTTTCATCCAATAGGAGCCTAAATAGCTTCTCATCGTACTTTACCTTGTCCATTACAACCCCCCCTTTATCAGCTGGTTTTATAATTATTTTATCTTTTTTTCCAGCTTTTTTAGTGCCTCTTGTTCTCCCCATGTTGAATTATTATATTTGGTCTTCTTCTCAAACTCGTCTAGATCTCTAAGCACGTTTCGTTTGAATGCTTCTACGCATTCATTATTTGAATTTTTTGGGCAGAATTTAGATTTTTCCCGAAGTTGGGTGTGTTTTATTTGTTGACCTCCAGCCACATTTTGCGTTACAGAAGGAGGGTTTAAACAATATTTAGCTATATTTAATTTTCTAATATACTTATGCACGTCTAAAAACACCCCAAATTTATTCATATTTTTAGTCGGGTCAAATTTCAGACCCTTGCTTAATACCTTTTTCTCCTCATCCGATAAATTGTAGGAACTCAAATTAAAAATACCTTTTATTTCCCCCTGTTTTTTTTTTGGGTTTGGGTTAATTTTTTCTCCCTCCTCTCCTGCCTCTCGATAATTTCTTTTCTGTGGTGTCATCGTATTTTTCTCTTTTCCTTTTTCCTCCTCCCCTCTTATTCCCATCTGTTCTATTTGTCTCCCCTTTATCCCCTGATTCAGAAAATTCTGAGTATCGATAGTAGTGGTTTCTGTTCTTGAGTTACTATTATTATTCTCTAAACTTTTTTCTTTCTTCGCCGGTTTATAACTAATATTTTCATAATATGGTCATCTGGGATTTCTCCCATAATTGTGGCGTGGGTATGATGTCCATGAATTTCCGTATTCCCTATGTCCATTTTGTTGTTCTTTATTGTAATGTGGATAATTCTCAGTTCTATAACCGTTGTTCCCCTCTCTACTCTATTGGTTACAGAACATTATAGACTATGGGCACTAGATATGGCCCATATTATTGGAATTTGTACTACAGATACTGTTTGCAGATGTTGTACAGTATTGGTTACAGAACACCACAGATTATGGACACTAGATGTGGCCCAGATTATTGGAATTTGTAATACAGACACTGTTTGCATGTCCTCATATGTCCTCACACGTGAAGCAGCCATTTTATCCTGAAAATCGGATTGAATTCCACTTCGTCAACTACGATTCGCTCACCTCTAACCACAAGTTATAAAGAGAAACTTATAGAAACATAGAATATTAATGTAAAAAGACCACCTGGTCCATCTAGACTGCCCTCATATAATTTCTTTTGTTTTAATTTTAGGACAGACATGTGTTCATCCTAGGCATATTGTAGATTTCCCAACCACATCTGCTGAAATTTGTTCCAAGCTTCAACCACTATTTCAGTAAAAATATTGATATTGATCCTGATCTTATCCCTAGATAATTTCAGATTGTGTCCCCTTGTTCTTGTATTTAGCTACTTATTGAGAACACTTCCTCCTGAACCTTTTAAACCTTTTAAAAATGGCATTAAAAATGAATTGGCATTTTTATCATGTAGAGAAAGTTACTTAAGACACTTACTAATGTATTGTAATGAGATTAGTGAATCGAAGTTGAAGAAGTGGAATTCGATCCGAATTTCAGGAAGAATTCGATTTGCACCGAATCCGAATTTCCTAACGCTTCGTGGTAACTAGAGATGAGTGAATTTCTAAAAATTTGATTGGACTGGTTCGCCAAATTTTCTGAAAAAATATGTTTCGATCTGAATATATTCGTGGTGAATCGCATTAAAAAACTGCTATTTCCGTGCTACAGAGAGCCTTTATAGGAGTGTAGAACACTTTGCCTTGCAGTAACATGCATAGGGAGTGTGCCTATGTTGTGAAATAATACTGTAAGTGAGGATGACATGCAGATGACAGGCGTCGCTATTAGAATCACTGCACACTTCACTTATTTGGGCAGTCACAGGGCCAAAACTGACCCTATAACTCAAGTATTATCTCAGTCTTACAGGTCCATGTTAGCGTCAAGAAGGCTACATAGTGGCAAAATGACACAGTGTGGAGTTCGCAGCAGTATGGGAAGGCAAAAGAGTGGCACAATGACTGAAGTCTGGAGGTGGCAGCAGCATGAGTAGGCAGCAGAGTGGCAAGGTGACATAGTGTGGACAAAATACTGTGGGCACAGATTGTTGAGAAAGATGCAGATAGAAAGCTATCTGCAGAGCTGTACGACGGTAACCTGCAGATTAATGCAGCCCTCAAAAGGGTTTGAAAGTTGGGTTTATCGGTTCCAAAACCTAAATTAGATCGTGTGGCGGGTGATCAGTCCAAGACCTTCAAGCAGCAGCAGCAGCATGATACCACAGATTGGCAAGGTCACATAGTGTGTAGATGGCAGCAACAGCAGCAGCATGATACCACAGACTGGCAAGGTGACATAGTGTGGAGATGACAGCAGCATGATAGCACAGATTGGCATGGTGACAAAGTGTGGAGATGACAGCAGCATGATAACACAGATTGGCAAGGTGACATATTGTGGAGACGGCAGCATGAGGAGGCCACAAAGTGGCAAGGAGACATAGTGTGGAGATGCCTGCAGCATGATAACACAGATTGGCATAGTAAAATAGTGCAGAGATGGCACGTAGCATGATAGCACAGATTGGCAAGGTGACATACTGTGTAGATGGCAGCATGAGTAGGCAGAAAAGTGGCGAGGAGACATAGTGTGGAGATGGCAGAATGAGTAGGCCACAAAGTGGCAAGGAGACATAGTGGGGAGATAGCAGCATGGGTAGGCCACAAAGTGGCAAGGAGACATAGTGTGGAGATGGATGATCTAATCTGATACATCGGACATCGGTGGGTTGAAATCCTGGCTGATCCAAGCCTGATTCATCTTGACAAAGGTCAGTCTCTCCACATTTTGGTGGGACAGGCGAGTTCTTCATGGGGTAACTATGGCCCCTGTCGCACTAAACACCCGCTCTGATGCCACACTACTGGCTGGGCAAGACAGCTTTTCCAGGGCAAACTCTGCCAGTTGTGGCCCCAATCCAGTTTGGCCGCCCAGTAATATCCAGCGGATCTTCAATGTGGGGTGTCAGAGTGCTGTTCAAGTATGCCACCACCTGCTGGTACAGGTCCTGCTCCAGGTCTACCTGCTGCTGGTGACTAGTTATTTCACTGTGCGGGCAAAGATAGCTGCTCATCATGGACTCCAGACTTAGGCTGCTGCTGATCGAGCTGCTACTATTCCTGCCACCGCACCCTCCCCAGCAGCCATGGCAGTGGAATGTCGAGGGCTCCAGTCATGCTCAGAGAATGGACGATGGAGCAGATAGGCAGAGACCAACTGCCTACATAGGATGTCTCTGTGGTACTTCATTTTGTCCTCCCTCTCAGTGGGTGTAAAAGACCCCCATTTTGGACTGGTAGCGAGGGTCCAACATGGTGGAGAGCCAGAAGTCATCCCTCTGCCAAATGGTGACAATTCTGCTGTCACTATGCAAACAAGTGAGCATGCAGCGGGCCATTTGTGCAAGTGACTCTGAGGGATTCCCTGCCTCCATCTCCACTGCATACTGTCACGGTGTATCTAGGTCCTCTGTCTCGTCTTCCTCTTGCTCCTCCTTCTGCTCCTGCTCCTGCTCCTCCTCTCCTGTCACCGCAGTAGAAAAACCACTCATCTGGCTACATATTGCCTGTGCAAAAATATTCTTCTCCTCTTCCTCCTTCTCTTCCAGTTCAGCCCCCACAGGGCTCACGTGGCCATGAGATCTAGGTGCCACATCTCCAGTCCCCTGACAAGCCATATTCACCAGCATCTGTTCCAGGACATGAAGCAGTAGGAATTACGTTGTTCATCACGTAGTCCTGGTGACTGACAAATAATGTGGCCTCTTACAAGGGCCTGAGCAAATGGCAGGTGTCACACATGAGCTGCCACTGGCTGACATTGAAGTTACACAGGGAGTACTCCTATCTGCTTGGATCATCAAGAAATCGTTTATGGCCTTTCTCTGTTCATATAGTTGGTCCAATATATGGAGGGTGGAATTCCAACGGGTGAAAACGTCGCATATCCGCCTATGTTGGGGATGCTGTTCTGCCGCTGCAGCTCAAGGAGGGTGTGCTTTGCGGTGTATGAGTGGCTGAAGTGCATGCAAAGTTTCCTGGCCATTTTTAGGATGTCTTGCAGATGGGTGAAAGAATTCAGGAACTGCTTGACAACCAGATTGAACACGTGTGCCATGCAGGGCGCATGGCTCAGCTCTCCTTGACGCAGCACCGACAACATGTTCTTCCCGTTGTCGGTCACCATGGTTCCGATTTTCAGTTGTCGCAGAGAAAGCCAGCAGTTGATTTCTTTCTGAAGGACACAGAGCAGTTCCTCCCTGTGTGACTCCATTAGCCCAGGCAAACCAGGTGCAGAACTGCGTGACACCGCCATGCCCTGCACATGTGGTATGCTGGAGGGGCACTGTGACTTGTCGCTGCAATGGAGGCTGAGGATATGTTGGAGGATGAGGAGGCAGAGGCGGACATTGTCGCAGGACCAACGGTGTGACAACGTGGAGGCGGAAGCGGCATCACTTGACCAAGTTGCTGTTGTGGCTGTGCAGGAGTTATTGTCCCTGTCCCACAGGTATTGTCCCTGACCATAGTTACAGCTCCACACGTCAGTGCTATCGTGCACTTTGGCAGAAACTGACAGGCTCAAGGACTGGCACACATTCTGTTCAACATACGTGTGCAGGGCTGGTACTGCCTTTTGGGAAAATAAATTACGGCTTGGGACTCTCCACCTCGGCTTGGCACAAGCCATCAGTTCTCTGAAAGGTGTAGAGTCCACCACTTGGAAAGGGAGGGACCGCAGCACCAGCAACTTGGCCAGGAGCACGTTCAGCTTCTGTGCCGTCGGATGCGGTCATGCATACTGCTGTCTCTTGTCAATCGCTTCAGAGATTGATTGCTGCCAGAAGGACTGACGAGGAGTAAAAGGAGGAGGAGCAGGAGCTTCAGGACCAGCAGACGATGGGACAGACAGACAGCTCCATTCTGCTGAGCCAGTGGAGCCTTGACTGCCTGCAATGGGGTGCATGCTACTAGGTGATGCAACGGTTGCTGCAGCAGGCTGGACCACCAGATCAGAGCCAAGATTGTCCCAGGCCACTTTGTGGTGTCGCTGCATATGTTGTCGCAGGGCAGTGGTGCCAACATTGGCCCCTTGGCCACAGATTAGACATATGGACAAAAAATTGCCACACCACAGAGTAGCTTATTTTCCCCCCAACACTCCGCACTGACTGACTGCTAGTGACGCTGCTTGCGTGAACCCGTGCACCACTGCATTCTGGGCAGCTAGGCTCCTGCAAAGCAGGTGGTCTACTCTGGGCCCATTTGGCTGCCGACCTCCCACTGCTGCCACCCTGCCGACTCACTGCCATGCTACCACCCTGCTGGCTGATGAAGCCCCTTCTTCACCCGGCTCCCAAGTGCGATCGGCTTCTTCATAATCGAGTAGTGTCTGCAAGATGCGGGTGTCCTCCTCAACTCTCTCTTGGTCAGGAGCCTGACCGCTCGCCACACCACCTCCCACACCACTCTCCTCATCACTACATGCCTGACCAATGGGGGAAGCAGGAGCTTCAGGACCAGCAGATGTCTCTTGCAAATCTTGGCTGGCCAGTAGCTGCTGACCGTCCTCGAGTAGGTCGTCCTCGCTGAATAGTAGAGCTGAGCCCACAGCAGATAGTACATCTGTGGCTGAGGAAACAGCAAAGGACAGAGGCAGTTTGAGGACAGGTGAGGGCACAGGGTCTGCTCCTGGGCCATGCCAACTAAGGGATGTGTCTGACGAACCCACCTACTCTTGGCTGTGGGTGTCCGATGTCACTTGGGATGAATTGGATGACCGAGTCAACCAATCAATAACCGCTGGGTTGCTGGTCAAGACAAGACCGGTAGATGACACCGGGAGCTCAGGCCTCTCGCTGCGACTCCTGCTGCCACTCCCCTTAATCTGCTGCAACCTCTGCCTGCGCCAGAAACATTTAGGCCACTGCCACTCCTCTGTGCTTGGCCTGGCCTGGGGGAAAGGGAGGTAGGGGGTGAGAGGAAATATTATGGATGAGCCGCATGTCGAGTAGCTTGTAAGAGCAATTTGTAGTCTTTATTCAGTGTGAATGAGTGTTTGCAATTTCTGTTAGAACAGAGGTGTTTGAGCGGAATGTCAGCCAGTCTTTCCAGATGATTTAGAAAAGTCATGTGTATGTGATTCCCAAGCCGAGAGTTCTTCCATATGAAGACTTTGTGTAACCGTTGAGAAATAGTGGGAGGAGAAGTTTGGTTCAAATATTGTGGTATTAATGATTTGGCCGCTGCTATCAGGAGGTGGAAGAGCCTTCTCTTTGTATATGGGGATATGTTCAGCCTTATATTTAATAAAATCGAGATCGGTGGGGGAGTGTCCTGCAGGGAGCATATCTTTTTAGTCATAGAGAGAACCTCTGTCCAGAATGGTTGAATAACCGGGCAGTGCCACCACATGTGTATGTATGTGCCACTTGCGAGTTAACATCTCCAGCATAGTTCTGAATCAAGGCATTTGATCTGTTTGAGTCGCACTGGGGTAAAATACCACCTGGATATTAACTTAAACCAGGTCTCTTGATGACGGGTGCATCTAGACATCCCATGAGAACGCCTATATACTTGTTTTATTTCTTGTGCGGTCAGGGTGGTGTCTAAATCCTTGTTCCATTCTGAGACAAAGGATCTGTCTCCCGAGGCTTTGTGCTGTTGAAGGACAAGGTATATTTGAGATAGATGGTGTTTAGGAGGTGCTCTCAGGGCAATTAATTTATTGAAGGGAGTCATATCCTTTACGAATGGTTCTGGAGACGAGATATGGGGCAATAATGGAGTGGATATGTTTTTATGCAGGATGTGCATAATGGTGTTGGTGAGTGGGTCTCCTGTTTCGTTCATGTCTATAAATGTGTGGATCGGAATTGAATGTAAATCCGAGGCCTTCAGTCCAGTATTCGAATATTTAGAGGAGTATAGCTCCGCCACGTCAGTTAGTGTCACAAGTGGGGATATTAGGCGACTAAGGTCGTCAGAGTACTTTTTCTAGTTTTCAATTGTGGTATGTGTAAGTGCATTTTGGGTGAGTCGCTCGCTGGTGTGGTATACTCGCGTCTCCAAATAATAGATCTCAGAGGGCTGTGTGTTAGTTTTCCTTCTAGATGGACCCAGAGCTTCCCATCATTGGGTCTTGCCCAATGGACCAACCTGGAGAGGTAAACCACTTCATAATATATTCTCCAATCAGGCAGTGCCACCCTCCCTCGTTCTGTGTTGCGTAAGCAATGCACTGATTTGTCTAGGTCTTTTACCCGTCCAAAGGAATTTGTTTGTGACCCTCCTAATGGAGGAAAATAATGATAATGGAAGTGGGCTAGGCAGCGCCTGAAATAGATATAATAGTTTGGGGAGCAAAATCGCTTTGATGAGATTATTTCTACCCATCCAAGAAAGAAACGGTGTGGTCCACGATTCCATGGTTGCTTGGAAGATCTGTGGAAATGTGGCATAATTAAGTGTAAAGAGTTCCCTCTAATTTGGGCTTATCTTAAGGCCAAGGTAGTTAATGTGTGAGGCTGGCCATTGGAACGGGTATCTCGTGCGTAAGCTCGTTCTCACGGTGTTACTTATATTAATGCCTATGGCTTCAGACTTGGAAGCGTTGACTTTAAAATTAGAGATAAGGCCGTATTCTGTAAAGAGATCTTGCAGTGCTGGAAACACTGTAATCGGGTCTGTGAGTATCATTAAAATGTCGTCAGCGTATGCTGCTGTGGTATGTGTGAATTTTCCATCGTTATAGCCCTTGATATCGGGTGTTCCCTGATAGCTTGTAGCAGGGGTTCGAGAGACAGGACAAAAAGGGTCGGTGAAAGGGGCAGCCCTGTCGAGTGCCGTTACGGATCTCAAAAGGGTCTGATAGGGATTTATTAATCCGGAGTCTGGCTGTCGGGTGGAAGTACATTGCGAAGATGGCGTCTATAAAGGGTTGAGGGATCCCAAAGTGATCCAAAACTAGTTTCATATAGGTCCAGTCCACCCTGTCGAACGTCTTTTCTGCATCTGTTCCTAGTAGTACTAGGGGGAGTTCATTAAGTTTGGCGATATGTAATAATGATAGAACTCTCATGATGTTATCCTTTCCCTCTCTTCCCGCCACAAATCCCACCTGTTCTGGAGACGCTAGTGATGGGATTAAAGGTTTAAGTCTGTTTGCTAAAGAATTGGCATAAAGTTTTATATCAGTGTTCAAAAGAGAGATTGGTCTGAAGCTGCCACATTGTGTGGGGTCCTTTCCCTGTCTAGGAATCTGAGTGCCAGATAGGTAGGCATTGAATGTGTCTGTTAATTGTGGGACCAGGAGGGAAGAGATGGAAGTATAATATGAGCTGTGGAACCCATCTGGGCCTGGGGCTTTGGATTTTGGGCATTTCCGCAGGGCGGACTGGACCTTGTTTTGTCTGAAGGGTTTAAGTAAGTTGGTGTGTGCTGAAGTTGGGAGTTTAGGGAGAGTGATACGGGAGAGGAATTTTTCGATATGAGCTTGATTGTCCTGACATTCGGCTTTCTGACCGAAAGGTTTGATTTGATATAATGAGGAGTAGAAAGCTATAAATTCCTCTTCTATTTGTGAGAAGTCTCTAGTGGTTACTCCCGTTCTAGTTTTAATTTCTTGGATGTGTGTTCGAGGCTTACGTTTTTTATGAGGGACGTCATAAATTTAGATGCTTTGTCTCCGTGTGCGTAAAAGGAATGTTTAACGGACATGAAGATTTTGGCAGAATTTTTATTAAGGATGTCTCGAAGAGTTAGACGGGCTGCTGTGAGGAGTTGCAGATGGGAGGCAGCCAGAGATTGTTTGTGTAGTTTCTCGAGTTTTCAATCTCTGCTTGTACTTTTTAATTTGGAGATCTCTTTGTTTTTATGGTAAGTGCCGGCGGAAATAAACCCCCTCTAATCGTGGCTTTATGCGCTTCCCACACCATTGGGATAAGCACTATGTCGTCTCGGTTTTGTTTGAAGAAGGTTTGTATGCGGGTCTGTATTTTAGAATGGACATCTGGGACCAGGAGTAGTGTCTCATTCAGCCGCCACAAGGGTTTTTGGGTCTCGGTTGAGTAATAAAGGTTAGGGTCAGCTCTATCGGAGAGTGGTCTGAGTGTATACCTTGACCTATTTTGGAGGAGCATAGTTTGGTAAGAGAGGTTTTGGAATAAAAAGTAATCTATCCTATGGTAGGAGTTGTGAGGGGTGAATACAGTGTATAATCTCTCTCAGTGGGGTGTGTATAACGCCACATGTCTATTAGTGATAAGTGATGGAGAGACGTTTTGATGTATTTAAGTGCTCTATATGATAGAGAGGGTGTGCCTATAGATGTGTCTATCAGGGGTCTAGTGATACATTAAAGTCTCCACCCACAATCAACTCACCCTGTTTCAGGCTATCTAGCAGAAACAGTGAGGAGCGAATGAATGCAGCTTGTTGGGTATTAGGGCGTAGAAGTTTGCTAGCGTGACCATTGTTCCATGTAACCTCCCTACAAGGATCAGTACTCTACCTTCCGTGTCTCTATAAGAGTCAGTGAGGTCAAAGGATACATGTTTCGCTATTGCGATTGAGACGCCCTTTGAGTTTTTGTTAGGGGTGAATGTGTGGTACCATTTATCGAAGTACTGTAATGCTTGTGGAAGCTTGGGACCTTCTTATCTAGGAAGTGAGTTTCTTGTAATAGTGCGACATCTGCTCTTAGTTTTTAATGTTATGAAGAAGTTGGGAACGTTTTACTGCTGAATAAAGACCTCTGACAGTGTAGTTTAATCGTTACCATTTTGTGTTGAGCTTTAAAGATTGTCTGCTAAATGAATTGTGGCTCTACAGATTGTTTCAATTGTGGATTGGCTCTTGAAGTGGTGAGCATGGGGATAGTATGGAGGGTGTTGTATGGTAAGGAGTAGGTTTGAGCGCCAGGTTGTGCGTGGTGCCATTAGGTTGGTTGTGTATTGAGAGGGGAAGGGTTTGGGTAGGTATAGTAACTTGACCATGAGAACTTAATTCCCTTTTAAGCATATTAAATGATCTTCTGCTTTGCGGGGTGGGGGCTGGGGGGCTTAGATGTCGGGGGTCCCAACTGTGTCAGAATGTTCCATCTTTGTATTCAGATGGGGAGGAGGAAATGTTAATAAAGTATTGTTAACACTTTTAGAAAACAATATAATCTAGCCGGGTCTCCCATCCCCCAACGCAGAAGTACAGAATAACTGAATTTAAACTGTATTGTAAATCTGAAACAGAATCTTAGTGGATGAACAACAATGTGGAGATGAAACGTAAGATAAATGGGCTAACTGCTCATCTCTGGAACAGGCTTGGACCGCGTTCCCATTATGGGTCCGCAACCAAGTGTTATAACCGTAAATATTATAACCATGTACATTGTAAAGATGGATCTGAGTGGAATTTTGGTCCAACCCCCAACCTGAGGTTGTCATAAACGGTAGTAGGTCCATCAGAGTCGGGGGTGTGAGTGATGGAATCACTGAACATGACAAGTCCCTCTCGCCAGCGAAGTGGGAGCACTGCACCCAGCGAGACGGACAGGCCAATTGTGTCAATTAAAGCAAGAAATCATTGACAGTAAAGCTTCATTTTTCCCTGACAGTGTTGATTTATGCCTCTCTTCTCTGAGGTTGCAGATTCCCATGGTGTGGATGGGGCAATGTAAGGCTGAGCTGACAAATCTTGAATCGGGGGCCAATCTGGTATATCCAGGTCTGTGACTCCCAATGATTAAAAGATTTCCAGTAACTCAGCATGTTCTCGCAATATGATTTGTTTCCCCTCCAGAGAGAATGAGAGGCCGAAGGGAAATAACCATCTGTATGGTACCTTCTTCCTCTGACTCCTCTTCTTCGGACTCCTCTCTCTGCGTTGCCGCAGGTCCAGCAATCGACGACGACAAGGCTGCTTCTGGTGGTGATGGTGACCACAACTCTTCCTCTTCATGCTCATCTACGGCCTGATCCAGCACTCTTCGCAGGGCACGCTCCAGAAAAAATGCATATGGGATGAGGTCGATGATGTTGTCTTGGGTTTGACTGACCAGGTTTGTCACCTCCGCAAAAGGACGCATGAGCCTACAGCCATTGTGCATGAGCGTTGAGTAACGTGGACAAAAAAAATACCCAGCTTCGCAGAGGCTGTCCTCTTTTTTTTCAATTAAAAAAATCTGTTCTTACCAGTTTAATCTCTGTTTTGTCCCCTATCAGGGGCCGGTGTATGGAATAGATTTTAGGAACCGGGAGATGGAAAAAGATGGTTGGTCGCAACACTTCCTTCCAATTTGGGGCACTGTGCATGCGCAGTGCAGTGTACTGTGTCACCCTATATGAGTGGTGTGTTAAGTAGTACTATTCCTATCAGTTTAATCCCTGTTACGTCCCCTAACAGGGGACGTGTATCGAATAGATTTTAGGAAACTGGAGATGGAAAAAGATGATTGGTCGGTCCTCTTATTTCCAATTTGGGGCACTGCACGTGCGCCGCGCAATGTACTGTGCCACCAATACAAATAGTGTGAACTACTATTCTTG
This sequence comes from Bufotes viridis, assembly GCA_033119425.1. Classification (NCBI taxonomy): domain Eukaryota; kingdom Metazoa; phylum Chordata; class Amphibia; order Anura; family Bufonidae; genus Bufotes; species Bufotes viridis. The sequence goes on along the minus strand of CM065594.1, from coordinate 82,714,172 downwards.
CCATTTTACTCCTTGTTAAGTCCCCTATCAGGGGACGTGTATTGAATTGAATCCTTGCATGGGGAGATAGAGAGAAAAGCTTGCTCTGTCCACTTCCTTTTAATTGTTGGCACTTGCAATGGAATTTGCCACTAATGCAACTAGTGTTAAATAAGTACTCTGTTTTGTCCCTTATCAGGGCCAGGGCCGGTGTAGTGAATAGATTTTTGGAATTGGGAGATGGAAAAGACCCATGCTCGGTCCGCTTTGTTTAAATTTTAGGTCACTGCGCGTGCGCCGTGCAATGTACTGTGCCACCCTATATGAATGGTGGGCAGTGGGCACAGTACAGTCTGTGGGCCTGACACACACTGGCAGGCAACTGCAATAATACTAAAGGGTAAAAATTAAATGACTTTTTATCTGCAAGGTACTGTGCCACGCGATATGAGTGGTGAGCAGTGGGCACAGTACAGTCTGTGGGCCTGACACACACTGGCAGGCAACTGCAATTATAGTAAAGGGTAAAAATTTAATTACTTTTTATCTGCAAGGTACTGTGCCACCCGATATGCGTGGTGGGCAGTGGGCACAGTACAATCTGTGGGCCTGACACACACTGGCAGGCATCTGCAATTATATTAAAGGGTAAAAATGAAATGACTTTTTTTATCTGCAAGGTACTGTGCCACCCTATATGAGTGGTATGCACACAGTACAGTCTGTGGGCCTGCTGCCTCTCACACACGGGCAGGCAACTGCTATATATATATATAGAAAAAATAAATAAAAGCAGACTGATGTACCAGCCCTAAAAAGGGCTTTTTGAGGTGCTGTCAGGATGCTGTCCTTGATGAGTCTTTGAGGACTGGAGTGGACACAGAACACTGTCCAAGCTAACGCTTTCCCTATTAACCACTTCAGCCCCCCTAGCTTAAACACCCTTAATGACCAGGCCACTTTTTACAATTCTGCACTACACTACTTTCACCGTTTATTGCTCCGTCATACAACTTACCACCCAAATGAATTTTACTTCCTTTTCTTCTCACTAATAGAGCTTTCATTTGGTGGTATTTCATTGCTGCTGACATTTTTACTTTTTTTGCTATTAATCAAAAATGACCGAAATGTTTGCAAAAAAATTACATTTTTCACTTTCTATTGTAATTTATTTTTTTTTAAAACTACATTTCTATATAAATTTTTCGCAAAATTTATTGTTCTATATGTCTTTGATAAAAAAAATCCAATAAGTGTATATTTATTGGTTTGGGTAAAAGTTATAGCGTTTACAAACTATGGTGCAAAAAGCAAATTTCCGCATTTTGAAGCAGCTCTGACTTTCTGAGCACCTGTCATGTTTCTTCAGGTGCTAGAATGCCAGGAAAGTATAAATACCCCCAAATGACACCATTTTAGAAATAAGACACCCCAAAGTATTCGCGGAGGGGCATGGTGAGTTCATGTATGATTTCATTTTTTTCACAAGTTAGCGGAAAATGACACTTTCTGAGGAAAAATATAAAAATAATAAAGTTTCCATTTCTGCTAACTTCTGGCAAAAAAATAAAAAATCTCCCACGGACTCACTATGCCCCTCAGTGAATACCTTGGAGTGTCTACTTTCCAAAATGGGGTTATTTGTGGGGTGTGTTTACTGTTCTGGCATTTTGGGCGGGGCTAAATGGTGAGCAGCCATGTAAAAGCTAAAGGTACTTATTGGAGTTTGGGCCCCTTTGCGCACCCAGGCTGCAAAAAAGTGTCACTCATGTGGTATCGCTGTACTCAGGAGAAGTAGGGCAATGTGTTTTGGGGTGTATTTTTACATATACCCATGTTTGGTGAGAGAAATATCTCTGTAAACTGACAACTTTGTATAAAAAAAATTAAAAAGTTGTCGTTTACAGAGATATTTCTCACACCCAGCATGGTTATATGTAAAACTACAGCCCAAAACTCATTGCCCTACTTCTCCTGAGTACGGTGATACCACATGTGTGACACTTTTTTGCAGCCAAGATGCGCAAAGGGGCCAAATTCCAATGAGTACCTTTAGGATTTCACAGGGCATTTTTACATTTGGATTCCAGACTTCTTCTCACGCTTTTAGGGGCCCCTAAAACGCCAGGGCAGTATAAATACCCCACAAGTGACCCCATTTTAGAAAGAAGACACCCCAAGGTATTCCGAGAGGGGTATGGTGAGTTCATGTACAATTTTATTTTTTGTCACCAGTTAGTGAAATATGAGACTTTGTAAAAAAACAAAAATAAAAAAAAATATCAATTTCCGCTAACTTTTGCCAAAAAAAAAAAAATTCAGTGAACTCGCCATGCCCCTCACGGAATACCTTGGGGTGTCTTCTTTCCAAAATGGGGTCACATGTGGGGAATTTAGGGCCCCTTTGCACACCTAGGCTGCAAAAAAGTGTCACACATGTGGTATCGCCGTACTCAGTAGAAGTAGGGCAATGTGTTTTGGGGTGAATTTTTACATATACCCATGTTGGGTGAGAGAAATATCTCTGTAAACTGACAACTTTGTATAAAAAAAATTAAAAAGTTGTCTTTTACAGTGATATTTCTCACACAAAGTATCAAATTCCAATGAGTACCTTTAGGATTTCACAGGGCATTTTTACGCATATGGATTCTCACGCTTTAGGGGCCCCTAAAATGCCAGGGCAGTATAAATACCCCACATGTGACCCCATTGTGGAAAGAAGACACCCCAAGGTATTCCGTGAGGGGCATGGCAAGTTCACAGAATTTTATTTTTTTGGCACAAGTTAGCGGAAATTGATATATATATATATATTTTTTTACAAAGTCTCAAATTTCCACTAACTAGTGACAAAAATAAAATTTTACATGAACTCACCATACCCAGCACGGAATACCTTGGGGTGTCTTCTTTCTAAAATGGGGTCACATGTGGGTGTTTGTACTGCCCTGGCATTTGAGGGTCTCCATAATCATTACACGTATGGCCAGCATTAGGAGTTTCTGCTATTCTCCTTATATTGAGCATACGGGTAATGAGATTTTTTCCGTTCAGCCTCTGGGCTGAAAAAAAAAAATGAACGGCACAGATTTCCTCATTCGCATCGATCAATGTGGATGAAAAATCTCTGCCAAAAATGTGCAAAAAAAAAGTAGTAAGGCCCCATTCACACGTCCGCAAAAATGTCCGCATCTATTCCGCAATTCTACGGAATAGATGCGGACCCATTCAGTGTGAATGGGGCCGGCGGTGATGCTGGAGAGCACACTATGTGCTCGCCGCATCAGTATTTGCGAGCTGCGGCCGCAAACTTCCGGGTTTCGGCCCCCAAACATCCGGCCGCAGCTCTGCAAAAGATAGAGCATGTGCTATTCTTGTCCGCAATTGCGGACAAGAAAAGGCATTTTCTATATAGTTCTGGCAATGTGCGGATCCGCAAAATGCGGAAAGCACATTGCCGGTGTCCGTGTTTTGTGGATCCGCGGATCCATGGATCCGCAAAACACATATGGACATCTGAATGAGCCTTACAGGGGGTGATTAGTGACAGGGGGTGATCAGGGGGGTGACATGGGATGATCAGGGGTTAATCGGGGGTTAATCAGGGGTTAATCAGTGACGGGGGGATGGATGGGGGGGTCTGTGTGGTGATTGGTGCACTTACAAAAGTTTCCTTTGGTGGTCCCAAGCAAAGGGGACCACCAAAGGAACGAACAGCAAGCATATCAGACGCTGATAACAAAACAGCGTCTGATATGCGATTTTTTTACAGCCTGCCAGTGCATGATCAGCGCTGGCAGGCTGTAGTTAAAGTTTTCCCCGGTGCGATCCTGTGAACGCGAGCACGTGCGTGCGCGCGTTCACAGGAAATCTCGCGTCTCGCGAGATGACGCGCCCGTGCGTCTAGGAGGAACAAACCGACCGCCGCCAGGACGCAATCCTGCGTTCGGCGGTCGGGAAGCGGTTAATTCAGCAGCAGCAGCAGCACTCTCCTGGCTCTAACTAACACTGCAGCTTCAGAATGAATCTAAGATGGATGCTGTCCTTGCTTTTTGATAGGAGGTGGGAGGATCTGGGAGGGAGAGTATGTTGATTGGCTGGAATTTGTCTGACTGTGAGCTACAGGGTCAAAGTTTGCTCAATGATGACGTATAGGGGGTGGACCGAACATCGCATATGTTCGCCCGCCGCGGCGAACGCGAACATGCGGTGTTCGCCGGGAACTGTTTGCCGGCGAATAGTTCGGGACATCTCTATTCCTCTCCTGGCTACGGTGTGTGGGCGGGCCCTGCAGACTGTCTCTGTGGGTCCGAGAGTGCCTTCGGGGTCAGCTGGATGCTGCTGCGCAGGTCCGGGCTCCAGGCTGGGGATTCAGAGAAGCAGTGGGTCTCTATCAGGGAGCTGAAACTGTGGAGGCTGGAAGTCAGGGTAGATTCCAGGCGATGCAGGTGGTCCTCCAGTTAAGCCTTCAGCGGGACCCGGTGTAGTCAGTCCCGCGAGCAGTGGATTGCAGCGGGGGAGGAGGACAGGCCCTCAGTGGCGGACTAGGCCTCAGGTGATTTTACTCGGCCCGGACGGTCCGGAAGGGTCTGATGCGGCACAGAAGATATATTCTTATGCTGGGATGTTATTGTTGCTGGAATTGGGCTGGTTTTAGGCTTTTTGGCCGACGGATTATAGGAGATTGTGGGTCTCAAGGCAGGAGCTGATGAGGACGCCGTCTGCTCAGCTCGGCAGCTAGTCACCCCACATATAACGCTTATTTTAAATAAACCAGGCCAATATGTGCTTTCAACAGAAAGTACTGCAACAGAGCAGTGTGTATATATTAAGCTTATTGTAAATAAACCAGGCCAAAATGCGCTTTCAACAAAAATTACTGCAACAGAGCAGTGTGTATATATTAAGCTGTTTTTACTGAAACAAGACCAATATGCGAATTCACCAGAAATTATCGCAAGAGTGCAGTCGATATATATTTTTCTTCTATTACAGAAACAAGGCCACTGTACGCTTTCACCAGAAATTATTGCAAGAGTGCAGTGGGTACATATTTTTCTTGTATTACAGAAATAAGGCCACTATACTAGTGATGAGCAAGCATGCTCGGCCAAGTATCGGTTCAGCTCGAGCATCGCTATGCTCAGAGCTCGGCTTTACTCGGCCGAGCACCACGTGTATTCGTCACATTGCTCAAGTCTCCTCCCCGCCCCTTCTAAGCAGCCAATCAAGGTCCAGGTAAATAATTCCCCTCAGTGTAAGGCCATAGCAATGTTAGCTGTAAGCCTTACACTGATTGGCTGGCCGGAACACGTGATACCATTTCATATAGGAGCTGAGGTCCGGCGCTCGGCTCATTCAGCGTCAGGACGAGCAGACAGTAGGCTGGGACAGATAATGTTTTGCTCTAAACTTACTGATTTCACTCCATAAACCTTATTGAAAGACCTAACCCTTTTAAGGACTAGAGTGTGTGTTTCACAGCAGTGCAGCACCTTTATTTATTTTTTTATGAAAGGGGTTAATTCAGCATTATCAGGGAAAGGCGTCACCAGGACGGGACAGACAAGTGCAGGGTTTAAAAATCGCTTTGATAACTTCTAAAAGACAGAAAGATTTCCAATTAATGACATCTACAATACGCCATCATTAAGCAGTGTGTTGGGCAGCTATTATCAAAAGGGGTTTATTCACTACAGTGTTCCTTGGTACTGAGATATACACTGCACCATCATAAGGCAGTGTGTTGGGCAGACATTATAAAAAGGGGCTTATTCACTACAGTGTTCCTTGGTACTGAGATATACACTGCACCACTATACAGCAGTGTGTTGGACAGACATTATTAAAAGGGGCTTATTCACTACAGTGTGCCTGGTACTGAGATATACACTGCACCACTATAAGGCAGTGTGTTGGGCAGACATTATTAAAAGGGGCTTATTCAATACAGTGTTCCAGCTACCGAGATATACACTGTACCATCAGAGAAATTATTTGTTCCGGTTAAATTAACCTAACTTGTGCCACATCTGTGTGTGCGCTCAATCCGCAACTGTTATATTAATTGATCCAGCAGACAGTGATTTGTATTTTGGCCATAGAAGTGTAGGAAAATACTGGGCACTCTCCAGATAAGTGGGATAAATATTGAATTTATTAATTAAAAATCAAGGAGTAAAAGCAACAATAGAATAATTACAACAATTAGATGCAAATTAAAAAACTAAAAGTAACCAGTATAGAGCTTATATCAATAAGTATTAGTGGTCAATAACATCCCCCTAAATATCTGTGACCCTGAGTCACAAACATAGAATACTCATTGGCCGAGGAAACAGGCAATTTCTTTCAAATAAAAGTCCTTGGTGTGTTAAATCTTTTCAGTAGGCAACAATTGGTTCAAATGTCTCCACTTCACACAATGGTGAGTGGAGATGAAATGTGAATTACCAGTTACTGTCTTATGATTAATCGCTCTACCTGAATCGCCTTCAGTCCGAGGCGGTCCAAGTGTATTCCCGTGGTCGGGCTACTTCGAATATGCGAACAAAGTACAGCGGCGTCCCGCTCTTAGTGTGCGCCAGTGGCGTCCCGCTGAAACCAAGTTTGCCACGTGTGTGGCCAATGCCGGCAATAGTGAAGAACAGTAGTGAAGATCTTACCGCTGGGTCTTCAAGTGCCTGAATGCGGTTGTTTGCAGGTACTCCTTCCTATGTGTCCCACTAAATTAGCTCAGTCTTCGTCGCGCTGGTGGGCAGTGGATGCGGAGACCTCGATCTGTATATCTGGTCTCTCTTGGTCGTCACCTTTAGCCCGTTTTCACGTGTTCACGATCTAACCTGAGCGGCACTCTCCCAGTTGCGGTTAACTTCCTTTGTGGTTCTTCAGTAATGTTATGCTCAAGGGGTCTGACCATACGCGTTTCGGGGTTTTCGTGTCCCCTTCCTCAGTGGTAATCTGACCCCTTGAGATGACCCCACCTTTATAGAAAAAACTGGTTTAAAGCAAGATATAAACTGGATCAATGTGTTGGGATGTTTGGTCTTGTTAACTTATCATTAACACACTTTCCTGGAAACGTCATTGTGTAGTCTCAATAAATATACATAGCATATTCAATTAAAATGGTTAATACTATTAGGTGCTAAAGCAACTTCCTACAGACTTGTGTTTACATACAGTTCTAGACACAATGCATTTCTTTCTATATATGCAAAAAACGCATCCAAACCCTCTACGATTTTGATGCGGTATTGGTGCGTTTTTTTCAAAATATTTATTTATTGCTCTGGGATTGACAAGTCAGGGATTTCTTTCTTAGGTATATTGTTGTATTGGGCCTATATATTTCAAATAGCCAAGATAAATTATCATGTAAACATCCCCTATCAAAAAATTCTTATATATTAAAAATCTTATATATTAAAAATGCTTTTCTTTCATGTTATATAGGGCTTCATAATTATTTTTTCAGGGTGATTGCAGTAGGGGTCCCCTGTCAGAGAATGGCCCACCAGGAAAATACAGTCACCTGGTTGGGCACGCCTCCAACAGGGGGCCTGCACAGCGTCCCTATAGGAATCCAAAAATTTCATACTCGGCATTTAACCCCCTAGGGATCATAGATTCAAATTCAAAGATAAACTGTGTCTCTCGCCTCGACATTTTACTTATATGATTGCCACCTCTCCAGTCCCTTGTTACCTTGTCCATGGCTGCAAATTTTAAACCAGATGGATTTTTGTTATGGGCAATCTTAAAGTGGTTGGAAAGAGAATGGGTTTCCAAACCTTTCTTAATATTTGCTATGTGTTCGGAAATTCTTTTTTTCAAAGTTCTTTTTGTTCTCCCAATGTATTGCTGTTTACAGGGGCATTCAATAATATAGATTATGTCTTCCGAGGAACAAGTTAAAAATTCTCTAATTGTATGTTTGTAACCATTAGTAGTTGAGACTATTTCGCTAGTTCTTCGAGAGAAGGAGGTTATTTTGCAATTCATGCATTTTCCACATCTGTAAAAACCACTCATTTGGCTCCAACTCTGTATTGTAAGGTGACTTCTTTGGTTAGTTTTTATAGTAGGGGCTACCTTATTCCTTAAATTTGGGGCCTTTGTAAATGTAATGAGGGGTTTTATTGAAATATTGGCACCTATTATTTTATCCTTCCTCACCCAATGCCAGTGTTTCTGAATAATGTTTCTGACTTTTTTATATTATATTGTTGTAGGGTAATATTAACCGTAATTGCTCATTTTTTTGCTCATTTTTTTGTTCATTTAAGGAATTAATTTTTTCTTCAAAAAAATTTGCTCTATCCATTTTTCTTACTTTATCTAGCGCTCCTTCTAAAATTGTAGCTGGGTATTTCTTTTCTAAAAAATCATTTTTCATCTTCTCCGCTTCTAATTCAAATTGTGTCTCTGTTGTACAATTGTGTCTAATTCTACGGAATTGGCCCTGCGGGATGTTAATAAGCCAGCCTGGAAGGTGACAACTGCTATATAAAATGTAACTGTGGCGCGCTGATGGTTTGGTGTAAGTGCAACTTTTTAGTTTTTTGTCTTCTTCTACATAGATTTTTAAGTCTAAAAATTCCAAACTAGTTATGCTCGTGATTCCCGAAAATTTAAGATTCAGCTCATTCTTATTGATATCTTCTAAAATAATATCCAACTCATCCTGGCTCGATTTCCAAATAAAAAACACATCATCTATATAACGTTGCCAAAGCACCAGGTCCGTCCCCAATCTTGGGGCAACATATTGGGCCTCCCATTCTGCCATAAATAAATTGGCTTAACTGGGGGCGAACCTGGTGCCCATTACCGTACCTTGGATCTGTAGATAAAAATCTCCATTAAAATTAAAATAATTATGAGATAATATAAAATCTATACCTTCAATTAAAAATGTTATCTGGGTGGTGACTAGTCTCCCCTCTTGTTGTAATTGGGATAGAACAGCTTGTTTCCCTTGTTCATGATTAATGATAGTGTACAAAGAGTGTACATCTAACGAGCCCATAATAAAGCGGTCTTCCCATTGCATATTCTCTATTATATTAATAATTTGAGTGGAATCTTTTGTGTAGGAAGGTACCTGTTTTACTCTTGGCTGTAATAGGATATCAATATATTTAGAAAGGTTAGCTGTCAGTGAGTCTATCCCTGATACTATAGGGCGTCCGGGGGGATTGTCTTTATCCTTGTGAATTTTAGGTATACAGAAAAAAACTGGTATACGTGGGTAATCATTCATTATAAAGTTATACTCTTCTCCATTTAAAATATTACTGTTTTTTCCTTTATTGCAGAATTCCCTTAGTTCACCCTGGAATTGTTGTGTGGGGTCCCCAGACAATTTCCGGTAAGTATAGCCAGCCATAAGTTGTCTGTAGCATTCTGTGTTATATTTGACTAAATCTTGGACAACTATTGAACCGCCCTTATCTGCAGGGCGGATGATAATATCATTTTCTTGTTGTAACTTTTTAAGGGCCATTATTTCTTCCTTATTTAAGTTGTGGCGTTTAAATTTCATATTCTCTTTTATTTTCCGTAGGTCATTTTCTACGCACTCCCTAAATGTGGCCATCTCCTGGCTGATTTCGTTTCTAGGATATTTTTTGATGAATTTTTAATGGGGTATGGGTAAAATCTTCATGTTGGTTCATAGAGTTCACTTCCCTAGTTGGGGGATTTCTTAAAAAATATTTTTTCAGACACAACCATCTCATAAATTTCTCAATTTCCATGAACGTATTAAATTTATTGAGGGGTACCGTAGGGGCAAATTTGAGACCCTTATTCAATAGTTGTCTCTGAGTGTCGGATAGCATGCTGGAACTTAAATTAATAATTGCATCATTTTATATCGTGATTGGGTTTACCTGTGGTACTGGTGTCTTCTTTCTCCTTCCCCTCCTTGTCTTGACCTTTCTACTTCGTAATGTCTCGTCCTTAAGTGATAATTTTGATTGTGATAATTGTTGTGTTGACTCTGTGTCCTTTCCCTCGCTGGTGTTCTGTGGTAAAGTTGTGATTCCTGTGTTCGGTGACTCAAATTGTAATGGTGTTCCGTGTCTATACTCCTGTGCATTGTCTGTTTGTTTTTTGGTGGTGAATTCTGTTTCGTTCTGTGGTGTGGTGGAGTGCGGTCTAAAAAATGTTCCCTCTCCTCTAAAATATCAAATCTGTTCCGTATGGGTATATTGTAATTTCCTTGTTTCAATGTTTCCCTCTCTTTGTTGTGTCTCTCATTTACTTCTATATTAGAACTATTGGATGCGGTTTGTTCCATATTAGCTCCCTCTCTTTCCCTCATCCCTCTCCTATTATATTTACATTTTTTGACCTTTTTGTCTATTATTTCTCGTTCAGTTTTATCCAAATTGCCACATAATTTTATTTGTATTGTATTTAATTCCTCATTTTTCGGGATTCTATCTACTATTATCTTTAATTCTGCAATTTGTTTAGTAGTTTCTTCTAATATCTCAATTCTTCTCTTTATTACTAAATTGGTTAGGGCAATGGATTGTTGCTGTAATAGATTCTCCCATTCTTTATTGAATGCGTCCCCACATAAGTCTTGAGCTGGTGTTTTATTAAACGTCAAACCCTTTGGTATTTTGTGGGTCTCTACACATCTCTTTAGTGTTTTTATCTCCCACCGTTGTTTTAACTGCTTAATCAATAGTACTTCCAATTCTGCAAATAAGTTATCTAGACATAAATCATTTTCAATATATTCAGCCAAAGATGTTTCAAACTGAAAATTTTCTACTTTTTGTCTTTTGGTTTCAATATGTTCCCACATATCCATGGTTAATGGAAAGTCCGTGCAGCCACAGGGCGATCAAAATACAAGTGTGGATTTGGATGGTATGGCGCACAGGACGATCCAGTAGCCAAATGAGGTGCTCGCAAAGGTAAATTAAGAAGTGTAGGAAAATACTGGGCACTCTCCAGATAAGTGGGATAAATATTGAAGTTATTAATTAAAAATCGAGGAGTAAAAGCAACAATAGAATAATTACAACAATTAGATGCAAATTAAAAAACTAAAAGTAACCAGTATAGAGCTTATATCAATAAGTATTAGTGGTCAATAACATCCCCCAATAACATCAATCCCCCCAATAACATTGATCGTGAACACGCGAAAAGGTTAAAGGCTAAAGGTGACAACCAAGAGAGACCAGATATACAGATCGAGGTCTCCGCATCCACTGCCCACCAGCGCGACGAAGACTGAGCAAATTTAGCGGGACACGTAGGAAGGAGTACCTGCAAACAACCGCATTAAGGCACTTGAAGACCCAGCGGTAAGATCTTCACTACTGTTCTTCACTATTGCCGGCATTGGCCACACACGTGGCAAACTTGGTTTCAGCAGGACGCTGATGGCGCACACTAAGAGCGGGACGCCACTGTACTTTGTTCGCATAAGCGAAGTAGCCTGACCACGGGAATACACTTGGACCGCCTCGGACTAAAGGCGATTCAGGTAGAGCGATTAATCATAAGACAGTAACTGGTAATTCACATTTCATCTCCACTCACCATTGTGTGAAGTGGAGACATTTGAACCAATTGTTGCCTACTGAAAAGATTTAACACGCCAAGGACTTTTATTTGAAAGAAATTGCCTGTTTCCTCGGCCAATGAGTATTCTATGTTTGTGACTCAGGGTCACAGATATTTAGGGGGATGTTATTGACCACTAATACTCATTGATATAAGCTCTATACTGGTTACTTTTAGTTTTTCAATTTGCATTTAATTGTTGTAATTATTCTATTGTTGTTTTTACTCCTTGATTTTTAATTAATAAATTCAAACTTATCTGGAGAGTGCCCAGTATTTTCCTACACTTCTTAATTTACCTTTGGAGTAGTTAGGGCGTTACTACTCCACTGCGAGCACCTCATTTGGCTACTGGATCGTCCTGTGCGCCATACCATCCAAATCCATATTTTGGTCATAGTTAAAGGGAATCTGTCAGCATCATATTACTATTTTTCTTTTTTCATGCATCCTAATAAAATCAAATACCTGAAATCCATATGTGTCCTTCCTTTTTATTTTCGTCCAGTAGTTTCTTTTAAAAAGAGCTTTTTCTGATATGCTAATTAAGGGTTAGGGAGCCCAGAGGGGCGTTCCTCCTGTAGCAAGTAGCCCAGGAACGCCCCCCTGATGTAATGTGCCCGCCGTAATCCACATATGGATTTCAGGTATTTGATTTTATTAGGATGCATGAAAAAAGAAAAATAGTAATATGATGCTGACAGATTCCCTTTAAGAAGTTTTGGGCACATCTGTGTATGCGTTTAGGCTGCAACTGTACATACGGTATTACAGCAGAGAATACATTTTAATTGGGACAAATTTGTATCCAATATAGAACAACATTCGAATAAAGTGTGTATTGTCAAAATTACATTATCTCTGTTCTAGTGTAGTGGCAAAATATTATATTTCTCTGTCTCCTGTTCATTACAGCCAGCAAATACAGTGTGTACATAAAAAATTACATTATCTCTGGCCTACTGTAGTGCCGAAAAATTGTATTTCTCTGTCTCCTGTTAGTGATGTCGCGAACATAAAATTTTCAGTTCGCTAACAGCGAACGCGAACTTCCGCAAATGTTTGCGAACAGGCGAACCGGGCGAACCGCCATAGACTTCAATAGACAGGCGAATTTTAAAAACCAAAGGGACTCTTTCTGGCCACAATAGTGATGGAAAAGTTGTTTCAAGGGGACTAACACCTGGACTGTGGCATGCCGGAGGGGGATCCATGGCAAAACTCCCATGGAAAATTACGTAGTGGACGCAGAGTCGGGTTTTAATCCATAAAGGGCATAAATCAACTAACATTCCTAAATTGTTTGGAATAACATGCTTTAAAACATCCAGTGTGTGTATACGATCAGGTATGATGTTGTATCGATCAGGTAGTGTAAGGGTTACGCACGATTCTTAGACATTGACATACCAAACTCCTCTTTTAATGCACCGCAAACAACCGCAAACAGTCCATTTGCACAACCGCAAACTCCCCATTTGCACAAGGTTGGATACCAAGCTAGCCACGTCCCGGTGATGTCATTGAAGGTTTCTTCCTCCACCCAGCCACGTACAACACCAAGGGTCCCCGAAAGGTCAATTGAATTGATTTTTCGAACGGGGAGATGGTTAAAAACGCTGGCTCCCTCCCCTTTGTTTTAATCCACGGTCACTGCTTCTGCGCCGTGCAATTTACTCTCACACCCGATATGAGTGGTATTTTCTGTAGTACTATTCTCATCAGTTTAATCCCTCTAACGTCCCCAATCTGGGGGCCATTTATTGAATAGATTTTTCGAACGGGAGATGGTTAAAAAACGCTGGCTCCCTCCACTCTGTTTTAATCCACGTTCACTGCGTCTGCGCCGTGCAATTTACTGTCACACCCGATATGAGTGGTATTTTCTGTAGTACTATTCTCATCAGTTTAATCCCTGTTACATCCCATATCAGGGATTGCCTTTTGTGAAAAAAATTTAGGCCTGGTACCTTCGACTGCCTTCACAATGACAGACCAAACTCTCATACACCAAACTGAATTGATTTCAGGAACCGGGAGATGGAAAAAGCAGCTTGGTCGGTCCTCATACTCCCAAATTGGGGCAATGCGCGTGCACAGAGCAATGTGCTGTGACACCCTATATGAGTGGTGTCTTAACTAGTACTATTCCTATCAGCGGCGGGCGGGTGCGTGGTAACTTGAGAGCAGGTGACCAAAGCTGAGCTGGAGGAAGATGGTGCGTCAAGGTTCTTAGCGGAAGCTGTTGAAGATTGGGTGTCCTGTCTAAGCCAGTCAACTACGTCCTCAGAATTTTTCGGGTTCAGGGTACATGGCCTCTGAACACTAGGCATTATTCCAGGGACAGTGGAAATCACAGCACCACGACCACGACGGCCCCTGCGGGTGGCCTGCCTCTGCCTGTCATTTTTTTCGATAAGTGGTACTGTGCCACCCTGTATCAGTGGTTGGCACTGGCAGTGGGCACACTACAGTCTGTGGAAGTGGGCCTGACACACACTGGCAGCAGGCAAGCAACTGAAATTAGACTAATGTGTAAAAATTAAATGCCTTATTTATCGTCAAGCTACTGTGCCACCCGGTATCAGTGGTTGGCACTGGCAGTGGGCACACTACAGTCTGTGGAGGTGGGCCTGACACACACTGGCAGGAGGCAAGCAACTGAAATTAGACTAATGTGTAAAAATGAAATGCCTTATTTATCAGCAAGCTACTGTGCCACCCGGTATCAGTGGTTGGCACTGGCAGTGGGCACACTACAGTCAGTGGAAGTGGGCCTGACACGCACTGGCAGCAGGCAAGCAACTGAAATTAGACTAATGTGTAAAAATTAAATGCCTTTTTTATGCAAAGTCCTGTGCCAGCCGGTATGAGTAGTGGGCACTGGCAGTGGGCACACTACAGTCACTGGAAGTCAGCCTGACACACACTGGCAGGCAACTAAACTTAGATTAAAGTGTAAAAATTAAATGACTTTTTTGATGCAAAGTCCTGTGCCACATGGGATGACAGGGGTGGGCACTGGCAGTGGGCACACTACAGTCAGTGGAAGTCAGCCTGACACACACTGGCAGGCAACTAACCTTAGATTAAAGTGTAAAAATTAAATGCCTTTTTTGATGCAAAGTCCTGTGCCACACGGGATGACAGGGTTGGGCACTGGCAGTGGGCACACTACAGTCAGTGGAAGTCGGCCTGACACACACTAGCAGCAGGCAAGCAGCTGAAATTACACTAAAGTGTAAAAATTAAGTGCCTATTTTGATGCAAAGTCCTCTGCCAGCCGGTATGAGTGGTGGGCACTGGCAGTGGGCACACTACAGTCACTGGAAGTCAGCCTGACACACACTGGCAGGCAACTAACCTTAGATTAAAGTGTAAAAATGAAATGCCTTTTTTGATGCAAAGTCCTGTGCCACACGGGATGACAGGGGTGGGCACTGGCAGTGGGCACACTACAGTCTGTGGGCCTGCAGCTCCTCACACACAGGCAGGCCATGCAACTGCAATATGCATATAAAGGTAAAAAAGCAGACTAATGTTGCAGCCCTAAAAGGGCTTTTTGGGGTGCTGTCAGGACGCTGTCCTTACAGCAGAGATCAGATGAGTGTTTCAGGACTGGAGTGGACACTGAATTCACTAACCTAGCTATCGATTTCCCTATTAAATCAGCAGCAATTACACTCTCCCTCCTCTCACTAAGACTGCAAATTCCAAATGAATCTAAAATGGATGCTGTGCAGGAGGTGGGAGGGTCTGGGAGGGAGGGTATGCTGCTGATTGGCTGGAATGTGTCTGCTGACTGTGAGGTACAGGGTCAAAGTTTGCTCAATGATGATGTATAGGGGGCGGACCGAACATCGCATATGTTCGCCCGGCAGAGGCGAATGCGAACAAGCTATGTTCGCCGGGAACTGTTCGCCGGCGAATAGTTCGGGCCATCTCTATCTCCTGTTCATTACAGCCTGCAAATACAGTGTGTACCATAAAAATTATAATATCTCTGGACTAGTGTGTTGCCGAAAAATTGTATTTCTCTGTCTCCTGTACATTACAGAAAGCAAATACAGTGTTTACTGTAAAAATTACATTATCTCTGGGCTAGTGTGGTGCCAAAAAATTGTATTTCTGTCTCCTGTACATTACAGAAAGAAAATACAGTGTGTACTGTAAAAATTACATTATCTCTGGCCTAGTGTGTTGCCAAATAATTGTATTTCTCTGTATGTTATACATTACAGAAAGCAAATACAGTGTGTACTGTAAAAATTACATTATCTCTGGGCTAGTGTGGTGTCAACATTTTTTATTTCTGTCTCCTGTACATTACAGAAAGCAAATACAGTGTGTACTGTAAAAACAGCCCACCGCCACAGAGCTGTGGCAGGGTATAAGGGACCAGACCGAGCTGTGGCTCTCAACCTAGAAACAGGCATGGTTGTGTCCGACAATGGCCGTAACTTGGTGGCATCTTTGGAGCTCGGCAACCTGACACACATTCCATGCCTAGTCCACGTCTTAAACTTGGTGGTTCAGCGGTATATCAAAACCTACCCCAATTTGCAGGAGCTACTAGTGAAGGCGCGCCGCTTGTGTGCTCTTTTCTCCAAGTCATCCACAGCTTCAGCCGGTCTGTCAAAGCTGCAGCAGCGCTTGCGGCTTCCAGCTCACCGACTGTTATGTGACGTGAGCACCTGGTGGAACTCTACTTTCTACATGTTAGCCAGGCTTTGTGAGCAGCAGAGGGCAGTTGTGGAATACCAGCTGCAACATGGTCGTCGCTTTTCCATTCAACTGCCACGATTCACAAGCGAGGAGTGGGCATTTATGTCAGACCTATGCAAGGTTTTAAAAAACTTTGATGAATCCACACAGATGGTTAGTAGTTATAATGCTATTATCAGCGTAACCACCCCACTGCTGTGTCTACTCAAACGATCGCTGCTCACAATTAAGGAGGATGCTTTGAATGTGGAAGACGAAGTAATGGTGGAGGAGATGTCAAAGGGTGATAGCCAGACCTCCACCAGTTTGTCTTCTCAGCACTAAATGGGCTATGAAAATGAGGAGGAGCTGGAGACACTTGCCTCTGCTACAGAGGCTAGTACCCATAGAAACTTTAATTCCATCTGTTCAGCGTGGATAGGCAGAGGAGGAGGAGGAGGATGAGGGTATGGAGAGTCATCCTGAAGTTGACATCGACGTTTTGCCCCTTGGTACTCTGGCACACATGGCTGACTTCATGTTAGGTTGCCTTTCCCGCGACCCTCGCGTTATACGAATTTTAGGTAACACAGATTACTGGGTGTTCACCCTTCTCAACCCCCGCTACAAAGAGAACTTCTTATCTCTGATTCCTGTGGTGGAGATGACGAGTAAAACCGTGCAATACAAGAAGGTACTTGGTGACAGATTGATCCACAACCGAGGAAGGGAGACAAGGGGAACACACAGTAGTTCGAACAGAGGCAGGGCAACACTTTCCAAGGCATGGGACACTTTCATGACACCCCGCCAGGAACCTCACCCTGAATCGAGGCCTAGTGCTACAAGGAGGGAAAAGTTTTGGAAGAAGGTGAAGGAATACATTGCAGACCATGTGAGCTTTACGCCTTGGAGGTGCTGGCCTGCCCTGCCACCAGCATTTTGTCTGAGCATGTATTTAGTGCTGCTGGTGGCATTATAACTAGGGAAGAGCGAACCTGAACTGGATATTTTGGGGTGCACAGCAGCCAATCAGCTAGCGTTTACTTCTTGCCCTAAGAAGCTGTGCAGCAACTAATGGCATGGCTGTGATTGGCCAAGTGCAGCAAGTGACTCAGCCTCTATTTAAGCTAGAGTCACTTAGCGCCGCACATCACACTGCTCTGATTAGTGTAGGGAGAGGACGCAGCTTCTGTGAGGGCGAGATTAGGCAGGGAAAAGTCAGCAAAAACACCTAATGAAGTGATCGATCTACAGCTGTGAATCATTCAACTTCTGCTAGTTATTTGCTCACTGGTTTTTAGGCTGCACAGAGCGTTTTCTGTCACTTTGATTGGCGGCCATTTTGTGTCTTGTGGTGCACCAGCACAAGCTGCCACCAAGTCCATCAATCCATTAATACTAGTTTTTTTGTTTTTTTGCTATATCCTAAATCAGGGGCTTGGCTGTGCTTATTGTTACCCCTAGAAGCTCAGGATAGAAGTTTCTATATTTTATTTAGGGGTTAATTTCAATTGCCAAAATAGCAATTCCCTAAATCTGGTGTTCCAGCTGTGGCTAGCTAAGTGTAATACTGTCTGCTGTCTGGCAGAAGATAATTTTTTTCTGTTCTGAAATTCAATTACCAAAATAGCAATCCTCTAAATCTGGTGTCCCAGCAGTGGCTGGCCAAGTTTCATAGTGTCCGGCAAAGGATATATTTTGTTCTGGGGTGAAATTTAATAGCCAAAATAGCAATACCGTAAATCTGGTGTCCCAGCAGTGGCTGGCCAAGTTTAATAGTGTCCGGCAAAGGATAGATAATTTTCTGGGGTGAAATTCAATTGCCAAAATAGCAATACCGTAAATCTGGTGTTCCAGCAGTGACTGGACAAGTTTCATAGTGTCCGTCATAGGATATATTATTTTCCGGGGTGAAATACAGTTGCAGAAATAGAAATACCATAAATCTTGTGTTCCAGCTGTGGCTGGACAAGTTTAATAGTGTCCTGCAAAGGATAGATTTTGTTCTGGGGTGAAATTTAATTGCCAAATTAGCAATACCCTGAATCTGGTGTTCCAGCTGTGACTGGACAATTTCCTAGTGTCCATCAAAGGATATATTATTTTCTGGGGTGAAAGTCAGCAGCAAAAATAGCAATAACGTGAATCTGGTGTTCCAGCTGTGGCTGGACAAGTTTAATAGTGTCCGGCAAAAGATATATTATTTTCAGGGGTGAAATTCAATTGCCAAAATAGCAATACCATAAATCAGTGGTTTCAGCTGTGGCTGGCCAAGTTTAATAGTCAAAGGATTTATTATTTTCTGCGGTGAAATTCAGTTGCAAAAGTAGAAATATAGTAAATCTGTTGTTCCAGCTGTCGCAGGTCTAAAATACAGGGTTAAATACAGTAGCAAAAATAGAAATACAGTAAATCTGGTGTTTCAGCTGTGACTGGACAAGTTTAAAAGTATCTGTCAAAGTATAGATTTTGTTCTGTGGTGAAATACAGTTGCAAAAATATAAATACAGTAAATCTGTTGTTCCAGCTGTGACCGGATAATTTTCATAGTTTCTGTCAAAGGATAGATTTTGTTCTGGGGTGAAATATAGTTGCAAAAATATAAATACAGTAAATCTGGTGTTCCAGCTGTGACTGGACAATTTCCCTAGTGTCCATCAAAGGATATGTTATTTTCTGGGGTGAAAGTCAGCAGCAAAAATAGCAATACCGTAAATCTGGTGTTACAGCTGTGGCTGGACAAGTTTAATAGTGTCCGGCAAAGGATATATTATTTTCAGGGGTGAAATTCAATTGCCAAAATAGCAATACCATAAATCAGTTATTTCAGCTGTGGCTGGCCAAGTTTAGTATTGTACGGAAAAGGATTTATTATTTTCTGCGGTGAAATTCAGTTGCAAAAATAGAAATACAGTAAATCTATTGTTCCAGCTGTTGCAGGCCTAGTTTAAATCTGTCCGTAAAAGGGTATATTTTTTCTGGGATGAAATTCAATTGCCAAAATAGCAATACCCTGAATCTGGTGTTCCAGCTGTTGCAAGCCTAGTTTAAATCTGTCCGTATAAGTGTATATTTTTTTCTGATGTGAAATTCAATTGCCAAAATAGCAATACCCTGTATCTGGTGTTCCAGCTGTGACTGGACAATTTCCCTAGTGTCCGTCAAAGGATATATTATTTTCTGGGGTGAAATACAGTTGTGAAAATAGAAATACAATAAATCTGTTGTTCCAGCTGTTGCAGGCCTAGTTTAAATCTGTCCGTAAAAGGGTATGTTTTTTCTGGGGTGAAATGTAATTGCCAAAATAGCAATACCCTGAATCTGGTGTTCCAGCTGTGACTGGACAATTTCCTAGTGTCTGTCAAAGGATATATTATTTTCTGGGGTTAAATACAGTAGCAAAAATAGAAATACAGTAAATCTGGTGTTTCGGCTGTAACTGGACAAGTTTAAAAGTATCTGTCAAAGGATAGATTTTGTTCTGTGGTGAAATATAGTTGCAAAAATATAAATACAGTAAATCTGTTGTTCCAGCTATGACTTGATCATTTTCATAGTTTCCGTCAAGGGATAGATTTTGTTTTGGGGTGAAATGCAGTTGCAAAATATAAATACAGTAAATCTGGTGTTCCAGCTGTGACTGGACAATTTCCCTAGTGTCCATCAAAGGATATATTATTTTCTGGGGTGAAAGTCAGCAGCAAAAATAGCAATAACGTAAATCTGGTGTTACAGCTGTGGCTGGACAAGTTAAATAGTGTCCGGCAAAGGATATATTATTTTCAGGGGTGAAATTCAATTGCCAAAATAGCAATACCATAAATCAGTTATTTCAGCTGTGGCTGGCCAAGTTTAGTATTGTACGGAAAAGGATTTATTATTTTCTGCGGTGAAATTCAGTTGCAAAAATAGAAATACAGTAAATCTATTGTTCCAGCTGTTGCAGGCCTAGTTTAAATCTGTCCGTAAAAGGGTATATTTTTTCTGGGATGAAATTCAATTGCCAAAATAGCAATACCCTGAATCTGGTGTTCCAGCTGTTGCAAGCCTAGTTTAAATCTGTCCGTATAAGTGTATATTTTTTTCTGATGTGAAATTCAATTGCCAAAATAGCAATACCCTGTATCTGGTGTTCCAGCTGTGACTGGACAATTTCCCTAGTGTCCGTCAAAGGATATATTATTTTCTGGGGTGAAATACAGTTGTGAAAATAGAAATACAATAAATCTGTTGTTCCAGCTGTTGCAGGCCTAGTTTAAATCTGTCCGTAAAAGTGTATATTTTTTTCTGAGGATGAAATGTAATTGCCAAAATAGCAATACCCTAAATCTGGTGTTCCAGCTGTGACTGGACAATTTCTCTACTGTCCGGCAAAGGATATATTATTTTCTGGGGTGAAATACAGTTGCAAAAATAGAAATACAGTAAATCTGTTGTTCCAGCTGTTGCAGGCCTAGTTTAAATCTGTCCGTAAAAGGGTATATTTTTTTTCTGGGGTGAAATGTAACATAGTAACATAGTATATAAGACTGAAAAAAAAGAAATTTGTCCATCGAGTTCGGCCTGTTTCCTACAAGTTTATCCAGAGGAAGGCAAAAAACCCCTGTGAGGCAGAAGCCAATTTTCCTCACTTAAGGGGAAAAAAATTCCTTCCGAGACTCCAATCAGGCAATCAGAATAACTCCCTGGATCAACTCCCTACTCTCTAGTAGCTGTAGCCTATAATATTATTACACTCCAGAAATAAATCCAGTCCCCTATTGAATTCCTTTATTGTACTTACCATCACCACCTCCTCAGGCAGAGAGTTCCATAGTCTCACTGCTCTTACAGTGAAGAATCCTTTTCTATGTTTGTGTACAAACCTTCTTTCCTCCAGACGCAGAGGATGTCCCCTTGTCACAGTCACAGTCCTGGGGATAAATAGATGATGGGACAGATCTCTGTACTGACCCTGATATATTCATACATAGTTATTAGATCTCCCTCAGTCGTCTTTTTTCTAAAGTGAATAACCCTAATTTTGATAACCTTTCAGGGTACTGTAGATCCCTCATTCCAGTTATTACTTTAGTTGCCCTCCTCTGAACCCTCTCCAGCTCTGCTATGTCTGTCTTGTTCACAGGAGCCCAGAACTGTACACTGTACTCCATGTGTGGTCTGACTAGTGATTTGTAAAGTGGTAGGACTATGTTCTCATCATGGGCGTCTATGCCCCTTTTGATGCAACCCATTATCTTATTGGCCTTGGCAGTAGCTGCCTGACACTGGTTTTTGCAGCTTAATTTGCTGTTTATTAAAATTCCTAGATCCTTTTCCATGTCAATGTTACCGAGTGTTTTACCATTTAATATGTACGGGTGACTTGCATTATTCCTTCCCATGTGCATAACTTTACATTTGTCAGTGTTAAACCTCATCTGCCATTTTTCTGCCCAAGCCTCCAATCTATCCAGATCCCTCTGTAGCAGAAATTGCCAATTGCCAATGTAATTGCCAAAATAGCAATACCCTGAATCTGGTGTTCCAGCTGTGACTGGACAATTTCCCTAGTGTCGGTCAAATGATATATTATTTTCTGGGGTTAAATACAGTAGTAAAAATAGAAATACAGTAAATCTGGTGTTTTAGCTGTGACTGGACAAGTTTAAAAGTATCGGTCAAAGGATAGATTTTGTTCTGTGGTGAAATACAGTTGCAAAAATATAAATACAGTAAATCTGTTGTTCCAGCTGTGACTGGATAATTTTCATTGTTTCCGTCAAAGGATAGATTTTGTTCTGGGGTGAAATGCAGTTGCAAAAATATAAATACAGTAAATCTGGTGTTCCAGCTGTGACTGGATAATTTCCATAGTGTCCATTAAGGTCCCTTTCACACGGGCGAGTTTTCCGCGCGGGTGCAATGCGTGATGTGAACGCATTGCACCCGCACTGAATCCGGACCCATTCACTTCTATGGGGCTGTGCACATGACAGTTGATTTTCACGCATCACTTTTGCGATGCGTGAAAATCGCAGCATGCTCTCTATCTTCTGCGTTTTTAACGGAACGTAGGCCCCATAGAAATAAATGGGGCTGCGGGAAAATCGCAAGCATCCGCAGCAAGTGCGGATGCTTTGCGATGTTCCAGCATGGTTGCTATGCAACCATCGGGATGTGTAACCGGTTCTGTATTATTTCACATTATAACATAGTTATAATGTAAAATAATACCCTTAGCCATCATCCTAATGTTTAAACAGGTGCAGAATGGGTTAAAAATAATAAACTAATATTAACATACCTGTTCCATTTGATCGCAAAGCCCGGCCTCCTCTCCGTTAGCTTGCTAGTAGGAAAGGACCTGTGATGATGTCACAGCATCACATGGCCCAATCACCTGCTCCATCACTATGGTGATGGAGCATGTGATTGGTCCATGTGACCATGTGACATCATCACAGGTCCTTTCCTACCCGTCAATGATAGATTTTTTCTGGTGGTCCAGCTGTGACTGGACAATTTCCTAGTGTCCGTCAAATGATATATTATTTTCAGCGGTGTAATACAGTTGTAAAAATAGAAATACAGTAAATCTGGTGTTCCAGGTGTGACTGGACAAGTTTAATAGTATCCGTCAAAGGATAGATTTTGTTCTGGGGTGTTCTGGGAAATTCAATTGCCAAAATAGCAATACCCTGAATCTGGTGTCCCAGCAGTGTCTGGCAAAGTATAATAGTGTCCGACTAAAATATATATTTTGTTCTGGGGTGAAATTCAATTGCCAAAATAGCAACACCCTGAATCTGGTGTCCCAGCACTGGCTGGCAAAGTATAATAGTGTCTGTCAAAACATATATTTTGTTCTGGGGTGAAATTCAATTGCCAAAATAGCAATACCCTGAATCTGGTGTTCCAGTAGTGGCTGGCAAAGTATAATAGTGTCCGCCAAAACATATATTTTGTTCTGGGGTGAAATTCAATTGCCAATATAGCAATACCCTGAATCTGGTGTTCCAGCTGTTGCAGGCCAAGTGTTAATCTGTCCGTAAAGGGTATATTACACTCAAGGTGTAAATACAAGTGCTGAGAGGGTCATCCTCATTAACTTCTCCCATTAACATCTCCCATTGTATTTCTGTCCGTTAAAGGGTATATTACACAAAGTGTTGAAATACAATTGCTTAAGGCATAATCCTACATATTTTTTCCTCACGCTACTGTGCATTTCCAAGTGTAAATCTGTCTATAAAAGGATAGCTTTCATCCAGGGCTTAAATACTAGCCCTAAAAGAGATATTCCCTAAATCAGTGGTTACTGCTGTGCCTGGATTACTGTAATACGCTACATAAATAAATAGGCAGATAGTGTTAGGTGCCTGTAAAAAAGGCCTGAATTTGAAATCAATACTTTGGGCCAAATATTTTTTCTTATTGTGGTGCTTGGTGAATGGTAACAATGAGGAAAACATCTAGTAAGGGACGCGGACGTGGTCGTGGTGGTGTTAGTGTACCCTCTGGTGCTGGGAGAGGACGTGGCCATTCTGCCACAGCCACACGTCCTAGTGAACCAACTACCTCAGTTTCCAGTACCCGCCAGAATTTACAGCGATATTTGGTGGGGCCCAATGCCGTTCTAAGGATGGTAAGGCCTGAGCAGGTACAGGCGCTAGTCATTTGGGTGGCTGACAGTGGATCCAGCACGTTCACAACATTATCTCCCACCCAGTCTTCTGCAGAAAGCGCACAGGTGGTGCCTGAAAACCAAGCCCATCAGTCTGTCACATCACCCCCATGCATATCAGGGAAACTGTCTGAGCCTCAAGTTATGCAGCAGTCTCTTATGCTGTTTGAAGACTCCAGTGGTGGAAGACATAGAATGCACTGATGCACAACCACTGATGTTTCCTGATGATGAGGACATGGAAATACCACCTCATCGGAGTCCGCACGTCTCTGATGATGACGAAACACAGGTGCCATCTGCTGCGTCTTTCTGCAGTGTGCAGACCGAACAGGAGGTCAGGGAGTAAGACTGTGTGAAGACGATGCAGGGGACGATGAGGTCCTAGACGCCACATGGAATGAAGGTCGTGCCACTGACTTTCATAGTTCAGAGGAAGAGGCAGTGGTGAGACCGAGAACAGCGTAGCAAAAGAGGGAGCAGGGGGCAAAAGCAGAACAGCCGCCGCCAAGAGAGTTTGCCTGCTACTGGCCACCGCCACCAGGGACCGAGCACCCCAAAGGCAGCTTCAAGGAGTTCCCTGGCATGGCACTTCTTCAAACAATGTGCTGACGACAAGACCCGAGTGGTTTGCACGCTGTGCCATCAGAGCCTGAAGCGAGGCATTAACGTTCTGAACCTTAGCACAACCTGCATGACCAGACATCTACATGCAAAGCATAAACTGCAGTGGAGTAAACATCTTAAAAGCAAGGAACTCACTCTGGCTCCCCTGCTCCCTCTTCTGCTGCTGCCTCGGCCTCTTCCTCCGCCTCGGGAGGAACGTTGGCACCTGCTGCCCACCAAACAGAGGATGTGCCACCGATACCACCACCTGCGTCACCAAGCATCTCTACCATGTCACACGGCAGCGTTCAGCTCTCCATCTCACAAACCTTGGAGAGAAAGCGTAAATTCCCACCTAGCCACCCTCGAGCCCTGGGCCTGAATGCCAGCAGTTCTAAACTACTGGCTTTTGAAATGCTGTCATTCAGGCTGGTGGACACAGACAGCTTTAAACAGCTTATGTCCATGGCTGTCCCACAGTATGTTGTTCCCAGCCGCCACTACTTCTCCAAGACAGCCGTACCTTCCCTGCACATCCAAGTATCCGATAAAATCAAGTGTGCACTGCGCAACGCCATCTGTGGCAAGGTCCACCTAACCACAGATACGTGGACCAGTAAGCACGGCCAGGGAAGTTATAACTGCACACTGGGTAAATGTAGTGGCGGCTGGGCCCCAGGCGGAGAGTTCCTTGGCGCACGTCCTTCCGCCGCCAAGGATCGCTGGGCATCATTCTTTGCCTGCTGTAGCCTCCTCCTCCTACTCGGCTTCCTCCCCCGATGCTTCCACCAGCTCATTAAGTCAGCCACACACCTTCACCACCAACTTCAGCACAGCCCGGGGTAAACGTCAGCAGGCCATTCTGAAACTTATATGTTTGGGGGACAGGCCCCCCACCGCGCAGGAGTTGTGGCGGTGTATTGAACAACAGACCGACGAGTGGTTTCTGCCAGTGGGCCTCAAGCCCGGCCAGGTGGTGTGCGATAATGGGTGAAATCTCGTCGCAGCTCGACGCACATCCCTTGCCTGGCGCAGGTGCTGAATTTGGTGGTGCAGAAGTTCATTCACAACTACCCCGATATGTCAGAGCTGCTGCATAAAGTGCGTTCATATCCTGCCGCTGCTCGCCTGTCTGCGCTACAGCGTAACTTCGGCCTTCCCGCTCACCGCCTCATATGCGATGTGCCCACCAGGTGGAACTCCACCTTGCACATGCTGAAGAGATTGTACGATCAGCAGCAGGCCATAGTAACATAGTAGCATAGTAACATAGTATATAAGACCGAAAAAAGACATTTGTCCATCCAGTTCGGCCTGTTTCCTACAAGTTGATCCAGAGGAAGGCAAAAAAAAACCTGTGAGGCAGAAGCCAGTTTTCCCCACTTAAGGGAAAAAATTCCTTCCCGACTCCAATCAGGCAATCAGAATAACTTCCTGGATTTATGGAGTTTCAGCTGCAGCACGCATGCGTCAGTCGCACTGCGGAACAGCACCACTTCACCACCAATGATTGGGCCTCCATGCGAGACCTGTGTGCCCTGTTGCGCTGTTTCGAGTACTCCACCAACATGGCCAGTGGCGTTGACACCGTTATCAGCGTTACAATACCACTTCTATGTCTCCTGGAGAAAACGCTTAGGGCAATGATGGAAGAGGAGGTGGCCCAGGAGGAGGATAAGGGGTCATTTTTAGCACTTTCAGGCCAGTCTGTTAGAAGTGGCTCAGAGGGAGGTTTTTGCAGCAGCAGAGGCCAGGTACAAATGTGGCCAGCCAGGGCCCACTACTGGAGGTGGAGGAGGATGAAGCAGGTTCACAGCGGGGTGGCACCCGACACAGCTCAGTCCCATTACTGGTGCGTGGCTGGGGGGATACGGAGGACGATGATGATACGCCTCCCACAGTGGACAGCTTGTCCTTACCTCTGGGGAGCCTGGCACACATGAGCGACTACATGCTGCAGTTCCTACGCAACGACAGCAGAGTTGCCCACATTTTAACATGTGCGGACTACTGGGTTGCCACCCTGCTGGATCCCGGTACAAAGACAATGTGCCCACCTTACTTCCTGCACTGGAGCGTGATAGGAAGATGCGTGAGTACAAGTGCACGCTGGTAGACGCGCTCCTGAGAGCATTCCCAAATGTCACAGGCGAACAGGTGGAAGCCCAAGGCGAAGGCAGAGGAGGAGCAAGAGGTCGCCAACGCAGCTGTGTCACGGCCAGCTCCTCTGAGGGCAGGGTTAGCATGGCAGAAATGTGTAAAAATTTGGCTCCACGCCACAGCTAACTGCACAACCACCTGATACTGAACGTGTTAGTAGGAGGCAGCATTTCACTAACATGGTTAAACACTACGTCTGCACACCCCTCCACGTAATGACTGATGGTTCGGCCCCATTCAACTTCTGGGTCTCCAAATTGTCCATGTGGCCAGAGTTAGCATTTTATGCCTTGGAGGTGCTGGCCTGCGCGCGGCCAGCGTTTTGTCTGAACGTGTATCCAGCACGGCAGGGGCGTCATTACTGACAAACGCAGCCGCCTGTCCACAGCCAATGTGGATAAGCTGAACCAGGCATTGATCCCATAGGACCTGTCCCTCCCTTGTGCAGAATAGACATTTATAACTGCCTCCCCTCAACCATGTATTATTGTACTCCGGGCACTTCTTTATTAAATCTTCATTTTTTTAACTTTACCATGATCTTGCGGTGCAAACCCAAAGTTGAATGAACCTCTCCTCAATCTGGGCGCTGGGGCCTAAATAATTGAAAGTGGCCTTCTCCAGTGGTGGGTCATATGACGCCTATTCCTTGCTGTGGGACCTCTCTACTCTGTCTGGGTGCTGGGGCCTAAATAACTGAAAGTGGCCTTCTCCCGTAGTGGGTCATATGACGCCTTATTCCTTGCTGTGGGACCTCTGTCCTCTGTCTGGGTGTTGAGATAAATAACTCAAAGTGGCCTTCTCCAGTGGTGGGTGATATGACGCATGATTCTCTGCTATAGGACCTCTCTCCAATTGATATTGGTTAATTTTGCTTTTTTTTATTTTAATTCATTTCCCTATCCACATTTCTTCGCAGGGCATTTACCTACATTTTGCTGCCTTTTGCAGCCCTCTAGCCCTTTCCTGGACTATTTTACAGCCTTTTTAGTGCCTAAAAGTTCGGGTCCCCATTGACTTCAATGGGGTTCGGGTTCGGGATAAAGTTCGGGTCGAGTTCGGATCCCGAACCCGAACATTTTCGGGAAGTTAAACTGAACTTCTCGAACCCGAACATCCAGGTGTTCGCTCATCTCTATTCAACGCTTAACAGGCCAGTCATTCACAAGTGCCTTGGAGGGTGTGTTCCTGCTGCACTGCATACCTTACTGGGAAATATATTCTGTAAATTGGGCAGCGTTTAGATTGCTGGGTGATCTGTGCCCCTTTTTTCTTTCAAACTACCTCTGCACTGCATACCCGACTGGGAAATATATTCTGCACGCTGGTAGACGCACTGCTGATGGCATTCCCACCTGACATCAGGGCCTCAGTGGAAGCATAAGGCGACAGCAGAGGAGGAGGAAGAAGTCGCCAATGCAGTTGGGGCACCGCCAGCACCTCAGAAGGCAGGGTTAGTATGACTGAAATGTGGAAAAGCTTTGTCAGCACGCTACAAGAACCAGCATCACCAGCTGATATGGAACGTCTTAGCACGAGGCAGCATTTCAGCAACATGGTGGAACAGTATGTGTGCACATGCCTACACGTACTGACTGATGGGTCTGCCCCATTCAACTTCTGGGTCTTCAAATTGGGCACATGGCCTGAGCTTGCCCTTTACGCCTTGGAGGTGCGGGCCTGCCCTGCAGCCAGTGTATTGTCTGAACGTGTGCTTAGCACGGCAGGAGGTGTTATCACAGACAAGCGAAGCCGCCTGTCCACAGCCAATGTGGACAAGCTCACGTTCATTAAAATGAACCAGGCATGGATCCCAGGACTTGTCCTTACCTTGTGCAGAATAGACATGTATACTGGCCTCATCCAGCCTTTGTTATACTCCAGCGCACTTTCTCTTTGTTTTCTTTTCTATATTTCCCAATGTTTTGGGGTCTACCCAAATTTAAAAAAACAAAACAAAAACAAAACTGTGTTGTTGGCGACTACCTCCTCCACCACTGCTTCCACCTACACCGCCATGTCTACCGCCTCCTTAACCTCCTACTCCATATGGACCTCCTCCTCCTAGTTCAAGATTATTATTTTTAATTTCTATGTATTTTATGTTATGTTAAGTCATTTCCCTATCCACATTTGTTTGCAGGGTAATTATCCAGCTCTTATCCCCATTCTGCTTCCTTTTGCAGCCCTCTAGCCCTTTCCATTACTTTTTTAGAGCCATTTTAGTGCCCTAAACTTCGGGTCCCCATTGATTTCAATGGGGTTCGGGTCAAGTTCAGGTCCCAAACGCGAACTATGCGATGAAGTTCAGCTGAACCCGACGAACTCGAACTTCCAGGTGTTCGCTCAACTCTACCAACCACCAATTCCTGATCCGTCAGACTAGATCATCCATGGTGTCACAACATGGCCAGTATTCTGTTTATTTGACAATGTGGTTGCGAAGGAGAAAGCATTCCAACAAACAATTTCTCTCTACCTGGAGACAAATCCTGTCAAAATTGATGCAAGTGCGGTATCGGCTGCACATCGAGCCAGATACTTCTGGGGGAACCTGCCTGGCATGAACAGGCCTCTAGTAGCTACAGACAATGAGAAGACAAAGCTTCAAGATTGCTTGGAGCCCAGAAGAGTCGCAAAGTTCATCAAGATTCAAGCTATAACTACCAGCCCCAGGTCTCTTCGTCAGGAAAACATCACAAGTTCCCAGTCATCATGGATGGGAAGGAGGATATCCTGTGGTGCACGGAGATCTAGAGGGTCTTCGGATTCCTCCGCACTATACAAATGTCTCAGAAATGAATAATGATGAGCGGCAGGGGCAATATTCGAATTCGAGATTATTCTCTTGATTGCGAAAATCGACAATGTAATATCTGTGTAATGCGCTTGCAATACAGGCATGGGTAACTATCACTACATTTTTCAAGCTGCTAGAAGTTTCCTGAGACTGGAGAAAACGGTTTGCACGGCAGAACATTACAATAGCTTTATATGCAGATAGAGTGCTCTGATAGATTTGAAATTGCGCAAATTGGCAATTAATGATGCACATATTTTTGCATAATACGTGCAACTTCACATTTTAGCAGGTCTGACTACATATTAGTGATTGGTGCACTAAGTATTGTTGCGAACTTGTAACATCACAGCTATGTATGTAGCATGTATGTATGGACATCAGAACTTATCACTCAGAACTCAGAGTTGAAAATCAAAACTGCAGAAAATGGCTGCTGGCGAGGTTCCTATATAGTAAAGGGGCAGGCAATTTCCTATTGGTTGCTAGGGATGTTGCTAAGCTCAAACAAAGACATTGCAGCCTTCTCATTGGCCCACAAGCAAGAAGCAGGGAGGGATCAGCACTAGAAATGAACCGCTGCTCCCGACAGCAGCTCCTGGGAAAGTCATAGAGCATACCGGTCATCCGGCATCTATTCACCTCGCTGAAAGATTATTTTGAAAGTGTGTAAAAGCCACATGGGACCCCCACGCTGCAGATTTATCAAGGAGACACCGGATTTTATAATATTACTTTATTATATGAAGAAAAAAAAGAAGCCCCTTTGTCAACCGGCTCCCAAGTTCGATCATCACATCATCACATTGAGTACTGTCTGCACATCCTCCTCAACCATCTCTGGGTTAGCAGCCTGACTGCTCGCAACACCAGCTCCTACACCACTCTCCTCATCACTAGTTGCCCGCCTACTGGAGGAAAGGACAGAGGCAGGTTGAGGACGGGTGAGGGCATAGGGCCTGCTCCCGGGCCATGCCAACTAAGGGTTGTGTTTGACAAACCCACTAGCTCTTGGATGGAGGTCTCTGATGTCACTTGCGACAAAGTCGAAGATCAATTCAATCATTCAAGAACTGCTGGGTTGCTAATCATGATACGACCGCTAGCTGACACTGGGAGCACAGGCCTCTCGAAGTGACCCTTGATGCCACCGTGCCACACTCTGCTGCGACCTCTGCCTGCGCCAGAAACATTTACACCTCTGCCCCTTCCCTGTGCAGGGCCTGGCACTTCTCTCTCTGACATACTGTTAGATCAAATAATCAAATGTCAGATCAAATATTCAACTTTTACACAACACAAAAGGCTTTTCAATAGAGTTGAGCGAATACCTGGATGTTCGGGTTTGCCGGGTTCGGCCGAAATTCGCCGCAAAGTTTGAGTTCGGGACCTGAACTTGACCCCGAACCCCATTGAAGTCAAACTCGAACTTTGGGGCACTAAAATGGCTCTAAAAAAGTCCTCAAAAGGGCTGAAAAATGGGGGTAAGTGTAGAACAAGTGCCCTAAAAATAAACGTTCTAAACCTAAGCACAAGTGAGTGACAATGGCACCTGCCACCCCGCAAACAGAGAATGTGGCAGCAACGCCACCACATCTTTCACCATTACCAAGCATCTCCACACTATAACATGGAAGCGTTCAGCTGTCCATCTCCCAAACACTGAAGATAAATAGAAAGAGGATGTACCCCCTACCTACCTGCACTCCCTAGCCCTGAATGTCAGAATTTCAAAATTCCTGGTCCTTTGAAATGCTGTCATTCTGTCTGGTGGAGATGGATAGAGACTTTTAAAAACTTATGGCAGTGGCTGTCCCACAGTATGTGGTTCCCAGCCACCACTACTTTTCCAGGCGAGCCATCTCCTCCCTGCACAACCAAGTGGTGGACAAAATCAGGTGTGCACTGCGCAGCAGTGCCTTCTGTGGCAAAGTCCACATAACCACCAATACGTGGACCGCACGGGCAGGAAAGTTATATCTCCCTAACAGCACACTGGGTAAATGTAGTGGCAGCTGGGCCAGAGGCGGATAGCAGTTTGGCGCATGTCCTTCCAGCCCCGAGGATTGCAGGGCATTTCTCTTTGCCTCCTGTTGCCTCCTCCTCCTACTCCGCTTCCTCCTTCTCTACTACCTCCTCATCCGCTCAGGATAACACCTTCACCACATCAGCACAGCCAAGGGGAAATGACAGCAGGCTGTTCTGAAACTCATCTGTTTGGGGGACAAACCCCACACCGTGCAGGAGCTATGGATGGGAATGGAACAACAGACCGATGAGTGGTTGGTGCCACTGAGCCTCAAGCCCGGCCTGGTGGTGTGCAATAATGGGTGATATCTTGTAGCAGCTCTGGGCCTAACTGGTTTGACACACATCCCTTGCCTGGCGCATGTGCTGAATTTGGTGGTGCAGAAATTCCTGAATAGAGATGTCGCGAACATAAAATTTTCCATTCGCCAGCGGCGAACGCGAGCTTCCGCAAATGTTCGCGAACGGGCGAACTGCCATAGACTACAATAGGCAGGCGAATTTTAAAACCCACAGGTACTCTTTCTGCCACAATAGTGATGGAAAAGTTGTTTCAAGGGGACTAACACTTGACTGTGGCATGCCGGAGGGGGGTCCATGGCAAAACTCCCATGGAAAATTACGCAGTTGACGCAGAGTCGGGTTTTAATCTATAAAGGGCATAAATCACCTAACATTCCTAAATTGTTTGGAATAACGTGCTTTAAAACATCCAGTGTGTGTATACGGCGGCAAATCATAATGAAGTCGTTATTATGGGGGACTTCAACTACCCAGATATGGACTGGGAAACTGAAAGCTGTACATCCCAAAAAGGAAACAGGTTCTTGGCAATAGCCAAAGACAATTACCTTTCCCAACTGGTTCCGGACCCCACTAGAGGGACGGCCATACAGGACTTAGTATTAACCAATAGACCTGATAGAACAACAGATGTGCAGGTTGGGGGACACCTGGGAAATAGGGACCATAAAGTAATAACCTTCCAATTATCCTTCAAACGAGAGTTTCTAAAGGGAAGAACAAAACACCAAACTTTAAAAAAGCTAAATTTAGCCAACTAAGCGAGGCCAAAGGCCTAACTAACTGGGACAAAGTCCTCAAAAATAAAATTACAACCATAAAATGGGAGATTTTTAAAAGCACTGTAACATCTAATTGTGAGAGGTACATACCTTATAGGAATAAAAGGCTAAGGAACAATAATAAACCAATGTGGATAAATTGAACCATAAAGAAAGCAATAAATGACAAAAAGAAAGCATAAAAATCACTAAAACAGGAGGGGAGCCAGGAAGCACTGATAAACTATAAGGAAAAAAATAGAATATATAAAAAACTAATAAAATTTGCCAAACTAGAGACCGAGAGATTAATTGCCAAAGATAGTAAAACTAACCCTAAAATGTTCTTCAATTATATAAATAGTAAAAAATATAAATCTGAAGGAGTCAGCCCTCTACATAGCAATGAGGGGGGTGTTGCAGAGAACAACGAGGATAAAGCTAAACTATTAAATATTTTTTTCTCCACTATATTCACTGAGGAAAATAAACTGTCAGATGAAATGCAGAATGTAAAAGTAAATTCCCCATTAAAAGTGCCCTGTCTGACCCAGGAAGAAGTAAAACAGCGACTTAAAAAGATTAAAATAGACAAATCGCCAGGACCGTATGGCATACACCCCTGTATCCTAAGGGAATTAAGTGATGTCATAGCCAGACCTTTTTTCTGATATTTACGGACTCTATACTGACAGGAAATGTTCCACAGGATTGGCGCATAGCAAATGTGGTGCCAATATTCAAAAAGGGTCCAAAAACAGAGCCTGGAAATTATAGGCAGGTAAGTGTAACATCTATTGTTGGTAAATTGTTTGAAGGGTTTCTAATAGATGCTATTTTGGAGTATCTCAATGAAAATAAGCAAATAACGCCATATCAGCATGGCTTCATGAGGGATCGGTCATGCCAAACGAATTTAATCAGCTTCTAGAGTTCTAGACTTGACAGCGGTGAATCAATGGATGTCATATATCTGGACTTCTCCAAAGCATTTGACACTGTACCTCATAAAAGGTTAGTATATAAAATGAGGATGCTCGAACTGGGAGAAAATGTCTGTATGTGGGTAAGTGACTGGCTGTATGCGGTTATTAACGGTAGATACTCAGATTGGGTCACTAGTGGGGTACATCAGGGGTCAGTACTGGGCCCTATTCTCTTCAATATATTTATTAATGATCTTGTTGAAGGCCTGCACAGTAAAATATCTATTTTTGCAGATGACACTAAACTGTGTAAAGTAATTAACACTGAAGAGGACAGTTTTCTGCTACAGAGGGATCTGGATAAATTTGAAGGCTTGGGCAGAGAAATGGCAGATGAGGTTTAACACTGACAAATGTAAAGTTATGCACATGGGAAGGAATAATGCAAGTCACCCGTACATATTAAATGGTAAAACACTCGGTAACAATGACATGGAAAAGGATCTAGGAATTTTAATAAACAGCAAATTAAGCTGCAAAAACCAGTGTCAGGCAGCTACTGGCAAGGCCAATAAGATAATGAGTTGCATCAAAAGGGGCATAGATGCCCGTGTTGAGAACATAGTCCTACCACTTTACAAATCACTAGTCAGACCACACATGGAGTACTGTGTACAGTTCTGGGCTCCTGTGAACAAGGCAGATATAGCAGAGCTGGAGAGGGTTCAGAGGAGGGCAACTAAAGTAATAACTGGAATGGGGCAACTAAAAGGTGAAAGGTTATCAAAATTAGGGTTATTCACTTTAGAGAAAAGATGACTGAGGGAAGATCTAATAACTGTGTATAAATATATGAGGGGTCAGTACAGAGATCTGTCCCATCATCCCATTTATCCCCAGTAGAGATGGCCCGAAATATCTGCCGGCGAACAATTCCCGGCGAACATAGCTTGTTCGCGTTCACCGCAGCGGGCGAACACATGCGATGTTCGGTCCGCCCCCTATACATCATCATTGAGCAAACTTTGACCCTGTACCTCACAGTCAGCAGACACATTCGAGCCAATCAGCAGCATACCCTCCCTCCCAGACCCCCCCCCCATCTCCTGAACAGCATCCATTTTAGATTCATTCGGAATTTGCAGTCTTAGTGAGAGGGGGAGAGTGTAGTTGCTGCTGATTTAATAGGGATATCGATAGCTAGGCTAGTGAATTCAGTGTCCACTCCAGTCCTGAAAGACTCATCTGATCTCTGCTGTAAGGACAGCGTCCTGACAGCACCCCAAAAAGCCCTTTTTAGGGCTGCAACATTAGTCTGCTTTTTTTTTTCTCCATATACATATTGCAGTTGCCTGGCCTGCCTGTGTGTGAGGAGCTGCAGGCCCACAGACTGTAGTGTGCCCACTGCCAGTGCCCACCCCTGTCAACCCATGTGGCACAGGACTTTGCATCAAAAAAAGGCATTTCATTTTTACACTTTAATCTAAGGTTAGTTGCCTGCCAGTGTGTGTCAGGCTGACTTCCACTGACTGTAGTGTGCCCACTGCCAGTGCCCACCACTGTCATCCCGTGTGGCACAGGACTTTGCATAAAAAAAGGCATTTAATTTTTACACTTTAGTGTAATTTCAGTTGCTTGCCTGCTGCTAGTGTGAATCACCAAAGGTTATAGCCAATACTGGGCCACCATGAGCCCAAGTACCACAACTGTATAACAAAACGCCTGTGGTATGTAAATCAACACAACCTAAATAGAAAATACCAGACCACGTATCATTGCAAAAACATCTTTATTTCCATATTAAAAAAGTGCATATAGCACATACAATTAAAATACATAAGGGGGGTGCATAGATGGGCGGCATCCAAGAGGAGAGACAGAGGGGAAGGAGGTTTGGTAAACAAGTCGGTTGGACAAAGTGCAAGTGCATACAATCAAAAGAATAATAACATACCCATACTGTGTCTCTCCTCCGGGATGGCGCCAACCCCGACGCGCGTTAAATAAGGCATTTAATTTTTACACATTAGTCTAAATTCAGTTGCTTGCCTGCTGCCAGTGTGTGTCAGGCCCACTTCCACTGACTGTAGTGTGCCCACTGCCAGTGCCAACCACTGATACCGGGTGGCACGGTAGCTCGCCGATAAATAAGGCATTTAATTTTTACACATTAGTCTAATTTCAGTTGCTTGCCTGCTGCTACTGTGTGTCAGGCCGACTTCCACTGACTGTAGTGTGCACACTGCCAGTGCCCACCACTGTCATCCCGTGTGGCACAGGACTTTGCATCAAAAAAAGGCATTTAATTTTTACACTTTAGTGTAATTTCAGTTGCTTGCCTGCTGCTAGTGTGTGTCAGGCCGACTTCCACTGACTGTAGTGTGCCCACTGCCAGTGCCCACCACTGTCATCCCGTGTGGCACAGGACTTTGCATCAAGAAAAGGCATTTAATTTTTACACTTTAGTGTAATTTCAGTTGCTTGCCTGCTGCTAGTGTGTGTCAGGTCGACTTCCACTGACTCTAGTGTGCCCACTGCCAGTGTCCACCCCTGTCATCCCGTGTGGCACAGGACTTTGCATCAAGAAAAGGCATTTCATTTTTACACTTTAGTGTAATTTCAGTTGCTTGCCTGCTGCCATTGTGTGTCAGGCCGACTTCCACTGACTGTAGTGTGCCCACTGCCAGTGTCCACCCCTGTCATCCCATGTGGCACAGGACTTTGCATCAAGAAAAGGCATTAAATTTTTACACTTTAGTGTAATTTCAGTTGCTTGCCTGCTGCTAGTGTGTGTCAGGTTGACTTCCACTGACTGTAGTGTGCCCACTGCCAGTGCCAACCACTGATACCGGGTGGCACAGTAGCTTGCCGATAAATAAGGCATTTAATTTTTAGACAGTAGTCTAAATTCAGTTGCTTGCCTGCTGCCAGTGTGTGTCAGGCCCACTTCCACAGACTGTAGTGTGCCCACTGCCAGTGCCAACCACTGATACCGGGTGGCACAGTAGCTTGCCGATAAATAAGGCATTGAATTTTTAGACAGTAGTCTAAATTCAGTTGCTTGCCTGCTGCCAGTGTGTGTCAGGCCCACTTCCACTGACTGTAGTGTGCCCACTGCCAGTGCCAACCACTGATACCGGGTGGCACAGTAGCTTACCGATAAATAAGGCATTTAATTTTTAGACAGTAGTCTAAATTCAGTTGCTTGCCTGCTGCCAGTGTGTGTCAGGCCCACTTCCACAGACTGTAGTGTGCCCACTGCCAGTGCCAACCACTGATACCGGGTGGCACAGTAGCTTGCCGATAAATAAGGCATTTCATTTTTAGACAGTAGTCTAAATTCAGTTGCTTGTCTGCTGCCAGTGTGTGTCAGGCCCACTTCCACAGACTGTAGTGTGCCCACTGCCAGTGCCAACCACTGTTACCGGGTGGCACAGTAGCTTGCCGATAAATAAGGCATTTAATTTTTACACATTAGTCTAAATTCAGTTGCTTGCCTGCTGCCAGTGTGTGTCAGGCCCACTTCCACTGACTGTAGTGTGCCCACTGCCAGTGCCAACCACTGATACCGGGTGGCACAGTAGCTTGCCGATAAATAAGGCATTTAATTTTTAGACAGTAGTCTAAATTCAGTTGCTTGCCTGCTGCCAGTGTGTGTCAGGCCCACTTCCACTGACTGTAGTGTGCCCACTGCCAGTGCCCACCACTGATACCGGGTGGCACAGTACCTAGCACAGCGTAGTACCACTTATCTAAAAAAATGACAGGCAGAGGCAGGCCACCCGCAGGTGCCGTCGTGGTCGTGGTGCTGTGATTTCCACTGTCCCTGGAATAATGCCTAGTGTTCAGAGGCCGTGCACCTGAACCCAAAAAATTCTGAGGACATAGTTGACTGGCTTAGACATGACACCCAATCTTTAACAGCTTCCGCTAAGAACCTTGACGCACCATCCTCCTCCAGCTCAGCTTCAGTCACCTGCTCTCAAGTTACCACGCACCCGCCCGCCGCCACCACCACCACTACCACCACAGCCACCACAGCCGCTTCACTTGATCCGTCAGAGGAGTTATTTACACATCAGTTGGATGCAATTAGTGATGCGCAACCATCATTGCCAGATGATGTAGATTACAGGGATATGTCTCAGTCAGGCAGGATTACACACATGGACGTACAGTGCGATGATGATGATGTTGTACCCGCTGCTGCTTCCTTTGCTGAGGTGTCAGATACAAGTGAAGCGGTTGATGATGACGATGTGTCCACGAATGCCATGTGGGTGCCTGCTCGAAGAGAAGAAGAGGGGGAAAGTTCAGAAGGGGAGACAGAGAGAATGAGGAGGCGAGTTGGAAGCAGGGGGATGTCATCGCAAGGAGTTAGTGGCACAGTCAGACAGCATGTATCGGCACCTGGGGTCAGCAAGACAGCACGCCAGTCAACGCATGCTGTTGCCACCACCAGAATGCCGTCATTGCAAAGCTCAGCAGTGTGGCATTTTTTTTGTGTGTCTGCCTCTGATAACAGCAATGCCATTTGCAACCTGTGCCAAAAGAAACTGAGTCGTGGGAAGTCCAACACCCACCTTGGTACAACTGCTTTGCGAAGGCACATGATCTCACATCACAAACGCCTCTGGGATCAACACATGAGTACAAGCAGCACACAAACTCAAAGCCACCATGCTCCTCCTGGTCCAGCATCTTCAGCCACGTCAACCTCTGCTGTCCTCCCTGCCCCCTCGCAACCAACCGCCACTCCTCCTCTCACCTTCAGCAGTTCCTGCTCATCTGCCCACAGTCAGGTGTCTGTCAAGGACATGTTTGAGCGTAAAAAGCCAATGTCACAGAATCACCCCCTTGCCTGGTGACTGACAGCTGGCTTGACGGAACTCTTAGCCCGCCAGCTTTTACCATACCAGCTGGTGGAGTCTGAGGCCTTCAAAAAATTTGTCGCTATTGGGACACCACAGTGGAAGGTACCCGGACGAAATTTTTTTTCAAAAAAGACAATCCCAAACCTCTACCATGTCATTGAAAAAGAAGTCATGGCATCTCTGGCATACAGTGTTGGGGCAAGGGTCCATCTGAACACTGATACCTGGTCTGCAATGCACGGTCAGGGCAGGTATATCACGTACACTGCGCATTGGGTCAACCTGCTGACGGCTGACAAGCATGGAATGCTTGGCTCCGCAGCGGAGTTGGTGACACCGCCACGACTTGCAGGCAGACCTACTACCACCTCCTCTACTCCTACTCCATCCTCTTCGATATCCTCCTCGGCTGAGTCCTCTTCTGCTGCGGCGTCTGGCTGCACATCAACTGATTCCCCCCAGCTCCCCAGGGGCTATTCCACATCCCGGATACGACAGTGTCACGCTATCTTGGGGTTGACTTGCCTGAAAGCAGAGAGCCACACAGGACCAGCACTCCTGTCCGCCCTGAACGCACAGGTGGATCAGTGGCTGACCCCGCACCAACTGGAGATCGGCAAAGTGGTGTGTGACAATGGAAGCAATCTGTTGTCGGCATTAAATTTGGGCAAGTTGTCACATGTGCCGTGCATGGCACATGTGTTGACTCTCATCGTACGCTTTGTGTCTAAATACCCAGGCTTACAGGACGTCCTCAAACAGGATTTGGAAAATGTGTGGCCATTTCAGGCGTTCCTACACGGCCATGGCACACTTTTCCGATATTCAGCGGCGAAACAACATGCCAGTGAGGCGCTTGATATGCGACAGCCCGACACGTTGGAATTCAACACTCCTAATGTTCAACCGCCTGCTCCAACAAGAAAAATCCATCAATGAGTATTTGTATGACTGGGGTGCTAGGACAGCCTCTGCAGAGTTGGGAATTTTTTAGCCACGTTACTGGACGCTCATGCGCAATGCCTGTAGGCTCATGCGTCCTTTTGAGGAGGTGACAAACCTAGTCAGTCGCACCGAAGGCACCATCAGCGACCTCATCCCATTTGTTTTCTTCCTGGAGCGTGCCCTGCGAAGAGTGCTGGATCAGGCTGTAGATGAGCGTGAAGAGGAAGAGTTGTGGTCACCATCACCACCAGAAACAGCCTTGTCATCATCGCTTGCCGGACCTGCGGCAACGCTGGAAGAGGAGTATGAGGAAGATGAGTCAGAGAAGGAATGTGGCGGCTTTGAGGAGGAGGAAGACCAACCACAGCAGGCACCCCAGAGTGCTCGTTGTTGTCACCTATCTGGTACCCATGGTGTTGTACGTGGCTGGGGGGAAGAACAGACCGTCAATGACATCAGTGAGGACGAGGAACGGGAAATGAGTAGCTCTGCATCCAACCTTGTTCAAATGGGGTCTTTCATGCTGTCATGTCTGTTGAGGGACCCTCGTATAAAAAGGATGAAGGAGAACGACCTGTACTGGGTGGCCACGCTACTAGACCCCGGTATAAGCAGAAAGTGGCAGAACTGTTACCAAATTACCGAAAGTCGGAAAGGATGCAGCAGTTCAAAACCAAACTAAAAATATGCTTTACACAGCTTATAAGGGGGATGTCACAGCACAACGGGAATCTAACAGGGGAAGAGGTGAGTGTAATCCTCCTCCTACCACAGCGGCAAGGACTGGACGATTTACAGATGTGTTGTTGATGGAGGACATGCGGAGCTTTTTCAGTCCTACTCATCGCCACATCCCTTCGGGATCCAGACTTAGAGAACGAATCGACCGACAGGTAGCAGACTACCTCGCCTTAACAGCAGATATCGACACTCTGAGGAGCAATGAACCCCTTCACTACTGGGTGTGCAGGCTTGACCTGTGGCCTGAGCTATCTCAGTTTGCGATAGAACTTCTGGCCTGCCCTGCTTCAAGTGTCTTGTCAGAAAGGACCTTCAGTGCTGCAGGAGGCATTGTCACTGACAAGAGAAGTCGCCTCGGTCAAAAAAGTGTTGATTACCTCACCTTCATAAAGATGAATGAGGCATGGATCCCGAAGGGACTGACAGTGGGGGATACGTTTGACTAACAAAAGGCCTGATTACATGCCTTGGCCTCAAAATGGTCCCCACGCTATTTAATGTCTGCATACCGGATGACTTTCGTGAATTCTCCACCACCAACTAGGGTTCAAGCCGCAATGTTTTAGTCACTTTTCTGCCTGGAAAACATCAATTTTTCCGGCCGCTGCTACAATAGCGGCTGCAAAATGCCATTATTTTTCAGGCATGTGTTCATGCCTAATTTTTCTTTCTTATGGTGCAGCACTGTGGCTGCAAAAACAAACCAAAACAAAAGGCACATATAAGTGTCAATTCCCCTTCGTGATCGTTACCTTGTTGTGGTGAAGGGGCTTGCGTATCACAATGAAGCAATCATCACCTCTATGAGTGTGTTGGCAATGTTGCCACACCCCAGATGATAAGGGTGTTGCTTCATTATGGTCAGACCAAAAGCGATCGGACGGCTGGATAATATTTCATAGAAAAAACATTAATTTACCTTTTTTTTTTTATGTTGTATGGGTTTTTAATACATAAAATAAAAAATCATAATAAAGTCTCTTAATAGTTTTATTAGAAATAATGCAGACAATTAAAAAAATCCCCATCAATTCCAATACAAAGCAAGTACAGA
This sequence comes from Bufotes viridis, assembly GCA_033119425.1. Lineage (NCBI taxonomy): Eukaryota > Metazoa > Chordata > Amphibia > Anura > Bufonidae > Bufotes > Bufotes viridis. Next base: position 82,673,021 of record CM065594.1, on the reverse strand, counting down.
GCTCAGAACTAAATTATTTCATGATGTCGTAAGGGTTCGCTAATTTGACAATGGTTAATCAATTCGACAGACATCCCCGGATAGGGTACGTAACAGGGATTAAACTGATAGGAATAGTACTAGTTAAGACACCACTCAATTTGGGAGTAAGAGGACCGACCAAGCTGCTTTTTCCATCTCACGGTTCCTGAAATCAATTCAGTTTGGTGTATGAGAGTTTGGTCTGTCTATGTGAAGGCAGTCGAAGGTACCCGGCCTAAATTTTTTTTCACAAAAGGCAATCCCTGATATGGGATGTAACAGGGATTAAACTGATGAGAATAGTACTACAGAAAATACCACTCATATCGGGTGTGACAGTAAATTGCACGGCGCAGGCGCAGTGACCGTGGATAAAAACAAAGTGGAGGGAGCCAGCGTTTTTAACCATCTCCCCGTTCGAAAAATCAATTCAATAAATGGCCCTCAGATTGGGGACATTAGAGGGATTAAACTGATGAGAATAGTACTACAGAAAATACCACTCATATCGGGTGTGACAGTAAATTGCACGGCGCAGACGCAGTGACCATGGATAAAAACAAAGGGGAGGGAGCCAGCGTTTTTAACCATCTCCCGTTCGAAAAATCAATTCAATAAATGGCCCCCAGATTGGGGACGTTAGAGGGATTAAACTGATGAGAATAGTACTACAGAAAATACCACTCATATCGGGTGTGACAGTAAATTGCACGGCGCAGGCGCAGTGACCGTGGATAAAAACAAAGGGGAGGGAGCCAGCGTTTTTAACCATCTCCCGTTCGAAAAATCAATTCAATAAATGGCCCCCAGATTGGGGACGTTAGAGGATTAAACTGATGAGAATAGTACTACAGAAAATACCACTCATATCGGGTGTGACAGTAAATTGCACGGCGCAGACGCAGTAACCGTGGATAAAAACAAAGGGGAGGAGCCAGCGTTTTTAACCATCTCCCGTTCGAAAAATCAATTCAATAAATGGCCCCCAGATTGGGGACGTTAGAGGGATTAAACTGATGAGAATAGTACTACAGAAAATACCACTCATATCGGGTGTGACAGTAAATTGCACGGCGCAGACGCAGTGACCATGGATAAAAACAAAGGGGAGGGAGCCAGCGTTTTTAACCATCTCCCGTTCGAAAAATCAATTCAATAAATGGCCCCCAGATTGGGGACGTTAGAGGATTAAACTGATGAGAATAGTACTACAGAAAATACCACTCATATCGGGTGTGACAGTAAATTGCACGGCGCAGACGCAGTGACCGTGGATAAAAACAAAGGGGAGGGAGCCAGCGTTTTTTAACCATCTCCCCGTTCGAAAAATCAATTCAATAAATGGCCCCCAGATTGGGGACGTTAGAGGATTAAACTGATGAGAATAGTACTACAGAAAATACCACTCATATCGGGTGTGACAGTAAATTGCACGGCGCAGACACAGTGACCGTGGATAAAAACAAAGGGGAGGGAGCCAGCGTTTTTAACCATCTCCCGTTCGAAAAATCAATTCAATAAATGGCCCCCAGATTGGGGACGTTAGAGGATTAAACTGATGAGAATAGTACTACAGAAAATACCACTCATATCGGGTGTGACAGTAAATTGCACGGCGCAGACGCAGTGACCGTGGATAAAAACAAAGTGGAGGAGCCAGCGTTTTTAACCATCTCCCTGTTCGAAAAATCAATTCAATAAATGGCCCCCAGATTGGGGACGTTAGAGGATTAAACTGATGAGAATAGTACTACAGAAAATACCACTCATATCGGGTGTGACAGTAAATTGCACGGCGCAGGCGCAGTGACCGTGGATAAAAACAAAGGGGAGGGAGCCAGCGTTTTTAACCATCTCCCCGTTCGAAAAATCAATTCAATAAATGGCCCCCAGATTGGGGACGTTAGAGGATTAAACTGATGAGAATAGTACTACAGAAAATACCACTCATATCGGGTGTGACAGTAAATTGCACGGCGCAGGCGCAGTGACCGTGGATAAAAACAAAGGGGAGGGAGCCAGCGTTTTTTAACCATCTCCCGTTCGAAAAATCAATTCAATAAATGGCCCCCAGATTGGGGACGTTAGAGGATTAAACTGATGAGAATAGTACTACAGAAAATACCACTCATATCGGGTGTGACAGTAAATTGCACGGCGCAGGCGCAGTGACCGTGGATAAAAACAAAGGGGAGGGAGCCAGCGTTTTTTAACCATCTCCCGTTCGAAAAATCAATTCAATAAATGGCCCCCAGATTGGGGACGTTAGAGGATTAAACTGATGAGAATAGTACTACAGAAAATACCACTCATATCGGGTGTGACAGTAAATTGCACGGCGCAGGCGCAGTGACCGTGGATAAAAACAAAGGGGAGGGAGCCAGCGTTTTTAACCATCTCCCGTTCGAAAAATCAATTCAATAAATGGCCCCCAGATTGGGGACGTTAGAGGATTAAACTGATGAGAATAGTACTACAGAAAATACCACTCATATCGGGTGTGACAGTAAATTGCACGGCGCAGGCGCAGTGACCGTGGATAAAAACAAAGGGGAGGGAGCCAGCGTTTTTTAACCATCTCCCGTTCGAAAAATCAATTCAATAAATGGCCGCCAGATTGGGGACGTTAGAGGATTAAACTGATGAGAATAGTACTACAGAAAATACCACTCATATCGGGTGTGACAGTAAATTGCACGGCGCAGACGCAGTGACCGTGGATAAAAACAAAGTGGAGGGAGCCAGCGTTTTTAACCATCTCCCTGTTCGAAAAATCAATTCAATAAATGGCCCCAGATTGGGGACGTTAGAGGATTAAACTGATGAGAATAGTACTACAGAAAATACCACTCATATCGGGTGTGACAGTAAATTGCACGGCGCAGGCGCAGTGACCGTGGATAAAAACAAAGGGGAGGGAGCCAGCGTTTTTTAACCATCTCCCCGTTCGAAAAATCAATTCAATAAATGGCCCCAGATTGGGGACGTTAGAGGATTAAACTGATGAGAATAGTACTACAGAAAATACCACTCATATCGGGTGTGACAGTAAATTGCACGGCGCAGACGCAGTGACCGTGGATTAAAACAAAGGGGAGGGAGCCAGCGTTTTTAACCATCTCCCGTTCGAAAAATCAATTCAATAAATGGCCCCCAGATTGGGGACGTTAGAGGATTAAACTGATGAGAATAGTACTACAGAAAATACCACTCATATCGGGTGTGACAGTAAATTGCACGGCGCAGGCGCAGTGACCGTGGATAAAAACAAAGGGGAGGGAGCCAGCGTTTTTAACCATCTCCCTGTTCGAAAAATCAATTCAATAAATGGCCCCCAGATTGGGGACGTTAGAGGGATTAAACTGATGAGAATAGTACTACAGAAAATACCACTCATATCGGGTGTGACAGTAAATTGCACGGCGCAGACGCAGTGACCATGGATAAAAACAAAGGGGAGGGAGCCAGCGTTTTTAACCATCTCCCTGTTCGAAAAATCAATTCAATAAATGGCCCCCAGATTGGGGACGTTAGAGGATTAAACTGATGAGAATAGTACTACAGAAAATACCACTCATATCGGGTGTGACAGTAAATTGCACGGCGCAGACGCAGTGACCGTGGATAAAAACAAAGGGGAGGAGCCAGCGTTTTTAACCATCTCCCGTTCGAAAAATCAATTCAATAAATGGCCCCCAGATTGGGGACGTTAGAGGGATTAAACTGATGAGAATAGTACTACAGAAAATACCACTCATATTGGGTGTGACAGTAAATTGCACGGCGCAGACGCAGTGACCGTGGATAAAAACAAAGGGGAGGAAGCCAGCGTTTTTAACCATCTCCCCGTTCGAAAAATCAATTCAATAAATGGCCCCAGATTGGGGACGTTAGAGGATTAAACTGATGAGAATAGTACTACAGAAAATACCACTCATATCGGGTGTGACAGTAAATTGCACGGCGCAGACGCAGTGACCGTGGATAAAAACAAAGGGGAGGGAGCCAGCGTTTTTTAACCATCTCCCGTTCGAAAAATCAATTCAATAAATGGCCGCCAGATTGGGGACGTTAGAGGATTAAACTGATGAGAATAGTACTACAGAAAATACCACTCATATCGGGTGTGACAGTAAATTGCACGGCGCAGGCGCAGTGACCGTGGATAAAAACAAAGGGGAGGGAGCCAGCGTTTTTTAACCATCTCCCTGTTCGAAAAATCAATTCAATAAATGGCCCCCAGATTGGGGACGTTAGAGGATTAAACTGATGAGAATAGTACTACAGAAAATACCACTCATATCGGGTGTGACAGTAAATTGCACGGCGCAGACGCAGTGACCGTGGATAAAAACAAAGGGGAGGGAGCCAGCGTTTTTAACCATCTCCCGTTCGAAAAATCAATTCAATAAATAGCCCCCAGATTGGGGACGTTAGAGGGATTAAACTGATGAGAATAGTACTACAGAAAATACCACTCATATCGGGTGTGACAGTAAATTGCACGGCGCAGGCGCAGTGACCGTGGATTAAAACAAAGGGGAGGGAGCCAGCGTTTTTAACCATCTCCCGTTCGAAAAATCAATTCAATAAATGGCCCCAGATTGGGGACGTTAGAGGATTAAACTGATGAGAATAGTACTACAGAAAATACCACTCATATCGGGTGTGACAGTAAATTGCACGGCGCAGATGCAGTGACCGTGGATAAAAACAAAGGGGAGGGAGCCAGCGTTTTTTAACCATCTCCCTGTTCGAAAAATCAATTCAATAAATGGCCCCCAGATTGGGGACGTTAGAGGATTAAACTGATGAGAATAGTACTACAGAAAATACCACTCATATCGGGTGTGACAGTAAATTGCACGGCGCAGGCGCAGTGACCGTGGATAAAAACAAAGGGGAGGGAGCCAGCGTTTTTTAACCATCTCCCTGTTCGAAAAATCAATTCAATAAATGGCCCCCAGATTGGGGACGTTAGAGGATTAAACTGATGAGAATAGTACTACAGAAAATACCACTCATATCGGGTGTGACAGTAAATTGCACGGCGCAGACGCAGTGACCGTGGATAAAAACAAAGGGGAGGGAGCCAGCGTTTTTAACCATCTCCCTGTTCGAAAAATCAATTCAATAAATGGCCCCAGATTGGGGACGTTAGAGGATTAAACTGATGAGAATAGTACTACAGAAAATACCACTCATATCGGGTGTGACAGTAAATTGCACGGCGCAGACGCAGTGACCGTGGATAAAAACAAAGGGGAGGGAGCCAGCGTTTTTAACCATCTCCCGTTCGAAAAATCAATTCAATAAATGGCCCCCAGATTGGGGACGTTAGAGGATTAAACTGATGAGAATAGTACTACAGAAAATACCACTCATATCGGGTGTGACAGTAAATTGCACGGCGCAGACGCAGTGACCGTGGATAAAAACAAAGGGGAGGGAGCCAGCGTTTTTAACCATCTCCCGTTCGAAAAATCAATTCAATAAATGGCCCCCAGATTGGGGACGTTAGAGGATTAAACTGATGAGAATAGTACTACATGAAAATACCACTCATATCGGGTGTGACAGTAAATTGCACGGCGCAGACGCAGTGACCGTGGATAAAAACAAAGGGGAGGAAGCCAGCGTTTTTAACCATCTCCCCGTTCAGAAAAATCAATTCAATAAATGGCCCCCAGATTGGGGACGTTAGAGGATTAAACTGATGAGAATAGTACTACAGAAAATACCACTCATATCGGGTGTGACAGTAAATTGCACGGCGCAGACGCAGTGACCGTGGATAAAAACAAAGGGGAGGGAGCCAGCGTTTTTAACCATCTCCCTGTTCGAAAAATCAATTCAATAAATGGCCCCCAGATTGGGGACGTTAGAGGATTAAACTGATGAGAATAGTACTACAGAAAATACCACTCATATCGGGTGTGACAGTAAATTGCACGGCGCAGACGCAGTGACCGTGGATAAAAACAAAGGGGAGGGAGCCAGCGTTTTTTAACCATCTCCCGTTCGAAAAATCAATTCAATAAATGGCCCCCAGATTGGGGACGTTAGAGGATTAAACTGATGAGAATAGTACTACAGAAAATACCACTCATATTGGGTGTGACAGTAAATTGCACTAGCGCAGACGCAGTGACCGTGGATTAAAACAAAGGGGAGGGAGCCAGCGTTTTTTAACCATCTCCCGTTCGAAAAATCAATTCAATAAATGGCCCCAGATTGGGGACGTTAGAGGGATTAAACTGATGAGAATAGTACTAAATGAAAATACCACTTATATCTGGTGTGACAGTAAATTGCACGGCGCAGACGCAGTGACCGTGGATAAAAACAAAGGGGAGGAAGCCAGCGTTTTTTTAACCATCTCCCCGTTCAAGAAAATCAATTCAATAAATGGCCCCCAGAGTGGGGACGTTAGAGGGATTAAACTGATGAGAATAGTACTACAGAAAATACCACTCATATCGGGTGTGACAGTAAATTGCACGGCGCAGACGCAGTGACCGTGGATAAAAACAAAGGGGAGGAGCCAGCGTTTTTAAACATCTCCCGTTCGAAAAATCAATTCAATAAATGGCCCCCAGATTGGGGACGTTAGAGGGATTAAACTGATGAGAATAGTACTACAGAAAATACCACTCATATTGGGTGTGACAGTAAATTGCACGGCGCAGACGCAGTGACCGTGGATAAAAACAATGGGGAGGGAGCCAGCGTTTTTTTAACCATCTCCCGTTCGAAAAATCAATTCAATAAATGGCCCCAGATTGGGGACGTTAGAGGATTAAACTGATGAGAATAGTACTACAGAAAATACCACTCATATCGGGTGTGACAGTAAATTGCACTGCGCAGGCGCAGTGACCGTGGATTAAAACAAAGGGGAGGAGCCAGCGTTTTTAACCATCTCCCCGTTCGAAAAATCAATTCAATAAATGGCCCCCAGATTGGGGACGTTAGAGGATTAAACTGATGAGAATAGTACTACAGAAAATACCACTCATATCGGGTGTGACAGTAAATTGCACGGCGCAGACACAGTGACCGTGGATAAAAACAAAGGGGAGGGAGCCAGCGTTTTTTTAACCATCTCCCCGTTCGAAAAATCAATTCAATAAATGGCCCCCAGATTGGGGACGTTAGAGGGATTAAACTGATGAGAATAGTACTACAGAAAATACCAATCATATCGGGAGTGACAGTAAATTACACGGCGAAGACGCAGTGACCGTGGATAAAAACAAAGGGGAGGGAGCCAGCGTTTTTTTAACCATCTCCCCGTTCGAAAAATCAATTCATTAAATGGCCCCCAGATTGGGGACGTTAGAGGGATTAAACTGATGAGAATAGTACTACAGAAAATACCACTCATATCGGGTGTGACAGTAAATTGCACGGCGCAGCCGCAGTGACTGTGGATAAAAACAACGGGGAGGGAGCCAGCGTTTTTTTAACCATCTCCCCGTTCGAAAAATTAATTCAATAAATGGCCCCCAGATTGGGGACGTTAGAGGGATTAAACTGATAAGAATAGTACTACAGAAAATACCACTCATATTGGGTGTGACAGTAAATTGCACGGCGCAGACGCAGTGACCATGGATAAAAACAAAGGGGAGGGAGCCAGCGTTTTTTTTAACCATCTCCCCGTTCGAAAAATCAATTCAGTAAATGGCCCCCAGATTGGGGACGTTAGAGGGATTAAACTGATGAGAATAGTACTACAGTAAATACCACTCATATCGGGTGTGACAGTAAATTGCACGGCGCAGACGCAGTGACCGTGGATAAAAACAAAGGGGAGTGAGCCAGCGTTTTTTTAACCATCTCCCCGTTCGAAAAATCAATTCAATTCACCTTTCGGGGACTCTTGGTGTTGTACGTGGCTGGGTGGAGGAAGAAACCTTCAATGACATCACCGGGACGTGGCTAGCTTGGTATCCAACCTTGTGTAAATGGGGAGTTTGCGGTTGTGCAAATTAACTGTTTGCGGTTGTTTGCGGTGCAATAAAAGGGGAATTTGGTCTGTCAATGTCTGGGAAGCGGGCGTAACCCTTATCGATACAACCCTGTAACCCTGATCGATACAACATCATACCTGATCGTATACACACACTAGATGTTTTAAACCACGTTGTTCAAAAAAATTTTGGATTGTTAGGTGATTTATGCCTTTTATGGATTAAAACCCAACTCTGCGTCGACTCTGTAATTTTCCATGGAAGTTTTGCCATGGATCCCCCTCCGGCATGCCACAGTCCAGGTGTTATTCACCTTGAAATAACTTTTCCATCACTATTGTGGCCAGATAGAGTCTCTGTGGGTTTTAAAATTCGCCTGCCTATTGAAGTCTATGGCGGTTCGCCCGGTTCAAAAGTCAAGTCAGAACATTCGCGGAAGTTCGCGTTCGCCGTTCGCGAATGGAAAATTTATGTTCGCGACATCACTAATCCCCAGGACTGTGACTGTAACAAGGGGACATCCTCTGCGTCTGGAGGAAAGTGTAATTTTTTCTTACCGTAAATTCTCTTTCCTTTAGTCCAAAGCAGCAGCACCCACGGGGATTTCTAATCCTCCTGAAAATGTAGGACAGGAGATGTCAATTAATCAATTTAATACAGCTCTTATAAAACTGCCTAACTTAGTCCCTCCTATTGTGTACTTCCAACTGAACTTCCAGTCATACAAAAAAAAACACTCAAGGTAAGTTTTAACAATCACTTTATTGGGTGGGTAATTATGTGCTGCTGCTTTGGACTAAAGGAAAGAGAATTTACGGTAAGAAAAAATTACACTTTCCTTGTCGTCCTACAGCAGCAGCACCCACGGGGATTTAGCAAGTAATCCTACAGGGAGGGCTCTCCATTATACCGCGGACTGTATTACCGCTCTGCCAAAAGCCATCTCTCCTGTTTGTCTCATATCCAGTCTGTAGTGCTTCACAAACGTATTGGACGAGCTCCAGGACGCTGTTCTACAGATCTGGTCTATGGGGACAGATCTTTTCTCTGCCCATGATGTGGCTATAGCGCGCGTGGAATGAGCCCTTATGGGTTTTGGCGCTTCTGATCCATTAAGTTCATAGCAGATAGTGATAGCATCTGGATATTGAGGCCTTTGTTAGTTTTTCCCCCTTGTTCTTCCCTGAATATGATATAAACAGGTGGTCTGTCTTTCTAAACTGTCCTGTTCTCTGGACATATATTTTTAATGCTCTGCCCACATCCAGGGAGTGAAGTCTACACTCTTCCTCTGAAGTCGGATCCGGGAAAAAAGCAGGCAACTCAATCTGCTGATTTAGATTCGTAAAAGAAGGAACTTTGGGTTGAAAGGAAGGTAAAGTCCTCAGCAATACTTTATCTTGAAGAAAAATTGTGTAAGGCTCAGCACATGCCAGGGCCTGGATTTCACTCACCCGCTTGGCTGAAGTGATTGCCACTAAAAAACAGACCTTGATAGACAAAAACTTTATCTCTGACTCTTGAAGTGGTTCAAATGGAACATTGCAAAGCTGATCTAGAACCACGCAGAGGTCCCACTTTGGGATTGGGTCCATGACTTGTGGCTTAAGTCTCCTTACCGCCTTGACAAACCTCTGTATTAGAGGCTCCTGTGATAACCTCCTTCCCAATGAAGCTGATAGGGCTGATATCTGGACTTTAATCGTGCCAGGTTTCAAGCCTTTCTCGAACCCCTGCTGCAAAAAATTCAGAATATCCTGAGTAGCAGGAGTCTGGGATGGTACTCCATTCTTTCTGCACCAAAGATTGAAGGTTCTCTTGATTCTTAGATAAGCTCTATTTGTAGAGCCTGCTCTGGATTGTAGCAGGGTTCTTATCACTGCCTCGGACAAGCCCTCTTGCATTAAAAGGGGGCAGTCAACATCCATGCTGTCAACTGCAGGTGGCGTAAATGCGGACAACATCTGTCGCCCTGAGTCACCAGGTGCGGAATCTGTGGGAGCTTCCAAAGGGTGTTCTTGCTCATCACCATTAGTGAGGCAAACCATGCCCTCTTGGGCCAGTATGGACAGATTATGATTGTTGAGACCTGGTCCCGTCTGATCTTCTGCAAGACCTTTGGGATCATAGGTATGGGCGGAAATATGTAGGCCAGCGTGAAGTCCCACGGGACTGAGAGGGCATCCAGCATCCAGGGGTTGTCCCCCTTGAATAGGGAGCAAAATAGAGGAACCTTTGCATTGTTCCGAGTAGCCATTAGATCTATCTGAGGACGACCCCAGCGCTTCGTGATCTGCACAAATATTTCTGGGTCCAATGACCATTCTCCCAGAAGGGGTAAGTCGCGGCTTAGTCTGTCGGCTACTATATTGCTCCTCCCTCTGATGTATACAGCTGACAGCTGTTTGATATTGGCCTCTGCCCATCCGAAGATCCGTTCCGCCTCTTTGAGGAGGGCTAAGGATCTGGTACCTCCCTGGAGATTTAGGTACGCAACGGTGGTTTTGTTGTCCGATTTTATCTTTATGGCTTGATCCCGGACCATAGGGTGGAACTGCGTTAGAGCATTGTAGACTGCTCTCATCTCTCTGAGATTTGACGACATCAGTCTCTCTACTGGGGTCCAAGTACCTTTCACCCTCTGCCCCTTCATATGGGCACCCCAACCTGTAGCTGAGGCATCGGTTGTGATTTCGGTCCATACGGGAAGGGCAAACGTCCTGCCATTGTTCACAGCCATCCACCACCTCAGGGAGTTTCTTGTCTCTTTTGAGACTATTGTCATTTGATCCAGAGAATTGTTGTCTCTGTCCCATTTCTGTAATATCTCCCACTGTAACTGCCTCGTGTGCCAATTTGCCCACGGAATTGCCTGGCTGGCAGCAGTCATGAGACCGAGCGTCCTCATCATCTGACGAAGGGAAATCGGTCGGATCTGTCTCAACAATCGGATATTCTGGTGCAGAACATTCATCCTGTTCATAGGAAGAGAAACAGTCATTGCCTTGGTGTCCAGGATAAACCCCAGAAACTGCTTCTGCTGGGCTGGTCTGATACTGGATTTCTCTGTATTGACTAACCAGCCTAGAGACTGGAGTCTGTCGAATATTAACTGGAGATGTGAGTTGAGAATCTCCACACTCGACCCCTTCACCAGCCAGTCGTCCAAATATGGGATTACTGTTATTCCCAATTCTCTGAAGCCTGCTACTACTGCCGCTATCACCTTTGTGAACGTGAATGGGGCTGATGAAATCCCGAACGGGAGAGACGTAAACTGCAGGTGATGTAGTTGTCCTCCTAAGAAGACCGCTATGCGAAGGAACTTTCGGTAACCCTTGTGAATGGGGATGTGTAAATACGCGTCCTTTAAATCTATTGTAGCAAGGTAATCCCCTGGGTCCAATAGACTTAGCGCGGACTGAACTGTCTCCATACGGAATCTCTTCTTGCGTATGAATCTGTTGAGATACCTTAGGTCTACAATAGTTCTCCACCTCATCTGAGGCTTTGGAACAAGAAAAACCTTTGAATAGACTCCTTGAAAGATCTCTTCTTCCGGAACAGGTTCCAGAACATTCATCTGAATGAACTCTTTTATAGCCTGTTCTATTAGGTATTGTTTCTGACCTTTTAACCTTTGTGTTGTGACATACCTGTCTGGGGGCCTGGCGTGTAGCTCTATACGATAGCCATTTCTTACGGCGTCTACAACCCATCGATCCTTTACTACCTTCTCCCATTCTATATGAAAGTAGGTCAATCTGCCCCCTACAGGCATACCTTTGGCGTCAGAATTCCAGCTTGCGTCTGGGGGGTGGAGCTCCTCTTCCACGTCCTCTTTTCCGCTGTGTAGCGGTTCCTCTAGAGCTACCTCCTCAGGACACGGATGTCTCTCCTCCATCTGATCTTCTGCGTCCCGTGCCTCTGTTGGCTGTGCGAAAGGAAGAAAACCACTTTCTCCTGGAAACATAAGGAAGGGATTTACCTTTTTTATCAGACAAGCTCTCCATGAGTGTGTCTAGCTCAGGCCCAAAGAGTCTATTTGGACGGTATTCCATGGCACACAGTGTACTTTTAGAGTGGGCATCTGCCCCCCAAGGCTTTATCCATAGGGATCTTCTGCCTGTAGTAGACAATGCCATGGATCTTGCAGCATATCTTGCTTGTTGCACAGACACATCACAAAGAAAGTCAGAGGCCAGAGCTATCTTCTTAAAAAATAATAAGATGTCATCTCTGGGTACCCCCTTATCTATGTCCTCCTCCATCTGGAGAAGCCATGATCTAAGGTTCTTGGCGACCGCATAAGAGGCTAGTGCTGCCTTAGACTGCCCTGAGGCCGTAAGATAACTGCGGCGTAGGGCATTCTCTATCCGCTTATCCATTGGGTCTGTAAAATTAGATCCGTCTTCACTTGGAACTAATGTGCGCCTGAACAGCTTTGAAATAGCGACGTCAACCTTAGGGGGCTCTCCCCACTGTCTCTCCTCTTCTTGGTCAATCACACACATGGACTTGAATCTTTTATTAAATATTGGCCCCTTATCTGGTGTCTTCCACTCGTTGACCATAAGTTTCTTCACTAATGGGTCAACTGCAAATGCTCTAGATTTTTTGGGATACCGTCCTCACCGACTATTTCAGTCTGCCTTACACACTCAGGCTCAAGAGATTTGAACAATCTTGACATTTTTTGCAATGGAAATAAATTCATTTCCTGATCACTTTCCTCTGATTCTGAGGAGTTAATTTCGTCTATGACTCTATATTCCTCAAACATGTCGGACTCTCTGGGAGAAGAATCCATTCTAGCAGTAGCCGCCGGTCTTAGGTCTGTCTGAGACGCTCCAGTTTCATTGTCCTTGAACTGTTTAAACGCATCATGTACAAAGTCCTTCATCCATAATAACATGTCTTTATTAGACAAGGACTGATCCTCTACAGGAAAGTCATTAGCTCTGCAATTTAGGCAGAAATAAAATTCACTGCCATCTGGCAGTGGGGTGGTACATGATCTGCAAGACATATGTTTTCGCTTTCCAGCGGACTTTCTTGTAGTGGGGCCTCTATCCTCAGACCCGTGAGACATTTCTCCTGGAAGCCTGGCAAAAGCGCAGCAGAGCAGCACTGAATGATGGACGCCAGCAACTTTTATCTCTCCCTCCCTCCCCCCTGCTGGGCGGCACACGCACAAGAGGCACGCACGCACGCCAGTGGGGGGAGGTGGAACCACCTGAGGGATACACTGCCCGGTAAGTAACTTAAGAGCCACAGCCCTATACAATTAATGCAGTGCCAGAACTAGCGTCTCCTGAATGATATAACAACAGGACACTGGTCCTGAGAGAAATAACTAAGTGAAAGGAAGATTCATAAATAAATAAATACAAAATACTTCCCAACATCTCCCCTTCTCCAGAAGGATGTCCTTTCCCAGGAAGGACAGAAAAAAACACAATAGGAGGGACTAAGTTAGGCAGTTTTATAAGAGCTGTATTAAATTGATTAATTGACATCTCCTGTCCTACATTTTCAGGAGGATTAGAAATCCCCGTGGGTGCTGCTGCTGTAGGACGACAAGGAAAGAAGGTTTGTACACAAACATATAAAAGGATTCTTCACTGTAAGAGCAGTGAGACTATGGAACTCTCTGCCTGAGGAGGTGGTGATGGTGAGTACAATAAAGGAATTCAAGAGGGGACTTGATGTATTTCTGGAGTGTAATAATATTACAGGCTTTAGCTACTAGAGATGGCTCGTTGATCCAGCGAGTTATTCTGATTGCCTGATTGGAGTCGGGAAGGAATTTTTTTCCCCTTAAGTGGGGAAAATTGGCTTCTGCCTCAAAGGGGTTTTTTGCCTTCCTCTGGATCAACTTGTAGGAAACAGGCCTTACTGGATGGACAATTGTCTTTTTTCAGTCTTATATACTATGTTACTATGTATACGATCAGGTATCGATCAGGTAGTGTGAGGGTTACGCCCGCTTCACAGTAACAGACCAAACTCTGACAGACCAAACTCCCTGTTTAACGCACCGCAAACAACCGCAAACAGTGCATTTGCACAACCGCAAACTCACCATTTGCACAAGGTTGGATGTTGGATACCAAGCTAGCCATGTCCCATTCCTTGTCCTCAGTGACGTAATTGAAGGTCTCTTCCTCCACCCAGCCACGTACAACACCAAGGGTCCCCGAAAGGTGACAACAAGCCCCCTGGGACGCATGCTGCGGTTGGTCTTCCACCTTCTCAAAGCCACCTTCCTCCTCTGACTCCTCTTCTTCAGACTCCTCTCTCTGCTTTGCCGCAGGTCCAGCAATCGACGACGACAAGGCTGCTTCGGGTGGTGATGGTGACCACAACTCTTCCTCTTCATGCTCATCTACGGCCTGATCCAGAACTCTTCGCAGGGCACGCTCCAGAAAAAACGCATATGGGATCAGGTCGATGATGTTGCCTTGGGTTTGACTGACCAGGTTTGTCACCTCCGCAAAAAGACGCATGGGCCTACAGCCATTGTGCATGAGCGTTCAGTAACACGGCCAAAAAATACCCAGCTCCGCAGAGACTGTCCTCTTTTTTTTTTATTAAAAAAATCTGTTCTTACCAGTTTAATCTTTACCTGTTTTGTCCCCTATCAGGGGCCGGTGTATGGAATAGATTTTAGGAACTGGGAGACGTAAAAAGATGGTTGGTCGGTCCTCTTCCTTCCAATTTGGGGCACTGTGCGTGCGACGTGCAATGTACTGTGCCACCCTTTATGAGTGGTGTGTTAAGTAGTACTATTCCTATCAGTTTAATCTTTGTTAAGTCCCCTATCAGGGGACGTGTATTGAATTGAATCCTTGCACTCTGTCCGCTTCCATCTAATTTTGGGCACTTGCAACTGAATTTGCCACCAATGCAACTAGTGTTAACTAAGTACAATTCCTATCAGTTTAATCTCTGTTTTGTCTCTTATCAGGGCCAGGGCAGGTGTAGTGAATAGATTTTTGGAACCGAGAGATGGAAAAAGACCCATGCTTGGTCTCCTTCATTCGAATTTTAGGTCACTGCGCGTGCGTCGTGCAATGTACTGTGCCACCCTATATGAGTGGTGGGCAGTGGGCACAGTACAATCTGTGGGCCTGAAACACACTGGCAGGCAACTGCAATTATATTTAAGGGTAAAAATTAAATGACTTCTTTATCTGCAAGGTACTGTGCCACCCTATATGACTGGTGTGCACATAGTACAGTCTGTGGGCCTGTGGCCTAACACACTGGCAGGCAACTGCAATAAATATATAGGGAGAAAAAATAAAAGCAGACTCATGTACCAGCCCTAAAAAGGGCTTTTGGGGTTGCTTGTTGTCCTTACAGCAGATGGCCCCTTTCACACGAGCGAGTTTTCCGAATGGGTGCAATGCGTGACGTGAACTCATAGCATCCGCATTGAATCCTGACCCATTCATTTCAATGGGTCTGTGTACATGAGCGTTCTTTTTCACGCTTCACTTGTGCGTCGCGTGAAAATCGCAGCATGTTATATATTCTGCGTTTTTCACGCAGCCCTAGCCCCATAGAAGTGAATGGGGCTGCGTGAAAAACGCACTGCATCCGCAAGCAAGTGCGGGTGCGTCGCGTTTTTCACTGATGGTTGCTAGTGAAAAGTGTTGAATGGATGCGGACCCATTCATTGTGAATGGGGGCGGACGTGATGCGGAGAGCACACTATGTGCTCTCCGCTTCCGCATTTGCGGAGCCGCGGCCCCGAATTACCGGGTTTCGGCCCCGAAACATCCGGCCGCGGCTCCGCAAAAGATAGAGCATGTCCTATTTTTGTCCACAGCCTGCGGACAAGAATAGGAATCTCTAGGGAGAGTGCCAGCATGGTGTGTTGTGGATCCGCAATTTGCAGATCAGCAACACACTACGGACGTGTGAATGGGGCCTAATCCGGACACGCTCGTGTGAAAGAGGCCGATGAGTCTTTGAGGACTGGAGTGGACACAGGACACTGGCCTAGCTAACACTTTCCCTATTAATTCAGCAGCAGCAGAACTCTCCCTGCTCTAACTAACACTGCAGTTTCAGAATGAATCTAACATGGATGCTGTCCTTGCTTTTTGATAGGTGGTGGAAGGGTCTTGGAGGGAGGGTATGCTGATTGGCTGGAACATGTCTGCTGACTGTGAGGTACAGGGTCAACGTTTGCTCAATGATGACGTATAGGGGGCTAATCGAACATCGCATATGTTCACCCGCTGCGGCGAACGCGAACATGCGATGTTCGCCGGCGAATAGTTCGGGACATCTCTATTCCTGAACACCTGACAGCGAAAATCAATTCAGTTAATCCAGCTCCTAGATTCTGGTGGGACAAACTCACTTTTATTGGTGCTCAAGGACCCCTGCGGCCTGAGCTGCAGATGTGACAGGCAAATAATTTTTTTACATTTGTCGGTTAGATTGTTGGGTAACATTTCCACGGTTATCAGGACTTTTTATTATAAATCGTAACAAAAACTATACAAGGCACTTTTCAAAAAGAGAAAATTAACCTGACCAGCCTCCCACCCTACACCCCCCCCTTCACTCAAACCACTCATTAATGCCCATTCACAAACTATTTTACTTATAAACAAATTTTCTACAAATTTACTTATAAACATATTTAAATAACTATAAGTCAGATAAACTAAATAAACAAACAAAACTATATACATGCTTTAAGTTATAAGGCCAGTCATATACAAGTGGCTCGGAGGGTGGGTTCCTGCACCAACATAGGCCAGGTACACAATTGTCCAGCCAGGGAACAGTTCTGGAGGATGAGGAGGAGGAGGAGAAGAAACCGTTTTCACAGCAGGGTGGCACCCAAAGCAGCTCATTGCCATCACTTAAGCGTGACTGGGGGGATACGGAGGACACAGATGATACACCTCCCACAGAGGACAGCTTGTAGTTGCCTCTGGGCAGCCTGGCAAACATGAGTGACTACATGCTGTTGTGCCTGTGCAACGACTGCCGAGTTGCTCACATTCAAACTTGTGCATATTACTGGGTGGCCACCCTGCTAGATCCCAGTTACAAGGACAACGTGCCGTCCTTAATTCCGTCACTGAAGCGTGATCGGAAGAAGCCAACGCTGGTAGACACGCTGCTGATGGCATTCACACCTGACACCAGGGGCTCAGTGGAAGCACAAGGCTAAAGTAGAGGAGGAAGAAGTCGCCAACACAGCTGGGTCACCGCCGGCACCTCAGAAGGCAGGGTTAGCGTGGCTGAAATCTGGAAAAGCTTTGTCACCACGCCACAACAACCAGCACCACCAGCAGATATGGAATGTCTTAGCAAGAGGCAGCATTTCAGCAAAATGGTGGAATAGTATCTGTGCACACACCTACAGGTACAGACTGATGGGTCTACCCAGGGTCGTAGCTACAGGGAAAGCGGCTGCTTTGAGGCCCTGACCCAGAAGGGGCCCATCCAGGAGGAGGAGGACAAAAATATTTTGTCAGGGCCCCCTCAACAGTATTATACAATGAAATTATACACAGCGGCAGTATAGACCGTGTAGAAAACGGATGGAACAGCTGCCGGGCCTAGTTTGAGAGAGCCATCTTTAGTAGCCACATGAATGGGGGCAGCATGAAAGGAAAGGGTTGCAAAAAAAATACTGGGAGAGTGGGGCCCCATTGAAAAATTTGCTGTTGGGCCCAGTCATTTCTAGCTACGCCACTGGGTCTGCCACATTCAACTTCTGGTTCTTTAAAGGGAACCTGTCACCAGGATTTAGTGTATAGAGCTGGGGACATGGGCTGCTAGATGGTCGCTAGCACATCCGCAGTACCCAGTCCCCTTAGCTCTATGTGCCTTCATTGCGTCAAAAAAAGGATTTTTGTGATATGTAAATTACCCTGATATGAGTCCTGTGTCCGGAGATGAGTCAAACTTCCTGAGCGCAGCACCGCCCCGCGTCCTCGGAATCTCCTCCTTACTGGCCAACGTCACATAGCTGGAGCGCCGAAATCTCGCGATGCGCGAGCTAGGGACTGGGTACTGCGGATGTGCTAGCGACCATCTAGCAGCCCATGTCCCCAGCTCTATACACTAAGTCCTAGTGACAGGTTCCCTTTAAATTAGGGACATGGATACTGGCCTTACCCAACCATTGTTATACTATATATTATATTTCGGGTCTACCCCAATTTATAAAAAATAAAAGAAAACAAAACACAATGTTGTTGGTGACTACCTTTGGCTTCACAGCCAAAAAAGGCTTTATGTCAGGCAACAATGTAACAGCCAATTGTAATGAACTAAGTTCCCTGTCTGTTATGCAGTGCAGCGGTACTTTGAAAGAAAGAAGGGGTACAGATCACCCAACAGTCTGAAGGCCACCTAATTTACTGAATATATTTCCAAGTCAGGTATGCAGTGCAGGGGTACTTTGAAAGGAAGAAGGGGTACAGATCACCCAACCATCTGAAGGCCACCTAATTTACTGAACATATTTCAAAGTCAGGTATGCAGTGCAGAGGTACTTTGAAAGGAAGAACGGGTGCAGATCACCCAACAATCTGAAGGCCACCTAATTTACAGAATATATTTCACAGTCAGATATGCAGTGCAGGGGTACTTTGAAAGAAAGGAGGGGTACAGATCACCCAACAATCTGAAGGCCACCTAATTTACTGAATATATTTCAAAGTCAGGAATGCAGTGCAGGGGTACTTGTCAAGGATGGAGGACAGTTAGCAGGAACTGATAAATAACGACAGCCTGGCTTGATCCCAAACTAAGGAAAACATAGGAGGGCCCTATAAATCCCTAAGAACTCTCCCAAACTACTGTGCACATGTACAAGTCCCGGTGGTAGACAGATACATGCCCTCATACCTATAACTGAGTGACACCTGAATTCCCTATAGTAGTGAGGGGAACGGCCAACGGCTCCCTGCACTGAATACAGAGGGAGTCAGGGTCACCTAGAATCAAGCCAGCAAACAAAACACAAAGTAAACGGAATGCACTTATCTTAGAGCAAAACAACTGCAGCCTCCAGCAGCACACACTTTATCCAGGAAGTAATATAAACCGCAAGGAGGAGCAGTAAGGGAGAGAATATAAAGCAAACCAATTAATCAAAGATAAGAGGCAGCTGAGGGAGAGAAAGGAACTGAGCAAAGTGAAACCAAAACAAAGAACGTCATACACAAGACAGGGAGGAACCTCTGACCGACCGTCTCCCAGAACCGGCGGTGACAGTACTTTGAAAGAAAGAAGGGGTACAGATAAGCCAACAATCTGAACGCCACATAATTGATAGAATATATTTTCAAGTCAGGTATGCAGTGCAGGGTTATCCACAAATGTTTAGAAACAGTTAATTAGTGGCACTACACACATCCGAATATTGATGTTATAGAAATCCAACTCTTCAGTCCACTCACACATCAGGAGGTCAATGCTAGTAATACGATGGTGCTCTGTCAAACAACAGTCTTGACGATATGTCCCATGAAACAAAAGATCATGACGGCACTCACCAATCCATTACGATATTCACGTTTATTCAGAGCAGGAGGGGGAGACGTACAGTGCAAACTCACATGGAAAAGGCGACTGCCGTTTCGCGGTGCCGCGCTTCTTCTGGCCTTTCACTTGCAATGAGGTTGCCTGGCGCAATCAAATTTATGCGCCCAACCGCACCCAACTTGGCGCATTACTGTGACGTAGAAAGCCCCATCGTCTGAACTCTAGACCCGGGGCTGGTTCTCTATTGGCAACCTCTTTGCAAAGCATTACATTGGTATCATTAACAAAAAGAAACATTTAGCACACATATAGACAAAAATTCACTATATAAACTTATAAAAAAGCACCCATATCTAATTTTTCATTTAGACCCAGCGAACCAGTCGCATTCGAGCGAAGGATCCACCTTCCTTCTCTCCTTAAAAGTTCTCGTTCCCTATCACCACCCCGTGTCGTACGATTAACTACTTCTAAACCAGCGAACTTCAATACGCTGGTATCACCGTTGTGTGCGGAGTTTATGTGCTCAATTAATAGCGGCACACCTTTTCAAGTTCTTATGGAATTTAAATGTTCGCGAAAAGGTTCATATAAACAGCGGATGGTCTTCCCAATATAGAATCTTCCGCATTTGCACAGGATAATATAAACAACATATTTACTCCATCAGGTAATCAGTGTGTTTACTTTATGTTCAAGTCCTGCAAATGATACTAACCTCTTAAGGACACAGGACGTACCCGTACGTCCTGTGTCCGGTCTTTAAAGATGGCGCCCCCTCCTGCTCCATGCGGGCGCCTTAGACATTTAACCCCTCAGATGCCGTGGTCAATCCTGACTGCGGCATCTGAGCGTACCTAAACTGAAAGTTTCACTTTCGGTTTGCGCTCCGGCTCCCCTGTGTGGCGATCGGAGGAGCCGAGCACGCCTATAGTAGCCTGGGTTTCTATGAATAAAACCCAGGCTGCTCTGTAGTATTTCCTATGGAGCCTTGCCTGTAATAGGCTTCATAGGAAATATGTGATTTTTCATACATTCCAATGCTATTGCACTAATACAAGGCAAATTGGGCTTTAGAATATATCACTGCACCACAGAGCGGCAATTAGGCCCTAATTTTTTACTGTAATTAGGCCCTAATTTTTTTCACCTTTACATAACACAAAAGGCCTTTCAACAGATAAGTGCAATGATAAATGGCGAATATATTTTAATTTCAGCTACTAATACACGGCAAACAGGCCTTCGGAATGTAACACTGCACCGCACATGGGCAAATATATTTTTCTTTTGCCACTAATACATGGCAAAAAGGGCTTTGAAACCCTATAACTGAACTGCACAAGGGCAAATAAGACATACTGTAGAAATATTTCCTTGTAATAAACCCTATTAATGGCTGTATCAAAAAGCACTTGCACCCCAATAACCAGAACAAGTTTGCTGGAATAACAGAGCTGTATAATGGCAATTTTGATCCCCAGTCAGTGCACCAAGGTATAATAGGATTGTTCCTGTTACCTAGTTTGTAACCTCCCCTACTGAACTCCACCTAATTTACAGAATATATTTCACAGTCAGATATGCAGTGCAGGGGTACTTTGAAAGAAAGGAGGGGTACAGATCACCCAACAATCTGAAGGCCACCTAATTTACTGAATATATTTCAAAGTCAGGAATGCAGTGCAGGGGTACTTGTCAAGGATGGAGGACAGTTAGCAGGAACTGATAAATAACGACAGCCTGGCTTGATCCCAAACTAAGGAAAACATAGGAGGGCCCTATAAATCCCTAAGAACTCTCCCAAACTACTGTGCACATGTACAAGTCCCGGTGGTAGACAGATACATGCCCTCATACCTATAACTGAGTGACACCTGAATTCCCTATAGTAGTGAGGGAACGGCCAACGGCTCCCTGCACTGAATACAGAGGGAGTCAGGGTCACCTAGAATCAAGCCAGCAAACAAAACACAAAGTAAACGGAATGCACTTATCTTAGAGCAAAACAACTGCAGCCTCCAGCAGCACACACTTTATCCAGGAAGTAATATAAACCGCAAGGAGGAGCAGTAAGGGAGAGAATATAAAGCAAACCAATTAATCAAAGATAAGAGGCAGCTCAGGGAGAGAAAGGAACTGAGCAAAGTGAAACCAAAACAAAGAACGTCATACACAAGACAGGGAGGAACCTCTGACCGACCGTCTCCCAGAACCGGCGGTGACAGTACTTTGAAAGAAAGAAGGGGTACAGATCAGCCAACAATCTGAACGCCACATAATTGATAGAATATATTTTCAAGTCAGGTATGCAGTGCAGGGTTATCCACAAATGTTTAGAAACAGTTAATTAGTGGCACTACACACATCCGAATATTGATGTTATAGAAATCCAACTCTTCAGTCCACTCACACATCAGGAGGTCAATGCTAGTAATACGATGGTGCTCTGTCAAACAACAGTCTTGACGATATGTCCCATGAAACAAAAGATCATGACGGCACTCACCAATCCATTACGATATTCACGTTTATTCAGAGCAGGAGGGGAGACGTACAGTGCAAACTCACATGGAAAAGGCGACTGCCGTTTCGCGGTGCCAGCTTCTTCTGGCCTTTCACTTGCAATGAGGTTGCCTGGCGCAATCAAATTTATGCGCCCAACCGCACCCAACTTGGCGCATTACTGTGACGTAGAAAGCCCCATCGTCTGAACTCTAGACCCGGGGCTGGTTCTCTATTGGCAACCTCTTTGCAAAGCATTACATTGGTATCATTAACAAAAAGAAACATTTAGCACACATATAGACAAAAATTCACTATATAAACTTATAAAAAAGCACCCATATCTAATTTTTCATTTAGACCCAGCGAACCAGTCGCATTCGATCGAAGGATCCACCTTCCTTCTCTCCTTAAAAGTTCTCGTTCCCTATCACCGCCCCGTGTCGTACGTTTAACTACTTCTAAACCAGCGAACTTCAATACGCTGGTATCACCGTTGTGTGCGGAGTTTATGTGCTCAATTAATAGCGGCACACCTTTTCAAGTTCTTATGGAATTTAAATGTTCGCGAAAAGGTTCATATAAACAGCGGATGGTCTTCCCAATATAGAATCTTCCGCATTTGCACAGGATAATATAAACAACATATTTACTCCATCAGGTAATCAGTGTGTTTACTTTATGTTCAAGTCCTGCAAATGATACTAACCTCTTAAGGACACAGGACGTACCCGTACGTCCTGTGTCCGGTCTTTAAAGATGGCGCCCCCTCCTGCTCCATGCGGGCGCCTTAGACATTTAACCCCTCAGATGCCGTGGTCAATCCTGACTGCGGCATCTGAGCGCGCACAAACTGAAAGTTTCACTTTCGGTTTGCGCTCCGGCTCCCCTGTGTGGCGATCGGAGGAGCCGGAGCACGCCTATAGTAGCCTGGGTTTCTATGAATAAAACCCAGGCTGCTCTGTAGTATTTCCTATGGAGCCTTGCCTGTAATAGGCTTCATAGGAAATATGTGATTTTTTTCATACATTCCAATGCTATTGCACTAATACAAGGCAAATTGGGCTTTAGAATATATCACTGCACCACAGAACGGCAATTAGGCCCTAATTTTTTTACTGTAATTAGGCCCTAATTTTTTTCACCTTTTACATAACACAAAAGGCCTTTCAACAGATAAGTGCAATGATAAATGGCGAATATATTTTAATTTCGCTACTAATACACGGCAAACAGGCCTTCGGAATGTAACACTGCACCGCACATGGGCAAATATATTTTTCTTTTGCCACTAATACATGGCAAAAAGGGCTTTGAAACCCTATAACTGAACTGCACAAGGGCAAATAAGACATACTGTAGAAATATTTCCTTGTAATAAACCCTATTAATGGCTGTATCAAAAAGCACTTGCACCCCAATAACCAGAACAAGTTTGCTGGAATAACAGAGCTGTATAATGGCAATTTTGATCCCCAGTCAGTGCACCAAGGTATAATAGGATTGTTCCTGTTACCTAGTTTGTAACCTCCCCTACTGAACTCCGTTCTACATAAATACTCTGGAACGATTCCTCCCTATCCTTTCCCTGCACTTGTAAATTGTTTTTTCACCACTAATCAAGTATTTCCTATTACTGTCCCTAGCGCCAGCAGACACATCTCTCCCTTCACTAAGTACGTGGGTGAATGGCAGAATCTAAGATGGCTTCCTCTATTTATAGGGCTATGACATCACATGGCTGGCTGGCTGCTGATTGGCTGCATGCATGTCAGTATGGGTGATCCCATCTTCCCAGAGTTCCTTTCTTTATGTCCTCACACTTGCAGCAGCCATTTTAGGAAAAGTCTCAATAGTTGCAAGCCATAGTTAGGTCACGGTGGAAGATGTATTGAAATAACCTATGTATCTAGAACAGAGGACTCCAACCTCAGCTGTTAGGGCATGCGCGGAGCTATAGTTTCACAACAATGAGAGAGCCACAGGTTGATGACATCTGATCTGCCAATGTCACCTTACTGTTCAGCATGCAATGGAGGAGTAATTACATGGACTCACAAAAGCATGCATCTCTACACCTCCTTCACTCCTATAATTAGGTACTTGTCTTTGCCTATTTATACCAGCATAGATTTCAATGACAGGGAACACCATAGGTTACCATAGTCATCAGATCTTCTGCATGCATTCATTCCTGGTGTTCCACCCATTATTACTTTACAACTTCCAGATAAGCGGAAATCATTTTGATGTCAATGTACATAGCTGTATCACCCTTAATGATATATAGAGCCATTTCCAACTCTTATCTAGGTAAAACAATGAATACTCTATCATCTGACTCAGAATAGTAAATTAGCTTAGATAAAACTGTTCTACGGTCAAGCACAATCATTAACACAGCGGAGAGCAGGGACTGGTAAGCGGGCATATAAAGTAATTATCACTAATGAATGCATTAACTTCGGGATAAGGGACACCTCTGCATTCTACTTTATCAAACTGAAATTAGGATAGTTGAGGGACAGGGAACTTCGCAGAATTAATTTCATAATACAGGTTTGTTTTTATCACATTCTCCTTGTCTGCTGTGAAGGAGCATGACTACCAGACACATTAGGATTTATGGATTGTATGGGGTGGGGGTGAAATCTGTTAAAAAGTTATGAATTATATTGGAGAATGAGACTTTAAAATATTTAGGTATATAATAGGATTTATGAATTATATTGAAGGCTATGACTGGTAGCCATCTACTCATTGATTTATTGGTTGTTCTGGGTGGAGACACATTCTCTCAGTTTGGTTTAGTGAAGTCTCATTCTTAATTTGTGTTAAAGGACGAAAAAAAAAAAAATTCTTGTTGTAAAATGTGACGTGCATTATTCAGAACTAGTGAATTTGTCAAGTAGTGTTGAGCGGGCATGCTCCGCCGACCACCAGTTCGGCTCGAGCATCGCGATACTCGGCACATTGCGGTGTTTGGCCGAATACCGCGTGTGCTTGAGCGCAATTCTCGGTCTCCTCCCCGCACGTTTGTTGGCTGCTATGCAGCCAATAAACTTGCAGGTAAGTACTACCACTCACTGTAATGCCATGTTGGTTACTGGCAATACAGTGATTGGCTGGCCGGAACGCGTCACATCGGGTGCTATAAAGCACTTGATGACACATGTTCGGCTCAGTCTTAGTCAGGGAGAGCTGTGCTATAGAAGGAAAAGATAGTGTAGGGAATTGAATTTTATTTTTTTGTTAGGCAGGGTTGGTGTTACAGACCCAAAAGTCCTTTTAAGGACTATTGTTGTGTCTGGCAGCAATATATATTTTTAGTTCAACCTGCTCTAAATTACATGCAATTGTAGAGACCTAAAAGTCATTTTAAGGACTATTTTTGTATCTGGCAGAAATATATATTATTAGTGTAACTTGCGCAAAAATTACGTGCAATTGTTAGAGACCCAAAAGTCCTTTTAAGGACTAATGTATCTGGCAGCAATATATATTTTTAGCGCAACCTGTGCCAAATAGTGTGCAATTGTTTGGCCGCTGCAGACAGTGACATTATCTGCGCTACATCTCCCGTGTAACATGTGCGCAAACAAAAAATATCCGTTACATCCAGTGTACTTTTTCCGTAGATGCTGCGGACAGTGGCATTATCTGTGTTACATCTCCTGTTTAACATGTGCACATACTAAAAATATCTGTGACATCCAGTGTACTTTTTCCGTAGACGCTGTGGACAGCGGCATTATCTGTGTTACATCCATACTAAAAATATCTGTGACATCCAGTGTACTTTTTCCATAGACGCTGCGACAGCGACATTGTCTGCGCTACATATCCTGTTTAACGTGTGCGTATACTAAAAATATCTGTGACATCCAGTGTACTTTTTCCGTAGATGCTGCGGACAGCGAAATTATCTGCGCTACATCTCCTGTTTAACTTGTGCACATACAAAAATATATCTGACATCCAGTGTACTTTTTCCGTAGACGCTGTGGACAGCGGCATTATCTGTGTTACATCTCCTGTTTAACATGTGCACATACTAAAAATATCTGTGACATCCAGTGTACTTTTTCCATAGACGCTGCTGACAGCGACATTATCTGCACTTCATCTCCTGTATAACGTGTGCACGTACAAAAATATCTGTGACATCCAGTGTACTTTTTCTGTAGACGGTGTCCGCTGCGGACAGTGACATTACCTGCACTACGTCTACTGTATAACGTGTGCACATATGAAAAATATCTGTGACATCCAGTAAACTTTTTCCGTAGACGGTGTCCGCTGTGGACAGTTACATTACCTGCGCTACATCTCCTGTTTAACGTGTGTACATACGAAAAATATCTGTGACATCCAGTTACTTTTTCCATAGACGCTGCGGACAGTGACATTATCTGTACTACAAGTCCTGTTTAACGTGTGCGCATACAAAAAATATATGTGACATCCAGTGTACTTTTTCCGTAGACGCTGCGGACAGCGACATTATCTGCGCTACATCTCCTGTATAACGTGTGCACATACGAAAAATATCTGTGACATCCAGTGTACTTTTTACGTAGATGCTGCGGACAGCGACATTATATGCGCTACATATCCTGTTTAATGTCTGCGCATACTAAAACTATCTGTGACATTCAGTGTACTTTTTCCGTAGATGCTGCGGACAGCGAAATTATTTTCACTACATGTCATGTATAAAGTGTGCACATATGAAAAATTTCTGTGACATCCAGTGTATTTTTTCCGTAGACGGTGTTCGCTGTGGACAGTTACATTACCTGCGGTACATCTGCTGTTTAACGTGTGTGCATACGAAAAATATCTGTGAAATTCAGTGTACTTTTTCCGTAGATGCTGCGGACAGCAACATTATCTGCACAACATCTACTGTATAACATGTGCACATATGAAAAATATCTGTGACATCCAGTGCACTTTTTCCGTAGACGGTGTCCGCTGTGGACAGTTACATTACCTGCGCTACATCTCCTGTTTGACATGTGTGCATACGAAAAATATCTGTGACATTCAGTGTACTTTTTCTGTAGATGCTGCGGACAGCGACATTATCTGCACTACATCTCCTGTATAACGTGTGCACATATGAAAAATTTCTGTGACATCCAGTGTATTTTTTCCGTAGACGCTTCGACAGCGACATTGTCTGCGCTACATATCCTGTTTAACGTGTGCGCATACTAAAAATATCTGTGACATCCAGTGTACTTTCTCCGTAGACGGTGTCCGCTGTGGACAGTTACATTACCTGCGCTACATCTCCTGTTTAACGTGTGTGCATCCGAAAAATATCTGTGACATTCAGTGTACTTTTTCTGTAGATGCTGCTGACAGTGACTTTATCTGCACTAAATCTCCGGTATAACGTGTGCAAATACGAAAAATATCTGTGACATCCAGTGTACTTTTTCCGTAGACGGTGTCCGTTGTGGACAGTTACATTAGTTGCGCTACATCTCCTGTTTAACGTGTGTGCATACAAAAAATATCTGTGACATTCGGTGTACTTTTTCCGTAGATGCTACGGATAGCGACATTATTAGCGCTACAAGTCCTGTTTAACGTGTGCGCATACTAAAAATATATGTTACATCTAGTGTACTTTTTCCGTAGACGTTGCGGACAGCAGCATTATCTGCGCTACATCTCCTGTTTAACGTGTGCGCACACAAAAAATATCTGTGACATCCAGTGTACCTTTTCCGTAGATGCTGCGACAGCGACATTGTCTGCGCTACATATACTGTTTAACGTGTGCGCATACTAAAAATATCTGTGACATCCAGTGTACTTTTTCCGTAGACGCTGCTGACAGCAAGATTATCTGCACTACATCTCCTGTATAACGTGTGCACATACGAAAAATATCTGTGACATCCAGTGTACTTTGTGTTATGTGCTGGCCAATCCCCTGTCCAAGACGCAGGCCTGGAGTGCTCCCACTCTGCACCTGGACTTCCGCAAGGACCATCAGCTAGCACATCCGCTTCTGTGTCCCGGCACTGCTGACAGATGTCCATACCCCAGGCCTTAGAACGAAAGCGCAAATACACAGCCATCCACTCACAGGCTATAGCTGGCCCTGGAATATTGCTGGCCCTGGAATATTGCCATTTAGGCTTGTGTACACTGAGGCTTTCGGCAGCCTGATGGAGGCGGCCGTCCCTTGTTACTCAGTCCCTAGCCGTCACTATTTTGCCCGGTGTGCCATCTCCTCTCTACACCAGCATGTGTCCCGTAACATCACCCGTGCCCTGAACAACACAGTTATTGGGAAGGTCCACTTAACGACTGACACATGGACAAGTGCTTGTGGCTAGAGATGCTACATTTCCGTGACGGCACACGGGGTGAACATTGTGGAGTCCGGGAGCGATTCGTACCCTGGGATGGCACAGGTGCTACCGACGCCAAGGATTCCGTGCCCTACTTCCATCAGGATTTCTGCCACCACCTACATTGGTGGCTGCAACCCCCCCCCCCCTCTCCTCCTCCATCTCCTCCTCCACTTCTACCTCTGAATTCTCATCTTGCAGCAGCAGTCAGCCATCAGTCGGTAGCTGGAAGCAGTGTAGCACTGCAGTGGGGAAGCAGCAACAGGCCGTGCTTAAACTTATTTGCCTAGGTGACAAACAGCACACTGCCGCAGAGCTGTTAGAGGGTATAAGGGACCAGACTGAGCTGTGTCTCTCGCCACTCAACCTACAACTAGGCATGGTTTTGTCTGATAATGGCCTTAACTTGATGGTGGCTTTGGAGTTTGCAAGCTCACTCACATACGTGTACCAGGCCTAGCCAACATGTTAAACTTAGTGGTTTAGCGGTTTCTCAAAACCTACCCCAATTTGCCTGAGCTACTGGTTAAGGTGCGCCGCATGTGTGCACATTTCCGAAAGTCATCTACCGTTGCCGCCGGTCTGGCAATGCTGCAGCAGCGCTTGCAATTGCCAGCTCACCGACTGTTGTGCGACTTGAGCATGCGCTGGAATTCCACGTTCCACATGTTGGTCATGCTTTGTGAGCAGCGGAGGGAAGTAGTAGAATACCAGCTGCAACATGTTCATCACCTTTCTTGTCAGCTTCCGCTCTTCACAAGCAATGAGTGGGCATGGATGTCTGACCTCTGTGTGGTTTTACACAACTTTGAGGAATCATCACAGATGGTGAGCAGTGATGCCGCTATTATCAGCGTAACCATCCCACTTCTGTGTCTACTGAAACGCTCACTGCTGACAATCAAGGTGGACGCTTTGCACGTGGAAGAGGTGGAAATGGGGGAAGACAGTACACAGGCTGATAGCCGGACCACCCTCAGTTCGTCTTCTTAGCGAGAATTGTATGATGATGAGGAAGAGGAGGAGGAGCAGGAGACGGTTGCCTCCACTACAGAGGGTAGTACCCATAGCAGGTTAATTCCATCTGCTCAGCGTGGATGGACAGAGGAGGAGGAAGAGAATGAGGAGATTGAGAGTCATCCTCCTGATGAGGAAAGCAAAGTCTTGTCTGTTGGGACTCTGGCACACATGGCTGACTTTATGTTATGCCGCCTTTCCCGTGACCCTCGCGTTATACACATTTTGGCCAACGCTGATTACTGGTTAGTCATTCCTCTCGAACTCCGTTACAAAGAGAACTTCTCATCTCTCATTCTTGTGGTGGAGAGGACTAACAAAACGGTGCAATACCAGAAGGTCCTTGTGGGAAAATTGCTCCAAAAATTTCCAGCTGACAAAGCTGGCGGTAGAGTACGTAGTTCCTTGGGCAACCGAGGAGGGGACGGGAACACACAACAGTTCCAACAGAGGCAGGGCAACACTCTCCAAGGCCTGGGACAGTTTCATGAAACAACTCGCCAGCACCCTTACCCTGAAGCGCGGCCTACTGTCACAAGGAGGGAAACATTTTGAAAGATGGTAAAGGAGTACGTAGCAGACTGTGTCTGCGTCCTCAATGATCCCTCTGTGCCTTACAACTACTGGGTGTCCAAACTGGACACGTGGCACTAACTGGCGCCCTGCCGCCAGCGTTTTGTCAGAGCGGGTATTTAGTGCTGCTGGGGGAATAATAACTGATAAGCGCATCTGCCTGTCAACTAAAAATGCTGACCGGTTGACCAAAAATGATTGCCCCTGACTTCTCTACTCCACCAGAGGAAAGCGGATGAACATAAAGGCACTTTAAATGTCGCTTTTATGGTGTATTGAATACACTGTATTCCCATGCACTCCTTCCACCACAAAAAAGGGTATATGGTTCAATCTTCCTTTACTTGTCCTCCTCCTCCATCATATCAACATGCTTATTAGGCTGCCCTCGCTCCTAATGTTTTAGAGGGTTAGCTCAGCAGCAGGCCCTCAACCATAATTTTTTCGATGGTCAGCTCAGCAACAGGCCCTCGCCCATAATTGTTTCCATGGTCAGATCAAAAGCAGGCACTCGCCCCTAAGATTTTAGATGGTCAGCTCAGCAGCAGACCCTTACCCCTAATGTTTTAGATGGTCAGCTCAGCAGCAGGCACTCGCCCCTAATGTTTTAGAGAGTCAGCTCAGCAGCAGACCCTCAACCATAATTTTTTCGATGGTCAGCTCAGCAGCAGTCCCTCACACCTAATGTTTTAGATGGTCAGCTCAGCAGCAGGCCCTCGCCCATAATTTTTTCCATTGTCAGATCAGCAGCAGGTACTCGCCCCTAATGTTTTAAAGAGTTAGATCAGCAGCAGACCCTCAACCATAATTTTTTCGATGGTCAGCTCAGCTGTATTGTCAGTCTGTAAAATTGGCGTACTACTTAGACAACATCGTTCCCAGCAGTGACCTGGGAGTCCAAGATGATCCAGAAATCCTCGCCATGCTGTTCCCAAACCAGTGGTGTTTCCATCAATTTCTGACCTTTTTCTGTGAACTAGACACCCTCTCCTCTTAAAAGCAGGGGGTGGCTGGTTTAATGCTCGGGTTCTCCCACTGACTTCCATTGTGCTCGAGTGTTTGGTGTAGCTCCCGAGCATCCCGAGGTGTTCTACTCGAGCACCCGAGCACTTTGGTGCTCAATCTACACTACTGCCAAGAAGCAAAGTTTAACTGGTGATTAGAGATGAGCGAACTTCTATTTTTAGTTCGGCGTCCAAAGCTCGGGTTTGGGTTATCGTAGCATCCCGTTATGGATTCCGCTACCGCGGACCATAACGGCATTTGGAATCCATAAGGGGATGCTTCATTGAACCCGAACTGTGGACAACCCTAAGGACCTGGGGTGACGTCACTGTCATGTGATCAGTGCAGGGGGATGTCCTTAGGGTTGTCCAAGGTTCGGGTTCAATGAAGCATCCCCTTGTGGATTCCAAATGCCATTATGGTCCGCGGCAGCGGAATCCATAACGGGATGCTACGATAACCCGAACCCGAACTTTGGACGCCAAACTAAAAATAGAAGTTCGCTCATCTCTACTGGTGATTGATACCTTACAAGGATTCTTCAAAAGAACATCTACAGTATCTCAATAGACACTCTGTTAGATGCAGAAGATAAACTAGATTCAATGAATAAATAAGGAGGTGCCAGAAGTTAGAATCCATTTCCCTAATTTTTATTGGGCTTGTTGGGAAATATTGAAAATGGCTGCCAGCAGTGCTAGAATGTCAATAGAATTGGTTGCATTCCCATACAGAGCTGTCATGTGGTGGTGAGAGCGGGGGTTGGATCCTCACTATAGGCTATTCTGTGGCTCCTGCCCTTATCTTACAGCTCTTAACATTCCTGTCAGGCTGCTCAACCTGGTGGCTTGTCACAAGGAGGTTCACATCATTACTATTTTTAGTACAGTAGAGAAGAGCCTTGATATGCGAGAGCATAATGTTAAATTAACCTCCCCTTATTACCACCCCCTGGCAGCTCTACTGCGGGATGCAACCCATCCTATTCCCATTCTAGGATGGATTGCTGTCAACTATTTTCATTAATTTTTGGAGAACCTATTTGAGTGAATAACTATTTTCTCCATTAAAGGGATTGTCCCACAAAAAATATTCTACAGTTTTCAAACCAGCACCTGGATCTGAATACTTTTGTAATTGCATGTAATTAATTTTTTTTTATAGCCACTGAGTTATTCAGTAAAATCTATCCGTATTGCACCATTTATTTCATATTTCTTTGACCGGCTCATTAAGAAGGCCGCACATGTTCAGTTTCATCTTACAACTGCCTCCTGAGCTGTGATAGGGAGAGCATGGACACGTCCCCTGAGATGCAGCAGAAAAGACACTCCCCTTGATCTGTCAGCTTGATATAAATCTAGCAGAGCAATGAATGGGAAGATCTCTGGACCCATGTGAGATACAGGGCTGGTTCTAGCTTTGTTAGAAATCTATTGGCATGGACTATAGGATGTCTGATTTTCTTTTTTTACATTATTCATGGGATAAGTCTGCACTGGCTAATTATACTGTACTAGAGAAAAATTGAATTCAGTCCAACTTCATGGGGATACAAAGTTGCTCCTTCCCTTCCCTGGCTCCATTTTTACACTCTCAAGGCTAAAAGGCTATATCCCTTTCCAAGATGCCAACAATTGCAATAGGTAGATAAATATTTTAGGTTGAGGTTTACAATGTAAGATGAACATCTTCTGTTTATAAATCACCGTCTTGCTTGGAACAAGATCACAGATGTCTGTAAAAGTGGTTCACTGTTCACTCCCAGCAAAATCTAGTGAAAGTCTGTTTTGATTAACTTTGTTGTGCCAGGGAGTATTATAGATGGTGTTATTAAACAGTAATAATTGTGTCTAGTGCTATCTCCAGGATCATCACACCAGGAGAGACCAGCTCAAGTGCGCTAATCAAGGGCATGCAAGCATGAGGACCATTTAATAGCTTCTGCAGTAAAATGCTTTATAGTTCCTTCCCAACACTTTGGCAGTCACAAACGTTTATCATATGTAGATTAATGAATTGTGCCATCTGATGTGAACAATAAAGAAATGAGACGCTGCTCACCATGCAAAGTCACAAGTGGTGAGGCAAACTGCTATCATACGGATTATGGAAACCAAGCTGATTCCTGGATATTTTCAATAGCTATGAATCTATGTAGGTATTTAGGTTATATGTAGATAATACCTGTATAAGACATCATGCACAATTCATCTGTTCAGAGCTGCAACCAAGCTTTTCTTCACCCTGTTAATCGACCCCGTGGAGCTGCTACATATCTAGGATGGAATTACCAAAAACAAGGCAAAAAATACAATAATAATTCAAAAAATTCATCTTTATTCCAAATACATTATCATAATAAAAAACAAGGAAGATGGGACATTAAAAAGACAGGAAAATGTAATATCCATAAAGGGAGCAGTGATGTATCCAATGAACCACAGTAGGTACTACTCAAAACAGAGGAGCATAAAGACTCACATATAGTAATGACATAAAGTGCAAAGTGCCTATTACAAGAAAAGCAAATTCACAAAAACAATATAAAGGCATAAAGTGCCAAGTAAAACCTACAAATACATCAATAGCACTGCTCACCGAACCCTTGTGAGCAGTGCTGTTGTGTATTTGCTAGAGTATACTGGCACTTATCTGCTATTGTTTTTGTAATTGCTTTCTTGTAATAGGCACTTTGCACTATGTCATTACTATATGTGGTCTTTATGCTCCTCTGTTTCAGTAGTACCTACTGTGGTTCATTGGATACATCACTGCTCCCTCTATGGATATTACATTTTCCTGTCTTTGTGTCCCATCTTCCTTGTTTTTTATTATGATAATGTATTTGGAATAAAGATGAATTTTTTGAATTATTATTGTATTTTTTGCCTTGTTTTTGGTAATATTATTGAGGGACTAGGTTCTAATAGGTTTTT
Organism: Bufotes viridis; assembly: GCA_033119425.1. Taxonomy (NCBI): domain Eukaryota; kingdom Metazoa; phylum Chordata; class Amphibia; order Anura; family Bufonidae; genus Bufotes; species Bufotes viridis. The sequence continues at coordinate 82,639,082 of CM065594.1, read as the reverse complement.
GTCCCATACATTTATAGGTGTTAATATCTAGGATGGAGCATACTGCATAATGGAAGCTTCAACAACATTTTTATTGTTTGGTAATAGAACAATTACAGCGTATATGCTAAAACTATAGGAACAGACCTGCTGATGGATTTGATGATCGCTTTTCATCAGATACCAGGACAAATAAACCCCACAGAGTTGTTAATATCAGTGTTATTTAAGGACACACTATATGTATGTGAATTTCTACTTGCACACCCAAAAGTGTTATTAAATTGAAATTTTCAGCCTCTCATCACACAAGGAATATAGATCATTCTACATCTGGAGGAGGCTCCATTTTACAAACTAAACATAGTTTGGAGCAGACAGACACTGTTCTCATGACAATAAAATGCATTTTTCTGTACTTTCAAAACCGGCAGGAACCCAATTCTTTAAGGCAGCAATTGGCACACAATAAAACATGTCAATAATTTCACGAGAATTGCAGAGCATTTGAGAACTAAAAGAAAATCAAAATGTTTGTAATGTTTGAAGCTTTATAATACTGTGCTGGAGGTTTTAGAAAGTATTGCTGCAGGAAACATGGAAATACACTCACCTAAAGAATTATCAGGAACACCTGTTCTATTTCTCATTAATGCAATTATCTAGTCAACCAATCACATGGCAGTAGCTTCAATGCATTTAGGGGTGTGGTCCTGGTAAAGACAATCTCCTGAACTCCAAACTGAATGTCAGAATAGGAAAGAAAGGTGATTTAAGCAATTTTGAGCATGGCATGGTTGTTGGTGCCAGACGGGCCGGTTTGAGTATTTCACAATTTGCCCAGTTACTGGGATTTTCACACACAACCATTTCTAGGGTTTACAAAGAATGGTGTGAAAAGGGAAAAACATCCAGTATGCGGCAGTCCTGTGGGCGAAAATGCCTTGTTGATGCTAGAGGTCAGAGGAGAATGGGCCAACTGATTCAAGCTGATAGAAGAGTCTCGATTTCTGTTGAGACATTAAAATGGTAGAGTCCGAATTTGGGGTAAACAGAATGAGAACATGTATCCATCATGCCTTGTTACCACTGTGCAGGCTGGTGGTGGTGGTGTAATGGTGTGGGGGATGTTTTCTGGGCACACTTTAGGCCCCTTAGTGCCAATTGGGCATCGTTTAAATGCTAAGGGCTACCTGAGCATTGTTTCTGACCATGTCCATCCCTTCATGACCACCATGTACCCATCCTCTGATGGCTACTTCCAGCAGGATAATGCACCATGTCACAAAGCTCAAATCATTTTAAATTGGTTTCTTGAACATGACAATGAGTTAACTTTACTAAAATGGCCCCCACAGTCACCAGATCTCAACCCAATAGAGCATCTTTGGGATGTGGTGGAACGGGAGCTTCGTGCCCTGGATGTGCATCCCTCAAATCTCCATCAACTGCAAGATGCTATCCTATCAATATGGGCCAACATTTCTAAAGAATGCTATCAGCACCTTGTTGAATCAATGCCACGTAGAATTAAGGCGGTTCTGAAGGCAAAAGAGGGTCCAACACCGTATTAGTATGGTGTTCCTAATAATTCTTTAGGTGAGTGTATATGGAAGGGAGATATGTCCTGGCCACACAAATATGAGATTTAACCCTTTTCACTGACTCCCTTAAAGCTGAACACCCATTACATACTTACTGGCTCTGTGAGACAGGCTTTAAGTATTTATACGTAGATAGAATCTTAAGATGAACAGTGAAAGGTGGCTTTTAATCTTAAGATTCTTGGTCAACAACATAAAATAAAAAATGCCTATATCTTCATTTTGGCTTTGGCGTTTGTGCTTTAAGGCAGAACCTTGAATTGGTCCATCAAAAATGCCCAGAACATTTTCTATTTCCATCTTTTAAATATGTAAAAGAGACTTGCAGTATGTTGTAGGTCTTTTACAGACATCCATCCCCTTCAGCTGAATAGCATTGTCTCTGTAGCATGTTCCTGGAGTTCTGCAATTCCCAGTCAGATAAATGGGACTGTCACAGAAATTTCTGCAACAAATTTGCCATGTGTCATTATATCCTTAAATTCTAGCTTGAGCAGAAGATCAAACTAGAGCAGAAGTGCAAAATAGTTTTAGGACTGATTTAAGGAGTTGCAAATTGTTCTTTCTCCATAATTTGTCAACTTGTCTAATCAATGCTGCGAATAGCTGATATCTAACTCTGGGATCAAAATTTAAAAATGCTAACTGTATTGATGAATATTAAAGACATATGCCTTGTAATTTCAGATGTGTGGGTCCCTGCAGCAATCATAGGTACTGTAATTACTTAGACTTAATAGATAGACACTTAAGATTGGTAGTTCATTTTCCCAAGCATTTAGACAGAGCTCTTGGGCCCAATGTAAAATTTATAACAGGGATCCAACCTACTGTACCATTTATAATGCTGGTGTCTTCTTATGTGGCAGAGGGTCCTTAAAAGCCTTTCAAGCCTCAGACCCTGTGTATGTCTGCTACCTTCGCACCCTTTACACCTCTATAGTTGCTACCAGGAACCTGAAGGCTGGTATGTGGTGACAAAATTTTCTACTTGACTTCACACAATCTACATCATATGTATCATAAGCCCAATTTACATGCACTGATATCCTCCAGAGTATGGGGAGGCATGATTGATAATGCCATCGCTCTTTCCCATACTGTTTCATTGTTTCCCGGCAGCAGATCCTGTTTACACAGCACTATCTACCAATGGGAAATGATGATCTTTTGTGCTGCAGTGCCTTTACGATACCAGATCATCGCTAACGATTGTTACTAGTAATACTTGTAAGCGATGATCTGCTGAATTGTCGGAATGTGTAAAGGGTCCTTAAGAATGTTTTGTGAGCTTGTCCAATCAGGCTTAAAAGTTGTTTTTCTGCCCCCTGCTGTCTAAACCATATGGTCCCAAATGGGAAAAATGTTTTTTACTTTGTGTACTGTTGGAACATTACCAAAAAAGCCTACATGCACACGGCAGTGGTTTTTTGCGGCCTCCGTTCCGTTTTTTTTGCGGATCCGATGGTTTCCCAATTATTTCTATGGATCCGTTAAAAATGCGGATGCCTCTTCCGTTGCCTGTCCGCGTCCTCTGTCCGCATTTCACGTCCGCAAAAAAAATATGGCATGTCCTATTCTTGTCCGTAAAAAACGGTTTGCGGACCCATAGAAGTCAATGGGTCCGCAAAAAATGCGGATGACCAACAGAAGCCATCCGTTTGTCATCCGCATCCTTCTTTTTTGCGGAAACACAACCTACAAAATTTGCGGACACACGGAAAGGATGTGGATGTGGAAAAAAAAGGAAGACGGATCCGCGATTTGCGGACAGCAAAAAACAACTGTCGTGTGCATGTAGCCTTAAAGAGAGAAGTTCTGATTTTCATCAGTATAATATAGGAAATATTTACCCTAATTCATTTTTGTTCCAAGTTATACTCTTAAACGGCTCTTTGAGATGTAGCGGTATTCTCAAATTCACAGTCTTATGGATTTGTTCTTGAGCATTTTAAAAGAAAATCAACAATTTATAAACTTAACATTAAACCTGAGTAATTTGTTGTCGATCAATCTGTAGCCAAGCCAACGTCAGAAAGGTAGATCAATATACTCCCTCATCAATAGAAGATAGAAAAATACATTGTGCTCTAACGGAAAATGGAATTTATTATCAACAATTTTCAAAGTATTTTTTTTAAAGATTTTATCATTTTGTAAGCTACTCGAAAAACTATTCTGGGTTTGTGTCAGAACTACACGAACAACTGGAAGATATGATGATGTTTATTCTGTACTGGACAGTCACATGACCAAATATATTGTTCTAATGGTGAATGTATAAGTTATATAATTATGAAAATGGACTGTTGGGGTAATTTTTTATGTCTTTTGTTACAGATTGTAAACTTTAAAGAACTTTGCATAAATGAATAGAACATATGAAAATAAGAAACTTTGTAATCTGTATTATAAGAGAGAAATAAATTTTTCTTCACTTATCATGCTCTCCCTTGCCCCCTTAAAGGGCTTCTGTCACCCCCACTGATGTAATTTTCACTAGCTGACATTAGCTACTTGCTAATGTCAGCTGAGTTCAAACATATGTTTCCTAACTTTTTTTCTGTTTTCTATCTTCTAAAAAACTTACTTTTGTGATATGCAAATTATCTTCGCTACCAGCAAGTTGGGCGGGTACTTGCTGGTAGCCGCCGCATCTTCATGCCCTGGGAACACCCCCTCTTCTTTTGATAGACAGGGCCAGCGCGCTCTCCTCCTCCCGCTGGCCCTGTCTGCAGCTGCAATCCGCGCCTGCGCCGTGTCGGTCTTTAGTCGGCGCAGGCGCTCTGAGTGAAGGGCTCGCTTAGGCGCTCCGTCCTCAGTGCGCCTGCGCCGATGACGTCAGCACTACACCCGGAAGAGAAGACGCCGGCATCCCTGGTAAGGAGCAGGCGATGCCGGCGTCTTTTCTTCCGGGTGTAGGGCTGACGTCATCGGTGCAGGCGCACTGAGGACGGAGCGCCTAAGCGAACGTCCTTCACTCAGAGCGCCTTCGCCGGCTAAAGACCGATACGGCGCAGGCGCGGGATTGCAGCTGCAGACAGGGCCAGCGGGAGGAAGAGAGCGCGCTGGCCCTGTCTATCAAAAGAAGAGGGGGCGTTCCCAGGGCATGAAGATGCGGCGGCTACCAGCAAGTACCCGCCCAACTTGCTGGTAGCGAAGATAATTTGCATATCACAAAAGTACTTTTTTAGAAGATAGAAAATAGAAAAAAAGTTAGGAAACATATGTTTGAACTCAGCTGACATTAGCAAGTAGCTAATGTCAGCTAGTGAAAATTACATCAGTGGGGGTGACAGAAGCCCTTTAAATTAATATTCTCCATCTTGAGAGACCAAGATAGAGCATCAGCTAAGCAAAGGATCAGATTATGTGCTGCCCAGTCTATGGAGGGATGACAGAAAAGGAGTGAGGTTAAGGTTTGTCTCTCTCTTTCTTTCAGGAAACAGGCATTTCTTCTTTGACAGGATATATTACAGAGATGAGCAAATTGATTTTACACTACTCAAATTCTTTGCTAATCTCTCAAAAGAATCAAATTTTGTTCAATCCAAAACCTTTGCAATTCGTCCATCATGAATTGCACAACACGGCAGACACCATTTTACACATCAGAAGACATAGAAGAAGGCTTCTGCCATAAAAAGAGATGACTCTTGAATAGGGTTCGGGTTCGGGTCCGTCGTTCGGTGATTTCTTCCCGCTTTCTGAAGGGCTGCACAGCAGCCAATCAGCTAGCGTTTTACTTCTTGCCCTAAGAAGCCATCACAGCCATGACTACTAATGGCATGGCTGTGAGTGGCCAAGTACAGCATGTGACCCAGCCTCTATTTAAGCTGGAGTCACGTAGCGCCACACGTCACACTGCTCTGATTAGCGTAGGTAGAGGACGCAGATTCTCTGAGGGCGAGATTAGGCAGGGAAAAGTCAGCAAAAACACCTAATGAAGTGATCAATCTACAGCTGTAAATCATTCAACTTCTGCTAGTTAATTGCTCACTGGTTTTTAGGCTGCACAGAGCGTTTTTCTGTCACTTTTTTCTAGGGTGATCGGCGGCCATTTTGTGTCTTGTGGTGCACCAGGACAAGCTGCCACCAAGTCCATCAATCCATCAATACTAGTTTTTTTTTGCTATATCCTACATCAGGGGCTTGGCTGTGCTATTTGTCACCCCTAGAAACTCAGGATAGAAATTTCTATATTTTATTAAGTGGTTAAATTCAATTGCCAAAATAGTAATCCCCTAAATCTGGTGTTCCAGCTGTGGCTAGCCAAGTGTAATACTGTCCAGAAAAGGATAGATAATTTTCTGGGGTGAAATTCAATTGCCGAAATAGCAATACCATAAATCAGTGGATTCAGCGATGGCTGGCCAAGTTTAATTGTGTCCGGCAAAGGATATATTTTTTTCTGGGGTGAAATTAATTAGCAAAAATAGCAATACCGTAAATCTGGTGTCCCAGCAGTGGATGGACAAGTTTAATAGTTTCCGTCAAAGGATTTATTTTTTTCTGCAATGAAATTCAGTTGACAAAATAGAAATACAATAAATCTGGTGTTCCAGCTGTGACTGGACAAGTTTAATAGTATCCGTCAAAGGATAGATTTTGTTCTGGGTGAAATTTAATTGCCAAAATAGCAATACCCTGAATCTGGTGTTCCAGCTGTGACTGGACAATTTCCCTAGTGTCCGTCAAAGGATATATTATTTTCTGGGGTGAAATTCAGTTGCAAAAATAGAAATACAATTAATCTGATGTTCCAGCTAGTGCAGGCCTAGTTTACATATGTCCGTAAAAGGGTATATTTTTTTCTGGGGTGAAACTTAATAGCCAAAATAGCAATACCCTGAATCTGGTGGTCCAGCTGTTGCAGGCCTAGTTTAAATCTGTCCGTAAATGGGTATATTTTTTTCTGGGGTGAAATTTAATTGCCAAAATAGCAATACCCTGAATCTGGTGTTCCAGCTGTGATTTTCTTAGTGTCCGTCAAAGGATATATTATTTTCTGGGGTGAAATACAGTTGCAAAAATAGAAATACATTAAATCTGGTGTTCCAGCTGTTGCTGGACAAGTTTAGTAGTGTCCGGCAAAGGATATATTTTTTTCTGGGGTGAAATTCAATTGCCAAAATAGCAATACGATAAATCTGGTGTCCCAGCAGTGGCTGTCAAATTTTAATAGTGTCCGGCAAAGGATATATTTTGTTCTGGGGTGAAATTCAATTGCCCAAATAGCAATACCATAAATCAGTGTTTTCAGCTGTGGCTGGCCAAGTTTAATAGTGTCCGTCACAGGATATATTATTTTCTGGGGTGAAAATTAATTGCCAAAATAGCAATACCCTGAATCTGGTGTTACAGCTGTGACTGGACAAGTTTCAATAGTGTCCGTCACAGGATATATTATTGTTCTGGGGTGAAATTCAGTTGCAAAATAGAAATACAATTAATCTGATGTTCCAGCTAGTGCAGGCCTAGTTTACATAGTGTCCGTCAAAGGGTATATTTTTTTCTGGGGTGAAACTTAATAGCCAAAATAGCAATACCCTGAATCTGGTGGTCCAGCTGTTGCAGGCCTAGTTTAAATCTGTCCGTAAATGGGTATATTTTTTTCTGGGGTGAAATTTAATTGCCAAAATAGCAATACCCTGAATCTGGTGTTCCAGCTGTGATTTTCTTAGTGTCCGTCAAAAGGATATATTATTTTCTGGGGTGAAATACAGTTGCAAAAATAGAAATACATTAAATCTGGTGTTCCAGCTGTTGCTGGACAAGTTTAGTAGTGTCCGGCAAAGGATATATTTTTTTCTGGGGTGAAATTCAATTGCCAAAATAGCAATACCATAAATCTGGTGTCCCAGCAGTGGCTGTCAAATTTTAATAGTGTCCGGCAAAGGATATATTTTGTTCTGGGGTGAAATTCAATTGCCCAAATAGCAATACCATAAATCAGTGTTTTCAGCTGTGGCTGGCCAAGTTTAATAGTGTCCGTCACAGGATATATTATTTTCTGGGGTGAAAATTAATTGCCAAAATAGCAATACCCTGAATCTGGTGTTACAGCTGTGACTGAACAAGTTTAATAGTATCCGTGACAGGATAGATTTTGTTCTGGATAGTGTTTGGTGCCTGTAAAAAAGGCCAGAATTTGAAATCAATACATTGGGCCGAATATTTTTTGTCTTATTGTTGTGCTTGGTGAACGGTAACAATGAGGAAAACATATAGTAAGGGACGCGGTCGTGGTGGTGTTAGTGGACCCTCTGGTGCTGGGAGAGGACGTGGCCATTCTGCCACAGCCACACGTCCTAGTGAAACAACTACCTCAGATTCCAGAACCCGCCAGAATTTACAGCGATATTTGGTGGGGCCCAATGCTGTTCTAAGGATGGTAAGGCGTGAGCAGGTGCAGGCGCTAGTCAATTGGGTGGATGACAGTGGATCCAGCACGTTCACAACATTATCTCCCACCCAGCCTTCTGTAGAAAGCGCACAGGTGGCGCCTGAAAAAACCAAGCCCATCAGTCTGTCACATCACCCCCATGCATATCAGGGAAACTGTCTGAGCCTCAAGTTATGCAGCAGTCTCTTATGCTGTTTGAAGACTCTGCTGGCAGGGTTTCCCAAGGGAATCCACCTAGCCCTTCCCCAGTGGTGGAAGACATAGAATGCACTGATGCACAACCACTGATGTATCCTGATGATGAGGACATGGAAATACCACCTCATCGGAGTCCGCACGTCTCTGATGATGACGAAACACAGGTGCCGACTGCTGCGTCTTTCTGCAGTGTGCAGACTGAACAGGAGGTCAGGGAGGAAGACTGTGTGGAAGACGATGCAGGGGACGATGAGGTCCTAGACCCCACATGGAATGAAGGTCGTGCCACTGACTTTCATAGTTCAGAGGAAGAGGCAGTGGTGAGACCGAGCCAACAGCGTCGCAAAAGAGGGAGCAGGGGGCAAAAGCAGAACAGCCACCGCCAAGAGAGTTTGCCTGCTACTGGCCACCGCCACCAGGGACCGAGCACCCCAAAGGCAGCTTCAAGGAGTTCCCTGGCATGGCACTTCTTTAAACAATGTGCTGACGACAAGACCCGAGTGTTTTGCACGCTGTGCCATCAGAGCCTGAAGTGAGGCATTAACGTTCTGAACCTTAGCACAACCTGCATGACCTGGGATCGACATGCAAAGCATGAACTGCAGTGGAGTAAACACCTTAAAAGCAAGGAACTCACTTAGGCTCACCCTGCTCCCTCTTCTGCTGCTGCCTCGGCCTCTTCCTCCACCTCAGGAGGAATGTTAGCACCTGCCGCCCACCAAACAGAGGATGTGCCACCAACACCACCACCTCCATCACCAAGCATCTCCACTATGTCACACGGCAGCGTTCAGCTCTCCATCTCACAAACCTTGGAGAGAAAGCGTAAATTCCCACCTAGCCACCCTCGAGCCCTGGCCCTGAATGCCAGCATTTCTAAATTACTGGCCTTTGAAATGCTGTCATTCAGGCTGGTGGACACAGACAGCTTCAAACAGCTGATGGTGATGGCTGTCCCACAGTATGTTGTTCCCAGCCGCCACTACTTCTTCAAGACAGCCGTGCCTTCCCTGCACAACCAAGTATCCGATAAAATCAAGCGTGCACTGCGCAACGCCATCTGTGGCAAGGTCCACCTAAACACAGATACGTGGACCAGTAAGCACGGCCAGGGACGCTATATCTCCCTAACTGCACACTGGGTAAATGTAGTAACAGCTGATCCCCAGGCGCAGAGTTCTTTGGCACACGTCCTTCCACCGCCAAGGATCGCAGGGCATCATTCTTTGCCTCCTGTAGCCTCCTCCTCCTACTCGGCTTCCTCCTCCTTTGCTTCCACCTGCTCATCTAGTCAGCCACCACCTTCACCACCAACTTCAGCACAGCCCGGGGTAACCGTCAGCAGGCCGTTCTGAAACTCATATGTTTGGGGGACAGGCCCCACACCGTGCAGGAGTTGTGGCGGGGTATTGAACAACAAACCGACCAGTGGTTGCTGCCGGTGGGCCTCAAGCCCGGCCTGGTGGTGTGCAATAATGGGCCAAATCTCGTCGCAGCTCTGGGACTAGACGGTTTGACGCACATCCCTTGCCTGGCGCATGTGCTGAATTTGGTGGTGCAGAAGTTCATTCACAACTACCCCAACATGTCAGAGCTGCTGCATAAAGTGCGGGCTTCCGGCGTTCACATCCTGCCACTGCTCGCCTGTCTGTGCTACAGCATAACTTCGGCCTTCCCGCTCACCGCCTCATATGCGACGTGCCCACCAGGTGGAACTCCACCTTGCACATGCTGGCCAGACTGTGCGAGTAGCAGCAGGCGATAGTGGAGTTTCAGCTGCAGCACGCACACGTGAGTCACTCAGCGGAACATCACCACTTCACTACCCATGACTGGGCCTCCATGTGAGACCCGTGTGCCCTGTTGCACTGTTTCGAGTACTCCACCAACATGGCCAGTGGCGATGACGCCGTTATCAGCGTTACAATACCACTTCTATGTCTCCTTGAGAAAACACTTAGGGCGATGATGGAAGAGGAGGTGGCCCAGGAGGAGGAGGAGGATGAGGGGTCATTTTTAGCACTTTCAGGCCAGTCTGTTAGAATTGCCTCAGAGGGAGGTTTTTTGCAACAGCAGAGGCCAGGTACAAATGTGGCCAGCCAGGGCCCACTACTGGAGGACGAGGAGGATGAGGAGGAGGTGGAGGAAGATGAGGATGAAGCAGGTTCACAGCGGGGTGGCACCCAACACAGCTCAGGCCCATCACTGGTGCGTGGCTGGGGTTATACGGAGAACGATGACGATATGCCTCCCACAGGGGACAGCTTGTCCGTACCTCTGGGCAGCCTGGCACACAAGAGTGACTGGTTTTTGTTCAATATGCCCCCAGAACTCTCAAACAAAGATGTTACATCTTGGGGCAATTAGCCATAAGGTCCGGGACTTTATTACATGTAGGACTACTTATGTAGTATATGCTATTGTATGCCAGTGCCAAGCCTTTTATATAGGGAAAACTAAGAGGCTCTAGTTGAAAAAATCCTCCCGCGGAGGAGATAGGCATCGCACTTTGCTGAGAAGAGAAGCATGGTGGATCCTCCACACAGAGGCAATGGGACCAATAGGTCTAAATGAGAAAAACGATTTAGCAGTTTTTCTGTAAGGTGCCACCGCCAGATAAATATGTCTACCTCCTGGTGGTGACACCTTACCTGTTTTCCCGTGACTATTACCCAGGTGCTTTTTAGCATGTAATGTAGGTGCATTATGCAGGTACGTATGGATAAACTTACTACCTGCCAATACCAATGTTCCATATGTTCGTGTCCATATGTTTTACATGTTGCGTTTTGCAACAACAAGTGTATTTGCCTCAGCCGTCTACAGTTTGGCAGCGATATACATGTATTAGACAACTCTACCCAGTCACCTTTACTGTGAACTTGTGACACAACATAAGGTCTGCAGCACATTCCAGAAAAATAACTATTACAAGGCTACATACGTGATACATGGGCATTGATGTAATGGTCGAGTAATAATGTGATTAAATGTAATGTTTTTGAATTGTTTTGTCCAAACATGATCTTGCAATGTCATTAATTTTGTTCAGGATTGGCTGGATGACGCGTCGCGTAGCTGAACCCGGCAACGCGATGACGTCATAAAAGCGCGTCTTCACGCGTGCTGATCCTATTGGCCTGACGATGCGCTAGTTCAAGCGCGAAACGGCCGTCGCCATCTCGCAGCCGCTCAGCTCGATGACCGCCCCTGCTACCTGAAGCTGTGTCTTTTTGACAGATGACACATTAAACGGAATTGTTCAAACAGCCGGGTGAGTGCCGCACCTCTTTTTCTTTTGATACTATTGGAATACTTTCTGTACTTTTGGGAGCAGAGCACCACACACGGTCATATACACCGAATCAGAGGTGACCAGCATCGTTATACGGGGACTTTCATTGGGTAGTGCAACCCTTTTTCTACTCCACCCTGCCACATTTTGACGATGTCTACCAGGGTTGAGCACACCGACTCTACCCCCCAGCCGATGATTGAGTCACAAGAAGTATCCGACACCGGTGTCAATGTAGGTAGAGAATGGGCGGAGAGCTTTTTTGCGGCTTGCGACTTGCAAGAAAATGTTTGTTCCATGAGCACTAAAACACTCGAGACCAAAATTACACAATTGTCAGACAAAGAAATGCGCATGTTTTGGACCATCCGGTCTTTGAAATCCTATCAGGACTGTGGACGAGTCCCAAGGGGACTAAGAATATATAAAGAAATCTCACAGTATGAAGAAGATGAGGCTTTTGCCATACAATGGAAAGAGATGCATCAACAATTCTCTTTACAAATACAAGCCATGGTCCTAGAGAGGGATGAAAAAGAGTATGTAACCATAACTACGGAACTAGTAAAAGCTAAAAGGGAACTGAGAACAAGGATGACGGAGATACAATACACAGCATTTGAAAGGAAATTAAAGAAACTCACTGCTGCACAAGCAGCGGTGAAGCAACATAAGCGAGACAAGTTCTTACGTGACAAATTGGACTACGAGACGGATAAGGTGTTTGATTGGTCGGCTAAGAGGAAGCCAGGCCCAGACGCCTGCAGAAGCGCACCAAAAGCGGGTTTTGGACCACCGACTCGGATTCCAGCGCCTCTGATAATGGAGGAAAGGACACCACTATTGGGGTAACCCCTTTAGGCGGAGGATCAGGAGAGGCCAAGGAAGAAATAAAAGACGTACAAAATGGGAACAGAAAGTCCCAACGCAGGCGGAGACAAGTGACCTGGAAACAGTAGCCTTCCAGGAGTATCCTCCAACTGGTCCCCCCTCTAAAGATGTCATAATAAATCTAACAACATATAATCTAACACCTGCATGTATATCTGTCCTAGAAAAAGGCCTAGGTTTTTGTTTAGTCGATCAATTTTGTGCTGCCGACTTTGAAATCGGTCTATACAAGGGCATCCGTAAGCTGTTCCTGAAGAAATTGTTTGCAGAGTCCCCGGTTACAACAAAGCCCAGATTGACGGGAGAGATCCCTGTGCAAATCACACAATTGGACTTTCATCTAGTCCCTAGATTTGGTGAGGACGAGGTCGAGTGCATCCTGGCCATGATTGATGACGAGAAGGGTCCAACCATTCGGGAACATTCAAAAATTGCCTACTTCCAAAGAGGCATCGGGTCCACCTTTCTCCCCCCCATGCCGACCGGTACATCAATTGACATCTTTCATAAAAGGGTTTTGAGAGATTTACGAGCGCTGCGCTACCCAGTAGCGCCGACAAATCTCACCCTTGAAGAGCAGACCGCTCTCCACTGTTTGACCCAGCTTGACGATGTCGTTATTAAACCGGCGGACAAAGGGGGAAACGTGGTCCTCATGCCCCAATCATATTACATGGAAGAAGCAATGAGACAACTGAATGACCCCGAGACTTATGAGAAATTGTGTATCAATCCCACTGAGAGTATTATTAAGAAAATGGAAGTACTCCTTGAGAAATTTGTTGCTCTCAAGGTTCTACCACCTAACATTTTGGAAAAATTAGTTCCGAAATTTCCAACATACCCGGTGTGGTACTTTGTTCCAAAGATCCATAAATCTCCCACTTGCCCTCCAGGTCGCCCTATTGTTGCCGGAGTGGGTTCTGCAACTGAACCCTTGTCAAGCTACCTTGACTGGCTGTTGAGACCCTTGTTGTTGGGGACTCCCACATACATTAAGGACCCCGGCGACTTTCTTCGCGCGATCGATTACCTCGAATGGCGGGAGGACTTTCGCCTGGTGTCCTTGGACGTGGAGAGTCTCTACACCCGTATCCCCCATGACCTTGGTATTCAAGCTGTCAACACAGTACTAGCCCGAACTTCAAAAGGACCAGCTTTTTGTCAGTTCGTGGGGGATGCCCTCGATCTCGTACTCGCCAATAATGCTTTCTCGTTCAACAATCAGTGGTACCGCCAGGTACAGGGTACCGCGATGGGCACCCCGCTGTCCTGTACTTTTGCGAACCTGTACCTGGCGGTATTTGAAGAGTCTTATGTGTTCACCGTTAATAACCCCTTTCTTCAATACATACACCTGTTCCTAAGATATGTGGATGATGTAATCCTGGTCTGGTCGGGCAGCAAGGATCAATGCCGAGGATTTGTGAATTATCTCAACCAGATTAACCGTATGAACATGAGGTTCACGGTTAATTTTGGAGGCGATAGCCTTGAGTTCTTAGATGTCAGAGTCGAGGTGAGAGAGGGTTCCCTCATCACCTCTGGTTACCGCAAGCCCACGGCGACTAACACGCTGCTCCACCAGACCAGTTTCCACCCCCAAGCGGTGAAAAAAGCCGTACCATATGGACAATTTGTCCGCCTCCGTAGAATTAACAGCTCGGACGATGGATACTTGAAACAGGCGTTGCAACTTAAAGGGCGCTTGATTGAGAGGGATTATCTGCCGGAAGACATAGACATTGCTTTACGCAAAGCGTTGTCTCGTCCACGCGCCACGTTGTTGAACGAGAAAACCAAGGGTGATCACACGCCTGACCGCTTTGTTTTCACCTTTGGGTATAGTTCTATGGCGGACACTATTCGCAAAGTAATTCAAGACAACTGGGATTTGTTGAAAGGGGACACTGCTCTAGCCCCATTTACACAACAGAAGCCAATGGTGGCTTTTAAAAAAAAGTACCACCATTAGAGATCGATTAGTACACAGTGAATCCAAAGAGGCACAGCCAAAAGATTGGCTAACACGGAGAAAACCGGTAGGCAATTACAAATGTGGTTTTTGTTCAATATGCCCCCAGAACTCTCAAACAAAGATGTTACATCTTGGGGCAATTAGCCATAAGGTCCGGGACTTTATTACATGTAGGACTACTTATGTAGTATATGCTATTGTATGCCAGTGCCAAGCCTTTTATATAGGGAAAACTAAGAGGCCCCTAGTTGAAAGGGTTAAGGAGCATCTGACATCCGTGAGAACAGGGAGAGGTTGCCCCAGATTGATCGCCCATGTCAAGGAACGACATGGCGGCGATGTGCGATGCCTAACATTCGCGGGTATTGAATGGGTTAAAAAATCCTCCCGCGGAGGAGATAGGCATCGCACTTTGCTGAGAAGAGAAGCATGGTGGATCCTCCACACAGAGGCAATGGGACCAATAGGTCTAAATGAGAAAAACGATTTAGCAGTTTTTCTGTAAGGTGCCACCGCCAGATAAATACGTCTACCTCCTGGTGGTGACACCTTACCTGTTTTCCCGTGACTATTACCCAGGTGCTATTTTAGCATGTAATGTAGGTGCATTATGCAGGTACGTATGGATAAACTTACTACCTGCCAATACCAATGTTCCATATGTTCGTGTCCATATGTTTTACATGTTGCGTTTTGCAACAACAAGTGTATTTGCCTCAGCCGTCTACAGTTTGGCAGCGATATACATGTATTAGACAACTCTACCCAGTCACCTTTACTGTGAACTTGTGACACAACATAAGGTCTGCAGCACATTCCAGAAAAATAACTATTACAAGGCTACATACGTGATACATGGGCAGTGATGTGATGGTCGAGTAATAATGTGATCAAATGTAATGTTTTTGAATTGTTTTGTCCAAACATGATCTTGCAATGTCATTAATTTTGTTCAGGATTGGCCGGATGACGCGTCGCGTAGCTGAACCCGGCAACGCGATGACGTCATAAAAGCGCGTCTTCACGCGTGCTGATCCTATTGGCCTGACGATGCGCTAGTTCAAGCACGAAACGGCCGTCGCCATCTCGCAGCCGCTCAGCTCGATGACCGCCCCTGCTACCTGAAGCTGTGTCTTTTTGACAGATGACACATTAAACGGAATTGTTCAAACAGCCGGGTGAGTGCCGCACAGCTTTTTCTTTTGATACTATTGGAATACTTTCTGTACTTTTGGGAGCAGAGCACCACACACGGTCATATACACCGGATCAGAGGTGACCAGCATCGTTATACGGGGAATTTCATTGGGTAGTGCCACCCTTTTTCTACTCCACCCTCTCCCTGCCACACAAGAGCGACTACATGCTGCAATGCCTGCGCAACGACAGCAGAGTTGCCCACATTTTAACGTGTGCGGACTACTAGGTTGCCACCCTGCTGGATCCCCGGGACAAAGAGAATGTGCCCACCTTACTTCCTGCACTGGAGCGTGATAGGAAGATGCACGAGTACAATCGCACACTGGTAGACACACTCCTGATAGCATTCTCAAATGTCACAGGGAAACAAGTGGAAGCCCAAGGCGAAGGCAGAGGAGTAGCAAGAGGTCGCTAACGCAGCTGTGTCACGGCCAGCTACTCTGAAGGCAGGGTTAGCACGGCAGAAATGTGGAAAAGTTTTGTCACCACGCCACAGCAAACTGCACCACCACCTGATACGGAACGTGTTAGCAGGAGTCAGCATTTCACTAACATGGTTGAACAGTACGTGTGCACACCCCTCCACGTAGTGACTGATGGTTCGGCCCCATTCAACTTCTGGGTCTCCAAATTGTCCACGTGGCCAGAGCTAGCCTTTCATGCCTTGGAGGTGCTGGCCTGCCCGGCGGCCAGCGTTTTGTCTGAACGTGTATTCAGCATGGCAGGGGGCATCATTACTGACAAACGCAGCCGCCTATCCACAGTTAACGTGGACAAGCTGACGTTCATAAAAATGAACCAGGCATGGATCCCACAGGACCTGTCCATCCCTTGTGTAGAATAGACATTTTTAACTGCCTCCCCCTCAACCATATATTCTTGTACTCGGGGGCACTTCTTAATTGAATCCTCTTTTTTTAATTTTCCATTATATTGCGGTGCAACCAAAAGTTGAATGAACCTCTCCTCCGTCTAGGTACCAGGGGCCTAATTATCTGAAAGTGGCCTGTTCTAGTGGTGGGTGACATGACGCCTGATTCTCTGCTATGCGACCTCTGTCCTCTGTCTGGGTGCTGGGGCCTAAATAAATGAAAGTGGCCTTCTCTATTGGTGGGTGACTTGAAGCCTGATTCTCTGCTATGGGACCTCTCTCCAATTGATATTGCTTAATTTTTATTTATTTTATGTTATTTTAATTCATTTTCCTATCCAAATTTGTTTGCAGGGGATTTACCTACATTTTGCTGCCTTTTGCAGCACTTGACTCTAGCCCTTTCCTGGACTATTTTACAGCCTTTTTAGTGCCCAAAAGTTCGGGTCCCCATTGACTTCAATGGGTTTCGGGATGAAGTTCGGGTCGAGTTCGGATCCCGAACCTGAACATGTTAGGGAAGTTCGGCTGAACTTCTCGAACCCGAACATCCAGGTGTTCGCTCAACTCTACTCTTGAACCATTTTTTAATTAATGAAAACATTTGTGTAATGTGTTTTTAAACATGATGTTTGTTACCTTTGGCTACTATCCTTTTAACAAAAACCATCAGAGATGAGAAAATGTCTTGATTGTCGATCAGCATATTTGATTCGGTGCCAACAAATTTCACCCAAATTGAAAGTGCTAAGACCTATAGCAATATATTGTATGTCACAGTCACATTGACATTACTGATGCTGTCCTGGCATGAAAGTGGTTGTGTACAGTCCAAGGAGACCTTAGAGTGTCATACACGACTTTTCAGGACAATTAGGCCACTTTCAAATCAAACTCACTGAATTTATGTGGACCAAATCGAATCTGATGGCTGACTCTACTAAATTAAACCCAAAACAAATTGTGTGAATCTCTAATTACAAAGTTTCTTTTATTTGTATGCACTATTGATTTATGCAAAGTTGTATAAAACATTATTGACCATTTCATCCAAACTCGGGTAATCTGTCCTTCCAATTCAGCTAAGTAAATGTGAGACTCCATTTACTAAATATTAATTAAATGGCTTATTTTTTATAGACTCAGTGTTTTGCATACAACAGGTATAGAGTCCCTCCTGCATAATGGTACCTAATATCTAAATGATATCTAGGGCACATGTATTATGGATCAAAAATGATCGGTAATATGGCTGTGTTCATGAGGATTTAGTGCAATATTATTAATTTGGATAGTAGATTGAATGTCTAAAGGCAAGTCAGGGTTAAAACTAGGATGTGAGATCAAAAAGAAGTACACCATAGAGGAAATACTAGCAAACATGGAACAGAAGGACCGTAATATGCAGCTTCTAAAGAGGAACCTTGTCTCTCTATGTAGCTCTGGTACATTCAAGCATAATTATTGGGGATGCAAATGTTGCAGTTGCACCTAGGTTCTGGTGTTTGATTGCACCCATCTTTGCCCCTAAGAGAACATCAGTAATATAAATGGCCTATTTGAGACGCTGTATAAGATTTTATGTTGATAAGCAGGTGTTTTAATTGATACCTTTGGATTGGACCGACCACAATTCATAGTTTGCCACTTTCTACTAACCACTGTTGACACTAATCCCATTGGCCCACTCAACTGATGACACAAATTTTGCCTGTTGGCACACATAATATTTGGTCTACACTTTACTCTCACAATTCTTGGCCACTAGGTCATAGCTAAATGCAATACCAATCAAGCAAAAAAAAATTTGAATTGGTTGACAATATATGCTGTATATAAGGTATACATTGAGGGCACAAACAGTTAAAAATCTGACGAGACTCTGAGGCAAGATGTTCATGTATGGTTCATCTTATTGTGTAACTTTTCAGAAACAAAAGGTTCATATAAGGTTCTGGGCAAGACTTTTTAGAATTGGTTACAGACAGTATTTGTGCTGTATGTAATGAACAGAGCCCCCACTGTTACCCTGAAGTTAGCTTTTTTCCTTTGAAGTTGAGGTGACACATACATTGTTTGCTCCTCATTGACCAGTAATTGTGTAAAGACTCAAAAGTGATGTTTTTGCCATTGAGTGAAACATCTTATGGAAATATTTAACCCTATGCTATTTAATATCCTGTTACTATTTAGTCTTTATGATGTATCATTTCAGCTTAAGCATTAAGTAACCTTTTTTTTTTTTTTTTACTTCCAGCATTTGAAGACTTGTTTTTTTCATCTCCTCCTGCTAATCATGGTAGCTCACATGGGAAAAATCCTCAGGACATTGTGTATGCAGGACTGCAACCCTGCTTTTATCACAACAGCTGCCTGAAGCTAAACATCTCATCCTGGGATACAGCTTTGGTGACCTGCAGACTTCGAGCGAATTTAAACCAGGTCTTTAGCAGTGAAACATCTTGAATCACAGAGACTACAGAGAATAACAGTGGATTTTACTCACACTGGGTAATTTACTCAGCAGGGACTGGTTTATCAAGCTTTTCCTCTATTAAAGTAATTTTTGCTGTGTATAATACAATTAATGTAGTAAAATAGATGGATAACTGCACCTGACTGTCCTTGTCCAATTATGCTATGATAATTTTCCTTATAATCATGCTGTTTGCACCAAAAAGAGATGCTACAGGTACAGGTTTTGACACATATTTGTTAAAATTTGTTTATATTCAAATGTACCTGCCAAATGCTTAACAGTCTGGGCTCCAAATCGTCATCTTCCTCCTCCTGGCCACAACTGCGGTGAGTGTCAGGCCTTATTCACACGTCAGTGTTTTGGTCAGTGATTGTGAGCCAAAACCAGGCTTTGAGCCTAAGAGAAAGATTTGCCCCTGTTCTGTGTTTAGAGCCGCACCTGGTTTTGGCTCAAAATTACGGATGGAAATCACTGACCAAAATACTAATGTGTGAATAAGGGCTCACAGTGGAGTCTGGAGGGACGCTGAGCAACTTTGTTCACTCCATTTGCAGAGCAGGGTGAGGGGAAAAGCAGTCTTTGTTGACACCCACAAATATTAAGTCATTACAAGCCTAAGCCTCTCTATATTTATTTTGTGAGGTTTAAAGTCATGGCCTTCTTTTTCCAATCATACTACTATGGTAGTTTATTTACATTTGCACTTGAATTTTTTTTATTAATATCCTGTTCCCAGACCTCCGCTATAGTATTGTTTTTAATATTTTTAACTTATTTGTGTCTTGCCAATCATGTTTAGATCTTGACTTTAATAAAATGAATTATTTAATCATGTTTATGCATTGTTGATGTGATTTTATTACGACATTTAACCTTATATACACTTATTGACTGTGTTACTATCTTTTATATGGGTTATTATTGCATATGGGAAAGTATGCTTTGGTGTTCATATAGAATATATGACAACAAAGCAGTACTTTATATAAAGGAGCTTCTCATCTGCATAAGCACCATTTGTAGGTATTACTCGCCTGTTTTGGCTCATCATGGTTCTGACTTGGAGTCTTTGACTTAAAAACCACTATAAATCTGATGGTCTGCAATATACGCATAGGCTATTCAAGTTTTAGGCAAAAAATATATACTTGCTGATTTACCTAGTTCTGTTCTGGCCTTCTGCTGACATGCAGTTGCAGAGCTATGGGGGCGTGTAATGACTGCTTTTCCCCTACCCCTGCTCCGCAAATGAAGTGAATAAAATTCCTGCCCTTCCTGCAGCCTGACTGCAAGATACTCATGTTGTATGTGTGGGACTACAGGTCCCAGCCGTAGGAGTACAATGTCTCATCGGTGCCTGGCGAAGAGGATATCCTGCAGCTGCTCAGTACCTGAGACAGAGCCTACATCCCTGAGACTGTGCTGTTCATCATAGAAGGGGTTAAAACTTTGCAGAGGAATCTAGTGGGAGTGGACACACAGGGCAAAGAGGTCAGCCTTCAGATCAGACAATGTAGGGGGGCGTGGCTTGTCGCTCCAACCAGGACAGACATCACAGTGAGGTTCGGTGCACAGAGGCAGACCTGCTCCCTTTTTCTCCCTCAGGCTTGTGTACAGAACATCATCAGAGCAGGGAAAGAAGCTGACATCACAGGTCATATGACGCTCAGCTAGCTAGGAGATTAGGGCCACTATAGATGAAGTAAGTAAATTGAAAACCCCTTACATTTGCTTAGTTAGAAACATACAAAGAACAAAAAGATAACTTGTGTAATGTCTGTATCTGATCTGCAGGAGGAGCAGACCCTGGTGTATTGCCTGTTTTGTCTGTATTACGGTGACCAGACACAAACAATGCATCGGAGTCGGCTCCTCCTGTATTATAGTGACCTGACACAGATCCCAAAGGGTATAGTAGATATCCTGCTTATATAGTGCTTATATAGTGGTATATTATATACTAATATATGTACTATATGCAGGATATCTACTATATATGCTGTATATATATATATATATATATATAAATAGTAGATCTCTGCTGCGATGTGTATCAGCAGGCAGGTCACCATTTGCAACATACTGTATGGCCCCAGGAGCCACAGTATATTCGTGTTAAAGTCTACAAGTGGTATAATATGGCCTATGTCACCGTGGTCCTACCTCAGGCTGTCACTCCCTTGGGGTGGTTTGCTACAATAATTGAGGTGAAGTAGACGAAGACGTCCAGACTCAGGAAACAGTTAAGTTGACTTTTTTGAAAGAAGTTGATAATACAAGAATGTTGCTTTACTTGACGGGAATTCACTTTTTTTGGTCCCAGCAAGGTGCAAGGTGGCAGCAGTTGGCACAAATGCTTCTCTTACTTCCTATCTGGCCTCAGTCTGTTTTGTGTCCCAAAAGGGTGGGGTGTACTTAGGCTGCTATCTCTCTCATAAAGTATCTTACTATTTCTGGGGACAAACGGAACAGGTTACTCTATGAGCTAATTCCTGGGTCCCTGCTACAGGAGGGGTGAAACTCTCCCCTCACTGGGCCATGCCCTCTCTTGGTGGAAAGTGGGGCAGCCCGTTTCTCTCCAAAGTGGGGAAAAGAATAGAATGGTTAGTCCCATTCTATCTAAGGCCATGCCACCTGCTTGACATCCAGGCACATTGCATATAACAGAATAAATTAACAGTTGCATAAAAAAAATCAGTCAGTAAGTCAGTGAATCAGAGGACCTGGAAATAAATATACAGATGGAATACATCGCTAGACATCGGAAACAATAGTCAGGTGATAAAATGGTAGTGCCCCAATCCAGGGTACTACACATTAAAAACCCCACTCCCCCAACCCTGAATTAAAAATGTGGGAGTTTGCGGCAGTGCTGGGCACCACATAAATGCCAGGCCCTGATCTGCCAATGCAAATGCCCCTATTATAATCCACCATTGGGCACAACAGCAAAGCTACCAATACATGACCGTCCACCTAAACTGACAGCACAGGTAATGAGTGCACTAATTAGAGAAGCTGCTAAGAGGCTCATGGTCACTCTGGAGGAGCTGTAGAGACCCACTGCTCAGATGGCAGAATCTATCCACAGGACAACTATTAGTTTTGTACTCCACAAAAATGGTCTTTATGGAAGAGTGGTAAGAAAAAAGCCATTTTTGAAAGTAAGCCATAAGAAGTCCTGTTTGCAGTTTCTCACAAGCCATGTAGGGGACAGAGCAAACATGTGGAAGAAGGTGCTATCTGGCCTAAATGCAAAACGCTATGTGTAGCAGAAAATTAAAACTGCACATCACCCTGAACACCCCCTGACAGCATCATGCTAAGGGGATGCTTTTTTCAGCAGGGACAGAAAAGTTGATCAGAGTTGATGGGAAAATGGATGGAGCTAAATACAGGGAAATCCTGGAGGAAAACCTGGCAGATGCTGCAAAAGACTTGATACTGGGGCGGAGTTTCACCTTCCAGCAGAACAACGACCCTAAACATACAGCCAGATCTACAATGGAATGGTTTGGATCAAAGCATATTCATGTATTAGAATGGCCCAGTCAAAGTCCAGGCTTAAATCCCTTTGAGAATCTGTGGCAAGATGTGCAAATTGTTGTTCACAGATGCTGTCTAGAGATGTCCCAAACTATTTGCCGGCAAACAGTTCCCGGCGAACATCGCATGTTCGTGTTCGCCTCGGCGGGCGAACATATGCGATGTTCGATTCGCCCCCTATACTTTATCATTGAGCAAACTTTGACCCTGTACCTCACAGTCAGCAGACACATTCCAGCCAATCAGCATACCCTCCCTCCCAGACCATCCCACCTCCTATCAAAAATCAAGGACAGCATCCATCTTAGATTCATTCTGAAGCTGCAGTGTTAGTTAGAGCAGGGAGAGTGCTGCTTCTGCTGCTGAATTAATAGGGAAAGCATTAGCTAGGCCAGTGTTCTGTGTCCACTCCAGTCCTCAAAGTCTCATCGGCCTCTTTCACACGAGCACGTCTGGATTAGGCCTCATTCACACGGCCGTAGTGTGTTGCGGATCCGCAAATTGCGGATCTGCAAAACACCATGCCGGCCCTCCCCATAGAGATGCCTATTCTTGTCCGCAGGCTGCGGACAAGAATAGGACATGCTTTATCTTTTGCGGAGCCGCAGCCATTCAGTTTTGCCTGCAATTGCATTCAGTTTTTTCCGCGCGAGTGCAATGCGTTTTCCACGCGCGTGATAAAAAACTGATGGTTTACAAACAACATCTCCTAACAACCATCAGTGAAAAACGCAACACACCCGCACTTGCTTGCAGATACAATGCGTTTTTCACGCATCCCCATTAACTTCTATGGGGCTAGGGCTGCGTGAAAAACGCAGAAAATAGAACATGCTGTGATTTTCACGCAACGCACAAGTGAAAAATAAACGCTTATGTTCACAGACCCATTGAAATGAATGGGTCAGGATTCAGTGCGGATGCTATGCATTCACATCACGCATTGCACCCACGCGGAAAACTCGCTCGTGTGAAAGGGGCCATCTGCTGTAAGGACAGTGTCCTGACAGCACCCGAAAAAGCCCTTTTTAAGGGCTGGTACATCAGTCTGCTTTTTTTTGTATATATATATATATATATATATATTGTGGGGAGTCGCTCTGGTAGATAGCGGTGCGGGTGCAGTACCGAGGCAAAACAAGGAGTCCAGAATTGTGCAACAAACAGTGTTTTATTCACACTGACACAAAAATAAACAGAAACAGTCTCTTGGTGGTAATTCACACAGGCCAGACACAAGGAGGCAAAGCAAAACAGGCCAACACAGGTTCAGTCACCTGGGAGGTGTAGGTGCAGGTTCGCACCACGCTGTCGGCCCAGCCGCAGGAGAATCCAGCTTCAGGTAGCCAGGAACAAAACACCTCCTTGCTGAGCTCTTTCCTCCAGGACAGAGAACTCCTCAGCCCTGTTAGCAGCTCCAGGATAATCACCCTCACAGCTGCTAGTGCTGGCTGAGTTTTTAAACCCAGCCCAAAACCAGGACTGGGTCGTGAGGAGCAGCCACCCACCCTACACTTTAGCTGCTCCCGGTAAGAGCCGGCCCGGATCGGCTTTGCAGCCATGCTATCTAGCAAATGTGTCAGTAGCACTACCTGCTACTGACACCAACAAACGGCTTTACCTCACCGAGGCTATGAACCTCGGTGACACGTACCTGCCATCTAGGACAGCACCCTGCACCTTACCACATACCCCCCTTTGTTCAACCCTGAGGGGTGGACACACGACAAACAGTGTACCCGGGAGAGCGCGTCTGCGTTTTTAACAACCGGCCCGCTCTGTGTTCCACCGTGAATTTAAAATTCTGTAGGGACAGAAACCACCTGGTGACCCGGGCATTCCTCTCTTTGGCTTGGGACATCCACTTGAGTGGGGAGTGGTCGGTCACCAGGCGAAAGCTTCTGCCCAACAGGTAATAACGGAGGGCCTCGAGTGCCCACTTGATGGCCAGGCACTCTCTCGACTATGCTGTACCTAGTCTCGGCTGGGGTGAGCTTGCGGCTGAGGAAGACAACGGGATGCTCCTCCCCGTTGACTTCCTGCGATAGTACCGCACCAAGGCCAACCTCAGAGGCGTCGGTCTGGACTATGAATTCTCTCCTGAAATCGGGTGTCACCAAAACCGGGGACCCACACAGGGCCGATTTCAAGGCGGAGAAAGCCTTTTCCGCCTGCTCATTCCAGCGGACCATCCCTGTCTTACGCCCCTTTAACAACTCTGTCAATGGCGAGCGACAGTAGCAAAGTGGGGCACAAACCTCATGTAATACCCCACAATCCCCAGGAACGACTTTACCTGCCTGGTGGTGACCGGTCGGGGCCAATTCCGTATTGCCTCTACCTTATTTACCTGAGGCTTGATGACTCCCTGCCCAATGACATATCCCAGGTATTTGGTCTCTTCCAATCCAATCGCACACTTCTTTGGATTGGCGGTTAGACCGGCTTTCCTCAGGGCATCCACTACTGCCTGCACTTTGGGCAAATGGCTTTCCCAGTCGGTGCTGTGGATGATCACATCATCTAAATAGGCCGAGGCGTACCGACGATGTGGTCGCAGCACTATGTCCATTAACCTTTGGAAGGTGGCGGGAGCGCCATGCAGGCCAAAGGGTAACACCTTGTAGTGATATAGGCCCTGCGTGGGTAACAAACGCGGTTTTTCCTTAGCCGTCTCCGTTAAGGGTACCTGCCAGTACCCTTTAGTGAGGTCCAGCACAGAAAAATAACGGGCTTGTCCTAAATTTTCAACAAGCTCGTCTACTCGGGGCATGGGATACGCGTCAAACTTGGATACTTCATTTAACTTGCGAAAGTCGTTGCAGAACCGCAACGTCCCATCCGGCTTGGGTATTAGGACTATGGGACTGGCCCACTCACTTTTCGACTCCTCAATGACATCGAGCTTCAACATTAACTGCACTTCCTCCGCGATGGCCCGCCGCCGAGCCTCGGGTACCCGGTATGGTTTTAACCGGACCTTGGCCTGAGGCTCAGTGACGATGTCATGTCGGATGAGAGACGTGCGGCCAGGGAGGTCTGAGAACACATCCGTGTTCCGACTGAGGAACTCCCTGACTTCCTGAACTTGTTTGGAAGACAGGCTGTCTGCAATTTTTACCGTGGTTACGGCTTCACAGGCCTCGAACTGTGGGGCTGGACCCTTTTCACCTAGAAGCCCTGGTCGGGGCTGTGGTCGTCGGCCGCGTCCCTATCTTTCCACGGCTTAAGTAAATTCACGTGGTACACCTGCTCCGGCTTGCGCCGCCCTGGCTGGTGTACCTTGTAATTTACTTCCCTACCTTCTCGATCACCTCATAGGGGCCCTGCCACCTAGCTAGGAATTTGCTGTCAAGGGTGGGTACCAGAACCAAAACCCGATCTCCCGGATTGAAGTCCCGTACCCGAGCCTGACGATTGTACACCCTACTCTGGGCTTGTTGTGCTGCCTCCATATGCTCCCGGACCAAGGGCAACACCCTTTCCATCCGTTCCTGCATCTGGGCGACATACTCAATGACACTTTTGTGGGGGACAGGCTGTTGTTCCCATGCTTCCTTGGCGATATCCAACAGGCCCCGAGGGTGTCTGCCATAAAGCAGTTCGAAGGGCGAGAACCCAGTAGAGGCCTGGGGCACCTCTCGCACTGCGAACATGAGATAGGGCAGAAGCAGGTCCCAGTCCTTCCCATCTCTAGACACCACCCTTTTAACATATTTTTTAGAGTTTGATTAAACCTCTCAACAAGACCGTCTGTTTGCGGATGGTAAACGGACGTCCGTAACTGCTTTATACGCAACAATTTACACAGTTCCTTCATTACTTTGGACATAAAGGGGTCCCTTGGTCTGTCAGAACCTCTTTTGGCAGGCCCACACGGGAAAACATCTCCATTAACTCTTTGGCAATGAGCCTAGCTGAGGTATGTCGCAGAGGCACCGCCTCCGGATACCGAGTGGCATAGTCGAGAACTACCAGAATGTGTTGGTGGCCCCTAGCAGACTTTGGTACAGGCCCAATTAAATCCATAGCGATTCGCTCAAACGGTACTTCAATAATTGGCAGAGGTACCAGAGGACTACGGAAATGTGGCTGGGGGCTAGTTACCTGACAGGTTGGACAGGACTTACAATAATTTTCTACCTCCTTGAACACACTGGGCCAATAAAACCGCTGCAGTATGCGGTCCTGGGTTTTCTGCCACCCCAGGTGTCCCCAAGAACATGTTGGTGGGCAAGCTCCATGACAAGCTTGCGATACGCTGTGGGCACCACCAACTGTTCAACAGGTTCACCTCGGATTTGGTTCACCCGATACAACATATCCTGCAGAACAATAAATCGTGGGAACATTAATTCAGCCCCTGGTTTCTGGGGTTTACCATCAATTTCCAGCACATTCTCCCAGGCCCTGGTTAGGGTTTGGTCCCGTGTTGTGCGGTCCCAAAATTTTCCCCGGAGACATTGAGGTCTGCCAACTCAGGTCCCGGTGGCAAGTCCTCCGTGTCTCCCACCATTACACTCAGTGGGGTTGTCTCCCCACTACCGCTGCAGCAGTGGTCACCCCTACCGCTGGCCCTTCAGACTCGGGCTCCCAGGGTTCTGGCCTTCCAGTGGTAT
The DNA here is from genome assembly GCA_033119425.1 of Bufotes viridis. Taxonomy (NCBI): domain Eukaryota; kingdom Metazoa; phylum Chordata; class Amphibia; order Anura; family Bufonidae; genus Bufotes; species Bufotes viridis. Next base: position 82,612,016 of record CM065594.1, on the reverse strand, counting down.
CAGGCCACTCTGCTAGGGTTACCCCTGTCTCAGGGCTATTGGACACCTTCACCTCAGGCCACAGTGATGGAAAACCAGGGAAGTCTCTCCCAATTATCAGTTCATAGGGTAGCTTTGTGGAGATCGCCACCTCACAAGTCCAGGTGCCGGCCGCCGTGGACAGAGACATTACAGCAGTGGGATAGTCCTTTAAGTCTCCGTGAATGCACACCACACCCACTTTCCGGCCCGTATACTGGGTGGGCTGTACCAGGGCAGCACTTACCAGGGTTACCAGGCTCCTGAGTCCAACAGCGCCACTGCCAGGTTATCCCGACTTGCACCTGGCACAGATGACGACTGTCTATTGTCTCGGGGTGCCGGTCGCACACAGTCTCCGGGCATACATGGAAGGCCGGTACCCATAATTAGTCTCCATGGGTTCCCCCACTGTGGACAGTTGGCCCTTATGTGTCCAGGCTCCCGACACTGCCAGCAGACCACTGGGGACGGATCTGCAAGAGGTACATCCCGGGCGGGTTTGGCCGGCCGCCGGGACTGGGGTGGAGACTTCCGGGGTTTGACTGGCCCCCTCCCAAAAGAACCCTCTTGCAGGTTTCTGGTGGCCTCATATCGCTCCACCAGGTCGACCATCTCAAGGGCATTGGTGGGGGATACCTGGCCGATCCAGTGTTGAAGGGGGTAAGGCAAGGCCCTCCAAAACATGTCAGCCAGCAGCCGGTCCAGCATAGCAGTCGGACTTAGAACCTCAGGCTGCAGCCATTTTTGCAACCTGTGCAGCAACTCATAGTACTGCGGCCTGGCGGGTTCAGCCACTTTAAAGTCCCACTGGTGGACCCGCTGAGCCCGGACCAACACGTTTACCCCCAGTCTGGCCAGGATCTCCCCCTTCACCGTGGGATAGTCAGCAGCCTGGTCGTCTGCCAAATCAAAAAAACTTGCTGGGGTCCGGATGCCAGGAACGGAGCAACCACCTCGGCCCACTGGTCACGGGGTAACTTTTCCCTCACGGCGACCTTCTCAAAGACCGCTAGGTATGTCTCCACGTCGTCTGCGGGGGTCATCTTTGGGATCGCCGCACGGACCGCTTTCCGAGCATCATGGACGTGGTGGGACGCTCCTGCCGCCTGTAATGCCATCACATGTTGTAGCAGTAACTGGTTGGTCTCCCGCTGCTGCACGTTAGCTTCTACGAGAGCCTTCACAGCAGCCTCCATGTTGCCAGAGATCACAGGCTGCAACTTTGCCGGCCTAATATAGGACATTCACTTTTGCTCCGCACAAAAACAAAGTTCGGCGTTCACGCCAGCCTCACTGCGCATGCCCGCATCCGACACCAAATGTGGGAGTCGCTCTGGTAGATAGCGGTGCGGGTGCAGTACCGAGGCAAAACAAGGAGTCCAGAATTGTGCAACAAACAGTGTTTTATTCACACTGACACAAAAATAAACAGAAACAGTCTCTTGGTGGTAATTCACACAGGCCAGACACAAGGAGGCAAAGCAAAACAGGCCAACACAGGTTCAGTCACCTGGGAGGTGTAGGTGCAGGTTCGCACCACGCTGTCGGCCCAGCCGCAGGAGAATCCAGCTTCAGGTAGCCAGGAACAAAACACCTCCTTGCTGAGCTCTTTCCTCCAGGACAGAGAACTCCTCAGCCCTGTTAGCAGCTCCAGGATAATCACCCTCACAGCTGCTAGTGCTGGCTGAGTTTTTAAACCCAGCCCAAAACCAGGACTGGGTCGTGAGGAGCAGCCACCCACCCTACACTTTAGCTGCTCCCGGTAAGAGCCGGCCCGGATCGGCTTTGCAGCCATGCTATCTAGCAAATGTGTCAGTAGCACTACCTGCTACTGACACCAACAAACGGCTTTTACCTCACCGAGGCTATGAACCTCGGTGACACGTACCTGCCATCTAGGACAGCACCCTGCACCTTACCACAATATATATATTGCAGTTGCCTGCCGTGTGTGAGTGGCCGCAGGCCCACAAACTGTACTGTGTGCACTCGACTCATATAGGGTGGCACAGAACCTTGCAGATAAAAAAGTCATTTCATTTTTACCCTTTAATATAATTGAAGTTGCCTGCCAGTGTGTGTCATGCCCACAGACTTTACTGTGCCCACTGCCCACCACTCATATAGGGTGTCACAGTACATTGCACGGCGCACGCGCAGTGACCTAAAATTCAAACAAAGCGGACCGAGAATGGGTCTTTTTGCATCTCCCGGTTCCAAAAATCTATTCACTACACCGGCCCTGTCCCTGATAAGGGACAAAACAGAGATTAAACTGATAGGAATAGTACTTAGTTAACACTAAATGCATTGGTGGCAAATTCCATTGCAAGTGCCCAAAATTAGAAGGAAGCGAACAGAGCAAGCTTTTTTCTATATCAATTCAATACAAGTCCCCTGATAGGGGACTTAACAAAGATTAAAATGGTAAGAATTGTAGTTCACACTATTTGTATTGGTGCACGCGCAGTGCCCCAAATTGGAAGTAGGAGGACCGACCAATCAACTTTTTCCATCTCCCGGTTCCTAAAATCTATTCAATACACGTCCCCTCATAGGGGACGTAACAGGGATTAAACTGATAGGAATAGTACTACTTAACACACCACTCATATACGGTGGCACAGTGCATTGCACAGCGCACGCGCAGTGCCCCAAATTGGAAGGAAGAGGACCGACCAACCATCTTTTTCCATCTCCCACTTCCTAAAATCTATTCCATACACCGGCCCCTGATAGGGGACAAAACAGAGATTAAACTGGTAAGAACAGCCTCTGCGGAGCTGGGTATTTTTTGGCCACGTTACTTAACGCTCATGCACAATGGCTGTAGGCCCATGCGTCCTTTTGCGGAGGTGACAAACCTGGTCAGTCAAACCCAAGGCAACATTATCGACCTCATCCCATATGCGTTTTTTCTGGGGCGTGCCCTGCGAATAGTGCTGGATCAGGCCATAGATGAGCATGAAGAAGAAGAGTTGTGGTCACCATCACCACCAGAGGCAGCCTTGTCGTCGTCAATTGCTGGACATGCGGCAACACAGAGAGAGGAGTCTAAAGAAGAGGAGTCAGAGGAGGAAGGTGGCTTTGAGGAGGTGGAAGACCAACCACAGCATGCATCTCAGGGGGCTTGTTGTCACCTTTCGGGGACCCTTGGTGTTGTTCGTGGCTGGGTGGAGGAAGAGACCTTCAATGACGTCAGTGAGGACAAGGAACGGGACATGGCTAGTTTGGTATCCAACCTTGTGCAAATGGGGAGTTTGCGGTTGTGCAAATGGACTGTTTGCAGTTGTTTGCGGTGCGTTAAACGGGGAGTTTGGTCGGTCAGAGTCACTGTGAAGCGGGCGTAACCCTTACACTACCTGAGCGATACAACATCATACCTGATTGTATACACACGTTTTAAAGCATGTTATTCCAAACAATTTTGGAATGTTAGTTCATTTATGCCCTTTATGGATTAAAACCCGACTCTGCGTCAACTATGTAATTTTCTATGGGAGTTTTGCCATGGATCCCCCTCGGGAATGCAACAGTCCAGGTGTTAGTCCCCTTGAAAAAACTTTTCTATCACTATTGTGGCCAAAAAGAGTCCCTGTGGGTTTAAAAATGCACCTGCCTATTGTAGTCTATGACGGTTCGCCCGTTCGCCTCTAATGCTGTCTATCCAATCTGACTGAGCTGGAGTTATTTTGTAACGAAGAATGGACAAACATTTTAGCCTCTAGATGTGCAAAGTAGTGTTGAGCACGAATATTCGAATAACTAATTTTATTAGCGAATATCATATCGGCACTTCGATAATCCGCGAATATTTAGAATATATTGCTATATATTCATCTTTTTGAATATTCGTCATTTTCTTCCATCTGAACACATGATTCCTCCCTGCTTCTTGCTTGTGGGTCAATATTCTAAAAAAAGGAATATAGAGCGATATAGGGAATAAGATCTCAAAGCATTTCAGTAGCATTGAAAATGTGCCAATATGGGAACAACTTCCGAACCTCACATGTTCCTAAGTATATTGTTTTGGGAAAAGATACAAATTGGACAGATAGATTCTTACTAATGACTTCAATATATAAAGTATTGTAATTAGCAGAACTATATAAAGTACCTCAAGAAGTGATTTTTAATACAGTGTACACATTCGCTATATTGCTCTATATTCGTTTTGTAGAATATTACAAATAGCTTAAAAAACGAAAATATAGCGAATATGATCTCACAACAGCGAATACTCTTATCATAAGAGTATGCAACCAATAGAGGGCACTGTTCATGACTCAACAGCACCCTCTATTAGTTAGTTGTATAGTCTTATGACAAGACTGTAACCTGTTGCGGGTCACTCACAGGGATTGCCATAAGACTATTCCCTGTTGCGAGATCGTGAAATCTCACATCCGATGGTACATTCTAACCCTGGAGGATGTAATCCTAGGGAGTCCAGACACGTAAGAACAGTTTTTTGGGGAACCAGACAGCAGGGAGGAATCAATCACGAGTGTTACTTCATAAATAATTAGGAATATTCTAATAACGAATATATAGCACTATATTCAATTTTCACTATATTCATTTTTTTTCTCGAATATTCGCAAATATATGACAAATATTCTACAAAATATTCGTCAAATATTGCAAATTCGAATATAGCCCCTGCCGCTCATCACTAGAGCAAAGCTAATAGAGACATACCCTAAAATACTTGTAGCTATAATTGCAGGGAAAGGTGATCCTCCAAAGTTTTGACTCAGGGGGGATTAAATACAAATGCATGCCACACTTTCCAGATTTTTGTTTATTAAAAATGTTGAAAACCATATGTTGTTTTATTTTCACTACTCAACTCACTGCAATTATGCCATTCCTGCGCCATGGCCCTGTTCTTGGCTGCTTTAGGTCCCTACTCCCTACCACTGTGATCACATGTGCAAGAGTAGCTTATCACTACTAGTGACATGCCAATCTAGCACATGTGACCACTAACACCTGGATGCAAATGTCAGAGGACCAAGCCACTTCAGGTATTGTGGGTACCCAAAGCAGCCTGGAATGTGTCTGTGTCAATGAATGGTTGACATGCGACATTGGTGGACAGATGACAGTTTTTTTTTAATTAGGCATAGTTTGGGGTTGGCCTGGTTTGTTACTAGCCCAGACAGCCCCTAAAAAAGCTCTTCCACCTTCTAGTTAGCTAACTTGGACTCACTTGGACTGGCTTCCATCCGGCTCTTGTACTCATATCATACAGCCAACTCCTGTTATGTGGCTGGCTCGATCTGGCTCTGTTTCAGCCTTGACTTGAAGTGCCTCTCCATTGCCCTCTTTACAATGTTGTTGCTTGCCAGACTGAGCAAGACACATTTGGTGATGATGATACTTGGTGGTCACATCTGCTGCTGCTTCTTCAGCAGCTGTAAGCCTCTATCTAGTCTCTTTTTTCCCAGTGTGAAACACCTTCCCTAGCAGTTATTCTACTTTGGTTCCAGCAGTCGAAAATTTATGAGTATCAGTTACTTTGAGAACTTTAAAGGGTTCATTTGAATGAGTTTGAGTTGGGAGGGTTTCCGGTTTTGAAAAACATGTTTTCTTCTAAAAAAAAAAAAAAAAAGCTACACTTTTTCATGGATTGTGCCTGTTACTGCAGCTCAGCATCATCAATAGCACACACATTTGATTGACAAGTGTGGCAATGATTTTTGGAAGAAAGTCATTTTTTTTACAATCCTGTACAACCCTATTTATCTTGCTGCTTAGTCCAGAACCTTATGTAATTACTTTTAAAATACTTTCTTGATCAGTGTTTGCAGTTCCTTCTCCTCTTACTCCTTGTCCACAGTGCTAAGAAAAAATATCCTGACAATGGACAAATCCTCACTGCATTAGGTGTCTTCTCACTGCATGCTTTGCATTCCTCACAGTTTCTTGATCTAATAACTTTCACATGCATCATAATTTATAAGTTGAGACAGTAGTGAAACATATAATAAGATGCATGCTGCCTTACAAGTCCATATATTGTTTTCTGTCTCCCAGACTTCCAATACCTAAATTTTGTAGCGACATAAATGGGGACAACATGCTATAATCCCTATATGAATACTTTTTACTACAAAGCAACTAATATGCCAACTAATTTAACTTACATGCATGAGGTTAGATGGCAATAACAGTAACAGTAAGGCCCCATACACACGTCCGTAGTGTGTTGCGGATCCGCAAATTGTGGATCCGCAACACACATTGCCGCCAGCCCCATAGAGATGCCTATACTTGTCCGCAATTGCAGCAAGAATAGGACATGCTCTATATTATTGCGGAGCCGCCGGCCGGAAGATCGGCAGTGCACTCCGCAAATGCGGATGCGGAGAGCACAGTGTGTGCTCTCCGCATCCATCACGTCCTCATTCAAAATGAATGGGTCCGCACCCGTTCCGCAAATTTGCGGAATAGGTGCCGATGAACATTGCGGACGTGTGAATGGGGCCTTAGAAGGATTACAGAAACAGGTGACCATCCAGCACTCCACTATATTGTTAACTCCCAAAGCTTAGTGAATTGAAGCTATGTAGACAGAAAAGCTTGCTGTGCTATGCTGTGTTTGCAAAGCTACCATATACTGCTATGGGAATTAATGATACAGCAGAGCACTGGGCTTCTCTGTAACTCCTAATCCAATAATCCATAAAATCTGATAAAGTGGCAATTGCAGGTCTCACTGATGCTGGATTAAAAAATTACTTTAGAGTGATTTTCAGGACTTACATGTTGATAAGTAGAGATGAGCAAATTTTTCAAAAATTCGATTCAGACGCTTTGTCAAATTTTCTGAAATGATTCAATTTGATCCAAATTAACTGATCAAATTGTCACACATGTGGTATTGCCATACTCAGGAGAAGTAGGGCAATGAGTTTCGGGGTGTATTTTTACATATACCCATGCTGGGTGAGAAAAATATCTATGTAAATTGACAACTTTGTATAAAAAATGGAAAAAGTTGTCATTTACAGAGATATTTCTCACACACAGGATGGGTATATGTAAAAATACACCCCAAAACACATTGCCCTACTTCTCCTGAGTACAGCGATACCACATGAGTGACACTTTTTTGCAGCCAAGATGTGCAATGGGGCCCAAATTCCAATGCGTACCTTTAGGATTTCACAGGGTATTTTCTCGCATTTGGATTCCAAACTACTTCTCATGCTTTAGGGGCCCCTAAAATGCCAGGGCAGTATAAATACCTCACAAGTGACCCCATTTTAGAAAGAAGACACCCCAAGGTATTCTGTGAGGGGTATGGAGAGTTCATGTAAAATTTTATTTTTTGTCACAAGTTAGTGGAATATGAGACTTTGTAAGAAAAAACAAACAAAAAAAAAAAACTATTTCCGCTAACTTGTGCCAAAAAAAAAAAAATCTTCTATGAACTCACCATGCCCCTCACGGAATACATTTGGGGTGTCTTCTTTCTAAAATGGGGTCAGTTGTGGGGTATTCATACTGCCCTGGCATTTGAGGGTCTCCGTAATCATTACATGTAAGGCCAGCATTAGGAGTTTCTGCTATTCTCCTTATATTGAGCATACGGGTAATGAGATTTTTTTTTTCCGTTCAGCCTCGGGGCTGAAAAAAAAAATGAACGGCACAGATTTCTTCATTCGCATCGATCAATGTGGATTAAAAGATCTCTGCCAAAAAATGTACAAAAAAAAAAAGAGGGGAAAGGACATAGGAGTGCTTGCGAAGTAAAGCTGCGATCGCTAATAAAGATCCAAAAATTTCAAAAGTGATCTTTATACTGCCACAGCAATTTTACAGTGTTTTTGTCATGATCAGAAAAAAAAAATTCTGACACTGCGGTGGGGCAGACTGAACGCAGGTGTGCGCACAAGATCAGGCCTGATCGGGCGAACACTGTGTTTTTTGTTGAGCCTAAGGTGAACGTAATGTACTGATATAGATCTGATTGTGATCAGTCTTGATCACTTACACATACTATATAGTACTAGTGCTGATTAGCGACATCGATGACGCTAATCAGTGAGTAATCAGTGACTGCGGTGCGGTGGGTGCTAACTACTTAACAATTAGCTAACTAACTGACGGTGATAAGGGACCCTTAGGCCCCATTCACACGTCCGCAATTCTGTTCCGCATTTTGCGGAACGGAATTGCGGACCCATTCATTTCTATGGGGACAGACTTCGTCCCGCTGGGATCCGGAATTGTGGATCCGCACTTCCGTGGGTCCGCAATTGCGGACAAGAAAAGGCATTTTCTATATAGTTTTGGCAATGTGCGGATCCGCAAAATGCGGAAAGCACATTGCCGGTGTCCGTGTTTTGTGGATCTGTGGATCCGCAAAACACAAATGGATGTCTGAATGGAGCCTTACAGGGGGGTGATCAATGACAGGGGGGTGATCAGGGAGTCTATATGGGGTGATCAGGAGTTAATAAGTGACGTGGGGGGTTTAGTGTGGTGCTTGGTGCTACTTACAGAGCTGCCTGTGTCCTCTGGTGGTTGATCCAAGTAAATGGGACCACCAGAGGACCAGGTAGCAGGTATATCAGACGCTGTTAACAAAACAGTGGAAGGTGACATAGTATGGAGGTGGCAGCAGCATCAGGAGACCACAGAGGGGCAAGGTGACATAGTGCAGAGGTGGCAGTAGCAGAAGCATGAGGAGGCCACCGAGTGGCACAATGACATAGTGTGGAGGTGATAGATAAATTAAAAGAAAGAAAAAATAAGGAGGTTAAACAAATCCTCAAGGGATAAGTGAAACCCCTTAGAGAAAGTGTGGAACCTTTGGGCGCCAGCAGTGATGGAAGAAAGAAAAAGGGATGGTAATCAAGAAAGAATGTGGGTGCTTTAATAATACGAATATAGTGAGCAAAAAAAAGAGTTTTTTAACCCCTATTTGTTTCCAATATGCGGGAATTAACAGGTGCAGAGAGGTAGCGCCACTCTCCATATAACCATTTATAGAAATGCATGACCATCTGATATGAATTCACATGCTCAAGTGTAGAATACCTAAATGATCAATATAAACCCGTCCACTGTGGTATGGTCTACAGAGAGGTAGAGTATATAAATGGCTATAAGGATGTAATCAAAAGGAGATGACCGATAAAATCATCATAAATTAGGATGATGTGTAAAAAGAAAAATAAATAAATAAAAGAATGGTATCCACTCTTTTTGCTGGGCGGTTGTCAACAGGATAAGCTCAAGACACCTGAGACATTTAACCCCCCTGGCCAATATCGCATGCAGAATGTTGGAGATCGAAGGCAGCACACTTCTCAAAAGACTTAAGGTCCATCTCTTTATTCAGGTAATATATTGCTCAACTCATTTCGTTTTTTTTTTTTTTTTAACAATAACCCCTTCCTCAGAAGCAGATCAAATAAAAGTAAAAAACACACAGTTACACTTACATGCTCATAACTAGTGTTGAGCGAACAGTTTGAGCATCGTTCGGGTTCGTACCGAATTTTGGGGTGTCCGGGACACGGACCCGAACCCGGACATTTTCAAAAAAGTTCGGGCTCAGGTTCGTTGTTCGTCGATTACTTCCCGCTTTCTGAAGGGCTGCACAGTTCATATATTCCTATATATTCATATATATATGTTCATATATATTTTGTTCTGGGGTGAAATTCAATTACCAAAATAGCAATACCATAAATCAGTGGTTTCCGCTGTGGCTGGCAAAATATAATAGTGTCCCCCAAAACATAAATTTTGTTCTGGGGTGTAATTCACTTGCCAAAATAGCAATACCCTGAATCTGGTGTCCCAGCTGTTGCAGGCCAGGTTTCATAGTGTCCGCCAAAACATATATTTTGTTCTGGGGTGAAATTCAATTTTCAAAATAGCAATACCCTGAATCTGGTGTCCCAGCTGTTGCAGGCCGCGTTTCATAGTGTCCGCTGAAACATATATTTTGTTCTTGGGTGAAATTAATTTGCCAAAATAGCAATACCCTGAATCTGGTGTCCCAGCTGTGCAGGCCAGGTTTCATAGTGTCCGCCAAAACATATATTTTGTTCTGGGGTGAAATTCAATTGCCAAAATAGGAATACCATAAATCAGTGGTTTCAGCTGTGGCTGGCAAAATATGATAGTGTCCCCCAAAACATATATTTTGTTCTGGGGTGTAATTCACTTGCCAAAATAGCAATACCCTGAATCTGGTGTCCCAGCTGTTGCAGGCCACGTTTCATAGTGTCTGCCAAAACATATATTTTGTTCTGGGGTGAAATTAATCTGCCAAAATAGCAATACCCTGAATCTGGTGTCCCAGCTGTTGCAGGCCAGGTTTCATAGTGTCCGCCAAAACATATATTTTGTTCTGGGGTGAAATTCAATTGCCAAAATAGCAATACCATAAATCAGTGGTTTCAGCTGTGGCTGGCAAAATATAATAGTGTCCGCCAAAACATATATTTTGTTCTGGGGTGAAATTCAATTGCCAAAATAGCAATACCATAAATCAGGGTTTCAGCTGTGGCTGACAAAATATAATAGTGTCCGCCAAAACATATATTTTGTTCTGGGGTGAAATTCAATTGCCAAAATAGCAATACCATAAATCATTGGTTTCAGCTGTGGCTGGCAAAATATAATAGTGTCCGCCAAAACATGTATTTTGTTCTGGTTTGTAATTCACTTGCCAAAATAGCAATATCCTGAATCTGGTGTCCCAGCTGTTGCAGGCCAGGTTTCATAGTGTCCGCCAAAACATATATTTTGTTCTGGGGTGAAATTCAATTTTCAAAATAGCAATACCCTGAATCTGGTGTCCCAGTTGTTGCAGGCCAAGCTTCATAGTGTCCGCCAAAACATATATTTTGTTCTTGGGTGAAATTAATTTGCCAAAATAGCAATACCCTGAATCTGGTGTCCCAGCTGTGCAGGCCAGGTTTCATAGTGTCCGCCAAAACATATATTTTGTTCTGGGGTGAAATTCAATTGTCAAAATAGGAATACCATAAATCAGTGGTTTCAGCTGTGGCTGGCAAAATATGATAGTGTCCCCCAAAACATATATTTTGCTCTGGGGTGTAATTCACTTGCCAAAATAGCAATACCCTGAATCTGGTGTCCCAGCTGTTGCAGGCCACGTTTCATAGTGTCCGCCAAAACATATATTTTGTTCTTGGGTGAAATTAATTTGCCAAAATAGCAATACCCTAAATCTGGTGTCCCAGCTGTGCAGGCCAGGTTTCATAGTGTCCGCCAAAACATATATTTTGTTCTGGGGTGAAATTCAATTGCCAAAATAGGAATACCATAAATCAGTGGTTTCAGCTGTGGCTGGCAAAATATGATAGTGTCCCCCAAAACATATATTTTGTTCTGGGGTGAAATTAATCTGCCAAAATAGCAATACCCTGAATCTGGTGTCCCAGCTGTTGCAGGCCAGGTTTCATAGTGTCTGCCAAAACATATATTTTGTTCTGGGGTGAAATTCAATTGCCAAAATAGCAATACCATAAATCAGTGGTTTCAGCTGTGGCTGGCAAAATATAATAGTGTCCGCCAAAACATATATTTTGTTCTGGGGTGAAATTCAATTGCCAAAATAGCAATACCATAAATCAGTGGTTTCAGCTGTGGCTGACAAAATATAATAGTGTCCGCCAAAACATATATTTTGTTCTGGGGTGAAATTCAATTGCCAAAATAGCAATACCATAAATCATTGGTTTCAGCTGTGGCTGGCAAAATATAATAGTGTCAGCCAAAACATGTATTTTGTTCTGGGGTGTAATTCACTTGCCAAAATAGCAATATCCTGAATCTGGTGTCCCAGCTGTTGCAGGCCAGGTTTCATAGTGTCCGCCAAAACATATATTTTGTTCTGGGGTGAAATTCAATTTTCAAAATAGCAATACCCTGAATCTGGTGTCCCAGCTGTTGCAGGCCGCGTTTCATAGTGTCCGCCAAAACATATATTTTGTTCTTGGGTGAAATTAATTTGCCAAAATAGCAATACCCTGAATCTGGTGTCCCAGCTGTGCAGGCCAGGTTTCATAGTGTCCGCCAAAACATATATTTTGTTCTGGGTAAAATTCAATTGCCAAAATAGGAATACCATAAATCAGTGGTTTCAGCTGTGGCTGGCAAAATATGATAGTGTCCCCCAAAACATATATTTTGTTTTGGGGTGTAATTCACTTGCCAAAATAGCAATACCCTGAATCTGGTGTCCCAGCTGTTGCAGGCCACTTTTCATAGTGTCCGCCAAAACATATATTTTGTTCTTGGGTGAAATTATTTTGCCAAAATAGCAATACCCTGAATCTGGTGTCCCAGCTGTGCAGGCCAGGTTTCATAGTGTCCGCCAAAACATATATTTTTTTCTGGGGTGAAATTCAATTGCCAAAATAGGAATACCATAAATCAGTGGTTTCAGCTGTGGCTGGCAAAATATGATAGTGTCCCCCAGAACATATATTTTGTTCTGGGGTGTAATTCACTTGCCAAAATAGCAATACCCTGAATCTGGTGTCCCAGCTGTTGCAGGCCACGTTTCATAGTGTCTGCCAAAACATATATTTTGTTCTGGGGTGAAATTAATCTGCAAAAATAGCAATACCCTGAATCTGGTGTCCCAGCTGTTGCAGGCCAGGTTTCATAGTGTCCGCCAAAACATATATTTTGTTCTGGGATGAAATTCAATTGCCAAAATAGCAATACCATAAATCAGTGGTTTCAGCTGTGGCTGGCAAAATATAATAGTGTCCGCCAAAACATATATTTTGTTCTGGGGTGAAATTCAATTGCCAAAATAGCAATACCATAAATCAGGGGTTTCAGCTGTGGCTGACAAAATATAATAGTGTCCGCCAAAACATATATTTTGTTCTGGGCTGAAATTCAATTGCCAAAATAGCAATACCATAAATCATTGGTTTCAGCTGTGGCTGGCAAAATATAATAGTGTCAGCCAAAACATGTATTTTGTTCTGGGGTGTAATTCACTTGCCAAAATAGCAATATCCTGAATCTGGTGTCCCAGCTGTTGCAGGCCAGGTTTCATAGTGTCCGCCAAAACATATATTTTGTTCTGGGGTGAAATTCAATTGTCAAAATAGCAATACCCTGAATCTGGTGTCCCAGCTGTTGCAGGCCACGTTTCATAGTGTCCGCAAAAACATATATTTTGTTCTTGGGTGAAATTAATTTGCCAAAATAGCAATACCCTGAATCTGGTGTCCCAGCTGTTGCAGGCCAGGTTTCATAGTGTCCGCCAAAACATATATTTTGTTCTGGGGTGAAATTCAATTGCCAAAATAGGAATACCATAAATCAGTGGTTTCAGCTGTGGCTGGCAAAATATGATAGTGTCCCCAAAACATATATTTTGTTCTGGGGTGTAATTCACTTGCCAAAATAGCAATACCCTGAATCTGGTGTCCCAGCTGTTGCAGGCCACGTTTCATAGTGTCTGCCAAAACATATATTTTGTTCTGGGGTGAAATTAATCTGCCAAAATAGCAATACCCTGAATCTGGTGTCCCAGCTGTTGCAGGCCAGGTTTCATAGTGTCCGCCAAAACATATATTTTGTTCTGGGGTGAAATTCAATTGCCAAAATAGCAATACCATAAATCAGTGGTTTCAGCTGTGGCTGGCAAAATATAATAGTGTCCGCCAAAACATATATTTTGTTCTGGGGTGAAATTCAATTGCCAAAATAGCAATACCATAAATCAGGGGTTTCAGCTGTGGCTGACAAAATATAATAGTGTCCGCCAAAACATATATTTTGTTCTGGGCTGAAATTCAATTGCCAAAATAGCAATACCATAAATCATTGGTTTCAGCTGTGGCTGGCAAAATATAATAGTGTCAGCCAAAACATGTATTTTGTTCTGGGGTGTAATTCACTTGCCAAAATAGCAATATCCTGAATCTGGTGTCCCAGCTGTTGCAGGCCAGGATTCATAGTGTCCGACAAAACATATATTTTGTTATGGGGTGAAATTCAATTGTCAAAATAGCAATACCCTGAATATGGTGTCCCAGCTGTTGCAGGCCAGGTTTCATAGTGTCCGCCAAAACATATATTTTGTTCTTGGGTGAAATTCAATTTGCCAAAATAGCAATACCATGAATCAGTGGTGTCCCAGCTGTGGCAGGCCAGGTATCATAGTGTCCGCCAAAACATATATTTTGTTCTGGGGTGAAATTCAATTGCCAAAATAGCAATACCATAAATCAGTGGTTTCAGCTGTGGCTGGCAAAATATAATAGTGTCCGCCAAAACATATATTTTGTTCTGGGGTGTAATTCACTTGCCAAAATAGCAATACCCTGAATCTGGTGTCCCAGCCGTTGCAGGCCACGTTTCATAGTGTCCGCCGAAACATATATTTTGTTCTGGGGTGAAATTAATCTGCCAAAATAGCAATACCCTGAATCTGGTGTCCCAGCTGTTGCAGGCCAGGTTTCATAGTGTCCGCCAAAACATATATTTTGTTCTGGGGTGAAATTAATCTGCCAAAATAGCAATACACTGAATCTGGTGTCCTAGATGTTGCAGGCCAGGTTTCATAGTGTCCACCAAAAGATATATTTTGTTCTGGGGTGAAATTTATCTGCCAAAATAGCAATACCTTGAATCTGGTGTCCCAGCTGTTGCAGGCCATGGTTTATAGTGAACACCAAAACATATATTTTGTTCTGGGGTGAAATTCAATTGCCAAAATAGCAATACCATAAATCAGTGGTTTCAGCTGTGGCTGGCAAAATATAATAGTGTCCGCCAAAACATATATTTTGTTCTGGGGTGTAATTCACTTGCCAAAATAGCAATACCCTGAATCTGGTGTCCCAGCTGTTGCAGGCCACGTTTCATAGTGTGCAACAAAACATAAATTTTGTTCTTGGGTGAAATTAATTTGCCAAAATAGCAATACCCTGAATCTGGTGTCCCAGCTGTTGCATGCCAGGTTTCATAGTGTCCGCCAAAACATATATTTTGTTCTGGGGTGAAATTCAATTGCCAAAATAGCAATACCATAAATCAGTGGTTTCAGCTGTGGCTGGCAAAATATAATAGTGTCTGCCAAAACATATATTTTGTTCTGGGATGTAATTCACTTGCCAAAATAGCAATACCCTGAATCTGGTGTCCCAGCTGTTGCAGGCCACGTTTCATAGTGTCCGCCAAAACATATATTTTGTTGTGGGGTAAAATTAATCTGCCAAAATAGCAATACCCTGAATCTGGTGTCCCAGCGGTTGCAGGCCAGGTTTCATAGTGTCCGCCAAAACATATATTTTGTTCTGGGGTGAAATTCAATTGCCAAAATAGCAATACCATAAATCAGTGGTTTCAGCTGTGGCTGGCAAAATATAATGTTGTCCGCCAAAACATATATTTTGTTCTGGGGTGTAATTCACTTGCCAAAATAGCAATACCCTGAATCTGGTGTCCCAGCTGTTGCAGGCCAGGTTTCATATTATCAGCCAAAACATATATTTTGTTCTGGGGTGAAATTCAATTGCCAAAATAGCAATACCATAAATCAGTGGTTTCAGCTGTGGCTGGCAAAATATATTGTTGTCCGCCAAAACATATATTTTGTTCTGGGGTGTAATTCACTTGCCAAAATAGCAATACCCTGAATCTGGTGTCCCAGCTGTTGCAGGCCACGTTTCATAGTGTCCGCCAAAACATATATTTTGTTCTGGGGTGAAATTAATCTGCCAAAATAGCAATACCCTGAATCTGGTGTCCCAGCGGTTGCAGGCCAGGTTTCATAGTGTCCGCCAAAACATATATTTTGTTCTGGGGTGAAATTGAATTGCCAAAATAGCAATACCATAAATCAGTGGTTTCAGCTGTGGCTTGCAGAATATAATAGTGTCCGCCAAAACACATATTTTGTTCTGGGGTGTAATTCACTTGCCAAAATAGTAATACCCTGAATCTGGTGTCCCAGCTGTTGCAGGCCAGGTTTCATAGTGTCCAACAAAACATATATTTTGTTCTGGGGTGAAATTCAAATGCCAAAATAGCAATACCATAAATCAGTGGTTTCAGCTGTGGCTGGCAAGATATAATAGTGTCCGCCAAAACATATATTTTGTTCTGGGGTGAAATTTAATTGCCAAAATAGCAATACCATAAATCAGTGGTTTCAGCTGTGGCTGGCAAAATATAATAGTGTCCGCCAAAACATATATTTTGTTATGGGGTGTAATTCACTTGCCAAAATAGCAATACCCTGAATCTGGTGTCCCAGCTGTTGCCCGCCAGGTTTCATATTATCAGCCAAAACATATATTTTGTTCTGGGGTGAAATTCAATTTTCAAAATAGCAATACCATAAATCAGTGTTTCAGCTGTGGCTGGCAAAATATAATAGTGTCCGCCAAAACATATATTTTGTTCTGGTGTGAAATTCAATTGCCAAAATAGGAATACCATAAATCAGTGGTTTCAGCTGTGGCTGGCAAAATATAATGTTGTCCGCCAAAACATATATTTTGTTCTGGGGTGTAATTCACTTGCCAAAATAGCAATACCCTGAATCTGGTGTCCCAGCTGTTGCAGGCCACGTTTCATAGTGTCCGCCAAAACATATATTTTGTTCTGGGGTGAAATTAATCTGCCAAAATAGCAATACCCTGAATCTGGTGTCCCAGCGGTTGCAGGCCAGGTTTCATAGTGTCCGCCAAAACATCTATTTTGTTCTGGGGTGAAATTCAATTGCCAAAATAGCAATACCATAAATCAGTGGTTTCAGCTGTGGCTTGCAGAATATAATAGTGTCCGCCAAAACACATATTTTGTTCTGGGGTATAATTCACTTGCCAAAATAGTAATACCCTGAATCTGGTGTCCCAGCTGTTGCAGGCCAGGTTTCATAGTGTCCAACAAAACATATATTTTGTTCTGGGGTGAAATTCAATTGCCAAAATAGCAAAACCATAAATCAGTGGTTTCAGCTGTGGCTGGCAAAATATAATAGTGTCCGCCAAAACATATATTTTGTTCTGGGGTGAAATTTAATTGCCAAAATAGCAATACCATAAATCAGTGGTTTCAGCTGTGGCTGGCAAAATATAATAGTGTCCGCCAAAACATATATTTTGTTATGGGGTGTAATTCACTTGCCAAAATAGCAATACCCTGAATCTGGTGTCCCAGCTGTTGCAGGCCAGGTTTCATATTATCAGCCAAAACAAATATTTTGTTCTGGGGTGAAATTCAATTGCCAAAATAGCAATACCATAAATCAGTGGTTTCAGCTGTGGCTGGCAAAATATAATAGTGTCCGCCAAAACATATATTTTGTTCTGGGGTGAAATTGAATTGCCAAAATAGGAATACCATAAATCAGTGGTTTCAGCTGTGGCTTGCAGAATATAATAGTGTCCGCCAAAACACATATTTTGTTCTGGGGTATAATTCACTTGCCAAAATAGTAATACCCTGAATCTGGTGTCCCAGCTGTTGCAGGCCAGGTTTCATAGTGTCCAACAAAACATATATTTTGTTCTGGGGTGAAATTCAATTGCCAAAATAGCAATACCCTAAATCAGTGGTTTCAGCTGTGGCTGGCAAAATATAATAGTGTCCGCCAAAACATATATTTTGTTCTGGGGTGAAATTTAATTGCCAAAATAGCAATACCATAAATCAGTGGTTTCAGCTGTGGCTGGCAAAATATAATAGTGTCCGCCAAAACATATATTTTGTTATGGATTGTAATTCACTTGCCAAAATAGCAATACCCTGAATCTGGTGTCCCAGCTGTTGCAGGCCAGGTTTCATATTATCAGCCAAAACATATATTTTGTTCTGGGGTGAAATTCAATTGCCAAAATAGCAATAACATAAATCAGTGGTTTTCAGCTGTGGCTGGCAAAATATAATAGTGTCCGCCAAAACATATATTTTGTTCTGGGGTGAAATTCAATTGCCAAAATAGAAATACCATAAATCAGTGGTTTCAGCTGTGGCTGGCAAAATATAATGTTGTCCGCCAAAACATATATTTTGTTCTGGGGTGAAATTCACTTGCCAAAATTGCAATTCCCTGAATCTGGTGTCCCAGCTGTTGCAGGCCAGGTTTCATAGTGTCCTCCAAAACATATATTTTGTTCTGGGGTGAAATTCAATTGCCAAAATAGGAATACCATAAATCAGTGGTTTCAGCTGTGGCTGGCAAAATATAATAGTGTCTGCCAAAACATATATTTTGTTCTGGGATGTAATTCACTTGCCAAAATAGCAATACCCTGAATCTGGTGTCCCAGCTGTTGCAGGCTAGGTTTTATAGTGTCCACCAAAACATATATTTTGTTCTGGGGTGAAATTAATTTGGCAAAATAATAATACCCTGAATCTGGTGTCCCAGCTGTTGCAGGCCAATTGTAAATCTGTCCATAAAAGGATACCTTTCATCCAGGGCCTAAATACTAGCCCTAAAAGAGATATTCCCCTAAATCAGTGGTTACTGCTGTGCCTGGATTAGTGTAATACGCTACATAAACAAATAGGCAGATAGTGTTAGGTGCCTGTAAAAAAAGGCCTGAATTTGAAATCAATACATTGGGCCAAATATTTTTTTCCTTATTGTGGTGCTTGGTGAACGGTAACAATGAGGAAAACATCTAGTAAGGGACGCGGACGCGGTCGTAGTGGTGCTAGTGGACCCTCTGGTGCTGGGAGAGGATGTGGCCATTCTGCCACAGCCACACGTCCTAGTGAACCAACTACCTCAGGTTCCAGTACCCGCCAGAATTTACAGCGATATTTGGTGGGGCCGAATGCCGTTTTAAGGATGGTAAGGCCTGAGCAGGTGCAGGCACTAGTCAATTGGGTGGCCGACAGTGGATCCAGCATGTTCACAACATTGTCTCCCACCCAGTCTTCTGCTGAAAGCGCACAGGTGGCACCTGAAAACCAAGCCCATCAGTCTGTCACATCACCCCCATGCATATCAGGGAAACTGTCAGAGCCTCAAGTTATGCAGCAGTCTCTTATGCTGTTTGAAGACTCTGCTGGCAGGGTTTCCCAAGGAAATCCACCTAGCCCTTCCCCAGTGGTGGAAGACATAGAATGCACTGATGCACAACCACTGATGTTTCCTGATGATGAGGACATGGGAATACCACCTCATCGGAGTCCGCACGTCTCTGATGATGACGAAACACAGGTGCCAACTGCTGCGTCTTTCTGCAGTGTGCAGACCGAACAGGAGGTCAGGGAGGAAGACTGTGTGGAAGACGATGCAGGGGACGATGAGGTCCTAGACCCCACATGGAATGAATGTCGTGCCACTGACTTTCATAGTTCAGAGGAAGAGGCAGTGGTGAGACCGAGCCAACAGCGTAGCAAAAGAGGGAGCAGGGGGCAAAAGCAGACCAGCCGCCACCAAGAGAGTTCACCTGCTACTGGCCACCGCCACCAGGGACCGAACACCCCAAAGGCAGCTTCAAGGAGTTCCCTGGCATGGCACTTCTTTAAACAATGTGCTGACGACAAGACCCGAGTGTTTTGCACGCTGTGCCATCAGAGCCTGAAGCGAAGCATTAACGTTCTAAACCTTAGCACAACCTGCATGACCAGGCATCTACATGCAAAGCATGAACTGCAGTGGAGTAAACTCCTTAAAAGCAAGGAACTCACTCTGACTCCCCCTGATACCTATTCTGCTGCTGCCTCGGCCTCTTCCTCCGCCTCGGGACGAACGTTGGCACCTGCCGCCCACCAAACAGAGGATGTGCCACCGACACCACCACCTGCGTCACCAAGCATCTCCACCTTGTCACACGGCAGCGTTCAGCTCTCCATCTCACAAACCTTGGAGAGAAAGCGTTAATTCCCACCTAGCCACCCTCGAGCCCTGGGCCTGAATGCCAGCATTTCTAAACTACTGGCATTTGAAATGCTGTCATTCAGGCTGGTGGACACAGACAGCTTCAAACAGCTGATGTCCATGGCTGTCCCACAGTATGTTGTTCCCAACCGCCACTACTTCTCCAAGACAGCTGTGCCTATCCGGCACAACCAAGTATCCGATAAAATCAAGTGTGCACTGCGCAACGCCATCTGTGGCAAGGTCCACCTAACCACACATACGTGGACCAGTAAGCACGGCCAGGGACGCTATATCTCCCTAACTGCACACTGGGTAAATGTAGTGGTGGCTGGGCCGCAGGCGGAGAGTTCCTTGGCGCACGTCCTTCCGCCGCCAAA
The DNA here is from genome assembly GCA_033119425.1 of Bufotes viridis. Lineage (NCBI taxonomy): Eukaryota > Metazoa > Chordata > Amphibia > Anura > Bufonidae > Bufotes > Bufotes viridis. Next base: position 82,591,742 of record CM065594.1, on the reverse strand, counting down.
GATCGCAGGGCATCATTCTTTGCCTCCTGTAGCCTCCTCCTCCTACTCGGCTTCCTCCTCCTCTGCTTCCACCAGCTCATCCAGTCAGCCACACACCTTCACCATCAACTTCAGCACAGCCCGGGGTAAACGTCAGCAGGCCTTTCTGAAACTCATATGTTTGGGGGACAGGCCCCACACCGCGCAGGAGTTGTGGCGGGGTATTGAACAACAGACCGACGAGTGGTTTCTGCTGGTGGGCCTCAAGCCCAGTCTGGTGGTGTGCGATAATGGGCGAAATCTCGTAACAGCTCTGGGACTAGCCATTTTGACGCACATCCCTTGCCTGGCGCATGTGCTGAATTTGGTGGTGCAAAAGTTCATTCACAACTACCCCGACATGTCTGCTGCATAAAGTGAGGGCCGTCTGTGCGTGCTTCCGGCGTTCACATCCTGCCGCTGCTCACCTGTCTGCGCTACAGCGGAACTTCGGCCTTCCCGCTCACCGCCTCATATGCGACGTGCCCACCAGGTGAAACTCCACCTTGCACATGCTGGAGAGACTGTGCGAGCAGCAGCAGGCCATAGTGGAGTTTCAGCTGCAGCACGCACGCTTCAGTCGCACTGCGGAACAGCACCACTTCACCACCAATGATTGGGCCTCCATGCAAGACCTGTGTGCCCTGTTGCGCTTTTTCGAGTACTCCACCAACATGGCCAGTGGCGATGACACCGTTATCAGCGTTACAATACCACTTCTATGTCTCCTTGAGAAAACGCTTAGGGCGATGATGGAAGAGGAGGTGGCCCAGGAGGAGGAGGAGGAGGATGAGGGGTCATTTTTAGCACTTTCAGGCCAGTCTGTTAGAAGTGGCTCAGAGGGAGGGTTTTTGCAACTTCAGAGGCCAGGTAAAAATGTGGCCAGCCAGGGCCCACTACTGGAGGATGAGGAGGATGAGGAGAAGGTGGAGGAGGATGAGGATGAAGCAGGTTCACAGCGGGGTGGCACCCGACACAGCTCAGGCCCATCACTGGTGCGTGGCTGGTGGGATACGGAGGACGATGACGATGCGCCTCCCACAGAGGACAGCTTGTCCTTACCTCTGGGGAGCCTGGCACACATGAGCGACTACATGCTGCAGTGCCTGCGCAACGACAGCAGAGTTGCCCACATTTTAACGTGTGCGGACTACTGGGTTGCCACCCTGCTGGATCCCCGTTACAAAGACTATGTGCCCACCTTACTTCCTGCACTGGAGCGTGATAGGAAGATGCGCGAGTACAAGCGCATGCTGGTAGAGGCGCTCCTGAGAGCATTCCCAAATGTCACAGGGGAAAAGGTGGAAGCCCAAGGCGAAGGTAGAGGAGGAGCAAGAGGTCGCCAATGCAGCTGTGTCACGGCCAGCTCCTCTAAGGGCAGGGTTAGCATGGCAGAAATGTGAAAAGGTTTGGCTCCACGCCACAGCTAACTGCACCACCATCTGATACGGAACGTGTTAGCAGGAGGCAGCATTTCACTAACATGGTTGAACAGTAGGTCTGCACACCCCTCCACTTACTGACTGATGGTTCGGCCCCATTCAACTTCTGGGTCTCCAAATTGTCCACGTGGCCATAGTTAGCATTTTATGCCTTGGAGGTGCTGGCCTGCCCGGCGGCCAGCATTTTGTCTGAACGCGTATTCAGCACGGCAGGGGGCGTCATTACTGACAAACGCAGCCTCCTGTCCAAAGCCAACGTGGACAAGCTGGGAAAAAATAGACACCTATATTGGATATGGTCTATGGTCAATATTAATCAGGGGATATTTATAGTGTGTGATATAAAAAATAATTATATACAAAGGATATATATATATATGAAAATAAGTATAAAGTAGAGTATGTACATGATTATTAAAATAAAAATAAGAAATAACAAACCAAAAAAATAGTTCATGCAGACAAATAAATATTAATAAATATTCCATGGAAAATGTATATAAAATTTTGAATATTCCCTAAAAACAAATTGGAATATTATAATAAAATTAACACCATATTCTTCATATATATATATATATATATATATATATATATATATATATATATATATATATAGGCTTGACTGCACAAACAATAAATAAAAATTAAAAATTAAATAATGAAAACAATGATTATATAAATTAATGGTTTAAATCTCTAAATAATTCCCTACATGATTCTACCTACATTGATTTTATATATAAAATTTAATATATATGCAATAATAATTAAATTAATAAATAGATTGGTAAATGAATAAAAGTATAGGTGAGTGGTTTGATACAATTACATTGATTTCATATATAAAATTACGTATAAAATTAACTGCATACGTAATAAAAAATTAATAAATAAATGAACAAATCGTTAAAAGAATAGTTCTATGAATAAGTGGTTTGATTCCCTAATAAGGACCTATGGGGTAAGTACATGAATAATCAGCTGGGTAAAATATAGGAAAAAATTGTAGTTTACATGTTCTAGTGATTCATGGTACTAGAGTGTTCAAGTGGTAGATCCTAATATTCCACCTTTTACCACCGCCACAGTCTTCTCTTTTTTTGCTCACTATATTCATAGTGTGGAGGTAAGAACAGCAGCATGAGGAGGTCACAGAGCGGCAAGGTGACATAGTGTCGAGGTAGAAGCAGCATCAGTAGACCACAGATGGCAAAGTGACATAGTGTGGAGGTGGCAGCAGCAGCAGGAGACCACACTGGCAAAGTGACATAGTGTGGAGGTGGCAGCAGCATCAGGAGACCGTCGTGTGACCCGGTGACAGAGTAGGGAGGTGGATGGCACTAACAGTACCCTCTGACAATGGTGGGTGTAAGAGGGAGGACTTGGCATCAGATGTGTGGCATCAGAATAGTTGCTGAGGTGGGTAGCCAGAAGAAACCGGTCTCTTGTCATGGTTTGGGTGAGGCAGCATGGGTGATCTAATCTGATGCCTCAGGCATTGGGGGGTAGAAATCCTGGCTGATCCTCGCTGATTCATCTTGACAAAGGTCAGTGTCTCCACATTTTGGGTGGACAGGCAAGTTCTCTTTGGGGTAACTATGGCCCGCACAGCACTAAACACCCGCTCTGATGCAACACTACTGGCCGGGCAGGACAGCTTTTCCAGGGCAAACTCAGCTAGTTGCAACCATAAATCCATTTTGGCTGCCCAGTAGTCCAGCGGATCTTTAATGACGGCTGGCAGGGTGCACTCCAAGTATGACACCACCTGATGGTTCAGGTTCTGCTCTATGTCTAGCTGCTGCTGAGTAGTTTCTTCACTATGCAGGTGAAGAAAGCTGCTCATCAGTGACTCTAGACGCAGCTGGTACTGCTCCTGCCACCCTCCTCCCAGCAGCCATGGCAGTGGAACGTGAGCGCAGAGGGCCCCCCGGTCAGACCCGCTAGAGGATGGACGATTGTGCAGATCGGCCAACTGACTATAAAGGATGTCTATATAGTAGTTCAGTTTGTCCTTCCTCTCAGCGGGTGTAAAAAGGCCCCCATTTTGGACCAGTAGCAAGGGTCTAACATGGTGGAGAGCCAGAAGTCATCCCTCTGCCGAATGTTGACAATTAGATTGTAACTACGCAAGCAAGAGAGCATGCATCGGGCCATTTGCCCAAGTGACTGGGAGGAAATCCCTACCTCTATCTCCACTGCATACTGCTACAGTGTGTCTGGGTCATCTGCCTCATCTTCCTCATCTCCCTATTTCTCCTCCGGCTGCTCCTGCTCCTCCTCTCCTGTCACCTGTGTAGAAAAAGCACCTATTTTGCTACACATTGCTTGTGCTCCAATGTCCTCCTCCTCCATTTCAGCCCCAACAAGGCTCATGTGGCCGTGAGATGTAGGAGCCACGTCTCCAGTTCCCTGACTAGCCAGATTTACCAGCATGTTTTCCAGGATATGAATCAGTGGAATGACGTTGTTCATCCCGTAGTCCTGGCGACTGACAAATAAAGTGGACTCCTCAAAGGGCACAAGCAAACGGCAGTAGTCATGCATGACCTGCCACTGGCTAACATTGAAGTTACACAGGGGAGTACCTCTGTCCGCCTGAATCATCGAGAAATCGTTTATGGCCTTTCTCTGTTCATACAGTTGGTCCAACATATGGAATTCCAACGGGTGGAAACGTCGCATATCACCGTAAGTTGGGGGACGCCATTCTGCCACTGTAGCTCAAGGAGGGTGTGCTTGGCGGTGTACAAGTGGCTGAAGTGCATGCAAAGTTTTCTGGTCATTTTTAGGATGTCTTGCAGATGGGTGGAAGAAACGCTTGACAACAAGATTGAATACGTGCGCCATGCGGGCGCATGGCTCAGCCTTCCTTGACGCAGCGCCGACACATGTTCTTCCAGTTGTCGGTCACTAGAGATGAGCGAATCGAAGCTGACGAAGTGGAATTCGATCCGAATTTTAGGAAAAATTTGATTTACACCGAATCCAAATTTCCTCACGCTTCGTGGTAACAAATCGCATTTTTTCCTAAACTGGCTGCTACACGTGTGAGGACATGGGGCAAAGAACTCTGGGAAGGCAGAATTACCCATAATGACATGCATGCAGCCAATCAGCAGTCAGCCAGCCCTGTGATGTTACAGCCCTATAAATATGGCGGAATCTTAGATTCTGCCATTCACCAGCGTGCTTAGTGCAGGGAGAGACATGCCTGCAGGCACTAGGGACAGTGAAAAGAAAGACATGATTGTGGTGAAAAAAATGATTTACAAGTGCAGGGAAAGATTACTCAAGGTGTAGGGAAAGGATAGGGAGGAATCATTCCACCAGTATTTGTGTTGAACAGGGTACATTCGGGGAGGTGACAGCCTGGGTAATAGGAAAAATCCAATTAAACCTGGCTGCACTGACTGCACGGATCCAAATTGCCATTATACAGCTCTGTAATTCCAGCAAACCGTTCTTGTTATTGGGGTGCAAGTGCTGTTTGATACAGGCATTAACAGGATTTATTACAAGGAAATATTTCTACGTTTTATTTGCCCTTGTGCGGTGCAGTTATTTGTTCCAAAGCACTTTTTGGCTTTATTTAGTGGGGAAAAAAGGGCTTTTTAGCTGTTGTGTGGTGAAGGGTAAAAATTACAGGCCTTTTTGTCATGTATTAGTGGCAAAAGAAAAATATATTTGCCACTCAGCGGTGCAGCTATCTGTTTTGAAAGCTCTTTTTTGTGTGTATTAGTGGAAAAAGGAAAAAAAAAAAATTGCCGCTTAGCTGTGCAGTCATATATTTTAAATCCCTTTTTTACGTGTATTAGTGGAAAAAGGAAAAATATATTTGCCGCTCTGCGGTGCAGTTATCTGTTTTAAAGCCCTTTTTTCCGTGTATTAGTAGAAAAAGAGAAAAAATATTTGCTGCTCCGCGGTGCAGTTATCTGTTTTAAAGCCCTTTTTTGCGTGTATTAGTGGAAAAAGTTAAAAAATATTTTCTGCTCAGTGGTGCAGTGATATATTGGAGAGCCCTGTATGCGGTGCATTAGTGGCAAAATAAAAATATATTCGCCATCCAGCGTTGCATATATCTGTTGAAAAGCCTGTTGTGTAAAAGTAGAAAAAAAATTGGGCCTAATTGACATTCTGCGGTGCAGTCACTGGCGTAACTATAGGGGTCGCAGCAGTCGCAGTTATATATTTGCCTTAATAAGATGCAATGCATCTTATCAAGGAAATTCTAGTGAGCGCTTCCATTACGGAAGCGCTCACTAGTCTGCAGGAGGAGGGGGAGAAAAGCGTTGTGAGAGCCATACTTACTCCTCCTCCTGCTCACTTTTTCTGGGGCCCCCGCTGCTGTGTCCTGGCTGCCTGCAGCGTCAGGACGTAAGGAGCGCTCTCTGACCTGACACTGCAGGAGGTCAACAGGTGACAGCAGCACAGGCCCTGAGAAGATATGTGAGCTGGGGAGAGAGTCTAACTGGGAGAGGAGCGGCAGAGCAGGAGAGGTAAGTTTGTTTATTTATTTTATAGTCTGATCTGAGGTCTGATTGGGGGTCTGAACGGTCTGATTTTGGATCTGATTAGGGGTCTGAAGGGTCTGATTTGGGGCCTGAAGGGTCTGATTTGGAGTCTGATTGAGGGTCTGAAGGGTCTGATTGGGGGTTTGAAAGGGTCTGATTGTGGGCCTGAAGGATCTGATTGGGGGTCTGAAGAGTCTGATTGGGGATCTGATTGAGGGTCTGAAGGGTCTGACTGGGGGTCTAGAGAAGTCTAATGAGGGTCTGGAGGTCTAATGGTGGTACGGAGGTCTATTAGGGGTCTGATTGGGGGTCTGGAGGTCTAATAGGGGTCCAATTAGGGGTCTAGAGGTCTAATGGGGTCTGATTTGGTGTCTGGAGGTCTGATAAGGGTCAGATATGGGGGTTTGGAGGTCTAATGGTGGTCTAGAAGTCTAATAGGGGTCTTATAAGGAGGTCTAATGGGGTCTCATGTGAGGTCTGATATTGGGGCAGTATTTTACATGGAGGTCTAATGGAGGTCTGATATGGGGTCTGAAAGAGGTCTAAAGCGGGTCTGATCTGAGATTTGGGGGGTCTCATCTGGGGTTTGATATGGGGGTCTGATCTGAAAGGTAAGGGGGTATTTTTGTGTACTGGCACACTATCTGTGTGGTACCCGTATTTTCCGGGGGACTGTTTCTGCAGTATAGTATTGGGGGGGCAGGATGGGGTGTTTAGAAGGTGAGGATGATGGAAAAGTAGGAAAGTAAGATGTCTGTTTGCTAAACTCTGCAGAGACAAGGAGCGACTAATAGAAATCATCATGGAGGTCTAGTCTGAAAGGAGAAGAGGAGGAAAGAGAATATATACATGAGAGGAGACATCACTGGATGTAAGAGGTACATATATGGCACTGTATGTTCTGTAGCACTGTATATAAAGGGGTTGTCCGTTTTTTTTTCATATGAGCGCTGCCTTCTTTGCTCTGTCTACCTGCTCACCACTGCATTTGCAGCGGCAAACATGTTAACAGAGCAGATAAAGCAGCTGATCGGCAGGGGTGCCGGGAGACCCCCGACGGTCTGATATTGATGACCTATCTTCAGGATAGGTCTTCATCAGTAGTAAAAAGAGTAAAAAGAGGATAACCCCTTTAACAGTAGGACTGGAGGGAATAGGAACGTTTCAATTATTACCAGAAAGGCTAGGGGTACCCTTGCCCCTTGCCATAAAGCACTGAGGGAAGGGGGGGCCCAAGCTGAACTCTTGCACCAGCCTTTAGCTACGCCCCTGGGTGCAGGGATATATTGGGAAGCCCAGTATGCCGTGTTCTAGTGGCGAAATCAACGTGCATATATCTGTTGAAAAGCCTGTTTTGTAAAAGTAGAAAAAATATTGGGCTAAATTGACGTTCTGCGGTGAAGTTATATATTGGGAAGCCCAGTTTGCAGTGTATTAGTGGCGAAATAAAAATAAATTCACCGTCCAGCGTTGCATATACCTGTTGAAATGCCTGTTGTGCAAAAGTAGAAAAAAAATTGATCCTAATTGACGTTCTGCGGCCCTGTTTGCAGTGTATTAGTGGCAAAATAAAAATATATTCGCCGTTCATTGTTGCATTTCTCTGTTAGGCTACTTTCACACTTGCGACAGGACGGATCCGACAGGCTGTTCACCCTGTCGGATCTGTCCTGCCGCTATTTCGCCGTGCTGCAGTGCACAGCAGAGGCCGCCGGACTAAAAAGTCGGACATGTCATAGTTTTAGTCCGGCGTCCTCTCCGTGCACTGCGTCAATGGTGATGGAGCGGAAGTCCACAGTGTCATACTCAAAGGTGACATCCACATCATTCTGTCATTAAAAGGAGGAGTGAGCCTTCCAGTGCAGAATCTCATTCTATTTGTCCTTAATAATAATGTGTATAATGTGGCACCTATCAGAAGTGAGGGGGGACTGTTTCCTACTACTACTGCTGGTGCTGCTACTGCTGTTTGCAATACTATCCCCAATCTAACACAAATTATGAGGCCTTTTGTTTTGCACTGAATTATTACCATTGCAAATTGTCAATACTAGTGTACAGTGTGCTTGTAGAAGAGGAGGAACATTTAATTGTGCCTGTCTTTAAATTAAAGAAAAAAAAAAACACTTTTGATTTTACTGGTACTCTTTAATAATCTGTGTACCAAACCCATGGCTAAATTCTGTAATTTAAAGACAGGCACAATTAAATATCCCTCCTCTTTTACAAGCACACTGCACACTAGTATTGACAATTTACAATGGTAATAATGCAGTTTTTGCAGTAAATTGCATAATCTATAACTGATCTATGATTCGAGGCTCAATTCTCTTAACACTAGACAGGGCTAATAGCCCTGTGCAATGGTGCCTACTGCTGTGTCACTACTAATCATTAGTGGTCCAGTGCTATTTGGAGTCATTGGTGACAGCGGAGCAAGCACTGTGGAGAAAGAAGATACTGCAGTACTTACCCTTCCATCCTGCTGTCTCCGTTGTGTGTGATGATGCCAGCACCTCTACTTCCGGGTGGAGTGACAAGCCAGTGCCTTTGCACACAGCTGCAGAGTACTAAAGCCAGCAGTAGCACTAAGGCTACATGCACACTGACACACTGTCAGCTTTTCATGGCCATTTTGCATCAGTGTGTGCATCCATCCTCTGGCTGTGTGTCCGTTTTTAATGTCTAGTTTGATTCAGTTTTCCATCCATTTTTCATGACCCACATCATGCCCATAATGTCCCCCATAATGCCCCCATTTAGGCCCCCAGCTAAAATAATGTCCCCCATAGTGTTTTTTTTTTTTTTTACTGCCCCAAGCTTTAATAATGTTCTCAATGTAGGCCCCCAGCTTGAATAATTTCTCCATGGTGTAAATAATGCCCCATAGTGGCCCCAGCTATTTTTTTTATAGTTAATTTGACAAAAAAAAGTCACCTCATACACTTGATCGCGCTGCTGCAGCAGTATCTTCTCTCTTCCTTGAACAGGACCTGCCAAAGGACCTGCTATGAGTGTGATGATGTCACTGCGTGCTCCCACATGGTAATGTCATCAGTAGAGATGAGCAAATTTTTTAAAAATTCGATTCGCCGGTTCACTGAATTTTTCGGGAAAAATTTAGTTCGATACGAATATATTCATGGTGAATTACATTTAAAAAAATAACGGCTATTTCCTGGCTGTGATTCAACATAGATGTAAACAGAACCTGTTCTATTAAACGCTTATAAAAGTTGAGCCCCCACACCCCCCCGACAGAGTGGAGAGGGTGTCAGCAGTAAGTTTGTGTTGACGTCACTGATTACTTTGCCCTTCCTCTGATCCATCAGACCAATAACCCTCCAAAAAACAGATCCTGTCTGTTGAGCATTTTCCGGTCAGCATTTGGTCAGAAATCCATCAGTATTGCTAATGCCAAAAAAAACAGGAGTGGATCAGATGACACGTAAATAGAATATTTGCATGTCTTCTGTGCTTTGTACCCCCCTCCTGCTTTTAGCTACCAAATCACAAGCCAATTCTGATGGGACAATACAGACCTTGCAGCTGCTACACAGAGAGGATCCATTGTGAATCTCATTTTTCTTTCCTTCTGACAGATCAGAAAAAGGGTCAAATAAAAGATGATGTCAGTCAAGCCAAAAAAGCAAAATAGTGGCCCAGTCATGAAGTGGGGAGGGTGGGAATAGCATGAGAAGTCCACAGAGTGGCTCTATGACATAGTGGCGAGGTGGAAGCAGCATGAGGAGACCACAGAGTGGCCCAGTGACAGAGTCTGGACGTGGCAGCAGCATGAGGAGGCCACAGAGTGGCACAACGACAAGAGATTGCGGAGGTGGCAGCAGCATCAGAATTTAACAGAGTGGCATGATGACAAGAAATTGTGGAGGTGGCAGCAGCATCAGGAGGCAACAGAGTGGCACGACGATGAGATATTGCAAAGGTGGCAGCAGCATCAGGAGGCCACAGAGTGGCCGCTTAGTCTATTTATTTATAGGGAACATGGGACAGAACAGAAGGTTAAAATTTCTTTATAACATGATTTATTATACAGCCCAAAGGCTTGGCAAATTGATTGTCCGGGAATTTCCCTTGAAGATTTGGATAATATATTGGTTAATTTAAGTTTACTTTCTTATAATTTTAATCAAGTTTTGATTCAATTTAATAATTAATAAATTTCATTTAAAAAAATTAAGTGTTGCCTAAGACAGGAGAGAAATGGCCAGTCTTCTGGTTATTCGATGATGTGGTTGCGATGGAGAAAGCATTCAAAAAAACTATTTCTCTCCACCAGGACACAAATCCTGTAAAGATTAATGCAAGTGCGGTATCGGCTGCACATCGAGACAGATACATCTGGGGAAACCTGCCTGTCATGAACAGGCCTCTAGTATATACAGACAATGACAAGACAAAGCTTAAATATTATTGGAGCCCGGAAGAGTTGCAAAGTTCATCAAGATTTAAACCATAACTACCAGTCCCTGGTCTCTACATCAGGGAAAACATCACGAGTTCACAGTCATCATGGATGGGAAGGAAGACATACTGTGGTGCACGGAGATGGAGAGGATCTTCGGATTCCCACACACTATACGGACGTCTCCCGACAGCTGCTCCTGGGAAGGTCATGGAGTGTCCGGTCATCCGGCATCTATTCGCCCCGCTGAAGGATTATTTTGAAAGTGAGTGGAAGCCACATGGAGCCCCCATGCTGCAGATTTCTCATGGAGACAAAGGATTTTACGATATTACATCGTCACTTAGCTCCCAAGTGAGATCAGCTACATCATCATCGAGTAGTGTCTGCACGTCACTGATGTCCTCCTCAACCGTCTCTGGGTCAGGAGCCTAACCGCTCGCAACACCAACTCCCACGCCACTCTCCTCATCACTACTTGCCCGCCTTGTGGAGGAAAGGACAGAGGCAGGTTGAGGACAGGTAAGGGCATAGGGCCTGCTCCTGGGCCATGCCAACTAAGGGTTGTGTCTGACGAACCCACTGGACGAACCCACTCACTCTTGGATGGGGGTGTCTGATGTCACTCGCGACAGTCGAAGATCGAGTCAACCATTCAAGAACCGCTGGGTTGCTGGTCATGACATGACCGCTAGCTGACACTGGGAGCTCAGGCCTCTCGAAATGATCCCTACTGCCACAGCCCCTTACTCTGCTGCGACTTCTGCCTGCGACAGAAACATTTACACCTCTGCCGCTCCCCTGTGTAGGGCCTGGCACTTCTCTATCTGACATACTGTTAGATCAAATAATCAAATGTTAGATCAAATATTTTTTATGTCTCCACTAATACACGGCAGACTGGGTTTTAGAATATATCACTGCACCGCAGGATGGCAATTAGGCCCAATTTTTTCTCCACTTTTACACAAAAGGCTTTTCAACAGACAAATGCAACGCTGGACTGCGAATATATTTTTATTTCACCACTAATACTGGGCAAACTGAGCTTCAGAATATATTACTGTACCGCAGACCATCAATTATGCCCAAATTTTTTTCTTTTTTTACACTGCTGGCTTTTCAACAGAAAAATGCAACGCTGGACGGCGAATATATTTTTATTTCGCCACTAATACATGGCAAACTGGGCTTTCCAATATATCACTGCACCGCAGAATGTCAATTAGGCCCAAAATATTTTTCTACTTTTACACAACAGACTGTTCAACAGATATATGCAACAATGGACGGCAAATATATTTTTATTTCGCTACTAATACACGGCATACTGGGCTTGCCAATATATCATTGCACCGCAGAACGTCAATTAGGCCCAAATTTTTTTCTACTTTTACATAACAGGCTTTTCAACAGAAAACTGCACCGCTGAGCGGCAAATATTTTTTACTTTTGCCACTAATACATGACAAAAATGCTGTAATTTTCGCTCTTCACCACACAACGGCTAATAAGCTAATGCTTTAGAACATATAACTGCACCGCACAAGGGCAAATAAAATTTAGAAGTATTCCCTTGTAATAAACCCTATTAATGCTTGTATAAAACAGCACTTGCACTCTAATAAGACATGTTTGCTGAAATTACAGAGCTGTATAATGGCAATGTGGATCCCCAGTCAGTGCAGCAAGGTGGAATCGGATTGTTCCTATTACCCAGGCTGTCACCTCCCCGACTGAACCCTGTTCAACGTAAATGCTGTGGAATGATTCCTTCCTATCCTTTCCCTACACCTTGAGTAATCTTTCCCTGCACTTGTAAATCGTTTTTTTTTACCACAATCAAGTCTTTCCTATCACTGTCCCTTGCGCCTGCAGACATGTCTCTCCCTGCACTAAGCACACTGGTGAATGGCAGAAACTAAGATGGCTGCTGCTATTTATAGAGCTGTGACATCATAGGGCAGGCTGGCTGCTGATTGGCTGCATGTATGTCAGTATGGGTTATCCCGCCTTCCCAGAGTTCCTTGCCCCATGCCCTCACACGTGTAGCAGCCATTTCAGGAAAAAATGTGATTCGTTACCACAAAGCGCGAGGAAATTCTTATTCAGTGCAAATCTAATTTTTCCTGAAATTCGGATCGAATTCCACTTTGTCAGCTTCGATTCGCTCATCTATAGTCATCACACATATTGCAGGTCCTTCAGCAGGGCGTGTTCATTGAAGCGAGAAGAGACTGCTGCAATGCAAGCAAGTGGATGAGGTGAGGTGTTTGTATTAACCCCTAAATGGCAGTGTTGTTAAAGTGTACTTGTTTTTTAACGGCCTTCAGATGGGTGCACGCCTGTCTAAGTGGCCATTAAAAACGGTCCCAATGATTTCAATGCGGGCCATTTGGCCATGAAAACATGTCCTATTTTTGGAAGGACACTATTCACTGGCCGTTAAAAGAACAGCCATGTAAATAGCCCCATAGACTTTCATTGGTGCTAAAAATGGCTGTGTGACGGCCGTTACTAAAACAACCATCACACAGCCATATTTCACTAAGCCAAATTTATTCAGTGACACTGTGGGTCCACACCCACTTTGTGATAACTTGTTGTCATTTTATCCAGAAGTTAGTGGCAATATACTCATAATTCAAAATCTGCGAGATATATTTAGATGACCTGTGTCATATCTAGTAGGGTATCCAAAAACTGCCTATGCTCTGTATTTAAATATCCTGGACCAGATTATACAACATAGCATTTCTCCTTACCAGTAGCCTTGCAATATGTCCTATTCATTCTTGCATGCAGAGTTCTTTATTCGAGGGGGTAAAGAGTTAGCACAAATGAGAATAAATTTTTCCCATAAGGAAACTGAGGTAAGCTTTATCCGCCAATGACATCTGATTACTCTTCTACAGCTTACAAAATTATTCATGGACACTGGAGCCTAATATAGAATTGGTTAATGATGAATATATTACTAGACCAGTGAAACAAATATTACAGAGTGAGTTTCATATTTCCACGGTAAATCCAGTTTAATATGCTTTCTCTAGTCACTGACTTATTACATTTCCATGTACATTCGTCAGTGAAGTGTATTGTTAGGAAGATATTAATACTAAAAAATAAAAAAAAAGTCTGTCAAACATGATTATAAAGTCTGCTAACCACTGGACAGTATAACCCGAGCAGACTGTACAAGGAATCATTAGTATGTAATAAAGTAGGTTTCATTTAGCCAATACATCAGATCTGCACAGTGTAGTCCAGGGACCCATCCATTATGGGCAACTACTGTTAAAAACTGAGCAGAACAGGCGCCCAGAAGGACTGCACTCTGGCTAAAGGGGATTTTAAAATTAGCATCCAGATTCTCCTCCTCCCAGATACTCTCTCCAAGATATCTGATAGATTACAATGGGGTGTAATCTGTATGATGGATTGGTGCACTGTGATTGGCTAATAGCTAATTATGTAGTACCCGTGTCTTGTAGCAAAACTGATGGGACACAAGTAACCTGTCCAGAAAACCATTAACGCACTGCCAGATTTGATGCTAGCTACCCGATTCAACTGGCTCTGCCTACAGCAGAATAGCGTTCCCTCTGTCAGGAACCTAACAAGATAACCATGAGCGGTCCCTGTGGATAGAAAGGAATATATCTTGCGTTCACAGAGTAGTTACATTCAGTCAAGACTAGAGTTGAGCGGACACCTGGAAGTTTGGGTTCGACGGGTTCGGCCGAACTTCACAAAAACCCAGGAGTTGAATGGGGCAGAACCATCAGTCAGTATGTGTAGGCATGTGCACATATAATGTTCCACCATGTTGTTCAAATGCTGCCTCCTGCTAAGACGTTCCATATCAGCTGGTGGTGCCGATTGCTGTGGCGTGGTGACAAAGCTTTTCCACATGTAGGCCATGCTAACCCTGCCTTGTGAGGTGCTGGCCAAGACCCAGCTGCGTTGGCAACCTCTTCCTCCTCCTCTGCTTTCGCCTTGTGCTTCCACTTGTCCCACTGTGTCAGTTGCGAATGCCCTCAGGAGCGCGTCTACCAGCGTGCGCTTGTAGTCACACATCTTCCTATCACGCTCCAGTGAGGGAATTAAGGACGGCACGTTTTCTTTGTAGTGGGAATCCAGCAGGGTGGCCACCCAGTAGTCAGCACAAGTTAAAATGTGGGCAACTCTTTGGTCATTGAGCAGGCACTGCAGCATGTAGTCGCTCATGTGTGCCAGGCTGCCCAGAGGTAAGGATAAGCTGTCCTCTCTAGGTGGCGTATCATCTGTGTCCTCTGTATCCCCCCAGCCACGCTCCAGTGATGGCCATGAGCTGCGTTGGGTGCCACCCTGCTGTGAACCTGGTTTCTTCTTCTCCTCCTCTACCTCATCCTCCTCCTCTTCCTCCAGAACTGTGCCCTGGCTGGCCACATGTGTACCTGGCCTCTGCTGGTGCAGGAACCCACCCTCTGAGCCACTTCTGAATGACTGGCCTGAAACCCTGTGAAATGCCCCCTCTTCCTCCTGTGCCACATCCTCTTCCATCATTGCCCTACGTGTTTTTTCAAGGAGATATAGAAGTGGTATTGTAACGCTAAGAACGGCGTCATCGGCACTGGCCATGTTGGTTGAGTACTCAAAACATCGCAACAAGGCACACAGGTCTCGCATTGAGGCCCACTCATTGGTGGTGAAGTGATGCTATTCCGCATAGCGACTGACCCGTGCGTGCTGCAGCTGAAACTCCACTTTCGCCTGCTTCTGCTCGCACAGTCTCTACAGCATATGCAAGGTGGAGTTCCACCTGGTGGGCACGTCTCATATGAGGCGGTGAGCGGGAAGGCCGAAGTTACACTGCAGCGCAGACAGGCGAGCAGCAGCAGGGTGAGAACGCCTAAGTGCGCACAGATGGACCGCACTTTCTGCAGCAGCACTGACATGTCTGGGTAGTTTTTAAGTAATTTATGCACGACCAAATTCAGCAAGGCAAAGGATGTGCATCAAACCTGCTAGTCCCAGTGCTGCTATGAGATTTCGCCCGTTATCGCACACCACCAGGCCGGGCTTGAGGCTTACTGGCAGCAACCACATATCGGTCTGTTCTTCTATGCCCCTCCACAGCTCCTGTGCGGTGTGGGGTTTGTCCCCCAAACACATGAGTTTTAAAACCGCCTGCTGACGTATACCCCTGGCTGTGCTGAAGTTGGTGGTGAAGGTCTTTCGCTGACCGGATTAGGAGGTTGTAGAAGAGGAGGAGGAGGAAGCCGAGTAGGAGGCAACCGGAGGCAAAGAAGAATGACCTGCGATCCTTGGTGGTGGAAGGACATGCACCAAACTGCTATCCGCCTCGGGCCCGTCTGCCACTACATTTACCCAGTGTGCAGTTAGAGAGATATAGCGTCCCTGCCCGTGCTTACTGGTCCATGTATCTGTGGTTATGTAGACCTTGCCACAGATGGCGTTGCGCAGTTCACAATTGATTTTGTCCTCCACTTGGTTGTGCAGGGAAGGGACAGCTCCCCTGGAAAAGTAGTGGCGGCTGGGAACGACGTACTGTGAGTCAGCCACCGCCATCAGCTGTTTAAAACAGTCCGTCTCCACCAGATGGAATGACAGCATTTTAAAGGCCAGTAATTTTGAAATGCTGGCATTCAGGGCCATGGATCGAGGGTTGGTAGGTGGGTATTTCCTCTTTCTCTCCAGTGTTTGGGAGATTGACAGCTGAACGCTTGCGTGTGACATGGTGGAGATGCTTGGTGATGATGACGGAGGTGGTGGTGTTGGTGGCAAATCCTCTTTTTGCTGGGTGGCAGGTGCCACTGTGACTCCAGAGGTGGAGGAAGAGGCAGAGACAGCAGCAAAAGAGGAAGAAGGAGGAGCCTGAGACCTTTCTTGGTTTTTAAGGTGTTTACTCCACTGCAGTTCGTGCTTTGCATGTAGATGCCTGGTCATGCAGGTTGTGCTCAGGTTTAGAACGTTTATGCCTCGCTTCAGGCTCTGATAGCACAATGTGCAAACCACTCGTGTCTTGTTGTCAGGACATTGTCTGAAGAACTGCCACGCCAATGAATTCCTTGGAGCTGGCTTTGGTGTGCTAGGTCCCTGGGTGCGGTGGGAAGTAGCAGGCATACTGTATCGGGGACAGCCGCTCCGCTTTTGCAGCCTGCTCCCTCTTTTGCTGTGCTGTTGCCTCTGTGTGACCACTGCCTCTTCCTCAAAACTACACACGTCACTAGCATGAACTTTAATCCAGTCGGGTCTATGACATCATCATCCTCCACATCATCTTCCACCCATTCTTGATTCCTGCCATCCTTGTCGGTCTGCACACTGCAGAAAGCCGCAGCAGTTGGCATGGCCCAGGGAAACCGTGCCAGCAGAGTCATCAAAAAGCATAAGAGTCTGCTGCATGACTTGGAGCTCAGACTTCTTGGCTGATTTGCAAGGGGGTGAGGTGAAAGACTGATGGGCATGGGCTGCAGGTGCCAACTCTGAGCTTTCTGCAGAGGACTGGGTGGGAGATACTGTGAAGGAACTGGAGCCACTGTCACTCACCCAATCTACTATCACCTGTACCTGTTCTGGCCTCACCATCCATAGAGTGGCATTCGGGCCTACCAAATAACGCTGCAGGTTCTGTCATGTACTCGCACCTGAGGAAGGTGTTTCACTTGGACCTGTAGCTGTCGTAGAAGGCCATGTCCTCTCCCAGCAACAGGAGCTCCACCAACACCACCACGACCATGTCCACATCCCTTATTTGATGTTCTCCTCATTATTTGCGTTCACCTACCAAACTAACAGATGGTTTATCTCAGGTGTTAATTTAACTTCCAAAAGTCAACAACTAAGTTCACTAACACTAAGGCAGTGCCCGTGTCATAAACAGAATACATTTATTTAGGTCACACACAGGACTGTGGATGAGTTAGATAAATGGTCCGACTCCGACTCCTCAGTTTTTGGTACTTCCGACTCAGACTCCCCGACTCAGACTCCTTTTATACATTCAATCAAGGAATGCATAAAATACATTTGCATATTGAATAATTTAATATGGGAATGTATTTTATACATTCCTTGAAGGAAATAAAGGCAACTAGGAAGCCAACAGTCTACTGTATTGAACAGTTTAGGCAAAAGACTTCTCCTTTGTGTGCTGATCTTCTGCTGAAGATAGGGCAGTGGGAGGATCAAGGAAGGGGCAGGGGGAGGGGGCATTTATTTTAAAACATGATTTCCCTAGTAGAATCCCATAGTCATGTTTAAAGTTTAAGCTAACAACCTGAGTTTACAAGTTTTTATAGCCTTAGATGAATGACAGCAGTTTTTCAAATGGTTTACAGCTTCAGTCTTGAACTATTGATTATTCATTCCCTTCACTTATACAAGTGTCTTTAGTCCTGGAAAAACAAATTTACTTAATCAGTTATCAGTGAGAGGCTAGGTTAACCATGGGCGTTGCATTCCCTGTAACAGCGGAACACAACACAATGGAAAGTATAAGTATTGCAGCTCCTTAACTGTGCGTTGTTAACGTGTTCGTTTTGCAGTAACGTGACGCACTGCATGCATTGGCCTTTATTCTTACAGTAGAGAAGTAATTATTATAACTTTTTTTGAAGAGCCAGTTGATTCGTGTAGCTAGCATCAAATCTGGCAGTGCGTTAATGGTTTTCTGGACAGGTTACTTGTGTCCTATCAGTTTTGCTACAAGACACGGGTACTACATAATTAGCTATTAGCCAATCACAGTAGGAGTCGGAGTCGGTTCATTTTTTGCCGACTCCGACTCCAGGTACCCAAAATTGCCTCCGACTCCTCGACTCCGACTCCACAGCCCTGATCACACAACAGTGTAATGGAGCAATTCAAAACAATTACTTCACTATCAACAAAAATTAGATTTTTCAAACCAACAATGTAACAGCAGAGTTAAACAGTTTAATTTGACTGTCAGAAATGCAGCGTACACCGCAAATGTGCTATCTACCTCAAAACCAGTGTTTTTGCAACCAACTATGTAAATGCGGAGTTTCACAGGTTACTTAAAATGACTGAAATACAGGGTAGGCCTCAGATCTGCTATGTAGCACAAAACCAGTGTTTATTGCAACAAACTACAGAAATGCAGTATGTCACCCCAAAAATTATAAAACAGGTTTTTCAGCGTTGTATGCAAACGTGCTCTGTGGCACAATAGTACGGGTTTATTCACCCAACTACAGAAATGCTGTTTTTCACCGCAAAATTTTAAAACAGTTTTTCAGCGGTCTATGCAAAAGTGCTCTGTGGCACAACAGTACTGGTTTATTTCCCCAAATATAGAAATTCAGTTTTTCACTGCTTAATTCTAAAACAGTTTTTTTAGTGTTCTATGTAAAAGTGCTGTGGCACAACAGTACTGGTTTATTCCCCCAACTACAGAAATGCAGTTTTTCACCGCTAAATTTTAAAACAGTTTTTTCAGCATTGTTTGCAAACGTGCTCTGTGGTACAACAGTACGGGTTTATTCCCCCAACTACAGAAATGCACTATGTCACCGCTAAATTATAAAACAGGTTTTTCAGCGGTGTATGCAAACGTGCTCTGTGGTACGACAGTAAGGGTTTATTCCCCCAAATACAGAAATACAGTGTTTCACCTCAAAATAATAAAACAGGTTTTTCAGCGGTGTATGCAAAAGTGCTCTGTGGTACGACAGTATAGGTTTATTCCCCCAACTACAGAAATACCCTATGTCACCCCTAAATTATAAAATAGGTAATGTAGGGTGACTTGACCTGCCAGAAAAAATGAATTTTTCCTCCGCTGAGCTATTAAAAAATAATTAGACTGATGTCCCTGGCAGGCTGGCACACATGCAGGTCACATGCAGTTCCAAGGACACTGCAGTTGCTAAAATGGCTGCCGACCCCCACCTCAGTAACAGATGGATTAAACATTATTTTGCAGTATCACTGGGCTCAGGGCTGGGTACAAATAAGTAGCATAGCACCCTCAATAATTGCTCAAGTGTGAAGATTTAACACTACCAAGTTCAACAGATTTCTTCCCTAATTTCTCCCTCACAGCAGCAACCTGTCCCTACACTAAGAGCAGCAGAGTGACGTGAGGCGCTACGTGACTCCAGCTTATATAGAGGCTGGGTCACTTGCTTCACCAATAGTAGGCATGGCTGTGATGGCTTCTTAGGGCAAAGTAGGGAAACGCTTGTTGATTGGCTGCCCTGCAGCCTTTCAAAAAGCGGGAAGAAATCGCCAAACAATGAACCCGAACCCAAACTTTTATGGAAATGTTCGGGTCTGGGTCCAGGTGTGGAAAGTGGACTATACAGTTCAGTTGCGCTCAACTCTAGTCAAGACGATGTCGTACTAGCCAGGTTCAGAAATAGAGTAGACAAACGTGAAAGCCAAAACAGTATCCAATAGCAATGTCATAAACAAGCCAAGTCAAAACCAAAAGACCATCAGTACAGAGATGCAAACCCAGGAGAATGGTCTCTAAACAGTACAAGGTCAAATACAGTAGTAAGGAAGGAGAACGCAGAGTAGTCAGGTAAAAAAGCCAGATCAGAAACACAAGAATACTCACAATGAGCAGAGAGGACTGACAATGTGCAATAACTGGTAAAAGGCAGTTCCAGAGCAGGCTTTACATAGAGCGTCAATCTCAGTGATTGACCCGTAAGCCAAGCCACCTTCTATTTCACTGCTCCAAAATAGGTGAACTTGTCAGGCTACCCCATTCCCTACCTGTTTGCTTGCCTTCTGGAGCAGAGACTTACATGTCTATGCAGACTACAGCCATATATGGAGATGCAAGAAAAAGTTATCCCACTTCTAGTAGTCACTATTCTAAACCCCAAGAGATGCTGGATAATAAACAAACTAAAACCAACACATGAGAGGCACTCAGGAACTTCATAAATTAATTATTTTATGACAAACTATATACTGGAGGGAAGATCTGGCAGTCTATACAAAGAAAACAGCAGTCTGAGATGTTAAGCATTCTGCAGTGTTCCCAGCTATAACCCCTAGATGGGGTAGGGACCTCTGCACTGAGCTTAGAATCTCACTGAGCTCTGGAGCCAGCAAGTGAAGGAAAACACACCCACTTTCTTCATTTTATCTAGCTCCCCTGGTTGGTAAGGATGGGATTCACATAGTAATAGTGAGTGGACAGCAACATTTCTAGAAGGGACACTCATGTTTTTAGGGTGGATAACTTGGACATTTTTAATCAAAGTGATTTACAGATTTGTTTAGAATCACCTAAAGTGACCTTTGAGAAGAAGTTGTTTGAAAAGTTAGTTACCATTTTAGCTCCTGCATCCTAATGCAAAATTTTTAAAAGGGCCCCCCTTCTAACCTTAGACACCAAGGTCCAGCTGCTACTTCAGTACATTTTATAGCAAGACATGCATCTTATGTATGAGAATAATGTATCCAATATGAGTTCTGATAGAAATAGTTGGGAGCCATTTGCTTACTGAATGATTAAACAATTAACAAATAAATGGTTTGGGGTCATAAAAGTGCAGGGTGGTCCAGTCAACCTATGGACAAGTGTGATGGTCCAGTAAAGGATGAAAGCTGTCAATAAGTGGCAGGAGAGTGAGGAGCTCATGAATATTAGGATTCCTGAGTGTGTGCCCCATGTTCAGCAGCTGAGTATGTAACCACCATGACCCTCAGTTAGGAGGTGGTCATTCTTCACTGAGAGAATTTGGCATCTACTGACTGAAGTAATGTTCTACATTCTTCTTTAAAGTGGTTCTCTGCTTTGGAAAATCCCTACTTGTGAGGTAGGTCTCATACCAATAGGCAAATCACAATGTGTGCCCCCACTGGAACTCCCAGCCATCAGCACAAATCAGTGAAGTAATGTTCACTTTTCCTGCAGCACTTCCACAGAGGAGGTGAAGCATTACACAATTTTCATTCAGACTAATTGGTTGTCAATGGGTTGTCTGTTTAATGTGGGACAGAGCCTGTCCAGAGCAAGAGACGTTCTTTGTAACTGCTTCCCACTCCGGCTAAGGGCTAAGTGATACTGCACGGAAAACCTCTATGTTTTCTAGTAACTCATATTTCCCTAATAGGAAGAAAACATTTTTAAAATCAAACAAGTTCCTTAATCCATTCCCACACCCCGCCATAAATGTATGACATTCAGTTTCCATATCATGCAGTACATTTATTACATAGTGATGGCACCTGCTCACTTCCATCACCAACGGGTGTCTGTTGTAACATACAGCTGACTCCCTGCAGCAATGGCCAAGATCAGAGCAAGAGCTGATCACAGCTGTTTAACCCTTTAAATGCTGAGGTCAGGTCTGTAGTGACCAGGGGGCTCCCTCTCTACCCTATTCGGTACCCTGCAACATGAGCATGAGTCTGCCATGTACAGTACTTTAGTCTATCGGGCCAAGGCCTTATAGGCCAAGTGTAAAACCGAAAGGTACAATAACACTATGATAGATATTTTTATGTAGTTTATTGTACAAGCGATAGGACTATTTTCACAGTCCTAGTGGGACCTAAAGAACAAAATAAAACAAAAATTCAAGTAAAAAATTGCTTTTTAATTTATCCACTCACTTATAATTGGTAAATAAAAGAAAAAGGAAAAAAAATAATAAGCTACACACTGAATGATGGTGCAGGTGTAAGATTTTTGCCGAAGTCAGAGCCAGGCAGGATGATGTGAAGATTGCCTGGCCCTTTCAATCAAGATGAGCAGGGTGCAGCAGGAGGAGGGAGAACAGAGCCACTAACAAAGACTATAGGCGGGTTTACACGCTCTGATTTACCAGTCGATTGTCCGGAGGGAAACATTTCCTTCCCGACAGATGGCTCCTCGTTGAGTGAAGGAGACCACTGCATTTACATGCAGCAAACTCTTTCACATTACGAGGATGAGTGATTGTTATTGTGATTGCTCATTCTCGTACAGCTGCACTAATCTGCTGCCGAGAAATAAAAATTAATGTGCCTGAACGAACGACAGGATCATCCGATGAACGAGCATTTCGCTTGTCCATCGGGTGATTGTCAGCACATTTAAAAGAGCGTTCACAGGAATGTTTGTTACTAATAATTTGTTCGAATATCGGGCCGTGTAAATCCACCTTAACAGTGTTAGATTCAGTTGACATTAGCACGTGTTTAATGTCAGCCAATTTAGTAGGCATGTTTCTGATGACAGAAGCCCTTTAAAAAACATGTACAGAATTGCTGTTTTTGTCACCTAACTTCTCAAAAAATGGTATAAAAAGATAACAAAAAGTAATGTCTACCCAACAATGGTACAAATAAAAACTATAACTCATTCTGAAAATGAAAAAATGATTTTATGATGCAAAAGTAGTAAAACGTGAAAATAATATAAATTTGGTATTGCCATATTTGTATAAGCAGAATACAGTTATCATATTAATGTGAGCCAGACCGACAGGGGAATTTTATGTGAGGTCATGGTGTGAGCAATTAAGGTAGTCTGAGGGAAAACACAGTTCTGGTTATTCACGGTTATGTCGTCCCTAGGCAGGCCTGCATAAGTGATAAGGAGAACGGCACAATGATTCTCTGGGGCACGCTCTGCTAAAGGGACACAGGCCAGATGGTGGTTCGAGGTGCCCTTGGTGGTCTGTATTAATGTGCATATGGCAAGGTCCCTTATTGTCATGACACCAGTACCTTTTATTGTGGTACAACCATTTACTGTAGTGTTAACTGAGGAATTGGAGACTGAGACAGCAGTGGAATCTAACATGACTCGTACTGAACGTTGCTCCTGGTAACGGTTACATCCAAGTATAAAACAGTCTCTATTACATCCAGATACGAAATACAGTCTCTTTAAGATGGACAGAGGTAAAGCTGCAAGGGGTCTACTGCTCATAGGTGTGATATCTGTCTCTCAGGCTATTAATGATATAGGTTTTATGCTTACTGGCAGGTGACTTCAACACTGGTCCCTGTTATCCCAGTGCGGGTTAATGAGGCTGGCGGAGGCTGGAAATTCCTTCACTTTAAACTCCAAAGGTCCTAAGGCGCTTAAAGCGATGGCCGTAACCCTTTGGGTCTATGTTCCTTAAGTTTTTTATGCATTAATATCCTTTTCTGAAGCTAAACTTCTTGCTGATGTCCACTAACTCTTAGCAGAGTTATGAACAGGAGGTGGACCACTTCAGCTCAGGGCTGAAGACTACTCAATTAGCTAGGCCTGAGCTGGGCTATATATGGGATGTGTTGTCTCCTAGAGTTGAGCGAACCCGAACTGTATAGTTCGGGTTTGTACCGAGTTTTAGGATGTTCGGGACACGGACCCGAACCAGAACATTTTCATAAAAGTTCGGGTCCGTTGCTTGGCGATTCTTCACGCTTTTCGAAAGGCTGCATAGCAGCCAATCAGCAAGCGTTTTTCATCTTTGCCCTAAGAAGCCATCACAGCCATGCCTACTAATGGCATGGCTGTGATTGGCTGAGTGCAGCATGTGACCGAACCTCTTCATAAGCTGGAGTCACGTAGTGCCGCCCGTCACTCTGCTGCTGTTAGTATAGGGAAAGGTTGCTGCCAGTGCTCCCAGGGAGAGATTAGGAAAGAAATCTGTTGAACCTGGTGGTGTGCCCCCAAGATACAGCAATTATTGAGGGTGGGTGCTACTGCAATCTTACTTTTTTGTACCCAGCCCTGAGCCCAGTGATACTGCAAAGTGTTTTTTTTTTTATCCATCTGTTACTGAGGTGGGGGTCAGCGGCCATTTTATCCACTGCAGTGTCCTTGGAACTGCATGTGACCTACATGTGTGCCAGCCTGCCAGGGATATCAGTCTAATCCTTTTTGGTAGCTCAATGAAAGAAAAATCCTTTTTTCTGGCAGGTCAAGTCCCTTACATTACCTTTTGTATAATTTAGGGGTGACATAGTCCATTTCTGTAGTCTGGGGCAAAAATCTGTATTGTGGAGGCGCGGGATCTGCTGGCAGCGGCTTCGTTGAGCGAAGTGCGCATGCGTCGGCATGATGCGCACTTCGCTTAACCCGGATATGCCCTGCAGGCGCGGGATCTGGAAGAGGGATGGAGAGGATTGCGGAGGCATTGAAGGCGGCGCTGAAGACAAGGAAGGCGGCGCTGGGCACTGGATGGCGAGAGGTGCAGCCGGGCACCCTGTATTAACGGACCTCCCCTTGGGCACCTTAAGTAAGTGATTGACAGGTTATAAAAAGCTGATTTTTGTGCAACTAGAGCCACAGTAAGATGTAATAAAATAAGGCCATCTTAGGATTCTACTTATTAGTCTGGACATGAATGTTCATGTTTAGGTTATAGGGGTAAAATCTGCTGACAGAATCCCTTTAGTTTTTGACTATTGGCAGTTAAATGCAGCAGTCTCTTATGCTTCTTTATGACTCTGCTGGCAGGGTTTCCCAGGGCCATAACCATAGACCTGCCCCAGAAGTGGAAGAGATTGAGTGCACAGATGCCCAACCACCTAGGTTTGAGGATGGGGACAGAGGAAGACCATGGCAGCACGTCTCTGATGATGATAAAAAACAGGTCCAAACCGCTGCGGCTTTCTGCAGTGTGCAGACCGACAAAGAGGGCAGGGGTGAAGACTGGGTGGAAGATGATGTTGAGAACAATGAGTTCCTACACCACAAAATATATCACTGAAATCCATGTTTTTCATGGGTGGTGATAAAATCATAATTTTTTAGGCCACAAATTACCTTTGCGGCCTGCGCTGCATATGTGTCGGGAACTCCTTCTGGGAGTTCATGGGTTGACATATTCCAATTATTTGCTGTCAAGTAACCCTGCACTGCATAGGTGACAGTGACCGAAAATGTGAATAATCCTCTTTTAAATTGTTGGGTGCAATATTACCTTTTTTGCCGGGTACAAAGCCATGCTATGCATAGGTGACAGTGACTGAAAATGTGAATAATCCTCTTTTAAATTGTTGGGTGCAATATTACCATTTTTGCCGGGTACAATGCCTTGCACTGCATAGGTGACAGTGACTGAAAATGTGAATAATCCTCTTTTAAATTGTTGGGTAGTGATGAGCGGCAGTGGCAATATTCGAATTCGCAATATTTTGCGAATATTCGTTAGAATATTTGTCGTATATTCACGAATATTCGTATTCCAGATTATTTTATTGATTGCGAAAAATCGGCAATGTAATTTTTGCCTAATGCGAATATTCTAAAATACGAATATATAGCACTATAAAATATAGTGCTACATATTCGTTTCTTAGAATAGTCATAATTTTTTCCAATTTAAAGTGAAGAGTCATTGGCCCAAAAGCAACTTAAGCAGGGAGGAATCATGACTTTAGATGGAAAAACATTACGAATATTCTAAAAAACAAATATATAGTACTATATTCTATAGTGCTATATATTTGTGTTTTAGAATATTCGCATACACGAATATTACATTGACGATTTTTCACATAAGAGAAAATAAATTAAATAACAAAGAATATTCTAATTCACTACAGACTACAATATTGCAGCCTTCTCACATTGGCCCACAAGCAAGAAGCAGGTAGGCATACTAGGTAATGGGTTCAGATGACAAAAAAAAACAAAAAAAAAAAAATACAATATTCGTATTTACGAATATACACTCACCTAAGGAATTATTAGGAGCACCATACTAATACAGTGTTGGACCCCCTTTTGCCTTCAGAACTGCCTTAATTCTACGTGGCATTGATTCAACAAGGTGCTGATAGCATCATTCTTTAGAAATGTTGGCCCATATTGATAGGATAGCATCTTGCAGTTGAGGGAGATTTGAGGGATGCTCATCCAAGGCACGAAGCTCCCGTTCCACCGCATCCCAAAGATGCTCTATTGGGTTGAGATCTGGTGACTGTGGGGGCCATTTTAGTACAGTGAACTCATTGTCATGTTCAAGAAACCAGTTTGAAATGATTCGAGCTTTGTGACATGGTGCATTATCCTGCTGGAAGTAGCCATCAGAGGATGGACATGGTCAGAAACAATGCTCAGGTAGCCCGTGGCATTTAAACAATGCTTAATTGGCACTACGGGGCCTAAAGTGTGCCCAGAAAACCATTACACCACCACCACCAGCCTACACAGTGGTAACAAGGCATGATGGATACATGTTCTCATTCTGTTTACGCCAAATTCGGACTCTACCATTTGAATGTCTCAACAGAAATCGAGACTGATCAGACCAGGCAGCATTTTTCCAGTCTTTAACAGTTCAATTTTGGTGAGCTCGTGCAAATTGTAGCCTCTTTTTCCTATTTGTAGTGGAGATGAGTGGTACCCGGTGGGGTCTTCTGCTGTTGTAGCCCATCCGCCTCAAGGTTGTGCGTGTTGTGGCTTCACTAATGCTTTGCTGCATACCTCGGTTGTAACGAGTGGTTATTTCAGTCAAAGTTGCTCTTCTATCAGCTTGAATCAGTCGGCTCATTCTCCTCTGACCTCTAGCATCAACAAGGCATTTTCGCCCACAGGACTGCCGCATACTGGATGTTTTTCCCTTTTCACACCAGTCGTTGTAAACCATACAAATGGTTGTGCGTGAAAATCCTAGTAACTGAGCAGATTGTGAAATACTCAGACCGGCCCATCTGGCACCAACAACCATGCCACGCTCAAAATTGCTTAAATCACCTTTCTTTCTCATTCTGACATTCAGTTTGGAGTTCAGGAGATTGTCTTGACCAGGACCACACCCCTAAATGCATTGAAGCAAAGCCATGTGATTGGTTGACTAGATAATTGCATTAATGAGAAATAAAACAGGTGTTCCTAATAATTCTTTAGGTGAGTGTATATCACTATATTCGAAATATTCACAAATTCTCGAAGTGCTGATATTCGCGATAAAGATTCTCAATTCGAATATTCACGCTCAACACTATTGTTGGGTGAAATATTACCATTTTTGCCAGGTACAAACCCCTGCACTGCCTAACTGTCAGGGAACTTACAAATGGCGGTTACATTCTTGCATGACATAAAGCTTTTTTGGGCTGTGAAGCCAAAGGTACTAGGTACAACAACATGTTTTTTATTTTTTATTTTTTTAAATAACTTGCTGTAGACCCCACAAATTTGGGAAAAAAAAAAATATAACAAAGCGTAAGTGCACGGTAGTTTAACAATGGTTTGGTGAGGCCGGTATACATGTCTATTCTGCATAAGGTACAAACAAGTCCTTTGGGATCCATGCCTGGTTCTTTTTAATAAACAAAAGCTTGCCCAGATTGGCTGCAGACAGGCAGCTGCGCTTGTCTGTGATAATGCCCCCAGCCATGCCAAACACACGTTTAGACAATACAGTGGCTGCAGGGTTGGCCAGCATCTCCAAGGCGTAAAGGGCAACCTCAGGACATGTGCCCAATTTGAAGACCCAGAAGTTGAATGGGCCAGACCCAGTGGCGTAGCTAGAAATGATTGGGCACCACAGCAAATATTTGACTGGGGCCCTCCCTCCCACAGTAATTGTTGTGCAACTTCTTCCTTTCATGTCACCATTCCTGGGGCTACTTAAAATTGCCTGCCTCAGACCAGGCCCAACAGCTGTTCCATCCTCTTTCTACACTGTCTGTACTGCCACTGTATATAATTTAATTAAATAATAATGTTGAGGGGGCCCTGACAAAGTCTTTTAGTCCTCCTCATCCTCCTCCTGGATGGGCCCCTTCTAGGTCAGGTCCCCAAAGCAGTAGCTTCCCCTGCAGCTATGCCCCTGGGCATAGCCATCAGTCAGTATGTGTACTGTTCCACCATGTTGCTGAAATGCTGCCTCCTGCTAATACGTTCCAGATCTGCTGGTGGTGCAGGTTGTTGTGGCGTGATGACAAAACTTTTCCACATTTCGCCCATGCTAACCCTGCCTTCTGAGGTGTTGCTGGTGACCCAGCTGCACTGGCAAATTCTTCCTCCTCCTCCTCTGCCTTCACCTCATGCTTCCACTGAGTCCCCGGTGTCAGGTGTGAATGCCATCAGCAGTGTGTCTACTGGTGGGCGCATCTTCCTAACACACTCTAGTGAGGGAATTGAAGACGGCGCGTTGTCCTTGTAACGGGGATTAAGCAGGGTGGCCACCCAGTAATCAGCACAAGTTAGAATGTGGCAGTAAGTCGGCGGTTGTTGCACATTCACTGCAGCATATAGTCGCTCATGTGTGCCAGGCTTCCCAGAGGCAAGTACAAGCTGTCCTTTTTGAGGGAGGTGTATCGTCTGTGTCCTCTCTATCTCCCAGCATTCCTACTACTCCTTCTCATCCTCCAGAACTGTGCCCTGGCTGGACAATTGTGTTCCAGGCCAGGGCCTATGTTGGTGCAGGAACCCACCCTCAGAGTCACTTGTATTTGGCTGGCCTTAAGTTAAGGATAAGTCGTGTATATAGTTTTGTTTGTTTATATAGTTCGTTTAGCTGCATTATAGGTTTTTTAATATGTTTTTAAGTAAATTTGTAAATAGTTTGTTAATGGTTTGAGTGAAAGGGGAGGGGGGGGGGTGTTGTGTGTGTTCGATTAATTCAATTGATTATCACTGTCTGGTGTTCAGGAATTTCTGCACCCCAAATTCAGCACATGTGGCGGGCAGGGGATATGTGTCAAACTGGCTAGGCCGTGACCTGCTATTATATTTCGCCCATTAGTTCACAACACCAGGCCCGGGCTGGAGGCTCAGTGGCACCAACCAATCATCGGTCTGTTGTTCCATGCCTGTCCACAGCTCCTGCGCGGTGTGGGGTTTTTCCCACAAACACCCACGTTTTAAAACAGCCAGCTGTCGTTTCCCCCTGGTTATGCTGCTGTGGGTGGTGAAGGTTTTACACTGAGCGGATGTGGGGGTGGTAGAGGAGGATGAGGAAGCCGAGTAGGAGGAGGAGGCAAAGAGAAATGCCCCACAATCCTCTGGGGCGGAAGGACATTCGCAAAAATGCTATGTGCCTCAGGCCCAGCTGCCACCGCATTTACCCAGGTTGAGATATATAACGTCCCTGCCCGTCCTTACTGGTCCATGTATCGGTTGTTATGTGGACCTTGCCACAGATGGCATTGGGCAGTGCACACCTGATTTTGTCTGCCACTTGGTCGTGCAGGGAAGGGATGGCTCGCCTGCAAAAGTAGTGGCGGCTGGGATACACGTACTGTGGGACAGCCACCGCCATAAGGTTTTTAAAACTGTCCACCAGACAGGGATTGCAGGTGGGTAGGGGGGTACTTCCTCTTTCTATTTCTCTTCAGTGTTTTGGAGATAAACAGCTGATAGCTGAACACTTCCATGGGATTCGGTGGAGATGCTTGGTGACGGTGCCAGATGTGGAGGCGTTGCCGCCACATCCTCTGTTTGCTGGGTATTATTTTTCTGTATTTTACATTATTTTAAATCATTTCTCTATCAACATTTGTTTGCAGGGCATTTACCTACATTTTGCTGCCTTTTGCGGCCCTCTAGCCCCTTCCAGGGCTATTTTACAGTCATTTCAGTTCCCAAAAGTTCAGGTCCCCATTGACTTCAATGGGGTTCGGGGTCAAGTTCGGGTTAAGTTCGGATCCCAAACCCGAACTTTTTTGTGAAGTTCGGCCGAACCTGTCGAACCCGAACTTCCAGGTGTTCGCTCAACTCTATTGTCTCCCCCTAGTGGTAGGCTCAGTGTAATGTAATCTAACACACCTGTAGGCAGGGATTATGCATAAAGATGCACTGCAGCATAAAACAGGTTGTATAAAGTGTACAAAGCATAATACAACAACTTTGCAGTACCCAGGTGGGTAGTGGGACACTGCAATATCATATATGCTGAATGGTAAACCCCATAAAAAATAAAAAATATACTGACAGAATAGCAATTTTTGTCCAGCTTACCTCCAAAAAATGAAATAAAAAGAGATGAAACGTCATATACCCGAAAATAGTCCTCACCCAGCTATGAAAATGTTAGTTTATGGCAAGGCAAAATTAATTACATTTTTTTATAGCTATCATTTCATTTATACCTCACAGTGTAATAAAATAATAAAAATAAAGAAACACTGACAGTACTGCAATTTTTTGCCCACCTCACCTCCCAAAAAATGAAATGAAAAAAGCAGTCAAAAAGTCAAATGTACCCCAAAATGGTATCAATAAAACTACAGGCTGTCTCACAAAAAACAAGCCCTCACACAGGTAATAAAGCCCCATAGCTGGCAGTGGTTCCACCAAAGTTATGAAGAGGTGTAGGCCTCTCCATAACTTTGGCGCATCTAGAGCCAGTTTTAAATGTAAGACATCTTCTGAGTTGTCTTAAATTTGGACCATTTTCTACACCTAAAACAGGCGTAGAAAATCATGAATGAGTTGCACCTTCTGGCCTGCCCCTTTCCCCACCCATGCCACACCCCAATTTAAGACCTGGCATTTGTTGGGAGAAGTCTTAAATACACCAAATTTAGACGTATTTCAGCTTAGTAAATCACCCACAAAATGTATCAACCAAAATGTATCGTTACCATAACGTACACAGTGTCATGAAGAAACATTTTCAGAATCACTTGGATCAGTAAAAGCATTCCAAATTTATAACAACAAAGTGACACGTGTCAGATTAGAGAAATGGTGCTGTATCCTGAAGGTTTTGTCATTAAGGTCAAAGAGTCACAAAATGGTCACTTTAACTATGTTTTGGGGTACGACCACAAGGAGCGGTCAAGATCTGGTCAAGTCGTGGCTGTGCTGCGGTCAAGAACTACGCAACCAATTAGCCTACAGCGGCTTTTTGTTTAACTAATGAAGACCGCTCTGTATTGTTGGTCTTCAATACCGCGCAGCTATTATTAATGAAGACCAACTATACAATGGGTTCTTCATTAGTTAAATGAAAGGAAGCTGTGTTCTTGACCACAGCATGGCCACAACCAGACCAGATGTAGACCACTTCGAGTGGTCGTACACTTATATTTTATCCATGTTCCTATTACACAAAGACACATTTAGTTCCATAGTTTGGTTCCTCATTATTACCATTCCATTTCTTATAAGATTAGCAATAAGAATCATGTCATGTTCCATTTCAAGTGCAGAAGGAATATGCTTGGGTTTTGATAGTCTTCAGAACCATACTATATCTTTAACAAGCTAATATTGCTCAATTTTACAAACTGACCGGTTCCAGATTCATCTGTCTTTTCATGTTGTGTGTTAACGCGGCTGCAGTTTGTTTGAAATTAAACCAGTGATTCCCACCACATGTTCTGCTGCTGTCAGATAATATTACCGCTTCAAAGCTCAACACAAGCTTCTTTGAAGTATCTTATGCTAGCAGCCACTCCTGAATGAATTTCACAATGTAAATGTACCCAGAGGGAACACGTACCAGATCTTAAACCTCCAGTCTATCACTATTTATTTTCACAAATTTTTCTTTCACCTGTGTTAACCATTTGTAACTGAATATTCATAAATAGAACTTCTACTTCTCATGTCACCAGAAACTTCTATGTCAGGTCCAATACCTTCATGTAGTATCACATCACCTGCTGCATCAGCTGCCTAACACTCAGATGCAAATGTGATAATATGTGTATAAGGTCTACAATTTAGAGGACTTCATCAGAATGTACTGACACAGGGGCAATATTTAAAAACAAAAATAAGTTATTTTGTTGTCCTTAGGGTTAGGTTGGCTAAAAATATATCTCTCATGGCTGATTTGCAAAAAGGGATGATTATTGGCTTCATGGCCAAGGGTGGCATTATTTCTGAAAATATGCAGTTTGTTAACTGTTTGTGTGCTGCTGCGGTGAAAGTGAGTGGACAAATGGCCCTATTCTGAAAAGCGACGTGGAAACTGTGGAGCACCACGGGCCATTGATGTGACAGGTGAAAGTCAGCTACTAAGGTGTACAAGGGTGGACCGACACGCTACAATGGAGCAGCTCACCACCAAATGAGCCGCTCAAAAGCAGAAGGATGGTTACTGCACCTCTGTTAACGAAGTTGCATTGGCAGAAAAGGCTTCCATTTTCACAGCAGTATAGGAATTGGACCTCCGCTGAGGTAAAGGGTTTCCTTCTCCGATGAGTCCCATTTTCTGCTTTATTAGACATGTCAGGATAAATATGTCAGAGAAGAAATACCCTGCAACCTGTGGGACCATCTTGATCATCATGTTCGTTCTATTGATCCTCTGCCACATACCTTTCAGCAGCTGTGGGATGCACTGCAGTCAGCAGGGCTCCAGATACCTGGGACAACCTACCAGAATCTTATTGAGTCACTCCAAGACCATCTAGCTGCTGACTGTGCTGCCATGGTGGCTGGTGAGTCAACTGAATATTATAGTGCTTCTGGATTGAGTACAAAAGTGACAAAGAAAAGTTTATTTTAACTGGAAAAGCAAATTGTCAAGTTAAGAGATGAGATTAAGACAGTCACTGATCCAAAGAAAAATCTAATGAAGTGTGATTGTCTGGATGAGTTGACAAATGAACTTGCCATTTTGAAAGAGAAACTGGATAAATAAGCACACAGTACCCAAAGTAGAAAGCTGGGCAATTGAGAAAAAGAGGGAAGTCAGAGCTCAAAACTCAAGATGTGAGGGTGCAGTGCCCAGAGTGTCACTACTTTCATTGGCCTGGCTCTCATGGCACTTCACTGCCTGGTGCTTGGCTATCAGCAGCACTGAGTGACCGTCAGTGTCACAGTGTGACTGAGTCACTCAGTGCTGATAGCCAAGCACCAGGTAATGAGGTGGCAGTCAGGATGCTGGTGAAGGATGCCATCTGCCCATCTCTGCTCTCCATCTACCAGGCCAGGCCTATCAGTATTACCCCTTGATATACCGCCTGGTCACCCCACCTAAAACTCAGGGAGTGACTCAGTCACACTGAGACACTGACTGTCACTCACTGTCAGTGTCGCCCATTCCGTCTGCCTGTGGAGCCTGTAATGAAGGGGCACTGCTGCAGTCATCTTCTTCTTCTTGCCCTGGCTCC
The DNA here is from genome assembly GCA_033119425.1 of Bufotes viridis. Lineage (NCBI taxonomy): Eukaryota > Metazoa > Chordata > Amphibia > Anura > Bufonidae > Bufotes > Bufotes viridis. Next base: position 82,558,338 of record CM065594.1, on the reverse strand, counting down.
GCAGTGTCTTTCCCGCCTGGATGGTGGGCGGAGCTTCATACTATCGTGGGCGGAGCGTCGTACTGCCATGGGCGGAGCCTATCAGGGAAGTGCTTTCTGCCGTGTGCTCTCCTTCTGCTGAAACCGCAGTGCAGCAGAGGCAGAGCAGAGTGAAAAATGTAAGTTAACAGATTTTTTTTGCACCAGCAGCCAGCGCCCCCCCTGCAGTCTGGCGCCCGGGGCAACGGCCCCCCTGGACCCCCCCACGCTACGCCACTGCCCTCAGCCGTTCACAGTGTCAGGTGCACAGCAATCTGGAGCAGACATGGAGGTCAGTATACAGGACTCCCAGCTGTCCACAGTGTCAGGTGCACAGCAGTCTGGAGCAGGTGTGAGATTGGGAAGCAGCACTCATTTTTGTGAACATTGTATTTGTGTAAATGAAGTTACATGATTTGGATTGACACTCTGCTGTTTGGCCACAAAAGGCTGCTGTTTCCTAAGCACAGCTAAAAAAAACTGCATTTCTAGATTAATCTGATGTTGAAAACTCTCAGGGTGGAGTTATAAGCCTGGAAAGGAAGTGAAGGATCCTACATCTTAGGGTCAGCTTGAAAGAGGCTGGTTGGAGAAACCCTTGTTCCATCCACATTCACCAGCTTACACAAAGCAGATCCGGGTCGGTAAATCTAATTGTGCAAGCATCTCAGTAGGTAAATTTACCACTAATACCTCCAGCATCCACCGGAGGGCACCATACTGTGCTGTACATCACATGAGCCCCAGCCCCTAGCTGGGTGTATGTAAATTTATTTGTGTGTAACCAGCATCTGTGGTTGAGTTCATGACCACATTTAAGTAAAAAATATGGTTTTGGCAAAACTGGTGTTTGAGTTGCTTTCTTAGTTTGTGACTTTGCTGTATCCTGGGGAGCACACCCCAGTATACGGCTTACACAGGCACATGTTGATCTGCAGGACAATCTGGGAGTCAGTAAGTCTGTTGATGAGTAGAGGTCCAGCACTGATACGCCTGCTGAACAGGATAATGTTCTCCAATGTCACAAGGCCGGCTAACCCTCCACCTCAGAGGAGGTATGCTGTCAGGATTAATTATACGGGTCCAGAGAAAAAGCTCCCCTCAATACTGTACATCAGGCATCCTCAAACTGCAGCCCTCCAGCTGTTGTAAAACTACAACTCCCACAATGCCCTGCTGCAGGCTGATACCTGTAGGCTGTTTGGGCATGCTGGGGGTTGTAGTTTTGCAACAGCTGGAGGGCCGCAGTTTGAGGATACCTGCTGTACATTGAGAAAGTTCTTCTAAAGGATTTCATGAAGTTTAAGGCATCTGAGGTGTACGCTCTGATCCATATGCCCTCCAGCTTTACACTGCAGTATGATCTGGACTTATTCTGGAATATATACAATGACATAAAGGTTGTCATTGTAAAAAAAACAGTAAATCTGGGAGCATCTACAAGTGATCCAGCTGCCCAAGCTTGAGGTAGTGAGTGCCACTTTCTTGTTGCAGTCTGAGGTTGTGGCCCTGGCAGATCTGGAGCACTGACTGAACAGACAGTGTCTGTTAAAGAGTCATCTGGAAATAAATCTATGGGTAAGACATCTGGAATGGCAGATAAACCGTGAAGATACAACAAGAGCAAGACAATAGTGGGACCAGACATCTGTCACACTTCTACTTGGGCTTAGAGAGAGGGATATGTTTCTACCCTGGGCAGCCATGGCTATGTCACATATGTGACAGCAGACACCGCGCCTTCAACTGCTCCCATATTAATTGCTCATTATATGGACAATTTGGATATTCAAAAGACGACTATACACGTCCAGTCACCTGTAACCTGTGTTTAGTAGCATGTCATACGTTCTGAGAGTGTCCAATGTAGATCATAATAAAGGCAGTTATGATATCTTCTCAGAGGCCATGGAGGAAGAAGATGTCACTGCAAGAGCGGATACAGCCCAGAAACTGACAGTCTTAATACTGAAGTAATGCAAAGTACCAGGGACCCTGCAGTAAAGAGTGATGGCCGTCCTGATGCACTACAAGTACCAGCAGAGGTAGAGAGTGCCAGCCACTGAAGAGAAACCTCCTGTAAGGAGTATAGTAACCAGTAAACCTGCTGTAGAGACTAAAGTACCACCTGTTGCAGTACTAATACCAGCCACTGAAGAGAAAACTCATGTATAGAGTAAAGTCAGTAAACCTATTTCCAAACCACCTAAACAACTGCCCTGTATGTCTACAGAACCTGCTGATCCGGCTGCAGGGCTCAGGAGGCCCTCTGTGAATGAAGAGGGGTTCCAGATGGTAAAAAGAAATAGCAGATCTTTCTAGTAAAGTCACTACAGTAAAAAAAAAAAACTGATCTGCCAGTGCTGGCCATTACCTCTCGGCATTGCAGAGCACTGGCAGAAGAAGAGTCAGAAGCTAAGGCAGAAATTAATATTTTCTTCACATAACCCTGACGACCCTCAGGAAGATGAACCTGACCCTCCAGCGACCACCAAAAGATCTGGCACTACAGATCACAGCAGTGGAAGGAGGAAAAAGAGCAATAACGCTAAGTGACCTGGATAAGGCTGAGAATTAGCTCAATAAATGTGAACAGTGTGAAGACCAAGGAAAGGTGGCAGATGATTTACCAGTGTCTGTTGGAAGAGAGTCTGAAGTCTTCTTCTTATAGGAAACCTATGTGAAGAGCAGTGCTCATATGTATGCAGCCAAGAGAGACTAGAGACATAGAGCGTCTGGTCCTTTGGGTTGGAGAGAAATGATGGTGTGGGAATGGAGGCACTTGTTACTGGGACATGATGAGGGGGCGCAGAGGCACTTGTTACTGGGACATGATGAGGGGGCGGAGAGGCACTTGTTACTGGGACATGATGAGGGGAGGAGAGGCACTTGGTACTGGGACATGATGGAGGGGGAGGCACTTTCTACTGGGACGTGATGGGGTGGGGGGGAGAGGCACTTGTTACTGGGACATGATGAGGAGGGGAGAGGCTCTTGTTACTGGGACATGATGAGGGGGCGAAGGGGGCGGAGAGGCACTTGTTACTGGGGCATGATGAGGGGAGGAGAGGCACTTGTTACTGGGACATGATGGAGGGGGGGAGAGGCACTTTCTACTGGCACGTGATGGGGTGGGGGGAGGCACTTGTTACTGGGACATGAGGAGGAGGGGAGAGGCTCTTGTTACTAGGACATGATGAGGGGAGGAGAGGCACTTGTTACTGGGACATGATGGAGGGGGGGAGAGGCACTTTCTACTGGGACATGATGAGGTGGGGAGGCACTTGTTACTGAGACATGATGGGGGAGAGGCACTTGTTACTTGGACATAATGGGGGAGAGGCACTTGTTACTGGGACATGATGGGGGAACTTGTTACTGGCACATGATGGGGGGAGGCACTTGTTACTGGCAAATGATGGGGTGGGGGAGAGGCACTTGTTGCTGGGACATGATGAGGGGGCGGACAGGCACTTGTTACTGAGACATGATGAGGGGGCTGAGAGGCACTTGTTACTGGGACATGATGGAGGGGGAGAGGCACGTTCTACTGGGACGTGATGGGGTGGGGGGAGGCACTTGTTACTGAGACATGATGAGGAGGGGAGAGGCTCTTGTTACTAGGACATGATGAGGGTAGGAGAGACACTTGTTACTGGGACGTGATGGAGGGGGGGGGGGGAGGCACTTTCTACTGGGACATGATGAGGTGGGGAGGCACTTGTTACTGAGACATGATGGGGGAGAGGGACTTGTTACTTGGACATAATGGGGGAGAGGCACTTGTTACTGGGACATGATGGGGGAACTTGTTACTGGCACATGATGGGGGGAGGCACTTGTTACTGGCAAATAATGGGGTGGGGGAGAGGCACTTGTTACTGGGACATGATGAGGGGGCGGAGAGGCACTTGTTACTGGACATGATGGGGTGGGGGGAGAGGCACTTGTTACTGGGACATGATGAGGGAGGGAGAGGCACTTGCTACTGGCACATGATTGGGGGGCATCTATAGGGGCACTTCTTACTGGCACATTATTGGTGGCACTCTTGGGGACCACAGCAGTACAGTATTCGGGGTAAAAGGATGTTTTGTCCAGAAGATGGGAGGATGATGGAAAAGTAGTAAACTCATTATTTTTTTATCTTTTGTCAAACTGCAGAGACAAAAAATGGTGGTCTTTTCTGAAGGTCTGAAAGGAGAACATCTTTTTCACACAAGAAAGGAGAACATCTACATCAAAGGAGAAGTCACTGGATGTAAGAGGTATCGGGTGCTTTATCACCCTGTATTTCTGTATACACAGCAATGGTTCCGGCAGCACTACTCACTGTTCCTTAACAGATGATCGTTCAGTAGTGGTGCCTGTAATGTCAGGTCCCAAGGGTCCTCAGTCCATACAGTGTAATGCAAAGAAGATTACGACACTCTTGTTATGGCGGTTTCCTTTCTTTATTTCACCAAAAGTGTAGCAACGTTTCAACCATAAGGTCTTTATCAAGCTTGATAAAGACCTTATAGTTGAAACGTTGCTACACTTTTGGTGAAATAAAGAAAGGAAACCGCCAGACCAAGAGTGCCGTAATCTTCTTTGCATTTCCCTGTATTTCTGTAGTGATAGGAGCAGGGGTGTAACGATCGAGGGAACTGCCCCTCCCAAGACCAGGCTCTGGATCTGCCACTGGGCTGGACATACTGACCAGTGAGTTCTATAAAGAGTTTAGGGACATATTAGCTCCAGACCTGGTCCAGGTTTATAATGATTGCTTCTCTGCTGGGAAGATGCTGTAGTCTCATTATAAATCTGTACTACTTCTTCTGGGAAAGAAGAGAAATCTAAAAGTGGCTAAGCACTGATTATAAAATCTTGGCCAAGATCTTGTATTACTGGATGAGTGCGGTGGTAGATGATCTGGTCATCACTAACCAGACGTGTGGTGTGACAGGCTAGACTATAGAGCTCCCATTGCTGCTGGTGAGGGAATCTGTGATGTATATCAGACAACACAGTGTAGAGGCATATAGTGTGTTGTGGGCTTAGACCAGAGCAAGTCCTTTGATAGAGTCCATCATAACTACCTGTACCAGGTGTAGTTGGAGTACAGCATTCCTGCTCGCTTTGTACAATGGCAGTAAGCTAGCCTCTGAACAATGGACAATTAGGAGATGCCTTCAAGATCATTTCAGGTGTGAGGCAGAGTTCTCCTCTCAGCCTGCTACTATATGTCTTTAAATCCAAAGAAATCCCAACACCTGTTGATAAAGGCATGCTTGCCGAAACGCGTCCTGGTTGTAGGACATATTTGATTTGAAATAAAGAATACCACGACTATACAGAAAATGCTGCTGGGATTTCTTTGGATTTCAAGTGGGGATTACGTCCTATCCCGTGCGGCGTGCATTGAAGTGAGTGCCGGCTGATTGCTTATCTGTTAATATATGTCTTTAATCTGGATTCATTCTTGAGAAAATTGCTAAATAGTACTGATTTTCAAGGGTTGAGGTGTTATCTTCAGCACAAAGTGGGAGATATAAAGTTATATTCGCCTACGCAAATGATGAGACACTTCGGGTGTCTTCTAGAGAGGACTATGTAGCACTAGAAAAAGAAATAACAGCTTTTTCTAAAGTCTATAATCAAGCGGTGATTATGGAGAAGAGTGAGGCCCTGTGACTGGAAAATGACAGCAATGTCTTCTCTGTGCCCTTCAGGACAGTCCAAGATCAGCTTAATATTCTGGAAGTTGTCTTTGGTGCAGTCGGGGGAATCTGAGGAGAAGCTGGTTGTGTGCAATCAGAAGGTGCACAGCTGGAAGCACTGGAAGCTGACGTATCAGGAGAAGATCTACCTGATAAGAAGATTTATGCTTCCGCTCTTCCTGTATATCTCTGTGGTGTTTCCTGTTTTCCAGTACCAGATAGTTTGCGCCCAGACTGACCAATGTCTCCCTCATAGGAACTGTAGACTCTCCATGACCTGTCCAGAACTCTGGGAACGAGGGATCACCCACAATGCCATGCATGAAGCCAATCAGCAGCCAGCCCTGTGATGTCGCAGCCCTTTAAATAGTCTCAGCCATCTTGGATTCAGCCATTATCCAGTGTACTGTGCAGAGAGAGATGTTAGCAGGAGCTGGGAACAGTGTTAGGAAAGACTTGAAAACTTATATTTAGCTAAATATGAGTTCAGGGAAAGAGCATTAGAAGTGTAGGGAAAGGATAGGGAGGAATTATTACACAGTATTATTAACATAGTACATAAGGCCGAAAAAAGGCATCTGTCCATCCAGTTCGGCCTGTCATCCTGCTAGTTGATCCAGAAGAAAGAAGTACTCCCTGGATCAACCACCCATCTCTAATAGCTATAGCCTGTAATATTATTACACTCCAGGAATACATCCAGGCCCCTCTTGAATTCCTTTATTGTACTCGCCATCACCACCTCCTCAGGCAAAGAGTTCCATAGTCTCGCTGCTCTTACCATAAAGAATCCTCTTCTATGTTTGTGTACAAACCTTCTTTCCTCCAGACGCAGAGGATGTCCCCTCGTCACAGTGACAGTCCTGGGGATAAATAGATGATGGGAGAGATCTCTGTACTGACCCCTGATATATTTACACATAGTTATTAGATCTCCCCTCAGTCGTCTTTTTTCAAAAGTAAATAACCCTAATTTTGATAACCTTTCAGGGTACTGTAGTTGCCCCATTCCAGTTATTACTTTAGTTGCCCTCCTCTGAACCCTCTCCAGCTCTGCTATGTCCACCTGGTTCACAGGAGCCCAGAACTGTACACAGTACTCTATGTGTGGTCTGACTAGCGATTTGTAAAGTGGTAGAACTATGTTCTCATCACGGGCGTCTATTCCCCTTTTGATGCAACCCATTATCTTATTGGCCTTGGCAGTAGCTGCCTGACACTGGTTTTTGCAGCTTAGTTTGCTGTTTATTAAAATTCCTAGATCGTTTTCCATGTCAGTGTTTTACCATTTAGTATGTACGGGTGACTTGCATTATTCCTTCCCATGTGCATAACTTTACATTTGTCAGTGTTAAACCTCATCTGCCATTTCTCTGCCCAAGCCTCCAATCTATCCAGATCCCTCTGTAGCAGTATATTGTCCTCTTCAGTGTTAATTACTTTACACAGTTTAGTGTCATCTGCAAAAATTGATATTTTACTATGCAAGCCTTCTACAAGATCATTAATAAATATATTGAAAAGAATAGGGCCCAGTACTGACCCCTGAGGTACCCCACTATTGACAGTTGCCCAATCTGAATGTGTACCGTTAATAACCACCCTCTGTTTTCTGTCACTCAGCCAGTTACTTACCCACATACAGACATATTTATATAGTAACCTTTTATGTGGTACAGGGTCAGTATTGAAGCAGAACACGGTTCATTAGGGGTGTTTACAGCCTGGGTAATAGGAACAATCCTATTACACCTTGCTGCACTAACTACGGATCCAAATTGCCATTATACTGCTGCTCATTTCAGGTTTGCAATACCTCTGTAATTCCAGCAAACCGCTCTTGTTATTGGGGTCTTATTAGCCCGTATGCGGTGCAGTTATATATATGTTCTAAAGCCTTTTTTTGTCCTGTATTAGTGGGTGAATAAAAAGGGGCTTAATAACCGCTGTGTGGTGAAATGACAAAATTACAGCCCTCTTTTGCGTGTATTGGTGGCAAAATAAAAATAAAAAAACTTTATTTGCACGCCCGTAGTTATATGTTTTAAATCCTTTTTTTGGCGTGTATTAGTGAGGAAATAAGAAAAAGGGCTTATTAGCCGTTGTGTGGTGAAGTGGGAAAATTACAGCTCTTTTTGGTGTGTATTAGTGGCACAAAAAATGATATTATTTGCCATTCAGCGGTGAAGTTCCATTGTGCTACAGCCATTTACGGGGTGTATAAATAGGATAGATACGTACGTCCTATTAGCCATTGTGCAGTGAATTGTGATATTGTAATAATTGTTATATTTATTTTTTTGGGGTGTATTATTGGATAAAAGAATATGTCTTATTAGCAGGTCCGCAGTGAACCAACACTGTTTTACAGCCATTGTTGGGGTGTATTAATGGGATAAAAAAGTATTTGTTATTAGCCGTTTTGCAGTAAATTTACATTGTCATACAGACATTGGTACGCTGTATTAATAGCAAAAATGAGTATGTTTTATTAGCCGTACTGCGGTGAATTTACATTGTCATACAGCCATTGTTGGTGTTTATTAATAGGAAAAATAAGTACTTCTTATTAGCCGTTCTACTATGAATTTAAATTGGCATTTAGTGGTGAAATTTTTTTGTGATACAGCCTTTTTGGGGAAAATTGATGGGTGATTGCAGAGTATCTTCCGGGTATCTTCAGGGACTAACAATTAGTCCAGTAGTCATTCAGTGGTGAAATATGTTTGTGATACAGCCTTTTTTGGGAAAATTGGTCGGTAGCTATAACTATGGTCAAGGAAAATATATGTCCTTTACAGCCCACTGGGTAAATGTGGTCCCTGCCCAGCCACACCAGCAACTTGGCCAGGTGATGCCGCTTCCGCCTCCACGTTCCGCTACAATGTCCACCTCTGCCACCTCATCCTCCACCGTGTCCTCAGCCTCCACTGCAAGGACAATTCACAGTGCTCCTCCAGCATGCGACATGTTCAGGGCATGGTGGTGTCACGCTGTTCTACACCTTGTTTGCCAGGGCGAACGGAGTCACACAGGGGAGGAACTTCTCCATGTCGTTTATCAAGAAATCAAATCCTGGCTTTCGCCACGACAACTCAAAATACGAACCACGGTGACCGACAATGAGAACAAGAACATCGTATCGGCGTTGCGTCAAGGAGGGCTGAGCCATGTGGTTCCTAAAGTATTTCACCCATCTGCAAGACATCCTTAAAATGGCCAGGAAACTTTGCATGCACTTCAGCCACTCGTACACCGCCAAGCACACCCTCCTTGAGCTGCAGCGGCAGAACGACATCCCCCAACATAGGCTGATATGCGATGTTTCCACCCGTTGGAATTCCATCCTGCATATGTTGGACCGACTATACAAACAGAGAAAGGCCATAAACTATTTCTTGATGATCCAAGCGGACAGAAGTACTCCCCTGTGTAACTGCAATGTTAGCCAGTGGCAGCTCATGCGTTATATCTGCTGTTTGCTTGTGCCCTTTGAGGAGGCCACTTTATTTGTAGGTCGCCAGGACTATGGGATGAACAACATCATTCCACTGATTCATGTCCAAGAAAACATGCTGGTAAATCTGGCTGGTCAGGGGACTGGAGATGTGACGCCTACATCTCAGAGCCACATGAGCCCTGTGGGGGCTGAACTGAAGAAGGAGGAGGAGGACATTAGAGCACAAGCAATGTGTAGTAAAATGGGTGGTTTTCCTACACAGGTGACAAAAGAGGAGGAGCAGCCGGAGGAGCAAGAGGGAGATGAGGAAGACGAGGCAGATGACCCAGGCACACCATGGCACTATGCAGTGGAGATGCAGGCAGAGAGTCCCTCCGAGTCACTTGCGCAAATTGCCCTATGCATGCTCACTTGCTTGTGTAGTGACAGCCGAATTGTCACCATTCGGCAGAGGTATGACTACTGGCTCTCCACCATGTTAGACCCTCACTAACGGTCCAAAATGGGGGCCTTTTTTACACCCACTGAAAGAGAGAACAAACTGAACTACTATAGAGACATCCTATGTAGTCATTTGGCTGCTGCCTATCTGTGCCATCATCCATCCTCTCGCAGGTCTGACTGGGGGGGGCCCTCTGCACTCACGTTCCACTGCCATGTCTGCTGGCGGTGGGGTGGGGGGTGGGAGGAGCAGTACTAGCTCCATCAGCAGCATCCTGAGTCTAGAGTCGCTGATGAGCAGCTTTCTTCACCTGCATAGTGAAGAAACTACTCACCAGTAGCTAGACATAGAGCAGAACCTGAACCAGCAGGTGGTGGCATACTTGGAGTGCACCCTGCCACTCATAAACTGGATTTGTGTTCGCAACTGGTCGAGTTTGCCCTGGAAAAGCTGTCCTGCCTGGCCAGTAGTGTGACATTAGAGCGGGTGTTTAGTGAAGCGGGGGCTATAGTTACCCCAAGGAGAACTTGCTTCTCCACCCAAAATGTGGAGAGACTGACCTTTGTCAAGATGAATCAGGCATTGATCAGCCAGGATTTCCACCCACCAATGCCTGATGCATCAGATTAGATCACCCATGCTGCCTCACCCAAACCTTGACAAAAGTGACCGGTTTCTTCTGGCTACCTGCCTAAGCTACTATTCTGATGCTGCCACCCGCCTGATGCCACACAATTGATCCCAAATGCTCTTTCTTACACCCACCATTGCCAGCGGGTACTGTTTTTGCCACCCACCTCCCCACTCTGTCACCAGGTCACTCTGTGGTCTCCTAATGCTGCTCCTCCCACAATTGCACTATGTCACCTTGCCACTCTCATCATGCTGCTGGTACCTCAACACCACAGTATGTCACCTTGCCACCCTTTGGCCTCCTCATAATGTTGCTGCCACCTCCATACTCTGTCATTAGGCAACTCCGTGGTCTCCTCATGCTGCTGCAGCTGCTGCCTCCTCCACACTATGTCACATTGCCTTTATGTAGTCTCCTCATGCTGCTGCCACCTCTATACTATGTCAACTTTCTACTCTGTGGCGTCCTCATGCTGCTGCTGCTACATCAACACTCCGACACCATGCCACTCTGTGGCCTCCTCATGCTGCTGCTGCCACCTCCACACTCTGTCATTGTGCTACTCTGTGGCCTCCTTATGCTGCTGCTACCTCAACACTATGTCACTGGGCCACTCTGTGGCCTCCTCATGCTGATGCTGCCACCTCACCACTATGTCACTGGCCACTCTGTGGTCTCCTCATGCTGCTTGCACCTCACCACTATGTTATTGGGCCACTCTGTGGACTTCTCAAGCTGTTCTCCCTGGCTACCACCCTCCGCACTCATGACTGGGCCACTATTTAGCTTTTTTGGCCTGCATGACATCACCATTTTTCTTACCCTTTTCTGATCTGTCAGAAGGAAGGAAAAATGAGACGCACAACGGATCCTGTCTGTGTAGCAGCTGTAAGGCCTGTACGGTCCCATCAGAATTGGCTTATGATTTGGTAGCCAAAGCAGGAATGGGTACAAAACACAGAATGCAAATATTCCATTCACGCGTCATCTCTGTTTTGGATCCACTCCTGTTTTTTTTAACATTAGCAATACTGATGGATTACTGACAAAATGATTTTTTAGGGGTTATTGTTCTGACGGATCACAGGAAGGGCAGAATAATCAGTGACGTCAACACAAACTTACTGCTGACACCCTCTACACTCTGTCGGGGGCTCTACTTGTATAAGCGTTTAATAGAACAGGTTTTATTAATATCTATGTAGAATCAGCTGACAACGGTGTAAAAGGAGTGCCCTTCTTCTTGACGTTAACATCGACCTGTAAGGCTGAGTTCATACTTGAGTTATTTGGTCAGTTTTGGCCCAGTAACTGTTCAAATAAGTGAAGTGTGCAGTGATTTTAAGAGCGACGCCTGTCTTCCGCGTGTCATACTGACTCATAGTATTGTTTCACTACCACAGCAGACTCCCTATGCATGTTACTGCAAGGCACAATGTTCTACACCACTATACAGGCTCTCTGCAGCCAGGAAATAGCTGTTTTTCTTAACGCGATTCACTGCTAATAAATTTGGATCTAATCAAATTGTATTATATTAGTAGTTACTCTAATTTCATAGGGAGCAGTATTATTGTACTCATGTACATTAATACATATTTTGAATTTAGCTATTTCATCATATACTGCAGTGTATAATAGTATAATTGTACAGGAACTGCTCATATATGAACACAGCTAGCAGTAGGGCCCAGCAATGAAATGGTTCCTCTTTGCAGTGTTCTTGCATTCACTGATATAATAATAACCTGCACAGTAGTTGATCTTGACAGAGCGTGTTCCCACATAATTACACAAACAGCTGAGGCAAGGTGCACCAATTTTATGTATTTGTTTTACCATCCCATTAATAGGGCCCATAAACGTATCAGATTCTCCATAAATTCATAATATCCCAGATTAAATGTGAGCATAGACCCATAAACACGTCATGTGTCTGCTCCACCACACACTGCACAATCTGGCTGCACTGATAAGATGTCAGCCTCAATACAATGTGCCATGCAGTATGTATGCAATTAATCAGGTTTATCACCTATGTAAAGAAAGCATTAGGAAAGGACACTGAATTTAATGAATTTAATTGGTATTTATACTCTCAAGCTACTCAGATATTTCTGCTAAAGGAAATAACAAGTAAACCTAAGGGCCTAAAGAGACATTGTCAAATGAAGGCACTATAGGCAGAAGTATAGGACAGGAAGGGGATACTAGGCCTTGTAGTTTGTTATGTTCATAGACAAATGTACTTAAAGGGGTTTTCTGGGATTTAAGTATTGATGACCTATACCCCAGTATAGGTCATCAATATAAGGTTGGTGAGGTCTTACTCCCAGCACCACCACTAATCAGTTTCTGCAGGCTCTTTTACTCTTTTTTTTAGAATACTTCGCACAACAATATACATTGGATAATAGCTATGCTTGATACGGATATTCTGATATTCTATCCTTTTCAGTTAAATGGCACTGAGCTGCAAAAAGGCCCTGGGACCACTGGATGTGACGTCACTAGCCCAGGGATAGGAACAGCTGACCTTGCAGAGTTGCCAGAAGTTACAACTTCTTCTACAATAAGATATTGATGACTTATTTTAACCCTTTAAAACCTCTTTAAATATGTAGCCTGCCATGGAGTTTAACACAGCAGACACCCAGGGCTAATGCCTACGATTGGCGATAATGCCTATTGTATCACAGACATTTAACTCCTCAGATCCCATGGTCAACTGTAACCACAACATCTTAGGTGGCTTTCCCCAGGAGCACTGCGCACTGACATCGGGGATGGCGTTCATTGCTGGTGATAGCCTGGAGCCTGTATTAGACTACCAGGCCTATCACACGTGTATTCTAATATTTGCCAGCAGATGGTAGTACTGCACTGGAATATACTGAATTTCCCATACACTAATGTGGTTAAACGGTTCTCCGCTTTTCCTATGTTGATGACCTGTCCTCAGGATAGGTCATCAATATCAGATCAGTGGAGGGCTGACTTCCAGCATCCCCCTTGATCAGCTGTTCAAAGAAAGTGAATAGGATGGAGCGGCCCCACTGAAGTGAATGGGATGAAGGAGCTGTAATTGCACTGCTCACTGCTGCAATGTTGACTGCGAGTAAGCAGGACCGGCCTTTGGGGTGTGCGAGCTGTGCGGCCGCACAGGGCACCATGACAACAGGGGCACCCAGCGGCCGACACAGCTCGCAGACGCTGCTACCGGGGTCGGACTGGTCTTCTGCAGCCCTGGTGACAAGTGGGGGCGGCCGGAGGCAGGGCACAGCAGGAGATGAGCGCTTCCATTGTTTTTCCAAGTTTTTTAGAATTAAAACACTGAATATTGTTATTATATTGTTTTTTTTTTCAGCTTCTACCTACATTGTATGAAATATTGAATTGCACCATTAGAAAGTACAACTTGTCCTGCACAAAAAAGTCCCCAATATCGCTATGTGAATGGAAACATAAAAAAGTGATGGCTCTGGGAAGGGAGGGAATAAAAAACAAAAATGTAAAAACAGAAAGGGTTAATGATAGCTTATCAATAGATATGAGTGAATCGAAGCTGACAAAGTAGAATTCGATCAGAATGTTAGGAATTATTCAATTCGCCCTGAATCCGAATTTCCTCACGCTTCATGGTAACAAATCACATTTTTTCCTAAAATAGCTGCTGCACATGTTAGGACATGGAGCAAGGAATTCTGGGAACAAGGGATCTCCCACAATGACATGCATGCAGCCAATCAGCAGCCAGCCAGCCCTGTGATGTCACTGCCCCATAAATAGCCTCAGTCATCTTGGATTCATCCATTTTCTGGTGTAATTAATGCAGGTAGAGATGTTAGCAGGCGCTAGGGACTAGCTAGAAAAGATTTGAAAACTTAGATTTTGCTCAATAGAAGTTCAGAGAAAGAGCATTAGAAGTGCATGGAAAGGATAGGGAGGAATTATTACACAGTATTGAAGCAGAACAGGGTTCAATAGGGGTGTTTAAAGCCTGGGTAATCGGAACAGTCCTATTACAACTTGCTGCACTGACTGGAGATCCAAATTGCCATTATACTGCTGCTCATTTCAGGTTTGCAATACCTCTGTAATTCCAGAAAACCGTTCTTGCTATTGGGGTCTTATTAGTACTTGTGAAGTGCAGTTATATATATGTTCCAAAGCTTTTTTGGCATGTATTAGTGAGGAAAAAGAAAAAAGGCTCATTAGCCGTTGTGTGGTAAAGTAAGAAAATTAAAGTCTTTTTTGGCGTATATTGGCGGCAAGAAAAAACTTTATTTGACTTTCACGGTCACAGTTATATGTTCTAAAGCCTTTTTTTGTTGTGTTTTAGTGGGGGGGAAAAGGGGCGTATTAGAAGTTGTGTGGTGAAGTGAGAAAATTACAGCCCTTTTTGGCGTGAATTCGTGGCAAAGAAAAAATATTATTTGCTGTTCACGGCCGCAGTTATATGTTCTAAAGCCTTTTTTTGGCATGTATTAGTAGTGAAAAAGAAAAAGGGCGCATTAGCTGTTGTGTTGTAAAGAGAGAAAATAAATGCCCTTTTTGGCGTGTATTAACTCTCTTTTTATTTACCTATTTGATTTAACAGTATGTCAGACAGAGAAGTGACAGGCTGAATGGTTCACTTGATCTTCAACTTCGTCGCAAGTGACATCAGACACCCCCAGCCAACAGTGATGAGTGGCATAGCAATATTCGCATTTGAGAATTTTTGCCCGAATATTAGCCATAAATTTGCAAATTCGAGAATTTGTGATCTCCAGTCATTATACTTGTTTGTGATTACAATATTCGTGATCAACACTAATCGCGAATACGAATATATAGCACTATATTCTAAATATTCGCAAATTCTCGAAGTGGGGATATTCGCAATTAAAATTTGTGATTTGAATATTCGTGCTCAATACTACCAGCCAAGAGTCGGTGGGTTCGTCAGACACAACCCTCAGTTGGCATGGCCTGGGAGCAGGCCCTGTGCCCTCACCTGTCCTCAACCTGCCTCTGTCCTTTTCTGTTCCCAAAGAAGTACTATATGCTGTGGGCTCAGCTCCACTATACAGCGAGGACGAGCTACCAGAGGACAGTCAGCAACTACTGCCCAGCCAAGATCCGGAGGAGACATCCACCGCTTCCTCCACTAGGCGGGCAAGTAGTAATGAGGAGAGTGGCGTGGGAGCTGGTGTTGCGAGTGGTCAGGTTCCTGGCTCAGAGACCATTGAGGAGGACATCAGTGACGTGCCGACAGTACTCAATGATGATGTAGCTGATCGCAATTTGGAGCCAGGTGACAAAGGGGCATCATTATCATAAGGAGAAGAGGGTGACAGCTTGCGCGTTAGGCAGCGTTGGAGCCAGCAAGTCGGTAGCGTGGCCGGAAGTCAGCAGGGTGGCAGCAGTGGGAAGTCAGGAGCCAAACATGCCCAGGGTAGACCACCCACTTCGCAGGAGCCTACTGGCCTGGAAAGTAGTGGTGCAGGGGTTTAGGGAGGCAGTGGCAGAAGCATTCAGTCAGTGCGGAGTGTTGGGGGTAAAATCACCTACTCAGCGGTGTGGCAGTTTTTTTGTTAAGCGGCGGAGGAGGTGAACGTGGCCATTTGTCGAATATGTGGGCAGAAGGTGAAGCATGGCCAGGGTGCCAATGTTGGCACCACGGCCCTGTGTCAACATATGCAGCATCACCATAAAGTGGCCTGGGAGAACCGTGGCTCCAATGTGGTGGTCCTGCCTGCCACAGCAACTGCTGCATCACCCAGTGGCACACACCTGATTTCAGGCATTCAAGGCTCCACCACCTCAGCCAATGGAAGCTGTCTGTCCTTCCCATGATCTGCTGGTCCTGCTGGTCCTGATGCTCATGCTCCTGCTACTTTTCCTCCTAGTCAGTCATTCCATCAGCAATCGATCACCGAAGCGATTTCCAAGAGACAACAGTATGCGTGCACTCATTCAAAGGCGCAGAAGCTGAACGTGCTCCTGGCGAAGTTGCTGGTACTGCAGTCCTTCCCTTTTCAAGTGGTGGACTGCACCTTTCAGAGAACTGATGGCTCATGCCGAGCCAAGGTGGAGAGTCTCAGGCCGTAATTTCTTTGACAAAAAGGCAGTACCAGCCCTGCACACATATGTAGAACAGAAGGTGGGCCAGTCCTTGAACCTGTCGGTGTCTGCTAAAGTGCATGGCAGTGCCGACATGTGGAGCTGTAACTAAGGTCAAAGACAATATATGTCCTTAAGTCCCACTGGGTAAATGTGGTTGCTACCCAGCCAAACCAGCAACTTGGCCAGGTGACGCCGCTTTCGCTTCCACGTTCTCACCCCGTTGGATCTTAAACAATGCCACCTCATCCTCCACCTTGTCCTCAGCCTCCACAGCAGGGACAATTCACAGTACCCCACCAGCATGCTAAAAGGGTTCTGCTTCTGTATGCACCCTGATTCCTCCTTCATCCCCAATGACAGGCGCCTGGAGAGCTATGTCAATGACACACACACAGTATGGTCCTAGAAACAGCTCTGATTTTTATCTGGACAATACAGCTTCTTATACATACATACAGGAAACAGATATGGTTAACATTTACAATAGTGCTGAGTAGAAACAATTCCTTATATGGCAATAAGGCTAATGTAAATACTTTCCCCCTCTAGTATAACGTTGTCCAACATCCTGTCATTCATACAGATCATATAGCTTATTCTACTTAACCCTTCAATCCCCTCTTAAGTCATGAATATGAGCTATCTTCTTTCTCTCATAGAGAGGTAAGTAGCATATGGTTGTCCAGGATCTGTGGGTTTTGGACACATTACACAACAAATCTGTATGAGGGAAAGGATACATTGGATACAACATATGATAATCAAGGAAGCAATTATAATTATAATACTGATAAATAATGTTCTTAACCAACTCAAATCCGGCAGCCAGCTCAATAACCAGTCTCCCCAGGAGGATAAATCAACATCCTTCTTGATACTATTGGCAATTTCATGTAACGATTGAATATGGGACTGGATTGATAATGGTCAGATAAATTAAAGCAACATATCCTATATTATGTTTAAGTAACAGATAATCCACAGCAAATCTAGTTTCTAGCACTGCTCCTCTTACGCCTTGTAGATCTAAAAGCATGTCTGATGAGGCAATAGAGGTATAATTCAGAGTTTTAGCCGAGTCACATGCAATAGAATTTATAGTACGAGTATTATATATAGCCAGTCCAGGCACTCCTAATATAGAGGCGCCCAAACTTGTACATTCTGCACGGCTGAGAAGGGGTAAAGTAGAGTCACAGTTTTCTGATAAAGTCTTGGTAACCGATCTGTAAGCTCTCCTGATAGGGGGTCGATTGGGAAGGGCCAAAGTCAGCCTGGATAACGCACAGGTACCTCCAATAACATTAGCAGGAATGTAATTGTAAGTGCTGTTACCACAAGACAAAAACCATCCCTTAGGGAGCATTATATTATAGATAAAACTAGCAGTCACAATGGTCTTATTACAACTCATGGAATTATTCAGGGAGCTAGCAAGCCTACTATTCTTTTTACAGGTGTCGTTCATATAATCATATACACTATTTGTCACGAGTTGGAGGTCCCGCGAAAGACCTCTGCGTCGTATCACAATAAACATGGGACCAGGATACGGACAAAACGGAGTTTATTGTACAAACACAAGCAAAGGCAGAAGAACAGGAAAAACATAACCTCTATGCACCGTCCGCACAGTGGGAGAAACCCCTACTCCGCCACTGTCTAGCAATACTCCAGAGAGGCGTGTCTAAGCAAACCCAGGTGTTCACTAGAGCCCCTGATGGTGGGGATAGACTTTGCTGCAGGGGGTTGCCAGGGTCCACTCTGGAGCGTGAACTAGACAGTGACAACAGGGGCGAACGGACACAGGTACCGAAGGTACCGACGGTGCATAGTAATAAGACATAAAAGCAAACATAAGCAAATACATACTAGCAGGAGTTCCAGCAAGAACACAGGAGTGGCAAAGGGCAGAGAAGATCTTGCTCCACCAGTGACATACTGCTTGGCCTTGCCATTGCACTCTGCAGCAAGGAAGGCTGCAGCACAAGCTAGCGAACATGGAGCAAACACACACACAAGGCTATGGTCACCAGCACCATGAGAGGTGCTGCACGGGCGGTGCCCGCTGCACCAGCAGCAAGGAAGCTGCTCCGAGGGCATGACCCAGGACATGTACAAGACATAGCACATAGCTACCAGCACCATGAGAGGTGCCGCATGGGCGGTGCCCGCTGCACCAGCAGCAAGGAAGCTGCTCCGAGGGCATAGCTAGGGCATAGCATGTTCCCCCTCCGAGGAACGACAGACCCCTAATGTGCTAATTTCTGACACTCCCCATAGAAGTCATACAAGGGAATAAAAGATTGTGTATTGTTAGCAATCGACCAGATTTCAAGGAGGGATTAATCTGGTGTAGGCACAGTAATAACACATGTTTCTTACTATACTATTCTGTTCAGAATAATAGAGGCCGGGAACAAAGGGATCTTGCTCTTGAGCTCTTTTATATACTGAATGATTATTTGGTGCACTGCAAAAGAAACTCATCTCCTCTGGGTGATAAATACATGTAATAATAAGCCAGACTGGCAAGAAAACACAAAGATTAATAATTATCAGCAGACAAACAAATCTCCCAGAATGTTGTGGGGTCATCACCTTCAGCATGTGGCAAGGCACTTTTCAAGGAAATTTCTTCTGAGCTCCCCTCTTTGTTCAGGGATTTCACACCTGCTTCACCCTCTTTGTCTTTGTCTGCCACCAGAGAAGAAGCCTCAGGGACCATTTTTACTCTGCTAGTGTGAATCCAGTTTGGAGCCTCTTCTGTGAGAATTGCTGTTCTGTTGACTGCTACCAATCGGGTGGGTGGTCCAAACCGGAACTTAGTCTGTTTTCGTCCTTTTGCCAGGCACTGGACTATCACCACGTCTCCTGGTTGGAAAGGATGCGTAGGTTCCTGTGGAGAGAAAGGAGAGGCACGAGCAATATCTTGTTCAATTTGATCTAAATTTTCTACAAGTTTCCTTACATATTCTGCCTGTACTACTTCTAGATCCCCTTTTTCTATCACGGGGGCCTGTGGACCCCAAGGGGTGGGGAAGGGTCTTCCCATTAGTACCTCAAATGGTGAGTAACCAGTATTCTTATTATGCTGCATCCAAATTTCTGCTAGGGCTATAGCCAAGAACTTTTTCCAATTAGTGAACGCGCCTTCAGTAATTTTCCATATTTTTTCTTTAATTGTTCTATTCATCCTTTCTACTACCATGGAAATCTGTGGGTGAAAAGGGAGGTGGAACTTCAAGTCAATCCTAAGGGCTTTGAAAGCTCCTTACATACCCTGGACGCAAAAGCTTGGCCATTATCTGAGTTAATTTGAATAGGACACTCCCATCTGGGGATGATCTATTGTAACAAAATTTTTACCGCAATTTGTGTGGTTTCATTGGTAGTAGGAAAAACCATCTAGAGAACATATCCACAATTACAAGTGCATACTCCTGCTTTCTTCCTGTCTTTGGGATATGGGTGAAGTCAATTTGTAAGTGAGTGAATGGCGAAGTCGGGTAATTCAGATGCTGGTGTTGGGCCTTCTTTGAATTTTTTGGGTTGTTTCTGAGACATATAATACACCATTAAACATAAGATTGTACCGTTGATGTAAGACTTGGTATAAAAAATCTCTCCAAATGAGGTCAGCGGTTGCCTGTGCTCCCATATGGCCAAGACATGATATTGTGCAATTAAAATCGGGGCACTTGCAACTGGAATACATGGTTTCCCCTCTTTGCAGATAAGACCCATATCAGGGTCTTGTACTGCACCTACCGACTATCATTCTATCTTTTCACTACTGGTAGCCAAATCCTGGAGGCTTAGCAATAGATTGTCAGTATGGGTAATTTCTGGAACTAAGGAAGGCATTTGAACTGTTGCTGCCCTTCTAATAGCAGCCTCTTTTGCTCCCTAATCAGCTAGGGCATTCCCTTTAGCTATGTGCGTTTGGAGACCAGTATGTGCCTTACAATGGATAATAGCAACTTTGCTTGGTAATTGGATGGCGGCCAGGAGATCATGTACTAGGGTGGAATGTGAGATTTGCTTCCCATCTGCAGCTATGAAGCCTCTGCCAGATTAGCCCATGATCATGTACAACCCCAAAGGCATATTTGTAATCGGTGTATATATTTACATCTCCTCCCTCAAAAAGACAACAAGCTCTAGTGAGGTCAATCAGTTCAGCTGCTTGGGCTGACTGAAAAGATATAAGATTAGATTCTAGAATAACATCAGGGAGTTGAACCACAGCGTATACTGCATGATAAAAGTTGTCATTAGGGCGGGAACAGGATCCATCCACAAAAATATCAGGTGCTCCTTCAATGGGTGTGGACTGTAAGTCCGGCCTAGGTGAGGTATGTTCATGTATGGGGAGGAGGCAAATCATCCTGTTCTCCCTTGTATCCAAGTAGGGAATTCAGTATAGCCATTGGACCGAATGTGGGTGCTGAGTATTTGATATGAAGTTGAGGATTAGATAGCAACAAAACTTCATATCTACTCAGTCTTTGTGCTGACATATGTTGTGTATGTATGTTCTTCAATAGGGCCTGAACATTGTGTGAGGTATGCAGAGTGGTGGGATGACCTAGGGTGATAGGCCATCTCGGCAACCATAGCACAGGCTGCCAAACTCCTGAGACACGTAGGCATGCCCTGAACCTGTACGGGAACCACCTTTGAGAAAAAGGCAACAGGGCGGAATTTGCCTCCATGTTCTTGCGCCAGGACTCCTGCCATGGTTTTACAATTGTCCCTGGCAAATAAGTGAAACATCACGCCATAGTCGGGTAGGCCCAAACCAGGACTTGAAACCATTGCACATTTCAAATTACTAAATGCTTGTAACATTTCATCAGACCATTTAATGAAGTCAGGCATATCAGTATTAGTGGCTTAGAATATTATCATAGTAGGAGCAATCCATTGGCGGCAGTAACAAATCATGCCAAGAAAGGTTAACATGTCTTTCTTGGTTTGTAGGCGGGGCAGACCCAGTATGGCTGTAATTCTGGCATGGCTGATTTTCCTCTCACCTTTACTGAGAACAAAGCCCAAATACTCAACACTTTCCATACACCATTGTGATTTCTTCCTAGAAACTTTTTGACATAACCACAGTAATAAACTAACACCGTCTGCCTGGCAGGCTTCCCGAGTAGAACTACATATGAGGAGATCGTCCACATATTGTAGAAGGACAGAACCATGAGGGGCAGAGGGGGGAAGTGTAGATTGGAGAACAATGGAATAGACTACTGGGGAGTCTACATAACCCTGAGGCATTCTACACCAAGTATACTGGCGAAATTTAAATGTGAAGGCAAAGAGTGTCCATGTCTCCTTGTCAACTGGGACAGAAAAAATGCATTCTTTAAATCAATAACATAGAAAAACTCTGCATGGGCAGGAATAGCTGATAGCAGAGATGGTACGTCTGAAACCACAGGGGCTATGGGTAGGATCTGTGCATTTACTGCTCTAAGATCCTGGATAAACCTAAAGGTATTATCAGCCTTTCTCACTAGGTTGATAGGTGTATTATAGGGAGAAATAATTTCCTCAATTACCCCTGCCTCTAGGAATTCCATCAACATAGACTTAATTCCCTTTTCTTTTTCTGGGGAAAGGGGGTATTGTTTTATATAAACAGGTGCAGCACCGGGCTTAAGCATTGCCTTATATGGTGTACAAGAGATAAGGTCAACATCTTGGTCAGTATTTGCCCAAACCTCAGGAGGAAACTGATCAAGTAGCAGATACTGAGGTTGGCATTCAAAATATAAAAAACAATTACCCTTTGGTACATGAATGGGCATAACTGAGGATGTGACATGTAGGTGTGCCATCTTGCTAATCCCCAACTTCAACTTTAACAGAACAAACAAATCTCTCCCTAATAAATTCACAGGACAATTTGAAATGATCCTAAAACTGTGTGTGAACATTGAATGGTCGTTGTACGGATGTTGGCTCGAGAGAGTAGGAGTTTTATAAGATCTGGTCAGTATCCAATTAATTCCCACAGAGGGCTTGGCATTCTATCTTGGACCACTATAATAATCCTCATATATATTATTACTAGTAGCAACAGAATCCACAAGAAAAGGGAGAGGATGTCCCTCTATGGTTAACACAATCAGTGGTGATTCCTTATTGTGGTTTGTGATGAGAGTGAATGCTTGGATACTGTCCCCCGGGCATCCTCATTGTGATGTCTGCTGTCCCCATGCTACGGGAAAATGAAGGGGTATTATTCTGGGGCTGTGGCAGTGGTGGGGGAAGATCTCGGATCTGAGCTTGTGGATATGGTTGGGTGCCTTGAGCTTGGGTATCATTTAGGGCATGTTACCTGAGTGGGTAAGGGCATCGACTGATCTAGTGGTCAATCTTACCACAATTAAGGCAACCTTCAGGGCGATTTATATTATTCCCCTCTTTCCCAGAGAATGGCCCTCTACCCCTTCTTCTGCCACCTCCCCTATTGGGCTGATTTGTGGGACAATTCCTATCCTGAGTTTGGTAATGGGCCTCTTTAGGTCTTATTTCAAAACAACCGCATCTTTCTCCATTAACATATTTTGGAATTGATCTTCATTAAGACAAGGCCATTCGGAGATCATTTGGTAAGCTAGAGATGTGGCTGTAGATTGGTAAGGAAAGTCTGAATGAGCATAGAATGCATATTATCCTGAATACTCATTCCTGCCTCCAGAGTCCAAACTTCATTAAACCTCTTCCAAAAGTCTATGTTTCTTTTCATATCCCTCCTGGTTCTCTGCCTTCTGTTTATTATCCTATTTATTTGGTCTGTCATACCAATATGGTGCATAAGTAAGCCAATTTTCCCCTCCCAACTTCATATACTGCATGTCCCACTGGGGGTCTGGACCATAATATGGGTTAGCTTCAGCGTCACCCAAACATAACCCTTTTACCATATCCATATGGAAGATGTCTTTAGGCCCTTCCGGAGGGAACAAATTTATACTTTTCATCCCCTCTGTCCATCCTGCCATATTATCCACCCAGGGAGTAACTAAATAATAATCAGTCCCACAGACCCGGGCTACATAATCCTTACATGTTTCTCCTACATACAGAGGGGGTGGAGAGACCTTTCCTTGCATTGAACCCATTTCTTATAACTTAATTGAGACGGAGGCAGAGCAGAACTCTCCCCAGCACTGGCTGTACTGAACTGTAAAGGCTCCGACAATTCCTGTCAACTGGGTAGAGAGGACTTATGTCTATGCTCAACTTCCTTCGCAACTGCCTGTTAGTATTATCCCTTAAAACCCATCACTTGCGTTCACCAGTTTCTGGGTTACCAGTTTTCCCCTCGCCAGAGTGGTGGGGCGTCTTACGGTTCTCCAGGACACACACAATAAAGCTAGTACAGTTTTCACAGTATTATTTGCTGCTTACCTTCAGCATAAAATAAAATTAAACACAAAGAAAGAAGAAAAACGGTGGCACTGTCAACCCCTAAATATGGCAGGAAAAGTCCAGCAAAATCACGTCCAGCAAGCACAAGAGATCAGTGCAGGGAGAGCCAGGCAGAACGTATATGAGACCGACTAGTAGGTGGTGTTGCTCAGCCTAAGATGTATGAGTCCATCCATGTAAAAAGCAGCGAAGATGCATAAAAGAAGTGGTGGCACTCACCCAAGTCCGGTGCAAGGAAGGGAATACCGCACGACGGGAGGTTGTCCCTCTTTCCCCCTCGCCTCTACAGCGCAGTTTCAAGTCATGATCCTGCTACTTTCTCAATAAAGGTATTCCCTTCCTTGCACCGGACTTGGGTGAGTGCCGCCACTTCTTTTATGCATCTTCGCTGCTTTTTACATAAATAAAATTACTTTAAGCTTCATAACATAATAACATAAAAGAGAGGATAAGAAAGCAACAGATAAGAAGCGGTAGAAATTGGCTAACAAGAGAAACCAGGGTGCAGACAATATTTGAATTCTTTCCAAAAGAATTCCTCTTTTAAAGCCTGCCCTAAAAAATTTATTTTTTAGACTTGGCCATTAGCCTATTTAAAGTCTATCTTCCCTAAAGATAGATTCTATTCCTTTCAGTGTGTCTGAAGTGGATTCAAGATAGAAAGAACAGAGAGTTTTTCGGAAAGCATTGGAATTTCCTTAGTCCTAAAGGCAGGGAGTTTCTGTATTTACTGAATTCCTGTGTGTTCTATCCCGGACGAGCTCCCAACTAAAAAGGGTTCTGCTTCTGTATGCACCCTGATTCCTCCTTCCTCCCCAATGACAGGCGCCTGGTGAGCTATGTCAATGACACACACAAAGTATGGTCACAGTATGGTCCTAGAAATAGTTCAGACCATATAGCTTATTCTATTTAACCCTTTCACCCTCCACATGTTGGACCGACTGTACGAACAGAGAAAGGCCATAAACGATTTCTTGATGATACAGGAGGAAAGAGGAACTCCCCTGTATGACATCGATGTTAGCCAGTGGCAGCTCATGGGTGACACCTGCTGTTTGCTCTTGCCCTTTGAGAAGGCAAATTTATTTGTAAAACACCAGGACTATGGGATGAACAACGTCATTCAACTGATTCATATCCTGGAAAAGATGCTGGTAAATCTGGCTGGTCAGGGTCCTGGAGACGTGGAGCCAACATCTCACGGCAACATGAACCCTGTGGGGCTGAACTGGAGGAGGACATTGGAGCAAAACCAATGTGTAGCGAAATGGGTGGTCTTTCCACACAGGTGACAGGAGAAGGCCGGAGGAGCAAGAGCGAGATGAGGAAGAGAAGGCAGATGACCCAGACACACCATGGCAGTATGCAGTGGAGATGGAGGTAGGAAGTCCCTCCGAGTCACTTGCGCAAATAGCCCGATGCATGCTCACTTGCTTGCATAGTGACAGCCAAATTGTCACTATTCGGCAGAGGGATGACTACTGGCTCTCAACCATGTTAGACCCTCGTTAATGGTCCAAAATGGGGGCCTTTTTTACACCCGCTGAAAGGGAGGACAAAATGAACTACTATAGAGATATACTATGTAGTCAGTTGGCCGCTGCCTATCTGCGCCATCGTCCATCCTCTCGCAGGTCTGACCAGGGGGCT
Source organism: Bufotes viridis (assembly GCA_033119425.1). Taxonomy (NCBI): domain Eukaryota; kingdom Metazoa; phylum Chordata; class Amphibia; order Anura; family Bufonidae; genus Bufotes; species Bufotes viridis. The sequence goes on along the minus strand of CM065594.1, from coordinate 82,532,866 downwards.
GTCTTCGCTGAAGGAGAACTCGCCTGTCCACCCAAAATATGGAGAGACTGACCTTTGTCAAGATGAATCAGGCGTGGATCAGCCAGGATTTCTACCCCCCAATGCCTGATGCATCAGATTAGATCATCCATGCTGCCTCACCCAAACCTTGACAAAAAAGACCGGTTTCTTCTGGCTACCTGCCTCAGCTTCTGATGCTTCCACCCACCTGATGCCACACATCTGATGCCAAGTGCTCCTTCTTACACCCACCATCGTCAGCAGGTACTGTTAGTTCCACCCACCTCCCCAATCTGTCACCTGGTCACTCTGTAGTCTCCTGATGCTGCTGGCACCTCCATACTAGGTCTCCTTGGCACTCTGTGGTCTCTTCATGCTGCTGCCACCTCCACTCTATGTCACCTTGCCACTCTGTGGTTTCCTGATGCTGCTGCCACCTCTGCACTATGTCACCTTGCCACTGTGTGGTCTACTGATGCTGCTGCCACCTCCACACTATGTCACCATGCCACTCTGTGGTCTCCTCATGCTGCTGCTACGTTCTCATTATGTCACCTTGCCACTCTGTGATCTCCTGATGCTGCTGCTACCTCCACACTATGTCACCTTGCCACTCTGCTGTCTCCTGACGCTGCAGCTAACTCAACACTATGTCACCTTGCCACTCTGTGGTCTCCTCATGCTGCTGCCACCTTCACATTATGTCATTGGGCCACTGTGTGGACTTCTCATGCTATTTTCACCCTCCCCACTTCATGACTGGGCCACTATTTTGCCTTTTTGGCCTGGTTGACATCATTATTTATTTGACCCTTCTTCTGATCTGTCAGAAGGAAGGAAAAATGAGACACACAACGGATCCTGTCTGTGTAGCATCTGTAAGGCCTGTATGGTCCCATCAGAATTGGCTTATGATTTGGTAACCAAAAGAAGGAGTGGGTAAAAAAACACAGAAGACATGCAAATATTCCACTCCTTTTTTATTTTTGGCATTAGCAATACTGATGGATTAATGTGCAAATGCTGACCGAGTAAAGGCGGATGCTCAACAGACAAGATACGTTTTTTGGGGGGTTATTATTCTGATGGATCAGAGGAACGGCAAAATAATCAGTGACGTCAACACAAACTTACTGCTGACACCCTCTCCACTCTGTCGGGGGGCTCCACTTGTATACGCATTTAATAGAACAAGTTCTGTAGACATCTATGAGGAATCAGCTGACAACGGTGTAAAAGGATTGCACTCTTTCACGCTATAGTTGTTTCACTACCACAGCAGACTCACTATACATGTTGATGTATAAACCATCAAAAAATGTGGTGATAAGAAAGCAGGATGCGCTCATACCCATATGCAGTTGTGCATTTCTATAGGGGAGCACATCCTGCACTTGTAGTCCGTTGCTAATGGCAATCACCAGCAAAAAATGCATACAATGGATGATGCCAGCAACGGACTACAAGTACCACAATGGACATCCTACATAAGATGAAATTTATGTGGATGTGGCAAGAATTCAAGAACAAACACAGAACCAGAGATAGGTGCACACTGCCGTCACACTAAACCCTCACACTGATGTTAAAAATTGAGAGTTAGTTCGACATATCCTACTAGGAGGACATGTCTTAAGCCTCGGGCACCAGCGTCAAGGTCTCTCAAGTAGCCCGAGGGCCCTAACACTCACCTACCTGCGCCATATGGGCGATATCAGGGGCCAGTGGGCAATTACAGGAGCATTAGGACGACTCACAAACATCTCCTCTGTTACCTCCAGCATGTAGCCATGCTTGCAATGGGAGGTGGGAGGTGTCTATAAGCCCTACCCAAGACTGACTGATATAGCCCAAGGCCTAGCAGGTGCACCCAAATGTGACCTGAAGATGAAAAACAGGCACATTTAAATTGGAGTTTATACACCTCCGTACATATATATATATAAACCATCAAAAAATGTGGTGATAAGAAAGCAGGATGCGCTCATACCCATATGCAGTTGTGCATTTCTATAGGGGAGCACATCCTGCACTTGTAGTCCGTTGCTAATGGCAATCACCAGCAAAAAATGCATACAATGAATGATGCCAGCAACGGACTACAAGTACCACAATGGACATCCTACATAAGATGAAATTTATGTGGATGTGGCAAGAATTCAGAACAAACACAGAACCAGAGATAGGTGCACACTGCCGTCACACTAAACCCTCACACTGATGTTAAAAATTGAGAGTTAGTTCGACATATCCTACTAGGAGGACATGTCTTAAGCCTCGGGCACCAGCGTCAAGGTCTCTCAAGTAGCCCGAGGGCCCTAACACTCACCTACCTGCGCCATATGGGCGATATCAGGGGCCAGTGGGCAATTACAGGAGCATTAGGACGACTCACAAACATCTCCTCTGTTACCTCCAGCATGTAGCCATGCTTGCAATGGGAGGTGGGAGGTGTCTATGAGCCCTACCCAAGACTGACTGATATAGCCCAAGGCCTAGCAGGTGCACCCAAATGTGACCTGAAGATGAAAAACAGGCACATTTTAATTGGAGTTTATACACCTCCGTACATATATATATATAAACCATCAAAAATGTGGTGATAAGAAAGCAGGATGCGCTCATACCCATATGCAGTTGTGCATTTCTATAGGGAGCAAGTCCTGCACTTGTAGTCCATTGCTAATGGCAATCACCAGCAAAAATGCATACAATGGATGATGCCAGCAACGGACTACAAGTACCACAATGGACATCCTACATAAGATGAAATTTATGTGGATGTGGCAAGAATTCAGAACAAACACAGAACCAGAGATAGGTGCACACTGCCGTCACACTAAACCCTCACACTGATGTTAAAAATTGAGAGTTAGTTCGACATATCCTACTAGGAGGACATGTCTTAAGCCTCGGGCACCAGCGTCAAGGTCTCTCAAGCAGCCCGAGGGCCCTAACACTCACCTACCTGCGCCATATGGGCGATATCAGGAGCCAGTGGGCAATTACAGGAGCATTAGGACGACTCACAAACATCTCCTCTGTTACCTCCAGCATGCAGCCATGCTTGCAATGGGAGGTGGGAGGTGTCTATGAGCCCTACCCAAGACTGACTGATATAGCCCAAGGCCTAGCAGGTGCACCCAAATGTGACCTGAAGATGAAAAACAGGCACATTTAAATTGGAGTTTATACACCTCCGTACATATATTTATATATATATAAACCATCAAAAAATGTGGTGATAAGAAAGCAGGATGCGCTCATACCCATATGCAGTTGTGCATTTCTATAGGGGAGCACATCCTGCACTTGTAGTCCGTTGCTAATGGCAATCACCAGCAAAAAATGCATACAATGGATCAGTCAGTCTTGGGTAAGGCTCATAGACATCTCCCACCTCCCATTGCAAGCATGGCTACATGCTGGAGGTAACAGAGGAGATGTTTGTGAGTCGTCCTAATGCTCCTGTAATTGCCCACTGGCCCCTGATATCGCCCATATGGCGCAGGTAGGTGAGTGTTAGGGCCCTCGGGCTACTTGAGAGACCTTGACGCTGGTGCCCGAGGCTTAAGACATGTCCTCCTAGTAGGATATGTCGAACTAACTCTCAATTTTTAACATCAGTGTGAGGGTTTAGTGTGACGGCAGTGTGCACCTATCTCTGGTTCTGTGTTTGTTCTGAATTCTTGCCACATCCACATAAATTTCATCTTATGTAGGATGTCCATTGTGGTACTTGTAGTCCGTTGCTGGCATCATCCATTGTATGCATTTTTTGCTGGTGATTGCCTATCTCTGGTTCTGTGTTTGTTCTATACATGTTGATGCAAGGCACAGTGTTCTACACCACTATACAGGCTCTCAGAAGCCAGGAAATAGCTGTTTTTTAACGCAATTTGCCACAAATTAATTTGGATCGAATTTAATCTTTTTAGAAAGTTCGAAGAACCGACTGAATCGAATTTTTGAGAAATTCGCTCTCTATTAGCCACCATTATTTCTACAAAGAAAGCTACCCTTGCATTGTACTTTTCATATGTTGGAGATCGTGGGCCATTCCTTGCAGGAGCCACACATCGACTCAGTTGCTAAAGCACATCAAATAGCAAATATCCCACTGGCTGTCTCACCACCAACTCCAACTGGGTATGGTGGTCAGCGACAAGGCAGTGGCCACGCCACATTTGAGGGAAATAATATATGCTCCTTGCATAATAAATGTGATAAATTTAGTCATTCTGGCCATGTTTAGGAGACTGTCCTCACATTTCATCCATTCTTATATTGGCAAGGAACTGGACTTCCAGTGACAGAAACGTCTGCCATTACACCGCTTGATCCATAATGTTCTAACTCGCTGGAATTCCACCTTGCATATCATGGAGTGTCTGTACAAGCAGTGTAAAAGCAGTGAATGATTTCATCATGCACCAGACCACCTCAGCAGGGAGCATGTGTTATTTTTAGGTGTGATAGTATTCCAGACTAGAGAGTGTTTCCAATTTAACAGAAGGGATTATTCAAATGCATTCTGTCTGTAGTAGAAGAGGTTACTCTGGTACATTTCTCCTACAAAGGGATAGAGCAGACCAGAAAATGCCAGTTAGGGTGGGTTCACATCTGCGTTTTGCTATCTGTTTTACAACGGATCCGTTTAATGTATAACGGATCCGTTGTAAAACGGACGCCATATCAAGCCATTGTTCCGTTTTTTTAACGGATCAGTTCCCCAATGTCTGTTAAAATAACGGGCAGTATGTTTCCGTTTGTTTCCGTATTCTAGATGTTGAGACGGATCCGTTATTGATTATTTGATTGGTTTTGGGTGTTAGAGAGTGTGTGAAGTGTATATATACTGTTCTAGTTTTTAACGTGGTTTGAGCAGGGTGTTCCGTGGTGTTGAGCAAGTTGTTTGAAGCCATGTTGCCAGCGTATCTATTATTTGAGCTTGAGTATAGCATAATGACTGGGAAATGGAGTTTGCGGAGACGCAGACGTTCATGGCGCTATTGGGTTCATCCCATAACTTCTTCACGATCCACTCGGGGTGCTTTTCTTGTGTTGTATCCCGAGCTTCGTCAACATCCTGACAAGTTTAGGGATTATTTTCGGATGTCTGTGGAGTCATTTGATGATTTGCTAGCCAAACTGGAGCCTTCACTTCAGAGGCAGAATACTCGGTTTCGGCGGAGTGTCTGTCCTGCAGAGCGCCTTATGGTGACATTACGGTAAATTCTTTACTTTTTTCTCACAAAGATATGTCACAGGTTTGTTGCTAATATTTGTGTATTATTTCCACACTTCAAAGAAGTATTTTTTGTCTAAACACGTCAGCAAATATCCAAGGCACAATAAAGATGTGACTAATAATTTGGCCCTAAATGGGACTGTATTTTTCCAAATCGAATAATTATGTGTTATATGTAGTGTTTTCTTGGCCTAATCTTAGACAATAACCCAGGGATATAGAAAATACAGGCTTCGTGCTGGCTTAAAGTTCAAACTATATTGGGCAGACTAGATGGGCCAAATGGTTCTTATCTGCCGACACATTCTATGTTTCTAAACTGAAAGCATGAACAGACTTCTTCCACATATTGGCCTATAGCAGCCCATGTTGCTAATACTATTTGGGCTACAGTTGGATTTGCCCAGTTTGACAATCTCTGGTCTAACTGCAGCCTAGGAATATTTTCTTCCTCCCCTTAGTCCTAATTTGTGATACCTCGTGAACCCTATGTAATAAGGTATAGATGTGGCTACATTATGTTCTCTTTTCACACATATTAAATGCTGAATGAGTAAAGTGTTCCAGTTATATGATGTATAGATATTAGTGAAATGTGTTCCATGTTATGGCTTTTAATTAGTCCATATCCTTGTATTTCAGCTTTCTGGCGACGGGAGACAGCTTTATGAGCCTACATTTTCATTTTTGACTTGGGAAGTCTACAATTTCTTACATAGTGAAAGACACATGCTCAAAAATTTGGCAGATCTTACATCGCCAAGAGATTCCCCACCCCACGACAGAAAAGTGAAAGCAGATAGCAGAAAAATTCTTGGAGGTGACCCAGTTTCCGAACTGTTTGGGTGCCCTGGACGGCAAGCATATCAGGATTCAGAAGCCTCCCCTTAGTGGGTCATTATTTTTCAATTATAAGCGGTATGTTTCAGTTATTTTGATGGCATTGGCTGATGCCAATTATCATTTTATTGCCGTAGATATTGGTGCCTATGGCCGCACCAATGATTCGAAAGTCTTCAAATGTTCCACCATGGACCGCCGTGTCTATGGTAATAATTTTTCATCCCCCCCCCCCCCACAACCACTGCCTGGAACTACAGAGCCTCTGCTTCCCTTTGTCCTAGTGGCTGATGAGGCCTATCAAATGTGCACCAATTTATTAAAGCCATATGGTCAGCGTCATTTAACTTCTGTCAAAAGAACATATAACTACCGTTTGAGTCAGGCGCGGCGTATGGTGGAGTGTGCGTTTGGATTATTGTGCGCCAAATGGTGAATCTTTATGTGCCCCATACAGCTCATGCCCGACAATGTCGACAAAGTAGTTAAAGCATGTATAATTTTGCATAATTTTTTGATAAACAAGGAGCCTTTACCCCCCGAGCTAGAAACACCTATGTCTACTGGCCCGGACAATACACACACTGGGCCACGGGCTAGCGCCAAAGTAAATATTTTACGGGATAGTTTTGCCGATTATTTTTCCTCACAAGATGGCTCTTTACCATGGCAACAATGATTATATGATTGCCATCCTTTATATTTGTTATTAATTTTTTGATCACAAATGTGGTTGCCAATATCATTTAAGGAGTATTTCGGGATAATATGTTTCAATTCATAGCTCAAACCCGGGCTTGCTCTTGTTCGCCCTTTGAGCCCCCTGGCCCACACTGGCCAAGCATAATTAATGGGCCTAATTAAGTGCTCAGAGTAGGTTGGATGTATAATAAACTAATTAGGGCGTGCACTCTACATCTGTATCAAGATGTACCTTTGTCTCCTTGTATAAAAATAACTTTTATTTAAAAAATACACATAATAAATGAAACTATAATAAAAACATCTAACAAAGAGTACTAATAAACAATGAACAATGGAATAGACAGATCTCAATTGTGGATTGTCCCTTAAGTTGATCAGGTTATCACCTAGAGGACCTCATCCATATGTTAAAATCCAATGTGCCTTTTATAACAATTAGTCTTAGTTTTGTCCCAAAGTCCGGGCTCTATCTTGGATTAGATTTCAGTATTATGATGGTGCATATCTGAAAACAACAGTTCCCGATTATTATGGCTCAACACGATATAGATCCCATCTGGGATATCCAAGTCTTCAATTTGGGCAAAGGTTTTTATTCCACACTCTGATAGTGGATAAGTCACGGCTTACCTTTCCTGAAGTTACACAGGTTGCTGGCCAGATCATATATAATTGGCGTCTACTGCCGTGTTATCTGCGATGTTACTGTTTTACCTTTCCTGAAGTTAGACAGGCTGCGGACCAAGTCATGTGTAGTCGGCGTCTTCTGCTGTACTACGTGCGCTGTCTGTCCCAAAATCTCGCGGGATCTGTAGAGATGTTTCCGTATGTCGCCTAGGAAAGGTATAGTCGAAATAAAGAAAGTCGGTAGGACATCCAAATCTTTATGTGTCATTCATATAGTCCTTGCATGGCCATGCTAGAAGGGGGTCTTTTCACAGATGTGGACTCCAACCCAGACGCGTTTCGGGACTGTTCTGGTCCCTTCCTCAGTGGTATCGTCACACCTGTTGGCCCCCATTTTTAAACCCAATTGGGTTGGACACAAAAAGTGGAGTCATGGATCCAGTGTTCTATTTAAAAGATTCGGATATCTCAATTCGATTGTATAATTTACCGATGTCCAAATTGATTCCGATTGATGGATTTATTCGACTTTTCCATTAGTCTTATTTCATGATAAAAAACTCTCTTATTGGCTGATGTATATTTTCGAATCTTTCCTTGCTTTTGATGTATGTTATGTTTGGTTCCCATTGTGACTCATAACTCGATACCGTGTTTAATTGCTAGATCACATATGTCTGTGTTCCTGTGGCAAATGTCTGCACAATCTTTTTGTTTTTAGGGAATGCAAGTGTTCCTGGTGATTGCCCTGTTTTCCCTTGGGGTAATGTGCTTCCTCTCTAACCCCTTAGTGACCAAGCCTGTTTGGGCCTTTATGACTAAGCGTTTTACTTCCTTTTTTCATGGTCTCGTTCCAAGAGCTATAACTTTTTTATTTTTTCGTCTATATATAGCTTTTTGAGGGCTTGTTTTTTACGGGATAAGATGTCGTTTTTAATGGCACCATTTTGGGGTACATGTAACTTTCTGATTAACTTTTATTAACTCTTTCTGGGAGGGAGATGGGGAAAAATAGCAATACTGCCACTGCGTTTTTACATTATAAATTTTACGCCGTTCATTTTTCGGTACAAATAACATAATATCTTTATTATCTGGGTCAGTACTATTACAGTGATACTAAATACTTATAATTTTTTTTACGTTTTACTGCTTTTTTTTGCAATAAAACCCCTTTTATTAACCCAAAATTTTTTTTGCATTGCCACTTCCCAAGACCCATAACTTTTTTATTTTTTATTCTATGGAGTTGATTGAGGGCTTTATTTTTGAGGGAAGACTTTTATTTTTCATTGGTATCAATTTGGAGTAAATGCCGCTTTTTGATTGCTTGTTATTACGTTTTTTTCGGTGGAAACTAGTAATAAATTAGAAATTCTGTCTTTTTTTTATTTTATTTTTACGGCGTTCACTATAGGGGATAATTTACATAATATTTATGTAGTCCGGGTCGTTACGGACGCTGCAATACCAAACATATGGGAGATATTTTCTTTTTGCAATTTTTTTCATTGAAAAGCGTATTTTCAATGGAAAAAAAAGCATATTTTTTGGAATTTTTTTTTACTTAATAAATGTGTATTTTTTTTCTATTTTTTTTACTACTTAATAGTCCCACAAGGGGACTATTATATACAGTATTTTAATTGTTTTTAAAATGTAATGCATTATGTCTATAATGCATTACATTTTAATAGCAATGCTATTCCAACTTTGACCAGCAGGCTGCGCCAGAGAGGCACAGTCGGCTGGAGATGCCGGAAGACAGGCTCGGGGCCCTGATCGGAAGCCAGGTAAGCTTCCCAGCACATCAGCACCCCGCAATCGCATTTGCGGGGTGCTGATGGGAGACAGAGGGAGCTGGGTCCGTGCTCCCTGCTGCACGGGAGAGCCGTGCAGCGCATAGACTGGGCCACCGTAAAAATGTGGCGGCCCAGGCTAAGGCACCTTAGTGACTGCTGTAAAAACACGTATTGATGGTTAATTATGTTGTCCCCTATAGTGTTGAGCGAACAGTTCGAGCATCGTTCGGGTTCGTACCGAATTTTGGGGTGTCCCGATTCATTACATTTTCAAAAAAGTTCGGGTTCGGGTCCGTTATTCAGAGATTTCTTCCAGCTTTCTGAAGGGCTGCACAGCAGCCAATCAGCTAGTGTTTTACTTCTTGCCCTAAGAGCCCATCACAGCCATGCCTACTAATGGCATGGCTGTGATTGGCCAAGTGCAGCATGTGACCCAGCCTCTATTTAAGCTGGAGTCACGTAGCGCCACACGTCACACTGCTCTGACTAGTGTAGGGAGAGGATGCAGCTTCTGTGAGGGCGAGATTAGGAAGGGAACAGTCAGCAACAGCACCTAATGAACGGATCGATCTACAGCTGTGAATGATTGAACTTCTGCTAGATACTTGCTCACTGGTTTTTAGGCTGCACAGAGCGTTATTCTGTCACTTATTTTCTGGGTTGATCGGCGGCCATTTTGTGACTTGTGGTGCACCAGAAGAATCTGCCACCAAGTCCATCAATCCATCAATACTATTTTTATTTTTTTGCTATATCCTACATCAGGGGCTTGGCTGTGCTAATTGTCACCCCTAGAAACTCAGGATAGCAATTTCTATATTTTATTAAGGGGTTAAATACAATTGCACAAATAACAATCCCCTAAATCTGGTGTTCCAGCTTTGGCTAGACAAGTATAATACTGTATGCTGTCTGGCAAAGGATAGATTATTTTCTGTGGGGAAATTCAATTGCCAAAATAGCAATACCATAAATCAGTGGTTTCAGTTGAGGCTGGCAAAATAGAATAGTGTCTGCCAAAACATATATTTTATTCTGGGGTGAAATTGATCTGCCAAAATAGCAATACCCTGAATCTGGTGTCCCAGCTGTTGCAGGCAAGATTTCATAGTGTCCGCCAAAACATATATTTTGTTCTGGGGTGAAATTCAATTGCCAAAATAGCAATACCATAAATCTGTGGTTTCAGCTGTGGCTGGCAAAATAGAATAGTGTCCGCCAAAACATATATTTTGTTCTGGGGTGAAATTAATCTGCCAAAATAGCAATACCCTGAATCTGGTGTCCCAGCTGTTGCAGGCCAGATTTCATAGTGTCTGCCAAAACATAAATTTTGTTCTGGGGTGACATTAATTTGCCAAAATAGCAATACCCTGAATCTGGTGTCCCAGCTGTTGCAGGCCACGTTTCATAGTGTCAGTCAAAACATATATTTTGTTCTGGGGTGAAATTCAATTGCCAAAATAGCAATACCATAAATCTGTGGTTTCAGCTGTGGCTGGCAAAATAGAATAGTGTCTTGCAAAACATATATTTTGTTCTGGGGTGAAATTAATCTGCCAAAATAGCAATACCCTGAATCTGGTGTCCCAGCTGTTGCAGGCCAGATTTCATAGTGTCCGCCAAAACATATATTTTGTTCTGGGGTGAAATGAATCTGCCAAAATAGCAATACCCTGAATCTGGTGTCCCAGCTGTTGCAGGCCAGATTTCATAGTGTCCGCCAAAATATATATTTTGTTCTGGGGTGAAATTAATCTGCCAAAATAGCAATACCCTGAATCTGGTGTCCCAGCAGTTGCAGACCAGGATTCATAGTGTCTTGCAAAACATATATTTTGTTCTGTGGTGACATTCAATTGCCAAAATAGCAATACCCTGAATCTGGTGTCCCAGCTGTTGCAGGCCAGATTTCATAGTGTCTGCCAAAACATATATTTTGTTCTGGGGTGAAATTAATCTGCCAAAATAGCAATACCCTGAATCTGGTGTCCCAGCAGTTGCAGACCAGGATTCATAGTGTCTTGCAAAACATATATTTTGTTCTGTGGTGACATTCAATTGCCAAAATAGCAATACCCTGAATCTGGTGTCCCAGCTGTTGCAGGCCACGTTTCATAGTGTCCGTCAAAACATATATTTTGTTCTGGGGTGACATTCAATTGCCAAAATAGCAATACCCTGAATCTGGTGTCCCAGCTGTTGCTGGCCAGGATTCATAGTGTCTTGCAAAACATATATTTTGTTCTGGGATGAAATTAATCTGCCAAAATAGCAATACCCTGAATCTGGTGTCCTAGCTGTTGCAGGCAAGATTTAAGAGTGTCTGCCAAAACATATATTTTGTTCTGGGGTGAAATTAATCTGCCAAAATAGCAATACCCTGAATCTGGTGTCCCAGCTGTTGCAGGCCAGATTTCATAGTGTCTGCCAAAACATATATTTTGTTCTGGGGTGAAATTAATCTGCCAAAATAGCAATACCCTGAATCTGGTGTCCCAGCTGTTGCAGGCCACGTTTCATAGTGTCCGTCAAAACATATATTTTGTTCTGGGGTGAAATTCAATTGCCAAAATAGCAATACCATAAATCAGTGGTTTCAGCTGTGGCTGGCAAAATAGAATAGTGTCCGCAAAAACATATATTTTGTTCTGGGGTGAAATTAATCTGCCAAAATAGCAATACCCTGAATCTGGTGTCCCAGCTGTTGCAGGCCAGATTTCATAGTGTCTGCCAAAACATATATTTTGTTCTGGGGTGAAATTAATCTGCCAAAATAGCAATACCCTGAATCTGGTGTCCCAGCTGTTGCAGGCCAGATTTCATAGTGTCTGCCAAAACATATATTTTGTTCTGGGGTGAAATTAATCTGCCAAAATAGCAATACCCTGAATCTGGTGTCCCAGCTGTTGCAGGCCAGGATTCATAGTGTCTTGCAAAACATATATTTGGTTCTGGGGTGACATTCAATTGCCAAAATAGCAATACCCTGAATCTGGTGTCCCAGCTGTTGCAGGTCACGTTTCATAGTGTCCGTCAAAACATATATTTTGTTCTGGGGTGAAATTCAATTGCCAAAATAGCAATACCATAAATGAGTGGTTTTAGCTGTGGCTGGCAAAATAGAATAGTGTCTGCCAAAACATATATTTTGTTCTGGGGTGAAATTAATCTGCCAAAATAGCAATACCCTGAATCTGGTGTCCTAGCTGTTGCAGGCAAGATTTAAGAGTGTCTTCCAAAACATATATTTTGTTCTGGGGTGAAATTAATCTGCCAAAATAGCAATACCCTGAATCTGGTGTACCAGCTGTTGCACGCCAGATTTCATAGTGGCTGCCAAAACATATATTTTGTTATGGGGTGAAATTAATCTGCCAAAATAGCAATACCCTGAATCTGGTGTCCCAGCTGTTGCAGGCCACGTTTCATAGTGTCCGTCAAAACATATATTTTGTTCTGGGGTGAAATTCAATTGCCAAAATAGCAATACCATAAATCAGTGGTTTCAGCTGTGGCTGGCAAAATAGAATAGTGTCCGCAAAAACATATATTTTGTTCTGGGGTGAAATTAATCTGCCAAAATAGCAATACCCTGAATCTGGTGTCCCAGCTGTTGCAGGCCAGATTTCATAGTGTCTGCCAAAACATATATTTTGTTCTGGGGTGAAATTAATCTGCCAAAATAGCAATACCCTGAATCTGGTGTCCCAGCTGTTGCAGGCCAGATTTCATAGTGTCTGCCAAAACATATATTTTGTTCTGGGGTGAAATTAATCTGCCAAAATAGCAATACCCTGAATCTGGTGTCCCAGCTGTTGCAGGCCAGATTTCATAGTGTCTGCCAAAACATATATTTTGTTCTGGGGTGAAATTAATCTGCCAAAATAGCAATACCCTGAATCTGGTGTCTCAGCTGTTGCAGGCCAGGATTCATAGTGTCTTGCAAAACATATATTTGGTTCTGGGGTGACATTCAATTGCCAAAATAGCAATACCCTGAATCTGGTGTCCCAGCTGTTGCAGGTCACGTTTCATAGTGTCCGTCAAAACATATATTTTGTTCTGGGGTGAAATTCAATTGCCAAAATAGCAATACCATAAATGAGTGGTTTTAGCTGTGGCTGGCAAAATAGAATAGTGTCTGCCAAAACATATATTTTGTTCTGGGGTGAAATTAATCTGCCAAAATAGCAATACCCTGAATCTGGTGTCCCAGCTGTTGCAGGCCAGATTTCATAGTATCTGCCAAAACATATATTTTGTTCTGGGGTGAAATTAATCTGCCAAAATAGCAATACCCTGAATCTGGTGTCCCAGCTGTTGCAGGCCAGATTTCATAGTGTCTGCCAAAACATATATTTTGTTCTGGGGTGAAATTAATCTGCCAAAATAGCAATACCCTGAATCTGGTGTCCCAGCTGTTGCAGGCCAGATTTCATAGTGTCTGCCAAAACATATATTTTGTTCTGGGGTGAAATTAATCTGCCAAAATAGCAATACCCTGAATCTGGTGTCTCAGCTGTTGCAGGCCAGGATTCATAGTGTCTTGCAAAACATATATTTGGTTCTGGGGTGACATTCAATTGCCAAAATAGCAATACCCTGAATCTGGTGTCCCAGCTGTTGCAGGTCACGTTTCATAGTGTCCGTCAAAACATATATTTTGTTCTGGGGTGAGATTCAATTGCCAAAATAGCAATACCATAAATGAGTGGTTTTAGCTGTGGCTGGCAAAATAGAATAGTGTCTGCCAAAACATATATTTTGTTCTGGGGTGAAATTAATCTGCCAAAATAGCAATACCCTGAATCTGGTGTCCCAGCTGTTGCAGGCCAGATTTCATAGTATCTGCCAAAACATATATTTTGTTCTGGGGTCAAATTAATCTGCCAAAATAGCAATACCCTGAATCTGGTGTCCCAGCTGTTGCAGGCCAGATTTCATAGTATCTGCCAAAACATATATTTTGTTCTGGGGTGAAATTAATCTGCCAAAATAGCAATACCCTGAATCTGGTGTCCCAGCTGTTGCAGGCCAGATTTCATAGTGTCTGCCAAAACATATATTTTGTTCTGGGGTGAAATTAATCTGCCAAAATAGCAATACCCTGAATCTGGTGTCCCAGCTGTTGCAGGCCACGTTTCATAGTGTCCGTCAAAACATATATTTTGTTCTGGGGTGAAATTCAATTGCCAAAATAGCAATACCCTCAATCTGGTGTCCCAGCTGTTGCAGGCCAGGATTCACAGTGTTCGCAAAAACATATATTTTGTTCTGGGGTGACATTCAATTGTCAAAATAGCAATACCCTGAATCTGGTGTCCCAGCTGTTGCAGGCCACGTTTTATAGTGTCCGTCAAAACATATATTTTGTTCTGGGGTGACATTCAATTGCCAAAATAGCAATACCCTGAATCTGGTGTCCCAGCTGTTGCTGGCCAGGATTCATAGTGTCTTGCAAAACATATTTTTTGTTCTGAGGTGACATTCAATTGCCAAAATAGCAATACCCTGAATGTGGTGTCCCAGCTGTTGCAGGCCACGTTTCATAGTGTCTGTAAAAACATATATTTTGTTCTGGGGTGACATTCAATTGCCAAAAAAGCAATACCCTGAATCTGGTGTCCCAGCTGTTGCAGGCCAGGATTCATAGTGTCTTGCAAAAACATATATTTTGTTCTGGGGTGACATTCAGTTGCCAAAATAGCAATACCCTGAATCTGGTGTCCCAGCTGTTGCAGGCCACGTTTCATAGTGTCCGTCAAAACATATATTTTGTTCTGGGGTGAAATTCAATTGCCAAAATAGCAATACCATAAATCAGTGGTTTCAGCTGTGGCTGGCAAAATAGAATAGTGTCCGCCAAAACATATATTTTGTTCTGGGGTGAAATTAATCTGCCAAAATAGCAATACCCTGAATCTGGTGTCCCAGCTGTTGCAGGCCACGTTTCATAGTGTCCGTCAAAACATATATTTTTTTCTGGGGTGACATTCAATTTGCCAAAATAGCAATGCCCTGAATCTGGTGTCCCAGCTGTAGCAGGTGTGACACAGTGAGACGTTTGGTGGTAAAAAAAACAGGTATTTTCCTCTCAGCCTGTGCTGCTGGGTTGATTGCAGCCAGGTGAGGGCAAATACTGGACCGGATTTTAGGTGCCGGTCCGGGTTTTTTTTGGGTTAATGCCTAGGTGCCTTTAAAAGACAGCTGGGTTTTGTGCAAACTCTCTCTCTGTGTTTGGGATCTGAGCCCTGTGCTGGGCTGAAAAGCTGAGACCTGTGTGTCAGAAGAGCAGGCCATTTAAAGACGGTCAGTGGACTTTTTGTGTTGCTGAGCATTCAGCCAGGTGTGAACTAACACCTAGGATTTGAGGTGATTTAACCTGGAAACTGCTGGTGTTCCGTGGAGCTCTCAGGGCTGGAAGCAAGAGCTTGCAAAGAGGCGTGCAGTCTGCCTGGAAGCCTGAGGTTGGATTTTCCTGCGGCTGGGCTGACAGCCGGGTGTGAACACGCACCTAAACCACACAGGTGAATTTGATTCAGTCTTGGACTTTTGTTTTGCCTAAAGTTTTTGCTGTGTGTGAAGTAACACTAAGTGACTGATTTGAGTTTTGTTTGTGCAAGTGTGAAATAAAACACTGTTTGCTGCACTACCTGGACTCTCTTTGCCTCTATACTGCACCCGCACCGCTGTCTACCAGAGCAACCCCCACATTTGGTGTCGGATGCGGGCAATTGCAGTGAGGCTGGCGTGAAGCCAAAACTTTTCGTAGCATTTTTTTGGGCATTGTTGTATGTCCTGGATTAAGCCTGCCAAGCTGCAACCACCAACACAGGACAAGATGGAGGAGATGATAAAGCAGCTTGTCCACGCCAACTTAAAGCAACAGCAGGCCATGGATGTCCAACAGCAGGCCATCGCACAACAGCAAAAGAGACATGAAGAAGCCTTACTTGTCCAACAGCAGGCCGTCGCACAACAGCAAAAGAGACATGAAGAAGCCTTACTTGTCCAACAGCAGGCCGTCGCACAGCTGCTAGAGGCTAATCAGCGACAGCAGGACACGAACCAGCGGCTGCTGCAACACGTAATGGTGCTAGAAAAGTCAGGGATGCCTCAGGGAGTGCACGATGCCCGGAAAGCAGTCCGCATGGCCGTTCCCAAGATGACACCGACAGATGATGTTGAAACCTACTTGGCGATGTTCGAAAAGGTGGCCGTGAGAGAGAGACTACCCCGAGACCAGTGGGCAGAGGTCATCGCTCCGTTTCTGGCGTCCGGACCCCAACAGGTTTACTTTGATTTACCGGACGACCAAGCGGCAGACTACTCTGTGGTTAAGGGTGAGATCCTGGCGAGACTGGGGGTGAATGTGTTGGTCAGGGCCCAGCGGGTACATCAGTGGGAGTTTAACCCAGCTGAGCCAGCGCGACCCCAGTATTACAATTTGCTAAAACTCTTACAAAAATGGCTACCGACTGACGTACTTAGTCCCACTGCTATGCTGGACCGTATTGTAGCTGACAAATTCTGGAGGGCATTGCCACTACCCCTCCAGCGCTGGGTTGGCCAGACATCTCCTACTAGTGCCCTGGAGATGGTGGACCTGGTCGAACGTTATGGGGCTACTGAGGAACTTAAGGGGGACTCTGGGGAAGGGAGTAATAAAACCCAGAAAATCCCTCTCCCAGACCCTGCGGCCTGAGCTGAGAAAGACCGCACGGGATGTGCCCTTTGGGGATCAGGACTCTATAATCTGCTGGCGGTGCCAGGAGCCTGGCCATGTACGGGCCAACTGTCCCCTCCTGGGTGAGCCCATGGATGTAAACTTTGGGTATCGACAGTCATTGTATGCCAGAAGGGTCGATGTGTCAGAGGTTATCCATGATGAACATTTGTGTCGGGTGGAGGTGGGAGACACTCCAGTGGCAGCTCTGCTGGATTCGGGAGTCAGGTGACCCTGGTGAGGGCTTCCTGGTGCGACCCACAGAGTTTACAGGCCGGAGAGTCGGGGTTTTCAGCATTCATGGAGATTTAAAAGAATACCCCACTGCTCTGTTGTCTGTAAGCACGTGTGTCGGCAGGCAGGTCCATGAGGTGGCTGTAACCACGAGTATGCCCTATGATGTGATAATAGGAAGAGACTTTCCATTGTTCCCAGCCCTGTGGCCGGCCATTGTACATACAGTTCCCAGACATGTAGGAAAACTTCCAGTAGTGAGGCCTAGCCCAGGTGAGGTGTTAGAACCCCAGAAACCCAAGGCAGAGGGACCCACAGTAGGTCCGGTGGTTGAGGAGAAGACAGTCCCCTAAATAGGATAGGTAGAAAACATAGGAAGGTGGCTCAGCCAGGCCAAAGCCGGACCTGCAATCGAGTGTCTGGGGTCCGTAGCCAAAGGGACCCGGTTTTGGTTGTTGGGCCACCTGTGAACAGTAAGGACAGCGCTAGGGGAAGGGGACCTATAAAATAGCACAGAAAGTTGGAGACCCAAATTACAAGGTACACCAGCCAAGACTGCAAAAGCCGGAGCCGGTCTACCATGTAATTTTACGGAAACCTTGGAAGGTTAGAGAGACTTGTATTGAGAACAACCCGCGGCCGGTTTATCTAGGGAAAGAGATTCCGGTCCCTCTGTCTGCTAACAGGAAGCGGCTGCCACAGATAAAATTACTGGCAGCCTTTCCACTGAACAGACTCGGAGAGCCAAGGAGTTTGTTAGTCGGAACACAGAGGTGTTCTGTGATTTCCCTGAATGCCCTTCCATAACTCACCGTGATATTGTCACTGAGCCCCAGGCAAAAGTCTGGTTAAAGCCGTACCAGGTGCCCGTGGCTCGGCGACAAGCCATCTCTGAAGGAGTGATATGGGGTTGGCCGCAGCCTGTCCCCATCTGGACAAAGAAGGAAAGTCCTGGGTCACCAGAGGGTTCGGGTGACTTCAGAACTTTAGATTTTCAGTGGAACACAGAGCAGGGCAGTTACAGGGAAATGCGAGTGCCCGGTTCTGGGTATACTGTCTGGCGTGTGTTCACCCCTCAGGGTTGAACAAAGGGGGGTATGTGACACAGTGAGAGGTTTGGTGGTAAAAACAGGTATTTTCCTCTCAGCCTGTGCTGCTGGGTTGATTGCAGCCAGGTGAGGGCAAATACTGGACCGGATTTTAGGTGCCGGTCCGGGTTTTTTGGGTTAATGCCTAGGTGCCTTTAAAAGACAGCTGGGTTTTATGCAAACTCTCTCTCTGTGTTTGGGATCTGAGCCCTGTGCTGGGCTGAAAAGCTGAGACCTGTGTGTCAGAAGAGCAGGCCATTTAAAGACGGTCAGTGGACTTTTTGTGTTGCTGAGCATTCAGCCAGGTGTGAACTAACACCTAGGATTTGAGGTGATTTAACCTGGAAACTGCTGGTGTTCCGTGGAGCTCTCAGGGCTGGAAGCAAGAGCTTGCAAAGAGGCGTGCAGTCTGCCTGGAAGCCTGAGGTTGGACTTTCCTGCGGCTGGGCTGACAGCCGGGTGTGAACACGCACCTAAACCACACAGGTGAATTTGATTCAGTCTTGGACTTTTGTTTTGCCTAAAGTTTTTGCTGTGTGTGAAGTAACACTAAGTGACTGATTTGAGTTTTGTTTGTGCAAGTGTGAAATAAAACACTGTTTGCTGCACTACCTGGACTCTCTTTGCCTCTATACTGCACCCGCACCGCTGTCTACCAGAGCAACCCCCCACACAGGCAACGTTTCATAGTGTCCGTCAAAACATACATTTTGTTCTGGGGTGACATTCAATTGCCAAAATAGCAATACCCTGAATCTGGTGTCCAAGCTGTTGCAGGCCAGATTTCATAGTGTCTGCTAAAACATATATATTGTTCTGGGGTGAAATTAATCTGCCAAAATAGCAATACCCTGAATCTGGTGTCCCAGCTGTTGCAGGCCAGGATTCATAGTGTCTTACAAAACATATTTTTTGTTCTGGGGTGACATTCAATTGCCAAAATAGCAATACCCTGAATCTGGTGTCCCAGCTGTTGCAGGCCACGTTTCATAGTGTCTTGCAAAATATATATTTTGTTCTGGAGTGACATTCAATAGCCAAAATAGCAATACCCTGAATCTGGTGTACCAGCTGTTGCAGGCCAGGATTCATAGTGTCTTGCAAAAACATATATTTTGTTCTGGGGTGACATTCAATTGCCAAAATAGCAATACCCTGAATCTGGTGTCCCAGCTGTTGCAGGCCAGGATTCATAGTGTCTTGCAAAACATATATTTGGTTCTGGGGTGACATTCAATTGCCAAAATAGCAATACCCTGAATCTGGTGTCCCAGCTGTTGCAGGTCACGTTTCATAGTGTCCGTCAAAACATATATTTTGTTCTGGGGTGAAATTCAATTGCCAAAATAGCAATACCATAAATGAGTGGTTTTAGCTGTGGCTGGCAAAATAGAATAGTGTCTGCCAAAACATATACAGTTGTGTTCAAAATTATTCAACCCCCACTGAAATTGAGTGTTTTGGCCAGTTTGACATTGATTTTGATCATTTCAGTCATCTTGTTTGCAATTAAATCAAAGAGGCACTTGTAAGTCAGACAAATATAACATAACATTTATAAGGAAATAACCACAAATGTCTTTTCTGTGCTCACATCATTATCAGTTTTATTCAACCCCCAAGTGACATTCAATCTTAGTACTTAGTACAACATCCTTTTCCAGTTATAACAGCTTTTAAACGTGAAGCATAGCTTGACACAAGTGTCTTGCAGCGATCTACGGGTATCTTCGCCCATTCTTCATGGGCAATAGCCTCCAGTGCAGTCACATTCTTAGGCTTGCGCGCTGCAACTGCTTTCTTTAAGTCCCACCAGAGGTTCTGAATCAGATTTAAGTCTGGTGACTGCGATGGCCACTTCAAAATGTTCCAGCCTTTAATCTGCAACCATGTTCTAGTGGACTTGGAGGTATGCTTGGGATCATTGTCCTGTTGAAAGGTCCATCGTCTCCCAAGCCTCAGGTTTGTGATGGACTGCATCACATTTTCATCCAATATCTCCTGGTACTGAAGAGAATTCATGGTACCTTGCACATGCTGAAGCTTCCCTGTACCTGTAGAAGCAAAACAGCCCCAAAGCATGATTGACCCCCCACCATGCTTCACAGTAGGCAAGGTGTTCTTTTCTTCATAGGCCTTGTACTTCCTCCTCCAAACATAGCGTTGATCCATGGGCCCAAACAGTTCTAATTTTGTTTCATCAGTCCACAGAACACAAATGTGGTTTGTCCACATGACTTTTGGCATACTGCAGTAGACTCTTCTTATTCTTTGGAGACAGCAAGGGGGTTGGCCTGGGAGTTCTGGCATGGAGGCCTTCATTACGCAGTGTGCGCCTTATTGTCTGAGCTGAAACTTCAGTACCCGCATCTGACAAATCTTTTTTCAGTTCCTCAGCAGTCACACGGGGACTTTTCTCCACTTTGCGATTCAGGAAGCGCACAGCAGTCGAAGTCAGCATCTTCTTTCTGCCACGACCAGGTAGCGTTTCAACAGTGCCCTTTGCCTTGAATTTGCGAATGATGCTTCCTATGGTGTCTCTTGGTATGTTTAACATATTTGCAATCTTCTTATAGCCATTGCCCTTCCTATGAAGAGAAATCACCTCTTCTCTTGTCTTCCTGGACCATTCTCTTGACTTCACCATGTCTGTAAACACACCAGTAAATGTCTAGAAGGAGCTGAGTATCACAGTCATTTTAAATCTGCCAAATTGGTGCTTATTATGCTTGATTGCTGCTCCTTGACATCCAATAGGTGTTTTCAATACCTGATCGAAAACACTTGAATGAACCATCTGTTCTTAAGAGTGGTAGTCTTTAAGGGGTTGAATAATTGTGTCAATGAAGAAATCACAAAAAAAACATTTAATGCTATATTACAAAAACAATTGATGTCATTTTAGTTGCATTTGGTTCTTTAAAAAGTCCTTGTAAGATTTCATTCTGAATACAATTACAAATGTACACTAAATTTCCGAAAACCCTTTACATCATTGGGGGTTGAATAATTTTGAACACAACTGTATTTTGTTCTGGGGTGAAATTAATCTGCCAAAATAGCAATACCCTGAATCTGGTGTCCCAGCTGTTGCAGGCCAGATTTCATAGTATCTGCCAAAACATATATTTTGTTCTGGGGTGAAATTAATCTGCCAAAATAGCAATACCCTGAATCTGGTGTCCCAGCTGTTGCAGGCCAGATTTCATAGTATCTGCCAAAACATATATTTTGTTCTGGGGTGAAATTAATCTGCCAAAATAGCAATACCCTGAATCTGGTGTCCCAGCTGTTGCAGGCCAGATTTCATAGTGTCTGCCAAAACATATATTTTGTTCTGGGGTGAAATTAATCTGCCAAAATAGCAATACCCTGAATCTGGTGTCCCAGCTGTTGCAGGCCACGTTTCATAGTGTCCGTCAAAACATATATTTTGTTCTGGGGTGAAATTCAATTGCCAAAATAGCAATACCCTCAATCTGGTGTCCCAGCTGTTGCAGGCCAGGATTCATAGTGTTCGCAAAAACATATATTTTGTTCTGGGGTGACATTCAATTGTCAAAATAGCAATACCCTGAATCTGGTGTCCCAGCTGTTGCAGGCCACGTTTCATAGTGTCTTGCAAAACATATATTTTGTTCTGGGGTGACATTCAATTGCCAAAATAGCAATACCCTGAATCTGGTGTCCCAGCTGTTGCAGTCCACGTTTTATAGTGTCCGTCAAAACATATATTTTGTTCTGGGGTGACATTCAATTGCCAAAATAGCAATACCCTGAATCTGGTGTCCCAGCTGTTGCTGGCCAGGATTCATAGTGTCTTGCAAAACATATTTTTTGTTCTGGGGTGACATTCAATTGCCAAAATAGCAATACCCTGAATGTGGTGTCCCAGCTGTTGCAGGCCACGTTTCATAGTGTCTGCAAAAACATATATTTTGTTCTGGGGTGACATTCAATTGCCAAAAAAGCAATACCCTGAATCTGGTGTCCCAGCTGTTGCAGGC
The DNA here is from genome assembly GCA_033119425.1 of Bufotes viridis. Classification (NCBI taxonomy): domain Eukaryota; kingdom Metazoa; phylum Chordata; class Amphibia; order Anura; family Bufonidae; genus Bufotes; species Bufotes viridis. The sequence goes on along the minus strand of CM065594.1, from coordinate 82,510,583 downwards.
CAGGATTCATAGTGTCTTGCAAAAACATATATTTTGTTCTGGGGTGACATTCAGTTGCCAAAATAGCAATACCCTGAATCTGGTGTCCCAGCTGTTGCAGGCCACGTTTCATAGTGTCCGTCAAAACATATATTTTGTTCTGGGGTGAAATTCAATTGCCAAAATAGCAATACCATAAATCAGTGGTTTCAGCTGTGCCTGGCAAAATAGAATAGTGTCCGCCAAAACATATATTTTGTTCTGGGGTGAAATTAATCTGCCAAAATAGCAATACCCTGAATCTGGTGTCCCAGCTGTTGCAGGCCACATTTCATAGTGTCCGTCAAAACATATATTTTTTTCTGGGGTGACATTCAATTTGCCAAAATAGCAATACCCTGAATCTGGTGTCCCAGCTGTAGCAGGCAACGTTTCATAGTGTCCGTCAAAACATACATTTTGTTCTGGGGTGACATTCAATTGCCAAAATAGCAATACCCTGAATCTGGTGTCCAAGCTATTGCAGGCCAGATTTCATAGTGTCTGCCAAAACATTTATTTTGTTCTGGGGTGAAATTAATCTGCCAAAATAGCAATACCCTGAATCTGGTGTCCCAGCTGTTGCAGGCCAGAATTCATAGTGTCTTACAAAACATATTTTTTGTTCTGGGGTGACATTCAATTGCCAAAATAGCAATACCCTGAATCTGGTGTCCCAGCTGTTGCAGGCCACGTTTCATAGTGTCTTGCAAAATATATATTTTGTTCTGGAGTGACATTCAATAGCCAAAATAGCAATACCCTGAATCTGGTGTCCCAGCTGTTGCAGGCCAGGATTCATAGTGTCTTGCAAAAACATATATTTTGTTCTGGGGTGACATTCAATTGCCAAAATAGCAATACCCTGAATCTGGTGTCCCAGCTGTTGCAGGCCACGTTTCATAGTGTCCGTCAAAACATATATTTTGTTCTGGGGTGAAATTCAATTGCCAAAATAGCAATACCATAAATCAGTGGTTTCAGCTGTGGCTGGCAAAATAGAATAGTGTCCGCCAAAACATATATTTTTTTCTGGGGTGACATTCAATTTGCCAAAATAGCAATACCCTGAATCTGGTGTCCCAGCTGTAGCAGGCAACGTTTCATAGTGTCCGCCAAAACATACATTTTGTTCTGGGGTGACATTCAATTGCCAAAATAGCAATACCCTGAATCTGGTGTCCCAAGCTGTTGCAGGCCAGATTTCATAGTGTCTGCCAAAACATATATTTTGTTCTGGGGTGAAATTAATCTGCCAAAATAGCAATACCCTGAATCTGGTGTCCCAGCTGTTGCAGGCCAGGATTCATAGTGTCTTGCAAAACATATATTTTGTTCTGGAGTGACATTCAATTGCCAAAATAGCAATACCCTTAATCTGGTGTCCCAGCTGTTGCAGGCCAGGATTCATAGTGTCCATCAAAACATATATTTTGTTCTGGGGTGACATTCAATTGCCAAAATAGCAATACCCTGAATCTGGTGTCCCAGCTGTTGCAGGCCATGTTTCATAGTGTCCGTCAAAACATATATTTTGTTCTGGGGGACATTCAATTGCCAAAATAGCAATACCATGAATCAGTGGTTTCCAGCAGTGGCTGGCAAAATAGAATAGTGTCCGCCAAAACATATATTTTGTTCTGGGGTGAAATTAATCTGCCAAAATAGCAATACCCTGAATCTGGTGTCCCAGTTGTTGCAGGCCACGTTTCATAGAGTCCGTCAAAACATATATTTTGTTCTGGGGTGACATTCAATTGCCAAAATAGCAATACCCTGAATCTGGTGTCCCAGCTGTTGCTGGCCAGGATTCATAGTGTCTTGCAAAACATATTTTTTGTTCTGGGGTGACATTCAATTGCCAAAATAGCAATACCCTGAATGTGGTGTCCCAGCTGTTGCAGGCCATGTTTCATAGTGTCTTGCAAAAACATATATTTTGTTCTGGGGTGACATTCAGTTGCCAAAATAGCAATACCCTGAATCTGGTGTCCCAGCTGTTGCAGGCCACGTTTCATAGTGTCCGTCAAAACATATATTTTGTTCTGGGGTGAAATTCAATTGCCAAAATAGCAATACCATAAATCAGTGGTTTCAGCTGTGGCTGGCAAAATAGAATAGTGTCCGCCAAAACATATATTTTGTTCTGGGGTGAAATTAATCTGCCAAAATAGCAATACCCTGAATCTGGTGTCCCAGCTGTTGCAGGCCACATTTCATAGTGTCCGTCAAAACATATACTTTTTTTCTGGGGTGACATTCAATTTGCCAAAATAGCAATACCCTGAATCTGGTGTCCCAGCTGTAGCAGGCAACGTTTCATAGTGTCCGTCAAAACATACATTTTGTTCTGGGGTGACATTCAATTGCCAAAATAGCAATACCCTGAATCTGGTGTCCAAGCTGTTGCAGGCCAGGATTCATAGTGTCTGCCAAAACATATATATTGTTCTGGGGTGAAATTAATCTGCCAAAATAGGAATACCCTGAATCTGGTGTCCCAGCTGTTGCAGGCCAGGATTCATAGTGTCTTACAAAACATATTTTTTGTTCTGGGGTGACATTCAATTGCCAAAATAGCAATACCCTGAATCTGGTGTCCCAGCTGTTGCAGGCCACGTTTCATAGTGTCTTGCAAAATATATATTTTGTTCTGGAGTGACATTCAATAGCCAAAATAGCAATACCCTGAATCTGGTGTCCCAGCTGTTGCAGGCCAGGATTCATAGTGTCTTGCAAAAACATATATTTTGTTCTGGGGTGACATTCAATTGCCAAAATAGCAATACCCTGAATCTGGTGTCCCAGCTGTTGCAGGCCACGTTTCATAGTGTCCGTCAAAACATATATTTTGTTCTGGGGTGAAATTCAATTGCCAAAATAGCAATACCATAAATCAGTGGTTTCAGCTGTGGCTGGCAAAATAGAATAGTGTCCGCCAAAACATATATTTTTTTCAGGGGTGACATTCAATTTGCCAAAATAGCAATACCCTGAATCTGGTGTCCCAGCTGTAGCAGGCAACGTTTCATAGTGTCCGTCAAAACATACATTTTGTTCTGGGGTGACATTCAATTGCCAAAATAGCAATACCCTGAATCTGGTGCCCAAGCTGTTGCAGGCCAGATTTCATAGTGTCTGCCAAAACATATATTTTGTTCTGGGGTGAAATTAATCTGCCAAAATAGCAATACCCTGAATCTGGTGTCCCAGCTGTTGCAGGCCAGGATTCATAGTGTCTTGCAAAATATATATTTTGTTCTGGAGTGACATTCAATAGCCAAAATAGCAATACCCTTAATCTGGTGTCCCAGCTGTTGCAGGCCAGGATTCATAGTGTCCATCAAAACATATATTTTGTTCTGGGGTGACATTCAATTGCCAAAATAGCAATACCCTGAATCTGGTGTCCCAGCTGTTGCAGGCCATGTTTCATAATGTCCGTCAAAACATATATTTTGTTCTGGGGGGACATTCAATTGCCAAAATAGCAATACCATAAATCAGTGGTTTCAGCAGTGGCTGGCAAAATAGAATAGTGTCCGCCAAAACATATATTTTGTTCTGGGGTGAAATTAATCTGCCAAAATAGCAATACCCTGAATCTGGTGTCCCAGTTGTTGCAGGCCACGTTTCATAGTGTCCGTCAAAACATATATTTTGTTCTGGGGTGAAATTCAATTGCCAAAATAGCAATACCCTGAATATGGTGTCCCAGCAGTTGCTGGCCAGGATTCATAGTTTCCAAAAAAACACATTTTTTTTTCTGGGGTGACATTCAATTGCCAAAATAGCAATTCCCTGAATCTGGTGTCCCAGCTGTTGCAGGCAACGTTTCATAGTGTCCGTCAAAACATAGATTTTGTTCTGGGGTGACATTCAATTGCCAAAATAGCAATACCCTGAATCTGGTGTCCCAGCTGTTGCAGACCAGATTTCATAGTGTCTGCCAAAACATATATTTTGTTCTGGGGTGAAATTAATCTGCCAAAATAGCAATACCCTGAATCTGGTGTCCCAGCTGTTGCAGGCCACGTTTCATAGTGTCTTGCAAAACATATATTTTGTTCTGGAGTGACATTCAATTGCCAAAATAGCAATACCCTGAATCTCGTGTCCCAGCTGTTGCAGGCCAGGATTCATAGTGTCTTGCAAAACATATTTTTTGTTCCGGGGTGACATTCAATTGCCAAAATAGCAATACCCTGAATCTGGTGTCCCAGCTGTTGCAGGCCACGTTTCATAGTGTCTTGCAAAACAAATATTTTGTTCTGGAGTGACATTCAATTGCCAAAATAGCAATACCCTGAATCTGGTGTCCCAGCTGTTGCAGGCCAGGATTCATAGTGTCTTGCAAAACATATATTTTGTTCTGGGGTGACATTCAATTGCCAAAATAGCAATACCCTTAATCTGGTGTCCCAGCTGTTGCAGGCCACGTTTCATAGTGTCCGTCAAAACATATATTTTGTTCTGGGGTGACATTCAATTGCCAAAATAGCAATACCCTGAATCTGGTGTCCCAGCTGTCGCAGGCCAGGATTCATAATGTCCGCAAAAACATATATTTTGTTCTGGCCTGGGGTGAAATTCAATTGCCAAAATAACAATACCATAAATCAGTGGTTTCAGCTGGGGCTGGCAAAATATAATAGTGTCCGCCAAAACATATATTTTGTTCTGGGGTGACATTCAATTGCCAAAATAGCAATACCCTGAATCTGTTGTCCCAGCTGTTGCAGGCCAAGTGTAAATATGTCCATAAAAGGATACCTTTCATCCAGGGCCTAAATACTAGCCCTAAAAGAGATATTCCCCTAAATCAGTGGTTACTGCTGTGCCTGGATTAGTGTAATACGCTACATAAACAAATAGGCAGATAGTGTTAGGTGCCTGTAAAAAAAGGCCTGAATTTGAAATCAATACATTGGGCCAAATATTTTTTTCCTTATTGTGGTGCTTGGTGAACGGTAACAATGAGGAAAACATCTAGTAAGGGACGTGGATGCGGTCATGGTGGTGTTAGTGTACCCTCTGGTGCTCTGAGAGGACGTGGCCATTCTGCCACAGCCACACGTCCTAGTGAACCAACTACCTCAGGTTCCAGTACCCGCCAGAATTTACAGCGATATTTGGTGGGGCCCAATGCCGTTCTAAGGATGGTAAGGCCTGAGCAGCTACAGGCGCTAGTCAATTGGGTGGCCGACAGTGGAACCAGCATGTTCACAACATTATCTCCCACCCAGTCTTCTGCAGTAAGCGCACAGGTGGCACCTGAAAACCAAGCCCATCAGTCTGTCACATCACCCCCATGCATATCAGGGAAACTGTCAGAGCCTCAAGTTATGCAGCAGTCTCTTATGCTGTTTGAAGACTCTGCTGGCAGGGTTTCCCAAGTAAATCCACCTAGCCCTTCCCCAGTGGTGGAAGACATAGAATGCATTGATGCACAACCACTGATGTTTCCTGATGATGAGGACATGGGAATACCACCTCATCGGAGTCTGCACGTCTCTGATGATGACGAAACACAGGTGCCAACTGCTGCGTCTTTCTGCAGTGTGCAGACTGAACAGGAGGTCAGGGAGGAAGACGGTGTGGAAGACGATGCAGGGGACGATGAGGTCCTAGACCCCACATGGAATGAAGGTCGTGCCACTGACTTTCATAGTTCAGAGGAAGAGGCAGTGGTGAGACCGAGCCAACAGCTTAGCAAAAGTGGGCGCAGTGGGCAAAAGCAGACTTGCCGCCGCCAAGAGAGTTCGCCTGCTACTGGCCACCGCCACCAGGGACCGAGCACCCCAAAGGCAGCTTCAAGGAGTTCCCTGGCATGGCACTTCTTTAAACAATGTGCTGACGACAAGACCCGAGTGGTTTGCACGCTGTGCCATCAGATCCTGAAGTGAGGCATTAACGTTCTGAACCTTAGCACAACCTGCATGACCAGGCATCTACATGCAAAGCATGAACTGCAGTGGAGTAAACACCTTAAAAGCAAGGAACTCACTCTGGCTCCCCCTGCTCTCTCTTCTGCTGCTGCCTCGGCCTCTTCCTCCGCCTCGGGAGGAATATTGGCACCTGCCGCCCACCAAACAGAGAATGTGCCACCGACAATACCACCTGCGTCACCAAGCATCTCCACCATGTCACACGTCAGCGTTCAGCTCTCCATGTCACAAACCTTGGAGAGAAAGCGTAAATTCCCACCTAGCCACCCTCGAGCCCTGGCCCTGAATGCCAGCATTTCTAAACTACTGGCCTTTGAAATGCTGTCATTCAGGCTGGTGGACACATACAGCTTCAAACAGCTGATGTCCATGGCTGTCCCACAGTATGTTGTTCCCAGCCGCTACTACTTCTCCAAGAGAGCCGTGCCTTACCTGCACAACCAAGTATCCGATAAAATCAAGTGTGCACTGCGCAACGCTATCTGTGGCAAGTTCCACCTAACCACAGATACGTGGACCAGTAAGCACGGCCATGGACGCTATATCTCCCTAACTGCACACTGGGTAAATGTAGTGGCGGCTGGGCCGCAGGCGGAGAGTTCCTTGGTGCACGTCCTTCCGCCGCCAAGGATCTCGCAGGGCATCATTCTTTGCCTCCTGTAGCCTCCTCCTCCTACTCGGCTTCCTCCTCCTCTGCTTCCACCAGCTTATCCAGTCAGCCACACACCTTCACCACCAACTTCAGCACAGCCCGGGGTAAACGTCAGCAGGCCATTCTGAAACTCATATGTTTGGGGGACAGGCCCCACACCGCGCAGGAGTTGTGGCGGGGTATTGAACAACAGACCGACGAGTGGTTTCTGCCGGTGGGCCTCAAGCCCCGCCTGGTGGTGTGCGATAATGGGCGAAATCTTGACGCAGCTCTGAGACTAGCCGGTTTGATGCACATATCTTGCCTGGCGCATGTGCTGAATTTGGTGGTGCAGAAGTTCATTCACAACTACCCCGACATGTCAGAGCTGCTGTATAAAGTGCGTGCCGTCTGTGCGCGCTTCCGGCGTTCACATCCTGCCGCTGCTCGCCTGTCTGTGCTACAGCGGAACTTCGGCCTTCCCGCTCACCGCCTCATATGCGACGTGCCCACCAGGTGGAACTCCACCTTGCACATGCTGGAGAGACTGTGCGAGCAGCAGCAGGCCATAGTGGAGTTTCAGCTGCAGCACGCACGCGTCAGTCGCACTGCGGAACAGCATCACTTTACCACCAATGATTGGGCCTCCATGCGAGACCTGTGTGCCCTGTTGCGCTGTTTCGAGAACTCCACTAACATGGCCAGTGGCGATGACACCGTTATCAGCGTTACAATACCACTTCTATGTCTTCTTGAGAAAACTCTTATGGTGATGATGGAAGAGGAGGTGGCCCAGGAGGAGGAGGAGGATGAGGGGTCATTTTTAGCACTTTCAGGCCAGTCTGTTAGAAGTGGCGCAGAGGGAGGTTTTTTGCAACAGCAGAGGCCAGGTACAAATGTGGCCAGCCAGGGCCCACTACTGGAGGACGAGGAGGATGAGGAGGAGGTGGAGGAGGATGAGGATGAAGCAGGTTCACAGCGTGGTGGCACCCAACACAGCTCTGGCCCATCACTGGTGCGTGGCTGGGGGGATACGGAGGATTATGACGATACGCCTCTCACAGAGGACAGCTTGTCCTTACCTCTGTGGAGCCTGGCACACATGAGCGACTACATGCTGCAGTGCCTGCACTACGACAGCAGAGTTGCCCACATTTTAACGTGTGCGGACTCCTGGGTTGCCACCCTGCTGGATCCCCGGTACAAAGACAATGTGCCCACCTTACTTCCTGCACTGGAGTGTGATAGGAAGATGCGCGAGTACAAGCGCACGCTGGTAGAGGCGCTCCTGAGAGCATTCCCAAATGTCACAGGGGAACAGGTGGAAGCCCAAGGCGAAGGCAGAGGAGGAGCAAGAGGTCGCCAACGCAGCTGTGTCACGGCCAGCTCCTCTGAGGGCAGGGTTAGCATGGCAGAAATGTGGAAAAGTTTTGTCTCCACGCCACAGCTAACTGCACCACCACCTGATAAGGAACGTGTTAGCAGGAGGCAGCATTTCACTAACATGGTTGAACAGTACGTCTGCACACCCCTCCACGTACTGACTGATGGTTCGGCCCCATTCAACTTCTGGGTCTCCAAATTGTCCACGTGGCCAGAGTTAGCATTTTATGCCTTGGAGGTGCTGGCCTGCCCGGCGGCCAGCGTTTTGTCTGAACGTGTATTCAGCACGGCAGGGGGCGTCATTACTGACAAACGTAGCCGCCTGTCCACAGCCAACGTGGACAAGCTGACGTTCATAAAAATGAACCCGGCATGGATCCTACAGGACCTGTCCCTCCCTTGTGCAGAATAGACATTTATAACTGCCTCCGCCTCAACCATGTATTCTTGTACTCCGGGGCACTTCTTTATTGACTCCTCATTTTTTTAACTTTACCATGATCTTGCGGTGCAACCCAAAGTTGAATAAACCTCTCCTCTGTCTGGGTGGTGGGGCCGAAATAACTGAGAGTGGCCTTCTCCGGTGGTGGTTGATATGACGCATGATTCCTTGCTGTGGGACCTCTCTCCTCTGTCTGGGTGCTGGGCTGAAATAACTGAGAGTGGCCTTCTCCGGTGGTGGTTGATATGACGCATGATTCCTTGCTGTGGGACCTCTCTCCTCTGTCTAGGTGCTGGGCTGAAATAACAGAGAGTGGCCTTCTCCGGTGGTGGTTGATATGAAGCATGATTCCTTGCTGTTGGACCTCTCTCCTCTGACTGGGTGCTGGGGCCTAAATAACTGAAAATGGCCTTCTCCAGTGGTGGGCGATATGACGCATGATTCCTTGCTGTGGGATATGTAACCACGGTCTGGGTGCTGTGCCGAAATAACTGAAAGTGGCCATCTCCAGTTGTGGGTGATATGACGCATGATTCCTTGCTGTGGGACCTCTCCTCGGTCTGGGTGCTGGCCGAAATAACTGAAAGTGGCCTTCTCCAGTGGGGCACTTCTTTATTGAATCCTCATTTTTTTAACTTTACCATGATCTTGCGGTGCAACCCAAAGTAGAATGAACCTCTCCTCTGTCTGGGTGGTGGGGCCGAAATAACTAAGAGTGGCCTTCTCCGGTGGTGGTTGATATGACGCATGATTCCTTGCTTTGGGACCTCTCTCCTCTGTCTGGGTGCTGGGCTGAAATAACTGAGAGTGGCCTTCTCCGGTGGTGGTTGATATGACGCATGATTCCTTGCTGTGGGACCTCTCTCCTCTGTCTGGGTGCTGGGCTGAAATAACAGAGAGTGGCCTTCTCCGGTGGTGGTTGATATGACGCATGATTCCTTGCTGTGGGACCTCTCTCCTCTGACTGGGTGCTGGGGCCTAAATAACTGAAAATGGCCTTCTCCAGTGGTGGGCGATATGACGCATGATTCCTTGCTGTGGGACCTGTAACCATGGTCTGGGTGCTGTGCCGAAATAACTGAAAGTGGCCATCTCCAGTTGTGGGTGATATGACGCATGATTCCTTGCTGTGGGACCTCTCTCCTCGGTCTGGGTGCTGGCCGAAATAACTGAAAGTGGCCTTCTCCAGTGGTGGGTGATAGGCCGCATGATTAATTGCTGTGGGACCTGTATCCTCGGTCTGGGTGCTGTGCCAAAATAACTGAAAGTGGCCTTCTCCAGTGGTGGGTGATATGACGCATGATTCCTTGCTGTGGGACCTCTCTCCTCTGTCTGGGTGCTGGGCTGAAATAACTGAGAGTGGCCTTCTCCAGTGGTGGTTGATATGACGCATGATTCCTTGCTGTGTGACCTCTCTTCTCTGTCTGGGTGCTGGGCTGAAATAACAGAGAGTGGCCTTCTCAGGTGGTGGTTGATATGACACATGATTCCTTGCTGTGGGACCTCTCTCCTCGGTCTGGGTGCTGGCCGAAATAACTGAGAGTGGCCTTCTCCGGTGGTGGGTGATATGACGCATGATTCCTTGCTGTGGGACCTATATCCTCAGTCTGGGTGCTGGGCCGAAATTACTGAAAGTGGCCTTCTCCGGTGGTGGTTGATATGACACATGATTCCTTGCTGTGGGACCTCTCCTCGGTCTGGGTGCTGGCCGAAATAACTGAGAGTGGCCTTCTCCGGTGGTGGTTGATATGACGCATGATTCCTTGCTGTGGGACCTCTCTCCTCTGTCTGGGTGCTGGGCTGAAATAACTGAGAGTGGCCTTCTCCGGTGGTGGTTGATATGACACATGATTCCTTGCTGTGGGACCTCTCTCCTCTGTCTGGGTGCTGGGCTGAAATAACTGAGAGTGGCCTTCTCCGGTGGTGGTTGATATGACGGATGATTCCTTGCTGTGGGACCTCTCTCCTCTGTCTGGGTGCTGGGCTGAAATAACTGAGAGTGGCCTTCTCCGGTGGTGGTTGATATGACGCATGATTCCTTGCTGTGGGACCTCTCTCCTCTGTCTGGGTGCTGGGCTGAAATAACTGAGAGTGGCCTTCTCCGGTGGTGGTTGATATGACGAATGATTCCTTGCTGTGGGACCTCTCTCCTCTGTCTGGGTGCTGGGCCGAAATAACTGAGAGTGGCCTTCTCCGGTGGTGGTTGATATGACGCATGATTCCTTGCTGTGGGACCTCTCTCCTCTGTCTGGGTGCTGGGCTGAAATAACTGAGAGTCACCTTCTCCGGTGGTGGTTGATATGACGTATGATTCCTTGCTGTGGGACCTCTCTCCTCTGTCTGGGTGCTGGGCCGAAATAACTGAGAGTGGACTTCTCCGGTGGTGGTTGATATGACGCATTATTCCTTGTTGTGGGACCTCTCTCCTCTGTCTGGGTGCTAGGCTGAAATAACTGAGAGTGGCCTTCTCCGGTGGTGGTTGATATGACGCATGATTCCATGCTGTGGGACCTCTCTCCTCGGCCTGGGTGCTGGCCGAAAAAACTGAGAGTGGCCTTCTCCGGTGGTGGTTGATATGACGCATGATTCCTTGCTGTGGGACCTCTCTCCTCTGTCTGGGTGCTGGGCTGAAATAACTGAGAGTGGCCTTCTCCGGTGGTGGTTGATATGACGCATTATTCCTTGCTGTGGGACCTCTCTCCTCTGTCTGGGTGCTGGGCTGAAATAACTGAGAGTGGTCTTCTCCGGTGGTGGTTGATATGACGCATGATTCCTTGCTGAGGAACCTCTCTCCTCTGTCTGGGTGCTGGGCTGAAATAACTGAGAGTGTCCTTCTCTGGTGGTGGTTTATATGAAGAATGATTCCTTGCTGTGGGACCTCTCTCCTCTGTCTGGGTGCTGGGCTGAAATAACTGATAGTGGCCTTCTCTGGTGGTGGTTGATATGATGCATTATTCCTTGCTGTGGGACCTCTCTCCTCTGTCTGGGTGCTGGGCTGAAATAACTGAGATTGGTCTTCTCCGGTGGTGGTTGATGTGACGCATGATTCCTTGCTGTGGGACCTCTCTCCTCTGTCTGGGTGCTGGGCTGAAATAACTGAGAGTGGTCTTCTCCGGTGGTGGGTGATATGACTCATGATTCCTTGCTGTGGGACCTCTCTCCTCGGTCTGGGTGCTGGCCTAAATAACTGAGAGTGGCCTTCTCCGGTGGTGGGTGATATGACGCATGATTCCTTGCTGTGGGACCTCTCTCCTCTGTCTTGGTGCTGGGGCTGAAATTACTGAAAGTGGCCTTCTCCAGTGTTGAGTGATATGACGCATGATTCCTTGCAGTGGGACCTCTCTCCTCTGTCTGGGTGCTGGGCTGAAATAACTGAGAGTGGCCTTCTCCGTGGTGGTTGATATGACGCATTATTCCTTGCTGTGGGACCTCTCTCCTCTGTCTAGGTGCTGGGCTGAAATAACTGAGAGTGGTCTTCTCCGGTGGTGGGTGATATGACGCATGATTCCTTGCTGAGGGACCTCTCTCCTCGGCCTGGGTGCTGGCCGAAATAACTGAGAGTGGCCTTCTCCGGTGGTGGTTGATATGACGCATGATTCCTTGCTGTGGGACCTCTCTCCTCTGTCTGGGTGCTGGGCTGAAATAACTGAGAGTGGCCTTCTCCGGTGGTGGTTGATATGACACATTATTCCTTGCTGTGGGACCTCTCTCCTCTGTCTGGGTGCTGGGCTGAAATAACTGATAGTGGCCTTCTCTGGTGGTGGTTGATATGATGCATTATTCCTTGCTGTGGGACCTCTCTCCTCTGTCTGGGTGCTGGGCTGAAATAACTGAGATTGGTCTTCTCCGGTGGTGGGTGATATGACTCATGATTCCTTGCTGTGGGACCTCTCTCCTCGGTCTGGGTGCTGGCCTAAATAACTGAGAGTTGCCTTCTCCGGTGGTAGTTGATATGACGCATGATTCCTTGCTGTGGGACCTCTCTCCTCTGTCTTGGTGCTGGGGCTGAAATTACTGAAAGTGGCCTTCTCCAGTGTTGAGTGATATGACGCATGATTCCTTGCAGTGGGACCTGTCTCCAATTGATAATGGTTAAATTTTATTTATTTTATTTTATTTTAATTCGTTTCCCTATCCACATTTGTTTGCAGGATATTTACCTACATTTTGCTGCCTTTGGCAGCCCTCTAGTCCGTTCCTGGACTATTTTACAGCCTTTTTAGTGCCTAAAAGTTCGGGTCCCCATTGACTTCAATGGGGTTCGGGTTCGAGATAAAGTTCAGTTTGAGTTTGGATCCCGAACCCGAACATTTTCGGGAAGTTCGGCCGAACTTCTCGAACCCGAACATCCAGGTGTTCGCTCATCTCTAGTCCCCTACTATTTTGTGTTTCTTTTTTGCTATAAAATATTATTTCATAGTCCAATGTATCTGTGGTCTTTCTTTCATTCTTAGCATATGTGTCTAACTCCATCACATTTGGGAATCTGTCTTGCCCTCGGAATTAGCTTGATCTCCCTTTGTATGTAGTTTCCATTGTTTTGGGGGTGGGGTACGAAACTGAGAGCTAGCCGTCCCCAAGCCACGTCCATTGGACAAAAAGTAAATGGAAATATCAAGTATGTGTCCTTGTTGTAAAAAGCCACTTTCACACCTTCACCTTAAAAAAATACTCGGACTACAGTCTCGCATTTTTGTTTGTTTTTTTGTGCAACAATGACATTCCCAACATGTCATTTTTGGACTTGACATTAATTCTTGGTGTTTTATGTACAGGCAAATGTAAATACATTAACAATAATAACTTAAAACAAAACGGAACAAACAACATAGGTCAAACAAAAAAAAAACTACAAAGGCCGGGACCCTCTGTGGGTGTGAGTTTGCTGGAGCATAGCCAGAAAAGATTCAGGATGGTGATAATAACCTGTGGGAGGAGGGGGAGTGTGGAGGGAAGAGGTCTCCGAGAGCGCAGGGCCAGGAGTTGAAACAGGAGAAGAGGGAGTAACAAAAGAAGGAAGGACAGGAATAAGAGAGGAAGGAGTGTGTGGAGGTAGATTGAAATTCTGGCCCCAACTCTCAGAGTGGGATGGGGTCTGGGAGCGAGAGGGGGGATGGGAGATGGAGGGGGGATGGGAAATGGAGGGGGGATGGGAGATGGAGGGGGGATAGGAGTGGGAGGGGGGATAGGAATGGGAGGGGGGATAGGAAGGTGGTGGGAGATAGGACTGGGAGGGGGGATAGGAGTGGGGATAGGAAGGGGGTGGGGGATAGGAGTGGGAGGGGGGATAGGACTGGTGGGAGGGGGATAGGAAGGGGGTGGGGGATAGGAAGGTTGTGGGGGATGGGAAGTGGAAGAGTGAAGGTCTTGGGAGGGGGTCGGCACAGGCAACTCTCGATGGTTCTGACTATGCCAGACCAGCAAACAGGGAGAAGTTCGGGACTCACCCGGTCCAGCATAGGAGCCAGGCTTAGGAGGAAGCGTCCATTCGTACTCAGGATATCCGGAAGCCACACCCCCTCCAGACGCCAGATATGAGCTAAAAGCTCTTCCCGAGTACGAATGTTCTGATCATCTACCCTAAGCAGGCAATCTCTCATAATTTGTGGGAGATTGCCATGTGACTCCATCTGCCTTCTCCTACCTGCTCGGGGTCTCAACTGTAAAGATTCAAAGGACGAGATTATATATTGGCGCTCTGATATCGCCGAGACTTCACGAGCAGGTAGGGAACCATCATTGTCCCCAACGTCTTCCTGCTCCCCAGAGGGCCCAGCAGGTTGGTCCTCATCTGGCTCCAATGGTTCCTCTGTCTGCTGAGTCTCCTCAGTGCTGGTATAAGTTCTTTAAAAAAAAGGAAACACAACAAAAAATTAAAACTGCTACATCACAGACAAGTTTCCTTGTTGACAAATACACCAAATAACTGCTATTTACTTCCATTGCATCTCACTTTGATTGTCACCAAAGTGCATGTGATAGGCTGCCACATAATACATTAATGTTCGCATTGCATGTTGTTCGGAACAACATAGTTTATGCTTTGGCCATAATTTATGAAAAAAAAAGGAACTTACCTTCGGAGCTCAGCAGAGCGGCGGAGGAACTGGAAAGCCCTCTCATAGAGATAGGGACAAGTGGTCCATGCTCCGGATCCGCTGGGGGCCAACCGCTCCTTGCAAAGGTCACGCATAAAGCGGTCTCTAATTGACCGCCAGCAGGTTTTACACTTGCACTCCAATTCCAGCCACCAGATGACACATTATTGCGCCCATCTAAATCAGACACTACACCCGCAACTCCCAGGGAAGCCTTTTAAATTCTGTTAGTATACGTATTTGTAAGGTTAAGAAATTTTTGGTATCGTTTTTGGAAGAAAAGGGCTTATTTTGGGATGGGGCTGTTCATGTTAACGGCAATGTAACCAAATTATTGGGCAGTGTGAACTATTAAATCTGCGCCAAACACATTGGACTGGATTTTTAATTCATTTCTATGCCAAAAGAGCCACAGTAGCTATGTGGCAATCATTTTGGAGAAAGAAAAACAATTAAATCTAGCCATTTTACAGATGGAACTACGCATTTGGCAAGGTTAAACAGACACTGGAGCAAAGCCGTCTTTTAGGCTCGTCGGGGGACAATATTTTACACCCAATACAAGTGTCAACCATGTGGGGAAAGGTTATTTTATAAGATATGTGACGAATAACATTTTGCCTCATTATTGCTAGTGTAACAAAGGAACAAAATAAAGATCCATTGCACCTGGGGCGTAAAAACCCAAGAGCACAATATAAAATCGGTGATACAGTACTAACCTCAGTATCTGAGGAAAGGGATTTAGGGGTCATTATATCAGACGACCTAAAGGTGGGCAGACAATGTTATAGAGCAGCAGGTAATGCCAGCAGAATGCTTGGGTGTATAGGGAGAGGCATTAACAGTAGAAAGAGGGAGGTGCTCGTGCCGCTCTACAGAGCACTAGTGAGACCTCATTTGCAGTATTGTGTGCAGTACTGGAGACCATATCTGCAGAAGGATATTGAAACTTTGGAGAGAGTTCAGAGAAGAGCTACTAAACTAGTACATGGATTGCAGGACAAAACTTACCAGGAAAGGACCTTAACATGTATAGCTTGGAAGTAAGAAGAGACAGAGGGGATATGATAGAAACTTTTAAATACATAAAGGGAATCATCACGGTAAAAGAGGAGAGAATATTTAAAAGAAGACAAACTGCTACAAGAGGACATAGTTTTAAATTAGAGGGGCAAAGGTTTAAAAGTAATATCAGGAAGAATTACTTTACTGAGAGAGTAGTGGACGCATGGAATAGCCTTCCTGCAGAAGTGGTAGCTGCAAATACAGTGAAGGAGTTTAAGCATGCATGGGATAGGCATAAGGCCATCCTTCATATAAGATAGGGCCTGGGGCTATCCATAGTATTCAGCCTATTGGGCAGACTAGATGGGCCAAATGGTTCTTATCTGCCGACACATTCTATGTTTCTAAGATCGCCACACTCACCACAAACAGATTGGGCATTACTGGAGAGAGAACCCCAATCAGGCATGATGGCCACATACACCTCTTCTCAGAGGTGACGGGTGGCCATGTGATCGGCATGGAGACGATCAGACTGGTCCCACAGTGGTGTCCTTTCTTGAACAAGCTGGATGAGGGTGTCACCATCAATATATGGAAGACAAATGTCCTCCTCCACGTCCTCACCCAGCCTTGTGTTGGAACTTGGACCCCTTTACAAATAAAAACTAAAATAAAATTACACACATTCGGACACAGAGGTTAAGGTAATTTACATTTTTAACACATATGAAGAAGAGTGTGAGCATCGTCTACCCTTTTAACCTTCCCAGAAAGGCAATGTCCAGCAACGTCTAAGTAAAGTCGAGACAAACACAAGATATGCGCCGCCATCACTGCTTCCACATTGCTGTCCTGCCCTGCATTGTGTGTGTCAAAGTCTGATCGTGGTGGCCCAAATTGACATGGCCACTTGAAGTACTTAAAACGCAATGTCCATTTATATATCCTGGTGGTCTTG
Source organism: Bufotes viridis (assembly GCA_033119425.1). NCBI lineage: Eukaryota > Metazoa > Chordata > Amphibia > Anura > Bufonidae > Bufotes > Bufotes viridis. The sequence goes on along the minus strand of CM065594.1, from coordinate 82,494,094 downwards.
TAAATATGGTGCCAAATGTTACGTTGCCCCAGTCAAGAGCACTTTTAAAATTTTAATTTGGACTTCAGGGAACACTATCTGTAAAATGGTCAACACACCTACAAATTTAGTTTACACTTCCAGCCTGTCGACCCCTCCGGCCACGGCCACCACGTCCTCTTCCTTGACGACGACAACCACGCCCTCTTGGGGCTCTCAGGACAGGTTGGGACTGTTTGTCAGGTGTCCTAAAAATAACCACATTAAGACTAAATCAACACAGTGGCCTGCAAAATACGTGTCCAAACACAGACCAAAAATGTCATCGTCACAGTACAGGGAAATGTAGGCATAGAGATTCACGCAGGACAAGCCACCACTGAGCAGATTTGGAATTACTATCTTCATCAACCTTGATTCCTTTGGTTCCACCCAAAACATTCACCTGTCGAACAGGTGTGGTGTGTGTGGGGCTAACATAAATCAAAGATTGTCGTCTCAAAATATTGGACGCTTAACATCAAATCAAGAAGGTATGATTAGGGATCCCTCCGACGAATTAAAATATAGTTGATAGTCCAGGGTACAGCCAAACCCAGGATTCAGTCATCCATTTGGAAACATTGATGGTTTTGTTGTGGATGGATGATATAGGTACAACACTAGTACACATATGTGGAGCAAACATGACAAATCCGACTAAACAACACCCACAAATATTTATGGCTTAAACGTCCCTAATGTTATGTGTCTATATGGAAATTCCTAAACACTTACAAGATCAGCTTCCGGAGCAGGGTCTCCTTGTCCCATTGTTTCTCCAGCTCCTGGTGGGAAGGAACCATTCTGACATTGGAAACACAATTTGGAGAGATTACTAAATAACAGCAAAACTTTGGAATGCAATCGGGTAACATTCGGTCAAATACTTCAGGGACATTACGGGGTGACCAATTTGGATCACGGGAGCCTTCAGGGGAAGAAAAGTTTTCTGGGTCCTGTTTTAATGATGTGAGAAACAAAAAAGAAGTCCAAATGCTCTTCGAATAGAGTGTACAAAGTATAAATAAATAAAAACTACATACCACAATCTGCAGGGGTGGGGTGCTGCTGCTGGATGACGCCTTGCCTACAATCAGGAACAGAAAGACTACATTCACTCCCTGCATATCCCATCAAATATTAAACATTGTTTCACCAACATCTCGACATCTCCTATGACTCGAAAAGGACAATCCAAGGGATCTTCATGGTAGTTATTTGGGCACATTACTATCAGCTGGTTGACACGGCACAAGCACAGCCAGGAAACACTTTGTTTATGTGGCTGTTCCAGAAGAAACGAATATATGACTACATCCGTGGCGTTAGGCCCAAAATAAAAAAGGGGGGCCATTAACGATAGATATGACACATATGGGTTTACACACCTATTAGTGTAGCATCCCACTCAGGTCACGTTCAAACTGCTAAATCATGACAAACTTTTAACTCGAATTGGATATCATTGTTTATTTGCCTTCCCTGTTGCACCCTTGTTCATAGGCTGGTTTGGTGTGCTTCATACATCACACCAATAGATGGGGATTGCACTTACTTAATATACTGCAAATTCCGTAGTCAGGACGAGTGTGGTAGCTATATTCTCAAGTCCAATAAAGAATGGGGACAGTGACGTGAAGTCCGGTTCTGGAAGATGTCGTACAAAGGTATGATGAGCAGGAAAGTGTTTAACGGCAGTCTTCCTATTAGTCCTATCCGGAAGCCAGAGGGAAGAGTGAAAACCCTGGAAGAAAACAAAGCAAGTAGAGAAAGAGGTGATTACATCCCTTAATAAAGGCTTATTGGGCACCTTTGCAGATGGTGAAAGACAAGCTAGCTATAAGCAGGCCCACACATAATTATAGAAGACAAATTCTCGGCCGCTTGAAGAAGCTGCAGTTTACAGGAAGAAACATACACGAAAACAGTAATACTTAAACACGGCCAGAGTCACGGCCACATTACACCCTATTAGCAGTGGAGCAAACAAATTTGTCAAAATGCCTTAAAAAACTGTGTTAAATCTGAATGTACATGCAGCAACAGAAACAAGACTCAGTAAAAGTCGGGAGTTGCATTCTACCACTGCCTAATTCAATCTTCATCCTTAATACCACAATTTAAATGGTTTTCCCACCATAAAGGGTATTGGCGTCATGACAAAACAACCCGAGGGCCCCAGCTGCCAGAAGAACCTTAAACACCCCCGCAATCAGGGCACCTCAACCTCCATCTTGGCTGGTGTTCACCTGCAACAGAGAGTGCCCCAGAAGATTGTTTGCTACAGTATCTTCCCCTTCACTGCGCTGCTGACCCAGGGAGGCTTTGGCTAACCGTTATTCATCCCTCTGAATGATTGCTCCCCATCGCCCCACCGTGTAGCTGACATTTCGCCCCTGCGGTCCAGCATGCGGCATTAGAACTATGTTGACATGTCCTTTGGCCAGTCCAAATACAGGATGGAGATTAAAGTGATGCTTGCCACACTATTTAGGCAATATCGATTAACAGGTTAAAACCGGTTGAGACATGTGCTCTTCACACAAAATATGCATTTTCAAACATGCTCAACATTGTGGAATATGTTGCAGGAGCACTGCTGTGCCAATAAATGCAAATTGAAACCAAAAACTAAAAGGAGCAGAGAACACTATGCACATGTGCACCAACAATACTTTCTTTTGCATAGTGAGTTCAAACAGACATGAGCACTGGGTCCTATATTGTTGTGTCAAAGATATCAACAAAGGGGAGCATGGGACTTTCATGTATGGTGCAAGCCCAATCACTTCTATGGGAGATGCACTTCGCAAGGCTCGGAAGAACACATATCTAGGGTCCGCCATCCAAAGATAAGGCCAATATGTTATTAGAGGGGGGCCAGTCCACCACATTGAAAGGTCAAATTCTAATATGGAAGCAATCCAACGTACATTTAAATTTGAATACCACTTAAAAAAAAGGGGGCAACATTATATGCTTGACCAAAGGAGTCGAGCAGATAATGTGGAAATGCGCATCATCATGGCAGAATGATGTGGCATGACATCTATGGCATCTCATTCTGTCTCATCACAGTACATCTGTGTAGGTAGAAAAATCATATATGAGGAGAAAGATCTTCCAAAAGGACAATGCAAGTGTACACACCACCACATTGCCTATCAATTACATTGCAAATTAAATCCAGATTAGGCCAAAAAATATGTCGACATGGTAAAGAAAATGTACAGGTAGAAAGAGTGTTTACTGTAATAAATTAGGAGAAAGCCTATAAATAAGGAGGAATATGTGTGTGTGCAAAATGCCAACATACCCAATGAATCAATGCTGGACTCAGGATGCAGACACAGACAGGTTCAAAAATGGCCGAGTTTATATTTCCTGTCATGTGCAGAACACAGTTTCCTGTAATCACTAGAGAAATGTGAAGACAGGTGTTTGACATTCTGCACAATAACGCATAATTAAACTGAAAGCAAAACGGAATGCACTTAAAATCCAATCCGTCATGCTCAGTCTCACATAGACTAACATTCTTATTTCATAACGGATCCGTTATTCACATAACGTTTCCGTTATCTGGAACGGAAAAAAAAGTCCTGCAGACAGAACTTTACTTTCCGTTTTAAATGCGGATCCGTAACGGAAATGAACATAACGGAACGAAACGTGATCCTTTCCGTTACGGATCCGTTACCATAGACATTAATGCATTTTGGAAAACGGATCCGTTTCTTTCCGTTATTTGAGTTTCAATAACGGAAAGCCATAACAGAATGCATAACGCTAGTGTGAACCCACCCTTAATGTTGGTATCCAATGGTAAGGTCTATTTTTCAGTCTAGTGGGGAGGTGAGGAAAGAAGGAGAAAAAATATGTAAACATTAAAAAAAAAAAAAAAGATAATGAAAATATATGAGTCCTAGGAGACATCAGTATGACATATACCAATTTTCAGGCCAATTGGGACATACTTGATTAATGTAGAATTTATTTCTACACAAATCAAATTTGTGAAAATATTTGACGAATCAGAATTTAAAGAATTTAACTCATCTCTACTTTGCAGTGTAGGATAATACATCTCTGCCCTCCAGCTGGTAAGGCAATAATTTATTCTATTGGAGAACAAACCTTCTGGTTCTCTCTGTCTCATCCTATTGTGACCCCACAAAGTACTATGGGATCAGCATATTAAAAAAGAAGGCTTCAGATCTCTAATAAAAGTTCTTACCTGGTCCTGCCCAATCCACTCCATAGGAGATAGTTTCTTTGTTGAAGAGTCGAAAACGTCAACGTCAACATTTAGTTGTCACGTTGTTGATGGGACTTTGAAATTGCAGCAATCTCTTCTTATATCTTATGCTGTTTTATGTAGTTTAAACACTGCAAATGGCTGTGCACCAGACACTTTGATTTATTGCCAAGCAATCCAGATTCTTTCTTTTTATCCGTTTGTATGAAAGTCTTTAATAGTCCCCTGCCCTCCTCCTGATGTTCTTTGGTCATCATCACCACCATTGGCAGAGGCTGGAAGATGCAGAATTATTAGGATGTACAAGATCTACTGCATCATTTAGATGCTGGAATGAGAAAGAAATGCTTTCTAGAAACTTTCTGACATATTCATATATTATATATAAAAGCCACATTCAATTAGGCAGACACATTGACATACTGTACACATGAAGATACTTATGCATGCATACACACACATAATCATGTATATAAACTACCTAGATTTATACATGTACAATAATATACAAATACATACCTGCACAAATGCAGACTTATATAGCACAATTATATACTGTATATAGGTATATAAATATATATATATATATATATATATATATACACACACACACATTTTTCCACATAATTACAAGCATATACAAACAAATGTAAATGCACCACGACAAGCATACAGAGACATAAGTACATTTTACAGCAGCTGTGCTTGGTATCGTATCTCAGCCCCATTCACTTCTATGGGGCTGAGCTGCACCTAGGCCATGTGAGCAATAAACATGTCGTTACTTTGCCTAGTGAAAGCTAAGAGCTTAGTGCTACTGAGAGCGCCGTGGCCTTCTTGAACAGCTGATCGCGGGGCTCTGGTGTCCGATATCAGACGCCCACGATCAGATACTGATGACCTATCCAGAAGATAGGTCATCAGTAGGGTTGAGCAAATCAAAATATCCGAAGTGGACTTATATCCGAATTTCAGGGAAAATTCCATTCACGGTGAAGCTGAATTTCCTTGTGCTGCGTGGTAACAAATCAATTTTCCCTGAAATGGCGGTAAAAAAAAAAAAACATACTAACCTCATCCATTTGAGCGAGAAGAGGCTGCCGCTGCCATCTTGAATTAAGGTTCCGAGCAAAATCTCGTGCACAGTGACACATAACATCGCCACAACGGCCGGCGTGATGATGTCAACATGCAATGTGTAAAGATTTCGCACAGGATTTTTAATCAAGATGGCAATTGCAGCCTCTTCGCGCTCAAATGGATAGAATGAGTATTAACTCCTGAAAGCACTCACCATTATTCTCAGATAAACGCGGCATCTGAGGAGTTCAATAAAGGCAGCGCAATCAGCCGTTCCCCGTCATTGCACCCGCTACTTACAGTGAAATCCACTTTGTAACAAAGTCACTCGCTCAACACTAGTCATCAGTAGTGTTGAGCGAACAGTTCGAGAATAGTTCGGGTTCGTACCGAATTTTGGGGTGTTCGGGACACGGACCCGGACCCGAACATTTTCAAAAAAGTTCGGGTTCATTGTTCGGCGATTTCTTCCCGCTTTCTGAAGGGCTGCATAGCAGCCAATCAGCTAGCGTTTTACTTCTTGGCACTAAGAGCCCATAACAGCCATGCCTACTAATGGCATGGCTGTGATTGGCCAAATGCAGCATGTGACCCAGCCTCTATTTAAGCTGAAGTCACGTAGCGCCGCACGACACACTGCTCTGATTAGTGTAGGGATAGGACGCAGCTGCTGTGAGGGCGAGATTAGGCAGGGAAAAGTCTGCAAAAGCACCTAATGAAGTGATCGAGCTACAGCTGTGAATGATTGAACTTCTGCTAGTTACTTGCTCACTGGTTTTTAGGCTGCACAGAGCGTTTTTCTGTCACTTATTTTCTGGGGTGATCGGCAGCCTTTTTGTGACTTGTGGTGCACCAGAACAAGCTGCCACCAAGTCCATCAATCCATCAGTACTAGTTTTTTTTTTTTGCTATATCCTACATCAGGGGCTTGGCTGTGCTAATTGTCACCCCTAAAAACTCAGGATAGCAATTTCTATATTTTATTAAGGGGTTAAATACAATTGCCAAAATATCAATCCCCTAAATCTGGTGTTCCAGCTTTGAATGGCCAAGTATAATACTGTCTGCTGTTTGGCAACGGATAGATTATTTTCCGTGGTGAAATTCAATTGTCAAAATAGCAATCCACTAAATATGGTGTCCCAGCACTGGCTAGCAAACTATAATAGTGTCCGCCAAAACATAGATTTTGTTCTGGGGTGAAATTCAATTGCCAAAATAGCAATACCATAAATCAGTGGTTTCAGCTGTGGCTGGCAAAATAGAATAGTGTCCGCCAAAACATATATTTTGTTCTGGGGTGAAATTAATCTGCCAAAATAGCAATACCCTGAATCTGGTGTCCCAGCTGTTGCAGGCCACGTTTCATAATGTCCGTCAAAACATATATTTTGTTCTGGGGTGAAATTCAATTGCCAAAATAGCAATACCCTGAATCTGGTGTCCCAGCTGTTGCAGGCCACGTTTCATAGTGTCCGACAAAACTAATATTTTTTTCTGGGGTGACATTCAATTGCCAAAATAGCAATACCCTGAATCTGGTGTCCCAGCTGTTGCAGGCAACGTTTCATAGTGTCCGTCAAAACATATATTTTGTTCGGGGGTGAAATTCAATTGCCAAAATAGCAATACCCTGAATCTGGTGTCCCAGCTGTTGCAGGCCACGTTTCATAGCGTCCGTCAAAACATATATTTTGTTCTGGGGTGAAATTCAATTGCCAAAATAGCAATACCCGGAATCTGGTGTCCCAGCTGTTGCAGGCCAGGATTCAAAGTGTCCGCAAAAACATATATTTTGTTCTGGGGTGACATTCGATTGTCAAAATAGCAATACCCTGAATCTGGTGTCCCAGCTGTTGCAGGCCACGTTTCATAGTGTCTTGCAAAACATATATTTTGTTCTGGGGTGACATTCAATTGCCAAAATAGCAATACCCTGAATCTGGTGTCCCAGCTGTTGCAGGCCAGGATTCATAGTGTCTTGCAAAACATATATTTTGTTCTGGGGTGACATTCAATTGCCAAAATAGCAATACCCTGAATCTGGTGTCCCAGCTGTTGCAGGCCAGGATTCATAGTGTCTTGCAAAACATATTTTTTGTTCTGGTGTGAAATTCAATTGCCAAAATAGCAATACCATAAATCAGTGGTTTCAGCTGTGGCTGGCAAAATAGAATAGTGTCCACCAAAACATATATTTTGTTCTGGGGTGAAATTAATCTGCCAAAATAGCAATACCCTGAATCTGGTGTCCCAGCTGTTGCCGGCCACGTTTCTGAAAACACCTAATTTTGTTCTGAAAACACCTAATGAAGTGATCGATCTACAGCTGTGAATGATTGAACTTCTGCTAGTTACTTGCTCACTGGTTTTTAGGCTGCACAGAGCGTTTTTCTGTCACTTATTTTCTGGGGTGATCGGCAGCCTTTTTGTGACTTGTGGTGCACCAGAACAAGCTGCCACCAATTCCATCAATCCATCAATACTATTTTTTTTTTTTTGCTATATCCTGTGCTAATTTTCACCCCTAGAAACTCAGGATAGCAATTTCTATATTTTATTAAGGGGTTAAATACAATTGCCAAAATACCAATCCCCTAAATCTGGTGTTCCAGCTTTGGATGGCCAAGTATAATATTGTCTGCTGTTTGGCAACGGATAGATTATTTTCCGTGGTGAAATTCAATTGTCAAAATAGCAATCCCCTAAATATGGTGTCCCAGCACTGGCTAGCAAACTATAATAGTGTCCGCCAAAACATAGATTTTGTTCTGGGGTGTAACTCAATTGCCAAAATAGCAATACCATAAATCAGTGGTTTCAGCTGTGGCTGGCTAAGTTTCATAGTGTCCTGCAAGGGTTATATTTTGTTCTGGGGTGAAATTCAATTGCCAAAATAGCAATACCATAAATCTGGTGTCACAGCTGTGGTTGGCAAACTATACTAGTGTTCACAAAAACATATATTTTGTTCTGGGGTGAAATGCAACTGCCAAAATAGCAATCCCCTAAATCTGGTGTCCCAGCACTGGCTGGCAAACTATAATAGTCTCCGCCAAAACACATATTTTGTTCTGGTGTGTAACTCAATTGCCAAAATAGCAATACCATAAATCAGAGGTTTCAGCTGTGGCTGGCCAAGTTTCATAGTGTCCTGCAAAGGATATATTTTGTTGTGGGGTGAAATTCAATTGCCAAAATAGCAATACCATAAATCTGGTGTCACAGCTGTGGCTGGCAAACTATAATCGTGTCCGCAAAAACATATATTTTGTTCTGGGGTGAAATTCAATTGCCAAAATAGCAATACCATAAATCAGTGGTTTCAGCTGTGGCTGGCCAAGTTTCATATTGTCCTACAAAGGATATATTTTGTTCTGGGGTGAAATTCAATTGCCAAAATAGCAATACCCTGAATCTGGTGTTCCAGATTTTGCAGGCCTAGTTTAAATCTGTCCGTAACAGGGTATATTTTGTTCTGGGGTGAAATTCAATTGCCAAAATAGCAATACCATAAATCAGTGGTTTCAGCTGTGGCTGGCAAACCATAATAGTGTCCGCCAAAACATATATTTTGTTATGGGGTGAAATTCAACTGCCAAAATAGCAATCCCCTAAATCTGGTGTCCCAGCACTGGCAGGCAAACTATAATAGTGTCCGCCAAAACATATATTTTGTTCTGGGGTGAAATTCAACAGCCAAAATAGCAATCCCCTAAATCTGGTGTCCCAGCACTGGCTGGCAAACTATAATAGTGTCCGCCAAAACATATATTTTGTTCTGGTGTGAAATTCAATTTCTTTAATAGAATCGCAATAAATATTCATATTAAAAAGTCAATAGTAATTCTCAGCAAATTACAGCGGTAAGAAATGGGATCCAATATGACAGCAAAGAGGCAACTCCGCCTCCACATAAAAGGTATACACAAAACATGTACTCAATACTGACACGATGCTATAAATGGGTGGTAACCCAGCCTCAATACCCAAATCAAAACCCTTGCTTGCGACACCGCCTTCCACATGTTGGTAACTTTTATTACATTGTTTGCTCAGTTTTTCATTGTATGTTTCTGGCTGTTAGTACTTGGCCCATGTGCTCTATTGCCCGGCTATTGTAGCTTTATAATGGAGCTAAGTTAGCTCTGGCGGTCCGTGTTTGGACTGCGTCCATGTAGGGGCTTAGAGCACATGTTCCTGCTTTTCTAATTGTCCCTCATTTCCCAATTGTTAATGTAGGAGATTATCTTGGGGCACATTGATTTGGGTATTGAGGCTGGGTTACCACCCATTTATAGCATCGTGTCAGTATTGAGTACATGTTTTGTGTATACCTTTTATGTGGAGGCGGAGTTGCCTCTTTGCTGTCATATTGGATCCCATTTCTTACCGCTGTAATTTGCTGAGAATTAATATTGACTTTTTAATATGAATATTTATTGCGATTCTAATAAAGATATTGTTATTTAATTGATACCGGGTTGTCATTTTTTGGTGGTTGTATTATGCGACATCCGAGTTTTTTTGTGAGGTGGTTTATAGGTTTGGTGGTTGTGAAATTCAATTGCCAAAATAGCAATACCCTGAATCTGGTGTTCCAGCTGTTGCAGGCCTAGTTTAAATCTGTCCATAAAAGGATACCTTTCATCCAGGGCCTACATACTAGCCCTAAAAGAGATATTCCCCTAAATCAGTGGTTACTGCTGTGCCTGGATTAGTGTAATACGCTACATAAATAAATAGGCAGATAGTGTTAGGTGCCTGTAAAAAAAGGCCTGAATTTGAAATCAATACATTGGGCCAAATATTTCTTTTCTTATTGTGGTGCTTGGTGAACGGTAACAATGAGAACAACATCTAGCAAGGGACGCTGACGCGGTCGTGGTGGTGTTAGTGTACCCTCTGGTGCTGAGAGAGGACGTGGCCATTCTGCCACACGTCCTAGTGAACCAACTACCTCAGTTTCCAGTACCCGCCAGAATTTACAGCGATATTTGGTGGGGCCCAATGCCGTTCTAAGGATGGTAAGGCCTGAGCAGGTACAGGCGCTAGTCAATTGGGTGGCCGGCAGTGGATCCAGCACGTTCACAACATTATCTCCCACCCAGTCTTCTGCAGAAAGCGCACAGGTGGCGCCTGAAAACCAAGCCCATCAGTCTGTCACATCACCCCCATGCATTTCAGGGAAACTGTCTGAGCCTCAAGTTATGCAGCAGTCTCTTATGCTGTTTTAAGACTCTGCTGGCAGGGTTTCCCAAGGGAATCCACCTAGCCCTTTCCCAGTGGTGGAAGACATAGAATGCACTGATGCACAACCACTGATGTATCCTGATGATGAGGACATGGGAATACCATCTCATCGCAGTCCGCACGTCTCTGATGATGACGAAACACAAGTGCCAACTGCTGCATCTTTCTGCAGTGTGCAGACCGAACAGGAGGTCAGGGAGGAAGACTGTGTGGAAGACGATGCAGGGACGATGAGGTCCTAGACCCCACATGGAATGCAGGTCGTGCCACTGACTTTCATAGTTCAGAGGAAGAGGCAGTGGTGAGACCGAGCCAACAGCGTAGCAAAGGAGGGAGCAGGGGGCAAAAGCAGAACAGCCGCCTCCAAGAGAGTTCGCCTGCTACTGGCCACCGCCACCAGGGACCGAGCACCCCAAAGGCAGCTTCAAGGAGTTCCCTGGCATGGCATTTCTTTAAACAATGTGCTGACGACAAGACCCGAGTGGTTTGCACGCTGTGCCATCAGAGCCTGAAGCGAGGCATTAACGTTCTGAACCTTAGCACAACCTGCATGACCAGGCATCTACATGCAAAGCATGAACTGCAGTGGAGTAAACACCTTAAAAGCAAGGAACTCACTCTGGCTCCCCCTGCTAACTCTTCTGCTGCTGCCTCGGCCTCTTCCTCCGCCTAGGGAGGAATGTTGGCACCTGCTGCCCACCAAACAGAGGATGTGCCACCGACAACACCACCTGCGTCACCAAGCATCTCCACCATGTCACACGGCAGCGTTCAGCTCTCCATCTCACAAACCTTGAAGAGAAAGCGTAAATTCCCACCTACCCACCCTCGAGCCATGGGGCTGAATGCCAGCATTTCTAAACTACTGGCCTTTGAAATGCTGTCATTCAGGCTGGTGGACACAAACAGCTTCAAACAGCTGATGTCCATGGCTGTCCCACAGTATGTTGTTCCCAGCCGCCACTACTTCTCCAAGAGAGCCGTGCCTTAACTGCACAACCAAGTATCCGATAAAATCAAGTGTGCACTGTGCAACGCCATCTGTGGCAAGGTCCACCTAACCACAGATACGTGGACCAGTAAGCACGGCCAGGGACGCTATATCTTCCTAACTGCACACTGGGTTAATGTAGTGGCGGCTGGGCCCCAGGCGGAGAGTTCCTTGGCGCACGTCCTTCCGCCGCCAAAGATCGCAGGGCATCATTCTTTGCCTCCTGTAGCCTCCTCCTCCTACTCGGCTTCCTCCTCCTCTGCTTCCACCAGCTCATCCAGTCAGCCACACACCTTCACCACCAACTTCAGCACAGCCCGGGGTAAACGTCAGCAGGCCATTCTGAAACTCTTATGTTTGGGGGACAGGCCCCACACCGCGCAGGAGTTGTGGCAGGGTATTGAACAACAGACCGACGAGTGGCTTCTGCCGGTGGGCCTCAAGCCCGGCCTGGTGGTGTGCGATAATGGGCGAAATCTCGTCGCAGCTCTGGGACTAGCCAGTTTGACGCACATCCCTTGCCTGGCGCATGTGCTGAATTTGGTGGTGCAGAAGTTCATTCACAACTGCCCCGACATGTCAGAGCTGCTGCATAAAGTGCGGGCTTCCGGCGTTCACATCCTGCCACTGCTCGCCTGTCTGCGCAACAGCGTAACTTCGGCCTTCCCACTCACCGCCTCATATGCGATGTGCCCACCAGGTGGAACTCCACCTTGCACATGCTAGAGAGACTGTGTGAGCAGCAGCAGGCCATAGTGGAGTTTCAGCTGCAGCACGCACGCGTCAGTCGCACTGCGGAACAGCACCACTTCACCACGAATGATTGGGCCTCCATGCAAGACCTGTGTGCCCTGTTGCGCTGTTTCGAGTACTCCACCAACATGGCCAGCGGCGATGACACCGTTATCAGCGTTACAATACCACTTCTATGTCTCCTTGAGGGTGGTGATGGAAGAGGAGGTGGCCAAAGAGGAGGAGGAGGAGGATGAGGGGTCATTTTTAGCACTTTCAGGCTAGTCTGTTAGAAGTGGCTCAGAGGGAGGTTTTTTGCAACAGCAGAGGCCAGGTACAAATGTGGCCAGCCAGGGCCCACTACTGGAGGATGAGGAGGATGAGGAGGTGGAGGAGGATGATGATGAAGCAGGTTCACAGCGGGGTGGCACCCGACACAGCTCAGGCCCATCACTGGTGCGTGGCTGGGGGGATACGGAGGACGATGACGATACGCCTCTCACAGAGGACAGCTTGTCCTTACCTCTGGGGAGCCTGGCACACATGAGCGACTACATGCTGCAGTGCCTGCGCAACGACAGCAGAGTTGCCCACATTTTACCGTGTGCGGACTACTGGGTTGCCACCCTGCTGGATCCCTGGTACAAATACAATGTGCCCACCTTACTTCCTGCACTGGAGCGTGATAGGAAGATGCGCGAGTACAAGCGCACGCTGGTAGACGCGCTCCTGAGAGCATTCCCAAATGTCACAGGGGAACAGGTGGAAGCCCCAAGCAAAGGCAGAGGAGGAGCAAGAGGTCGCCAACGCAGCTGTGTCATGGCCAGCTCCTCTGAGGGCAGGGTTAGCATGGCAGAAATGTGGAAAAGTTTTGTCTCCACGCCACAGCTAACTGCACCACCACCTGATACGGAACGTGTTAGCAGGAGGCAGCATTTCACTAATATGGTTGAACATGGTCTCACTAACATGGTCTGCACACCCCTCCACGTACTGACTGATGGTTCGGCCCCATTCAACTTCTGGGTCTCCAAATTGTCCACGTGGCCAAAGTTATCATTTTATGCCTTAAAGGTGCTGGCCTGCCCGGCGGCCAGCGTTTTGTCTGAACGTGTATTCAGCACAGCAGGGGGCGTCATTACTGACAAACGCAGCCGCCTGTTCACAGCCAATGTGGATAAGCTGAACCAGGCATTGATCCCATAGGACCTGTCCCTCCCTTGTGCAGAATAGACATTTATAACTGCCTCCCCCTCAACCATGTATTCTTGTACTCCGGGGCACTTCTTCATTGAATCCTCATTTTTTTAACTTTACCATGATCTTGCGGTGCAACCCAAAGTTGAATGAACCTCTCCTCTGTCTGGGTGCTGGGCGGAAATAACTGAAAGTGGCCTTCTTTAGTGGTGGGTGAAATGACGAATGGTTTCTTGCTGTGGGACCTCTCTCCTCTGTCTGGGTGCTGGGGCCGAAATAACTGAAAGTGGCCTTCTCCAGTGGTGGGTGATATGACGCCTTATTCCTTGCTGTGGGACCTCTCTCCTCTGTCTGGGTGCTGGGGCCAAAATAACTGAGTGGCCTTCTCTAGTGGTGGGTAATATGACGCATGATTCCTTGCTATGGGACCTCTCTCCTCTGTCTGGGTGCTGGGGCTGAAATAACTGAGTGGCCTTCTCCAGTGGTGGGTGATATGACCCCTTATTCCTTGCTGCGGGACCTCTCTCCTCTGTCTGGGTGCTGGGGCCGAAATAACTGAAAGTGGCCTTCTCCAGTGGTGGGTGATATGACGCATGATTCCTTGCTATGGGACCTCTCTCCTCTGTCTGGGTGCTGGGGCTGAAAAAACTGAGTGGCCTTCTCCAGTGGAGGGTGATATGACGCATGATTCCTTGCTGTGGGACCTCTCTCCTCTGTCTGGGTGCTGGGCCGAAATAACTGAAAGTGGCCTTCTCCAGTGTTGGGTGATATGACGCATGATTCCTTGCTGTGGGACCTCTCACCTCTGTCTTGGTGCTGGGGCCAAAATAACTGAGTGGCCCTCTCCAGTGGTGGGTGATATGACGCATGATTCCTTGCTGTGGGACCTCTCTCCTCTGTCTGGGTGCTGGGACCGAAATAACTGAAAGTGGCCTTCTCTAGTGGTGGGTGAAATGACGCATGATTCCTTGCTGTGGGACCTCTCTCCTCTGTCTGGGTGCTGGGTCGAAATAACTGAAAGTGGCCTTCTCCTGTGGTGGGTGATATGACGCATGATTCCTTGCTGTGGGACCTCTCTCCTCTGTCTGGGTGCTGGTCCGAACTAAATGAGAGTGGCCTTCTCCAGTGGTGGGTGATATGACGCATGATTCTCTGCTGTGGGACCTCTCTCCAATTGATATTGGTTAATTTTTATTTATTTTATTTTATTTTAATTCATTTCCCTATCCACCTTTGTTTGCAGGGCACTTACCTACATTCTGCTGCCTTTTGCAGCCCTCTAGCCCTTTACTGGACTATGTTACAGCCTTTTTAGTGCCCAAAAGTTCAGGTCCCCATTGACTTCAATGGGGTTCGGGTTCGGTATAAAGTTCGGGTCGAGTTCGGATCCCGAACCCGAACATTTTCGGGAACTTCGGCTGAACTTCTCGAACCGAACATCCAGGTGTTCGCTGATCTCTACTCTCTATGTTGCAAATGAACTCTCCGTCCTGGCAGGAAATAGGACCCAGGTTTTAACAGGCAATACTTCACTATGTGTGGTTCCTTTCAATCTGTACAGATCGATACATAAGAAAGGAAGCAGTGTGAGCTTGATGTCAAAGATCGGTCAAGGAGTATTCCCTTTGGTGTGAGAAAAGAAGTACTTTCTGTGCGGTCCATTTAATATTTAAACTTGTTGACTAGAGACCTACCCACCTCTTATAAGGACTGCAGCATTTTGGAAGATACGTATATTGGAATTTTTTCTTTCATTAGGAAATAGGACCAGTTCACTCCTATCAAGAGGGGAGGAAAAGGATGGTTTGCCCTGCTCCTGTCAACCTTTTGCCAACCATATCTTTTGCTGGACAAATTAAATACAAATTACGGAACAATACATGACTATATACAGATAACATCAGGTCTCGAGTACTGCACTCTTAATAAATTAGGAGCATGTTTGGCCCTTGTGAATCAGAAATTCAAATATATGCCTGGTATGGGCTGGTATGGACCCGAGTTATAATTTACACCACTTTCTAGTGCATGCTATAGTAAATCTGGCAGGCCACAGGAGACTCCATCCCTCACACTAAGCCTCATCCCCTTTTCTCACCACTTTAAAAAAGTGACAAGAAGCCCAAAAAGTAGCAAATTATGTCTCAAATATGACATGAGCTATAATGTGTCCTAAAAGTGAACTACAAGCATTGGTAAATCTCTCCCATACAGACTAGAGGGACAACACATAAAAAGAACACTAATAACACAGCGGCATCTGATGTCTGTTTTACAATTGTCCCTCTAGCATAACCTTTAACTGTTGTTCTACTACAATAATGCTTCTTAACAACTTAGTTTAGTCTGTTATGCCCAGTTTCTTCACCAGCCTGCAATGTCTTTCAGCAGTGTCTTGTGACTTTTCTTTGCTGTTGTATCATACTCTGCATCTGTTGGCAAAAGCGTCATACAGTACTTAGTTGTTTTCTGTTAGTCCAAATGACAGCACCTCCTGAAAGAAGAAACAGATAGCCGCTGTGGATTTTCTTTCATAGTGGTCTCCAGCCCAGTCAACATAACCATATCCAGTCCTGTTACATTTATGACTTGCTGGTTGTCTAAATTTGATTATTTGGGTCAATTCTCGGGAATGACCTTTCCTATGAACACAATAATGTGCCCAAAAATGGTGCGGTCTAATAGGGCCCTATGTTTACACCATTCATAGGATTAATAAATCTGGACTTAGGTCTAGTCTTTGTGCATCTTTGAATTCTCGTGGCATGTTAATATCCTTGGTTAAATAGACTGGCCACTTGCCTGAAAATATATTGCATTGGATTGACACTGTATCCGGTAAGTTTCTACTGTACAGTACATGCCCTTGGTCCTTGGATTTAGACAGAGAGATTGGATCACACATACAGTCATAGATGGGTTGATCAGTTGATTCCCCCACCCCCACTCCCAAGGGTGTGAAGTCACTAAGATATGTTGTGGTGCATGTTCAGAGCGAATATAAGTTATAACTAAATGTGTCTCTTGGAGACAGACGATAGCTGGCAAGAACCTTTTCATCCACTCAAAGATAGCGTATCTCTTTATCCTTTCTAGCATACCTCTTACATTTAAGGAAAGTATCCTAGTCATCTAGCAGAGGAGGAAGAAGGGAAAAGAAATAAAAATAAATTAAAAAAATAAAAATAAAAAAGGGTCCCCTCCTCACTCACCCCCAAGTTCCACCCCCCACCCACCCCTCGAGATAGGTCGCCCTCTGCTTCTCAGCAGTCGAGGCAGCTCTATTACTTGACATAGTGGCTCCTTCTCCTCCCTCCCCCTTAAAGGCCCATCCTGTCTGCCCATTCGTTGGCTTCTATTGGTGTCTGGAGGAATTCCACCTTTCCTTTATGTTCCACCCTTAACTTTGCAGAGAAGAGTAGACTATACTTCAGACCTGCCTCCCTTAGTCTCCTTTTTACAGTTGTAAACTCCTTCCTACGTGTGTTGGTATCCGCTGAATAATCTGGAAAGAGTTTTATCTTTTCACCATGTATCTGATGTTTATCAGAGGTTCTAGCATCAGAGAGTATTGCATCTCGATCCTTAGAGAGTAAACATTTCACCAGCATATGTCTAGGATATTCTCCTGGGACTCTCTTTTTTGTGGGGACCCTGAGTGCTCTTTCTATGGTGAACAAGGGAGAGAGGATACCCTCCTTGCAATTCTCCTTTATCCATCGCTCAATAAATTCTGTACAATTATAACCTTGTTGTAGATTTTAATAACAGTTGATCACTCTGTCTTAGCTTAGTAGTTAGGTAGTCCTTGTCTGGACACCAAGCATTTTCACAGTGACACAGGCTAGTTAGTCCAAATAGTCTGCCAAGTTCACATAGGAAGTGCTGTGGTGTGTGTATTGTATGATTAAACTCTGACAGCTATTGACATGGTGTCAGACCAGTGTGTTGTGAAGTGTGTGTGTGTCTGTTAATAACATAGGACACAGAGGAGGTGTCTGGTGATTATATAGGACACACTGAAGCAGCCCTCACTTACCAACACAAAGTATCCTTCAACCCCAACCACTGTGTTTTTGTACATTTTTGCTATATAAGAATAAAGGAAAAAAAATAATCTACAACTGCCCCCCGACATGTTTCGCCAGTGACCTGGCTTCTTCAGGGGTATTTGGGCAGCACCACCCCCTTCTGGTAACACAAAGTATCATTCAACCACAACCCTTAGGTTCTTTTGCACACCCCTTCCGGTATTAGTGTGGCTTCAACACAGCTCTGTGGATGCCTTAATATCACGAAAGGCAGTGTTTCAATTTCTGGCTACAGATTCTTGCCTCTAGGTATATAGAAGATGTAATACTGGCTTTCAACCGAGGTGGATATTTTTCAGTAAAGTAGGATAAGAGATAGAGAACATCTCTAGTTCCTAAAAAATCTTACCAAAAATATACCACAGCTTTCAGAGTGACAACTTTCATTTTAAGTGTCTGTAGGCTCACAGCCATTTTACGTTTATTTACAATTAAAAGTGACGTTTTAAATAATATTTGTTTTGGACCTGGGTCAAGATAGGTTAAAGTCTTTTTTTAGACATTGGAGTATACATTATGAAATATACCTTACCTAGGTTAGGTCCTTTTTGTTAAGTAAACCAGACCCCCTACCATAAAGTCTGAAGATATCAGATACCGGCTTTAATAAAAATCAGTAAGATGGAACAACTACAGAGTAACCAGACCCAGATACCAGCGTGATACAGACCAGATCCATTAGAGTGGTCAGGAAAAGGCTAGTGTCCTTTCCAGCCGAGGTCAGACATGAAACCCGTATCTTGCAATATACATGGAAGAAATAAGTGGACAAATCCATATTTGAGCCACGTCCTTTCTCCTGAGAACTCAGGCCATGTATATGCTTCCATGGTATTAAAACCAAATCAATCAAAGCTCAGTAGCAGGGAGCAATTAGATAACTCAATCCATCCTGTCATTACTTCCGACATGTTTAGTACGCACGTGTGCGGGACATTCAGACAGAGTGGATGGCGGTAATGGGGGTGATGGGGGGGAAGGATACTGATCCTTTTTAACACTTGCATGAAGCTAAGCAAACTGTCATTTCTTTAGGGATCACTAGTTTGATGGACTGACAGATATTTCTGCTTCCCCAGGCAACCGGACTTAACCTTCGCGTAACGTATTAAGTTCTGCTTTTATCCCTCTTACTTTACAAACTGTTATTTTGCCCTGTACTGTATGTATATGTCTGTTATGTTATGTTATATTTTCTATGATAACCCTATTGTTTGTACGCACTGTCCTTTTTTTTATATTAAAACTTCACTTTAATTGTGTTGTAACGATTCCATGGCCTTAGAAGAAGCGTTACCTATATTGAGTTATTAACCCTGTGAATGCTAGAAGTTGCAGCGGGTACTGATATGACGAGTGGTGGCAGCTAAGATTTATTAGTTTCAGGAGGGAAGAATGCTGGCAGAGGGAGGTCCAGTGTGACCCTGCAGGCTCCCCTCCTAAATCTAAGTCCACGAATCCTGACACACACATATATATATGGAGTGCAGTTCGTTTTTCTATAATATATATCTATATATATATATCTATATATATATATATATATATATATATATTGATATCTATATATATATATATTTGGGTGCCATCTTTAAAGTGGCAACTTTTGCCATACATGTACGGCAGAGGTCGCCAAGGGGCTAAAGAGAGTTTCTGACCAGTGGCCTCCTTAACCAACTGTTTGTATAGACACAAAGCTGTGGTTCACCTGATTAGAACAATGTTTTTCTTTTGTTGACCCAAGTCATGATACTTCTTTCTTAATATGCAAATTAGACCTTTGGTGCAACAATGGCGAGAGAATTGCTCTTGTTGCATCCAGGCTCCAATCATTTCTGTGGTTAGCCTCTACATAGCTGCTTTGTCACTGAAAGAAAAAGTATAATAAATAACTCAGCTATTTTCTGAAGTTCCATCGCAGTGAATGGAGAGGAAGCCACCTATGTGTAGTGTGCTCCCCCTCTCTTTGAGGTCCCCTTCTAGACTATCTGATATTGATGCCATATTCTAATGATAGGCTATGATTATCCCATTTAAACCTCCCCCACTCTTTTCTTCTTCTCCCCCTAGTGGCTATCCTGAACATTCAGTTATGAATATTTCATCTGGTAAAATGAGTCTCCTAGTCTGCAAAATATGTTAAATGGCGGCCATGATCAGTGCTATAAGATTAGCTTCTTCATACATATTAAGTCTGAAAAATAGCCCAAATATCCTTTAGGAAAACAAGTTGAACATTAGCCGTCTATGAATCTTTTATGATCACTTAGAAATCCCTTTTGTTTTCTGCTTCCCCTTGAAGTGCTGAATAATTATTCCATTTATTTTCTTTCATATTTTACTTAATCTTGAATTGTATTTCTCATTACCATTTTGGGAGGAGATGGTGCCTTTTCCTTTGGTATCTTTCAATTGCTTTTATGTTTCCCTTGTACAAAATTAATTACATTCTACCTTCAAGCATCGGAGTTTCTTCTGCAATGTCTCCGTTGCACTATGCCTGCTTTTAATTAATCTTCTAATACAGGTTTTACAGCCAAATGGGATGATATTCTCAGCATCAAAGAAACAAAGGCTCTAACAAAGCTGAAATGTGAGATGAAGGAAACGCGTCAGATGAGACTCATTTGGATGTGCGAGGCCAGCTTCTTCTTGTAGTTCCTGGTGAAGTGGAGAACCATCTATTGTTTTCTTAAGTCTAAAGCTAGTAAATAAACACCTCCTTATACCTGCTAATATTACCTCTAATATTGCCTGCTAGATGCATGGTTTGAGCATATGGACTGAAATAAAATTTTTGCCTGAGATTGGCAGTGACTGCAGCTATTATATTCTGAAATGGCACAACTATTAATTCCTTAATATCATATTGTCTACATCACTTTCTTGCAGCTAGAGCTACACCTAGACTCTCTGCAGCACTTTTTATTTTTACTGATAACTAGAGATGAGCGAATCGAAGCTGACGAAATGGAATTTGTTTACAATGCAATCATTTCTGGTCATTTTAGTAATACACTAAAAATTTTAAAAATTTACGAAAAATATAAACGCACTGCAAGTTTGCAATCACTTCTGGTGAAAGAGTATAGAGAGGTATTTCAGAAATACACAAAACATTTAAATGCACTGCACGGTTGCATTCATTTCTGGTAAAAGCGTATAGGCGGTATATTTCTTTAAAAAAAAGAAAAATACATACACACTGCACTGTTGCAGTTATTTCTGGTGAAAGCGTATAGGGGTGTATTTCAGTACTACAAGAAAAATATATACACACTTCACTCTTTAATTGTCTTCTGGTTAAAGTGTTTAGTGGCCTATTTCAGTCCAACAAGAAATAAATATTCTCAGGTCACTTCTGCAGTTATTTCTGGTGAAAGCGTATAGGGGTATATTTCAGTACTACAAGAAAAATATATATACGCACTTCATGCTTTAATTGTTTTCTGGTTAAAGCGTATAGTGGCCTTTTGCCATCCAACAAGAAATATATATTCTCGGGTCACTTCTGCAGTTATTTCTGGTGAAAGGGTATAGGGGTGTATTACAGTAAAAAAAGAAAAATATATATATGCACTGCACTGTTGCAGTGATTTCTGTTTAAACCGTATTATAGGGGCCTATTTCAGTAAAAAAAGAAAAATATATACGCATTGCACTATTGAAGATATTTCTGTTGAAAGCATATAAGGGAAAGAAATGTATGTATGCAGTTCACTCTTTAATTTTTTTTGGGTCAAAGTGTATTTTTTAACTTCTTTTTTCACTTTATGTTTTGTCCCACTGTGGGACTTCAAGATTTAAGGGTCTGATCCCTGTTTCAATACAGCACAATATATCTGTATTGTGCTGTATTGAACTGTCAGTGTCTTACACTGTAAGACGCTCACAGTTGCCTAGGAGACCCAGCCCTGGGGCTGGATTTCCTGGGCTTCTGTAGCTGACAGTCCCGATGCCTGTTCAAGGCATTGGGGCTGCCATAGCAACCATCGGGTCCCCGTCGCCGCAGCACGGGGACCAGATGGGGACCTACAAAGTGCCGCAAACCTCCTGTATGCTGCAGTCAGCGTGACCGCGGCATACAGGGGGTTAATCCGCCGGCATCAGTGTTTTCACCGATGCAGGCGGATACAGCAGGGGCCCGGCTGTCAGTATCAGCCGGGCCACTGCTGCTGATCGCGGCAGTGTGTGTCCGGAGCGCGTTAACCCTTGGACGAGAATGCTCATCCTAGTGCATTAAGTAGCCACAAGTTAGGACGAGCATTCTCGTCCAAGGTCCTGGAAGGGTTGAAGAACTATAATTCAGATAAATGAAATAAACAAACAAAACTATATACCTGCCCTTAACTTATAGGGCCAGTCATATACAAGTGGCTCAGAGGGTGGGTTCCTGCAGCAACATAGGCCAGGTATACAATTGTCCAGCCAGGGCACAGTTCTGGAGGAGGAGAAGAAACCTTGTTCACAGCAGGGTAGCACCCAAATCAGCTCACGGCCATCATTGGCTGGGGGGATACGGAGGACACAGATGATACACGTCTCACAGAGGACAGCTTGTCGTTGCCTCTGGGCAGCCTGGCACACATGAGCGGCTACATGCTGCAGTGCCTGCGCAATGACTGCCGTGTTGCCCACATTCTAACTTGTGCATATTGCTGGGTGGCCACCCTGCTGGATCCCCATTACAAGGACAACGTACCGTCCTTAATTCCGTCACTGAAGTGTGATCGGAAGAAGCCAACGCTGGTAGACGCGCTGCTGATGGCATACACACCTGACACCAAGGGCTCAGTGGAAGCACAAGGCTATAGCAGAGGAGGAAGAAGTCGCCAATGCAGCTGGGTCACCGCCTGCACCTCAGAAGGCAGGTTTAGCATGGCTGAAATGTGGAAAAGCTTTGTCATCACGCCACAACAACCTGCACCACCAGCAGATCTGGAACGTCTTAGCAGGAGGCAGCATTTCAGCAACATGGTGGAACAGTACACGTATTGACTGATGGGACTGCCCAGGGTCGTAGCTACAGGGGAATCAGGAAAGTGGCTACTTTGGGGCCCTGACCAAGAAGGGGCCCATCCAGGAGGAGGAGAACTAAAAGACTTTGTCAGGGCCCACTCAACAGTATTATACAATGAAATGATATACAGTGGCAGTATAGACAATGTTGAAAACGGATGGAATAGCTGCCTGGTCTGAGAGAGCGATCCTTAGTAGCCACAGGAATGGGGACAGCATGAAAGGAAAGGGTTGCGAAAAAATTACTGGGGGCCCCATTAAAAAATTTGCTGTTGGGCCCAGTCATATATAGCTACGCCACTGGGTCTGCCGCATTCAACTTCTGGGTCTCCAAATTGGGGACACGGCCTCACCTTCACTTTTACCCCTTGGAGGTGCTGGCCTGCCCTACAGCCAGTGTATAGTCTGAACGTGTGTTTAGCACGGCTGGGGGCGTTATCACAGACAAGTGCAGCCGCCTGTCCACAGCCAACTTGGACAATCTCACATTCATTAAAAAGAACCAGGCATGTAACAGATGATGTTTTGAAATTTACCGCCCTGTCACTTAAACAGAGCAGGAGTTTGTATACGGCAAAACTGGCAAAATGTCACCCACCAATTTAACAGATGATTTTTTGAATTGTACCGCCCTGTCACTTATGCACAGCAGCGGTTTGTATACGGCAAAACTGGCAAAATGTCACCCATCAATGTAACAGATAATTTTTTTAAATTTTCTGCCCTTTCACTTATGCAGAGCAGGGGTTTGTATATGGAAAAACTGGAAAATGTCACCCACCAATGTAACAGATGATTTTTAAAGATTTACCTCCCTGTCTCTTATGCAGAGTAGGGGTTTGTATACAGAAAAACTGGCAAAATTTCACCCACCAATGTAACAGATAATTTTTTGAAATTTATCTCCCTGTCACCGATGCAGAGCAGGGGTTTGTATACGGCAAAACTGGCAAAAAAACTGTTTTTTTTAGCTTTGTATGCAAAAGTGCTCTGTGGCTCAATAGTAAGGGTTTATTACAGCAACTACAGAAATGCACTATGTCACCGCAAAATTTTAAAATAGTTTTTTCAGCGGTCTATGCAAACGTGCTCTGTGATATGACAGTAGGGGTTTATTCCACCAACTACAGAAATGCACTATATCACCCCAAAATTATAAAATAGGTAATGTAGGGGGATTTGACCTACCAGTAAAAATGAATTTTTCCTCCACTGAGCTACCAAAAAATAATTAGACTGATGTCCCTGGCAGGCTGGCACACATGCAGGTCACATGCAGTTCCGAGGACACTGCAGTTGCTAAAATGGCCACCGACCCCCACCTCAGTAACAGATGGATTAAAAATTATTTTGCAGTATCACTGGGCTCAGGGCTGGGTACAAATTTGTAGCATAGCACCCTCAATAATTGCTGTAGTTTGAAGAGTTAACACCACCAAGTTCAACAGATTTCTTTCCTAATCTCTCCCTGAGAGCACCAGCAGCAAACTGTCGCTATACTAAGAGCAGCAGAGTGATATGTGGAGCTAAGTGACTCCAGCTTAAATAGAGACTGGGTCACATGCTGCACTTAGCCAAATCACAGCCATACCAATAGTAGGCATGGCTGTGATGGCTTCTTAGGGCAAAGTAGTGAAACGCTTGTTAATTGGCTGCCCTGAAGCCATTCAAAAAGTGGGAAGAAATCGCTGAACAGCGAACCGGAACCCGAACTTTTACAGAAATGTTCGAGTCCGGGAGCGTAAAACCGTAAAGCTTGGCACGAACCCAAACTGTACAGTCCGTGTTCGCTCAACTCTATTTAGTGACCTATTTCAGTACAAAAAGAAAAATATATTCATTGCTTTTAGGGGTGTTTTCATTTCCATTGAATCTGTTTAGTTCAGCTACAAGTATGTCAGGCAGGGAAGTACCAGGCCATGCACAGAGGAGTGGCAGAGGCCTAAATGTTTCTGGCGCAAGCAGAGGTTGCAACAGAATAAGGGGTCGTGGCAGCAGTAGACGCAGCGAGAGGCCTGAGCTCCCGGTGTCATCTACCGGTCGTGTTTTGACCAGCAACCCAGCAGTTCTTGATTGGTTAACTCAGTCATCCACGTCATCCCAATTGATATCAGTCACCCCCAGCCAACAGTTGATAGGTTCGTCAGACACAACCGTGAGCAGGCCCTGTGCCCTTACCTGTCCTCAACCTGCCTCTGGTCTTTTCTGTTCTCTCTCCGCGAGAATTATTACATGCAGTGGGCTCAGGTTCACTTTTCAGCGAGGAAGAGGACAGTCAGCAGCTACTGCCCAGACAAGATGGGGAGGAGACATCCGCTGCTTCCTCTGCTAGGCGGGCAAGTAGTGATGAGGAGAGTGGCATGGGAGCTTGTGTTGCGAGTGGTCAGGCTCCTGACCCAGAAGCCATTGAGGAGAACATCAGTGATGTGCAGACACTACTCGATGATGATGAAGCTGATCGCACTTGGGAGCCGGGTGAAGAAGGGGCTTCGTCATCCTTCAGGCAGCGGCTGAGCCAGCAAGTTGCTAGCGTGGCCGGGAGTCAGCATGGTGGCAGCAGTGGGAGGTCAGGAGCCAAATGGGCATGGGGTAAACCACCTGCTTTGCAGCAGCCTACCTGCCTGGAAAGCAATGGTGCGAGTAGTATTGGAAGGAAAATCAGGTTCTCGGCTTTGTGGCAGTTTTTTGTTAAGCCACCGGAGGAGGTCAACATGGCCATATGTAGAATATGTGGGCAGAAGGTGAAGCGTGGCCAGGGTGCCAATGTTGGCACCAAGGCCCTGCGTCAACATATGCAGCGTAACCATAAAGTGCCTGGGAGAACCGTGGCTCTGATGTGGTGGTCCAGCCTGCCACAGCTACCGCTACATCACCCAAGAAACCGAATCCTAGCTTTCTCCGCGACAACTTCAAATCGGAACCATGCTGACCTACAATGTGAAGAACATGGTGTCGGGCTCTGTATTCAATCTGGTTGTCAAGCAGTTCCTGAAGTCTTCCACCCATCTACAAGACATCCTAAAAATGGGCAGGAAACGTTGCATGCACTTCAGCCACTCATACCCCTTAAAGCACACACTCCTTGAGCTGCAGCGGCAGAACGGAACCCCCCAGCATAGGCTGATATGCGACGTTTGAACCAGTTGGAATTCCACCCTCCATATGTTGGACCGACTATACGAAAGGAGAAAGGCCATCAACGATTTCTTGATGATACAAGCGGATAGAAGTACTCCCCTGAGTAACTTCGATGTCAGCCAGTGGCAGCTCATGCGTGACACCTTCAATTTGCTCAGGCCCTTTGAGGACGCCACATTATTTGTCAGTCACCAGGACTACAGGATGAACAATGTCATCCCAGTGCTTCACATCCTGGAACAGATGTTGTTAACAATAACTGGTCAGGGGACAGGAGACATGGTGCCTCGATCTCACGGCCACATGAGCCCTGTGGATGCTGAACTGGAAGAGGAGGAGGACATCAGAGAACAAGCATTGTGTAGCGAAATGTGTGGTTTTTCTACTTAGCTGACAGGAGAGGAGGAGCAAGAGCAGCCCAAGGAGATACAGGGCAATGAGGAAGACGAGACAGAGGAAACAGACACACCGTGGTAGTATGCAGTGCAGATGGAGGCAGGGAGTCCCTTCGAGTCACTTGCACAAATGGCAGGATGTATGCTCACTTGTTGTTAAATACCCAGCCACAAATCCAGCGCGGTGTGGGGCCTGTCCCCCAAACATACGAGTTTCAGAACGGCCTGCTGACGGTTACCCCGGGCTGTGCTGAAGTTGGTGGTGAAGGTGTGTGGCTGACTGGATGAACAGGTGGAAGCAGAGGAGGAGGAAGCCGAGTAGGAGGAGGAGGCTACAGGTGGCAAAGAATGATGCCCTGCGATCCTTGGCGGCGGAAGGACGTGCACCAAAGAACTCTCCGCCTGGGGCCCAGCCGCCACTACATTTACCCAGTGTGCAGTTAGGGAGATATAGCGTCCCTGGCCGTGCTTACTGGTCCACGTATCTGTGGTTAGTTGGACCTTGCCACAGATGGCGTTGCGCAGTGCACACTTGATTTTATCGGATACTTGGTTGTGCAGGGAAGGCACGGCTCTCTTGGAGAAGTAGTGGCGGCTGGGAACAACATACTGTGGGACAGCCATGGACATCAGCTGTTTGAAGCTGTCTGTGTCCACCAGCCTGAATGACAGCATTTCAAAGGCCAGTATTTAGAAATGCTGGCATTCAGGCCCAGGGCTCGAGGGTGAGTAGGTAGGAATTTACGCTTTCTCTCCAAGGTTTGTGAGATGGAGAGCTGAACGCTGCCGTGTGACACGGTGGAGATGCTTGGTGACAGAGGTGGTGGTGTTGGTGGCACATTCTCTGTTTGATTGGCGGCAGGTGCCAACATTCCTACCGAGGCATAGGAAGAGGCCGAGGCAGCAGCAGAAGAGGGAGCAGGGGTAGCCTGAGTGAGTTCCTTGTTTTTAAGGTGTTTACTCCACTGCAGATCGTGCTTTGCCTGTAGATGCCTGGTCATGCAGGTTGTGCTAAAGTTCAGAACGTTAATGCCTCGCTTCAGGCTCTGATGGCACAGCGTCCAAACTACTCGGGTCTTGTCGTCAGCACATTGTTTAAAGAAATGCCATGCCAGGGAACTCCTTGAAGCTGCCTTTGGGGTGCTCGGTCCCTGCTGGCGGTGGCCAGTAGCAGGCGAATTCTCTTGGTGGTGGCTGTTCTGCTTTTGCCCCCTGTTCCCTCTTTTGCTAAGCTGTTGGCTCGGTCTCACCACTGCCTCTTCCTCTGAACTATGAAAGTCAGTGGCACGACCTTCATTCCATGTGGGCTCTAGGACATCATCGTCCCCTGCATCGTCTTCCACACAGTCTTCCTCCCTGACCTCCTGTTCGTTCTGCACACTGCAAAAAGACGCAGCAGTTGGCACCTGTGTTTCGTCATCATTAGAGACGTGCGGACTCCGATGAGGTGGTATTCCCATGTCCTCATCATCAGGAAACATAAGTGGTTGTGCATCAGTGCATTCTATGTCTTCCACCACTGGGGAAGGGCTAGGTGGATTCCCTTTGGAAACCTTTCCAGCAGAGTCTTCAAACAGCATAAGAGACTGCTGCATAGCTTGAGGCTCAGACAGTTTCCCTGATATGCATTTTGGTGATGTTACATACTGATGGGCTTGGTTTTCAGGCACCAGGCACCACCTGTGCGCTTTCTGCAGAAGACTGGGTGGGAGATAATGTTGTGAACGTGCTGGATCCACTGTCGGCCTCCCAATTGACTAGCTCCTGTACTTGCTCAGGCCTTTCCATCCTTAGAGCGGCATTGGGCCCCACCAAATATCGCTGTAAATTCTGGCTGGTACTGTAACATGAGGTAGTTGGTCCACCAGGACGTGTGGCTGTGGCAGAATGGCCACGTCCTCTCCCAGCACCAGAGGGTACACTAACACCACCACGACCGCGTCCGCGTCCCTTATTAGATGTATTCCTCATTGTTACCGTTCACCAAGCACCACAATAATAAAAAAAATATTTGGTCCAATGTATTGATTTCCAATTCAGGCCTTTTTTACATGCACCTAACACTATCTGACTATTTATTTATGTACTGTATTACACTAATCCAGGCACAGCAGTAACCACTGATTTAGGGGAATATCAACTGTAGGCCTAGTATTTAGGCCCTGGATGAAAGGTATCCTTTTATGGACAGATTTACACTTGGAGATGCACAGTAGCGTGTGAAAAAATATGTAGGTTTATGCCTTCAGCAATTGTATTTTAACACTTTGTGTAACATAACCTTTAACGGACAGAAATAAACTTGGAGATGCACGGTAACGAGTGAAGTTATTGAGGATGATCCTCTCAGCACTTGTATATATACCTTGAGTGTAATATACAATTTTACGCACAGAAATACACTATGAGATGAACAATAGTGCGTGCAGATTTACAGGATTATGCTTTCAGCAATTGTAATGTAACACTTTTTGTAATATACCCTTTTACAGAAAGAAATATACTTGGAGATGCACGCTGAGTGTAATATACCCTTTTACGGACAGATTACCACTTGGCCTGCAACAGCTGGAACACCAGATTCAGGGTATTGCTATATTGGCAATTGAATTTCATCCCAGAACAAAATCTATCCTTTGACGGATACTATTAAACTTGTCCAGTCACAGCTGGAACACCAGATTTACTGTATTTCTATTTTTGCAACTGTATTTCACCCCAGAACAAAATCTATCCTTTGACGGATACTATTAAACTTGTCCAGTCACAGCTGGAACACCAGATTTACGGTCTTTCTATTTTTGCAACTGAGTTTCATCGCAGAAAATAATATATCCTATGGCGAACAATATGAAACTTGTCCAGTCACAGCTGGAACACCAGATTTACTGTATTTCTATTTTGGCAACTGAATGTCACCACAGAAAATAATAAATCCTTTGACGGACACTATTAAACTTGTCCAGTCACAGCTGGAACACCAGATTTACGGTATTGCTATTTTGGCAATTGAATTTCACCCCAGAACAAAATATATCCTTTGCTGGACACTATGAAACTTGTCCAGTCACAGCTGGAACACCAGATTTACGGTATTGCTATTTTGGCAAATGAATTTTACCCCATAAAAAAATATATCCTTTGCCGGACACTATTAAACTTGGCCAGCCACTGCTGGGACACCAGATTTACAGTATTGTTATTTTGGCAATTGAATTTCACTCCAGAAAAAAAATATCCTTTGCCGGACACTATTAAACTTGGCCAGCCACTGCTGGGACACCAGATTTACGGT
The DNA here is from genome assembly GCA_033119425.1 of Bufotes viridis. NCBI lineage: Eukaryota > Metazoa > Chordata > Amphibia > Anura > Bufonidae > Bufotes > Bufotes viridis. The sequence goes on along the minus strand of CM065594.1, from coordinate 82,464,624 downwards.
ATTGCTATTTTGGCAATTGAATTTCACTCCAGAAAAAAATATATCCTTTGCTGGACACTATTAAACTTGTCCAGTCACAGCTGGAACACCAGATGTACGGTATTTCTATTTTTGCAACTGAATTTCACCGCAGAAAATAATATATCCTATGACAGACACTATGAGACTTGTCCAGTCATAGCTGGAGCACCAGATTTATGGTATTGCTATTTTGGCAATGAATTTAACCCCAGAACAAAATATATCCTTTACCGGACACTATTAAACTTGGCCAGCCACAGCTGTAACCACTAATTTATGGTATTGCTATTTTGGCAATTGAATTTCACCCCAGAACAAAATATATCCTTTGCCGGACACTATTAAACTTTGCCAGCCACTGCTGGGACACCAGATTTAGGGAATTGCTATTTTGGCAATTGAATTTCACCACAGAAAATTATCTATGCTTTGCCAGACAGCAGACAGTATTACACTTGGCTAGCCACAGCTGGAACACCAGATTTAGGGGATTGCTATTTTGGCAATTGAATTTAACCCCTCAATAAAATATAGAAATTTTTATCCTGCGTTTCTAGGGGAGACAATAAGCACAGCCAAGCCCCTGATGTAGGATATAGCAAAAAAAAAAAAACTAGTATTGATGGATTGATGGACTTGGTGGCAGCTTGTGCTGGTGCATCACAAGACACAAAATGGCCGCCGATCACCCCAGAAAAAAGTGACAGAAAAACGCTCTGTGCAGCCTAAAAAACAGTGAGCAATTAACTAACAGAAGTTGAATGATTCACAGCTGTAGATCGATCACTTCATTAGGTGTTTTTGCTGACTTTTCCCTTCCTAATCTCGCCCTCACAGCTGCTGCGTACTATCCCTACACTAATCAGAGCAGAGTGACGTGCGGCGCTACGTGAATCCAGCTTTAATAGAGGCTGGGTCACATGCTGCACTTGGCCAATCACTGCCATGCCATTAGTAGGCATGGCTTTGATGGCTTCTTAGGGCAAGAAGTAAAAGGCTAGCTGATTGGCTGCTGAATTAATAGTGAAAGCGTTAGCTAGGCCAGTGTTCTGTGTCCACTCCAGTCCTCAAAGACTCATCAACCTCTTTCACACGACCGTGTCCAGATTAGGCCCCATTCACACGTCCGTAGTGTGTTGCGGATCCGCAACACACCATGATGGCACTCCCCATAGATATTCCTATTCTTGTCCACAGATATGATCTTTTGTGGCACCGCAAATGCAGAAGCAGAGAGCACATAGTGTGCTCTCCGCATCACATCCGGACTCATTCACAATGAATGGGTCCGCATCCATTCCGCAGAATTGCGGAATGGATGCGGACAAAAATTGCAGATGTGTGAATGGGGCCTTAGGTCCAGATGCGTTGCGGATGTGTTTAGTAAAAGTTGTGCGATTTCACAGGCAAAGCCATTCAGTTTTGCCTGGGATTGCGTTCAGTTGTTCAGTTTTTTCCACGCGGGTGCAATGCGTTTTGATGAGTTTTTCACGCTCGTGATAAAAAACTGAAGGTTTACAAACAACATCTCCTAGCAACCATCAGTGAAAACGCAACGCACCTGCACTTGCTTACGGATGCAATGCGTTTTCACGCAGCCCCATTTACTTCATACATTGAAATGAATGGGTCAGGATTCAGTGCGGATGCTATGCGTTCACTTCATGCATGGCACCCGTGCGGAAATATCGGGCATGTGAAAGGGGCCATCTGCTGTAAGGACAGCGTCCTGACAGCACCCCAAAAAGCCCTTTTTAGGGCTGGTACATCAGTCTGCTTTTTATATATATATATATATATATATATATATATATATATATTGCAGTTGCCTGCCCGTGTGTGAGAAGCCGCAGGCCCACAGACTGTACTGTGCCCACTGCCCACCACTCATATAGGGTGGCACAGTACCTTGCAGATAAAGTCATTTAATGTTTAGTGAGTGCCAGTGAGTGTCAGGCCCACAGACTGTACTGTGCCCACCACTCATATCGGGTGGCACAGTACCTTGCAGATAAAAAAGTAATTTTATTTTTACCCTTTAATATAATTGTAGTTGCCTGCCAGTGTGTCTCAGGCCCACAGACTGTACTGTGCCCACTGCCCACCATTCATATAGGGTGTCACAGTATATTTCACGGCGCACGCACAGTGACCTAAAATTCGAATGAAGCAGAACAAGCATGGGTCTTTTTCCATCTCCCAGTTCCAAAAATCTATTCACTACACCGGCCCTGGCCCTGATAAGGGACAAAACAGAGATTAAACTAGTAGGAATAGTACTTAGTTAACACTAGTTGCATTGGTGGCAAATTCCATTGCAAGTGCCCAAAATTAGAAGGAAGCGGACAGAGCAAGCTTTTTTCTCTATCTCCCCATGCAAGGATTCAATTCAATACACGTCCTCTGATAGGGGACTTAACAAAGATTAAAATGGTAAGAATAGTAGTTCATACTATTTGTATTGGTGGCACAGTACATTGCGCGGCGCACGCACAGTGCCCCAAATTGGAAGGAAGAGGACCGACCAACCATCTTTTTCTATCTCCTGGTTCCTAAAATCTATTCCATACATCGGCCCCTGATAGGGGACAAAACAGAGATTAAACTGGTAAGAAAAGATTTTTTTAATAAAAAAAAAAGAGGACAGCCTCAGCGGAGCTGGGTATTTTTTGGCTGCATTATTGAACGCTCATGCACAATGGCTGTAGGATCAAGCGTCCTTTTGCGGAGGTGACAAACCTGGTCAGTCAAACCCCACGCAACATCATCGACCTTATCCCATATGCGTTTTTTCTGGAGTGTGCCCTGCGAAGAGTGCTGGATCAGGCCGTAGATGAGCATGAAGAGGAAGAGTTTTGGTCACCATCACCACCAGAAGCAGCCTTGTCATCATCGATTGCTGGACCTGCGGAAACGCAGAGAGAGGAGTCTGAAGAAGAGGAATCAGAGGAGGAAGGTGGCTTTGACGAGGGGGAGGACCAACCACAGCAGGCGTCCGAGGGGGCTTGTTGTCACCTTTCTGGGACCCTTGGTGTTGTACGTGGCTGGGTGGAGGAAGAGACCTTCAATGATGTCAGTGAGGACAAGGAACGGGACATGGCTAGCTTGGTATCCAACCTTGTGCAAATGGACTGTTTGCGGTTGTTTGTGGTGCGTTAAACGGGGAGTTGGGGCTGTTAGAGTTTGGTTTGTCACTGCGAAGCGGGCGTAACCCTTACACTACCTGATCGATGCAACATCATACCTGATCGTATACACACACTGGATGTTTTAAAGCACGTTATTCCAAACAATTTAGGAATGTTAGGTGATTTATGCCCTTTACGGAATAAAACCCGACTCTGCGTCAACTGCATAATTTTCCATGGGAATTTTGCCATGGATCCCCCTCCGGCATGCCACAGTGCAGGTGTTAGTCCCCTTGAAAAAACTTTTCCATCACTATTGTGGCCAGAAAGAGTCCCTGTGGGTTTTAAAATTCGCCTGCCAATTGAAGTCTATGGCGGTTCGCCCGGTTTGCCCGTTCGCAAACATTTGCAGAAGTTCGTGTTCGCCGTACGCGAACGGAAAATTTTATTTTCGCAACATCTCTACTCAAAACGCGTGAGTATCTTTTATCCTAGCAATATATCATAGCGATATGCCCCCACTGTCCAAGATGGGAATTAGAAATTAGCAAATTATTGAAAAATGTTACTGCTTCACCAAATTAAAAAAAAAAAAATCTTTGGTCTGAATGACATGGAGCGGCGATTGCGCCGTCGCCCGTGATTGTTCCCCTCAGATACCCTATTCATTCATGATTGCAGCATCTGATATAAATGACAGACTGTCAAATAAAATAAAAAAATCATACCTACTTGGTCCATTTGCTTGCGACGGGCCGGCCGCTGACATCTTGCTTGAAGATCTGGCGCTAAATGTCGCTTAACCCGTGATGACATCATACAGCACTGTGCACTGTATCGTGCAAGATCTTCAAGCAAGATGGCGTGGCTGTCACATCGCAAGAAAATGGATCAGGGAAGTATGATTTTTTTTTGTTTGTTCTTTACATTTTTTCAGGTTAAATAAATTCGCTACCACAAAGCACAAGGAAATTCGGGTTCGTGGCAAATCAAATTTATCCTGAAATTCGGATTGAAGTCGACTAATGCGAATAGTCTCTTTCACATGTTAGTGAGTCAAGGATGTACAGTACATTGACTTTAATATGTGTATTCGCATTTCAGTGGTTTTCTATGGATCCATGGTGACACCATGGAAGCATGCCTTATTTTTGTCTGTAATTATGGATTACTGTATATACAACGGTCCATGAAAACCCACACACAAAACACGGTATCCGCCTATGTTTGGTCCATGGTTTTCAGGGATCATTGCTAGTACAGTTGTGTTCAAAATTATTCAACCCCCAATGCTGTAAAGGGTTTTAGGGAATTTAGTGTACATTTGTAATTGTGTTCAGAATGAAATCTTACAAGGACTTATTAACCACTTCAGCCCCGCTAGCTTAAACACCCTTAATGACCAGGGCACTTTTTACAATTCCGCACTACACTACTTTCACCGTTTATTGCTCCGTCATGCAACTTACCACCCAAATGAATTTTACCTCCTTTTCTTCTCACTAATAGAGCTTTCATTTGTTGGTATTTCATTGTTGCTTACATTTTTACTTTTTTTGCTATTAATACAAATTTAACGACATTTTTGCAAAAAAATGACATTTTTCACTTTATGTTGTAAAATTAAAAAAAAAAAAACTACATTTCTATATAAATTTTTCTCTAAATTTATTGTTTTACATGTGTTTGATAAAAAAAAGTCCAATAAGTGTATATTTATTGGTTTGGGTAAAAGTTATAGCGTTTACAAACTATGGTGCAAAAAAGTGAATTTCGGCATTTTGAAGCAGCTCTGACTTTCTGAGCACCTGTCATGTTTCTTCAGGTGCTAGAATGTCAGGATAGTATAAATACCCCCAAATGACACCATTTTAGAAAGAAGACACCCCAAAGTATTCGCGGAGGGGCATGGTGAGTTCATGTATCATTTCATTTTTTTCACAAGTTAGCGGAAAATGACACTTTCTGAGAAAAAAAAAAAAGTTTCAATTTCTGCTAACTTCTGGCAAAAAAAAAAAATCTCAGACGGACTCACTATGCCCCTCAGTGAATACCTCAGGGTGTCTACTTTCCGAAATGGGGTCATTTGTGGGGTGTGTTTACTGTTCTGGCATTTTGGGCAGGGCTAAATTGTAAGCCGCCATGTAAAATCTAAAGGTACTCGTTGGAATTTGGGCCTTTGCGCACCCAGGCTGCAAAAAGTGTCACTTATGTGGTATCGCCGTACTCAGGAGAAGTAGGGCAATGTGTTTTGGGGTGTATTTTTACATATACCCATGTTGGGTGAGAGAAATATCTCTGTAAATTGTCAACTTTGTATAAAATTTTTTAAAAGTTGTCAGTTTACAGAGATATTTTTCACACAAAGTATGGGTATATATAAAATACACCCCAAAACACATTGCCCTACTTCTCCTGAGTACGGCGATACCACATGAGTGACACTTTTTGCAGCCAAGATGCTAAAGGCCCAAATTCCAATGAGTACCTTTAGAGTCACAGGGCATTTTTACGCATTTAGTTCAGACTTCTTCTCACGCTTTAGGGGCCCCTAAAATGCCAGGACAGTAGTAAATACCCACATGTGACCCCATTTTGAAAGAAGACACCCTAAGGTATTCCGTGAGGGCATGGCGAGTTCATAGAAGATTTTTTTTTGGCACAAGTTAGTGGAAATTGATTTTTTATTGTTTCTTCTCACAAAGTCTCCCTTTCCGCTAACTTTTGACAAAAGTTTAATTTTCATGGACTCATTATGCCCCTCAGCGAATACCTTGGGGTGTCTTCTTTCCAAAATGGGGTCACATGTGGGGTATTTATACTGCCCTGGCATTTTAGGGGCCCTAAAGCGTGAGAAGAAAATGCGTAAAAATGCCCTCCTAAAGGTACTCATTGGATTTGGGCCCTTTGCGCATCTTGACTGCAAAAGTGTCACTCATGTGGTATCGTCGTACTCAGAGAAGTAGGCAATGTGTTTTGGGGTGTATTTTACATATACCCATGCTGTGTGAGAGAAATATCTCTGTAAATTGACAACTTTGAATAAAAAATTTAAAAGTTGTCGTTTACAGCGATATTTCTCACACGCAGTATGGGTATATGTAAAAATACACCCCAAAACACATTGCCCTACTTCTCCTGAGTACGGCGATACCACATGAGTGACACTTTTTTGCAGCCAAGATGCGCAAAGGGGCCCTAAATCCAATGAGTACCTTTAGGATTTCACAGGGCATTTTTACGCATTTGGATTCTCACGCTTTAGGACTCCTAAAATGCCAGGACAGTATAAATACCCCACAAGTGACCCCATTGTGGAAAGAAGACACCCTAAGGTATTCTGTGAGGGGTATGGCGAGTTCACAGAAAAAATAATTTGGCACAAGTTAGCGGAAATTGATTTTTTTTTTTTTTACAGTCTCATATTCCACTAACTTGTGACAAAAATAAAATTTTACATGAACTCACTATACCCCTCACGGAATACCTTGGGGTGTCTTCTTTCTAAAATGGGGTCACATGTGAGGTTTTTGTACTGCCCTGGCATTTGAGGGTCTCCGCAATCATTACACGTATGGCCAGCATTAGGAGTTATCTGCGATTCTCCTTATATTGAGCATACTGGTAATGAGATTTTTTTCCGCTCAGCCTCTGCGCTGAAAAAAAAAAAATGAACGGCACCGATTTTTTCATTCGCATCGATCAATGTGGATGAAAAAATCTCTGCCAAAATCAGTGACTGCGGTGCGGTGGGCTGGGCGCTATCTACCTAACAAGTAGCTAACTAACTGGCGGTGATAAGGGACCCTTATGCCCCATTCACACGTCCGAAATTCTGTTTGCGGAACGGAATTGTGGACCCATTCATTTCTATGGGTACAGACTTTGTCCCGCTCGGATCCGGAATTACGGATCCGCGCTTCCAGGTCTGCACTTCCGTTCCGCAAAAATATAGAACATGTCCTATTCTTGTCCGCAATTGCGGACAAGAAAAAGCATTTTTATATAGTTCTGGCAATGTGCGGATCTGCAAAATGCTGAAAGCACATTGCCGGTGTCCGTGTTTTGAGGATCTGCAGATCCGCAATACACATATGGACGTCTGAATGGAGCCTTACAAGGGTGTGATCAATGACAGGGGGTGATCAGGGGTCTAGATGGGGTGATCAAGGGTTAATAGGTGAGGGGGTGGGGGGTTAGTGTAGTGTTTGGTGCAACTTTACAGTGTTACCTGGTCCTTTGGTGGTCGATCCCAGCAAATGGGACCACCAGAGGACCAGGTAGCAGCTATATCAGACGCTGTTCACAAAACAGCGTCTGATATAGCTGTTTGATGCGATTTTATTCGCATCTACAGCCTGCCAGCGATGGATCATCGCTGGCAGGCTGTAGCCGAACTGCCGAGACGCGCTTCTCTGTGAACAGGAAGTCTCGGCTCTCACGAGATGACGCGCCGATGCGTCGTCTCAGAGCTACATGACCGCCCGCAGGACGCATCCCTGCGTTAGCTGGTCCTGTAGCGGTTAAAGAACCAAATGCAACTAAAATGACATCAATTGTTTTTGTAATACAGTATTAAATGTTTTTTTTGTGATTTCTTCATTGACACAATTATTCAACCCCTTAAAGACTACCACTTCTAAGAACAGAGGTTCATTCAAGTGTTTTCGATCAGGTATTGAAAACACCTGTGGATGTCAAGGAGCAGCAATCAAGCATAATAAGCACCAATTAGGCAGGTTTAAAATGACTGTGATAATCAGCTACTTCTAGACATTTACTGGTGTGTGTACAAACATGGTGAAGTCAAGAGAATGGTCCAGGAAGACAAGAGAAGAGGTGATTTATCTTCACAGGAAGGGCAATGGCTATAAGAAGACTGCAAAGATGTTAAACATACCAAGAGACACCATAGGAAGCATCATTCGCAAATTCAAGGCAAACGGCACTGTTGAAACGCTACCTGGTTGAGGCAGAAAGAAGATGCTGACTTCAACTGCTGTGCGCTACCTGAAGAGCAAAGTCGAGAAAAGTCCCTGTGTGACTGCTGAGGAACTGAAAAAAGATTTGTCAGATGCAAGTACTGAAGTTTCAGCTCAGACAATAAGGCGCACACTGCGTAATGAAGGCCTCCATGCCAGAACTCCCAGGCGACCCCCTTGCTGTCTCCAAAGAATAAGAAGAGTCGACTGCAGTATGCCAAAAGTCATGTGGACAAACTACAAAAGTTTTGGGATAGTGTTCTGTGGACTGATGAAACAAAATTAAAACTGTTTGGGCCCATGGATCAACGCCATGTTTGGAGGAGGAAGAACAAGGCCTATGAAGAAAAGAACACCTTGCCTACTCTGAAGCATGGCGGGGGTCAATCATGCTTTGGGGCTGTTTTGCTTCTACAGGTACAGGGAAGCTTCAGCGTGTGCAAGGTACCATGAATTCTCTTCAGTACCAGGAGATATTGGATGAAAATGTGATGCAGTCCGTCACAAACTTGAGGCTTGGGAGACGTTGTACCTTTCAACAGGACAATGATTCCAAGCATACCTCTAAGTCCACTAGAGCATGGTTGCAGATTAAAGGCTGGAACATTTTGAAGTGGCCATCGCAGTCACCAGACTTAAATCCGATTGAGAACCTCTGGTGGGACTTAAAGAAAGCAGTTGCAGCGCGCAAGCCTAAGAATGTGACTGAACTGGAGGCTTTTGCCCATGAAGAATGGGCAAAGATACCCGTAGATTGCTGCAAGACACTTGTGTCAAGCTATGCTTCACTTTTAAAAGCTGTTACAACTGGAAAAGGATGTTGTACTAAGTACTAAGATTGAATGTCACTTAGGGGTTGAATAAAACTGATAATGATGTGAGCACAGAAAAGACATTTGTGGTTATTTCATTAAAATTGTTATGTTATATTTGTCTGACTTACAAGTGCCTCTTTGATTTAATTGTAAACAAGATGACTGAAATGATCAAAATCAATGTCAAACTGGCCAAAACACTCAATTTTAGTGGGGGTTGAATAATTTTGAACACAACTGTAGATGCCCTGGAAACCAATTTTCAAACTAGCACTGTCGAGGGAATAAAAATAGAAAACGGAGGACAAAAACCAGTCACATAGACCTAATACGGATTATTCACGGACATCTTCACGGATAAACCACTGACCATCTAGTCACGGATGTCATCTTGGACATGTGAAAGGGGCTTAACCCAGAAGTGGCCATTTCATGGGAATGGTATGATTTGGTAGCAATTTTTTGCCCAAGGGGATGCCAGCCTGGTCAGTCATTAGTAATGAGTAAAAATGCGGAAGTGTGGATAAATGCCAGCAACCTGGCTGAATCACTCTTTCACTGTCCATTCATAGAGAATATCATATTCAACATGCTGTGAACAGCCGAAAAACATAACAGCACACCAGATCATTTTGGCTCAACCAGCACAAATTACTCCTGGAATGAAGCAAACATGGATATATTGGGCATGAAACAAAAAATCTTTTCATGGCTAATCAGGCATTTTTTCTGTAAGTGCCGCTCTAACCTCACATGATACATGATAAATGTCAGCTTATCAGACCTTCCCCCACCCAAAGCAATTAAAGGGGTTCTCTGGCCCTACCTAAATAATGTGCCCTTAATGTAACCTGTGGAGAGAAGATGATGGCTGCCATACTTACCTCCAGCAGCAGCAACGTTATCCTAGATCCTCTTCACGGTCATGTGACCACTCCTTTGGTGTTTTCTGCTCTTCCAGTGCCTCGCCATCTTCTTCCCTCGTTCTCATTTGCAGGACATCACTGCTTCTTGCCGGCCTTCCTTGGTCCCGACAACTGCATACTAGTGTGTCAGAAATATTGTGCAGAAAGGAAATAATCTTTAAAGTCCTACATCTTGCTGTACAGATTGGTATATGGACATCATGGTAGCCATTTTATTTTGCTTGATAGAAGGTAAATGCGAGTTTGTTCTGTTTGGTCAAAGACAGAGAAGAGTCAAGAATCTTAACGTAAACATTCTCATGTAAATTGTGGGGGGTTTCAGACAGGTACCATAAAGATCCTTCAGGTCTCTACAAAAGACAATGGACAAAAGACAGGGTGTTTTAAAGTTTTTCTTTTCTCACAGCAGCCATTTTCATCATTCACAGTCATCCCTGCCTGAGGTAGCACATGGTGTGTAAGTTTTTGGAGTCATCCTCCACATCTAAGCCAATGGTACTGTAGCATTGCTGGTATGCCACATTTCTTTCTGTTTATGTCTGTTTACATATGTATTTGCATGTCTTTTCCTGCTCCTTTATAGTAGCTTCAGTTAGCAGCTAGGGACTATCCTTGTTATGTAGGTAGGATAGCATGCTTCTGGTTTATATCTGTACACTTCATGGATGTTTATCATTGTCATGCACAGTAATGTTATGATATGCATTGTCATATGTCAAACCCCTTTAGTAAGTGCTTTATTTTTTCTGTTCCCCAGTTTTACCGCACGGCCGCATTTATATCCTTGCAATAAATATAAAGTTGGACGATACTCCATTGTCAATTCATTGCCAGGATAAGGTTTAGCTGTCTGTCGAGCTATGTACCTTCACACATAAGAAGGACAGATTAGTAAAACAGCGGCTGCTTACGAGCTAGATACGAGGAACTGCGACTCCCTGGCCGCAGTAAAATAGCGGCTTCTTACAAGCTAGATACTAGAAACTGCGATTCCTCAAACCCTTTGAGTCAACAACCTCTAACCGGCTGAACCGCATGGTACTGAACCCTGCAAGGTGCAGCATCGTCACCCACGACAGTTGCAAGTGTGCAAACCTGTTCACAGTGTCATTATTTCGTCAAGAGAATCCGAACTGTACGAAACAAGGTCTTGCATCTCAGCTAGCTCCAGAAGCTCAAAGAGTTCGATGAGCAGCTCCACGGACGCCATTGCCCACGCAAAAGCTGGAGCCGCCAAAGTCCGCGGGCATTTGTCGAACAAGAAAGACAACTAAAAATAGAGAAAGCTCATATGGAAATGGAGAAAGTTCGTATGGAAATAGAGAAAGCTTGTATGGAAATGGAGAACGCTCGTATAGAAGCAGCCCTAGGAAACAAAAATCTTTTCATGGCTAATCAGGCATTTTTTCTGTAAGTGCCGCTCTAACCTCACATGATACATGATAAATGTCAGCTTATCAGACCTTCCCCACCCAAAGCAATTAAAGGGGTTCTCTGGCCCTACCTAAATAATGTGCCCTTAATGTAACCTGTGGAGAGAAGATGATGGCTGCCATACTTACCTCCAGCAGCAGCAACGTTATCCTAGATCCTCTTCACGGTCATGTGACCACTCCTTTGGTGTTTTCTGCTCTTCCAGTGCCTCGCCATCTTCTTCCCTCGTTCTCATTTGCAGGACATCACTGCTTCTTGCCGGCCTTCCTTGGTCCCGACAACTGCATACTAGTGTGTCAGAAATATTGTGCAGAAAGGAAATAATCTTTAAAGTCCTACATCTTGCTGTACAGATTGGTATATGGACATCATGGTAGCCATTTTATTTTGCTTGATAGAAGGTAAATGCGAGTTTGTTCTGTTTGGTCAAAGACAGAGAAGAGTCAAGAATCTTAACGTAAACATTCTCATGTAAATTGTGGGGGGTTTCAGACAGGTACCATAAAGATCCTTCAGGCCTCTACAAAAGACAATGGACAAAAGACAGGGTGTTTTAAAGTTTTTCTTTTCTCACAGCAGCCATTTTCATCATTCACAGTCATCCCTGCCTGAGGTAGCACATGGTGTGTAAGTTTTTGGAGTCATCCTCCACATCTAAGCCAATGGTACTGTAGCATTGCTGGTATGCCACATTTCTTTCTGTTTATGTCTGTTTACATATGTATTTGCATGTCTTTTTCCTGCTCCTTTATAGTAGCTTCAGTTAGCAGCTAGGGACTATCCTTGTTATGTAGGTAGGATAGCATGCTTCTGGTTTATATCTGTACACTTCATGGATGTTTATCATTGTCATGCACAGTAATGTTATGATATGCATTGTCATATGTCAAACCCCTTTAGTAAGTGCTTTATTTTTTCTGTTCCCCAGTTTTACCGCACGGTCGCATTTATATCCTTGCAATAAATATAAAGTTGGACGATACTCCATTGTCAATTCATTGCCAGGATAAGGTTTAGCTGTCTGTCGAGCTATGTACCTTCACACATAAGAAGGACAGATTAGTAAAACAGCGGCTGCTTACGAGCTAGATACGAGGAACTGCGACTCCCTGGCCGCAGTAAAATAGCGGCTTCTTACAAGCTAGATACTAGAAACTGCGATTCCTCAAACCCTTCGAGTCAACAACCTCTAACCGGCTGAACCGCATGGTACTGAACCCTGCAAGGTGCAGCATCGTCACCCACGACAGTTGCAAGTGTGCAAACCTGTTCACAGTGTCATTATTTCGTCAAGAGAATCCGAACTGTACGAAACAAGGTCTTGCATCTCAGCTAGCTCCAGAAGCTCAAAGAGTTCGATGAGCAGCTCCACGGACGCCATTGCCCACGCAAAAGCTGGAGCCGCCAAAGTCCGCGGGCATTTGTCGAACAAGAAAGACAACTAAAAATAGAGAAAGCTCATATGGAAATGGAGAAAGTTCGTATGGAAATAGAGAAAGCTTGTATGGAAATGGAGAACGCTCGTATAGAAGCAGCCCTAGCTGAACAACAGGCAACACAGGAAAAGCTAACTGTGGAAAAGGAAGCTGCAGCTGCTGTAGCAGAGGCGTTTGAAGAAGCAGCAAACTCTGCAAGTGATATACTCAGCAGCATAGTTGGGCCTGAACCTGATCATCACGATAACTCGCAACGCACTTCAGATTATGTCATGCAGTATGCAGAGTCGGATGACTGCCTACATTCAAGTCCAAGAGCAGTGCCAACCCCTGCTGAAGAACCCCAGCAGACTTCTTTCACACAAGTGACCTTAGTTAACCAAAAACCCTGCTTTGCACGAGACAACAGTTTCATAGGACATCAGCCCTCAACGCCCTCAATGCAACCTGCATTCAAATCCTTTAAGAAGGAACAAGTAGATGGTGACTATTACAGCAACAATCCACCAACCAACGATCCAGTTATGTCAGAGATTATAAAATCCCTTGCCCGATGTGAGTTAATAACCAGGGGGCTCTCCAAGTTTGATGACAGACCTGAAAGCTATAGGTCATGGCGATTGTCATTCAGAAATGCAATCAGAGACCTAGATCTGTCTGCATGTGAGGAAATTGATCTTCTTGTCAAGTGGCTAGGAAATGAATCGGCAAAGCACGCAAAGAGGATTAGAGCCATTAATATTAACTACCCAAGCACAGGGTTAAACATGATATGGGAGAGACTTGATGACTGTTATGGCTCACCAGAAGTGATAGAGTATGCACTCTTCAAAAGAATTGAGGATTTCCCCAGGATCCAGAACAAAGGGTTCCAGAAGCTGAGAAAACTGAGTGACTTGCTGACGGAGCTGCAAGTTACCAAAGCTGAAGGAGATTTACAAGGTCTGGTATTCTTCGATACTGCACGTGTTGTAAACCCCATAGTAGAAAAACGACCTTATAACCTGCAACAGAATTGGATTGCTCAAGGTTCCAGGTACAAGCAACAGCACAAAGAGCCATTCCCTCCATTCCCATTCATTGTGGACTTCGTGCACCAACAAGCAAAGACTAGGAATGATCCCAACTTTGACTTCTCAATGTTTGACACCACTTACCCCAAACCAGGTAGGCATGTCACTTTGTAACATGAAAGGTACACCTATTGCAGTACACAAGACCAGTGGATCTTCCAAAGACCCCTCAAACAAAAACTACAGTACCTCAGAGGCTGAAAAGATCTCAACCAAAGAGCCATGCAGAGAATGTCCTCTACATAAGAAACCACAATCATTGCTGAAATGCAGAGGATTTAGAGAAAAACTTCCCAGGGACCACAAAACTTTCCTCAAGGAGAACCACATTTGTTACAGGTGTTGTGCATCAACCTCTCATCTTGCAAAAGACTGTACTATAAACATCAAATTCTCTTAATGCAACAGTGAAGAGCACAATACAGCCTTACAACCTGGGCCAGCTCCATCGACTCTCACACCCTCAGAACAGGCTATAGAGCACGGTGGGGAGGAGAGAGACACAGTACCTCCTAAAGTGACACCCCAGTGCACCAAAGTCTGCAGAGAAGGTCTTATTAGCAAATCTTGCTCCAAGATCTGTCTTGTCACCGTTTACCCCATTGGTCATAAAGAGAAAGCAGTAAGGTTGTATGCCATCCTTGATGATCAGAGTAATAGATCTCTTGCTAACTGGACTTTCTTTGATATATTCAATATTAAAGGACACTGTTCTCCATATACCAAACAATAGAGAAGAGATTCCTACGCCTGAGGCAACATTACATCATGCACATCTAAAATCCATAGCACATCTCATACCTGCACTCGACCCAGAAGCCAAAATAATACTTCTGCTTGGAAGAGATATCAAAAGAGTCCACAAGGTATGAAAACAAATAAACTGGCCTCACAATTCTCCATATGCCCAGAAGCTTGACCTAGGGTGGGTCATTATAGGTGATGTCTGCTTAGGAAATATTCACAAGCCAAATGCAGTGAATTCTCTTTACACAAGTTCCTTGGAGAACAGACTTCCATCCCTCTTTCAGCCTTGTCCTAACAGGTTCATTATAAGAGAGAAGCCAGCAAGTGTACTATATCCTGACTTTTCACAAATCGAGAACCATTCTTGTGGTGGAGACCAAGACCACTTGGGGTGTAAGGTGTTCCAGAGGACAAAGGAAGACCACAAGATAGCTCCCTCTATTGAAGATGAAGCCTTCTTAATCAAAATGGAGCAAGGATCCTTCAAGGATAGAAACAAGCACCTGGGTTGCACCACTGCCTTTCAAGACACAGAGATGCCGTCTTCCCAACAACAGGGATAAAGCCTTTAAATGCTTCTGTTTACTCAAACGCAACTATTAGAAAAGACCAGAGATGATGGAACATTTCTTCTTGTTCATGAACAAGATATTGAAGAACAGTCATGCAGAAGTAGCTCCACCCCTAAAAGAAAGAGTAGAATGCTGGTACCTACCAATCTTTGACGTTTACCACCCTAAGAAACCAGAACAAATCCAAGTGGAATTTGACTCTACTTCACAATATGAGGGAGTTTCTCTCAATGATGTTCTTTGACAGGACCAGACCTCAATAACACACTTCTCGGTGTCCTCATTAGATTCCGCAAATGAACCATTGCTGTAGTTGCAGACATACAACAAATGTTCTACTGTTTTATAGTTGAAGAAGAACACAAGAACTTCTTGAGATTCTTTTGGTTCAAAGACAATGACCCTACCCAAGACATCATAGAATCGCATGAAAGTGCATGTTTTCGGCAACAGCCCATCTCCTTCAGTCACTATTTATGGACTCAGACTTTCTGCCCAGAAAGGTGAAAAAGACTGTGGGGAGGACATTAAGAAGTTTGTTTAAAGAGATTTCTATGTAGATGATGGCTTAAAGTCGCTTCCCTCACCAAAGGCCGCAATCAGTCTACTCAAAAGGACTCAAAGTATGCTTTTCTGTTCAGACCTCAGACTGTATAAGATAGCTTCAAATAGCAAAGTTGTTATGGAGGCATTTCCTACTCAAGACCATGCCAGTGATTTGAAAGATCTAGACTTGGCAACAGACCCAATACCTATGCAGCGCAGCCTAGGGTTCAGGATGGACCTCAAGTCTGACACCTTTACTTTTCAAGTTGACCAAGAACAGAAACCCTTCACACGACATGGAGTCCTATCCACCATTAACAATTATATGATCCACTTAGATTTGCAGCCCCTGTGATTATCCAATGTAAGACTCTGTTCAGAGAGTTAACCACAGATACATGTGATTGGGATTCGCCACTTCCCTCAGAGAAAGAGGCACTATAGATAACATGGAGAGAGGGGGGCGTGGCCAACCACCGAGCTGCTAAGACGCATCTCAGAGTGCTCTCTGAGCTAACCTGCCAATCTTTGGCCATCGGTGGCCCAAACACCTGCTGACCCTTTAAAGTGCCCTCTACTGTGTTCCTGGGAGACACTGGACCTCGCGGAGCCTGAATCTCTGCCTGTTTGGACCGAATCCAGACCGCCTCACCTCGCGGCCTACTCCCGCCTGTAATACGCATTGCTGCGGCCTGCTACCTGTCGCCGAGGCCTATCGCACACAGACACAGCGGCGGAACGGACTGCATACCGGTTACAGACCGTCGGAACGTCTATCACGATAGCGGTCAGCGAGTCCCGAGTCCCGGTCACTGGCGGCCTACTGCGAGCGCCCCGTTTACAGTGGCGCGCTGCGGCCTGCCGACACTCCTGCCCTGCACGAGCCATTCTGTCATCCACCTGGCAGAATCCCAGAGGACCGCGGCACAGATAGCGAGCAATTCCACGATCCGGGCTCGCAAGCTCCATCCACCATGCATAACTGTGAGTACTGCAGGTCCCGGTCCAATATCCCGGGCTGGATCAACTTTTGGGCGCGCTATTGTCCATCAAGCCGCCACTAGTGCTGGGTAACCACGTCC
Organism: Bufotes viridis; assembly: GCA_033119425.1. Taxonomy (NCBI): domain Eukaryota; kingdom Metazoa; phylum Chordata; class Amphibia; order Anura; family Bufonidae; genus Bufotes; species Bufotes viridis. The sequence continues at coordinate 82,447,862 of CM065594.1, read as the reverse complement.
TCCATAACCCTTACCTCAGCTTTCCTAGCCATACTTACCTTACCAGGTATTCACCAAACTACCAGAGCATAGCTCAAATTTTTTCTGGACTGAACTCTGTCATCGGTCTGCAAACAACACGTCTGCAACTTATCAGCGTTCCTGTAATGGACTTTGTGCCATAATTTTTCTTTATCTGTGTCACCACCGATAGACTTTAATGTGCTAATTATTTTTGGCTTAGCTGGCCCAACCTTTCTTAAGCACTCCTGTAACATGGTCAAAATAGGAAATACTATCTCCAGAGACACTGTCACCGCACATAAAATACCAGCTACAAAGGGTGAGATGGATAAATATATGAAGAAAAAGAATCCTCATCTTAAACTGACTACCCCCTCTAAAGACGCCCTCCCAGCAGCTCACCTAGACACCGGAGCAGAGTCTGATAGTGAAAATGAGCTGGCCTCTCAACGTGACACATTGCCAGTTTCCCGCTCCTTCCTACAAAAGTCTTTAGAGAACGCCTTAGCTAAAGCCCTGGACCCCATTTCTAAAGATCTACAAGATATAAAACACGATATTAAACATCTGGGCACTAGGGTGGAACAACTAGAAGCTACCCAAGCCTCTCTCTGTACTTACACTACTGCTCTGACCTCCAGCTTCACTTCTTGACAGAATTACCTCAATGTGGCGTTTGATGCTCTGGAAGACCAAGAGAATAGAGATAGCAGGAACAACCTCCGTTTAAGAGGCCTCCCAGAATCTGTTGAGAACTCTGCTCTTCTATCAACTGTCACTGACATCTTCCGCAACATCCTTGGAGACTCCTATCCAGGGAAAATTGTCATTGAACGTGTTCACAGGGCTCTGAGGCGCAAACCCAAAGACTCTGAACCACCCAGAGATGCCATTTGTCGACTGCTGCACTTTACTGTTAAGGAGGACATTCTGCGTCTTTCCAGAACATCCCCACAAACCACCTTCGAAGACGTACAGATACATATCTACCAGGACTTATCGCCACAAACGTTACTAAAAAGAAGAACCCTCAGGCCATTGACTGCGGCCCTTCGCTCCAAAGGGATACAATACAACTGGCAATTCCCATTCGGATTGGCTTTAATGACTGGAGGGAAGAGGTTCCTGGTCCGCACTACTGCAGATCTCCCTGGAGTCTACAATGCACTGGAACTCCCAGACCTACAAATTCCAGACTGGTCAGTGGTTAAGGACCTGGACACTCTTCCGCAGATCCCGCCTCCAACGCCCTGGGAAGAAGTAGCGTCCGGACGCACCCCAAAGTCCAGGAGAAAATCCGGCAAATTGACCCCGAAAAGCATCATACCAGAGGACACTTGAAATAAGAGAGGTTCCCACACCCCTCATCTCTTATTCTTTCCTCCATGCCTCACGAGGCCGCTCACATAAGTGGACTTTAAATGTCGTCCTAATTTAGAGATAGGATGTCTCACTCTCTCGCTCTTTCATCTCTCCTGTTCTTTCCTTCCTTCTTCTCCTTCTTTATCAACCTATTATTCTAAACTGCCCTGTCTATAGCTCTTATCACAAGTTCTCTCAGACCTTGGTAGAAGTGGTTTATGAGCTGCCTCACACGCCACTGCCTTTTAGGTGCTGGCGTTTAAATGACCTGCTCTTAAAATCCCCACAAAATGTCAAGAGAATCAACTCAAGTTTATCTGAGTTTTTTGCTCGGAACAACAACGAGGAGGTCTCTATTAGTGATGAGCGGCAGGTGCCATATTCGATTTCGACGAAATTCGCGAATATTCGAATGAATATTCGTTTCATATTCGTCGAAATCGAATATTCGTCATTTTTTCTAGTTATCGCGATTAACATGCGATTTAAATAATCGCATATTGCGATTTGTACTTAAGGCTACTTTCCTATTGGTTTCATATCTAGAATTAGCGAGATGACGAATATGACGAATGTATTCGCTCTATTACTCAAAACGAAGATAACGTAAGTATTCTACATCTTCGCTTTAGCTACCTATTCGTCAACTTCGCTAATTCTAGCAATCAAATAGGAAGGTTGACTATGAGAGAGCAGTTGTAGTTAATTCGCTATGCGATTTTTTTTTTTTTTAATAAATAGAATACTTATAATAATTTTATCAAGTAATATAATTATTGTATTAAAAAAAAAAAAATCGCATAGCTTAATTTAACACAGCTGTCTGGTAAGTCAACCTTCCTATTTGATTGCTGCTAGAATTAGCGAATAGCGAAGTTGACGATGACGAGACGAATAGGTAGCTAAAACGAAGATGTAGAATACTTCGCTATCTTCGCTTTTGAGGAATATGACGAATACATTCGTCATATTCGCTATTCGCTAATTCTACCAAGCCAACCATAACTTCTGTGCTCATGGAGCGTCCCCATCACCATGGGAACGTCTCCATATACTAAAATGTACTGTCGGATTTGAGGAATTACGTTGAAATCGCAATGCGATTAATTCAAGTTATATTAATCGCATTGCGATTTCAACTTAGAGCTGGGTTTATAATGGGTCAGCTTGCTAGAATTAACGGTTAACGAATATGGAATATAGCAGCAGTGTTAAGTTGAAATCGCAATGCGATTAATTTAACTTAAAGTATTCGCATTGCGATTTCAACTTAGCACTGCTAGTGCATAGCATTAGCTATACTCCATATTCGTTAATTCTAGCCTATGTAAGATAAGCAGTGCTAAGTTGTAATCGCAATGCGATTAATTTAACTTAAAGTATTCGCATTGCGATTTCAACTTAGCACTGCTAGTGCATAGCTATTACTCCATATTCGTTAATTCTAGCCTATGTAAGATAGCAGTGTTAAGTTGTAATCGCAATGCGATTAATATAACTTGAATTAATCGCATTGCGATTTCAACGTAATTCCTCAAACCGACAGTACATTTTAGTATATGGAGATTCTCCCATGGATGGGGACGCTCCACATGAGCACGGAAGTCGGCAGAAGCGGCAACGGGCACTGACTAGAGCAGCCAGGAAGCCAGGAATCCTCAGGACAGGTAAGAACTACTTTTGGGAAGTAGGAAAGAAAAAAATATAACTAAAAAAAAAAACAAAAAAAAACGAATATTCGAAATAGCGAATTTATAGCGCTATATTCGAAATATTCGCGAATTAGCGAAGTGCCGATATTCGCTAAAAAAATTCGCTTTTCGAATATTCGCGCTCAACACTAGTCTCTATGCAGACGCTCTGGGAAGCGCATAAATCATACGTCAGAGGCGAGCTTATTTCTCTCTCTGCCTATGCTCGCAAAATCAGGTCACAAAAATTGTCCGACCTGCAATCTAAAATTTCCCAATTGGAGAGTCTGCATAAGAGATCCCTTTTAGCTTCCCACTTAGACGAGCTGACTAACTTACGTAGCGAGCTCAAAAACCTGCTTAACCTGTCCTCAGCTAAAGCCTATTTATCAGCTCAATTTAAACATTACACACATGGAGACAAACCCACCAGGTTTATGTTAGCCCAAATCAAACAGAGGAAAGCTAGGTCCTTTATAACTAATCTCAAAGGCTCAAATGGCGCAATTTACCATAAAACAACTGATATAGCCGTGAATTCAGCTCATTTTATAAAGAACTGTACAACCTAGGTTCTAAATATCTCCTGCGCAATCCCATAAACTGTGCTCTCAAATATCGCCGACTGAGATTAAGGAGGCCATTGTATCCTCCCCCAAGAACAATTGCTTAACTGCACATTATTACATTTCATATGAAGAAAATACAATGTCCAGCTCACCTGCTTGATTAGTTCCCTTCTGGGATCCCTCTTGCACGGACTTTGTGGTAAGTAGCCCAAGGTTGTCGGAGAATAACACTGAAGTAGTCCAGCAAAAATGTGTGTAGCTGAGTCTTCTTTATTGAGGTGAAATATTACAAATTGCAGCGCAGTATTCACAACAGGATTCACAACGTCAATGCGTTTCGAACAGAGTTCTTATTCATGAATAAGAAGACTCAGCTACACACATTTTTGCTGGACTACTTCAGTGTTTTTCTATTACATTTCATGTCTGGACACACTGTCGCCATATCTAGTTAGACTTTATAATTCCGCCTTGGCAGGGAACCCTTTCCACGAGCAAACCCTGATGGCCCAAATTACGGTCATACATAAAGAGGGCAAAGACCCTAGTCTATGTGGCAATTACCGCCCTATATCGCTCCTAAACTTTGACCTTAAAACCTTTGCTAAAATCATCGCCTGTAGACTTCAGGACCTCCTTCCATCACTAAACGCGCCTGATCAAGTTGGTTTTGTGATGGGCAGGGAGGGGAAAGACAATATTTATAGAGTTCTACAATTGATCTCTCATGCTCAGCACTCAAAGATCCCTCTTCTGCTTCTCAGTACTGATGCCGAGAAGGCGTTCGATAGGGTGGACTGGGGATACCTGAGAGCTTCTCTGCTCGCTTTCGGTATTCCCGCCCCTTTCGTACGAGCCATATTCACTATGTATGAATGCCCTACAGCCAGAGTTCTGATCAACGAAGTACTGTCACCAGTGTTCCCTATCTCGAACGGCACCAGACAAGGGTGTCCTCTATCTCCTTTACTTTTTGTATTGACGATGGAAACACTTCTACAGAGGCTGAGACAAGAACCTGACATTTCGGGGATATCTTGTGGAGGCAGGGAACACAAGGTGGCAGCATACGCCGACCATCTGTTGCTGTTAACTTCCAATCCGACCGCAGCCTTACCGGCCATTGCAGATATTTTTGATGCTTTTGGCGCCATTTCAAACTTTAAAGTTAACATGAGTAAGTCTCAAGCTCTCAATATATCCCTATCTACCCCGGTAGCCTCTCGCCTGGCGATAGACTCTCCTTTTGATTGGACGCAACCTCATATTAAATTTCTTGGCATAAAAATTTCCCCTAACACTCAGGCTCTTTATAAAAATAATTTTATACCTCTACTGAAAGATATCTCTAAAATTCTTGAGAATTGGCCCACACCCTATATTTCTTGGTTTGGGCGGAAAAACATTGAAAAATGTCTTATATGGCCCAAGGTGACTTACATGTTACAGGCCCTTCCAATCCATATCCCTGGGAGTTTTTATATCCAACTGAACAGGATTTTATCTAGATACATCTGGAACGGTAAAAAACCTAGAATAAAATACCCGACTCTCCAACTTCCTCGGAAATACGGAGGAATCGACATGCCGGCGCCTCGTCTCTTTGTTCAGGTGGTCCACTTAAACCGAATCCTTGATTGGATACGGAAACCTACCCAAAAACTATGCGTTTTCATAGAGGAAGATATCCTCCAATTCCCACTGAGACAACTTGTTTTTTCTCCTCTCACAACCTCCACAAAATTTAAGTCCCTTAATGCACTTATAACCGAAACTTGCGCAGTATGGAACGACGCTAACGTGCGTACTAGATGTGCCCCATACCCTTCCCCTCTGCAACAAATTAGAGATCTGCTTTGCAACTCAGATCCCATTTCTAATGCCTCTGTCCCCAAAGACTTACGGTCTAACAGTACCTCAGTAGATTCCATCATCAGAGATGGTGTAATACCCTCTAACGAAGCCTTATCTGACTTGCTAGAACGCTTTTTGTTGCCTCCCCTGATCTATAACAAAATTATATGCGCGCTTAAAACACTGATCAAAAAAATCGACCCTCAGTGTGCCTTGACTCCCTTTGAAACTTCCTTAGCTCAAACTAAACCTCCTAAGAAAGTTTTTTCGAATTACTGCAAATTGCTGTCCACTCCTTTGTCACCCATTGAGCATTCTTTCATTAAGCCATGGGAGAAGGATCTCTCCAGGAAATTTACGGAATCGGAAATCCGCTCCCTCCTTGAGATGCCAAAACGGACATCACGCTGTGTGAGAATGCAGGAAAGTGGTTATAAGATTTTAACTAGGTGGCATCTGACCCCGGTGCTCTTGCATAAATATAACCCGAGTTATAACCCTGCCTGTTGGAGATGTGGTCAGCAACTAGGCACTTACTATCATTTATGGTGGACTTGCCCGCGTATAGTGCCATACTGGGCAAATATTATAACTCAAATCAACACTGTAGCTAAAACGCACTTGCCTACAACCCCCGAGATCTGTCTGTTTCACTTGCTTCCAGACAAACTCTCCAAATCCACAACGAGACTATTGAGACATCTCCTAGCCGCAGCATGTATAATGATACCCACGCTGTGGAAAGCAACACACCCACCTCCATACACTCTATGGTTAGATAAAGTAGATTCGTTATATCGCTTAGAAGAACTTGCCAGTTGGGAATCGAAAACGCACAACATCTTCAGCCAGGTTTGGGCCCCTTAGACGTCTTTTCGCCATTTTTCTACGTAATTGTGACCTACATTTGACACAGGTTCTGGCCTAACCCCCTTCCCCACCTTTCCCTCCCCCCCTACTGTTTCTGTCTTCCCTGCCGATTGCATACTCTTCTGTCATTAAATGATAAGCATTGTTGTTGGAGGTCTGTTTCAATTGATTTCCATATGCATGCGATTCACTGATGACGTACTGTTAATCTTTTGATTATTTTCTATGTGACCCATGTTGGCTTCCTCTGACACCATGTGATGTGTGCATATTACAATACTGTTTGGAATTGCTCTTAATTTATAAAATTAATAAAAAGAAATTTGAAAAGAAAAAAAAAAAAGATAACATGGAGAGACTCTCTAAATGCATTATCTAACTTGTGTATACATAGGCCATATGCCCACTTCTCTCCTGCTGAGGTTCAGTCTAGGCAGCTGTGCGTATTTTGTGATGCCTCAGTAAAAGCAATCGCCGCAGTCGCTTACCTTAAAACTATACACATTAAAGGCCAGGTCCAAATTGGCTTTACAATTGGCAAAGCAAAGCTGGCACCAAGTCCTGAGCTTACAATACCAAGACTTTGTGCTGCTGTTCTAGCAGTAGAACTAGCAGACCTTATTGTATCTAAAATAGATGTAAAACTTGATAGCACAGTGTTTCATAAAGACAGCAAAGTAGTGTTGGGCTAAATTTACAATGAGACTAGGAGATTCTATGTCTATGTTCATAACAGAGTTCAAAGAATCAGGAGGTCTACACAGCCTACCCAGTGGCACAATGTACCAACTGTCCTCAACCCTGCAGACCATGCTACAAGAGCTGTTCCTGCAGCCCACCTTAAAGATACCACGTGGCTCACAGGACCACCATTCCTCTACAACCCTGTACTTGACACTCTTGAGAAAAACTAATTTGAGCTGCTAGAACCAAATGTTGATGCAGAGATTTGTCCTCATGTTTCTGTACGCACCACAAAAGTTTCTAACAGAGAGCCTGGGTCCAAACGATTCAACAAATTTTCTATGTGGAAATCACTCAACAGAGCTATAGCTAACTTGATCCACATAGCCAAATCTTTAGAGCCACACCTACAGGATCAGAGCACTGAAAAGGTTGGCATTATTGTTACAAGGCCCATACAGTGGATGAGCTCACACAGGCCAAAGATGTCATCATATGTTGTATCCAACAGGAGGTTTATGCTCAAGAACCTGAACTGATTTTGTTGCTCTCTCCAGAAGTGACCTAATGTGGTATCCTTATAGATACCAGGTGGGGAGTGTCAAGCCTTCAGCAAGTTTAATGTTAATTTATTCATAGTTTTCATGCATAGTCGATTTGCTTTATGTAAAATTCTCTGTTGATTGTGTAACAGTGCCATCTAGTGGCCATTTACCTACATTGCAGCTATTCACATTAGAAATTTGGTCTACTTCATATCCCATAACTTGTGACCCATGAACTTAGGGACATCATCATCCCTGCACACAGCAGCCATTTTCCTCATTCTCAGTCATCCCTGCCTGAGGTAGCACATGGTGTGGAAGTTCTTGGAGTCATCCTCCACATCTAAGCCAACCTTAGCATCGCTGATATGCCACATTTCTTTCTGTTTACATCTGTTTACATATTTATTTGCATGTCTTTTTCCAGCTCCTCTATAGTAGCTTCAGTTAGCAGCTAGGGACTACCCTTGTTATGCAGGTAGGATAGCATGCTCCTGGTTTATATCTGTATACTTCATGGATGTTTATCATTGTTGTAACAGACCGTTTCTGCAGACAAGGGGTAAAAACCGTTTAGGCGATCGGCCCCCTTTACAGAGATATAGGCACAGCTACTGCAGAACACCAAACTCCCGAACTGGATACAAAATAGCACTCCAACTCCCGTACTGGAACCTCCCAAATAGCTGCTAGCAGACGAACAGGAAAAGCAGACAATCAGCTTACACTCCTGGCAATCAGTCTCTAACAGCATACAGTGAATCCCCCCCAAGAACGAGACAAGGCTCTGTGTTGAGGGTCCAGCAGTGGTCAGAGGTGCTGGCACACCCAGCCTGGTTTTTATTAGAGTCTTGCAAATACAGGACCGCCCACAGGGAGGTATAAAATATCCAGTAACATATTAGTTGCAACCCACAGATTCCCTCCCCCTTATCCTGAGAAGTAACCCAATTACACATACTTTTTACCACAATGCATCCTGGCTTCCTCTCCTCTGTTCAGGAGACAATTGAGAAGTAATTAAATTATCTCCCAGGACAGAGACAAGACTCCATTATGCCCATGGTTAGCACAAAGCATTAAAATACTGTACAATACACAAAGTCCCATTTTATACATAAAACACAGACATGTCAGAGACAAGACTCCATTATGCACATGGGGACACAAAACAAGCATTACTGTTAAAATACACCAGGTAAGACACATTACATTAAAACTATACATTTAACATATCCCCAGATAGCAGGTCTAGCGCATTATTAAGTGAATGGCGCTCAGACCACACGAATACAGTTTAATCGCCATGGAGCCAAAGTCTTTACAGTCAGTTTCATACGAATGGGCTCCATGGGATTCCTATCTGGGGTATAACACATTCAACCAAAACTACCGAACCCCAGGCAGAAAAGCACGAATTAAGCTTTTCTGCAGGTAAAAGATGTCTTTTAACAGGGGGCCATAGTCCAAAGGCAGCAGGCGAGCAACCAGGTTTCTCCAATGCAATGTGGCGAGATTGGTCTCGTCACATCTCTCCCCTTTTCCAAACAGACTAACAGGGTATCTGACCTCCTGCCGGTCAGTGCCCTTGTTAGTCCAGCAGCCCACCCACAAAACACAATCAACAGCACAGCCCACCCACAATAAATAGTTACTGCAACTGGGTAGAGGAGAAGCTTGTCCATGTCCAGGTGCCTCACCACGGCTGTGCTGGGTACGGGTACGCTGACTTGGTGGGGTGCTGCATGGGCAGAGACCCGCCTCATTCTGCCCTGTTGCCAGCGCTACTGGGAGGGTAGCCTGGTTGAAGCCTGGTTGTTGGAGGGGGAGACCGACTGTCTCCCCTTTAGATATACAGTCCTGCTGCTGGAGACCGACTGTCTCCCCTTTGGTTACACAGCTCTGCTGCTGGAGACCGACTGTCTCCCCTTTGGTTACACAGCTCTGCTGCTGGGGAAAGGAGACTGAGCTCTCTATTCCCTGCCCATTAATGATCCGCCGCTGGGGAGAGGTGGTAGTAAGCTCCTCTCCCATACATACCTTCCTCCTCAGTGGAGGGAGACCGACTGTCTCTCCTCCCAATACAGAGTCCTGCTGCTGGAGAAAGGAGACTGGGCCAGGGCCGGACTGGGGATAAAAACCAGCCCTGGAAAAAGTTGCATACCAGCCCCGGAAAAAGTTGCATACCAGCCCCAAACACACACGCCGCGAGCGTGTGTATGTATGTGTATATATATTCAAAATACGAGAGTATTGCGGTATGCAGGGATACATTTATAATAAAATAATTTACTTACAAAAGAACCTATTCCATCTTCTGCTGTGCTGTCCTCTGCTTGCTTCCACGGATCTTCCCCTCTTTTCAATCTGTCCTCAGTGCGCAGGGCAGGCACACTGCTATGGGGATCTGTGGATGACACACTGTTATGGGGATCTGTGGATGACACACTGTTATGGGGGATCTGTGGATGACACACTGTTATGGGGATCTGTGGATGATACACTGCTATGGGGATCTGTGGATGACACACTTTTATGGGGGATCTGTGGATGACACACTGTTGTGGGGATCTGTGGATGACACACTTTTATGGGGGATCTGTGGATGACACACTGTTGTGGGGATCTGTGGATGACACACTTTTATGGGGGATCTGTGGATGACACACTGTTATGGGGATCTGTGGATGACACTGTTATGGGGATCTGTGGATGACACTGTTATGGGGGATCTGTGGATTACACACTGTTATGGGGATCTGTGGATGACACACTTATGGGGGATCTGTGGATGACACACTTATGGGGGATCTGTGGATGACACTGTTATGGTGGAATCTATGGATGACACTGTTATGGGGGAATCTGTGGATGACATACTGTTATGGGGGTACTTTTACACCTGCGTCATGGCTATCCGACCTATCCGGGCTGTTCACCCTCCTGATCCGCCATGCCGCAAGTACCCGTGCACTGCCGTGCTGCTGCTCTGTCCCCATTGACTATAATAGGGGCAGGGGGCAGAGCTATGGTGCAGCATGGCAGAGATCGCCGGACTAAAAAGTCGGACATGCAGTACTTTTTAGTCCGGCGATCTCTGCCGTGCTGCGCCATAGCTCGTCACCTGCCCCTATTATAGTCAATGGGGACAGAGCAGCAGCACGGCAGTGCACGGGTACTTGCGGCATGGCGGATCAGGAGGGTGAACAGCCCGGATAGGTCGGATAGCCATGCCGCAGGTGTGAAAGTACCCCATAACAGTATGTCATCCACAGATCCCCATAACAGTGACATCCACAGCGCCCCATAACAGTGACATCCACAGCGCCCCATAACAGTGACATCCACAGATTCCCCATAACAGTGTCATCCACAGATCCCCTATAACAGTATGTCATCCACAGATCCCCATAACAGTGACATCCACAGCGCCTCATAACAGTGACATCCACAGCGCTCCATAACAGTGACATCCACAGATTCCCCATAACAGTGTCATCCACAGATCTCCATAACAGTATGTCATCCACAGATCCTCCATAACAGTGACATCCACAGCGCCCCATAACAGTGACATCCACAGCGCCCCATAACAGTGACATCCACAGATTCCCCATAACAGTGTCATCCACAGATTCCCCATAACAGTGTCATCCATAGATTCCGCCATAACAGTGTCATCCACAGATCCCCCATAACAGTGACATCCACAGTGCTCCCCATAACAGTGTGCCAGTAGCCGTCCCCTTTAGTTCCAGTAGCCCCCTTTATGTGCCAGTAGCCCCCTTTAGTACCAGTAGCCGTCCCCTTTATGTGCCAGTAGCCGCCCTTTATGTGCCAGTAGCCGTCCCTTTAGTGCCAGTAGCTCCCTTTATGTGCCAGTAGCCCCTTTATGTGCCAGTAGCCCCCTTTATGTGCCAGTAGCCCCTTTATGTGCCAGTAGCCCCTTTATGTGCCAGTAGCCCCTTTATGTGCCAGTAGCCCCTTTATGTGTCAGTAGCCCCTTTATGTGCCAGTAGCCCCCTTTAGTGCCAGTAGCCGTCCCTTTATGTGCCAGTAGCCGCCCCTTTATGTGCCAGTAGCCGCCCCTTTATGTGCCAGTAGCCGCCCCTTTATGTGCCAGTAGCCGCCCTTTATGTGCCAGTAGCCGTCCCTTTAGTGCCAGTAGCCGCCCTTTATGTGCCAGTAGCCGCCCTTTATGTGCCAGTAGCCGTCCCTTTATGTGCCAGTAGCCGTCCCTTTATGTGCCAGTAGCCCCTTTATGTGCCAGTAGCCCCTTTATGTGCCAGTAGCCCCTTTATGTGCCAGTAGCCCCCTTTATGTGCCAGTAGCCCCTTTATGTGTCAGTAGCCCCTTTATGTGCCAGTAGCCCCTTTATGTGCCAGTAGCCCCTTTAGTGCCAGTAGCGCCCTTTATGTGCCAGTAGCCCCTTTAAGTGGCAGTAGCCCCTTTAAGTGGCAGTAGCCCCTTTATCTGCCAGTAGCCCCTTTATCTGCCAGTAGCCCCTTTATCTGCCAGTAGCCCCTTTATCTGCCAGTAGCCCCTTTAGTGCTGCCAGTAGCCCCTTTAGTGCTGCCAGTAGCCCCTTTAGTGCTGCCAGTAGCCCCTTTAGTGCTGCCAGTAGCCCCCTTTAGTGCTGCCAGTAGCCCCTTTAGTGCTGCCAGTAGCCCCCTTTAGTGCTGCCAGTAGCCCCCTTTAGTGCTGCCAGTAGCCCCAAGAAAAAAAAAAAAAAGAACACTTATACTTACCTCCAGCGATGCGATGCAGGCCTCTTCCGGCCTGTGTCTCGAGCTGTACGGCTCGGCGGCGCGATGATGTCATCACGCCGCCAGAGCCGGCTCTCTGATAGGCTGCCAGCCTAGTGCTGGCAGCCTATCAGAGGAACAGGGAGAGGTCACGCCTCTCCCTCCTCTGCTGCTGCTCCGCACGGAGATGAGCGCAATGCAAGCGCTCATCTCCGTCTCCGAGCCCGTCCCTTCCGTCGCCACTGGAGCCCGGTACCCGGAATTTTCCCGGTATCCCGGTAGGCCAGTCCGGCCCTGGACTGGGCTCTCTATTCCCTGCTGGTTACTCTGCCGCTGGGGACTGGAGACCGGGCTCCCAATTCCCAACAAATAATACTGCCACTGGGGAATGGAGACCGGGCTCCCAATTCCCGAAAAATCACGCTGCTGCTGTGGGGCAGGAACAACTACCTCTGCCCCCTGTAGCTCAGCCTGCCGCTGGGGAATGGTTCTCAGGCTCCCAATTCCCTGTAATATCTCCCGCTGGGGAATGGAGCTCAGGCTCCCAATTCCCTGCAATATCTCCCGCTGGGGAATGGAGCTCAGGCTCCCAATTCCCTGCAATACCGGTGGGGAGACCTCGATCCCCTCTCCACCTGCCGCCTGGGGTTCCTCCCAGTAAATTTCAATAATATCTTCCCAGCGGAATGGGTCTGGAACTGGATCTGTCACCTTGCTGTCCTGCTGAGCCTTCCCAATGGAGTGGAAGAGATCTCGGTAGTCCTGCTCCAGTTCCCACTCCAGGGTTGCTAGGTGAGCCAGGTCTTGCTCTACCTCATGGGGGTCATCCCTTCATGCCTGAGCCTCCGTCTCGTAGAAAATGTCCTGAAGTCTGTTCTGCGCAGGACTCCCGAAGTCAGGCTCTGCAAAGGACTCCCATAACAAGCCAGAACCATCAAACTCCTCTCCCTCTGGCTTGTCATGCTCGGCTGTCCAGGGTATATACTGTGCCATATACCACCAGAGCGCCTGGTAGGCATCCTCCAGCCATAGCTCCTGCCATACCCGGTGCTCTAGTTCCTTCACCCATTCATCCAGGGGCTGCTCTCCCAGAAAGGGCATCCGCAGGGCCACTTGCTTCTGCCACTGCTGCTCTTCACTGGGGAGACTATCACCCCGCTGGTATTGTACATTGTCCAGGGCCTGGTACAAGATGCCTTTCCTTAATGCATCCCGGCCATCCAGGTCCTCCTCCTCGTATGACACTGCTGGTTCCATTCTGTTGCTTTTAGGGTCGCTGTACTGGGACATGCGTTGCCCCCACTTGTAAATCCAAGGAAATGGTGTCTCCTGTAGCTGTCCTTCTGGCTGTAGGAACGATCCCACTGCTGCCACCAATTGTAACAGACCGTTTCTGCAGACAAGGGGTAAAAACCGTTTAGGCGATTGGCCCCCTTTACAGAGATATAGGCACAGCTACTGCAGAACACCAAACTCCCGAACTGGATACAAAATAGCACTCCAACTCCCGTACTGGAACCTCCCAAATAGCTGCTAGCAGACGAACAGGAAAAGCAGACAATCAGCTTACACTCCTGGCAATCAGTCTCTAACAGCATACAGTGAATCCCCCCCAAGAACGAGACAAGGCTCTGTGTTAAGGGTCCAGCAGTGGTCAGAGGTGCTGGCACACCCAGCCTGGTTTTTATTACAGTCTTGCAAATACAGGACCGCCCACAGGGAGGTATAAAATATCCAGTAACATATTAGTTGCAACCCACAGATTCCCTCCCCCTTATCCTGAGAGGTAACCCAATTACACATACTTTTTACCACAATGCATCCTGGCTTCCTCTCCTCTGTTCAGGAGACAATTGAGAAGTAATTAAATTATCTCCCAGGACAGAGACAAGACTCCATTATGCACATGGTTAGCACAAAGCATTAAAATACTGTACAATACACAAAGTCCCATTTTATACATAAAACACAGACATGTCAGAGACAAGACTCCATTATGCACATGGGAACACAAAACAAGCATTACTGTTAAAATACACCAGGTAAGATACATTACATTAAAACTATACATTTAACATATCCCCAGATAGCTCAGGTCTGAGCGCACATTATTAAGTGAATGGCGCTCAGACCACACGAATACAGTTTAATCGCCATGGAGCCAAAGTCTTTACAGTCAGTTTCATACGAATGGGCTCCATGGGATTCCTATCTGGGGTATAACACATTCAACCAAAACTACCGAACCCCAGGCAGAAAAGCACGAATTAAGCTTTTCTGCAGGTAAAAAAAGATGTCTTTTAACAGGGGGCCATAGTCCAAAGGCAGCAGGCGAGCAACCAGGTTTCTCCAATGCAATGTGGCGAGATTGGTCTCGTCACAATTGTCATGCACAGTAATGTTATGATATGCATTGTCATATGTCAGACCCCTTTAGTAAGTGCATTATATCTTTTGTTCCCCAGTTTTACCGCACGCATGCATTTATATCCTTGCAATAAAGATAAAGTTGGACGATACTCCATTGTCAATTAATTGCCGGGATAAGGTTTAGCTGTCTGTCGAGCTATGTACCTTCACACATTAGAAGGACAGAACTGTTATTGTATTATGATATTATCTGCAAAGAAAAATGGGGGTCAGTCAGCACATCCCAATGCGCAGGTTTACTTTGCTAGGGCTGAAAACACAAGGCAAAACATATGCAAACACAATGCAACAGGACTCTGTAAACCAAATAAAGTACAAGAAAGTATTATAATGCTAATGCTATGCTTATTTTGTAAATGAGATGCTTGGCAAATACATTTTGTACAAAATTATTTGGGTCCATCTGCCACACGTCTAGGCAATCCTTGTAAGAAGGGAACCTAACACTAAATTCTACCTGTTATGTGCCATGACCGCTACCATAAAATTCAGGGAGTGTAGGTGCCACATGCATGCTGGGTCCACCTTAATTTTTGTCATTTTTGGCGACAAAATTGCCTCCATTTAATCTAGGGAATGCAGGTACCAACATACTTGCCAAGCCCACTCCACACCTCCCCTGGTACCAGATGGCTACCAACGAATGCAATGAGAGTCCACTGCTAAATCTATATGCTTATTTTATTGACTAATTGGGAGTAAGATATAAAATTCAACTTTTTTGAAATACCTGGAATTAGGTAGTACATACAATTTATTTTTGTTAAGTGTAAAAAGTGTGTAAACTAATTATTTCACTTTCAAGGTATGTGGAGAAGGAATGTTAAGTAGTTCTTTGGTGGATTATCTTAAAGTAGTTAATTTATAAGCAGACTATATGTCTGACGGTTGATATCCATAAAGGTCAGTTTTCCTCACATTTAGGACTTTGTCCAGAGCTTAGGTCAAAGGTAATCTTTCTACTAGATCTTTAGAAAATATTAGAATTAAGTGTAATTACACAAACTGTTACATAGAACACTAGTGTCCCCTTGTGGTAGTGGTGAGTGAGTGATACGTAGTGAATTGATGCATTATGATGATGTCATTAGTCATGTGAAAGACCAGACCAAGCCCACCTTCTAGGGGGGGATAAAAGTTAGCAAGAGCCAGCAAAGGGGGAATTCATCAGATCAGATTAGAGATCAATTCATCAAAGAGAAGGCAGGAAGAATATTGAACTAAAGAGAACTTGACCATCCCTTGTTTCTGAACTGTGACCGCTGATTTCTTTCAGACAACTCAAATAAAAATTTCTGGTAAAGTATATATTTTTATCTTTATATTAGGAAATTGATAGCCATAAGAGATGAGAGAATTTTTCCAAAATTCGATTTGCCGGTTCGCCAATTTTTTTGGGAAAAAATTTGATTTGATCTGAATATATTTGCGGTGAATTACGTTAAAAAACGTCTATTTCCTGGCTGCTGAGAGCCTTTATAGTGGTGTAGAACACTGTGCCTTGCAGTAACATGCATAGGGAGTCTGCTTTGGCAGTGAAATACGGTGAGTCGGTATGACATGCAGATGACAGGCGTCGCTCTTAGAATCACTACCCACACTTCACTTATTTGGGCAGTCACAGGGCAAAAGTGACCAAATAACTCAGGTATGAACTCAGCCTTACAGGTCAATGTTAGTGTCAAGAAGAGGCGCACTCCTTTTACACCATTGTCAGCTGATTCCACATGGATGTAAACAAAACCTGTTCTATTAAACGCTTATACAAGTACAGCCCCCCTGACAGAGTGGAGGGGGTGCCAGCAGTAAGTTTGTGTTGACGTCACCAATTATGTTGGCCTTCCTCTAAACCGTCAGAACAATAACCCACAAAAATCTGATCTTGTCTGTGGAGCATACGCCTTCGCTTGGTCAGCATTTGCTCAACAAACCATCAGTATGGCTAAAGGCAAAAAAAAAAAAACCGGAGTGGATCAAAAACAGAGATGACATATGAATGAAATATTTGCATGTCTTCTGTATTTTCTACCCACTCCTGCTTTTGGCTACCAAATCATGTCATTTCTGATGGGACCATAAAGTCCGTAAAGCTGCTACACACACAGGAGAAGATCAGAAGAAGTGTCACAAAAATGATGATGTCAGCCAGGCCGAAAACCACAATAGTGGACCAGTCATGAAGTGGGGAGGGTGGGAACAGCATGAGAATTCCACAGAGTGCACCTATGAAATAGTGGTGAGGTGGAAGCAGTATGATGAGACCACAGAATGTCCCAATGACAGGGTCTGGAGGTCTGGAGGTGGAAGCAATATGAGGAGGCCACCGTGTGGCATAATGACAGAGTCTGTAGGTGGCAGCAGTATGAGAAGGCCACCGAGTGGCACAATGACCGAGTCTGCAAGTGGCGGCAGCATGAGGATACCACAGAGCGGCACAATGACAGAGTCTGGAGATGGCAGCAGCATGAGTAGGCCATAAAGTGGCACAATGACAGAGTCTTGAGGTGGCAGTAGCACCTACGCTCTTTTGGCCGTCATCATGTAATCGCGCAGTGTGTGAAACGTAAATACAAAATTTCAACACAACGTAATTCAGTCCATACCGCAAAAAGGACTTTCCCACATATAACTGCAGCGCTGAATATATCTTGATTTTTGTACAGAAATACACCACTACAGGCTTTACCGCATATAACTGCAACAGTGAACACTAAATATATTTTTATTTTTCTACTGATATATGTCAATAAAGGTTTTTCAAGATATAAGTGCAGCAGCAAATGGCGAATGTATATTTCTTTTTCTACTGCTACACGTGAATAAAGGTTTTTTAAGTTATAAGTACAGCAGCGAATAGCGAATGTATATATTTTTTTCTACTGATATACGTCACTAAAGGTTTTTCAAGATATAAGTGCATCAGCGAATGGTGAATGTATATGTCTTTTTCTACTGCAATACGCCAGTAAAGGCTTTATCAGATATACAGTAACTGCAACAGTGAACTGAGAATAAATTTTAGTACTGAAATACGCCCCTATACACTTTCACCAGAAAGAACTGCAGAAGTGACCTGAGAATATATATTTCTTGTTGGACTGAAATTGGCCACTATACGATTTCACCATTAATAACAGCAACAGTGCAGTGCGTACATATTTTTCTTGTTTTACTGAAATACGCCTCTATACGCTTTCACCAGAATTAAGTGCAAAAGTGACCTGAGAATATATATTTCTTGTTGGACTGAAATTAGGCCACTATACGCTTTCACCAGAAATAACTGCTACAGTGCATATTTATTTTTATTTTTTTACTGTAATAGGCCCCTATACCCTTTCACCAGAAATAACTGCACAAGTGACCCGAGCATATATATTTCTTGTTGGACGAAAAAAAGCCACTATACGCTTTAACCAGAAAACAATTAAAGAGTGAAGTGCGTGTATATATTTTTTTTATGAATGAAATACGCCCCTATACTGTTTCAACAGAAATCACTGCAACAGTGAACTGCGTATATATATTTCTTTTTTGACTGAAAGAGGCCCCATTATGCTTTCAACAGAAATAACTGCAACAGTGAAATGCGTATATACCGTAGTTTTTGCCCTATAAGACGCACCAACCCATAACACGCTCCTAGGTTTTTGAGGAGGAAAACAAAAAAAAATTATTTTGAACCAAAAGATGTGAGTTGTGAACTAATGGTGGTCTGTGGATGACACTATTAAAGGGGATCTGTGGATGGCACTGTTATGGTGGATCTGTGGATGGCACTGTTATGGTGGATCTGTGGATGGCACTGTTATGGTGGATCTGTGGATGGCACTGTTATGGGGGATCTGTGGATGGCACTGTTATGGGGGATCTGTGGATGGCACTGTTATGGGGGATCTGTGGATGGCACTGTTATGGGGATCTGTGGATAGCTCTGTTATGGGGATCTGTGGATGGAACTGTTATGGAGGATATGTGGATGGCACTATTATAGGGGATCTGTGGATGGCACTGTTATGGGGGATCTGTGTATGACATTGTTATGGGGGGGATCTGTGGATAACACTGCTATGGCGGGGGGGAAGGGGAGAGGATCTGTGGATGACATATATATAGCATCTTATGCTATATATGTGTCATCCACAGATCCCCCCATAACAGTGTCCCTGTGTAAAATAGTGAATGACCCCAATACAGGGGGTGGGGGCCGGCATCTGGTGTTGTAATGGCAGCGGGGCCCCGTGCAGTCACTGTATTCTATTACACCGGGCCCCGCTCACTCTAGTACTAATAGGTAACGTGTAGGCATGGGTGCTGTTTCAAACTATAGTAATCTGCAGCATAGAGAAATCCATGTAGTACAGTACTCACTTGAGACTCCTGTAGGCAGGCCAGGCGGGCGGCGGCAGCGTAATGTTACTCACTACGTCACGCGCCTGCTCCTCCCACTACTAATGAAGCATGCGGAGGCATAGTGAATGACGTTACGCTGCCGCCCCCCGCCCAGCCTGCCTACAGGAGTTTCAAGTGAGAACAAGTAATCAGCAGAGGATTACTATAGTTCAAAACAGCGCTCATGCCTACACGTTACCTATTAATACTACAGTGAGCGGGGCCTGATTTAATAGAATACAGTGACTGCACCGGGCTCCTCTGCCATTCCTACACCAGATGCCGGCCCCCACCCCTCCTCCCTCCCTGCTGATACACCGCTGGCCTTACTGTGCATCATCGCGGTCGGCGATGTATCAGTGGAAATGGCAGCATTCGCCCCATAAGATGCACTGCAACCCCCCCCCCCCCCCCCCCCACACACACACACTTTTGAAGGAAAAAAAGTGTGTCTTATAGGGCGAAAAATATGGTATTTTTCATTTTTTACTGTAATAGGCTCCTATACCCTTTGACCAGAAATAACTGCACAAGTGACCCGAGAATATATATTTCTTGTTGGACGGAAAAGGCCACTATACGCTTTAACCAGAAAACAAATAAAGAGTGAAATGCGTATATATTTTTCTTTTATGAATGAAATACGCCCCTATATGGTTTCAACAGAAATCACTGCAATGGTGAAATGCGTATATGTTTTTATTTTTTGACTGAAAGAGGCCCCTATACACTTTCAACAGAAATAACCCGAGAATATATATATCCTGTTGGACGGAAAAAGGCCACTATACGCTTCAACCAGAAAACAATTAAAGTAAAGTGCGTATATATTTTTCTTGTAGTACTGAAATACGAGCCTATATGCTTTCAACAGAAATAACTGCAACAGTGCTGTTCGTATATATTTTCCTTTTTTTAATGAAATAAGCCCCTATATGCTTTCAACAGAAATCACTGCAACAGTGCAGTGCGTTTAAATGTTTTGTGTATTACTGAAATACTGTCCAATACTCTTTCACCAGAAATGACTGCAAATGATTGTATTAACAACTAAAGTGACCTGCATACATATTGATCTTTTTCCACAGATAAAAGCCACATAGCACTTGCACCCCAATAACTAATTGCTCGAATGACTGAGCTATATTAGGAGACTATCTGAATCCCCTGAATTTCCATGCACTTGTAAATGTTTTTTTTTTTTCACAATGAGGATTGTCCTATGACTCTATCTAGCATCTGCACACGTCTCTCCCTGCCTCTAAAATGTTTCCTCTCACTATCCTTTCCGTGCACTAGCAAATCGCTTATTTCCATTTTTTTAACAATTAGTTTTTTCTTTCACTCTCCCTAGCATCTGCATACACGTCTGTCCCTGAACAAACTACGATTGTGAATGGCAGAATCTAAGCTGGCCGCCGTATTTATAGGGCTGTGACATCACCGGGCTGGCTGGCTGCAGATTGGCTGCATGCATTGCATTATGGGTCATCCCGCCTTCCCAGAGTTCCTTGCCCCATGTACTCACACGTGTAGCCGCCATTGTAGCCGCCATTGTAGCTGCCATGTTACGAAAAATTACGATTCGTTACCACGAATCGCAAACAAATTCAGATATGTTGCGGATCGAATTTTTCCTGAAATTCTAAACTAAATCCACTTTGTCCGCTTTGATTCGCTCATCTATAATAGCATTATATATTTATATATACATTAGGATAGAACATCTTGTTCTTAGGATCTAGATTGATTTGAGATTATTTTAACTGCAGAATAAATTATGTCGCTCAATCTTAGACTGTATCGTAAATTAAGATATAAAGGCACAGCAGACAGTATCTGACATGATAAGTACTGTTGAGTGAATCAAAGCATCTGAAGTGAAATTCGATCTGAAGTTTAGGAAAAATTTGATTGACAACTAATCTGACTTTCTTCATGCTTCGCTGTAGTGAATCATTTTTTTCTAAAATGGTGGCTAGAAGGTGCAAGGAAGAAACCTGAGAACGCAAGATCACCCATAATGCTGTGCAGCCAGCCAATCCATAGATAGCCATCCCCTTTGATGTTACAGCCCTATAAAAGACTCATTCCACATGGTCTCCACTATTTCACTGTGAGCTGAGCTTAGAGAGAGGCATGCCAAGCGTGAATACACTAGAGACAGTGTTGCTTCAAACAGATAAAAAAAAGAATACTGGAGAGGGAGAGTGCAGGGAGATCATAAGGAGAGTTTTTTGACACTGTAGGGAGAGCATAGGGAGACTACAGGGACAGTTCAGGCTGAGTGTAATCGTCCTGTGCATCTTCTTCACCTGAGGCTCCATTCCTACTTAATCTGTGCCTGTTATACATAAACTTAATATGCATTAGACTTAGGGGCACATTTACGAAGTCCTGTGTTTTAGATGCCGGTCTTAATAATCCCTATGGCTGGCGGTAGATCACCGAAGTTATGTCGAGGAGCTGGCCTCAACATAACTTCGGCGCATGCAACGCCAATTTTAAATACAAGCCAGCTTTCTTGCAGTCTTACATTTAGACCATTTTCTACGTCTAAACTGTTTTTCAATGCAAACCCTCCCCCACCCACGCCACTCCTAATTTTTAGACTTGGAGTAAGAGAGAAAGAAGTCCTTAGTCTCAACAGGTAGTCTAATATGTTGCCATATTTATCTTCTTCACATGCTGCAGCATTCAAACTCAATCAGTTTATATATATTTACTGTGCGTCAGACTCAGTCTTAACAGGCGGTCTAATATATTGCCGCATTTATCTTCTTCAACTGCACCAGCATTAATACTTAATCTGTTACATTGCTGATTCTGTTACTGTACACTACAGCCAATAGACAGTTGGGCCTGGGCCCTCCAAAGGAATGGGCAGGGGCAAAAATGTAGCTGTAGTTGGCACAAGTAGCAAAAAATAAAAGGTTGGTGGTAACAGAAGCTACAGCAACAGGCCAGAGCTGCCACTGTCATCCAGCAGTCGTGTTTTGACCAACAATCCACAGCCAGGAATCAGTGGGTTCCTCTGATGCCAAGCTTAGTTGGTATGGCCCAGGACCTGCCTCTGTGCTCTCACCTGTCCTGAAACTACCTTTTGCTGCTATTTCTGCTAGCCAAGTAAGGTACACCACCAGCTCTACTCCGCATTTCAGCGAGGATGAGCTTTGTGAGGACAGTCAGCAGTTATAGGCCAGGACAGACTTGGAAGAGAGGTCTGCTGTGGACTCCTCTAGGTGTCCAAATACTGATGATAACAGTCAATTGGGAGCACATGTTGCAAGACGTTAGGGACATGCACAAGAGATAGGTGAGGATGGCATTACTGAGGAACAAACAAATGTAGATGATGTACTCAATCGCATGTGGGAGCTGGGTTAGAGTGGGAATCGTCATCATCGGGGGGTGAGAGTGGCAGTGTACCCATGAGACAGCAGGGTCGTAGCATGCCTGTGAGACAGCAGGATGGCAGCATGCCCGTGAAACAGCAGGGTGGCAGTGTGCCTATGAAACATCAGGGTGGAAGCGTGCCCATGAGACAGGAGGGTGAAGACAGTGGAAGATCTGCATCCAAAAGTGGGAGGGGTACGCCATCTGCAACACAGGAGACTACCGGTGAGGATACCCACTAGCTGTGCGCTGGTTTATAAAAGCAACAGCAGGCATCAGACAGTGGTGGAGGGAAAATGCCATGTTTGGCAGTTTGGAAATTTTTCTGAAAATTGCTGGGGAACGTTAGCGTGTCGGTATGCATTGTATGTGGGCAGAAGGTGAGGCGCCGCCATTGTGCTAAAGTTGGCATGACGGTCCTGCATCAACACATGGAGCATCACCATAAAGTGGCATGTGAAAACCGTGCCACTCATTTAATGTTACTGCCTGATGCAGCAACACACACTCCCTCTCGAGTGGTCAGGGCTCGCCAAAGTCAGCAAAAGGAACCTGTCGTTCCCAATGACTTCAGCGTCGTCTATAGCTCCTGATTCTCTTCCTTCTCCTTTTTCTCGTCACTTGTTTCAACAGCAATTGATCACCAAGGCAATTACTAACAGACAACAGTATGCATGCACTGCAGAAGCTGAATGTGCACCTAGTGAAGTTAATGGTACTACAGTCTCTCCCTTTCCATGTAGTTGACTCTGCACATTTCAGAGAACTGTTGACTTGTGCCAAGCCAAAGTGGATAGTTCAAAAAAGCTGTACCAACCATGCACACGTCCAGTCTGGGCCTCTCAGTGTCTGGTAGAGTTCATGTCAGCTCTGACATATGAATTTGCATCTATGGTTAAGGACATTATATGCTGGATACAAACCACTGGGTAAATGTGGTTCCGGACTAGGCACACCAGCAACTTGACCAGGTGATGGCAATGCTACCTCCAAGTAGGAACAGTTCACAGTGGTCCTCCAGCATATTACCTATTCAAAGCTAAGCATTGTCACCCTGTCACCAATGATCCCCTGGACTACTGGGCATGCAAACTAGAATTGTGGCCGCAACTGGCCGAGTTTGCCATGGACATGCTTTTCTGCCCAGCCAGGTGTTGTGGCATCAGAGCGGGTGTCAGTGCTGCTGGGGGCATACTTACCCTAAGAGAACTCACCTTTCCTCCAAAAATGTTGAGAGACTAACCTTCATAAAGATGAGTCAGGGATGGATCAACCAGGATTTCTAAACTGGTGCCTGATGCAACAGAAATGATCATTCTACCACTAATGATAATACTGTAGTGTGTAGCGGAATTTTCTGCAAAATCAGCGGTTACTTCTGGCCACTTGTTGCTGCCACCATTCTGATGCTGCCACTCGCCTGATGCTACCCACCTGCTGCCTCTACTCCCATTCCTACAAAGGGGCATCTTGGCCTACTGATATTTGAATGTTAAATTTTTTAAAAAGAATATGCATGTCACTGGGTCTTGCTAGTATTGTAATCTGCCACCATCTTGTGCTGTATGCCACTGCTGTTGACCCCTCCCCACACTCTGTCAAGGGGCCACTTTTGTCCCTGTTACTGCCACTGCTGTTCGCCCCCATAACCATCCTGTTATGGGGCCACTATTGCCCCTGTTTGTCTGTGTTGACATCTTAGCTTATTTTTCCCTTCTTCTAAACCGTCAGATGAACAGGGGAGAAAAAAAAAGTATCCTGTATTTTGAGCATCCTTATGACCTCTTTCAAACGGTCAGTATTTGGTCAGTATTTGTTCAGAATTTGTAAGCCAAAAGAAGGAGTGGGTCCAGAACACAGATTAGATGCAAATCATTTTATTATATTTTATCTGTGTTTTGGACCCACTCCTGTTTTTGGCTTACACGTACTGATCAAATACTGATACAAAACACTGACCAAAGACTGACCGTCTGAAAGAGGATATTAAAGTCCTGCATGCAGGACTTTTTTTTCATTGTTAAAGAAAGTGATCTCAGATGTAAATGGCCAAAACGGATGCAAATTGAGCCTAAGGTCTTTTTCAGTCAGTATTTGTTCAGTGTTTTGCATCAGTATTTGATCAGAATTTGTAAGCAAAAAGCAGGAGTGGGCTTACAAATACTGATGCAGATATGGACAGTCTGAAAGAGTCTGAAAGAGACTTTATGGATGCTTAAAATACAGGATTATTTTTTTTTTTTGTTTTTAGTTCGCTGTTCTTCTAACTGAACAGAAGAACAGAAAAGTACACAGTGATGTTAACACAACATTACTGCCACTGTCACTGCCACCGTCCCCACTCTGTCATGGGGCCACTCCTGTTGCTGCTTATGTTGTCACCAGGGGCGTACGATCGCTGCTGCGATCACATGTAATGGGAGCGCTCTGACAGGGCCCGGCATGAACCACAGTGACAATGCCGGGCCCCGTTAGAGTGCTCTGTAAGTATGTTTATGCGCCCCTGCAGAGACTAGAGGGGGCGCAGAGGCAAGTGAGGCAAGTAGGGGGTGGCGCGCATACTCACCCAGCAGTTCTTGTCACTGCCGGGTTGTCTTCTCCAGCGTGAAGCAGGGAGCTCTCTCCGCTCTCTGCTTCACTTACCTTCACAGCGCTGGAGCTCTCCCTTCTGGCTGCTCATTGCACTGCTGGCTGTGGGAGGAGTGCCGAAGCCCGGGAATCAGCCTCCAGAGATCAGAACAGTCAGCAGCACAATGTGTGTGGGAGCCTGTCATCAGAGAAGAAGGTAAGTATGTTTTTTTTTTTTTAATAAAGCTGCAGACTGGAGGCAAAAGGGGAGGGGGGGGGGGTCACCCAACAAGCATGAGGGGGCACAAAAGTGGGCATTTTAGTGAGGTGGCACCTAATCTGACATGACTACTGTGAGGGGGCCCTTATTCTGGCCATAACTACTGTGAGGGGACACATATCTGGGCATATTACTGTGAGGGGGCACATATTTGGCCTTAACCACTGTGATGGGGCACCTATCTGGGCATATTACTGTGAGGGGGCACATATTTGGCCTTAACCACTTTGATGGGGCACCTATCTGGGCATATTACTGTGAGGGGGCACATATTTGGCCATAACCACTGTGAGGGGGCACATATCTGGGCATAACTAGGTGTGAGGGGCCACAAGGAGGACATAACTATTGTGAAGGGGCCAGAAGGTGGGCTTCACTACTGTGAGGGGCCACAATGTGGCCATTAGTGCTGTGTGGTAGCACCTAGGGGAAATGCTGTACCATCACCATCCCTTCCTTATGTGATTATTCTTTTTTTCTCACCACAGGGACCTTGTTCTGGATCCACATATGTGTCATCCACAGATCCCCCCTCCCCATAACAGGGTCCATGTAGGAATGACACCAATACAAGGGGTAAGGCTGTGGGGTTGTATCTGCTTTTTTGATGACAGCGCCAGCGGGGCTCGTGCAGTGACTGTATTCTACTACACACACCCCCCCCCACACTGTATATAATCTTAAGATTAACCCGGCATGCTGCCTTGTAGGGCTCACTCTGCTGAATATAGTGATACCTTTCACCTGTTGATCTGTTGCTTTATCGTGGAGAAAAAGTACTTTTAATCAATATGCTAATGAGCTGATTTGAGTCCAGTAGTTGATATGAGTCCAGCGTTTTTTCTATTCAGAGATGTAGCCACTCCCCTATTCACTTCTTCAGATGTAAAAGGGCGTGGTTTAAAAAACTGACCTGCATTATAGCCAATACAAGCCTTGCTGCCTTTCACTTTAAAGCCTAACTGCCATACCCACGGTGACATGTCCCTTATCAGCCATCATGTGTTTATCACCCCATGAACAAAGTAGCCCTTATTATAATTAGTAACTTCAATAGTATATTCCTCCCCCTTTTTTACCTCAGACATATAATACCTTAGCATTCCCTGTTATTCATTTCCCGCCAATTATTAAATTGAATGAAGGATGTAATAAACCACGCCCATTTTACATCTGAAGAAGTGAATAGGGCGGGGCTACAGCTCTGAATAGAGCAGTATCTTAACTCATAACTGTAGTGATTTACTACAGTTATATAGTTAATAGGATTATATCCAGTGAGCGTGGGGGGAGGGGGATGGGGGTGTAGTAGAATACAGTCACTGCACGGGCCCTGCTGTCATTATGAAATAGCATATGTGACCCCCCCACTTTTATTGGTGGTCATTCAGTAAATTAACCCTGTTTTGGGGGGGTGGGGGGGGTGTCTGTGGATGACAAATATGTGTCATCCACAGATTCTCCCCATAACAGGGTTCATTTAGTGAATGACCACCCAAATTGTGGTGACCCAATACATGGGAGTTGCATCTGCAGAGCTTTTGTATAATGCCACCCCACACTGTAGTGTCCCCCATACAGTAATGTCCGCCACACTGCCCCCCACACAGTAATGTCCGCCACACTGCCTCCCACACAGTAATGTCCGCCACACTGCCTCCCACACAGTAATGTCCGCCACACTGCCCCCCACACAGTAATGTCCGCCACACTGCCTCCCACACAGTAATGTCCGCCACACTGCCTCCCACACAGTAATGTCCGCCACACTGCCCCCCACACAGTAATGTCCGCCACACTGCCCCCCACACAGTAATGTCCACCACACTGCCCCCCACACAGTAATGTCTGCCACACTACCCCCCACACTGCCCCACACAGTAATGTCTGCCACACTGCCCCCCACACAGTAATGTCCGCCACACTGCCCCACACACAGTAATGTCCGCCACACTGCCCCCACACAGTAATGTCCGCCACACTGCCCCCCACACAGTAATGTCCGCCACACTGCCCCCACACAGTAATGTCCGCCACACTGCCCCACACACAGTAATGTCCGCCACACTGCCCCCCACACAGTAATGTCCGCCACACTGCCCCCACACAGTAATGTCCGCCACACTGCCCCCACACAGTAATGTCCGCCACACTGCCCCCACACAGTAATGTCCGCCACACTGCCCCCCACACGGCAATGTCCCCCACACCCCCCTCAACCACACAGCAGTGCCCCCACATAGTAATTTGTCATGCTCTCCCCCTCTTGTCATTCCCCCCCCCCTTTTGTCATAATCCCCTCTTCTTGTCATGCTTTTTCTGCCCCCTGTCATTCTCCCCCATCTTTTCATGCTCTTTATACCCTCCCATGTTGTCATGCTCTTTCTGCCCCCCATGTTGTCACAGACTTCATGTAAGGGGCCCGGCATTTCACTGTACTTAATGCCGGGCCCGTCAGAGCGCTCCTCTCACCTCCATTATGTTCACTGCTCCAGGCTTCCTGGATCAGGCCCCAGCGCTGCCACACATTAAGCAGGTGGGCGGAGCCTAACAGAGGTCAGTTAGGCTCCGCCCACCTGCTTACTGTGTTTCTAGTTAGAGGCAGCGGGGCCTGATGCTGGAGGCCTGAAGCAGTGACCATAATGGAGGCGAGAGGAGCGCTCTGACGGGGCCGGCTCAGGGAATGACAGGAGGGAGCGCTGAGCGGTTCCCCCCTGTCAGTCCCTCTCTCTTTGACCGGTCCCTTCCTGCGCCCTGAGGCTGGAGCGCCCTGAGGCTGGAGCCTCCCCAGCCTCTGTGTCGGCCTGGCCCTGTGGGTGAGTGTAGCCATACATTGGGCTAAGGCCCCATTCACATGTCCGCAATTCCGTTCCGCATTTTGTGGAACGGAATTGAGGACCCATTCATTTCTATCTATCTATATAAATGGGTGGGCGGGAGGGGGGGGGGCAATCCAAAGTTTACACCAGGGCCCATAACACAGGCCACTACTGCTGCTGACACCATCCCACCTTGTCATGTGGCCACTACTGCTGCTGCCACCATCCCCACTCTGTCATGGGACCACTACCGCCACTGTTGCTGCCGTCACCATTCCCACTCTGTCATGGGGCCATTTTTGTCACAGTTACTTCTGGTACTGCTGCCACCAGCGTCCCCACTACTGTTGCTGTTACCGTCCCCACTCTGTCATGGGGCCACACCTGCCACCGTCCCCACTTTGCATAGTGCCTCTACTGCCACTGCTGCTGCCACCACTGTTTCTCTTTCATGGGCCAACTTTTGTCATGGTTACTGCTACTGCATTGCCACCCTCCCGACTCTATCATAGTGCCACTTGAATCCTGGGGCACTGCACGGTCCACAGTGATAAATTTGACCTGACACTAACATTAACCTGTAATACTGACCCGCAGTGATTTGACAACTAACAGAAGGGATTAAAAAGCATTGTGTTTGGACTGCCAGATCATGGATTAGAAGAACTTTTTTTTTTTATCCACTACTTTATTGGCGCTGCCTCCATTTATTTATTTTGTTCCACCAAAGAGATCTTGGTGCACTGCACAGTAATGTAGATGGCGATAAATTACAACTGCTTGTAATGCTTCCGGCACATTACCTACAGAATGGATTAAGAGTGAATGTGGGTGCACTAGAACGTAATGCACATGGCAATATACTGCACCTGCACTCTCCCTGCAGTCTCCATGCACTCTCACTGCAGTTTAAGTTCTAAGCCTTCACACTGAGATTGAGCCAAGAAGTGAGATGAATATGATTAGGCTGAGGGGCCTGGGTATACCAGATTTATTGCTATTCGTGATAAATTATGAAGAAGTTCGGCGAATCTTGCGAATCAAATTTTTCAAAACATCTCTCATCTTTAATAATAACCTTAGAAACACAACAGACAGTATCATACATGATGGATTAGATACACACCTCAGCAGGCAGTATGGCACAAAGGGCTATATATCAGGAACAGCAGGCAGGGGCGTAGCTAGAAATGACTGGGCCCCACAGCAAATTTTTGTATTGGGCCCCCCCCTACCCGTGCGTTTCGCTCCCCCTCTATAATGTGACAGCCATATAGCCCCCCTATAATGTGCCAGTAGTCAGCCATATAGCCCCCAGCCCCCTATAATGTGCCAGTAGCCAGCCATATAACCCCCTATAATGTGCCAGTAGTCAGCCATATAACCCCCTATAATGTGCCAGTAGTCAGCCATATAACCCCCTATAATGTGCCAGTAGTCAGCCATATAACCCCTATAATGTGCCAGTAGTCAGCCATATAACCCCCCTATAATGTGCCAGTAGTCAGCCATATAACCCCCTATAATGTGCCAGTAGTCAGCCATATAACCCCCCCTATAATGTGCCAGTAGTCAGCCATATAAACCCACCCTATAATGTGCCAGTAGTCAGCCATATAACCCCTCCACGGATCCGCAAAACACGGACATCAGTGATGTGCGTTCCGCAATTTGCGGACCGCACATCGCCGGCACTCTCATAGAAAATGCCTTTTCTTGTCCGCAATTGCGGACAAGAATAGGACATGTTCTATTTTTTTTTTGGGAACGCGATTGCGGACCCGGAAGTGCGGATCCGCAATTGCGGACCCGGCCGGGACATTATCTGTCCCCATTGAAACTAATGGGTCCGCAATTCCATTCCGCAAATGCAGAACAGAATTACGGACGTGTGAATGGGGCCTTAGAAACTGAGTGAGAAATAGACTAGCAGAATTCATGTGTGGGTGTAGTAAGATGGCTGCAGGAGGTGTAGCTGGAGTAGGTCCTGCAGACTGATCAGCGTGGGGGCGGGCCAGCCTTTGCCTTGATGGCCCACCCTCTGTGTGCTGAGGACATATGCATGTTCACGTTAAATAATTTTTTTAATCATTGCACATTAAATACAGGTTAATAGAATGTCTGAAGGTTATTGGCTCCAAGGTCTGCTCCAAATTATTGTCTGCTAGACATAAGGGGTCCAGTTTTTTACGGAGCCCTGTTATGTTAAGGGCCCATTACTGTCTCAGAGCTTAGGCATACAGAAGGATCCTCTGGTAGTGATGTCGCGAACATAAAATTTTCAGTTCGCGAACAGCGAACGCGAACTTCCGCAAATGTTCGCGAACGGGCGAACCGGGCGAACCGCCATAGACTTCAATTGGCAGGCGAATTTTAAAACCCACAGGGACTCTTTCTGGCCACAATAGTGATGAGAAAGTTGTTTCAAGGGGTCTAACACCTGGACTGTGGCATGCCGGAGGGGGATCTATGGCAAAACTCCCATGGAAAATTACGTAGTGGACGCAGAGTCGGGTTTTAATCCATAAAGGGCATAAATCAACTAACATTCCTAAATTGTTTGGAATAACGTGCTTTAAAACATCCAGTGTGTGTATACGATCAGGTATGATGTATCGATCAGGTAGTGTAAGGGTTACGCCCGCTTCACTGACATTGACAGACCAAACTCCCTTTTAATGCACCGCAAACAGTTCATTTGCACAACCGCAAACTCCCCATTTGCACAAGGTTGGATACCAAGCTAGCCACGTCCCGGTGATGTTATTGAAGGTTTCTTCCTCCACCCAGCCACGTACAAACACCAAGGGTCCCCAAAAGATGAATTGAATTGATTTTTCGAACGGTGAGATGGTTAAAAACGCTGGCTCCCTCCCCTTTGTTTTTATCCACGGTGACTGCGTCTGCGCCGTGCAATTTACTGTCACACCCGATATGAGTTGTATTTTCTGTAGTACTATTCTCATCAGTTTAATCCTCTAACGTCCACCAATCTGGGGGCCATTTATTGAATAGATTTTTCGAACGGGGAGATGGTTAAAAAACGCTGGCTCCCTCCACTCTGTTTTTAAACCACGGTGACTGCGTCTGCGCCGTGCAATTTACTGTCACACCCGATATGAGTGGTATTTTCTGTAGTACTATTCTCATCAGTTTAATCCTCTAACGTCCCCAATCTGGGGGCCATTTATTGAATAGATTTTTCGAACGGGAGATGGTTAAAAACGCTGGCTCCCTCCACTCTGTTTTAAACCACGGTGACTGCGTCTGCGCCGTGCAATTTACTGTCACACCCGATATGAGTGGTATTTTCTGTAGTACTATTCTCATCAATTTAATCCCTCTAACGTCCCCGACTCCCCAATCTGGGGGCCATTTATTAAATAGATTTTTCGAACGGGGAGATGGTTAAAAAAACGCTGGCTCCCTCCACTCTGTTTTAATCCACGGTCACTGCGTCTGCGCCGTGCAATTTACTGTCACACCCGATATGAGTGGTATTTTCTGTAGTACTATTCTCATCAGTTTAATCCCTCTAACGTCCCCAATCTGGGGGCCATTTATTGAATAGATTTTTCGAACGGGGAGATGGTTAAAAAAACGCTGGCTCCCTCCACTCTGTTTTAATCCACGGTCACTGCGTCTGCGCCGTGCAATTTACTGTCACACCCGATATGAGTGGTATTTTCTGTAGTACTATTCTCATCAGTTTAATCCCTGTTACGTCCCATATCAGGGATTGCCTTTTGTGAAAAAAAATTTAGGCCGGGTACCTTCGACTGCCTTCACAGTGACAGACCAAACTCTCATACACTAAACTGAATTGATTTCAGGAACCGGGAGATGGAAAAAGCAGCTTGGTCGGTCCTCTTACTCCCAAATTGGGGCACTGCGCGTGCACAGAGCAATGTGCTGTGACACCCTATATGAGTGGTGTCTTAACTAGTACTATTCCTATCAGTTTAATCCCTGTTACGGACCCTATCCGGTCGAATTGATTATCCATTGTCGAATTAGCGAACCATTACGACATCATGAAATAATTTAGTTCTGAGCTCTGTACTTGCTTTGTATTGGAATTGATGGGGATTTTTTTAATTGCCTGCATCATTTCTAATAAACTATTAAGAGACTTTATTATGATTTTTTATTTTATGTATTAAAAACCCATACAACATATAAAAAAAAGGTAAATTAATGTTTTTTCTATGAAATATTATCCAGCCGTCCGATCGCTTTTGGTCTGACCATAATGAAGCAACGGCCTTATCATCTGGGGTGTGGCAACATTGCCAACACACTTATAGAGGTGATGATTGCTTCATTGTGATACGCAAGCCCCTTCACCACAACAAGGTAACGATCACGAAGGGGAATTGACACTTGTATGTGCCTTTTTTTTTGGTTTGTTTCTGCAGCCACAGTGCTGCACCATAGGACAGAAAAATTAGGCATGTACACATGCCTGAAAAATAATGGCACTGTTGCAGCCGCTATTGTAGCAGCGGCCGGAAAAATTTATGTTTTCCAGGCAGAAAAGTGACTAAAACATTGCGGCTTGAACCCTAGTTGGTGGTGGAGAATTCACGAAAGTCATCCGGTATGCAGACATTAAATACAGCAGCGTGGGGACCATTTTGAGGCCAAGGCATGTAATCAGGCCTTTTGTTAGTCAAACGTATCCCCCACTGTCAGTCCCTTCGGGATCCATGCCTCATTCATCTTTATGAAGGTGAGGTAATCAACACTTTTTTGACCGAGGCGACTTCTCTTGTCAGTGACAATGCCTCCTGCTGCACTGAAGGTCCTTTCTGACAGGACACTTGAAGCAGGGCAGGCCAGAAGTTCTATCGCGAACTGGGATAGCTCAGGCCACAGGTCAAGCCTGCACACCCAGTAGTGAAGGGGTTCATTGCTCCTCAGAGTGTCGATATCTGCTGTTAAGGCGAGGTAGTCTGCTACCTGTCGGTCGAGTCGTTCTCTAAGGCTGGATCCCGAAGGGCTGTGGCGATGAGTAGGACTGAAAAGCTCCGCATGTCCTCCATCAACAACACATCTGTAAATCGTCCAGTCCTTGCCGCCGTGGTAGGAGGAGGATTACACTCACCTCTTCCCCTGTTAGATTCCCGTTGTGCTGTGACATCCCCCTTATAAGCTGTGTAAAGCATATTTTTTAGTTTGGTTTTGAACTGCTGCATCCTTTCCGACTTTCGGTAATTTGGTAACATTTCTGCCACTTTCTGCTTATACCGGGGTCTAGTAGCGTGGCCACCCAGTACAGATCGTTCTCCTTTATCCTTTTTATACGTGGGTCCCTCAACAGACATGACAGCATGAAAGACCCCATTTGAACAAGGTTGGATGCAGAGCTACTCATTTCCCGCCTCGTCCTCACTGATGTCATTGACGGTCTGTTCTTCCCCCAGCCACGTACAACACCATGGGTCCCAGATAGGTGACAACAACGAGCACCCTGGGGTGCCTGCTGTGGTTGGTCTTCCTCCTCCTCAAAGCCGCCACATTCCTCCTCTGACTCCTCTTCCTCATACTCCTCTTCCAGCGTTGCTGCAGGTCCGGCAAGCGATGATGACAAGGCTGTTTCTGGTGGTGATGGTGACCACAACTCTTCCTCTTCCTCTTCACGGTCATCTACAGCCTGATCCAGAACTCTTCGCAGGGCACGCTCCAGGAAGAAAACAAATGGGATGAGGTCGCTGATGGTGCCTTCGGTGCGACTGACTAGGTTTGTCACCTCCTCAAAAGGACGCATGAGCCTACAGGCATTGCGCATGAGTGTCCAGTAACGTGGCAAAAGATTCCCAGCTCCGCAGAGGCTGTCCTAGCACCCCGGTCATACAAATACTCGTTGACGGCTTTTTCTTGTTGGAGCAGGCGGTCGAACATTAGGAGTGTTGAATTCCAACGTGTCGGGCTGTCGCATATCAAGCGCCTCACTGGCATGTTGTTTCGCCGCTGAATATCGGAAAAGTGCGCCATGGCCGTGTAGGAACGCCTGAAATGGCCACACACCTTCCTGGCCTGCTTGAGGACGTCCTGTAAGCCTGGGTACTTAGACACAAAACGTTGTACGATGAGATTCAACACATGTGCCATGCACGGCACATGTGACAACTTGCCCAAATTTAATGCCGCCAACAGATTGCTTCCATTGTCACACACCACTTTGCCGATCTCCAGTTGGTGCGGGGTCAGCCACTGATCCACCTGTGCGCTCAGGGCGGACAGGAGTGCTGGTCCTGTGTGGCTCTCTGCTTTCAGGCAAGTCAACCCCAAGATAGCGTGACACTGTCGTATCCGGGATGTGGAATAGCCCCTGGGGAGCTGGGGGAATCAGTTGATGTGCAGCCAGACGCCGCAGCAGAAGAGGACTCAGCCGAGGAGGATATTGAAGAGGATGGAGTAGGAGTAGAGGAGGTGGCAGTAGGTCTGCCTGCAAGTCGTGGTGGTGTCACCAACTCCACTGCGGAGCCACGCATTCCATGCTTGTCAGCCGTCAGCAGGTTGACCCAATGCGCAGTATACGTGATATACCTGCCCTGACCGTGCTTTGCAGACCAGGTATCAGTGGTCAGATGGACCCTTGCCCCAACACTGTATGCCAGAGATGCCATGACTTCCTTTTCAATGACATGGTAGAGGTTTGGGATTGCCTTTTGAAAAAAAATTTCGTCCGGGTACCTTCCACTGTGGTGTCCCAATAGCGACAAATTTTTTGAAGGCCTCAGACTCCACCAGCTGGTATGGTAAAAGCTGGCGGGCTAAGAGTTCCGTCAAGCCAGCTGTCAGTCGCCGGGCAAGGGGGTGACTTTGTGACATTGGCTTCTTATGCTCAAACATGTCCTTGACAGACACCTGACTGTGGGCAGATGAGCAGGAACTGCTGAAGGTGAGAGATGGAGTGGCGGGTGGTTGAGAGGGGGCAGGGAGGACAGCAGTGGTTGACGTGGCTGAAGATGCTGGACCAGGAGGAGCATGGTGGCTTTGAGTTTGTGTGCTGCTTGTACTCATGTGTTGATCCCATAGGCGTTTGTGATGTGAGATCATGTGCCTTCGCAAAGCAGTTGTACCAAGGTGGGTGTTGGACTTCCCACGACTCAGTTTCTTTTGGCACAGGTTGCAAATGGCATTGCTTTTATCAGAGGCAGACACACAAAAAAATGCCACACTGCTGAGCTTTGCAATGACGGCATTCTAGTGGTGGCAACAGCATGCGTTGACTGGCGTGCTGTCTGGCTGACCCCAGGTGCCGATACATGCTGTCTGACTGTGCCACTAACTCCTTGCGACGACCTCCCCTGCTTCCAACTCGTCTCCTCATTCTCTCTGTCTCCCTTCAGAACTTTCCCCTCTTCTTCTCTTCGAGCAGGCACCCACGTGGCATCCGTGGACACATCGTCATCATCAACCGCTTCACTTGTATCTGACACCTCAGCAAAGGAAGCAGCAGCGGGTACAACATCATCATCATCATCATCACACTGTACGTCCATGTGTGTAATCCTGCCTGACTGAGACATATCCCCGTAATCTACATCATCTGGCAATAATGGTTGCGCATCACTAATTGCATCCAACTGATGTGTAAATAACTCCTCTGACGGATCAAGTGAAGCGGCTGTGGTGGCTGTGGTGGTAGTGGTGGTGGTGGCGACGGGCGGGTGCGTGGTAACTTGAGAGCAGGTGACCGAAGCTGAGCTGGAGGAGGATGGTGCGTCAAGGTTCTTAGCGGAAGCTGTTGAAGATTGGGTGTCCTGTCTAAGCCAGTCAACTACGCCCTCTGAATTTTTCGGGTTCAGGGTACGTGGCCTCTGAAAACTGGGCATTATTCCAGTGGAAATCACAGCACCACGACCACGACGGCCCCTGCGCGGTGGCCTGCCTCTGCCTGTCATTTTTTTTTAGATAAGTGGTACTATGCGTGCTAGGTACTGTGCCACCCGGTATGAGTGGTTGGCACTGGCAGTGGGCACACTACAGTCAGTGGAAGCGGGCCTGACACACACTGGCAGCAGGCAAGCAACTGAATTTAGACTACTGTCTAAAAATTAAATGCCTTATTTATCGGCAAGCTACTGTGCCACCCGGTATGAGTGGCTGAGCACTGGCAGTGGGCACACTACAGTCAGTGGAAGCGGGCCTGACACACACTGGCAGCAGGCAAGCAACTGAATTTAGACTACTGTCTAAAAATTAAATGCCTTATTTATCGAGCAAGCTACTGTGCCACCCGGTATCAGTGGTTGGCACTGGCAGTGGGCACACTACAGTCAGTGGAAGCGGGCCTGACACACACTGGCAGCAGGCAAGCAACTGAATTTAGACTACTGTCTAAAAATTAAATGCCTTATTTATCGGCAAGCTACTGTGCCACCCGGTATCAGTGGTTGGCACTGGCAGTGGGCACACTACAGTCAGTGGAAGCGGGCCTGACACACACTGGCAGCAGGCAAGCAACTGAATTTAGACTACTGTCTAAAAATT